>OZ005653.1:231169038-232646538 GCA_963930645.1 Salticus scenicus
TTTTAGGTGTCCACTTCGTTAGGTTCATTCCATGTCTTGTTTACATTATCTCCAAAAGGTGCATATAATACGTGTAATAGTGGCTAATGGAAGACGCGGGGGTGTTTCACACTAGTTTTTTTTTTTTTTCTTCTTCTTTTTCAATAGTTCAAAGAATGTTAATATGGATGAGACTACCGATAGAAAAAGGCAAATAAAGGTATGAAATATGTGGTAATAGACATATCTATTAACACATATTTCATACCTTTTAATACGTACTAGTATCGCCCAGTGGTCGAAACTCGACCATTTTTTTTTTTTTTTTTTTTTCAAAGCGAAGCAAAGCAAAGTTATTGCCTTGTCCTAAACGGAATACAATTGCAACACAGCTGCGGCAATTGTTTGCCGATATTCAGTCTAACTGAATCAGCAGAGTTTTACTTAATATAACTATTTCTCTCTGTAGATGTTAGCCTTTCCTGAAATGAGAGAAAATCGCAACGTGAAAACGCCCCTTGTTGTGTGATACAGCCCAGAAGCTGTGCTAATAGGTAACATGTCAAACCAAGGCCCAACCAAGTATCAAATTCTGTTAAATTAATTCGATTGGTTCATAAAGTACAGTGTTTGAACAAAAAAAAAAAAAAAAAAAAAAAAAAAGATATTTTTCAAAAATGGTCGAATTAAGTTCGGGAAATTTCAAAACGTGTAATTTTATCGAAAACCAAAAATCTAAAACTTTTCTGAATCTTATATTTTCTACTTATATATGCAGAGGAAAGAATAATAAATCCACTTTAAAAAAAATAAAAATAGGTAGTCAATTTCACTTAATTAAAATGCAAGGAAATCTCAAAACGTGTAAATTCATCGAAAACCGGAAATCAAAAGTTTTTATGTATCTTCTACTTGCTTCTTCTGCCTACAAAAGTTAGCAATAAAGACACTTTTTTAAAAAATAAGTAACCAATTTCAGTTAATTGAAACGTAAAGAAAGCTCAAAACATGTAAATTCAGCAAAAAACGGAAATCGGAATTTTTTCCGTATCGTCTACTTATACATGCAGCAGTTAGTAACAAATCCATTTTCCTTTTATTTAGTATATTAGTTGAATATTTATTGTTTAAATATCACCCTTTGAAATGAAATGTTTATGTTTACATTCGAAACTGGAAGTTTGCCATTTTCTTTCTGGAGTTTTGTGATTTTAAATTAAAATTTTATCAATTTTACAGAAAAAATAACTCAATCAAACACATGTAGACAGTAACTTATATATAACTATACCCAAATATAGGAATTAAAATCGGCAGATAATTTCCGTTATTTTTTAATAATTTTTTACAAAAAATCCAATGGCCGATTAACATAGAAAATCTTTTTCAGGGCTCCATGGACAGACAGTGACGTCATCACTTCGCTTGCGTATAGTGATGCTACATTATACAAATTACTGTGTCTATGGTTTTATTTGAGCTTCATGATATTGCCAGATTTAACAACTTTCTACTTTTAGGTATTTTTTAATGTAAAGGAATACGTGTATAAAAGGGAAAAATGGGGGAAAATGCATAAAAAATAAATGTGTTTTTAAATACCTTCTTGACATCGTAAGAAAATAATATTTGTATTCGCACCTTCCGGCTAACCATACCTTTCGAATGATACCATTTTCAACTCTCTACTCCCATAATTAATATGTTAAAAAGGGACTACAAATTTTATGCTTGCCTATTAATATATAGATTTCATGTGCAGTATTCATATTTCATAAAGTGAAAGTGTTTAAAGCCCTTGTTTTGCAATCATTCGTAAAAGGGCATATTTCCAATTGGGGGGGGGGGGATGATTGCAGGCTGTTAAAAACAATAATAAAAAAATTGTAAAAATTATGAAATCTAAATTTTTTTTTGCATGATTCTTAGTCTCCTAAAGCTGTGCTTTATAAAATAATCTTAATACACTAAACTGAAAAAATAAACAAATTAAATAAATAAATAAATAAATATTTTTCCGTTGCCAATGAGCAGTCAGCAAGAAAAAAGATATACTTTTCATTTCACTGTTTTACGATCCCGAATTACCAGTTAAAATTTTAAGATGAAATAAATCAGTTTTAATGGTGAAAGATTTTATTTGTTTAATTAAAATATCAAGATTATTTTACTAAATATAACTGTAAAGACATGGGGTCTATATAGAAATATAAATTTTGTAATTTTGACAAAATTGGTTTTCTGGATTATCTGTAGTTTAACATCGTTACTGGCGTCATTTAAAGTACTTCTGAAATTGGGCACACGTCTTTTTCACTAATGCTTATAAAGACCATCTAATGATAATACTTTGTTTCCTATATTAGAGTCCTGCACACCCGAACCCAATCCGAATCCGCAGTAAAGAATTATTACGACCCGACCCGAATACGTAACAAAAAATTTTCACGACTCGACGTAATCCGACCTAAAACCCGGCTTCTGTTTACCCGAACCCGATTCGAAACCCGAAAACTAAATGAAAATTAATAATTCATTTAAAAATTATGCAAAAGTTTTTTAAGCAATACAATAAAGTAAATTTCTTCTGACACACAGTTGTTAAATCATTTAAAAAAGAATTACTAATTCAATAAGTAAAAATTTTTAAAAACTGAAAAATGGATTAATCATTTATAATTATTTGTGTATTTCAAGTGTGCAAAAAGGAGCTTATAGTTTAGTGTTTGTAGTTTATTATTTAATCATTATATTATTAAAATAATAACAGTAATTTATAATAATTTATGTGTATTTTGTACTTCAAGTGTACAAAAATGGGCTTAACGTTTAGTGTTTGTAGTTTTTATTTAATGATTACATTATTAAAATAATAATAATAATTTATAATAAGTTATGTGTGTTTTGTACTTCAAGTGTACAAGAAGGGGTTTAAAGTTTAATATTTATAGTTTCTTATTTAATGATTATATTTTTAAAATAATAATAATAATTTATGCATGCTTTGTAATTAAAGTATACAAAAAGGAGCTTAAAGTTTAGTGTTTGTATTTTATTATTTAATGATTATATTCTTAATATTATAATAATTATAACAACTTGGATGTTTCTTTGTTAATTGCCTTTGTCCAATATGTTTGTTTATACTTTACTATATAGTAAATTTGGATACGTGTATATTTATTCATTAGCTTATGCAGTATGTTTACATCAGTTATACATTTATAAATGTATCGAAGAAACTTCTGTTGATTATGGTAAAAATTTTCGAAAAATTTTCTCAAGTCGACCCGACTCGTTGAAAATTGAATCTTATCAGAACTCGAAGGACAGAAAAAAAAAATGTAGTGAACCCGACTCGAACCTGATCCGTGTGAAAAATAAATCAGTCAAAACCCGACCCGACGCATGATTCTATTCTATATACAGTTAATATAAATTAAAATTCTTTCACTATTGTTTAAAATTCTATTTTTCTGATATCGATGGTTTCTTGTTAATTTTAAGAAATTACTAACATTTTAATCTAATTTATTAAAAAAAAAAAAAAATGATAAAATACATAATGAATAATATATAGTATAAAATATGTACATTGAATAATTCTGAAGTATTCTAAATAACTCTAATATTCTAATAATAACATAATCGCAAATGCTTTGCTCAATAAGATTAAGTAAAATGCAAATTAAAATAAAAATGTCAACAAGTTTGGAAAATGGGTTAACATATTAACAAATTCAGCAGTTAAATCTTAGTAAGTTCAAGGACATTTTCTATTTAAAGCAAAATAATTTAGTTCCTTGGTCTGATGGAAATACGTTAATTATCATTATTTAGCATTTGCAGGAGGAAAACTTTTTAAATATTGCTTTTACATCGTCAAAAGTTTTGGTGTACAAATTACCTGGAAAAAAGAAAATTATCAACATCTTTTACTTTTAGGTATATAATTTTTGGTTTAGTTCTCATTTCTTTTTTCTTTTTTATTCTTTTTCTTTTTTTTCCTTGTTGAAAATTTTACCTAAAAAATGCTGTTGCGTGCTGCACGAAAAAGCTTTACAAACAAATCTCTTAAATCATGTTGTCAAGTACGAGTAGTTATTACGAATGAGTTTTGTTCACACGGATTAATTAGTCCGATTCTTACCTACTTTTTAACTGCTTTTTGAAAGAAGGCAGTTATACTATTTGACATTTGTTTTTATTTGTCTATAATTTATATATTATACAATTTCAAACAGATAGTTTCTATTTTGAACATTTTTTTTTTCTTTTTGGTAAAGACTTACAAGGAAACATTCAAAAGGTGTCGTCTTTAAAAAAATATTGAAAAAAATATATGTGATTCTACTCTTCATAAAACACCAGGAAGGGAAAAAATTATCGGCTGAAATGAATTACAGCGACCACAAAAAATTATCAAAATTAAGCATATTTTGCGATTTAGCGCTGTTAGGCGTTCAGTTCGCAAGCACCGAGATTGCCTTGTACGAACAGAACCGTGTTTTGTTTCTCCACCAAGTACTCAAAATCAATCGCCTAACAATGTGAAATCGCCAAATATGCTTAAATTTGGTAATTTTTTGTGGTCGCTGTAATTCATTTCAGCCGATAATTTTTTCACTTTCTGGTGTTTTAGGAAGAGTAGAATCACATATATTTTTTTCAATATTTTTTGAAGACGAATTTTCCTTGTTAGTCTCATAAATTTTCATAGTCCCCCTTCTAAATTTTATCTGGATTCGAAAATCGAAGTTCGTCTGCTTATATATAGGTATGATTCAACATTTGGGAGAAAAAAATTTCGCTACTAAATTTCAGTAAATGGTTAAGCTACACAAAAACTAGCATATTTAAAAATATTTAATATTGTATTGAACTATATCATCATTTGAAATTTCTTAAAATGTAGTTACCGGAAAAAAAATAAGGGGAATAAAAGTTAAAATAAATCATGGTATCATTCCATATTTTTATAGAGTAAGAATATTTTTATAGTATTAAATCTTCCACTATATTTTTATAAAGTGGATTCAATAATTACAAAATTTGACAGTGCTCCCATGTAGACAATTATAACTTTTAAAATTAAAATGGATAACTTAATCCAGAAAAAATCTTCCCACTGTTTAAAAAAAAAAAAAAAAAACCGTAAGATTACGGAGAAAGCCCGGCAGCATAGATTCCAGACAAAACCCGTAAAAAAAAAAAAAAAATGGTTTAAAGTTTAATGTTTTTTATGGGCATGTAACATAATTTAAGGTCATTATATAGAAAATTTTATGGTCTAAACTTCTTCTTTTTTTTTTTTTTTAACGGATTTTGTCTGGAATCTCTGCTGACAATAACTGCAACTGCTGATTTCCCCGTAATCTTACATATATTTTTTTTTTACAGCACAGCGTTTTGAATGTCAAAGAGAAAAACTGAACAGCAGACAGTTGTTTCGGTAACATTTAGCATACTGTCTTTAGTGCATAAAGAAATGAGAGGGAAGTGCTCTTATACGTAGGAAAGGAATCAGATTCTGATCAACCAATAGAATTACGTAGAATTTGGGTGATTAGCCAATAGAGAAACAATAGTTGTGAAAAAAATGTAGAAGAAATTAAAGAAAGGTGGACTGAATGTAAAATTTCCAACAATCAAACAAATGCAGTACAGCGAAATCATAGTGATTTCGCTGTTGTCATCTTAGCGAGAAACGTCCAAGCTACTTCGGTGCCAAATTTCAAATTTTGTCAAGGGATTCTATAAAGAATCTGTTATATTTCTTTTGCACGATTTTTCTCAATTTTATTTTAATTATATATATATATATATATATATATATATAAAGTTTGCACATTCATTCTTCTCGACATAAAAAGAAAGATAATTATTTACTTATTAATTTATTTTTGACTCAAAAATAATAGAACCGTTTGATATATAGCTTTTGTACTTTGAATACATTTTTAATGGTCAAATTTATGACTCAAAGTTTCTTTACTTTCAGAAATTTCCATTTCTTTTATTAAATTTAAGCCTTTTCTCGCCTTTTCCATTTAACTTATTAGATACTGTCATCACTATTTTAGAAATTTTAACTTGATTTTCAGTAACTTTTAAGATGTTAATTATAAACGTTTTCAAATAAATTTTTTAGTTACCGAATGACGTCATATCATTCTAAAATCGTAATAAATACATGTAAGTTAACTTTTCTTATATATTTTTTTTCAACATATAGAAATAATAATGACGTATATCGTTCTATACTGAAGCTGTCTCATTTCTTTACCACGATTTTTCTAATTTTGAAAAAATGTTTGCACGTGTTCATTTTCTTTTCCGACATTCAAGGTTGAATACTACTACAAATGGCGACACCGCAAAATCGCATATTGAAAGAAATAATACGTCCTGTCGTTCTAAAAATAAAACCTAAATTTTTAATTTTTGACGCTTGTTCCCGTCTTCAAACTGTTAATTCAATTTATTTCTATCTTCTGTCTAAATTATAAAATAAAACAACTTTCAATTTATGAATGCAATATGAATCACTGAATAAATATGGATGTTAGCGTTCTGGTTATATGCAATCCAGAATAATATGTTGCTTCATAGATCAATTCATTACTTCCTATTGCTTCATATAGTTGCAACATTTAAAAAAATTCTGAAAACTAAGCTAATTGTGAAAAAAATATACTTTTTTCTGTTTTTATTTTTCATTATTTATTTACTTTAGAGAGAAGAAATTTATTAATTTTTCAACCTGATAGCTTAAAAAATAATGCAACATTTAAAAATATTTGTACTAAAAAAAAAGTATATATATATATATATTTCTCTTTTACTACTTAAAAAAAAAAAAAAAAGAAAGTGCTTCTTATATTTATAGGGTTCCCTTAAGAAAAAGTTTTTCCTTACAAAGAAGAAAAAAAAAAAAAAAAGAAGGGAAGAAAGTGTTAGAAGACTCTGTCGTACGCTGATAGTTTAAACAAATGTCTCTCATACATAATAATGTATCGGATTCATTTATGAATCTGTTTGCACAAATAAATAAAATAAATAAATAAAACAAAATGGGGCCATTTATATAATTTTAACAGGAATTCAGTGATATTAAACTTGGATTCCATATATCAATTTCAAGGCATTCCAAAATTGTATACATTGAAAATATACTTAAAATAATGGAGAAATTTATTATTTGTTTTAAAAGTATTCGAACACCTTTGACATCCGAATTTCAGACAAAATATCGACTTTTCAATTTTAATACCAAATTAAAGTTTTTTTTTTTTTTTTAATGATTCCAAATATGCTTAAGCATTGTTTCTATCAGATTTAGAACTAGAATTATAGGCTTTTCAGTATTACAACACATTTGTGTTTTACGCACAGTTAAATTTTATTTTTAGCATTTTCCCCAAAACAAAATTTTAATATATTGTATTTTTGCAAAACGCCATAAGAAAATAGAGATCAAAATTAAAGAAATATTTTATATATGCTTTTAAAAGTATGATATAAGAATTAAACTACAATCATAACTGTACATGCATTAGTTTTTCTATTATCGTGGATGAAATTCGGGATTTGTAAAATATTTTTATTAATTCTTGCTTCGTTGGTGATTTAAATAGTGTATTTCTTTTTTTTTAATAATAGAATTATAAATATGAGAGTTGCTTCATTCCCGGGAAAATGGTTTAGTAAATATAATAAAATTTACAGAATTAAAATATCTTCATTCAAAACTTATTTGTCATGCGTTGTGAAGCATTTATTTTTGCTATTATTTAGATATATTTGGTAAAAAGGAAAAAGAAAAAGAAAAGACAGGAATAAAGAAAAAGGAAGGAAAAAGAAAATTGAAATGTAAAGTTCTTTTAGGTTTTTAACATTGTTTTATTTTCGAATGCAAGAAATAAGTTACGTTAGAAAGAAAGAGAGAGAGAGAGGGAAAAAAAAAAAAAAAAAAAAAAAAAAAAACAAACATTCGCATGTAATTGAATACTTCATAACAAAATAATCTTTCTTTTTTGAACAAGAATAATTTTTCAATTCATGACTCGCAATATAAAATTTCAAACAATTAAAATAAATGTTTCGAAAAATTGAAACTAATAAGTGTTGAATATCTGCATAATATCGATATTGAAAGGGAATATAAATATTTATTTTATTGCTATATAATATTTACTACAATAAAATTAGTAATTTTTCCCCATCTTTTTTAATGTTGAAGCATTTCATTAAAAAAAAACTTTTAAAAATCACTTGCTCTGCATTAATAGCGAAGATCTAAAAGGAAATATAAACCAGTAATATGCGAAATTTTATGATTCTTTTTCACATTAGATCCAAATCTTTACGCATTAGAGAAAGTTAACCGAAAATGATTAGTACAAAATATTATCACCAAAATTGTCAATATAGCGAAACGTCATTCAATCCGATATCTGTGTTGATTAATATATCATGCACGTTTCCACCAAATACCTGTAAAACTACTTTATGATAATAATCGTGCTTATGCAGGGAAGACGTTTTTTTTTTTTTTTTTTTTTTTTTTTTGCGTTTCATAAGAACGAAATTTCACCTAGTTTCAATATGTGAAACACTAATGAAAAGCATTAAAAAAAAAAAAAAAAAAAAGTGATAAGGTGTTCAATTAACTTTGAGTGATCATGCATAGGAATTATATACCATAAACAGTTGCATGCGTTTAGCAAATTATTAATGTAAATTCTTAAATGAGATCTATGCATGTGGATATAAATATGTTTCACAAATCCTTTGATGAGTTAAAATTGAATAAATCCATTAAAATATATTTGAAACATTGATGTAATGCAAAGGAATCATGAAGTATTTGATTTTTTTCAAGTGATTTTGTAAATTAAATAGGCAATTTTTTTATAGAAAACAATCGGTAAATAATTTTGTATATAAAATTAGAACAATTGAAATGATTATACGATATTAAATACACTCCAAGCACTTATTAGCCATAGACCGTAATGTTTTACAGTATCTGTGAAAAACTATAAATACTCTTTACGGTGCATTTTAGACAGATAATGAGCTATTGTAAATTTACATAGTCCGTTACACATACCAGTTTTATTTGGATCAAAATTTTAATGGCTTTAAAATGTACTTCAAAATTATTATCATTCGTAAGCATAATGTATTCGAAGTCTTTTGTGTGTTCATAAAACATATAAATGCTATACTTACTGTTGTTATTATGTTGCGTTTATTGGGTGTTGGTGTTGAAGTTGGGAGTTAATGTTAAATGTCTATACGTGGTACCTAGGCGTGGATAGGATGCTCTCCGTAGGTATCATTCTATTAAGTCCTAAAAGTTATTCATACAAGTTTCGGCGAAAACCACGAAAAACTTCGAACGGCTTCGTCGACGAGAGTGACCAGGGATTGAACCCTGCTGTCTGTTAGCGTCGAGAGCAGAATCTCGGTTTCGGCCACTGGTGGGGTCTACTGCTGACGGGTGATATGGTATTGTAAGTAATACTGTTAAATTTCGTAAATTGTAAATATTTAAACATTTACTCTAGATACAATGTTTGGATAAACGGACAGTTTACAAATATGATTGAAAATTTTCAAATAGGGAATGATGTTCTTCAAGAAACTAACTGACTAGCTCGTGAAACTAGTGTCTGATTAGAGATTTTCAAAATATTTACTCGGCATGGACTAGTTTTCTATTTGAAAGAGGCGATGATAATTTATAAGGTCAAGAATTATGCCGATAGAAAATAATGCTAATAGCTTTTTTCCTTTCTCTTAACATTCAGTCATAATATTACACTTATCTGCATTTCACAGTTCTGTGGCCTAGAGAAAAAAGCAGAAACAAGTTTGACAACATTCACGAATTGTTCTTAAGGTCCAGAAATGCTAAAGAAAATTTCTGGCAAAAAGGTCAGGCGACATACGAAGGACTGCATTTAGTGACGTAATGGTCAGAAGAATGAGATCAAGCTCTCGTCGTTGGAAGAGAATATTACCTTTGGTAATCCACTGACGCATCTGGCAGGGCTTTTCCTTTTGGAAACTGGTTTGTTTTGCTGAACGGGATCTGAAGTTTATGTCATTTTCATAATTTGATTCTATATATCTCCTAACAGGATCCACGTGTCTGGAGGATCAAAAGATCAGTGAGAGAGAAGAAAGTGATCTATTCGTACTCGTTTTGTTTACTCATTTTACCTTCCCATGACGTATAATGTTGCAAAAGTCTTCCACTGTACGCTTTCAGTAGTCACGTCATGACAATTTCAGATACACCCACTGACGTAGAATGACACACAGGAGATGGACAAACTTTTTAAAATGAGAACCATAATTAGAGATTACAATAATTTAGGTAATAACTAACAGTTAAAAAAAAAAAAAAAAAAAAAAAAAAAAAACCCTGCTAATTTCCAGTAAAATTAATAAATAAAAAAGAGGAGAAAGTGAAATGCACCATGTGTTTTATAACTCAGCTATATCATAACTTAATTTAGTTATTATTTAACTCTAAAAGCATGTTGTTTTGTAAAAGAAGTAAAAACTTCCTTTAAGAATTAATAAGTTTTTATTATAGCGTTTTAAACAACTTGATTTTAAATTTTCTCAACAAATTTCATCAAACCAAATCAGTCTTATTCCCAAATGATTGATATTAACTTTTTTTTTTTCTTCTCTACAATGATTTATAATTGTATTAAAAATCTAATCTAATTTTTATTTATTTGCTTCTTCTTCTTCTTCTTTTTTTTTTTTTTTTTTAAGGATTACATTTTAATTTCCTTTCTCTTTCTTTGAGCTACTTTAGATACTTTATTAATTTGAATGACGGTTTATACTTTATAGAGACACATAGATCTTGCTAACTGTATTTACAATTACAGGCAGTATCTGGAACATATCGAAGTATTTAGAATTTAGATGAGCATGGCGACAATTTTTGCTAAATCACCAACAAATGTCGACAAAATCTTGTACACGAATGATAACTTTGTCGCCAAAAATAATTTTGTAAATCTATTCATTTTCTATTTTACATTTATATTTAAAAATTGAACAAAATATGTTTCAGTATTTACAAAATGTTGATATATATTAATAAAATAAAATAAAATAGAAATAGAAATAGGAATCAAAGTGTTAAAAACAAATTTTTATAATTTTTTTTTTTTTTTTTTTTTTTTTAACATCACTAATACTTCAATAGTCGATCTTCACTGCTACCAGTACTACTTATGGACTGCTACATCAACATTGCATTGTTACTTTTACACTGCACTCGCAATTACTTTTCCGGCCTACCTTTAGTTATTAAATAATAATAGAATTCTAAATATCTTTAGTTACTTTTCTCCTAGTGTTATTAGCATATTTTATAAATCATATAAAAATTATCACCAGTTCTCAATTTTAATAGCCAGTATTAAAAACTCAGTATTTAAAAAAGAATATATATATATATATATATATGTCGCACTGGATAAATATGTTTTTCATTAAGTAACTATCACAATATTTTTATGATACAAATTTTTAGGCATTTTTCATATCTTCTAAATATAGTATAACCTACATTCATTTGATACATAGAGGAAAAAGTCGTTGTTTCTCACATTAACAATCGAATTGGACTGTAAATTGCATTTTCAGTAAGCATTTTAGCATAAAATGTGTTTGCATAAAGTTTCTTTCGAAAAATTACTCTAAATAAAGCCATAATTTAAAATGCAGTAAAAAGTCCATTATGTGCTGCATAATTCACATAAAATGGATTACCATTGAAACAACTTGGAACATGAATATGTATGAGTGATATGAAACAACAAGGAAAAAGTTGACTAACCTATATTTACCATTTTTCCTATTTTGTGTATAAATAACTTGTATTTTGTGATATGTCTATTGCATATTAAAGATATGATGTACATTTCAAACTGTTTTGCAGAATTTTATTCATTAGGAAGTATAATTAATACTTACACACCTCACACACACATATGTACATACACACAAAAATATATGTTATATCATATATTAAAGTACCTGGATAACCAAGTTCTGTCATTGTAAAAATCATTCGCATTGCAGATACAGTGATTTGTTTTTAGGTAATTATATTTATTATTTGTTTGCCCAGAGAGGAGCGCGGGTTAACACTCAAATCTAGTTTTCCTGAAGATAAGGAAAATTCAAACAGAATTATCATATCATCTATAATTTCTTATCAAAATCGTTCAAGCAGTTTTCTAGAAGACAAGATTTCTTCTATATATTGTTCTAGGGTAGTGACAGCTAATTTTTTCTGAAGAATAAGATAAGTGAGACCGTTTTTCATTTAAAGAGTAACTTCTAAATTTTTTTTTTTTTTTTTTAATCGATTAAAAAAAAAAAAAAAAAAAAAAAATAGTTTATACCACATTTCTTCTGGGTTGCGTGTAAGTTACCAGTGAACGCTAATTATAATGAAGATGAGAGTTTTCAGATCGAAATATCATCTCAAAAACACACCGATTCTAATATTTATCAAAATCATTTGAGGACTTACAAAAAAAAAAAAAAAGTTTCTGCTATTTTTTCTGGGGAGAAGCGTTGGTTACTACTAAACTCTAAATGTTCTAAAGAGAATATCAAACTTTTGGGCTTAATATTCAATTGTAAACTGCAAAATTCCCTAAATCTAAATTTTTATCAAAATAATTCAGATATTTCATGAAGATGAGAATAAATCAAATGAGTTCCTCATCTCAAGAAACCCTTAATGCTAAGTTTTTATCAAAACCTTTAGAGCTATTTTCTAGAAAGTTTCTGTGTAGTATTATAACGGGCGGAGTGAAGGCTAATTGTGAACGTTAACTTTCCTGAAGATGAAGAAAATACAATTTCAATCCCCCCTCCACCCCCAAACTTTATTTATTTATGAAAAACATTCGAGCAGTTTCAATGAGAACGAAATTCCAGCCATATTTTGCCACGGTGGAGTAGGGGTCAAGAAAGCAGTGAACATTAACTTTCCTCGAAACGAGGATGTGTCAAAAAAGTTTCTCACAAATATATAAATAAATAAAAATAAATAACCTTAATTTTACGTTTTTATTAAAATTGATCGATTTATTTCTGAGAAAAATAAATGCCACATTTCGCAATGGGCAAACAAGAATTAACAGAGAACGCTAATTTTCGTGAAGATATCAGACGGATTCGTGAAGGGATCAGACTAAATCAGACTAATTTGTCATCTTTAAAAAAAAAAAAAAAAAAAAAAAACCTTAAATCTAAGTTCTTATTAAAATCGTTAGAACCATTTCCCAGATAACCAAGTTTCTGTCATATTTTGAAACGGGGGGAATAAGGGTTAACAGCGAAAGCTAATTTTCCAGAAGAGGAAAATAAATTAGATGGGCTTGTCGTCTCAAAACGGCTTTAAGTTCTTATCAAAATCATTTGAACCATTCTCAAGAAAACCCGGAATAAATCCGATTTTTGCCACATTTTTTAACTGTTGAAGCGACGGTTAACAATGAACGCTATTTCCTTAAAAAAGAAACTAAGTCAAATGGGTTTGACTTCTCAAAAAATCTTTATCCTTAAATTTTGCTTAAAACCGTCATACCCAATTCTTTGTAAACCCAAATTATGTCATATTTTTTAAACCGACACGGTTGATGGGTTAGTATCTGCCATATGTTTTAATTTCTGCCATATGTTTTCAATATCTGCCATATGTTGCAAGTGAACGATAAAGAGTTAACAGTAAACACAAATTCTTCTGAGGATGAGAGTGGTTTTGAATTTTATTAACAAAATTACTAAAATTCACTATGTTTGTGATCAATGATGTCTGAATCACTCAACAATGAGTGTATGAATAGGAAACATCTAAAATCAGTAGGGGCTGTGAATAGAAAAAGGAGTTGGGACGTCTGAATAAGCAAATCCTAACAAGCATAAACTAATATCGATATATATATATATATATATATATATATGTATATATAGAGAGAGTATAGTGGTTTTCTCACCGAAAACACATTATTAGTAAAATCTGGATTTTAGAATGATAGATTTCAGAAACTTAAACAAAATTGAACGTTAGTACATTAAACAAATATTAGCATTTGCCTATAAATAAATATCAATATATTCCATATTTCGAAATTTTCTTGATTTTAGAATTAGGTGGTTAAAAATGGAAACTAAAGTAACATAAAGTAATTAGTAATAATATAAAATATAATGAAAAAAAAAAAAACAGTAAACACATTTGTATAAAGCACATACTGTACCAAGCATCCTCTACTTAAAATTACTATGTTGTGGCCATCACAAAATTTTCTTCTACACCGTTCTACTTAACAGTGGCATGCTACTTAATGGTTAACATTCGCAAAAATTTAATCAAATGCGTTATCACAATAAAGATTTAAACATACATATTTTTCTGAAAATTTAATCAACAGATATTGAGGTATAGTCATATGGAAATAGCACAAAGAGAGTAATAGCAGCGCTATCTATCAACTAATATGCACCCAAATTAACCCGGTATTTTTTTTTTTTTTTCAAAATGGTCATTTCACCTATCAGAAATGGTGCATTTATAGGCAATAGAAGCGGAGATTTAGCCTTTTTGTATACGAGGAAATTTACAGCATATCAATTCTAACTGTCGTGCGATATTCATCCAAATTGAATCATCATAATTTTTCACATTGCCTTTTTTATGTATCAAGTTTTGTGTGATTCTGCAATTTAGAAGCTGAGATATATCCTTCCTGTGCATGGGGGAAATTGCAGCATAGTAGCTCTACTAGCTGTTCGATATGTATCAAAAGTTTATTATTTTGGTCACACGGAGAGGCACACAGATGGATATTTTCTAAAAATATATCAAGTTGTGTTTAGGACATCTCAAAAAGTGTAAACACATCGAAAACCGCATTCAAAATTTTTTACGAATCCAATAAAAAGAAAGAAAAGAAATAATTATGTCTGATGAAAACTTTTAAATGTTTAAAAAAGATAATATCAAGCAACAATATTTATTTAAAACCATTTTCAATTTTAATAAAAGTTTTTGATTATATACAGATAATATTTTTCCTTTACTATAAGTTAAGAGTTATCATTCTGTAAATAATTTTTAGGAGTTATTTTAAACCTGTTCTTATCATAAATCCGTTATTATATTTTCACAATATAACAGAAAAATGTTGAAAAATAAAATAAGTAAATTTCTTTATGCTTTCTTTTTTACATTGCTACACATCTACGTCATTTCAGAAATATTCTTCGGTTTATATAAATAGGGAAAACCAACTACTAACCGAAGTTCAAGTGTCATCCCAAGAGTTACATTCATTCCGTTTTTTATTTTTATGTATTATAGGAAAACCACCTGTGCGGTAAGTTCGACGCACCCAGCGGGAGGAGGCAATGGTTTAGAAATTCAAATTAAATGAGGAAGAAGAATGTCTAATAGGCAGGATGTTATTTTTTGACATGTATAGTACTTTGAACGGTAAAGTAATAAAAATGAAGAAGAATATAAGTTGAAAAAATTTTGAACGAAATTCCTTTATTAAATTTCTTATTCAAAAGCACTGTTATTATTTAACTATTAAGAAAGTGTTTCTTAACAGACATCGATGCGAAAACAAATGAAAATGTGGTGTTTCATTTTCTATTATAAATCTTTATGCAATGACTTCTTTATTAATTTTCTTCAGATTGGAATATAACAATAAATATTATTTATAATATGAATGAAAATTAAAATATGGTGTAATATTTAGAGAAGTAAAAGAAATTTTTCGATGTTTTAATAGGATATAATATTATTTCTAATAAAAATATAATTTTCTATTTACAGTTTTAAAAAAAAGTATGTGTGTGATTTCTAGTTTTAATCATTTTCCCTCTTTTTTTTTTTTTTTTTTTTTTTAACATTTGTATTACTAGTACTAATGCATAATTATGTTTTTAATATATACACGACATTGTATTCATTGATTTATTTTATTGTTAAAATGTAGTTGTTATTATTCGTTTGCACTTTAAAAAAAAAAAAAAAAAAAAATCGATTCGACCAGGATTATTTATGTACAGTCGGTAACAAAAGTGTCCGAACACTAGCAAAAATTCCTATGTAAAAAAGGTGCACTTCATACGCTTTTGTTAAATAAATCCTTATCGAATCATGTTCTTACACTGACTAAGAACAGCATTCGACAAGGATTTATTTAACAAAACCATATGAAGTGTACTTTTGTTACATAGGAATTTTTGCTAGTGTTCGGACACTTTTGTTACCCACTGTACTGGAAAAGTATTTAAATAGAAGAACTAGCATTTACTTTCCTCTATTCTCTTCCTTCTTATTATAATTACGATTATTATAAGTCTTCTTCTTCTTATAGTTGTTATTATTATTTAACAAATCATTGGCTTATCTTGTTTATTAAAATTCAGAGAATGGTCGTGAAATACTATTAGAAAAAAGGATTGAATTGACAAAAATATTCACAGAAGTAGATTCACTCAGATACTGGGTAGTATTCATCTTGACAGATAATACTTAAAAACAGTCGGTTATTTTTGTGATTAGGATTTTAAAACTTGAATTAATTTCTTAATGCTTTTATTTAAAAAAGTATTTTACTGTTCAGGAAGAAATAATCGAGATTCATTATGAAATCGAAATTAAAATATTTATACAAAAGGAATTTTTATACAACAAAGAATTGTCACATTATATTTTCTTCATTTAACTATACATTGAAAGAAAAAAATGATAAAATTATAAAAATTTTCTTACAAACACAACTGTTATTGTTCTAATTTTTAATATGATCTATGTATAAGAGAACACTTTAGGAAAAAAAAATATTTTCTTATTATACTAAGTTATACTAACATGTGTATCAATTAGTTTTTTTGCAACTGGTTTAAATATGAAAGTATATTTTAGTATTGTTTTCTATATATAATGACATGTGATTTTTAAAAAAATAATATTCTTTAACTTACTAGTTATATTTTATTATATGTAAAGTCTCTAATTTCAGCAAATGATATTTTAACAAGCATCAAGTCTATAAGTGATAAGTAAAAAACTTTGAATAAACACCATAAAATATAAAATACAAAAAGCACGTAACAATTGTTTCGGGTCGAAAGAAAACACAACCCATCGTCAGGTGAATAAATTAGGCAGGAATGTGCAGACAATGCGCTATTCAAAATTATTTTTACTTTCTTCTATATGTATATATATATAAAGTATTGGATTCGTGAAAATTTTCGAACTCCAGTTTTCGATGGATTTACATGTTTTGGTATGTCCTGAACACGATTCGACTGTTTTTAGAAAATGTCTGTCTGTCTGTCTGTGTGTTTGTGTGCATGTATCACAAATTTTGTGGACGCTGTAACTCACGAACCAATGAACGAAATTTAACCAAACTTAGTATTTAGTAAAACCCTGACCCCTGACATAAACTGGTTCTGATTAGATATGTGGAACAATTGCTCAACAGGTGACGTTGTTATTGCATTTTTTTTTTTTTTTTAATTTTTAACATGGCAGTATAGGACAAAATTTCGTATAAATGTATATAATGAGAGTAATTTTAAACGTGGGATTGTAAAATTAATATGAATTATTTATAATAGTAGTAGTTAACTAAGAAGTGAAAAAAAATGGGAAAAAAAATTTGTGCATGTGGGAGTATCGTTTCCCCCCCCCGAGTAAATTTTCAATATGGGTGTCTTTCGAAAGATCTCGTCAATTCCTTTAAAATGAATGGTTGAACTATAGATCTGTGATAATTTAAAACAATGTTATCGATTTTTTTACCTTTTAAAGAAAAAAAAAAATAGAAAAAAAAAAATCGTATTTATTTTGATATTGGCAAAAAATTGACTTTCTTTCGGCATTAAGTGATATAAATTCTGTCAGATAAAAATCGTCTGCCTTTATAATGGAAAAAAATATAATAAATTAATAAATAATTTGTATTCAATGAATTTTGTGTAAAATTATATAGAAGAAAGTCATGTGATGGCCACATCATACTAGTTTCTTATTACTTTTCAACTCCAATCCTCTCATGTATTTTTATTACGATAAGTATCTGCTTAAATTTAGATGGGTTTTGTGACATTAAAATGAACTCAATACAAATTTGAAGCAAATCAACGAAATTTTTCTTTTCTGCATTTCAGTTTTAATTGTTCGTTAGATCAAAAACAGTTGAACATACTTACCTTATTAATTAATGTTACCTTATATTACTTGAAGAGTTTTACAGTTTGAGATAAAAAAAGTTATGCACAGTTGTCGGCGATCCATGAAAAGTTCACGTATCACAGAAGAAAAACGAAGAGAAAAGAAAAGGAAGGAAAAACCGCTATCCGGTAATTAAAATGTTTTTTAACAAACCCCAGTACGTGAGCATCCGCTGTAGTTAAAATGTTCAAGTTAATGATAAATCTTGAATAGACGGACTATTGTTTTTTATTTTTGAGATATGCCATTGTTGTTTAACTGAATTAAAAAGTGGAGAAAGAATTTTAAAAACAATAATAATAGTAATAATAATAATAAAAGATGCTAATTTAGTTGCGTTAGATTATTAGTATCAGTATCAAAGCAGAATTTTTCTATTAGCTTTGGACACTTTTAAAATGCAATCGATTTTAAAAGAGAACTAATTCATAATTTGATGTCACCGTTAGCACAGTAAAAATTAAGAGATCGGTTTTACTCTTTTAGGGGAATATACAGTCATCAACTATCAAAACAGAAGCATATTGGAGCTACAAACTCACGATTTCTGATTGAGAGATGTAAATTTATGAAGTCCAGCGCAATGGCCTAAAGGCTGGGATCCAAACGGTCCGCAGTATTTCTAGCCGGATGATACATTTCGAAATCTGCTCTCTCAGGCTGTGAATCTGGGTTTAAACCAATTCTCAGGCTCATCACCAAAGGGCTTGTTAACACCTTCTTACTTTAATTGATTATTAATCTTATGGTTGACATTTTATCTCGGTTTTAATTAATGTGCAAGAGTTTGTCGCAAAAAAGGAGAATTGCCCTTACTCAGCTAAATTTACTTTTAAAAATCATCCATCTTATCGGCTTTTGCAAAATAGTAATTTAAAACATTTTTTTTTCTTATCCTTTGAAATATATTCTATTATATTCTATTACATTCTTTATAAGACTGCGTTATTGAATGGTTTGAATTTCACATCGCATCAACATTAAATTATTAATACTGCAAACAAATCCGAAAATTTATTAAATAAATCATTTCACATTTTCAAAGAGTACAGCAATACCCCCTTTTTTCTTTTATTTAAAATTTTTTTTTAAATTAACAACAAAACAAAAATGTGAATCAAAATGCATATAGAAAAACTTACACCAGTCTGTCAACCGTAACAGGTAGGTGCCACTTTTCCCCTGGCTTCCCTTGAACTGCTTGGTATTTGCGTCATCATGCCAAGAGTCAGAAGGAGTATATCTAAGAAAAATATATAAAACAGCGCTATTAAAATTATATTTAGGTTATTTATATAAAAAATATTAAAAGCATTAAAATATTAAGTTAATGACAGATAATTAGTTCAGAGAGTGCAGGTTAGATAAAAAAAAAGTTTAGTATAAATAATCTAAAAATTGTACATGGTTAATAGTTCGATAGGTTTTTAACAGCAAAGTCACATTTATATTTTGTGATGTGACTAGATCTTATAGCAAAAATCAAGAGGGACCAACAGAAACCATGTTGTGAGATATAAATCGCTAATTTAAACACAGCTTTGGACACTTTTACATTCTGGCCTGTTTATCTAAACTTCAAGAGATGCAAGCAAATTTAAGCACGGAAAATATATTTGTTAGTTTCTTATTATTTTCATTTGTTTTATAAAACATAAATAAATCAGCATTCAATCTAAAGAAAATATTAGTAGCAGCTTTGATTTGATTTTAACATAGAATGGAGGAAAACTGTATGCTTAAGTTTCGACATCATAAACAATGGTATTTAAACGATATTTACGTAAACTCCTTTCTGCCCCCCCCCCCCTCACCAAGAAAAAAGAAAACTAATACATTGAAACAATCTATGGTGGTGGTGGTGTTAGAACCAACTGACAATAGGTGCTAAGCCTGAGTGGTGTGCCCACTGTAGGGTTTTTCTAAGGGATACTAGCCAGTATTCGTTTAGGTTTCAAGAAAAGCCATATATAACTACGAACAGACGAGTGCAATCTGGGATCAAACCCGGTACCTCTTCCTCGCATCAACCAGCTTTGAGAGTTGGAACAACTTATGAAAAAAATAGTAAAATAATGTATTGTACTTTGTTTTATATTAAAGTATTACGTAAAGAAATACTTTACATAAAGTATTACATAAAGTATTACATAACGTACTTAATATTACATGAAGCAATACTTTATATTATTTACTATTTCATAATAAAATATTTTGTGATATCAAATAATAATAATAATAAAAGAATGCGATATATAGAGTGCTATCGCTGTTTTCGCTTGGCATTTTTCACTATCTTTAAGTGTGTTAAAACTGATTCTTATATTACCCCCAAGAATTTCCCATCAATCTTAGAAAAAAATATAAGGAACACAAAAAGTGAATACCTTTTTGTACTTTTCTAAGGTCAAGATTTTTTTTCGACTTACATATACCAGTGGTACACTAAAGAACCATATCAGAAAATCCTCATCAATTACTACGATGAGGAGATATGCATATGTTTTATTGCATATATCTTTAAAACATACCCTTAAGTAACTAAAAAATATGTTTCATATACACATTTTTTTATCTGCTTTATAATGCGGTAGATAAAGACTTAAACTTCAGATACCTTGAGATAGTATTCTATATTATTGATTTGAATTTGTGAAAATTTTTTTACAATAAAGTTATGTTTTTTGATGAATTAATATCAACATGCCTGTAATTTTCTTCATGCAATAAAAGTTTCCCATGAGTTTTTTATGATACCCTTATTTGTTGACCTTAGATCATTTTTACGAAGTTGAAATCATTCTGAGTACTTCCTTATTAAATTATCCATTGAGATGTTATAAAAATACACGACATTAATAGTTGTTTGGAATGATCTTTCCATTAATTTAAGATGTATCACGAGCATGTAAGCATGCAGTTGTAATAAAGAGGCAGGATTCCAGGCGTAAATGTAAAATGTGAGAAACGAAACAGCGCACGTTGGGGAGCATCATCATTAACAAGGTAATGAAACTTGTATTGGAATTTATGTTATCCACCGATGCTTGTTAATGTATCTCAATATCAGAACATGTGAAAACTAATACGGGTGATATGATTTTCTCAGAATCTAATATCATATTACGTATGATAGTTTGAATACATCTTATAACTGATTCCAATAACAAGTTTCTTTGAACTTATGTTTTGGGGAAGTATTTAAAAATCTTCTGGTCTGATTCTGAATGCTATCATTATGGACTGGAACATCGAAAATTAATCTTAACGTTGAAGACAGCATGAGAAAAATTATTGTTTTGCATCAATTATCACCAGTGTCAGAATACCAACACGTTTTTAGATTAGAGTTTATAATATTCAAATTAAAAATGTTCGTGAAATTCGGTAATATTTTGAAACAAACTGAAAAAATACTTTAAATGTTTTAAGTTTTATTTATATTTTATTTATTTATGTAGTCTGCCGTTTGCTGTTCATTTATTAATTTTATCATTACCATAATGTAATTGTGCTACGGCAGTTGTACTTCATCTAGAAGTGTCTGTGAAGCAAAATGTGAAAACATTATGAGAATTTTTAAAACACGTATTTATTATTATTAGTTTTTTAAACAACGTATTTTGCAATTACATGCATTATTATTATTTTTTTTTTCACGCTATTCTATGTGTATTAGTCTTAGATACAATGGCCAAAATATTTGTATTACGAAAGAGAAACATTCTGAAAAATTAGTCAAATGATGTTTAAGTTCTATCAGAACATTTAATTTCGTTAAAAACCGGAAGTCGAAAAGTTTACACTTACGAATATAAAAGACAATCAAAGATTGGTGATTATAGAAGGCATCACAATAAGAGAATTCAATGTAAAAAATATTATTCAATTGTTTAAAATTAGATTTTGAAATGAAAATGTTATGTTAAAAGGATTTCATATTAATTTTTGAATTACAATTTAGATATCATTTTATGAAAAAGTGATATTATACATATCCAACATATTCCTCCAACAATAATAAATTAGTAGTCTTAAAAAAAAAAAAAAAAAACACCCTTTAGTTTATGATTTAGGGTTTAGAATTAGATTTTGAAATGAAAATGTTATGTTAAAAGGATTTCATATTAATTTTTGAATTACAATTTAGATATCATTTTATGAAAAAGTGATATTATACATATCCAACATATTCCTCCAACAATAATAAATTAGTAGTCTTAAAAAAAAAAAAAAAAACACCCTTTAGTTTATGATTTAGGGTTTAGAATTAGATTTTGAAATGAAAATGTTATGTTAAAAGGATTTCATATTAATTTTTGAATTACAATTTAGATATCATTTTATGAAAAAGTGATATTATACATATCCAACATATTCCTCCAACAATAATAAATTAGTAGTCTTAAAAAAAAAAAAAAAAAACACCCTTTAGTTTATGATTTAGGGTTTAGAATTAGATTTTGAAATGAAAATGTTATGTTAAAAGGATTTCATATTAATTTTTGAATTACAATTTAGATATCATTTTATGAAAAAGTGATATTATACATATCCAACATATTCCTCCAACAATAATAAATTAGTAGTCTTAAAAAAAAAAAAAAAAACACCCTTTAGTTTATGATTTAGGGTTTAGAATTAGATTTTGAAATGAAAATGTTATGTTAAAAGGATTTCATATTAATTTTTGAATTACAATTTAGATATCATTTTATGAAAAAGTGATATTAAACATATCCAACATATTCCTCCAACAATAATAAATTAGTAGTCTTAAAAAAAAAAAAAAAAACACCCTTTAGTTTATGATTTAGGGTTTAGAATTAGATTTTGAAATGAAAATGTTATGTTAAAAGGATTTCATATTAATTTTTGAATTACAATTTAGATATCATTTTATGAAAAAGTGATATTATACATATCCAACATATTCCTCCAACAATAATAAATTAGTAGTCTTAAAAAAAAAAAAAAAAAAAACCCTTTAGTTTATGATTTAGGGATCCAAAAATATAAAATAGCGAAGCAAAACACTTTGGTCCCGCCGTTTTGGTCCCGAGGAAATTTTGGTCCCTGGCCATTTTGGTCCCGCCAATTTTTTGCAATTTTTTAAATATATATCAGTTTTTTAATATGATAACATATTTATTGATACGGGAAAATTGAAGTGCTCTTAGAATATCGTTAATTAAGGAATATCTTACAGATAAATATATAAATTTTCGACATTACAATTGCTGCCTAGCTATTGAGATTCGGAGAATTTTGTACTAATTTTTTTACGAAAATTTTATATATATATATGGAATTGCACTTTTTTTTTATTGAGATTTTTTTCATTTGATTTCGATTTAACTTGCTTCAATTGTAATTTGATTTTTAATTTACTATCTGTGACAAAATTCTGGATTTTAAAAGTATTGTTAACAATAACAACAGTACCTTCTTATTAAAAAAAGAATCCCCATTTGATTGTATATATTGATAAAGTTTGAATTATTTTAAAAATAATTAAATACAAAAAAAAAATTGTTTAAAAAAAGGGAAAAAGAAAGAAAGAAAACCTTACGATATTAAATATAATTTGCTTTTAGTGGCAGAATGCTATTTTTTTTCAATTAAATGGCTTTAAATGGACATTTTCTTAAACTATATTGTAAAGGGTTATAATGGAATAAAAATGCTTTTCCAATTCTATGTAATATGTAACCATTTCCTGTGTTTGACAAATATATCCGGATTGACAGAGAAGAAAATGACTTAAGTTTAGCATCTGTACAAATTATTCCTGAGATCATTATTTAGGTTCCTCGCATTTTCTTTTATTATTAAACCCTAACATTTAAGAGGTGCTTCGATAAAGCATTGATTTCCTACAAATATTGTATTCGAGCACTCTAAATATGAATGTTATAATTAAGAGCCGCATTACAGTGTTTTATATTAAAAACCTTGTATTTCATTTAAACTGAAATTTTGCAGACTTAGATAAATTAACAATGCTTAGATCTGATGACTAATACCCTTATCATTCAAATTTCTATTCGAAATAATAAATTTTCTGTTCTATGTGTCCTATAGTTACATCATTTTGAACAAAGGTTGTAGATATTCAACTCTCAAATTGAAAACATTCGTCTAAGTTCTCTTTTGCCTGAAGTTCCCTCATGTATTTGCTGTCCTTTTCCTCTATCGTACTAAGAAAAAATCTAAATCTCAAAATTTTAGACTTTTTTACAGTTTTATTTGTTACTACAACTTTCTGTTGCGAAATAATAATAATAATAATAATGATAATAATTTTTCTACCCCCATGTTTTCAAGTCAAATGACAAAAATTAGAAATATGCAAAAGAATTTCGCTTTTTTACTGTAATACTTTGATTATTCCTGATATCGGGACCAAAATGGCGGGACCAAAGCGGCGGGACCAAAACGACGGGACCAAAATTTCCACGGGACCAAAGTGGCGGGACCAATTCGGCGGGACCAAAGTGTCATGTACCCATAAAATAGTAGGCAAACAAATGCAAGAGCACGCATGCTTATATTTGTATACAATCGGAGCTTTTATACGAAAAGAATACAAGCATTTTAAAATATTTTGAACGAGAACTACGTGTTTCTGATTTATTAACACTAATTCCCACAAAAGTAGAAAAGTAAAAAAAAAAAAAAAAAAAAAAAAAGTATTGTAACATGTAAAAAGTAATTCTACTCTTCATAAAACACCAGAAAATGAAAAAAATTATCGGCTGAAATTAATTGCAGCGACCACAAATTTTTTTCAAAATTAAGCATATTTGGCGATTTCACACTGCTAGGCGATTGATTTTGAGTACTTGGCGGAAAAGCAAAACACGGTTCTGTTCGTACACGGCAATCTCGGTGCTGGCAAACGTATCGTCTAATAGCGCTAAATCGCCAAATATGCTTAATTTTGATAATTTTTTGTGGTCGCTGTAATTAATTTCAGCCGATAATCTTTTCATTTTCTGGTGTTTTATGAAGAGTAGAATCACGTATATTTTTTTCAATACTTTTTGAGGATGACACCTTTTGAATGTTTTCTTGTTAGTACAGAACCGTAAAAACAACTATTGAGCTATTAAAGACTAGCAAACCCGTGCGAAATTTTCGCAATTTCTTTCTTTCTTTCTTTACCTTTAGAATTTGAAACTTATAAGTCTTATAGCAATTTCACCATCCAATATAAATTTTAATTCATCAGAAGCCAATTTATCATTAGTTTTTGTGGAATGAAACGCAAATGATAGTATAAGACCCCTATGGCGACTTTTAATTTTTTTGCCGCCATGTTAGCGATGTTTTTTAATTAGTTTTTTTATTTATTCATTTTCGAATAATTTTTTGTTTAAAAAAAAAAAAAAAAAAAAAAAAAAAACTAATACCTATTTTTTATTATTGCGTTTTTTAGTCAATTTATGACAAAAGTTCATATTTTGCTTATATCTTTAAAGTATTGCTAGGTTCAAAATGACGTATGCAAAGATTATAAAAAAATCTTATTAGTCCATTGAGCTAAGTCCGCGTGATTAAATATTGTCCATGTATAAATATTATTTTTTTATCCTCGCGTATCGTACTGTTTCGACAAAAAATAATTGAAACTGGTCCACGTTAGAGAAATATTATATAGATATTTACTGAAAAAAACTAAGACCATTTCAGTTAAATAAGTGAATTTTGTTTTATATTTTTTTAAACAACATTTTGTACAGAAATAAATATATTTGAATCCTTATATATAATATATTTATTTATATATCTTCCTTTCTTTTTAATGTTGGGTTTTGTTCCAATATCGGGACGTACACTGTAGATTTTTCGCTTAAAACAGCTCTGCAGTCCCTGAAATCTTACGATCTCTGCTCTATGAAGGATGCACGTCCCTTGACGAGTAATACTTCTAGTTTTGAGCATTTTTCTACTTGATATAAAATTTGTTCATATTCATCTTATTTATTAAAGATTTTTGATTGGTGAAATTCTTTATTATTGGTGGTGTTCGTTGTATTACTTTTCATTATTGGCGTGGAGATTGTTTTACTATTTCCTAGCGGATCTACCCGGCATTGCCCAAGTTGAAGTAGTGTTTATAGAATTTTGAAATCAATGAAAGAACTGAATAAAGCTGTAAAATGAAAAGAAAAATGCATGAAATATTTTCTGAAGTCTTTGATAGAAAATATGACAAAATAAATAAATAAATAAATAAATAAAAGAATACAAAAGGCACAGCTCCTTTTGTACGAGACCCCCTTGGCGAATTTAAATATTTTTGGCCATTTTTGCAATGAATTGAAATGCTATCGCAATTAAGTAACTAAAGACTTGGAGAAAAACGTTTGAGCTACTTCGGTGCTAAATTTAAAATTTTGCCAAAAGGGTCAGATACTAAAACTGTTCCATAAAAAAAAAAAAAAAAAAAAAAAGGTTTTATGAAAATTGCAAATATAAATTTAAAAAATCTTAATATCGCAAATTAAAACAATTTAATATTAAGGTGAACACACAAATTAAGGTGAACCTCATAAGCTACACATAAAGTATCAATAAAAACGAAAAAATTTGTTTTTCTGTAGAAAAGAAAATTACTACTTTATTAAAAAAAAAAAAAAAAAAAAAAAAAAAAAAAAAAAATTAAAGCTAATACCAAATATCTATATGATACTATTTACTTACACCCGAATTCCTGATAAAAAAACGTGCACTATTTTTCGAAGCGCAACTAAGTTTTATTTTATTATTATTATTATTATCATTATTATTATTTTGTTTTTTTAATTTTATTATTATTCAAGCGAAATTCAAAATATTTTATTTCGGGGAAAAGAAAAAAAAAGTATAATTTATTTTTTATTTTGGCATCAAATATATCTTTCTTTTTACCCATTCTAAAGTTAAAATGGGTTTTTTTTTAAAATATTTTTTGATTCAATTAACCGATTGAAAGAAAAGTACGGCGTTCGCTAGATTTTGTCCTAGTTAATAAGCATACCATTTTTCGTAGAAGTCGAAAGAATGGTGTAGATTTTGTATAGCGAACTAAAAATCCAGACAAATAAACAATCAGCTATATATATAGGTGTTGGACAAAATAACGTGAACACTTTCGCTTTTTTACGTTTTGTCAAATATCTTGAAAAGTTCTATAGGAATCATCTTGAAACTTTGCCAGTGTAAAGAACATGTTATACCTCATATTCTTCTGTAAAAGTTGTGTCATGAAAAGGAAAATGGGACTAGTAAAAAATTAAACAAAAATCAAAATGTTTTGAATAACTCTGTAAATGTGTTTTGGCTGTAGCAAGTGGTTATAAGGATTTTTCTCATTATCTGTATAAAATTGTGTGAGGCTACCACATATATTCATAGATATATAACAATTTCTATAAAAAATTACAAAAACAATTTCCACTTTTTAAATTATAACACGTAGGTATTAGACCCAGTGGAAAGCAGTTTTCAGGAAATATGACACAGCATACAGCAATCAGAATGAAAACATATTAAATATCTTACGAAATACAAGCATTTTTACTAAATAATTTTTAACTATACATGCGCAAGCTTTATAAAAATATCATTTGCATAATTTAATAGCCAAAGGTATTGAGCAATTTATAATGAAAATTCCAAACAAATATGATACAAATTAAAAACATTACGAGATATAGAATGAATAGAAATTCAGTTCTCTCAAAATAAAAGCTGAACTATAAGGGGTTTTACTCACATTTTTATTTTGATTCAATCAATATTACAGTTTTTTCGCTGATTGTAAATACATATTGATAAAATCCCCTAACATGTTTCGTTCTTTTAGAAGAATTTAAATTCTGTTCATTCTATCTCTCGTAACGTTGTGAATTTACAAGACATATGTTTAGGGTTTTCATATAAGTTGCTCATTACGTTTGCCTATTAAATTATGCAAATGAAATTTTTAAAAAGCTTGTGTATGCTTAATTAAAAATTATCTAGTAAAAGAGCTTGTATTTTGTAAGATATTTAATATTTTTTCATTTTGATTGCTGTGTGCTGTGTCTAATGTAGTATGCCATATTTCCTAAAACAAGCTTTGCATTGGGTCTCGTACCCTACGTATTATAATTAAAAAAGTGAAAATTGTTTTTGCAGTTTTTTAAAGAAACCGTTATATCTCCATGAATATATGTGGTAGTCTCATAAAATTTTATACAGATGATGAGAAAAATCCTCATAACTACATTCTACAGCCAATACGCATTTAAAGCATTCACTTTTTGAGGGTGATACAAAACATTTTGGTTTTTGTTTAATTTTTTACTGGTGCCTTTTTCCTTTTCATGACACAACTTTTACTGAAAAACAACATGTATAACATGTATTAGTAGTATGGGGTATAACATGTTCTATACACTACCAAATTTTCAAGATGATTACTAAAGAACTTTTCAAGATATTTAACAAAACGTTAAAAAGCAAAGGTGTTCACATTATTTTATCCAATACCTGTATGTACAGTCCGTATCGAAATGATAGGTCCACCCGCATTTTTCAAAATTTCGACTCTTAATTAAGAATAAGAATCACTTTTTTGGTAGAGAAAATTAATCAGTAATTGTTATAACTATTTATGAAGAAATTTCTTAAAAATAAATAATTCCTTTTTATTTTATGTAAATTTTCATTTTCAGACCGTTCCGAAAAGATAGGTCCGCCTTCAGATATTTTGCACCAATCACGTTTATTTCCAAAAATTTTGCATAAATATCGTTGCTTAGTCTTACTGCGGTATTATGCTGGCTGCTGTGGAGGTATTTAAACAGATTTGAACATCACATTGTAATCAAACGAAATGGGTCGTCGTTGCAGTCTTTCGCTGGTTGAGCAGGGAAAATTTGATGCATTTAAAACAAGTGGAAAATCGAATAGAGAAATAGGTAAACTTTTAAACAGATCACATAATCTTGTAAACAATTATTTGCGACTTAGAAATGCTTATGGCAGTAAAAAATCATCTGGCCGCCCATCAAAAGTGACACCCCGACAAAGAAGGACTATCGTAAGGGAGTTAAAATCTGGAAATATGAGCTTATCCACTGTGGCCAGACAACAAAACCCTCCAATATCAAAATCTACAGTCCATAGAGTGGTAAAGAAGTTCGGCAATATAGTTTACGTGAAGAGGAAAGCGGCTCCGAAATTGACTAAAAAGCACAAAGAAAAAAGATTGAAATTCGCACATGAAGTGATGTCCTGGAAACAAGATTGGCATCGTGTGATATTCAGTGATGAAAAGAAATTCAACCTGGATGGTCCAGATGGCTGGCAGTACTACTGGCACGATCTGCGTAACGATAGACAGATATTCTCGAAGAGGCAAGCTGGTGGTGGTTCCGTTATGGTATGGGCCGGATTCGGAGGTGCAGGGAAAACTGATATAGCATTTGTAGACAATCGTTTGAATGCTGCAGGCTATCAACAGCTGCTTGAACAATATTTTCTTCCACAGGCAGAGCACATTGGGGGCCCATTCTTCATGTTCCAACAGGTCAATGCTCCTGTGCACACTGCAAAGTCCACTTTCGAATGGTTTCTGGATAATGGTGTACATGTCATCGATTGGCCACCTTCAGCCCCGACCTGAAACCGGTAGAAAACATGTGGGGTATACTCACAAGAGCGATGTATGCAGGCGGAAGGCAGTACAACAGTATTGCAGACTTGAAAAAGGCTATTTCCTCCGAATGGTCAAAAATCTTGAAAAAGTGTTTGCAAAAACTTGTAGAAACCATGCCGAATAGGATTTATGAGCTTATTCTGAAACAAGGTGGGAAAACTTCTTATTAATTCGACATTAATTTTGATGCTTGGTTCAATGGACCTATCTTTTTGAAACAGCTTTTTCGTGTAATTTTTGTTTTCCTTATTATTCCTAATATTTGTATATTATTCATGTATTATTTTACATTGAATGAAGTAATGTAGTTTATAAAATAGTATTTTGTACACAATAAAACCTTTTTTACCAACATAACTTTCGTTTTTACTGGTGGACCTATCATTTCGACACGCACTGTAGATTACAGCGTGTGTATTGTGGGCCTATTCATCTTGATTTTACGATATATATATTATGAAATTGGCATTGATAAATATGTTTCTCTTGTAAGAAACATTTTATTACGTTCTATATATTTATGTATATGAACTAGGAGAAATAATGTTTATAAAATATTTTAAGCGGCAAATTTGTAGTTCAGATTTATGATTTTAGCAAATTATTTTGATGACTTGGCGAGAAATGTCGTTATGTGACTGTGTGACTTCAACATAATTATCCACAAATGCTAAATTTTATCTAATGTAAAATTGTCTCAGAAAATATTCTGGACAATAATTTAAAAGTTCGTTGCCTTGCATCTAATATTAGCATATTTCATTTATCGACTCAATGAATATATGTTATAGTTACTAACATTATAATTTTATTTTCGGTTTGCATCAATTTTAACTAACAATTTTATCTCAAAGAAAGCACCATAACTGTTATCAGTAAACGCTATGAATTATAATAGAAGAAATAGGAACTTCCAAGAGCTTTTTTTGAAAGCAGAATGATTCTTTTAAAAGGAATTGCTTTCAAAAGGAAATCTTTAAAAGAATAGAAACAAGATTTTGTCTCCATATTATCAAAGTAGATCGAACAAAAGAATTTTCGATGCGTGAACTTATGAGTACACGACCTTGGTGAATATATGACAAAGGATATAGCTATAAAAATGATAAGAGAAAACTATGAAATTAAGAAAAGAAAAGTTACGCAAGTTTAGATCCCTTCATGCTAATTTTAATCGATTAAAATCTACAATGATGAATGAGTTATATTGCTTTTGATACGAAATATATAATAGGACAGAATAAGAGAAAGTATATTGAGCCAGATATGTAATTTCATTATGTTTATTGTGACAGAATAGTTAATAATTTTTCTTATGGAATAAGAAGCGTAGTTACCATTATAGGACACTTCGATTACAAAAATTTTACAATTTAAATGTGCGGAATTTTTTATTTTTATTTATTTATTTTTTAGGTTAGATTTATTCCTTTTATTTTTTTCCGAATAACCCTGCATGCGATGTCAATTGTTATACGCAAGCATGTATGCATGATATACAGAATGACTCGAAAGGGTGTCTGTTCCACTAACTTATAAGGGAAGGGTCCGTCAAGCATGCAAAAATAAATCATTCTTACATAGGAACATATAGGCGAAAACATCATGTATGCGTGCTAATGATGCAAGAAGAATAAATCACTGCAGATATAGTTTACAAAAACAGGTTTATTAAACAAAGTGTGTATAATGCTACAGAGAGTGCACAAAATTGCTGCTATATGCAACAATACAAGCCTTGCAATGTCAAACTAGAGGTCTGCACGGGCCAGAATTTTGAGCCCAGGGCCCGGCCCGTACGAAAACTTTGTTTATCCGGCCAGATCCGATATGAAATTGAAAAATTCGGCCCGGACCGAACAAAAAGCGACAAAATCAGGCCCGACCCGGCCCGGCCCGGCCCGATTAAATACTATGTAAAAAAAAAAAAAAAAAAATACATGCATTTATATAAAAAAGATTTTTAGTATGTGTTTTGCAGAGGTTTTATATAGCGAAGCAATAGAATCGTCTTTAACAAAACTGCTGGACTTTTACAAGATAATTATATATAAACAAAAATTCATTATTACACTCGTACAGAAGGCACAAAGACAGACAGAAAATCAAATCGAAAATATTAGCACTCATCAAACAATATAGGAAGGTATTTAAAATGATTATTACTACTAAAAATGCACTTTCAACCATTTCCTGTTATAGACCAAAATGTATCCGAATCCTTCATGTGATCCGGTAAACAAACTTTAATGCTAATCCAACCATATTCAATAGAAAAGATGCCTTTGCACATGCTAAAAATGATGCTACTTTCATTCAGTTCACTGGCAAAAAGGAAAAAGAGTCTTAGCGAAAAAGATATAGCAGAAGGATTTTTATAGCCTTCATACCACCTAAACTCTACAGACCATAGGACACAAAGCCTTATACACAGTAACGTACCTATTTTCTTTTGTTTGTACATGTGCGCAAACTAATAGTGACATGCATACTATTTTAAATTGGAAACCCATTTAATATTACTTGGAATAGAATATATTAATTTCGAGAAATGCTAAAAATATTTGCGGAAAATCAGATTGTGAACAGATAGACTGGATAGGCAATTAAATTGAAGTTACAGACACTTTTAAACAAAATAACATTTTATTTGACATACCAGCCTGTAAAATTATGTAAAATAAATGACTGGAGAAATATTTTATCATTTTCATTTTTCGTTGATTAACAAGGAAACTAGAAAAAGATTCAGGCCGACACGGCCCGGAAAAAATTTCATCCAGGCGCGGCCCGAGCATACATAAAAAAATTGAGCCCGAGCCCGGCCCGGCCCGAGCCTGCAAAGAAATTTTAAGCCCGAGCCCCGCCCGGCCCGAAAGCAAATTGAAAAATTCGACACGAACCCGGCCCGTGCAGACCTCTATGTCGAACCATGGATTGCCGAACATGTTCAAATATACGTGTTGCTGCATTACTTTAGGTCAAAAAATGCTGTCTAACGCGTTTGTATGATATTCTAGCCTATATGTTCCTATGATAAATCAATTTCTTTGGTATGCCAGACATACCTCTAAAGTTTGTAGAAACCGTTTTGAATCACCTTGTATATGCGGGATATTCGATAGCTTCTTATGAATCAATGTTGATATTTTCTTCTACATCATTAAGTAGAGCATCAGACTCATTTACTCACAGGATTTTTTTTTTTTTTTTTTCTATGGAGGTTGTGTTTTGTAAATCTTACTTTATCTCTTGAAATGTTTAAAAAATATGTATACCTTTTTATAACAGTTCTTTGTAATTTGTTATGTATATCTATAAATTTTTTCATAACTTCGTACATACAGGTTGTTTGAAACAGTCTATATTGATTTTTTATTTTATAAATATATCATATAACTAGAATCTCATGCACTTTCTGCTGGTGCATTACATACTGCAGTTTAAGACTTTCTGATACACTTATAAAAAGTAATTTCTTATAGTGGTGTAGAGCATTTTTTTATTTTTTATGCAAGCATGTTCATAAAGTTTCAGGCAATCGTTGTTTATAATTGATAATTTCTTATTTAGTTTCTCAGCGCTATCTGTTGGCAAATATTTGAGTTAAAATTACAACAATAAAGTTTTGTTCAGAAATATAAATATATTTAGTTGTAATTTTGTAATTTGTATTCAATTATATACCACTTCTTTTCAGTTTATGAATATTTGAAATGTTACAAATTTATGGATTATCGTGACTATGGCTTATTATGACTATTAAACATTTTTCTTTCAATGTTACATAAACAAATATATAAATAGTATTTATTTGCTTTAATATTTTGTAATTTCAGAAACATCCTTTTATTTATTTATTTATTTTTTTTTTTTTTATAGCAGTTTAGTTGCTCCACCGCTTGCTTCAAACAAAACTTTAAGCTTGTAAGATATGGTGCATTCTGTGAATATTTATCTAATGCGATTAGCTTGTAGTTTACAGAAATTGTTTTATTTTGTGTTTCAAATTAATTAGCTGAAAAATAATTTACAGTTAATGAAACATTCATCCTGCACACATACTTTCTTTTCCCTGTTAAAAGTATGTAAGCGCAAAGTGAACAATAGCTTTGCCCAAGTAAGTAATATATGAAGCTTCTGCAACGGTCAGTGATTGAAGGTCAGGAGGAAACTCCATGAACCATATAGTTCTTCATTAGTGGCCGACAAACTCAAAAAACAAGTCAGAAAACTATTGAAGAGAGGAAAAAGATAAGATACTGCGCGCTGTTATTAATAGAGTTACTTTCGATGACTGGTATGATAATTCTAAACATAACTACAGTTACAGTTAACAGAATAGTAATTAGAACGAATAACTTTCTTTTAAGATAATGCTGTAATAATGGCGTATAAATGGTCGTTAATTTTGAAAGCGATAAAGCTTGAAAATTTTTTATCATTCTGTATGGTATAAAGACAATGCAATTAAGTATAACATTTCGAGTTTTAATGGAGATATTTGTATTCAATTAATTACTAAATTTATTTCAAGATGCCTTTACAGTCGGTACCATAAGTTGATAATAGAATTCAATAAAGATTATGATTGTCATCTGATGGAGTCTCGTTAATTCTCTAAGAATGGCATACGATTGCATCCCATACTTTGTGATGTGCCAGCAACGTTACATTTATGTGTATTGTAAGCTGCCACAGTTCTCATTTTTGATTTAAGTATAATCTATCCAGGGTTGTTTGAATCAGTGTTGCCAGTTAGAGCCAAATTAAACCTTATAAAATAAGAATACAATGTCTTCCTGACTGCAATTAATTATATAATTATACCTCTGGGGGTCACCGAAGCGGGAGAGCCATCCCTTTCGTGAAAGATCAAAATTGTGATGGCATGTCTCCGGACCACCTCTAGGGGTGAGTCCCAGACCGTCGCCAATTGCCCATTGCGCAGCACTAGTGCGAAGTAAAATCCATCCAACCAACCAACCCGACTGCAATTTACCTCTTCAAAGGTTGGCACTTTTTGTCTTTATTCAATTAACATTTGGCTTCATTACTCTATTTCAGAAAAAGTTCGACTTCGTTTTATAGAAAAAAATATTCTGAAAGCCTGGTTTAAGTAATATGCTTGCATTTGTTGCTGATAGTAACAGAAGGTGTTAACTGTTATTACTCTTCCAAGCACAGAATATTACTTTGCTAATCGTTCTTTTATAATAATCATTGCGGGCTGTGTTTAGTCAAAACTGTAAAATGAACATCGATGAGGAATTTAATATCTATCAATATGAAGACTGAAAAAAAAAATCTCAGATTTTAAATAAAAATATCATTAATTGTGCCAAGGTACAAATGATAGTTTCATTCGCAAATCAACGAGCGAAAAGATATTATCTTATTTCCAATGTGAATTTATATTCCATAATAAATCTGTTAGTAATAATAATAGATTGACAATACTGTAACCGAAATTTTATTAGGCAATATTATAGTACTAGAATTTAAAAATTTTCATACTTATTCAGTTACGAATTTCAATAATGAAAATATATACCGAGAATAAAGTATTATATCTTTTCGCTGACAGTGTTCAAAATACACCCATGCTTGTGAAATTTGCAACACCATGAAAGTATTGTCAGAAATTAATGAAATTTATTCGACATATTACTGATAGTGGTACAAATAAACGATCAAATGTACAAGGAAAAAGAAAAAAGAACGCGTGAAATCAGTACTTTGTGTGTCCGCCACGCTGAGCGGCGAGAGCCTGTGCACGCCGTGGCATTGAATCATACAGGTTCTGAATGTAATCCAGGGGAATAGCATTCCAGATGGCTTCGACTTGACGCCAAAGTTCAGTCTTATTGTGCGGCCCCACCAGCTGTGCGAGCGAGTCTCCGACCAATGAAATCCCAGACATGCTCGATGGGCGACATATCCGGGAAATAAGCAGGCCATGGAAGAAGCGAAACCTGTTGTGCACTGAAGAAGGTTTGTGCGATCACTGTTGAGGTTGCACGCAATGTGCACTAGATGGGATCGACAATTATACCCAATAGCTCCCCACACCATGATGCTAAGCGCTTGTGCAGTATGATGCTGGATAACACACTGTGGGAGCAGACGTTCCCCCCTGTAATGTCTGACGCGTACTCTTCCATCATTGTACTCCAGACTGTAGCGAGATTCATCGGAGAAAACAATTTTTTGCCACTTGGCACGCCACGTGCTGTGTTGCTGAGCCCGTTGAAGTCGAAGGTCTCTATGATTCAGCAAGAGAGGAATCCTGCGTAGAGGAACCCTTGCACGCAGTTCATGCTGCAGCAAACGGCGACGAACCGTGGAGCTAGACAACAAAACACCTGTAGCCGTGTTCCAACGTTGTGCTAACACACGAGAGGAAGCTGTACAGTCCGTCACAGCCATGCGGGTGAGGTGTCAGTCGTCTCGTGCCGTTGTTCTATCGCGTGTCCCGCTGCCAACTTTTCGGCTTGTTTGATTCTCCTCGGTCCAAACATGCATCACTGTTGTGGCATTACACTGCGTGCGGGCTGAGATTTCTCGATACTAAAAACCACCCTCTCGTATACCAACGATGCGGCCACGTACGAACTCCGTTAGTTGTTGGTATGGCACCCTCCGCTTTTGACGAGACATATTGACCACCAATGAAACGTTTACCGCAGACAGAAGACGATAAACAGATTTCAACGCGCCTTTACAGTCATTTACATACCTAGAACAAGCGACTGATAAGGAGTCGGTTCTCGTTCCCCGCATGCGCAATCGCTTTGTACCTCACTTTAGATTTCCTATAAGTTTGGCCCAATTTGCATAATCTCTTCATGGTGTTGCAATTTTAACAAACATGAGTGTAGTTCTTGCAAGTCTATAATTAGTAATCTGAAACTTTTAGAATTTATTGAGAGAATAAAATTTTCTGCCAGTCGGCATTTGAATTAAATAGTGATTATAGACACACGTTTGATAATGGTCATGATTTTTTTAAACTCCACGTTTCGATTAATAAAATACAGGAAAAAGAGAAAACTAAAAAATATTCAAGGCAATTACAATAATAAACTTTCTCGAATATTTATTTTTAATTCAGTGTTTTATACACAAATAGAACTATTTTAAAAATGAATATCTTGTCTTCATATAAACATATCAATCATTTACATAGTTTCCAGATTCTGACTTTCTTACTATAACTTTTAGGAATGCTAAGGACAGATTTGATGTATAGCCAACGCCTCCCCCATCTGGATGTGAGGTGCAGTAACTTTTATGCGTTCACGATTTTTACAGCTTTTAATTTAATTACATTTAAGTGTTTTTTGTTGTATACAATGTTTATTATATATAATAAATAAGTCTAAATTGTTAAATTTAGACCTATCATACATAATACATACATTCCATTTAATATACTCTGATTATATGCAGTAGTAAGGAAATGACAATGAACTTTGAAACTATTAAACATACACTTTTTCATTCTAATGTATATATGTATATATATATCATATTATATCATATATATATATGTGTGATGAATTAATTACTGGATGAAAGAGAGATGACAGGCGTAGAACACAATGACGACTAGGCTTTCTTTCAGGAAACATTTTTATTGCTTCAGTATTTCTAAGTCGGGACAGGGTAAGGCGAATGGAGTCTGAATCCGACGCTCTGCCGATCCGCGGGCGGCTCAAGCGGCGCCCCGGGCACCGAATTTGTTGGGGCGGCCTGTAGGACCTACGTAATTCCAGAGGAAGACTGGGCGTGGAATTGTTAACAAGTCAAAATCGTGGCAAGTCTCTCCGTTTGTTTAATGTTTGGGCTTTTATACCTAATTTTCTGAGCTGCTGATTGGTTCTCTAGATCGTCTGTGCTCTTAAAAGGAATTTCTGGGATTAAATAATATGCAGCTCAATGCAGCGTCAGTTTCAAATTGCACTAACTATTTATTTTTATCCCTTTCATATATGTGTGCGTGTGTTTTTGTGTGATGTAAAAGTTACTATGGTAATAGAATCCGAAACAACTGGCTTTACCATTGATCTAATGGTGATTGATTTAGATTGGTCATTGTGTCTGAACTATCTTAATGGTTCGCATAAAACATTAGAATTTCTAATAGAAATAAAATAAAACTCTTCATTTAATATTAATAATTTTTTAGTACATATCATAAAATTATATTAAACATGAATATATATGCTTTTTTTTTTTACTTTCCGAACACTATAGTGAGGAAAGTATTGTAATCATGTCAAAAATCCGAATTCGAGATTTTGATGTTTCTATACGTTTCGAGGTCCAACGAGTCCGTTTTCACTATTTTTACGATGATGTATGTATGTGTGTGTGTATGTATGTGTGTATGTATGTGTGTATGTATGTGTGTATGTCTGTGAGTGAACACGCTAGCGTCTAAACGCTTTGTTCGAATAAGCTGAAAGTTGGTACGTATATTGTAAGTCACCATAGTACGAACCCTATAGATTTTGGTGAATCTAGCACTTATAGTTTTTTTACAGGGACACAAAGAAAAATTCTTTATCATTATGGCCAAGGGACCAAAATCTTAAAAGTGCGATAGCATCTAAACGCCTTATTCAATTGAGCAAAAACTTTATACACATATTATAGGTCACAGATACTCAATTTGTATAGATTTTGGAGAATCTGGCACTTATAGTTTTTTTACAGGGACACAAAGAAAAATTTTTTGCCAAATTTTTAAAAGTGTGATAGCGTCTAAACGCCTTATTAATCTCAGCAAAGAATTTGTACACATGTTATAGGTCACATTTGAACCAACTGTATAGATTTTGGTGAATCTAGCACTTACAGTTTTTTTACAGGGACACAAAGAAAAATTCTTTATCTTTATGGCCTATGAGACCAGCGATAGCATCTAAACGCCTTATTCAATTGAGCTGAAAATTTGTATGAATATTATAAATCATTGTTGCACTAACGATAAGCATTTTGGTGAATCTAGCATTTATAGATTTTTACAGGGACACAACGAAAAATTCTTTATCCTTATGATCTAAGGGCTCAAAGTTCAGTAGCGTTAAATAAAACCTCGTGTGATATATGGAGAAAAATACTCAATCACTCTGTTATGGTTTTCTCTTTTTTGTTTGTTTAGCAACTCCTCTTTCTTTATTTTATCTACAAAACTGTTAGTTACTCAATGTTCGGAAAGTCGAGTGGAGTCACTCCAGATTTTTTTTTTTTTTTTTTTTTAATTCTGTATACTGTTTTGAGGATGCCCAAGCCCGAGACAATATGCCGTGAGCCGATTTCTCAATTTAGTTTTGCTAATCATTTCAAAAAGTTCAGTATATTGCTATCCAGAACGATATTTAGCATGTCTTCGACGTTTAATAAAAATGGTTAGTTTTGTCACGTTCTGTTAAGCTTATTGTTTTAGAAAGTAAATATATAATTCCTAAACCTAAAGAGGAAATCCACTAATATTACGGTAAGTCACGAAATATTCGATAACTGCTGTGTAGTACTACTCATTTCATTGAGCAGCGAAGAAATATTGAATCAAGCAGAAAAGTTACGGTTGAGAATAACGGGACATCAAAAGTTTATTTACCGAGTAAAAAAGGTAGGAAACACAATAACGCATCTATAAATTGAAGAATAATTCAATGAAATATTACTGTCAAGGAGAAACAGACGGCACGTTCATTGTATTAGCGATGCCATGCATGAACCCAACACGCAGTTCTGCATAACTGCAACCGTACCATCTTCTTGGAAGACCAAATGTTTTATGAGATATCCAACGTCAACTGAACAGAGATGCGTTGGAATCTTTTTTTCACTGTCACGGATATTCACATAATGGAATCACGCGAAAACGTTTTAAAAAGAACAATTTGCAGAGCGTGGTATGATCTAGATTTTAAAAATACTTGCCTTTTTCAAGGAGAAATTTCAAAAGATTTGGAACAAATAGGGAGATGATTCAAATTTGGAGAATCAATAAAAATGAGTTTTTATTTTCAAACTAGCAGGCTTTGCCGGCTTTGCTGAGCACTATACTTAAATGAGTTGTCAAAATTCCATATCATTATTAATAAATTAAGTTAAAGTTTCCTCTGTGTTCCGTAGAGGTTTTTCCCGCTCGCAACGTGAGGAGTCCGGGTCCACACTGCCTTTGGCAGCAACTTACCAGCTTCTTACTTCCCCTTCCCCAGCGGCTAAGTTAGAAGTTTTGCGAAATCTCTCCAAAGTACATAATGCGTACACCTAATCAACATCCACACGCCAAAATTCAACATTCTAAGATAATGTAAGGCGAATTCAAACAGGATAACGTGTTTTTACGCGTGTTTATTGCCCCCCGACCCCAAGGGGTAAGTGGGCGAATTTCGTAAAATTACGTTGCAATAAGTGTCTGATACATATAAGCAATTTGCGCACTAAATTTCATGACCACAGATCCCATAGATTTCCCAAGACAAATTGAATTTGATACTTCGTAACAGCCCCCCCCCCCCCAAAAAAAAAGAAATAAAATAAATAAAATAAAATAAAATAAATAAATAAATAAATAAAATAAATAAAAATAAATAAATAAATAAAATAAAAAAGTAAAAAATACGAAAATCATAAAAATACGAAAATGTGTTTTTGAAAATATTCTAAAGAAGACACATGGCTATTTTCAATACCTTTGTAATATCTTTAGTAGAGCTCTACTAAAAAATCCTGAATTTCTGAAATTTCCCCCTTGAAAAACGATTTTTCCCCTCTCTCCTTTAAGAATAAAGAATTCTAAAAAATGTTCTATTTATACTCAAGTCTAGTCTCATCATATGCAATTTCTTCACCGTGAAGTAATTTGGGGCCGAGTCATGCTTAAAAACGTGTTTTTTTTTTGCTTCCTGTTCCCCTGGGAGTAAGGGGTATTTCGATAAATCCTCTTCCTTTAGGTACTGGATGCATATAACAATCCAAGCACCAAACTTCGTGACCGCAGCTCTCATAAGTTTCCCAGGACACATTTAGTGCTAAAAAGGGTGTCTCGAATTTGCCTTTTATAACACATACCTCCCCCCCCCCCCCAAAAAAAAAAAAAAGGCAGATCACAAAATATCAAAAACATCTTCTGGAAATATTCTAAGGAAGTTGCATAGCTTTTATCAACATCTTTGTTCCATTTTTGGTAGAGTTCTACTCAAAAATCCGGAATTTGCGAAATTTCCTGCCAAAAATCGTTTTTCCCCCTTCCTCTCCTTAAAAATCGAAAATTCCTAAATTGCACCTATTGTATTATTTGTACTCATATCTAGTCTCCCCATGTGCAATTTCTTCACTGTGAAGTAATTTGGAGCCGAGTTATCCTTACAAAGTTGTTTTTATCTCCCATAGATTTCTCAGGACAAATTTAGTGCTAAAAAGGATGTCCCGATTTTGCCCACCTCGTACCTCCCCCCCCCCCCCCCCCAAAAAAAAAAAAAAAAAAAAAAAAAAAAAAAAAATGAAAACCAGAAAAAACTAAAAATGTGTTTTAGGAAATATCCTAAGAAAGTCGTACAACCTTTTTTCAACATCTTTGTTCCATTTTTGGTAGAGTTCTACTCAAATCAGGAATTTTCGAAATTTCTCGCTAAAAATCGATTTTCCCCCTTCCTTCCCTTAAAAATCGAAAATTCCTAAATCGCAGATAACGTTTTATTTGTACTCCTGTCTCGTCTCCCCATGTGGAATTTCTTTATTACAAATTAATTAGGAGCCGAGTTATGTTTACAAACATGTTTTTGTCTTTTGCCCACCGCATTGGGAAACGCGGGGGGGGGGGGGGGATTTCGGAAAAGTTGATAGATATAATTTTAAGTTGGGTAAAGACCTAAATTCCTGCCAAGCACAGTTGAATTCCGTTTCCCCGTTCTCAAGTGATACCCGGACAAACGTGTTTTAGTCTTTTTTCTCCCAGGGAAGAACGGGGGGGGGGGAATTTCTGAAAAGTTTATAGATATAATTATGTTGGGTGAAGACCTAAATTCCTGCCAAGTGCCGTTGAATTCTATCCAGCCGTTTTCGCGTGATGCCCGGACAAAAATAGCGACATACAGACACGATGACACACACACACAGGCAAAATTTTCTGGAGTCATTTTCGACTTTCATGGTGTGTGAAACGTGAAGATATCACAAAATGTTTTGATTCTGACAAATTTACAGACAAAAGTCTGATTTTATTAATATAGATATCCTGAAATCTAAAATCATAAAACCTCCACTAGTGCCCGAAATGTACGTCTCGGCGGAAGGTCCTTGATCAGCAGGTACCGGATCGATCCTAAGTTACGTCTGTTCGCCTAGCCGTTCGGAGGTTATTTCCTAGTTTTCTCTTAAATGTGTAAATACAGACTAGGACCCCTTATAAAAAACCCATGGAGAGTAATTCAGTCGACCGTAACTCAAACAACCAAAACTACAACCGAAATCATAAAATAACCAATTCAATTTATAACCAAAGTAGAAAAATGTTAGAATTCTATTAATACAAAATCTAAAACGTCACAAATGGTCACTAGTATTGCAAATGTCATCATAACGAAATTGCGATTTCTTCGATTAATCATAATGGTATACAACCTGGCTGCCGGACATCTTAAATGCCGCGTGACTTCTTTTTTCTTTTGCAGTTTTATATAGGAATATAAATTTTTTGAGTCAGAATACATGTGAATATAAATTTTACCAGACACTATGCTAATAATAAGTATGCGAAAATATATGTAAACACACCGTGGTAGCGTCTCTCCATACTCCAGTCAGTTCTATTGATAGCCTTACATAGCCTAATCAACTGTATGAGTAGCACTAGTTTATATATAATGCATCGAAAATCTTTTGAGAATCTCTGTACACAAATTAATGGCGGCATTTATACCATTTTCATTAGAGAACATTACTATAGTAAACTTAAATATCATAAATTAATATCAAAACATTCAATAAATATTAGCGGAAATTAGTGAGCGGACATGCATACAGACAGAAAGATAGACTAACGGATGTCATAATCATTTATACTGACAAATAATTTATTTTAATTTCATTATGTTTTTGAAATTCAAAGGTATTAAAATATACTTCATAGAAATTCCTCTCATAGAATATAATGTATCAGAAATATTTATGGGGCCCTGTTTACATTTCAAGGGCTTTATTTATACCATTTTCAATAGGGAGCATGCCATAGTTAAGTTGAACAATATGTACTAGTTTCAAGGCATTCTAAAAATATTTATAGAAATTAGAGCGCGATCGGATGGACAGATAAAGAAATTATAGACAAAGTCATAAACACTTTTCAGCTTTGTTAGAAAGTATTAAAAAATAAATAAAATAACATTAAGTGTCAAGAAAAAAAAATAATAATCGAGGTCCTAGCATTTATAATCTATCAGAGATTATTAGATAATAGGTTATTTTGCGAGTTTTGAGAAATTAAGTTATTTTTTTTTTCGTTCTTCAAAAATGTTATTACGCATCACACACAGTACGTCATATTTTTTACAATGACTTCAACTCTATCTTTATAACATGATATTCTTTGATGAAGTAATAGTTCTTCAATAACGGCTGACAACATTTCATAGAAACTGACATTGGCTGCGAGAAAAAGAGTTTCCTCAATGAATAATATCCTGCTTCGCAACTATTTAAATTGAAAAGGATTTCGAAAAAACACATTTTTCACAAGGTTATTGAGGAAGTGAACTTATTCCTGAAATAGCAAATCCCAATGCTCAATTTATCGAGATATTCTGCGCTTTTTTTCTTTTACATTCAAAAGAGCATAATTATTTTATTGATATGAAAGAATAGATGTTTTTACTTAATTTTCTTGCGAATTTGTCTGTAATTTGCATCACACATAATTTAGTATGGTTTTACTATTTTCCAGAAAAGATCAAATGTTTTTATGACAGTGGTTCGACTGGTCGGTTGGTTGGTTGGGTTTTACATCGCACTAGTGCTGCGCAATGGGCAATTAGTGACGGTCTGGGACTTACCCCTAGAGGTGGTCCGGAGACATGCCATCACAATTTTGATCCTCCACGGAGGGGATGGCTCCCCCGCTTCGGTGATCCCCAGAGGTATAATTTTGATGGGATCATGTAGGACATTGCGGCCACGACAGATTTTACGTGCACCAGCCACCATTAGTGTACACGACAGTCTTTGGCCGGCTCGAGTACAGAACCTACAATCTTCCAATTACGAACTAGGTGCTCTACCGACTGGGCTACTGCGGCCCAGCAGTTCGTATGTCTGTCCGCCCTCTAATTTCTGTAAATATTTTTATAATGCTTTTAAATTAATATGTATTATTCAGATTCACTGCGAAATGTTCCCTATTCAGACATTTATGTAGAACACAATTTTGTGTATACAGTGTCTCAAAAATGTATTCCAATGCATTATATTCTATGAGAAGTATTTCATTAAAATTTAATTGAATGTACTTATATTGTGGAGAAAAAAAACAATGCAGTTAACATGCATTATTAACATCCATAAAAGGATAGTTTCTATAAAAGTGGTATAGTTAGCATTAAGTTTTACAGGGCTACACAAAATATCCAGATACACTAGCAAATTATGTGAAAATTGTTTAAGTCCATATTTAGTTGTTTTATAAGTTTTTAACATTCTCCAACAAAGATATAAATGATTTATAGAAAATGATATAGTTTTCCATAGAAATGGTATTTTTTCCATAGAAAATTATATAAATAACACCTCTGATATACAGGTACCTACAAAAGTATTCAGGTGTATTACAGTCTAAGATAGTTATTATTTTTTAAATATATTTTAATATATTTAATTGCGATCGACTCAATCGGTCCTGTGATCGAGCCCCCAGAAGAGCGTTTTGTATTTTAATTTTTGTATTTCAATTACTTTATTATTATTTTATTTTATTTTTTTATGCTTCTAATTAAATTAAATTATTAATTTAAGAGAAAATATTTATTATATTAAAAGATATATATATATATATATTGGAGTATTCTAATTAATAAAGTATTGACCATGAATTTACGAAATATATTTATTTATTTATTTATAAAAAAAAAAATCATGTTTAAAGCTACGAATGTAGTTTCTAATTTATAAAAATTATGATTAAAAGTAGAAAAATCATGAAAGCATAAGTATTTTTCGCAATGAGAACAAGAAATGTAAGAAGATTGATCACAATTATTTGAATTATAATATTGTTCACTGTGAATTATTGTTCATTACTAACATTTTGAAAATATTTTTCTTTTCGTCGAAATTACTAGATTGAAAAATTCCCATTTACCCAGATTTTGAATTTTTCAAGATGTAAACTAATTAAAAATTAGTGAAATCATTTTAAGAAAATTTGTCATTGTGTTCAATTTTATTGTCAATTCTTCCGACACCACCAGATTTGACAGTTGTTTAATGAAATATTTGAAATAAAGGTTAAGTGCGACATCGAATAGTTAAGAAACAGCTGTTATTTATTCAGAATTTTTCATGCAAAAAATTGCATAAATAATAAAACAATTGAGAGTAGACGATTGATTCTTGCTATTAACGACGTCGATAAAAAATAGTAATTAGAAATTTACATAAAACACTAGCACAAATCATTGACAAAATTTTATCTAAATGTAATACATATAAAAGTATTTCCCGTTAATTTATTAATTTCTTTTAATTTAATAAATAAATAAATAAATTGGTTAAAAATTAAAAAAAAAAAAAAAAAAAAAAAAAAAAAAAAAAATATTAAATTGTCCGCGCGGAGAAAATAAATAAATAAATAGATAAATAGAAACATTTTTCTTAAAAATATAATTAATATTTTCTCTTAAAATAATAATTTAATTTAATTAAAAATGTAAAAAATAAATAAATAAATAAATATTTCAGTTGAAATAAAAAATTAAATTACAAAGTACCCAAGCGGGGACTTGATCTTAGGACCCGATACCACTGTACCACCCGCTCTTACTACGATGCGTGTTTTGTTGGTGTCAAGAAGATGAGCGGCCGTCGTAAAAGAAAGTATATTTTTGTTGATGGCTGTTGGCTGAAAAGTAAAAACATTATTAAAAGTTAATTACCATAAAAAGGTCCAGGCTCGGAATTAACTCAGAGACATATATGGTTCTCATGCCGGTTTTATTAAAAATCTTTCAATTCACGTGACCAGAGTCAATTAAAGGAATACAAGTTTTTTTTTAACGAAAACATTCTGGAGTAGGGAAACAGTACGGATGATCCGGCCGGGCCCTAAGCCCGAATCGCTCTTGAGGCTTTTACATCTTTCGTGGTCAGTAAACAGTAAGAAAGTGTTAGCTCCTAAACTGAAGCAAAACAAATGACAATGCATTTGGCGTTGAATTACACGCCTAGTTCAACGATTGAGAAAGCTAATGGTTGCATTACGTTAAGAATATTCACATGTACATTTTTAAAAAGTGACGAGTAATTTGTTGACCGTTGTTAGGGAATGTTGGCATGATTTCGCCAATCCTTAGACCCTGGGAAAATATCTAGCTAAGCAAATATTCTATTTAACTGTTGATGTAAAATTGGTGACAAGAGGTTTCAGGAGTTACATTTCAATGTAAGATTAAAAGAGACCGAATTAATTATTTTCTGGTTTCCCAAAACAAAAGGATAGAAATAAGACAAAACATTATAATCTACAGAGCGAAAAGAATTTTCAGTACGTTAAGCTTGTTAAGTGAATACTGGGAACAGATAAAAGATTTTTGTTTCAGTTACATTGATAAAGGGATGAAAGGGAAGATATAAAAATTAGAAAACGCATAATGTAAAATTTATTATTTATAGGACAAAATCGTTATATTTTAAGTAGTTGTTTAAGATTAAGGAATCTAATTTATAATTTAATTTATTTAAATAATTTACCTATTCCTTTAAAGAGAAGAATATGAATTTTATAATATGTGATAATCTATATCACAGTTGGTTTTTATAGAAATAACTAAAATTATTAGATGGTCATATCTCGCCCCCATGGGGGCAGTAAATTTGTACTCTACCGTATGTTTTCGACCATGCGCTTTAATTCAAGCTTGATTTTGTTTCAATAGTAATTTTAGTGATTCATACTTCCCTTGTAAGAGACAATCTAATTGTTAAGCTATATACTTACAAGAAGAAAATAAAAAAGAAAATACTATCTTGCATGCTAAGTTGAAGTACTAAGTTAAGTACATAGTAAGTTCAAAACTATTGCATGTGAAATATTGTTTGGTACACAAAAAGAATGTTTGGCTGAAACAACGCAAATTTTGTTAAATTAACCATATTTTTTGGTTGATATAGTCTCAAAAACTTTTTCGTTACCATATTCAAATGAAGTACAGCGCATGATCATTGGCTGTTTGCAGAAATATCTATGACGTAACTTATCAGATTATCCAGTAACAGAGCCCTAAAATAATACAGGCCGACGCATCAGCCGCCATTTGCCTCGGAAGACGCCAACTTTCCCGCTTGGCGCATTTATCGCAACTGTGGTCTTCATCTCGTAAGATCTGAGGGAAATATAAACATTTTATGTACTTTCCCGGAATGATTTGACCGATTTATTGCTGAATAACCTCTTATATCACAATATATTAAGCTAAAATTACAAAAAAAAAAAAAAAAAAAAAAAAAAAACAATTAAAAAAAGAAAGTAACACATGACGGCCGAAACATTCTCTGCTGACAATCTACAGACTCGCTGGATACATGTGAAAACCCTAAGGGGGAAAAAATGTCGGTTGTGCCAGCTTGTATGTACAGGAGCTATATCAACACCATATTCATTTGGTCAATCAAAGCAAGTTGGTTTGGTTAACTCTACAAATTTATTGTTAAAATCATGAAATAAATCTACAAAATCTGTCAACAAAATAAAGGGTCTAGCAGGATAAGGTAGGATCAGCGGCCCCAGAAAAGTATTTTGAAAATGACTCGTGTGGTAACATCTGCGAGATATAAAACTACCATTGACACAAATTCAGCCTCTCATCTCGCTGCGTTCTGGAGATAATGGATCAAAAGACGCTAGAGGGGGTAATTTTTAAAATTGATTTTTATGAAAACTATTACAGCTACACTAATGAAACAAAAACTGTTCGTTAGACAAAATATTAGTCTACATTATATATTTTTTGTAGAGTTTTTCTATCGTAGTTACTATTAATAAAAAATGAAAATATTTTTTTTCAAGATTTTATTTTTAGTTCACGCAGAGGTAAAATCACAGAAAAAATATATAATGTAGCTTACTATGTTTTGTAATGCTACCAAAAAGTTCATAAATATAAAATGGGTGAAACACTTCCAAAAAAAATTAAAACTTCTTATGATCGTCTTAGGTACTAATACTAATGACTTTACATTTGTGTTTTGATTGAAATTTTTATTACTGTATTAAAAAGTAATAATATGTTCATTACTAAAAAACATATTAGTTAGTAATTAAAAATATAAGTAAGACGTTGATTTTGACATAAAGAGTTGAAAATTGTTTGTGTAACTACGTTTTTAAAGAACAAGACGCAACATGTCGCTTTCCAGCTAGTTGCATGTGTATAATTTGTAGCATTTTGTTTATTCCTCAACCTACGGAAGCCTCTGCGCAAGCGCTAATTCAACGAGTTCAATGTTAAAATTGGGGTGACAGTCATCTGGCTCAGAGAAAACGAATGATAACAGAGCGCGAATTATTGGATGTTTTCCAAATCACAACCTGCCGGTCAAGCTGGCACACATCCAACATTTTGGACGCGTCGTCGCTTGGTAGTTTTAAGGAACGTGGCTGCAATATACCTATTATTATTCTACCCTCACCAGTATATTAGCTCAACTTAAATAATCTTCTGCGTATTGTTTCAGAGTATTTCAACTTTTAATTTTTCTATAGAAAACTATTTTATTGTGTTTTAGTGAGTAACTGTACACAAAATATGTCTCGTAAATGTAAAAACTGTCGTAGATTTTTGTGTAAAGATAGCAAGTATAGAAAAGTTATCAAAACTGAAAAGGAAGCTAAAACATACAGTGATTGTTTCAATAAGAATATCTCGTTAAGTGACGCAATATGCAATAAATGTCGTCTAAGTTTTTATAAAAAGACTTCAAAACCTACCGTGAGTGATTCCGAGACTGACAGTGATTCTACGATAGTCGAACCTGTAGATACAAGCGATGATGATTTTATGTGTCGCATAACTAATCCTGAAGAGGATGATTATATTGAAATGCCTTTTCCACAAGTAGTATCAACACATCGGTTCTGTATAATGTGTCGAGTAGAAGTAAATCTACAAGTAATATATCTTGAAACACGATGTGACATTTTCTCAAGAAAAATGATTTTTATACCCAATGGTGATCGTTGCTGCAATGAACATATGATTGGTGATAGATTTTATGAAGATGACTTGTCCAGCTTATGCATCATTTCTAATACAAGTAAAATTAAAAAAATCAGAATTAGTTACTTTTATAAATGTACTTTCCCAAACATCTATTCTAACATTGTTCGATCGAATAGCAAATGGATTATCAGAAAATCAACTTAAATCCCTGACAGGCTTTACTTGGGAAAACATTATAGAGCTCAAACATATGCTACCTTCAATGAGAAATACAAAAACTCGGACTGTGACGCAAGCCTTAATCATTTTTCTTTTCAAACTACGGGCAGGAAATTCAAATAAGACCATTGCTGGTGTTTTGGGTTTGCAATAGGAACAATACGTATCAGAATTTTTTGACGAGATCATGAAAGGTTTTGAGAGAGATATTTTACCAAAATATTTTAGTTATGGTGCTACTACACGTCAAGATCTTATTTCTAACACCTCCAGTACAGGCAAGAAGTTATTAAGTCTATCTGATAATCAACCTGTTATTATCTGCGATGGTACTTATGTACGACATCAAAAAAGTCAAACTAATTTTTATCAAAGAAAATCTTTCTCTGGGCAGAAAAAAATCAATCTTTGCAAACCTTTCACCATCTGCACTACAAATGGTTATACTATAGACTTTGCAGGACCTTTCTACGGCACTCAAAATGATGCTTCAATACTAAAACTTGTTTTACAAGACTCTATTGGTTTACAGACATTACTATCACCAAATGATATTTTTATTGTAGATCGTGGTTTTCGCGATTCAGTTGATTTCCTACAAAGTAAAGGCAATACAGTATTTATGCCTGATTTAAAAGGAAACAGGGCGCAACTAACAACGGAAGAGGCTAATGAATCAAGAAGAGTTACAAAATTGAGATGGGTTGTAGAAGCAGTTCATGGTGCAATAGCTCAAAAATATCGCCTTCTACACAATTCTTTGGATAACAAACTTATACCGAAGTTGAAAGTGCTTTGTAAAATTGTTGGATTTCTACAAAACAAGTATGGCCAAAGATTAAATTCTGAAGGCGATAAAAATGATGAGCTGCTTGAGTACATGGAGAGCAGAATGAGTGTTGTAAATCAGGGGTGGCCAACCCGCGGCCCGCGGGCCGCATGCGGCCCACCGCGTAGCTTCTTGCGGCCCGCGAGAAGACTAACGATATTTGAAGTTTGACAACTTTGGTTAACAGATTAAAAATGAATAAATACGTTCTGACTTTACAAAGTGAAAATACCTTTCAACGATCATGGTAGCTAAAGAACTGTTGTAATGAAATATTATTAGATCCTATTCATTCTTTTTATTATAGTTTTTAATGTATAGTTATTAATTTTTCACTATTCTATTGTTAATTTATGAATGGAAATAATTTAAATTAATGTATTCTGCTCCGAATTTTCACCTTGCCCTTCCCCGAAAAAAGTATATACATACATGATTCATATACTCACAAACGTATATGCATATATACGCATGTACAGTCATAAAATAATAATAATAATAATAATAATAATAATAATAAATATCTCCTACCCCGACTAATTGCACTATAAATTATCGTAGAAACATGCGGTTGATGTCTATCGATTGGTAATAACATCTGGTTTTTAATGCAATAGTTAAATTTTGTTTAGGGTGTCATTTACATAAATTGCACAAACTTATTTTTTTTTTTTTTTTTTTTCGAATAGTAGCACCCATTTTTGACTCCATATTCGAATTTCTGAGGTCAATGCGGTTCGGAAAAAAGTACATAGTTTATATTCTTTATATCAAGTCTACATAGAGTTACAAGCAAAAATGTGTTAGGGGTAAATCCCTACATTAAAAGTAGTAAATAAATAAATAAAATAAAAAATAAATAAATAAATTATGACATCACACAGAAAAGTATTATATCTATTCAGCTAATAACCGGAAAAAAAAGTATAACAATTTTAACAATAAAATGTAAAATAATGCTAATTAAGAAACGATGTGTTAAATACGATGTGTCAAGTATAAACATACTTGAATGCGTATGCAAAGTAATATACGACACAGATGATAACGAGTGATAGCCCCGGAGCAATAAAAATTCAAATACCACTATAATTCGAAAAATAATGATAGGAATGAACTGTAAATTTGGAAACCAATATTTTTGATGATGCCCGTTATATTCGTGCAAAAATTAATGTAGGTCATAATCTCATTATTTTTTATACCATGAATTTATTAATCATTTTAATAATTAAAAAAATGCTTTTAATCAGAAATATGCATGGAATATATTTAGATTATTTCATTCTAACGTGTAAAAAAATGAGATTTGAAGATATGAATTAATGTTTGTTACTCCATTTAACATTAGCATCACCATATTTTAGCAAATTACAGTCTGTAAAAAATTGAGAGAAATTTATAAACTATGCCATTATCTGGGCTGATTTGTTCCAAATAATCCAAAAAGCTTCTAGAAAATGGGGGTTGCCTTTGAAAAAAAATGAAGTTGATGCCAGTTTTAATATGTAGACACCCCCTAAGGAAAATGCAACTAAAATGTTCTAAAGTAGGTTCGATTGGCACCAGCCGCGTATTTCTACACTAGTTTATGACAAAATTAGTCGGCAAAGGAGGGAGGGGGGGGGGGGGGGATTATGAATGTAATTATGGTGCGGCCCGAATGAATAAAATAGATTTCCAATGCGGCCCACCAAGTGTTTTGGGTTGGACAGGCCTGTTGTAAATACTCTTAGTGAAGAAGTCATTAAAAAATTTTGGAATCGTCGAAAGTCGGCTTTTCAGCAACTTAACCCCTTAACGCGCGCTGTCCTCGCTGCGAGGACGCAAAATTTAAGATCCAGCTACAAAAATTCATCCCGGAAATTTATCAAAAATTCACGTATATAACATATCAGAAATGGCCGTTTTTTTAAACCATAAAATTTAAAATTTCTTTTAGTTTAATTTAGTTCATGAATTCCGGTGGCAGTATAATTTAAATTTTTCAAATTGTCTTGCGCCGCAAAGGGTTAAATCGTCTGAAATCATAGATTTCCCTCAGTTAAATAAAGACCAGCTAACTATGTTTTTCACTGGCTCCTACCAACTCTCACAGTCTGTGTCTTATTTAGCGGAGATAATGGACGAAGAATGCAACCTCACAGTACAGTATGTTAACACCACACCCAGCATATTAAAACTGGAAGTTAGATCAAGGCATGTGAACCGTAAAACTTATGTTTATATTGAATATGTACCAAACGGAACGACAATCGAAAGCATACGCCGATATTGCTGCAACTGTCCTAATGGTCTAAGAACAGTAGGATGTTGTTCTCACATGGCCGCAGTTGTTTATTACTTGTCTTATGCCCGATATCTTTCCCGTATCTTATGTCCAGCACAAGTTTTATCTGGTATATTTACATAAGGAGAGATTCACGCAGTTATTAACGAGGACAGTGATGAAGATTCATTATACTTTAATAATATATTTTGTATTACAATAAATAATTTTTTTTTGACTTAGTTTTTAAATATTCTGCATATTTCTTTTTTAACGTGAATAATAACTGTAATTTAGAGCTTTCACAAACTTGTACGTTCTTAAAAAACATGTTACTGCTTTTTAATACAGTAGTAAAAATTTCAATCAAAAGACAAATGTAAAGTCACTAGTACCTAAGACGGTCATAAGAAGTTTTAATTTTTTTTTGGAAGTGTTGCACCCATTTTATATTTATGCACTTTTTGGTAGTATCACTAGACATAGTAAGCTACATTATATATTTTTTCTGTGATTGTACCTCTGCGTGAACTAGGAATAAAATCTTGAAATTTTTTTTTTCATTTTTTATTAATAGTAAATACGATAGAAAAACTCTACAAAAAATATATAATGTAGACTGATATTTTGTCTAACGAACAGTTTTTGTTTCATTAGTGTAGCTGTAATAGTTTTCATAAAAATCCATTTTAAAAATTACCCCCTCTAATGTCTATTTGATCCATTATCTCCAGAACGCAGCGAGATGAGAGGCTGAATTTGTGTCAATGTTAGTTTTATATCTTGCAGATGTTACCACACGAGTCATTTTCAAAATACCTTTCTGGGGCCGTTGACACTACCTTGTTCTGCTAGACCCTTTGACTTTCCTAACAATTTTTCCAGTTTGCGACAAAATTTTAAAGCTTTCTTTATTACATTTGAAATGAATGCAAAGTAGGTATAAAAGATACGACATTTACATATACGAACTTAAACTGAGAGTTTACATATTTAAAAAAAAAATAAGTGCTTTTCATCTATTAGCCGGATATTATCATCGTTTACGTAATGTAATTCTTACTTAATTCTGCTATGCTTTCAAGTAAATATCCTGCTTTATTTTTATGACAGCGCTAGCAAGGACAAATTGTCCTGTAAACAGTCAATGTATGTGAGTGTGTGGTCATTTTTGTCAACTATATACTTTTACTTTTTACCGAATAAGCGGCTTACTGAAATATGCTATAGTCACCATTCATCTCTTGATGAAGATTTTGAAGATCAACCATCCAAAGATACCTCATTGTAATATATTTCGAGGTATTTCATGAAGAATGACAATAAGAAAGAGCCCTCATGTGTAAAAGGCGAAAGAACTTGCGCTGAGAGTACCGTAGGCTATGAAGGGTGACCCTATCATAAAGAGCGAGAGTGTTCTTGAACCATTCCTGAGGTCGTTGCATGTTTTTAAGTAATGACTATATTAAAGATGAGACTGTGTACTTTTATTGCAGAATTAAAAATAAATTATTTTGATAGTTTTTCTCAATTTTTATACTATTATTGAAAACTTTCAAATTCATAAATCGTAATCTATAAGTTTAGAAAGACCCCCAAGGAAGACACTCCATCCAGGTCCTGGATCCTCATGTAGTTAAATGGATTTAACATTTATGTCACCACCATAATATATAAGGAGTTTAGAAAAACTAATAGTCTTTTTCTTTATGTATGTGTGAAATTATTATGAAACTATTGAACTGAATTTTAACTCCTTAAACGTAAATTTTCCAGCCATGTAATATAAATTGCAAAATTATGCAAAAAGGGAAAACAAAGAATTAGGGATAAGTGTCCCATATACTTAACTAATAAAGCGATGATAAAATTTGAGAATTGCATCATAAAATACACAGAAATGGGACAGGACAATCTAATTTCTCTACATAAGTCTTTCGATGGCTAAATTATGCTTGAAGAGGCATTCACAAATTAAATAATAATAATAATAATAATAATAATAATAATGTAAATATATAAACGTAAATTTACACTTGTGATTAATCTCTTAACTATTTTTTTAAACATATGTTTATATCATACTGAAATTTTGTACATCGTATTATTAGGCTCTAAAAAACTTTTATTCACTGATTTTTATTCTTTTAATTGTAGATATATACAAATATAAATTTTGCATTATTTAAAATTAAATTCCCTGAATTTTTTTTATCCTTTTTATCCATTTTTTAATATTCTGTTCCTTTTTCGCATTTCTGTAATTTGTTTTGCATGTGTAAGATCAAAATTTAAGTACTTAAAACCAAAGTTAAAGCTTTTCGAACACTCTCTCTATATATGTATTTAAGAAATTTTATCAGATCACCCAGTCAAACAAAATATTGCATTTAAATACGTTCCAACAGAGAAAACTAGAAAACCAAATACGCTGCCCTTTGATATTTTTATCGCACCAAAACATAAAACATCATGTTTTAAAACAATCCTATCATCCAGCTTTTGATAAATTGTCACCCAAACAAGAATATTAAAAAACGTTATGAAAATGATAAATTAGATAAGCTATCAAAATGCATATATTATTTATTATTTTATTTGTTTTTCTTCATAACCCGATAATACAAGGTCATGAGCACGTAATCTAGTAAGCTTATATGTGCACGTAAAGCAAATAAAGATTCAGTTTTATTCTAAAAGAAACAGAGTAGGATGTGAAGTTAGGAAGAAGCATAGATATAATATTCGAATATATTACATCTAGGCTTCGAATATATATAATATTCGAAGGTCCTCTTGATAAATTTTCAAACTGAAAATAAAATAAATAAAATAGTATAATATAAATAAATAAATAAATTGATGTAAAAAGCAGGTTAAATATATATATGCATAAGTAAAATGTATTATGGCTGGAAAAAAGCCATTTTCGAAATTACTGTTATTCATTCGCATAACTAAATGGTTAAAAAAGTATTTCACCAGCGTGATCACAAATATTACGTCAATTAATAGAATGAAAAATTTTCCCTTTGATAACATACTAAACAAATCTAAAATCCATGATAAAGAAGAGAGAGAGAGATGAATTAGAAGGGGAGGAGAAGAATTATCCACATGCAAACTTACTTCACGTATAAGTTGACCACCTAAAAGTTACAAAAAAAAAAAAAAAAAACTAGTATGTTGTGGCCACCACAAGACTTTCTTCTATATTTTCCTATACATATTCAATCAGTAACAATATTAAAAAATAAAAAAATAAAAAAAATAAAAAATAATACAATTTTTTTTCTAAGGGTTTTTTTTTGGAGGGGTACTTGTTTTTTTTAAGGGTACTTCCCCCCCAGGGGGGGAAGCGATGCCCCCCCATGCACAAAAATTTTTTCCTAGTTACGTACTACTATTATCAATAATTCATATTAATTTTACAATCACAAGTGTAAAATAACTCTTATTATGCACATTTATACGAATTTTTGTCTTATTCTGCAATGTTAAAAATTTAGATAAAATGCTATCACAGCGCCTCCTGTTGAGCTATTGATCCGCAAATATAATCAGCACCAGTTTATGTCGGGGACCAACTAAATACCAAGTTTGGTAAAATTTCGTTAAAAAAAAAAAAAATACGATTTTTTTTCTAAGTTTTTTTTTTTTTTTGTTAAAAGTAAAAAAAATCGATAACTTTGTTTTAAATTATCAAAGATTTATGGTTCAACCATTCGTTTTAAAGGTATTGACGAGATCTTTCGAATGATACCCATCTTCAAAATTTAACCCCCCCCGGGGGGGTACTTCCCCCCAGGGGGGAACCGATGCCCCCCCATGCACAATTTTTTTTTCCTAGTTAACTACTACTATTATCAATAATTCATATTAATTTTACAATCACAAGTTTAAAATAACTCTCATTATGCCCATTTATACGGAATTTTGTCCTATAAAATGCGATCACAGCGCCACCTGTTGAGCTATTGATCCCCAAATCTAATGGGCACCAGTTCATGTCAGGGTGCAACTAAATACCAAGTTTGGTTAAATTTCATTCATTGGTTCGTGAGATACAGCGTCCACAAAAAAATGATACAGACACACAGACAGACAGACAGACAGACATTTTTTAAAAAATATCAATTCGTGTTCAGGACATCCCAAAACGTGTAGATCCGTCAAAAAACGGAGGTCGAAAATTTTCGCGAATCTAATACTTTCCCTATATTACATATAGAAGAAAGTAAAAAAGCCTGTTTGTCCGTTGGAAGAACTAGACGGCAACGCCAAAACCAGCATATTTTGAAATGGAATAAAAGCAAACATTTTTTAACTGATTAAAATAATTTGAAAACATTATTTCTTTCTTTCTTCTTCTTCTTTTTAAACATACCTTTTAGCAGTTTAAATAAGCTTGTGAATCTTCTTACAAATCGCAAGCGATAGAAAAACTTACTACATTTTAAGTTGTAATCTGGCAAAACTCTTACGGTTAAAGTTAAATTAAAAACAGAAACCCACTTATATAAAGAAAATAACGATTATTTAAGCGTCAAAGTAAACTACTCTGACAAAGGATTAATTACGACTAATATTTTGGATAAAATAAAATTATTGAGGGAAGTGTACTTAACATCGTGTTATTGAAATCATTTTAACGTAATTTACCGTATTTATCGCTATTTAAACTAACATACGTATTTTCTTAATAAATTAAGACTTGCGACCGAAAATCCGGTTCAGTCTTCTTGTTGAATCCTAATTGAACTAAGCCATTTTAAGGAATGGAACACCTTGCAATTAATTATTACAATAAGCAGCGAAGAAAAGGACGCTGTAAGAAATAAATTATTCAGTGGTCACTCATGCAATTCTTTTCAAAATAATATAGAGGAAACATAATCAATTAATTATTCATAGAAAACACATGAATGCAGCTCGCGACCTTGGCTAAACAGATGGCAGTAGTCAGTATCTCAAATATACAATAGGTAGGCGAATGTCAAAAATTGATTTTCGAACTTGAGATTAATTTTCTTTTTCAAAACGTGTTGTTTTGAATGCTGTAATAATTATTTTTTTTTTTTTTTTTTTTTTTTTTTTTGTTATTTAATAAATTGTAGAAGCAACGTGCAATTGTCCTCCAAAATGCACTGTTAAACAAGAATTAAATGCGTTAATAAGTAAACAGGATTTCCTTAACAGCTTAATTTTTAAGACGATTAAAATTTCACCAACAAATAAAACTGTCATAAGGAAATAAATTTGTATGTTTCTTTTCAGTTCTTACCCTTTCTTTCTTTTTATAGTATTCGTATAAATATGTTTCAGTACGCTCACGGAATATCTGTCAGTTATCAATTGAATACAACTAAGCGCAAAAGTATTTCTAGGTTAACTTAAAAAATATATTTACGTCATTTATTTTTAGAAATTTAGTTATAATTATTAGCTTAATATTTAAAAACATTTAAATGAAGGTATAATTGGCTCAAAAAATAAAAACACTATAGATATTTTCTATTTTATTGTTTACAATTTTAATCGCGAATGAGGAAAAAATCTTTTACTTTTTTTAAGACCAGAATTGAAGCTATTTATTAATATTTTTTTTCGTAGTTCTAAATGTTAATATAAAAATTTAGTCAGAAAAGTATTTTTTAGTTGTTTATCATATATTACAGATAAAAGGAACTTAGGTATTCCTGAAAATTTTCAACGTTGATATTTTGACGTTTTTATCATATCTTGCAGGTTTCTCAGCAGCCACTATTTTTAATACCACTTAGAGTTCTATTGTGACAATTTGTTTTCATTCGCCAAACATTTTGAATTTTTAATATTTTCCATCACAGTTGAAAAATGTTTATGGCATCAGTTTGTCTGTCTCTTTGCTGTCTTTCTGTCCGCGCTCTAACGTCCATAAATATTTTCAAAATTTCTTTAAACTAATATATGTTATTCAAGTTCACCATGGTGTGACCCTTATTGAAAATGGTATAGATAAACAAAATGATTTGTGCACATAGGAACACCCAAAATTACATTAATGTATTGCATTCTATGAAAGGCGTTTTTATAAATTATATCTATATACCTCTGTATTGCACAAATCATAATGAAATTAACATTTATTATTCATATGTAGAAAAGAAATGTCTTCTATAGAATAAGGTTTATAAACATTATGGTTTACAGGCCCACTCAATCCGTTTGTTTCCGCTCGAATTTCCACTTATATTTATAGAATACTTAAGTAATTTATGTTGTTCAAGTTCATTATTGCACATTCTCTTTTGAAAATGGTATAATAAATGTTGCAACTGGTTGGAGCCCAGATATTCATGAAAGATTTGCGGTGCATTACGGTCTATGAGAGATATAACTTTAAAGCATAGTTTAACATCTTTATACTAACATACAATATAACGAACGAACCTAATTTATATTTCTAAGGTACATGTAGAAACTTTACTACAAAAGAATATTATTCGACGAACCTTTTAAATATTATTTAATATAAACTAAAGAAAAATATGTACATATATACAAATGAAATACTTAAAAGAAGTATTGGATTTCAAGATAGTTTTTAGTAATTATCCAATATTATTTGAGATATTGGGGATTTCTTTATAATATTAGTTATTATCTACATTTCACATGGTTATATTTCCAGTTCTTTATAATGAGGCAGTCAGCGGCGGTCCGTCATCGAGGGCACCTGGGGCCTGGACCCGCTTGAATTTGTCTCTCTATTAAAAATCAAATAATATTTCTTTCTGTCTTTTATTCATTTATTATTATTATTATTTTTTTTTTTTTAATTCCGACGCTTGTAAAAATATATCTGTCAAGTTAAAAACGTGCATCCAATTTCCTCTTATTCTTCTCGGACATAAAGTTTGCTTGTCCCTTTGTCCGCTTTTCTTTTACCGAATTACAGCTGCTTCCTATTCGGAGTTCAGCCGTTTGGGCACTAGGATTTGTGTTAGAGGTCTGCACGGGCCGAATTTTGAAATTTGCTCTTGGGTCGGGTCGGGCCGGGCTCAGGCTTAATAATTTTTTTCAGGCTCGGGCCGGGCCGGGCTCAGTTTTTTTTGTGTATATTCGGGCCGGGCCAGAATGAAATTTTCTCCGGGCTAGGCCGGGCCTGAATGAAATTTTCGCCGGGCCATGTCGGCCCGAATCTTTTTCTGGTTTCCTCGTTAATCAACGAAAAAGGAAAATCATAAAATATTTCTTCAGTCATTTATTTCACGTAATTTTACAGACTTGTATGTCACATAAAGTTCTATTTTGTTAAAAAAGTGTCTGTAACGTCAATTTAATTGTCTATCAGTCTGTCTGTCCGAAATCTGATTTTTCGCAACTATTTTTAACGTGCCTCGAAAATAAAAATCTTTCCGCTGTAACTTTTTCTCTAAGGCTCCTTTTCCTTTTCTCCAGTGGACGAAAGTAGCATCATTTTTATCATGGGCAAAAGCAACTTTCTATTGAATATGGTTGGATTAACATTAAAGTTTTGTTTACCGGAGTACATGAAAGATTCGAATACATTATGGTATATAAGAGAAAACGGTTGAAATTGCATTTTCAGTAGTATTAACCATTTTAAATACCTTCTTATATTGTTTGATGAATGCTAATATTTTCGATTCGACTTTCTGTTTGTCTTTGTGCCTTGTCTATAATAATGAATTTCTGTTTATATATAATTGTCTTGTAAAATTTCAGCAGTTTTGTTAAAGAACGTACTATTGTTTGGTTATATAAAACCTCTGCAAAACACATACTAAAAATCTTTTTTATAAAAAAACTTTTTTTTTTTTTTTTTTTTTGTTATTTTACATATTTTTGAATCGGGCCGGGCCGGGTCGGGCCTGATTTTATCTTTTTTTGTCCGGGCCGGGCCGGGCCATAAACCGTTAAAAAATAAAAGGGCCGGGCCGGGTAAGTAAAATTTTCGTACGGGCCGGGCCGGGCCCGGACCTCGAAATTCCGGCCCGTGCAGACCTCTAATTTGTGTCCCATCTCGCGCATTAATTAGTATAGTATTTATTGCTTTGCGCATGGAACAGCAGGTAAACACATTTGACGCAGTAGAGCTTTATCACTGTTAATATTCCCATACTTTTAAAGTGTTAGGGGCACTTGGCGAATTGGCCCCTGGAACGTAGTTTAATGGGAAAATAACTAAGTTTCCTTTAAAATATATTAACCATACGGATAGCGGAAAGAATTTGGCGACTTCCACAGTACTTTTTATTTATTTATTTTTCTACTGATAATGAAAAAGAGAAGACCTTTTTTGATGTTTTTTTTTTCTTTCAAATAAGTCTATAATTGTTTAAAAATTAACAGTAAAATAAATGAATTCTGTTGAAAATTTATTGACAAAAACATTTTTGAGAAATTCTATGGGACAAGAAAGTTTAAATGCTCTTGCGGTTCTCGCAATCCACAAAGACTTTATTTCCACAATTCCAGAATTTAATGAAAAAGTAATTGAAAGATTTGCTCGACAAAAAACTCGGTGAGCAGAATATTTATTTTTGTATAATAATAATTAGATTTAAATACTTGAACAGTTTTGGCTGCCCAAATTTGTATATCTTTTTATTATATATTTAAAAAAAAAAAAAAAAAAAAAAAAAAAAATCATGCGATTTAGTGTAATATTTTTATGATTATTATTTTTCAGTCAAATAATATTTGATTAAAGTATTTTTAATAATAATAATCGCATTTACATAAATTAATGTTGATTATTTAAAGAATATATATTTCTAAATTATTATTATTATTAAGGGATAAATCAATCCTGTTTAAATATATATATATATACACTTTTTTTAAAAATATAGCTATAGATTTTTAAAGTGTCTTTATTTGTGTATTTTTAACTCAACATTATGCAAAAAACTGCAAAGAAATAAAATGTCAGACATTAATTTTTTTATTGCGACAGTTATAAAATTTTGTATTGTTATTGTTGAAGGAATACATAATTTTAAAATGAATTTTCTGTACAATCTTAATTTTTAATTTTGATATACATTACAAAATCACCTAAAGATTTTAAATTTTACATATTGTCCTACATCATTGTTTTTAAATAAGCTAGAATATAAAAAAATTAAAATCACAAACACTTTAATTAAAAAATTCGTCATTTTAAAAATGTGTATACATATTTAATGTTTATGAAATTTCTAATTTAAATTAAATTTCTTATATTTTGGCTGTGCTTTAAAAAACAAACGTACAAGAAAAATATATATTAAATATATAATGTTTTCGTTTATACATAAAAGATTTAGAGTTGTTATGCACGAAAGTAAAAAAAAAAAAAAAAAATGCATGTAGAAGAATTTCAGTTTAAAATTTTTTATATTGTAACATTGTAAAATTTTATAATATTTCACAATGAATTATAATAATAATAATAATATACATAAAACACCCCGAATATATATATATATATATATAAAAAAAGAAAGAAAGAAAGAAAAAGAAAAGAAAGATAATTTTCCCCATTAAATAACTTATTCTTTTTTGCGTTTGAATTATGAATATATTTCATGTGTCGTGCAATGGACCGGGCTTCACATGGGAAAGTTGGTACGAACCGCCACTGGAGGCAGTTATTATATACAATGCATCTGAGTCTAGTCATTTCGCTACTCGTACTGTTTTTTAAGGAGAGAACATATTTTTTTTCTCTTGTGACACAAGGGTGGCGCGCATGTGACAACAATACACAAAACCATTTTTTCTGTAAAATAAAATATAATTAGCTTGACTGATTGGTTTACATAGACCGCAAAGTTATTCTTATTAACTGTTAGTTATAAGGAAAATTTGTTCAATGTAAATTTTCAGAGTTGTGAGAATTTCTTAGTACATGATATGGTGCGTATGTGAAATTTAGACGATATACAGTTCTACATAAAAACAAAATTTTTAATATTTTCTCTTTAAAAATTAATCTATAAAAATCTATTAATTCTGTATAGTTCATACAAAATATATACTGACCGTAAAAACATTCACTATATGGTGCTATACAAAAGCAATCTATTATATGCGTTTGCTTTAAAATAAAGAGTAAGATTTAAACATAAATTTTGGGATATTTTTTCCTTACTATTAAAAAAAATAAATAAATAAATAAATAAATAAATAAATAAAAAAAATAATAAGATGTTATCAGGGAGGAAAAGACGTTGAAGGCCAATGGTTTCGTATTTTTAGAAAGTGTTTGTAATCCATATTGACCGCATGGTTTTTCGTCCTTTTTTGCATTTAATATCGTTCATTAGCAAATACTTTTTGATATAAATTTAGGAGGCTTTAGAATATTTTTACATTTTAACGTGCATAATTTAAAAAAAAGAATTATAAATTTATGAAAAAGCTATGCATAGAGTATATTTGCACACTGTTTTGTTATTGAATCACAATTACAAAAGAGTTTTATAAGAAAATATGTGCTAAAAGAAAATACAGGTTCTTTTGAAAATATGCCAAGATTATATGCCTTCTTTAATAACAATGCTAATGAAATGAAAAATAAATAAATAAATAATAAAACAATACTGTGGACATAAATTATTTTCCCTTTAACTTGCATATTAAGAAAAATAAAATCAATTAAAAAACAAGTATATTGTGACCATCACAAAACTTTCTTCTATATCATTATGTATAACAACGCCATTTATTGTTTAAAATATACAAAAATTTAACCATAGCTTCTTACAATAAAGGTTTTACATATGGAGTTTGGTGTAATTTTAATCAAAAGTTGCCGAGTTGTAGCCATGCAAAAAATCAAAAAAGCTGCTCCACTTATCGGCTGATATACACCTAAATTAAACCAGTGTTCGTTTACATAATAGTTATCACATATATATCAAATGTCGTGCAGTTATATGTCATCATGGAGGTTGAGATTTAGCCTTCCAATTCATGGAGTAAATTACAGAGCAGTAGAACCATCTGTTTGCTTATATACACCTAAATTAAAGCAACATAGTATTTCACAATGGCTGGCTCTATCATATACAAATGGAAAGGCTATATATCAGATTCATCAGATTTAAGGGGTTCTATAAGTAATAAACTGGTGCGAAAAATGTTATTGCTAAAATAACTAAAATATTATTTGTCGAACAAAATTTCTATCGGTTCATTAGATTTTCTCTCTACTGCTTGTGATTTCTCCATATTATTCTATGGTTCCATGTTATTCTTCCCATATTATTCTATGGGGACAGTTGTTAACAGAATTACTAATTATCTAATGTATTTTTAAAAATTCCGTTTTCACATTCAGAAAATTCACAACCATTTAATTTGTTTATGTGTCACAAAAATAGATTTTTTTAAAACGTTTTAATATTTCATTTTGACGCAACAAAGTGCAAAAAATGCATTCGGTTCATTTTAGCCAACCCCCACTCCTCAAAAATAAATATTCGAAAAATAAATATTTGGGAAACACGAATGCATTGAAAGGTTGTGAATTTTCTGAATGTGAGAACGAAATAAAAAAATACGTAAGTTAAGGAGTAATCTGGTTAACAAGATTCCCCATAGAATAGCATGGGCTTTAGCTGCCGGTGAAGATAGACAGAGAGCTCCTTAAATCTTTTAACTACTAATCATTAAGACTTTTCGAACAAAACAAATTTACTTAATGTATAAGAAAATTGAAAAGAGTACAAATTTCCATATAACACAAGATTTAATAATGTATGTCATCATGTCTTTATTACTCGGCAAAATATAATGAAAAAAAAAAAAAATAGAAATGCAATATACATTATTGTGTTTCCACATACACTACCTTTCCATAAATGACCGGACACATTCGATTTCAGACGTTTTTTAAAATATCTCAAAAAGTACTAAACAAATCATCTTGAAACTTCAGGGGAATAAAAAACATGTTATACCTCATGTACTTCAGTTAAAGTTTTGCGCCAAAAGTGAAAGAGGAATCAGTAAAAAATTAAATTCTATGACGTAGAACTTTTTGAGTTTACACGATACTTCTTTGGGGTTTTTATATAAGCAGCTCAATACATTTGGCTATTAAATTATGCAAACGAAATTTCGCAAAATCTTATGCATGCGCAGTTAGAAATTATTTAGTAAAAACACTCATATTTCACTAGACATTTAATATTATTTCATTCTGATTGCAGTATGCTGTGTCTAATATTGTATATCGAGTTTTCTGAAAACAACTTTGCACTGGGTTTAATATCTGGGTATTATAGCTAAAAAGGTGAAAATGTTTTTTGCAATTTTTTAAAGAAACCTTTATATCTCCCTGATTATATGCGGACGATACATAAAAAATTAAACAGATAGTGAGAAAGAGTTCCGTAATCACATGCTACAGCAAGATCACATTTCAAGCATTACTTTTTACAAGGTGATGCCAAACACTTTCATTTTTCTTTAATTTTTTACCGGTCCCCTTATCACTTTTTGGTGCAAAACTTTAACTGAAATATATGAGGAATAACATGTTCTTCACACTCCTGAAATTCAAAATGATTTGTTTAGTACTATTTGAGATATTTAAAAAAAAGTCTGAAATCAAAAGTGTCCGGTCATTTATGGAAAGGTAGTGTAAGTAATACTCAAAACAAAATGCTTCAAACTTTTTTTTTTCTTTCACAAACGCACTGTTTGCATCTTACGCACAACATCGACTATTATAGAAATAACCAATTTTTTTTTTTCTACTTCGTCAGTTGCATTCTTATTGTGACATAATAAAATCCATTTTCTATTTATGCATCGACGTCACTCCTTTCTCTTTCAATGAAAAAAGAATAAAATCCTCAGAATTCCACATTTTTTTTTTTTTTTTTTTCCCAGAAATAATCCTACTTAATCCCTTTACAAACTTTCTCTGTTATGCTTCCTTGACTTATAATAACCAAATTATGCTAAGAAAATTACGCTTCCTTCTTTTATCGTGTAAGTACTTGACCTTAAACAAAGCAAGAAAAGTAGCTGTTCCTAAGGCTGTATATGGTCATAGAAGAATACACATTTGGCAATATGTAATATAGAAAAAGGAAAACACACACACACATTATACATTATTACTAAAACTTGTTTTTATACAAAATAAGTCTACTATCAATTGAACAGAGCGACATAAAACAGTTTTAGGATTTGTATAATTTTCCCAATGAACTACTTTCTTCAACAATATTAGGTACAGGGTATCCACTAAAATCCTTTCTTCTGCCTGTAATTTTCAATCATCGACAGTCACAGAGGTAAAAATGGTGTCTGGTAAAGTAACTATACATTATTTGCGATTACTTATAGTGTATTATTGGAGATACAGAAGTTAGCCTTTTAATATTAAAAACTATAAGAAATACGAGGACATAATCTGTTACATAGTTAAGAAACAAAATCGATTTATGATGAAAAAGTACATTGCACATATACCGCCCATACGGCATGATGGTTAGCTTCCTTGACTCTTACACTGTACGAAGCGGGTTTGAATCCCGGGCAAGGCAGGGATGTGTTGTCCCTGTTAGGAGTAGCGATGGCTGCCCATTGGGTGATTTTTCAAAATGGCCATCGATTCGGCGATTCCTCGGCCAATGCTTAATTGCAAGCTTTATGCCATTGGGGGGGAAAAAATGCACACATCATTGAAGGATAAAATGTGTAAAATATACACATTTTTTGCTGCGTTTTCCAACACCCTTCTTACTATATATACGTTTATTATCATTGCTTAACATGCTTTTCTTCAGCCAGAATATACATTTTCGTATTTGTTTTTATTTAATTCTTTACGTACAGTCGGTAACAGAAGTGTCCGAACACTAGCAAAAATTCCTATGTAAAAAAAGTACACTTCATAGGGTTCTGTTAAATAAATCCTTATCGAATCCTGTTCTTAGTCAGTGTAAGAATATGATTCGATAAGGATTTATTTAACAAAATAGTATGAAGTGTACTTTTTTTATATAGGAATTTTTGCTAGTGTTCGGACACTTTTGTTACCGACTGTACTGCTCTGCAAATAGCCTGCTGGCAGCAGTATGAGTCCGGCGATGTCGAAGATTTTATAGGAAGAGGCTTCATATGATGAAGTAATGTAATGTCTTTTTGAGATAATAATTCCATGGGTAGGCGCCAATAACATCAAGTGATTGTAATGGCGGTTTTACGAATCCTCATAGCAAATTATATGTTGCTCAAATGTCTCAAAAGCGCCTCTGCACGTTTTTTCGATAGCGGAGTGAAACACTATGATTTTAGAACCATACATATCGTGGAAATGATAAATAACGAGATATCCATGCAACAAAAGATTGGCTAAAGTGTTTGAGTAGAATGGCCATTACGCCAAACATTTCACTACACTGTACATTTTTCAGTAAAGTTATTGCGAAGAAAATATGCATAAGACCTCTTCAACAACCGAATAAGAACTTCAATAGGACACAATTTACTTTTTTGCCAATGTATCTTCTGATATGCTATAAAACAGGCAATATGGAATTTATATAAAAATAAAGAAGCATATAGTAGCATGCGAAGCCCAGACTGAATATTAGAATAAATGCAGATTATAAGTTTATAGCCATTAATTATTCTGAGGTTTTTTTAAAGACATTTCATAGCATAACGTTAGGAAAAATCGCGAACAAATAATTGACAATTTCATTATAGTCACAAAGTGTCTTAAAAAAAAAAAAAAAAAAAAAAAAATCCAATGCTGCTCTTCAATTTTAAAAATTTAACACGTTTTCTCGTATCTCATATAATCTTCAAGATCGACATAGTCACATCTATGGTCAGGGATATTGTATTTAAAAATTTGACACATTTTCTCGTATCTCATATAATCTTCAAGATCGACATTGTTGCAACTATGATCAGAGATGTTGTAAGTATGGTAGCATCGAATAGTGCTTAAACAATTTGCTGTATTTTGACACCATTTGTTTTATTACTGTAGCTATAGACGATGTTAGCATGTCGACTAAGAGCATGAAAAAGATTGTGTGTGGGGTTTTGTTGGCCAGTTGCCTACTCGAGGAACCTAGGCCTGATTTGAGTGTCCTTAACTGATTCAATTAGAATTTTTTCCCTACAGTGGTGTACAGAAAGAGTTAGTTGGGGTATCAAAAACTGATCCTATTTACAGCTTCTAAAATTAAGAACAATACACAAAGAATAGCCAGAAAATATCCTTAAAGTGTTCATTATACTGGTGCAGTTATATCCTACATGTACTTTTTTTCATTGAGACATTTTACTAAAGAGAAATTTAGTCTTTTACTCTAAATTAAAGTTATTGTTTTACTATTGAAAGGTTAGAGACTTGTTTCTAATTTTCCAATATAGGTCCGTAAATATCTTGCATAGTTTTAATAATATGTGATTTATCCAATATTCTCTAATTCCCTCTTTTATACATACATTAAACAATATTAAAATACTAACAAGTACTTTAAAATTAATAATTCAATAACTTTTCTTGTATTTTACTCGATGTAGATTAAAAATGTATAATTTTTCATAACAAATAGTTTTTTCTGAAGTAGCCATACAAAACAACACACAAAATATTTTAAATTTCAACAAATTTAATTTATAAATGTAATCTGTTGGTTTTTAATACCATTATTATTTCTTTGAGTGGAAAACAATAAAACCACTTTCCACGTTATAACAAATAGTGTGTTATTCAATCACTTAATAATGTAAACACCATTAAGGGAATATTACACTATTTGAGATTGCACTAAGTTGTATCTTTTCAAAAATTACTTACTTTAAATATTTTAAGTCTCTCCAATCATTTTAAACTGTTATTTTATTTTAAAGGGTAACTTATACACAATACGACATGGTAACCATTGGTTCAAACAGCAAAAGTCATTATAAATTCTTTACCCCGCCCCTTCTTTAGGACAGGGGTCCTTTTTTTTTTTTTTTTTTTTTTTTTTTTTGAGAGAGAGAGAGAAAATAGATTAAATAAAAACAGTTTTTTTTTTTCTTTTTACTCCCTTTGGCATTGAATTTAAATGAAAAATTTATAGCTGATTACAAAAAAAGAAAACTTACACAATCCGCTCTCTATTTTTTTTTTTTTTTTTTTAATGCAAAATTAAATTCTGTTTGAAACAGAATTTTAATTATTATTATTAAATATGTAATTTAATTTCTTTCTTTCTTTCTAACGCTCTAAAACTCTCTAAATATTGTTGCCAGATTTAGGGATCTTTTTATTCAACTATCATCGATAATTTTGATATTTGATACACATAATGGACGAATAAATTTCGAAGTGATTAGGCAACAGTTACAGTTAAAATTTTGGTGGATATTCAATAATAATAAAAAAAAAAAGTCCAATACTGACCAGAGGAGTGAAATTAAGTAGGGCCGTCAAAGGGTTAAAGAAAAAAAAAATGATAATTTAAAAATATATAAAATTTTTCAAAAAGTAAAAATTATGATAGATACATTTTGTCATAGGTACAACAGCACTATATTTGAAATAAAAAATAAAAAGGACAAATTGACAAAATATATGACGTCATAGTCGCTACAAGGGAAAATAAATTGTTGTGCAGGATGGGGTAAATATGTAAGCAAAAGATATTTTGTGCATGAAATATTTTTATTAAAAAAGTATCTAATAATAAAAACATATTTAGTATGGTAGTATTTAAAAAAAAAAAAAAAAAAAAAAAAAAAAAAAAGATTTTGATGAAATTCTGGCAAAAGCACAATTTAGTTTAGGACGGAGGGCTATTAGTTTTTTTTTTTTTTTTTTCTTCCCAATTATAACATCGCTTTCAAATTATTCAATTATATTTTCGCTAAATTTTAGATTTCGATAAATGTCCAACTATCGAAAAATAATTTCGACAATTGTCCAACTATCGAAAACGACAACGCAAAAATCGCTGTCTGAGACTAATAGGCCCTCAGTCCTAAAAAAAAAAAAGCGTATTTATATCTAGGATACACGTATTGTATCCTGGGTATGTAACCCAGGATCAAAATCGTTCAAACTGAAAAAAAAAAAAAAAAAAAAACACACGACAACATCAGCAAGAAAAAAATAGGTCTCTAGTCCAAAATTGAATTATGTTTAAGGATAGAGTTATAATTTATGAACTGCGCAATAGAAGAAAATTTTATATGGTTAAATCCTTAAACAGCATTTTTTTTCTTTTATTGGATATTTTTTCTTGTTCTTTCTTTTCTTTTCTTTTTTTTTTTTTTAATGTGTATGTGCCAGATGCATTTTTATAGCACTGAATGCTTGTTAAAAATACTAAGACCGTTGTATCAGCTAATTAAACACAACTTCATTTTAACAAGAAAAAAACAATTTTTACCAACGCTTTAATTCAATGCAATTCTTTCAAAGTCGGAAAAAAAACGTAAAATATATATATAATATTGTGTTAAAATACTCCCTAATATCTAACACACATATCTCGTTCCGAATAGCCGTTCGCAATTAACCTCGAAATTCTCACGTATTGTTTTCTCAGGTACATAAACATACAAAAGCCTTAAGCGGTGAGCAAAAACTGAGAAAATAGCCTTGACAACAGAGAGGGAAAAAATTAAGTGCGATTGTTCTATTTTCAGTTATTTGGCGGAAAACCATTTCACTAGGCAAAAAATGCGACCTTGATATTGCGATCTCTACAGGTGACCAAAAGCATGAAGAATTCCATCGAAGACGGGCGAGTGGCATTACGTGATGAAATTAATAGCATAGTTCAGCGTTTAGCAATATAGGTAAAGGTAAAAATAGGAAAGTTGGTTAGTAGCCAATGGGCTGCAAATGCAGTTTTTTTTGGTAGAAATTTTAGAAAAAAAAAAAAAGTTACCTTTTTAAATTAATTTTAACGCATCACACATTAATTTAAAATGATAAGTCTGGAGGAAAAAATAAAATATTTTAATTGCGAAAATACTGAATTAGAAAACAAAATAATATTGCTTTTGGAATATTGATTCACATATAGCTCTGAGCCGTGACCAATTATATTTTTCTTTCTTTTCTTTCCTTTTCATTTTTTTTTTTTAAGTTGCGTTATTTAACCCTATTTACAAAAAATAAAATAAACCATCCTAAATGAGACTAATCGTCCTATTCAAAAAATTTAAAGTCGATTTTTAATGACAAGCAGGGTAAAATTTTTGTGCTCACACATAATTAATGCCCCCAAAAAATTTATTCGAGTTTTGTTATTTTGTGAATGAGCGTTTGGCATACCTCCTAACGTAAGTCTAGGTTGACAATACAACAATGACTCGTTTTTATGAAATAATATTTAAAATACAATTTTTAATAAAATCACACAATAAACTGTGGAAGGAAATCATATTTAATGAAATTTAATTTTTCCGACTGAGTGAAAATAATGCCTGGACCGGGACTCGAACCACGGATCTTTGACTTACAAGGTCAAGGCTCTACCAACTGAGCTATCCAGGCCGACATCCCGGTCAGCATTACTCACTCAGACAACCTTATAGGCTGAAACAATCTGGTCTATCATTTAGATAGCTCAACAGAAATAAGTCGCAGGAAATGGAAAACACCATTAAACAATGGGAGAAAGAAATATTTAAAATGCTCTCTTAATACAATTTATATAATTTATATAATTTTTCCCAATGTATTATAATATTCACTTTATATAACTTAATTTTAACTAACTTCTTCGCACTATAATCTAACTACTTTTTTTTTCTTTTTTGTAATTATACAATTTTGCCAAATTTTCCACATCTTGTTCAGGACTGGTTTTACGTAACAGCAAGATAAAGTTATGTTTAAGCATCTAATAAATATCGCTTAATTTTCCAATAAAAGTTACTCAAAAAGGTTCATTCTTAATCTATCCTGCTCATGATAAATAATTTCTAACTCTCATAAAAAAATTTTAACGTTTTTGAAAAACATGAAGTGCAATTATCCATGTATGATTACAATTAACTATGCTTTTTTCTTTTAAAGCAGAAAATACCGCACCATTCTCTGTTTTCTTTTTTTCTTTTTATCATTAATTTGTAACACAGGTCAGCAAAATCGTACTTTTCAATTTTTTTTTTGCTTGTGTACAGCTTGAAAGATCTCTCTCTGCAGCATCCCAGCTAATATCCATTAACATTCCATCGTCCCTGACACCTCCTATCCATTTATTTAATATCTCGATGAAATCGCTTTTCTTGTTCTTCACCCACATTGCCAAGAGTTTCCCAGAAATAACTTAGATGGGAGTTGAGAAAGTGGAGTTTTAAGCTCATTTCTGTCAAAAAATACCATTTTTTTTTTTTTGTCAAAGCTGTACATGATGGAAATTTTTGAATATTTTCCCTTCAATCAAAATCTGAATACACTTCACTTTGAATTAAAAATAACAACTTTATTGAAGAATTTTCATGTATAAGAAGTGTAATTTATTACATTGTGATCTTGCTTTCAGTCATTCTATTTTCATTATTGTAAACATGAAACATGATGTGAAATTATTGTTAGTACGTTTTGACCTTATTTAAATGAAATTTTGATTGAAAAATTACCTTTAAATGGCTTAATGGCTTTCATCCATCTCAAAGTGGAGGATATGACTTATTAAAGTATGCTGACAGTTAATTACTTGATTATGGCAAGATAAGTGGTTTATTTTTTATTATTTATCTATTTATTTTTTATGAGTATCGCATAGAGTTGCCAACTTTAAAACTTCCGCTTTTTTCTCGCAGCAAAATGGGTCATAACCGGACTATGAATAGATGTTGAATAGTATTTCATATAAAAATGTGTAAGAAAGCAAAATTTTTCATGGTGACATTTAATCTATTTTTATTCTATGTACTACTTCTTCAGGCTCTCTCAGTAGAAATATGTGTATCGATCGATTATAATTTGATTTGTAGGTTACTATATTTTTAATTAGCAAGCTTTATCTTATTCACTGGTCACTATGTTTAAATGAATTAAAAAATAATAATTAATCACTATTTTTTTTTACATCACTTTATAAATAAGAACTTAAATAAATAAAGAAGTAGTAAGCAACCCTCGTTAAGAGGCGCAGTCGATATTGAAGTGAAAGAATGAATTTCAGAAGATGAAATAAAAAAAAACAATGGATAAAAAAAAAAAAAAAAAAAAAAAATTCAAAAATCGAAAAAAAAAAAAAAAAAAAAAAAAAAAACACGATGAGATGCATCCCTGCAAGGCGCGACCAATAGACTAGTCAGAACGTACGCAGACAGACAAGTAAATAAATAAATATTTAAAAAATTCAAATTCGCAAATCGAAAAAAAAAAAAAAAAAAGTCTCAATGAAGTGATCAAGCTACTATTCTTTCCAGTTTTGTAGTTCTTCGATCAGCAGCTTGACCGCCAGAGCGTACATACACAGACAGGTAACAGAAAAAATCAGCGGATAAAATAGAAATAAAAATAAAAAATAAAAATTTCAAATTTGAAAATCGAAAATCTTGATGAGATCAACCCTATCCACACTACCCCTCTGTCAAGTTTTGTAACTCTGCGATCAGTGGCCCAAGCGCCAGAGAGTGCACAAAGAGACACAGAGACACTTCTTTTTATCTGTATTGATGAATATATAATCTATTTGCTTTAAAGTTATTAAGTTAAATTTAGGTGGTAGTGGTGGTATGGTGTAGGTGTTAAGGTCAATATAACTATACGAAAGTTCTATAGGCCTTAGGTGGAGGGATCTACATCTGGACTTTCTAAGGGGATCTTAACTCGTATTTAAGCGAGTTCCGGAGAAAACCATGGAAAACCTCGAACGGTTAAGCTAATGAGAGAGACTTGGGATCGAATCGGCACTTATTGTTTACCATTTCGAAAGCAGAATTTCTCGGTCACTGGTGGGGGTCTTAAATTTAATTTAATTAACGGTTTTCATCGTAAATATTTGGGTTTTCGAATGAATGGTAAGAGTCATTTAATGGTAGTATAGTTTTGATGGTGTAATGTAATTCTTACGTAATGTGAATAACAGATGACTCATACAATCTGTGATCAAGCTTCCGACTTTTTCAAATTATTTTTACAATCATAAATTTTATTGTTGAAAAATTATTATTATTACTTTTTTAAAGATTTTAACCAGCAGATTTGTACGTTAGCTATTGAAGGTAGATAATTATTAGTTTTTAAAAGTTGTATAGTTTTTAAGTACTTATATTTTTAAGGATCAAGTTGTTTTATTTGTTTTATAAATCGGAAACAAAAGTATGATTTATTTTTTTTATAGTTAAGTAATTTTTAACATGTTAAATTAAGGTAAAAAATAAAAGTATTTTGCTACTACTTTGCATAAAATGTGCAGTAATGCTTTAAAAAAAATCTTAAATCTTTTTATTTTATTTATTTTTTAATAATAGAGAAACGGTAACATTAGCATCATGACAAAGAAAAAGGTACATATTTTTCTTAAATTACAGCTAAATGGCAAGAAAATTTCTTTGAATTTTTTTATTAGTGAAATGTTTTAATCGGATCATAAATAAAAAACTTCTTTTTATTCACTTATAAATTTCAATTAAGATAGAAATTTCTTATTTAACTAATTAATAGACGGTTTAAAATTTAAAAATAACTTCCTATAAAAATCTCTCCATAAAAAAAAAAAAAAAAAAAAAAAAAAAAACTGAAAAGAAAAGAAGAAAGAATTCAGTTTACAACTGATAAATGATAATGATGCATTCTAATGAGATATGTAAAAAGAAGGGAAAATGTCGCAATTTAAAAAGACTTATATTAGGCGTATTATTATTATTATTATTTTGTCTTCTGCCATAAAGTTATTATTTATTGCCATATTAAGTTTATCTAAAAAACAAATGCATCGTAAAATATGCATTTAAAAGAATCACGTAGCTTAAACACTATTAAGTCCAATAATATTTCACATAAAGATTCAAATGTGTGAGTTAAAACTTCTGAAGATAACAGAAACTTACTATGAGAGAATTAAATAATAATAATAATTAATTAATTAATTAATATAAATAAAAATAAAAATAAGGCGTTTAGACGCTATCACACTTTTAAAAATTTGGCCCCATACGCCATAATGATAAAGAATTTTTATTTGTGCTGTAAAAAAACTTAGTGCTATTGTTATCCTATAGTACTTAAAACTTAGTGCTATTGTTATTATCCTAGTGCTATTGTAACTATTGTTATCCCTGTAAAAAAACTGTAAGTGCTAAATTCACCAAAATCTATACAGTTAATGCAACTGTGACCTATAACATGTGTACAAATTTTTTGCTCAGTTTAATAAAGCGTTTAGACGCTATCGCACTTTTAAAAATTTGGCCCCATAGGCCATAATGGTAAAGAATTTTTCCTGGTATCCCTGTAAAAAAACTATAAGTGCTAGATTCACCAAAATCTATAGGGTTTGTACTATGGTGACTTACAATATACGTACCAACTTTCAGCTTATTCGAATAAAGCGTTTAGACGCTAGCGAGTTCACTCACAGACATATACACATACATCGCAAAAATAGTGAAAACGGACTCAGGGCACCTCGAAACGTATAGAAACATCAAAATCTCAAATTCGGATTTATGACATGATTACAATACTTTCCTCACTATAGTGTTCGGAAAGTAATAAAGCAAGGGACGTATATTTGTCTTGATAAGAATACTTATTTAGATGTTCCAAATCGGAATCTAAACTATTTATCAAGATCTAGTTTGGAACTGAACGGCCTTGTATTAGTCTAATGCCCCACCTGTGTGACATGTCGTAATCTCTTTTTCTATAACAATTGAACAAGTTTTACGTTTGTGAATGTCATTGATTAATGTTTTTAATTTGAAAGAAGCGATTCAAAGAGCAGAATCAGTCCAAAATAGATATAATTTAATATTCTTAAAAGGAAGGATGGAACCGCTTAAATAGAGTTAGAAGAGCACGCAGTGCATTGTTAATATAAATGTCTACTATTAAGGAGGATGTTTTAATCACTGTGGCGCCAATCCTTTGCTTTATTTTTCCTTGACAATTGAAGTTAAGTATATGCACCTTATCTTAGTGTATTAACGACCAATGAGCGGGCCGTTAAACTCACAAATCCACAAAAATACGATTGATAGCAAATGTTAGAAAAATGGAACATATCTGTGCTGATAAAGGATTTAAGTCCAAAAATGTCTATTTTGGAAAATGTCTATTATCAGAAAAAATTTCTCTATCGATTGGTATGAAAGATTTAAGGCCATGTCATTTATTAGTTGAGAAAATCCATTGGTAAAAAAGATTCATGTCAGAAATTTAGCATTCATGTTTAGTATAAAACAAACTATATAAAACTATATAAATCAAAACTATATAAATCTGTTAAAAATAAACAAACTTCAGCATTAAATGTATGTAGTTTATTCACAAAATTGTATATTATGATAATATCCTGGTTAAAACAGTATTGAACGGATAAGCTTTTATACAGAATTTTTTAAACTTTATTTCTCGTCTCCTAAAAAATCAAGAATATGGACTTAAATCATTTACACTTATCAGTACAGATATATTATAACATATTTGATTAGTCTGATAAATCTTTGTTCTTCACAATTTAAAAGAATGTAACTAACATCACTTTAAATGCTCTCAATTACGTCATTGCAGGTAACCTGACTCTACCTAATCTATTTATCAGAACATTTTTATAAAATAAGCAGTATTTGTGTTAGTCGTATTTTTCATTTTTCATTTCTCTTGTTTCATGGTTTTTGTCTTCTTCTTAAACTTAAATTGGCAACATAGGGAGCAACCATTCCTTTACATAATCCTTCCTCTCAAAATTTCTTCAAGCTTAAACATTTTTAATTGTCAATTTTCGTCTTCGTTTTTCATATTTCAGACATAAATTGCTATCAAACCAAAGCAAACGATTATAATTACTGGAAGGAATTATAATTCACTGATCTTTCTCTGTCTGTCTTAATCTCTCTTTCTCTCTCACTTTGTGTATGTGTGCTCAGTTATCTTAATATGGAGAACTTTCATAATAAAAGCATTTTTAAACAAATAATTTCTTAAATTATTTTTTAAGTAAGAAGATGTTTAAATCTATTGAAATATACATACATAAATGAAATAGGAAACCGTTAGTGATCTATATTTGGGTTGAAATCAATCATTAAATCAAAAGTTTACAGATATTAAGCTATTTTTTAAATTTTCATTCGTAAAAAATAATACAAGTATTTATTTATTTATTTATTTATTTTTAATGTGATGACCACATTATAGTCAGAAAAAACTCTTTTCTTTATGATATCGTAGTAAACAGTACACTATTTTCCTTTGGGAGAATTAGTATTAATAAAATAGAAACAGATGGGCAATTTATGCTTAGTATTCTTAAAAATAAATGTGTGTACAATTTTTGTATAAAAGTATTGATAAGTGCAGGAAAAATATGCGTTAAAACATTTAGTTTGTCTACCATTTTATATTTTTAGACCACTAAATCCTAATCTTGACTAGAACTATGGTGTAGTTAATCGGCCTTACTTCCAAAGCGCCAAACACCAAACACATAACCTTGGAAATCATTTTGGACAACTAAATTTTCATCTAGACATGAACTCTTGTCATATATAATTGTCTTTACTGCAGTATAAGGAATTATTTTGCGTTTTTATTCATTATCATTTAAATTAAAATCGTTCATTTAAAAAACTTTTCACATTATACATATTTTTAAATTTTCAGTCTCATAATGAACGGAACTGTGCGCCAAACCCATCATTAATGAAGTCATCTTTTCTCGCCTGTCCCCTTTCTTTTTTATGTGATTGTTTTAATTGTTTCTGCTTACATTTTATTTTTGAATATTACAATGAGTAAGTTTACCAGAAACCGATTAATTCGGATAATAATTAAATGACAGAATTAATTTTTATTTTCATTTATTTATTTATTTATTTACACATAAATCTGGAAAATCCGGTAAAATAAAAGTAAAGTATTTTATTGTGAAAATACACATACGACAACTAAACATATCTATTTTCCTTTTCTTCTTCTTTCTTTCTTTCTTTTCTTTTCTCCTTTTTTTTTTTTTTTTTTAATCATTAAATTTTTTTTATTTCTTTTTTCATTTTTAACGCACATGAAAATACGATACTAGTAATATTATTCGATATAAATATGGATACTAGTTAATAATAATATTTGATCTGCTTACACACCTGCGTAAAGAAATTTACGCGTATATGTTACATTTGCCCCCTCTATTTTTAATGATCCAAAATCACAGAATACTCAAATATATAAATAAATAAACAAAAATGTGAATGGTTATGCATTTTTTGTAATGCTGAATATTTATCGATAGTAATTTTCTTAGTTAGAATTTACTTTTGAATGATAACGTTTAAGACATATATACAATTATTCAAACAAATAAATAATTATTTAAAAAAAAAGGTCTGATGATTTTTACCAAACTCTTTCAAATTGTGTAAAGATGTATATCTCTCAAAAATACAAAATTTATTAGGATCTGTGATAATATGAAATAAAATTATCAAATTTTAAATAAATAAAAAAATAAAAAAAATTAACAGCAGAAAACTAACATATTTCGATATTTAATGTTTTAATTCTCTGAGATAAATATCGCCTATATTCATCATGGAAAAGGATTTTAATAAACAATAATTTTAATAAATAATTTGTACTGTATGAATTTGAATAGAAAAATACAGAAGAAAGTTTTCAATAGCTACAAGATACTTTTTTTTTTTTTTTTTTTGTCTTTTAACTTTCTGAAACAGATAATGGCGTGCATTATAGGAAATAGTGATAATAATAATAATAAAGAAACCGCCACAATAAGAATCGTTAAGACAAACCACCATTTCATCCTGTTAACAATAAGAATACTTTGAATTGCGCAAAAGATAATAAACGTAGTTATACCCATGAGAGCCGAACAGTTGTCACAAAGACACGTACTGAAAGCAATTATGACATTTGGAATTTCAACTCAAATAGTTTCTTATTGAGTAATTGTTTCATAAATTGAATTGTTATACATAACTGAGATAATTCTTACAAGAAGTAACAACAAAAATTTCGAATTTCAATAATGTTGAATTTTTCAAGGTATTCCGCTATTCACTCACAATTATTTTTCGCCTTTAGTAAACATATTTAGCTCTAACAACACTGCTTCGATTTCAGTTCCACCTACCTAGAAACCTCCATATATGATTTAGTTAAAACCACACCTAGCAATCAGAAAAAAGGGCGTTTGCACTTCAAAATGCAGTTTGTTGTCTTATCGATGACCATACGTTACAACATCAAATGTTGTCAAACTTTGTTACGCTTATGGCAAGGCGATTTTTTTCTGTTTGCAAAGAGTAATAATTTAACAGTTTGTAATCACTACTGAATTATGGGATATTTTATGGATTATAGAAACCTATAATAATAATGTTTTAATATAGCAGAAAAATTCCAATACCTGGGAAATAAGTGATTAGTGGAGAAGTCAGCTGTAAAGGTTTTCGCATTACAACATATGGGCAAAAATGTCGACCAGATTAAAAAATAATGTAACGTGCTTATGTAAATGAAAGATAAGGAAATAGAATATCTTAAATTAAATAAAAAACTTAGAATGTTCAAGTTCAAAATTATTAAGTAATAGCAGACTTAAATTTGTGTAATAAATCAACAAAGTGTTAAGTTCTGTTTTATTCAAATAATTTTTGGTTATTTCCTGGCGAAACTGGGACCACCCCTAAGGATGAATCTCCGACCGTCGTGGAAAGGTCACTAGACCACTCTAGTGCGACATTAAGTCCACTCAACCTCAACAGGAAAAAACTAACGGATTTTTAACAAAATTTGTATTTATCTCCCATCATCTTTATTCTAACTTCTTTAAATATTTCTTTTACTGTCTCATTTTCTTAACTTATTAATTCCCAGAGTCACCTGGAGGTGACAGATGTTAACATTTTTTTTCTAATCATAAACAATTATATTCTTGCATATTATTTACTTCCATATGAAATCAATACGATAAAGATTGATATATTTTTATTGGCAACAGTGTGCTTATATCATTTGTCATTTTTTTACTTTTCAAACATGCATATTATTGTAATCATGACAGAAATTCGACTTTGAGATTTTGGCGTATCTATACGTTTTGAGATCTCTGAATTAATCCGGTGATGTATATATGTGTGTGTGTGTGTGTGTGAATGAACCCGATAGTGTCTAAACGCTTTGTTCGAATGAGCTGAAAGTTGGTACGTAGGTTACAGGTCACCGTAGCACGAACCTCACTAATTTTGGTAAATCTAGCACTTATAGTTATATATATATATAGGGATACAATAAGAAATTCTTAATCATTATGGCGCATACGCTCAATTTATTTAAAGTGCAATAGCGTCTAAATGGCTTATTCTATTGGACTGAAAAATTATATACATATGACAGGTCACCGTTGCATGAACTGTGTAGTTGTCGGTGAATATAGCACTTATAGATTTTTACAGGAAAACAAAGAAAAATTCTCTATCATTATAGCCTATGGGCGAAAATTATTTAAAATGCGATAGCGTCTGAACGCCTTATTCAAATTAACTGAAAATTTATATACATATTACAGGGCACTATCGCACGAATTGTCTAGATTTTGATGAATCTAGCACTTATAGATTTTTGCAGGGATGCAACGAAAAATTCTTTATAGTTGTGATGTATTTGGTTCAAATTATTTGAAGTGAAATAGCTTTAAATTAAATAACATATTAATATCGAGAAAAATGCTCAAACACCCTATTATAACACTCTATTATAACCCTATAACACTCTTTTGTTTATTTAACGATTTCGCTTACTTTAATTTATTTATACAGTCGTTAATTACTCAATATTCGAAAAGTCGAGTGGACTCACTGCAATTTATTAGTTTTTTATTAATTTGATTTTATTTGCTTTTTAATTGTTTTTGTTCTATTGAAGTGATATCGTCTTTTAACTTTTTGTTATTATGTGTAATAAATAATTGTATAAGGCTATAAAATAAACGCCTTTTTGCAAAGTAACAACTCAAGTACTAAATAAAAAATATAAATAATTTATATAATAATAAATTTTGTAATAAAAGAAGTACATTATAAAAAAAAAAAAAAAAAAAAAAAAAAATTATACAGACACGACATTATTTCATTATTTAAAACATGAAAATCTGACATTGACAGATTTTAATTTAGTGCCAGAGGCCTACTGCTAAACTTGTTAATATCGACAAATTCTTCTTTAGTTAATTCGTGACGATCTAAATTCCATGATAAAATTTTCATTAAATCAAACCAATGTGTTTCAGCTGCTGATATTGTAACAAATAAGGTTGGAAGTCCAAACTGTCTTATAGCCGCAAAACAACGTTTCTTCTCTTTTTCCCAATGAGGGGGAGGTGTGCCTTGGGGGGGACTCATGTCAAAGGTGTGCCTTGAGGGGGACTCATGTCAAAGGTGTGCCTTGGGGGGGACTCATGTCAAAGGTGTGCCTTGGGGGGGACTCATGTCAAAGTTGTACCTTGGGGGGGGACTCATGTCAAAGTTGGGCCTTGGGGGGACTCATGTCAAAGTTGGGCCTGGGGGGGGACTCATGTCAAAGTTGGGCCTTGGGGGGGGACTCATGTCAAAGTTGTACCTTGGGGGGGGACTCATGTCAGAGTTGGGCCTGGGGGAGACTCATGTCAAAGTTGTGCCTTGGGGGGACTTCATTCAATAAATCCCCATTCAATAAACCGACTGAAATAGGCCCTTAGCACTATTAAGAGTGTATTATAAAAATTCGACAACACTGTACCGACTGAAATAGGGGTACCTTGGGGGGGACTCATGTCAAAATTGTGCCTTGGGGGACTTCATTCAATAAATCCCCATTCAATAAACCGACTGAAATAGGCCCTTAGCACTATTAAGAGTGTATTATAAAAATTCGACAACGCTGTACCGACTGAAATAGGGGTACCTTGGGGGGGGGACTCATGTCAAAGTTGTGCCTTGGGGGGACTTCATTCAATAAATCCCCATTCAATAAACCGACTGAAATAGGCCTCTAGCACTAATTAAGAGTGACCTATAAAAATTCGACAACTGTACCGACTGAAACAGGCCTCTAGCACTAAAAAAGAGAGAGATTTTTTCCCCTTGTAAACCGGTTATTGGGATTAATGGGTTAAAAAAAAAACATACATATTTTATCATGATAATTATCAATAGTAAGATAATGAAGAATTTCTTAAAACTCATCTTAATTATTAAAAAAATACAGAGGTTTACTACTTCATTTGTATTCCTCTAATTTACGAGAAAGAAGATCAGTAATTAGAAGAATTTGTTCAAATATTGTCTTATTCCAATGCCTTATGTCTATGTCTGTAACACGTTTTGTATATAACTCCGTAATTTTTCTATTTATTATTCTGTCTTGAATAGACCGGAACGAAATGGTTGTCGAGTATATATCTGAATTTAGTAATATTAGTCAAGGGTTAAAAAGTAAAGTGTTTAGTTCTACATACTTTCAACTTCCTGGAAAAAAAAAAATCCATTGTAAAAGAAAGGAAATTGTAATTTAGAGAGAAATGATACTTGAGATACGTGAGAAAAAGGATGTAAAAGTGAAAGGCTGCTTCAGTCTATAAAAGAAAGAGAAATTTTCGATTATTAGAATTACAAAATAAAAAATTATTATTCTTTTCTTATCTGGAGCTACAGGCTAATTTTCAAGAAAAATATTTTTTAAATTTAGTTTTTATTTTCCAAACATTATGTAATAAAACAAAATATTCTTATTTTCAACGAAAGCAAAACTAGTTGGCATAGGTGGACTCTGTTCAGTTCCCCATCATATATATGTTCGCATAAATTTCTAGTACAGGACATACTATATTCATGTTTGTTAATAGAAATGAAATTCACCGATCGCTCGACACTGTGACAAACTGAAATGCCCCTCCTAATAAACTACCCACTATTCATTTCGATACATTTACCTAATCCTAATTCGTTAATTTATTTTATTAGGGTCAGTTTCAAAGTTTAGTTTTCATGTAGTTTCATGCTATTTCTAATTCAACAATTCCCATAATGCAGATTTATATGAAATACTAGCAGGCTACGCCCGCTTCGCTGATCCCTATTTTTAAATGAATCACTATAATTACTGAATTCTCAAAATTGCATTAATTTTTATCACGTGAAAAAAAAGAGAAACAAAATCTGATTAGGAAAAATGTCGCACCGGGTTCTCACTGCCTTCGGAAAAAATTCCCAAAATGCTGTAACTCTTATTTCTATTATTTTCCCCCTTCGCCCCCCCCCCTATCGTCTCTCCTAATAATTTTACAAATTCGAAAATATCCGCAATCGATTTGTAAATATCAAAAACCTCTATGTACCAATTTTGAATGATCTAACTCTATTTTTTTTTTTTTTTTGCCCCTCCGCCCCCCCCCCTTCCCGGCCCTCCTAATAACTTTACACTTTCGAAAATATCCCCGTTCGACTTGCAAGCCTCTAAAACCTATCTGTACTAATTTTGAACGGCCTAACTGTATTTCTATTTGTTTTTGCCCATGCCCCCCCCCTTACCGCCCCTCCTAGTAATTTTACAAATTCGAAAATATCCGCAATCGATTTGTAAGTATCGAAAACCTCTATATACCAATTCTGAACGATCTATTTTTATTTTTTTGCCCCTCCCTCCCCTCCTCCTTCTAGCCCTTCATAATAACTTTACACTTTCGAAAATATCCCCATTCGACTTGTAGACCTTTAAAACCTATCTGTACCAATTTTGAACGGCCTAACTGCATTTCTATTTGTTTTTGCCCCATAGCCCTCCCCCTTGTTGCCCCACCTGGGGGCTGAATTTCTAAAATTCCAGAAATTAGTTTTTAGATATTTGCATTAGCTATATTTTAGAGCAAAAATTTCACGTATGTCTGTTTTTTTTGTTTGAGATATATAGCATTATGTGAAATCATGTTTAACGCATGTGAAATCACGTTTCGCCCCCCTCCCCCCCCCCCTTGGGGACCGAATTTCTAAAATTCCAGAAATCAATTTTTAGACATTTGTATTAGCTATATTTTAAAGCAAAAATTTTATGGATATCTGTTTTTTTGTTTGAGATATGAAGGATTTTGTGAAATCACGTTTCCCCCCCCCCTCCCCCTCTTTAGTGGCGAATTTTGTAAAATCGCTTCTTAGTGGATGCCTACATCATAGAAAGAACATTGTCACAAAATTTCATGCTTCTAGGTCTAGCGGTTTGGTCTGGGCGATGATGAATCACCCCCTCTCTCACCCCTTACTCTATTCTGCTACATTGCGAAAATCTTAAATTTTGAATAACGTATAAAATATTCAAATTAGAATGATTGTAGTCAATGATGTTCAAGCCATTATCATAAAGGATATTTTAAAAGTGGTCTGACATCTTTACGGTAAAAATATTCATCAAAATAAACGTTATGGGAAAATTTGCCTATTCTGTCATGTTAAGAAATTCGTAAAGTTCAAATAACTTACGAAATTTTCAAAGTTGAATTTTCATATTTAATTATTTTATAAGTGCCAACTTATGCAGTTTTTCAACACCACTATTTCTTTGCAAAAAAAAAAAAAAAAAAAAAAAAAAAAAAAAAAAAATCACCGTTATCATGTTTAATCACCGAAAACTGCTGAAAAACTTATTAAAAATTTCAATTTAAAATTTCCTGTAGCGAAAAACATACAAATTGGCAGCTATGTTATGTTCATTCCTGCATAGATATTTTAAACCTGGTCTGACATCTTTAGAGTAAAAAATTCCTTTTAATGTAAGTTTCAGCAAAAATTTGCCCTATTATCTAATGTTAAGAAAATCGTAAATTTCGAATAACTTACGATGTTTTTAAAGTATGATGTTGGAAATCAATAAGATTCTTGCCAGTGTCATAAGTAATATTTAAAAACTGGCTCGATATTTTTGCAATCATTTGTTCTTGAGATATTGTGTACAAAGATACACAAACTGACACCATACAGACAGACACCATAAAGTTAAAAAAAAAAGGGGGGGGGGTTAAAATTTTACCATTATTTAAGTTCCCCCATACTTATAGTATGACGGGGAAATAAAAATAGAGGCTAAACAGAGACAATTCGGACAATATGATTATAATAATAGTTATATTCTCTCTTATTACAGCTTTGTGCGAATTTGAAATTTTGATTCTTGCATCAAAATTAATCAAGATTATAGCTGTGAGGAAAAAGCAGTTTCTATCTGTTTATCTCTCTGTCTGACTACCTGTCAATCACTATAATAAATTTAAATAATAAATAAATAAAAAATATCAACAATAATAAAAGTAATAACAAAATAATTTTATAAATGTTTTATTTATTATGTATTTTATTATATATTGCAAATATCTTATGAATTGCACAAGAAAAGAAAATTTCAAAGGTTTGGTCCCCGGATAGCACTGTCGTTAACGGAACGGAAAAGTAGTACCATAACTTTCAATGTTATATCTTTGAGATGGAACTGGTATAGTCTTCAGTAACCTTTCATCTAACCTTCTATATGATTTTAAATTTTTCATTCATGCAATTGTTTGTAGAAAATTTATTTTGTTCACGCAGCATCAGTCGTGTATATACTGTTAATGGTTAGATATATATTAGAAGTACAAAACTTTGAATAAACACCATAAAATGCAATAAACTCGCAACAATTGTTTCGGATCGAAAGAAAACATGACCCTTCGTCAGGCGAACAAATGTAGGCACGAGTGCTGCATTCAAAGCGGTGCGTTGCCGCTTTAAATGCAGCACTCGTGCCTATTTTGTTCGTCTGACGAAGAGTCGTGTTTTCTTTCGACCCGAAACAGTTGTTGCGAATTTATCGCATTTTATGCTGTTTATTAAAAGTTTTGTACTTCTTACTTTAAAATGCCAGTTCTGTGAAGCTTTCTGATTATAACAGAGACGATAATTTAATTTGCACCAAAATTTAATATGCAAACAGAAATTTATTAACAATAATCTAGGTTTACAGTCTGCAGCAAAATTATTGAAGCACAAATCCACATTTTTCACATGTACTTTTTAAGTTTGATCGCTAACTTTTAGCATCCACTTACTTTTTTAGAAACAGCATAAGGTTGAGATCATGATTCGACAAATATTTACTTTACAAAACAGTAGTAGGTGCCCTTTTTCAAAAATAGGGATTACTGCTAGTGCTTCTATAATTTTTGCTACCTACTGTAATTACACTCGGTAATTATTTCCGAACAGAAATTAGAAAACAAAATATTGAAAGAAATTATTTTTTTATGAAAATGATTTTTATCGAGATAATCGTCAAATAAACTATTGAAGCACTATTATACTGGTTTATAAATTCACTTCATTTAAGTTCAAATTATTATTTATAAATTGTAGAACTTATCTACATTGTTTTATTTTGGTACTAGCTATTCCAATTTATTTTACTTAACTGTCTGATTAATTTTGTCTTTTAGGTAAATACAGACACATCATACATTATATATATATATATATATATATATATATATATAGGTAGGTAGAGACAGATAGATATACTGTAACAATGATTGTAGAATATAAGATAACAAATGATGAAATGCCACCATAATCCGCAATAACAAAGAAAAAAAAATAATAAAATAAAAAACCAGTAACACTTTGTATATAAAAAAAAATCTTAATACTCATTTGAATAGTATCCCCTATATATATATGATAAAAATAAGAATGAGAACTAATATATAAATGTAGATAGATAGATAGATACAAACACACACATTCATGTCTGTATTATTTTTCCTATGAAATTTTATTTTTCAGTTTCCTTTTATCTTCAAATCAACTTTAGTTTTAAATCCTGCAACTTTTTTCATTTGTAACGTCCTGCTAGATGTGAATTTATTTATCGGATATTCTTTAATATTCTTCATGATTGTATTCTTTAAATATAATTTTATTTTCTTTATGGATTTTTATCTTTTTAGTTTTAATTCATCTTCCTATGAATTTTATGTTTTAAATATTGCTACTAATTTCATGTGTAACGTCCTTGTAGGTTTTAGTTGTGTTTTGTGTATTATAAATTTTTGTCAAATGCATACAGTCAATTACACCTATCTGAATATTCAGTCAAAGCCCCTGAAGAAGTATTAATCTTTTGTGCTTTCACCAAAATGATTCTCATTATTTTTTCAAAAATTGTTTTTATTTTTCTTGTTCTTCATGTGCAATGTTTGAGGTTTTCATAATTTATATACATATATATATAGGTAAATAGATAGATAAATATAGATAGATAAGTATATATATATATATATATATATATATATATATATATATATATATATATAGAGAGAGAGAGAGAGAGAGAGAGAGAGAGAGAGATGGATAGATAAAATAATGCCAGCAAGCAAAATTTTTATTTGACATTATTAACTACAGATTACATATTAAAAAAGCATATTTAAATTAAGATGTAAAAAAATAAGATATATTATATAAATATATAATAATATAATGTAACATATTAATTAATATCTTAATGCTTTTTTACATTTTAATTAAACTAATAAAAATTATTATTTTATATTAATTTCTTTTTATATTCTGTGAATATACATTCTAGTATTTAAAAAAAATATTCGCTTTTATGAAATTGCTCTAAAACGGTCGTCAGATGCTAAATAGTATTGACATTGAGGAATAAAACTCTAAATAATAATAATTAAAAAAAAAAACTATTTTTAATAAATTTGAAATAAATAATGATAAAATTTACCTGTTTTATAATCTAATTTTTTATTCAGATAAGTTATAAATTAAAATACAATATAAATGATAAGATTTTTATTTTTCAATTCTAAGAAAAAACACTTAACTTTGATATTTAATTATTTTTTATTAATAATTATTAATGAAATTTACGCCTTTTACTCTAAGTGTAATATGTATAACAATTGTACTCACATTGTAATTTTTCAAATAATACTGGGGATACATAGTTGTAAAATGGTCACTGAGTGCTAGAATGTATTAAGGAAGAAAGCTTAAAATACAGGAAAATTGAGATATAATAAATTACGAAATAAATAAAGATAGAACTTATCTGTTTCGTAATCTTGCTGATTTTTTAATTAGATAAATCACTGTTGTTAAAATCGATGTGTTACAAATTAAAATTCTTATATAAATGATAGTATTCCTCTTTTTCTAAAGGTAAAGAACTTAACCGCAATATTTAATTTTTTATTACTAATCATTACTAATAAAATTTATCCTGTTTACATATATATATATATATATAATATATATTTCAAAAATTTTAATCATATTGTAATTTTAAAAATACCACGGAGCATATATTGCTCTATATTGATCACCAGATGCTAGAAAACGTTGAGGAAGGAAGCTCGAATTAAAGGAAAATTTATTAATTCGATAAATTTTGACATATAAAATGGTAAAAGTTCTGCGTGTGTGTGTATGTTTTATAATCTATCTTTTAATTAGATCAAATTTAAATTTAAATACGATATAAATGTTATTATTTTTATTTTTAACTAGAAAACTTAATTTTAATAACTAGAAAACTTAACCTGGAGGTAGAGGGTACCATGTCACAAAAATGTATTTTTTGAGGAATGATGTCGATGATGTTATAATGACATACGTTTATCATGAATAAAGAAAATGGACATGGTTTGTATTTTCCACTGGGTTCTTAATTCTTCTATTTAAAGCAAAATGTTCCCATCAAGGGCATGCTACTAACTCTTTTTACAAAATGGGTATGGTGTCCTTTACCTAAGGAGTACAGATATTTAGTATGAAATACATTTCAACAACTATAATTTGATTGCAATTTAAAAAATGCCACAAAGTATATAGTGCTCTATAACATTTACCAGATGCTACAAAGTATTGTGAAATAAAGTTCTAAAGATAAATAAATAAATGAATAATAAATTTGAACAATTTCATGATAAAACATCTCTGTTTCATATTCTAACTAATTTTCAATCAGATAATTCAGAAAAAAAGGACGATATAAATGATAATATTTTGATTTTTCAATTCAAAAGTCGAAAATTAAATTTCAAAATTTGCTAATAATCGTTATTAATGAAATTTATGCAAATGTATAATATAATAGACATTTTAATAATTATAATCATACTGAAATTTTTAAAATACCATGGATATATTGCTCTATAATAGTCACTAGATGTTAAAAAATATTATAAAAGAAATTTTTAAATAAAGGAAAGCTACATTTAATAAATTTCAAATAAACAATGGTAAAATTTCTCTGTTTCATATTCTAGTTTTTTTAATCACATAAATTAGAAATTAAAATACGATATAAGTTATAGTATTTTTATTTATCTAGTCAAAAGTAGAAAACTTAACTTTAATATTTAATCTTTGTTGTTAATAATCATGAATATAATGCATGTAATTTGCGTATACTAGGGTATACATTTCAACAATTGTACTCATATTGAAAATTTTAAAATACCACGGGAAATATATTATTCTATAAATGGTCACCAGATGGTAGAAAGTATTTAAGAAGAAAATTGTAAACAAAGGAAAGTTATATTTAAAATATTTAAAATTTATATTTAAAGGAAGTTATATTTATAATAATATAGTTATATTTAAAAAATATATAAATATCGATAAAATTTCTCCGTTTCATATTCTAATTTTTAAATTAGATAAATTATAAATGCAGATATGATATAAAAGATAATATATATAATTTTCTATTATAAAGTAGAGTGTGCTATTTAATTTTTGATACTAATCATTAAAAAGTTACAGCATCAGCACCAGATTTTAAAAATAAAATGCAGAGAGCTATTACATGCATATCACCATTTTTTTTAACACTCTATAACAAAATAAATATACTTAAAAAAATAATTATTATTATTTACCTTCTGATAACTTGGTCTAACTATTACAATTTTAATAAAATGAAATATACAAAATAATATTTAAGCTGTTGACACTTAGACGTAATTACATACCCAAAAGAAAGAAAGAAAAAACGAAAAGAAAATGAAAGGAAATATCAAAGAATTATTTTCGCCATTTTACGAAATGCAGAAATACAATCAAAGGAAGTTATGGAATTTCGTAAATTTATCAAATTAAAACGTGAGATTTCAATTAATAATAAAAGCATACAAAATATGATACTATGATTCATATTCTTGCGTAATATTTGCAATAAAAAGTTATAAATATATGAAACGATATTTATGTATATATAAAGTATTTAATTACATAAGTATGTGAAAAGTATTTATATGATGCAATGAATTGCCTTAATTTATAAATTAGTTTTTTCACAATATTTATTGCATATCTACAATATTGATTTAAAAGAAATCAATACTTTTGCAAAAGATACATTTACATCTTCAGGAATTTTTAAAGTTCAGTGTGTATTAGTTATTTTATAATTATCAAAAAAAAAAAAAAAAAAAAAAAACACTGAAATGAATAAGCCTCGAAATTTGTACATTTATTTTTAATTCTAGACTTAGTAATAAGTTTTAATCTATTTATAAGAGGGAAAAAAACTTATACAAGGCTATTTTTAGTTTATGTTTATATTAGTACGTGTGGATAATTACCTCAGATAATTACATCAAAGTAGTGCAAATTAACTTCTTTTGACGCAATCACAAATATGAATAATAATAATAAAAATATTATTATTATTATTACATTGTAAAAAATTATGATAACGTTATTCTTATATATTTGAAACGTTCCTGTTATTGATTAGTTTGGAGCAGTTTCCTGAGAATAACAGGTTTCTCCATAAAACGTTTCTGATATCAAGAATAAAAAAAAAAAAAAAACGATATATTTTATAGCTATTGGTATATTAACAGAATATTATTGATAAATAACGTGGCCAAATAATTGCTTTAAATTTTGTAGGAACGTTCGAGAATGTAGGGTTAAAGTCCTATTTTTTTCAATCTGTAGTGAAACAGAGTTTACAAGGATTAGCCTTTTCGTTAAGAACTCTTTCGCTACTAATCTTTAAATTTATGGACTTATTTTACGACAAAAGCTGCTATTACAAATTAGTGGTACAGAAAATTTTAAGAGCTATGCGAACCCTGTGAAACTAGGGTCTACAATTTTACAGACTATATGAAATATATATGAATTAGTTCAATTGGGTTAATTAACATCGTACTGCTAAGTGGGCTCTAGTGTCACATCATTCACACATTGGCGACGGCTTGAGATTCACCTCCTAAGAATGATCTAATAATAAATATGAAAATTTTACAATATGTGTTTTGAAGATTTCTGAAAGGATATTGGAAAAGTTTTGAAATTTTTTTTATGAATATATATAGTTAGGAACAAAATTCTTTTTTAAAATTTATATGATTAATTATAAAATCATAAAATTTATTTAAAAAAATGCGTACTTAATAACTCTGAAACAACGAATTTTATATATGATGTAATTATAAATGCATTAAAAGGTTATATTTTGATGGGCTTGGAAATAACACAAAATTATTTCTTTGCTTTATAGATAGAATTTTTGTTGAATGTAAGCTGATTTATATAATAAAGTTATATATTCGATGCAAAAATAAAATAATTTTACGTACAATTTTTTATAGGATAAATTTAAGTTTAGTGATTCATTCATCCTATCCTCTTCACTAACCATACTTATTTGAATTCTATTCAATTTAAACCTTTGTAAAAAATTTTAAACAATATTACATTGTGAAATTCATTGTGAATTAAAATTGTTCATAATAGACTTTCTAAAAAAAACATTCTTAAAGTAGAATAACATTCAAAATTAATGTGTAAATTTCATGATTAATTGAAAATATATACTAGCATTAAATAATACATTTAATGCACTTACAAAATTAGAAAAATTTACTTGGAATAAAATACTACATTAAAATCAAGTATCTAGAAGTTGGAACGAAATATGTTTTTACGAACTACGCGTTTGGATTTTCAAGCAAGAGTTTAAACTTATTTTACACTTTTTTTTCGTCTGCTTCTGCAACCATGATCAGTTAGGAGATAAATTCAAGGTTGAAAGATAAATCTTCTCAATTAATTTTACAAGAAGAATCTGTTTATCAAGGACATGTATGTAACTAAAATATTACACTAACTTTCATAACTTTTCTTCTTCTTTTTCCACTCGAAAATGGTTAGATATCGCATTCTAGACTTATATAGAAAAGAAATAAATATCTATATGTGTCTGTATATGGGAGTGTAGTGTACGCATATTACACTGAATAATTTTTCAACTAGGAAAATACATTGAGAATAATTTTGATCACATGCTATATAAATTTAAATACTCTTGACTTACATTGCTATATATATATTTTTTTTACGTGACGAATTACTAATATTATCTGGGGTGCTGGTTTTTAATAGTTACAAGAGCCCCTTTCTGGCCCACCAGCGGCCGAGAGGTTCTGTCCTCAAAAGCTGATAGACTTGAGGCGCACGTCGGCCTAGCCGTTCGGTGTTTTTCTCCGAAACTTGCGAAAATACGGGCTAGGACCCCCTTAGAAAGACCTCCATGGAGGGAATTCCCCCCAGTCCTAGAACCCACCCTAGTGCAACCAATTAGCTTTAATCCAAACACACGTAAACAAGAATAAGAGACCTTTTTTCCTAAACTTTGTATTGTTATATTTCACTGTATATACATGTTTATTATTATTATTATTATTATTATTATTATTATTACAAGACTAATTTATAAAAAAAAAAAAAAAAAAAAAAGATTTAAAATGTCCCCCACCATCACCTAAAAGAATTTAGCAATTGCTTAGAAATCAATGAACTTGTAATATTTTAATATTTGAGTCAGTCTATTAAGTTTTATTAATAAATAACCGCTATTTCTTCTGGATAGAAGAAAATAACGTAAAATATAATTCTAGTTAATTTTTCTTTCGAAGCATTGTCATGGGTATAAAAGCGAGTTCTTTTTTGGACAACTTACCTCCCACTTTTACAGAATAATGCGTCTTCTTTCACATTTATTCTTTTCCTGTTCACTAAGGAATAGATGGGAATATTAGGATTTTCATTGCATGTAAAGTTTGATTTTTTTTTTTTTTTTTTTTTTTTTTTTTCGGACAAAAATATCATAATTTTATTTTTATGCTATTTCAGCGCTTTTCAACCTCTTTATATTTAGAAATTATTTTTGTAATTTTGTTATTTCTTGGTTTGTTTAATTCGTTTATTTAACTTATGATTTTAATTTCTATGAAGCTTTATATATTGAAATTAATAATATCTTAACTTTCTGTTTTATTAATTGGTTAATTTCATGGAAAAGGGGACTTTTTTTTTTTTTTTTTTTTTTTTCCACTTTTCAACCAACACAATTATCTTTCATATTTCTTGATATAAAACATATCAAGTATATCAAATAATATAACACATTATATATAAAAAATTTGAATATTACTAGTCAAAAATATAAATTTAAAATTAAAATTAAGTAAGCAAAAGTTGATTCTAAATTTTTACACGTGTCATATCCGTTACGCTATTAAATAATTTTTATATACTTATATGTTTAAATTTTAAAACTTTTTTTTTAATTAGATAACAGTTAAAAGTCCTGCTTATATAAATTAAAATCTCTGAACTTCAAATGTGTCTCAATTTACAGCAATTGTATCTTAAAGATGAGTCACTGAGAAAATGTATGTTTTTAAATTTAAATTTAAATTTATTTATTTACTTATTTATTATTATTATTATTTTGTCATGTCTGTTACGCTACACTTTTACCTTATTTATATTACCATTTTTAGTGTAAATTATTTTCCTTCAATTAAAAATTTTGTATTATCTATAAGCAAGACATACCAATATATCGGCATACAAAATTCGTTAAGATAAATTATTATTTATTATTTAAAATTGGACAATAAACAATAAAGCTGTCTGATGTCTAGTCCCTCATAAATGAAATTAATCAGTTGAGGATTTAATAAAGAAATTGTTAAATCGGTTTCTCTGTCTGTATAAGTGCATTTTCGTTACCCTACATTATTTTTGAATGCTTCAAACTGATATATATCAAATTTACTATTTCATGCTTCATGTTGAAAATAATATAAACAACAGTAATGGTTTATGCACAGGGATTCAAAAAAAGAATTCAGATAACTTTTAATGTATTTTTTAAAACATGTTTTGTGCACAGAAGTTAATGGAATGAACATAAAGTATTTAGATATAAATGTATATTTCCTACAGAATATTTTATGATTAGAATTCTGGCAACAATCACACAAAATTCAGATAGATTAAGTGATAAAAGAGGATGCATTTTTAGTTATTTGATGAAATAGTTATATTATCATTATTATTATTTTATTTAGCCAAATTTAATTACACTATGTGATGCGTATACTAATTTTTACATAATATACAGAACTGCATAAAAGCCATGTTATTTTTTGATTTTTCTTTAAACATGAAATTATAAAGGTAATTTTTGTAAGATTTCTTCTAACATGATTAAAAGAAAAAAAAAATTGTGTGCAGTTTAATTTTTTTTTTATTATACAGGGTGACACAAAAGCAATCTATTTATTATTATTATTAATATCATTATTAAAATGAACCTACAAAGTTTTTGCGAGACATTTTCCTTAATAATTAAGTAAAAAATATATCTTAATGTGTTATACTTGTGTGTAAAATACATGGAAGGTTAAATGAGGTAAGAAGTAAATACAGTTGGAAAGTGCTTCATAGTTTATGAGAACCACATGTTTTTCTTTCCTGTTTCAATATTTTTAATCCTCGAAGTTCCATTAAAAATATCGGTAAAACACATCGGTAAAAAATGGATTTGTTTCTGCAAATTAAATCCAGTACAAAAAATAATAAAATAAAAATAGTTAAACTGAACATTTCAATGTTGTTGAATAACGCAACTTTATTTTAAAGAAAAAACAAAATCAAAACAATTGAATGTTCTTTTCGGATGGTTGAAGGCTAACCTACATATCAGCAGTGATGCGCTACATAAATCACAGACATTCTTGTATTTTGAAATACTGGTTGCATCATAGCGTTTACCTTTGAGAATGTCACAATAACAACTTCAATCTTTTGTTTTTACTTTTTCTAAGAAAAATAACAATAATTCGCTAAAATGACAGCTGTCATTAATAGGACAAAAACAAAGCACCTAAAAAAATATACTCTTGTAAACTTTTTTATACTTCTTTCAAAAGATATATATTTACTCTTTTTTTTCTTCTTCTTTTACCCATATACATGATACAGAAAGTATTGTTTCTGGTTCAAATTTTCGAAAGTACGTTTTTGTTACATTTACACGTTCTGAGGTTGCCTGAAACCGAAAAATATATTTTTAGTGGTTGGTCTCTTTCTCTCTGTGTGTGTCCGTTTTCAGCATATCTGAAAAACAAATAGTAGCAGAGGTCCAAACTCGATATTCTAAATCTTTATCATATAGGAATGCTACACTAAACTTTTCGTTGAGATCACGCAAATGGTTCGTTTACAGGGAATCCAAGAGAATTCAAATACATTACGTCTATGGGCGAAACTTTTGGTAGGTACAGTTTAACGTCTATAGGCTGCACTAAACAAAATGAAATGAACTTACAGTTTTTATATTCATATAAGCATGTTTCGTGTAGAATATGATGTAAAAAATATTCACAGTGGATTTACAGAACTACCAAAAGAACTAGAATATAATGGGACTGTGAAAGTGCTTTGTATTATTTTACCATGACCAGAAATATTGCTCAGTGAAAATTAATAACTTATACCAAAACCTTAAATGAAGTATTTTTTAATTAAATTTTCAGCAGTTATTTTTTTAAACAATTGCATGTTTTGAGGTCCCTGAATACAAAAGTCAAGTTTTTAACAGTTGATCATGGAGTATTATCAGCATAAATTAAAAACAAATAATTGCAGGCAATTCAAAACGTTGTATTTCGAAATTCATATGATGTTGCTACTTGAAAAGTTTGATCTAGATTCACAAGTTTCGAAGGGTGGTGCGAGTGAAAGCTATTTGAAAATTTTGGAATAAACATTTAAATTTAATAAATACCTTTGATTCTACATAAATGTAGATATACAATATCCAAACAAGGTTTTGAGGAGGGCGGTAACCCAGCTCACACAGAATTATTTATCAAATAAACTGTTTCTAAACCTAGTTTGAACCCTTTTCAATATAAGTCTATATACAGTACTTGTTATCTTAAATTACAATCTGTTTTTATAGAATTGAAATACAAGGTAAGAGAAAGCCTTGTGAGTGCCACACCAGATTATTTTCATCGCATACAGCTGAAATAGTTTTAATGTATGGTTTATTACACGCGATCTTACTAAATATTTTTTAAATTATATTGAAACATTTAAATTTCAAGTCTCTAATCTAATACGTATGAAATATTATTTACATTATTTTACGAAACAATAATAATATTTATAATAAATAAATAAGTAATTAAAAAATTATAACTAATACTAAACTGGATGTAAAGTAAAAAGAAAGTAAGCAAATAAATATGTTTTACGTCGCACTATTGTTACGCTAATGGGTAATTGGTGACGGTCTGGCGCACATAACTAAGTATAATCCAGAGACATACCATCACAATTTCAATCCTGCACGGAGGGAATGTCTCCTCCGCTTCAGTGACCCCTAGAAGCATAATTCAGATGTAAAAAGAGAAAAAAAAAAAAAAAAAGAAAGAAAGAAAGAAAATAGAGTTAATATTAATGTATCGATTTATTTAATTGTTTTGGTGTTTTTCTATAGAATTTATGTTTCCATAAGTTAATTTTTAATTTTACTGTTTTCGATTTAGTAAAGAATGAGAAAGTTTACTTGAGTTTGATATTACCTTATGGACTGAAATTGTATGAATAATATGTCTTAAATAAACAGTTTGTGAGGAAAAATTTGTTTCAATTTCTTAAATGATTGGCAAATATTATTTTATTAATTAATTTATTTATTTATTGTAAATGTCTATATATATATATAGTTTTTTATTAACTTAAAAAAAAAAAAAAAAAAAAAAAATATGTATGAATGCAGAAATTCCATAAAATTTTTTAACATTCAAACATAAAAAGACAAAAATTATACCAACTAATTATCGATAAATCCACAAAGTAATACCCAAATTAGAACATAGTGTTAAACTACAATATTGTAAAATCGAGGGGGAAAATAAAAAAAAAATAGTTAGCAGAGAGCTTTATAAATTTTTCAAAAAATTTAAGTTTTTGAAATTTATTATTTTTATTTAAATGGTTTTGGGGATATTTTAATGGATCTAATATTGCTATATTTCAATGCATGTGTATGCAAAATTTTATAATTCTAAAAGGATATTTTCCAAATACATATATGAATAATGTCTATAACCCCGTTAAATATACATAAAGCCTGTACACCTTTTTCTTGTTCTTTAAGGGGAAAAAGCAACAACTATCCATCTTACTGAAAAAAAACTGACATCTAGAAACTTAATTGTGGCTCTAGTAAAAATAGTTACATGTCATCCTTTTAAATTCTAGTTTATTTTGCTAGTGTACTCTACAAACCCACATTAGAATTCTAGAGCGTTTTTCTATAATATCGTGGTCAAACTTATTTAAAAATATCTTTAAATAAATGTGAACACAAGAGGCAAGTTTTAGTAACTATAATTTTGGTTATGACCCAATTCTAGGAAATAAAGCGAGAATTCCTCACAATTCACCTAAATACAAGCTAGAAGCTTTTAAAAAGCCCCTCCCCCTCCCCACCCACGGGGGGTATCCCATCTTAGGCCCAGTTTCTTGTTGCAGACAACTGACCTCAAACCGAACCTTCTCACAATACAAAAGATTCATAATATTAATATGTTTCACCCTCTAGAAAAGTATAAGGCTAGAAATTCTCGATCATTTCGTCTATTCAGCTTATTTGCTTATCTTATACGCTTAACCCAGAAATACATATTTCTAGTTCAGGGATTCAGAAAATGACTACTTATTCATTCCAGATGAAGGGGGCATATTTTTCTTCTTCTTTGAGTGAAGGGCTTTAAAAACGGTATTAATATAGAACGTATATCGTATATAATACAAACTATAGTATGTTGTTATAGTCAAATTTAGTAACACAAAAACTATAATTTGCAACATTCAACATGCAACTATAAAATTTTTGATTTTGATTTAATAAAAAATTAAGAAAAGAAAAATTTAGTAAAATATCGCTAGATCTTTTTCTCTTCTTATAAATTTTCTTGCGTAATATAATACTTAGAACGATAACATTCACAGAGATGAAAGGATAGAGTAAGAAAATTATTAAAATCTGTAATTTTTATAAAACAACGCCGGTCCTTTTCAATTTCATAGACCCCTAACTTTCTAATTTAAAATCCTGCGGACCATTAATTAAAAAAATATATAATTATGTTCTTTGAATAATGAATAAATTACCCATTTCATAAAAATATATATTAAAATTATATATTAAATAAACCTATTTAATGTATCATCTTACAAATGCTTATTTTATTACAGGGAAGTTGTAAATACTAATTTAAATATAATAACGCTGTGTAAAGGTTATTTAATTGTAATGAAACGATTATAGGAGAAAAATGTAAAAACTTTTTCATTGCATCCGCATTTTTTAAAACTCATGCAAAAGATTTAAATACATTGATAAACCTTTTTTTAATCCTTATTATAAAACTTAATTTTCAGTAACATGCATTATTGTCAATTTTTTTTTTTTTTTTTTACGTAGATTTGAAACTTTTGAAGAATACAATAATTTGATAAATTTAGAACAATTATTGCTAAGTATCAAATGCACATAAGAAATTCATATTAATAACTATGCCTGATTCTTACAATTCAAATTTTGTTGATATAAGCTTTAAAAAATGTTCAAATTAACTTCTGTCTCACTTAGAAAATTCTACAGTTCAAATTGATACATTTAATTGTAGTTTTTAATGAAACATAAAAAATTTTTTAAATAATGTGCATATTTTTCTCAGACCACCAAAATTTTGTCATGTTCAATTTCACACATGACTTAGCAACAAAATAAGTATTAAATACATTGTAAATATTAGGAAGACGAAAAAAATATCTGCTATTCTAAAGACTTATTATTCTAAATTGTTATATAAACGTTACTTAGTTCTTAACCCATTTTATCCCATTGTCCTATTTAAAGGACAGCTGAAAAATAGCATATAGAAATCAGAATTTGCTTGGTGCGAATATTTTGTCAGCTGGAATGTATAATGGTATATATAAGCTTTTGCTAGCGTGTTATGTGTCTCACCTCCTCTTCCTAATCCACCATCTGGAATCTTTGTTTAATCATTACATTAGGGGGCGTGGTTTGGTTTATCTTCTCTTTGCGGTTGAAAATTCTTTCTGGAAAACTATCATGTAAATAAGAAAGTGTTATACAAATAAAGCAAAGCTTTATACTTGGAAAGCACTTTTCACTATTGAAGAGAACACTAAAACATATAAGTGCAAATTTCATCCTCTTTATTTCAATGTCCTGCGTACAAGGTGGATAAGATTTCTTATACAGAATATTTTTTTTTTTTTTCAAATTTTGTTATATTTAGTTTATTTAGGTTTAATTAACCTTAAAAAATATAATTTTTCTCAAATTTGAGCAAAATAAATAAATTCGGATAAAATGGGTTAAAAGAACACACAATCGTATTCTCAATTTGAAATTTTAAAAGCGTAGTTGAAAAAAAATAATAATAATAAAAGTTGAAGTTTAATTAAATTAAACAACGTAAAGTAGTAAGCCTTATCTTTAAAAATTATTCACTTTTAAACAAAAAGGAATCCTCCCCCCCCCCCCCCCCCTAAATATATATATATATATATATATATATACACACTTTTGCTCTATTTTATAAATAGTTATTATGAATAATTACTTAAATTGACTATTGTTTAGTCCTTTTTTATTACCAGCATTAGCATTATTTGAATGTGTTCACGCCAATTTATATGAGGGAAAAATATCAATTATAGGTATATATCTGATTCGATAGGAAAGAACATTCACCCAGAAAAAAAAACCTTAAATCGATTGCGTGCCAGTTCGTTGTAGGAAATGAAATAGTTGATACTTCCATTTTTATTTCCGCGTCTTTTAGCGTAGAATATGTCCATATAATATGTTATTCATAATAGAACGGCTTCTCTGAGTATTCTGTTTTTTCCGAACGTATCACAAATACCTCTTATCAGATCAGGTCAAATTACAATTCTATATTATTACAGATGGAGTAACCAGCGTAATTTGTATATTGTTTGAATGTCTGAGGGAGATTTAAAAGATATTTAGATTTGTTGTATAGGATGTTACATTGTCAGTAATATATACCTGTAGAGTTTTATATCTATTCTATTTAACTTTTTCGCTTAATATGCTTTTAAGAAAACAATTTTAAACTTTCTTATTCCATAAATCATTTACATATTTTTCCATTTATAAAAATTATTTTTGTTGATTCAAAACTAAATATATTTAAGTTTTAAGCAAGCGTAATTTAATTTATACATATTATTTATTTTTAGCTAATTATATTTAATATTGCTATTAGTGTCAGAGATCTATATCAGCCATAAAACGCTGTTTCTAATTTTGTAAATAAGTTAGAAAAGAAAAGAATTTCCGCCAATATGAATTTAAGCGGCGCTTTTATTGATTTTGGAAAAAAAAGGTTTAAATATTATATATATATATTAATAGGCAAAGTCCCTGAAGAGACACAACCGACTCTTCAATAAATGCCAAAATTGGTGACACTTTCGTAAATGTCAAGGAGTTTGAATTCTAACACTACGAATACAGTATTATGTTCTAACTTATTAACACTTTCGAACAAGGTTGAAAACAGTTAATGACTTCAGTTTGTCTGTCTGTCCGTCCGTCGGTCTGTCTGCACTCTAACTCCCGTAAATATTCGAGGAATTTCTTGAAACATATAATGTCATTCAAGTTCACTATCGGATGTTTCCCATTGAAAATGACGTAAATACCACCACTCATTTGTGTACAGGGACACCCAAAAGCATTTCAAAGTATTGTGTTCTATGAGAGGTATTTCTATAAACCATATTTTAATACCTTTACTTTACACAAATCTTAATGAAATTGAAATATGTTATTCATATGCACTAAAGAATGCACTAAAGAAAGAATATAGTATGACTAGCATTAGATTTACAGGGTCATACAAAAATATTCAGTTACATAAAAGGTTATTATTGAAAATTAACTGGAATTGTATTTTCGTTTATATTAAACGTTTTAAACACTTTATAACAATTTTTAACTGTGAATATGATTTCAATTTGTATATCTGTCTTTCCGATTGTCCATCTTTCTATCTGGCTGTCTGCCCGTCCCCAGCGTCATTAAATATTTTCAGAATTTTTAAAAATTCATATATGCTATTCAAATTCACTATGGAATGTTTCCTATTTAAAATGGCATTAATAAGTTCTGTACAACTGGTTTGTGTACAGGGATTAAAAAAAAAAAAAAAAAAAAAAAAAAAAAAAATCCCAATGCATTGCGTTTTAGTACAGATATTTTTATAAATCCCATTTAAATAACTCTCTACTGTAAAAATCATAAAGAAATTGACATTTATTGTTAATATGCTAAAATAATGTTTTGTTTAGAATATGACATGGTTAACCTTCAGATTTACAGGGCCTAAAATATTCAAATACATTAAGAGCTGCAATTATGATCTCAGGGCTGCATTTGCTTTTGCGTTAAACATTTTTAACACTTTCCAACAATGTTTAAGAGCGATTATGAATGCAATTAGTATATTTTTATGCCTTTTAGTCCTTCTGTCTGTCCATTGTGTGATAACATAGGCAAGGAAGATTGAAAGTTATACGATACAAGAAGTACTTATAGTTGAAAGTGTTAATAATCAATGTGTAATACATGATTTTTCGTTCTTGTTTTATTATTCGTGTATAGAAAATCCTTTCCATGCACATTTAGCACACTGAGTGCACATGAAATTATACAACTCCAATTTTTAAAAATTTTCTGGTGAAAGTGAATACGAAATTTTTATATTGGAAAATTCATAGTCAGTGATATTCATGCCAGTATCCTAAATAATATTTCAAAAGTAGTCTGACATCTTTGCGATGAAAATATCGCTCAAAATTGACGTTTATGTGAAATTTTGCCCTATACTGCCGTGTTAAGAAATTCGTAAATTTCTAATAACTTGCGAAATTTTCAAAGTAGCATATTTATAGTTACTGACGTTCATTCCGGCATTAAAACTGATATTTTAAAACTGGTCTGACATTTTTACAGTAAAAAATTTCCATTTAATGCACGTCTAAGTGAAATTTTGTCCTATTCTCCTACGTTAAGAAAATCGTAAATTTCTAATAATTTACGAAGTTTTTTAATTCGAATATTGTAAATGAATAGAGTTCTTGCCAGTATCGAAACTAATATTTTAAAACTGATCTGACCTCTCTGCGATCATTTGTTCGTGAGATATCGTGTAAACAGACTAACAAACTAACACACTAACAAACTAACAGACACCCTAAAGATGGACACCATACAAATTTTGTCATTTTCGGATTCCTCACACCTGACAACGTGTAAAAAAGTCAAAAAACCGAGGTCGAAAATTTTCACGATTACCTAAGTTCCGCACACCTATAGTATGATGGGGAACTAATATTAAAATGCTACTCAATTTTTGCGTGTATTCTTTAAAAAATCATTACAGAGAGTTTATCATATAAAACTATTTCATAATATTTTTTTAATAAAAGCTATCAGCGCTTATTTCGATCAAAGGCTGATAATAAGTCTCAGCGCAAGCGAGACTAACTGCTAAGATCTTCAGAATAAATAAAAGACTGTAAATAATTCTTAAAACAATTTTAAAACTTTTGTTTCTTAGGGGGACTTGGCACCGTTAAAGGTTTCATATAAAAATATGTATTTCTATTTAATATTTATAATTTGAACTCTGTTTCTTCAATAAAATATCAGGCAACAATTTTTTTGGATTTTTATATGCTTTTTAAAGATTTGAAAAACTCTTTATTTTTTTTTTTTTTCCCTTAGAAAGTAATTAATGAATTTCAAAATGCATCCTTAATTCTATTAAGTAGACTCTGTTAAACATTCAAAAAATTTATTAAGTCTTTTCTTTAAAATCTGTAGAAGAGATTTTGAAGATCGTGAATTCATGAAAAAATATAAACTGAGAAAACGCAATTTAAAGATTTCAAATCTCTAAAAAATACATCAAAAGCCATAAGAATTGTTTCCTGAATATATATTTTATTGAACAAACCTAATGCTATTCGGTTTATAAATATTAAATGGAAATATAAGCTTTTATATGAAACCGTAAATAGTGCCAAGTCCTCTTAAATTACTTTTTGTTCTTAAATTATTAAAACTGCAATCTATAATCTCTCATAATGTTATCAATGACCAAAATCCCATGTGATTGGCTAATAGTGAATAAATAACAGTAAACTTTTTCGCGCGTGTTATTTTTAATTTTTAACGAAATTTTTCAGCACATTATTTGGTTAACAGATAAAAATTTATTTTCGTTTCTGATAAGATCTAAACGGTGATGCAGGCATTTAAAAATAATATGTAAACACTTATTCAGTTTTTCCTTCAATGGAAGAAATTTTCCAAATAAGAATAAATTTAGAACTTGTGTATAATGACATGCTTAAAATCCATCTTAAGAACTTAATGAGCTATGTATGAACTTAATTTTATTGCAAAATCTCTCGTAATAAACATAAGAAAATTCGAACTTTGCGCTTATTCTCACGTTTTTTAACTTTGTTTAGGTTAAAAAAATTCACAAAGAAATAATTTTGAAAGGTTAAACTAATTAAGATCTTGCTGAGATTAAAAGAATTATTACGCCCAGTCGAAGAAAAAAAAAAAAAAACACTTTTAAAAATATACAGAACCTTGCTGTAATAAAGACTTGTGTTCAATGACTATCATTGTAACACTTTTTATATACGAACCTAAAACAGCTCCGTTGTGGTGAAAATAGTTTTAAGGATTTATGAGCTTTATTATAAAAATTAGCGAGTAATATATTTAAATCTCGAAATGTATTATAATCCAGGCTCCAGGAATTTGAAAAAAACTGGTCGCCAGGAAAATTTGCTAGTAGCCAGTAAAAAGCTTCTACCCCTCTTTTTTTTTTTAATTTACTTGAATATAGAAATTAAAATTCTATACATAAAAACCAAATATTTACTAAGCTAGAATGATACATCAGGAAACACCTATTTAAATTTCACATCGTGAAAACTGGTTTTATTATTTTCACTAAACAGATACATCATTGGCATTGATACATCACATTGACGAACGATTCAGCACCAGGTCGCTAAGCACGCGCAAACAAGAGCAGTGTAGACCAGTTCCCTAAAACGGTGCACTAATTTAATGCCCCTTCATGAAACATATGCATGGAGAAAAATGGTGTAAATCGTCTAATGGTGTATTGATTCAACACAGTGTCTCAAAACGTCGTGAGAGGAGCGGGAATCAAAAAGGCGAGAGTTAGACTAAATCGAGAGTGAAATAGAATCCCGACACTTGGACCAATTTGTTTACCAAAATATTAAAATGGAAAAAAAGAAAATGAAAAATGTTGAATTTCCTTAAAGTTGAAAACATAGTCGCCAGTTAAAATATATCGGTCGCCAGTGGCGACCAGGCGACCGTATTTCACGAATCTTGATTATAATGATTACTTTATTTAGGCTACTCTATTTTTGGTTTAATTAGACTACTGCTGTTGTAAAAACTTATTCTCTTTGCATCTATATACAGAATGGTTTTAAAATAGACAATGGTTTTAAAATAGACAAAAAAAAAATTCGATAGATAAAATTAGTTGTTATTATAAAAGCAAGTATTTTTGTAAAAATGCAAGTTGTAATTGAAAAAGATATTCAAAATTAAAAAATGAAAGCATACATTAAAACAATACTTCTTCCGAGTCAGTGATTGATTAATGTATGTAAATAATAAGTAAAGTTTTGTATCTGTAAGTCTAAAGCCAAAACTATTACAATATTACTGATCAATTCAATCAAACTTAACGTAACCAATAAAACATGAACGGAAAATAAATTTAATACTGAAATAAAACAAAAGGTAATGGAAAACAAGAAATCAAAAATTACTAATTTACAAGAAAATAAATAAATGAAAATAAATAAAATCGTTTACCATCAGAATAATTTGTTTAGTAATTCAAAGCAGAATTTGAAGTAATATTACAGTTCGTAAATAAATAAATAAAGATAAAAAATAATAATGATAATAATAATTTATATTTTTATAATTAAGTAGTGTAATTATAGTCCAAATTAATAATAAAGAAATTAATATCTAGTTTAAATTCAAATTAGTATCAATATTAAATTTATTGTATAAACGAACGCCATGGTGATGTGAAATATTTATAGTAGCTCGAAGAATAAAAAACAAAATGTGTATATATATGTGTGTGTGTGTGTGTTAGCTTCAGAATATACAGAGATATACACCACTAAAATCATGCTCAGAACCAAAGTATCAAAGAAAAATAACTTAAATCATTTTTTTTTTTTTTTTTTTTTTTTTAACAAGGTCATATGACCCGGATGGCAGAAATAGTGTTAATAGTGCGATCCTTTTTTGATTGACTGCCGGTATAGTGCTTATTAATTATTATTCTTATCCATTTCCTTCTTTTTGATGCGTGCAATAATATTTAATAGAGATACCGTAATGGAGAAACTGTGTTGCGTGTCACAATATCTAAAGGTAATGTGAGAATAAGAAAGAGCAGGGAGATTTATAACATATTTTCTTAATGAGGTTTTCCTTATCAACAAACTTTTTAACCAGAGATAAAATTTTCCAATTCCTCTGTTCTATTATATAGTATTATATAATTTCAATTCTATTATATAATAACATGTATAATGAAGTTGAAATTTTATTTTATATTTTTTTGCAAATGTATTTAATATTTTTTATTTATATTTCTACAGTTTTCATAACCGTAACTGTAAGTAACTGAAAGCACACTGAAAAAAATGTTGACTGCTACCGGCTTGCACATATTTACTTTTTCATTTATACATTTATTTATTTTTTAAATTAGGAGAATTATTTGGTTTCTTGAAATTTGATAACTGAAAATTATTTTAAATTTAAATATTAATTAATTTAAATATTAATAAATGTATTATAAAATAAATAAATATTATTAAATATTATTATTAAATATTAATAAATGTGATTATTTATGTTATGTTTTACTAATAAGATTTGACAAATAGTATTATAAATACAAGTATTTAAATAAATAAATAATCATATTCATATATCAAAATCAATGTCCCTCCCCCCTTCCGAAATCGATCTCATCGAAAACATTCTCTTCGATTACTTTTTTAAAACCCATATTTGAAGAAACTATTTCTTTAACCCTTTGTATTCCACCGGGACTTTAAAGTCCCACCAAAAAATCGGGATTTAAAAGTCCCGTCGTGACTTTTAAGTCCCAATATTAAATAAATTTTAAAAAAATGTAACAGTTTTCTAAATTTATAATTATATTTCTCATGCATAAATAATTATAATAAAAATGTTTGAAACTATTTTTTCAAAAATAGGGTAATTTGGGATATAAAGGGTTAAGACTATTTCTTGCTGAGCAATATTGTAAAATTATCCTCGTAACATACGGTATTTTTCATAATAAATTATGATAAATATTATTTATTGTTTATAAAATAATAATAATTCAATTTTAAATCAATACGTATTTAAAATTTTTGCTGTTTTTGACAATTTTTCTGGATTGTTTATTCTTGTTGCATCTATTTAAGGTTCACACAGATTTTATTCATTGAAATGATTTTAATTTTTATCATTATCAATTTTATATTAAAAAAAATAAATAAAAAAATTTCATTGGTAATTCACTTTTAACATTTTGTTCAGGACAAGGAAACTTATTTTATACGGGTAAGTCTTGATAGTTTTTGACCAACACAATGTATTGAGATAAAGTTCGTCCATAACTTCCACAAAGGAAAATAAATTATAATACATAAAATAAAATAATTAAATTTTTCTTTAAAATTTTACTAGAACTCTTACATGTGTGCGCTCTTATTCTACATAGGGCTAGATTTTTTTTCTCCCTTCACATTTTTGACATACACAAGACATTTCATTATGTCGCTTTGCAGAATACTGGTTGTAATCAAATTTGCACAACGTTATAGCCTCTTCTGCGCTTCACACTTTGTTCAGTACGCTACGTTCATTTTGGTCTCACAAAACCACAATGTCTGTCATAGCTATACTCTCTGGCTCTCCTTGTTAAAAATTTTAATTTTCACGTGTATGATATTAGTATTTTTGATACTCTAAAACTATTTTACATTTTTCATATTAATGCTGTATTATTATTATTATTATTTTAAATTAATAATAGACAAAAATTCATTAATTTCACACTTCTAGCTACTGATTTCCTTTTCCTTACCCTCAACCATACATACACATTTATGGTTAAATATTTTTGATATTTTACACATTTTATATTATTGTGCCACTTTATATACTTTATTAATTATATAACGTATTTCATGTATATGTATAATACACATTGTTGTAACATTGATTTTATATGTCTTATAAGCTATTTGACAACTATGCAATGTTATTTAATTTTTCAAATTTATTATTATATGCCACATTTTGTTTTCTGTTTAACGAAAGATTATTTTATCGTTCCTACAATTTCATGCAAAATTTTAGAATTGTATTATACTATTGTATATAGGCGAGAGAGAGCGTATTATGTTTCTGTTTATTTTTCGTCCATGTTGACGGTTCTTTTTTTTTTTTTTTCCCTCGGTTCTGGGAAGAAATATATGTGAAGGAGTTTCTTCACATATATTGGTTTTATTTACATTTCAAAAATAAATTTAATAATTAAATATTATATTTTCATAAATAAAAATTATTTTAAACTACGTAACGAAATCCTAAATTATCTTTTATATTTAATCACATTTGTCTCTCTCTATATAAATATCTTAATTTTAATAATATTTAACCTGTTAATCTACTAAATAAATCTGTTGAGAATAAAAACGCATTCTTTAAAATTAATTTATTCCTGGTAATCTAAATGCATTTTTATTAAATAACGGTCTTTCTGAATTTTTATCTTCCAAAGCTAAATCGTTTTATAAATAAAATAAAACAAAATTATTGTCATGTATTAACCGTCGCCTTATTCTATAAATTATAATTCATTCTTTTAAATTACGCAAGTTTATTTTATTACAGCTAAATCGAGGTCCGTTGAACTATCATTAAAGGGTGATTTATGTTTCTTAATGACAGGTTGGCGTAATAATTCAGTCTTTTCGTCTCCCATGCGCAGGCGATTTTTGAGGCGAAAAATTGGCATAAATGTTTGGCGTTAATTTTATTACGGACTCTCTAAATTCAAAATATTTATATATGTTTAATTATATTAATATTAATATAATGTTTTATTCGAGAGACAAAGGAATGTGTTTGTGTATGAGTTCGGCGCTATTTTTGAAAAACTTGGCGTCATTCTGCAGTTGGATTTGACTGACAGATTGAGAACTACTTCACTTCGCTCCTAGATCTTGGTTCAGTAAATACGTACCCTTGAACCCTCTCTCTCACCTCCAGCCTTTGCATTCTCGAAACTCACGGACTATATGTACTACCACAAAAAAAAATGTTGAATTATTCTATGAAGTCGCTCCAAAATAAAATTACACTGTTAAAAATAGTTTCTTAAAAATGAGCTAAATTGTCTCAAAATAGCTCCGAAACAATATATATACTTAAATATGAAAACCCACATGCACTCATTTTTGATTATACTGACATGCTCAAAAATGGGGTTGACCAATAAGAATTCCAATATCCCCATGTTTGACATGTCAGTATAATCAAAAATGAGCACATATTTTTTCAAATTTAAGTATACACTAAGAAACAAAGAAAAAGAAAAAAAAAAAAAAAAAGCCGCACTTGGATATTTTCCTTTTCACCTTCTACAACCGCCAATTTTATCGTTTAAAAAGCGAATTTTCGAACAGATTTCATTATGTTGTCCCCCACATACACTTTAGCATTGAGTCCAGTATTAAAAACAAAATGCAATTGTCAGAAAAACTGTAATTTTAGAAATTATTTCAAAAATGGTAAGAATAAGGCAGTTAATGATGCCACAAGAAGTATTAATTTTTTGAATGAAAAAAAAAAAAATATATATATATATATATATATATATATATATATATATATATATATATATTTTAATACGTGAGATGGCAAAATAATTAAATGTTAACGAAATATTGGTAAATTGGTTTTTAGCAAAATATAAAATTTTTGGCCGTTTAAACTGGAAATTTGGCTTTAGGCGGCCAAGTTGCTAATAGCAAGTAAAAAAGCAAATGTTTAAAAAATCGATTTGTAATATGTTCAGAACTTAAAAAAGATTTTAAAAAAGTGTATAGTAAATTACTTTCTTTTAAAACAATACGGGAACAATTAAAGCAAGTAGGTTAAAGAACAGAAGATCTGCGAAAAAAGCCATTATTAAGGAAAATAATTAGAAAAAACAATACTTTAGTTGACCAAAAATTAAAAAACATTATCAGTTAATTATTAGGCTGAACTGGTTTTCTCTGATGAATCACGTTTACTTTATATCGATCAGATGAATAAAGCTAGAATGAGGGCGAAAATGTGATCAACTTAGTGAAAATCGTACTCTTAAAACAGTGGCATTTTCTCCGTACATTACGGTACGGAGGTGCACAATTTTTCAAGGAGTCGGGCAAATTTTCATGCTCAAGAGATGAATTAACTCAAAATAAAACACGCTGATTATGAATGTGGTGCCTGACCGACTATTTTGGGGGTATTTCAGACTTTTCTTCAAACAGCATTTCAAGATGATAATGCACCTTGCTGTACGGCGTCTGTGGTACATCAAATTGAATCAAATTGTTAAAATTACCTATCCATTGTCATGAGCACCTATAATTCTGTAAGTAATAATATTTTTTTTCACTCTAAGTTAAATCGCACAAAGAATATCGTAGAATTTCTTCTTTATTAGACTTGGAAACAGTCCTAATCTCTCGATTCGCTCGAAAATGTTTAGTCATAAAAAGGCGCGGAGAGAGAGAAGGATTCAAAATATGCAGCCTACAACTTTGCAAGAACTAGAAAAATTATTTACAATATTTAGCACAGTGAATTTTTTGAGATTTGCATCAAAAAACGGTATAATACTATGCCACCGTGCATTTAAGCAGTAATTCTATATAAAGGCGAAATTAACCCAATGCAGAATACATATTTTTATTTTAAAAAAAATGCTTAGATCTAACAAATAAATAGTTTTATTTCATATATTAAAATAATAACTTATTTATTTCGTATAATAAATCATAATAGAATACAAAGTGTATGGTTATTGCATTATGTTTAAAAGAAAGTTTTATGTAGATTTTTATAAAGTACTTCGTAGAGTGTAATAAAGCGAATTATTAAATCGAAAATGTATATAGGTATCATTTTATCCCTTTAGTATTATGCAAACATGACAGTTTTATTTGTTCCAACCATTATTTTAAAGTTATTACAAATAAAAAAAAGTATAAGTCTTTTTTTCTGCACTGCGGCCTTTTTTTTTTTTTTTTTGTCGCTTAGTGTATATTGTATCGGAGCTATTTTGAGACAATTTTGCTCATTTTTAAGAAACCATTTTTAACAGTGTATATTATGCAGCGTCACTTAGTCTGTTTTACTTTATCGGCCGTCTTTTAATTTCAACCCACTTTTAGTTCAAGTTAGCCGTTTCAACCTGGACTCTGTTATGTAACGAATTATACTAGAATGCCTGAATTCAACGTTATATCATATGGTAGACAAAACGTTGTCTGAAGTTGAATCCTCGACGTTTTTTTTTTTTTTTTTTCTTTTCTTTCTTTCACTTCCTGTAATTACGCGATCGTATACATTTTCACAAGTGATCAATAAATAACAGATATAACCAACGGGGGATTTTACAGAAATTTTTAACAAAAAATGCGGCGTCTTCCCCCAATCTTTGTTATAATATTTCTTTGATTTTACGTTTAGGGCAAGGTTCGAATTATACATATTTTGGATTCGAATTGGTATTGGGGTTAAGGCATGCCTGTTTACAGTCGAATAATGGGATGACATGTATTAGTTTCTCGGGTTTGTATTGAATTCACTGAAATTTTCTATTTCCGATCAGGTATAACACAGACCGTGCAAAAAGTTCATGTTTTCAAGAGTTTTAATGTTATAACTTCGTTAGTCAATTCTTCTTCTTCTTTATTTCTTTATTATTATTCTAGGAGGCTACGCTCGCTTCGCTGGTCACTACATTTAAATGAATTTTCGAAAGAATTGAATTAATATTTATTTTTTTACACCACATTATCGCAAAAAAAAAGGAAAAAAAAAAAAAACTGAAATTGCTCCAAACCTCGCTTTGGGTACCCTCTGTCTACGGCAACTCTTTTCCCACCAGCACTGCATCAGGTCTAGGTTTTCCATGCCTGCAGAAAGACCTTTCCCGAGCACTTCAATCTGGATATTTATCGACGACAGAGGACGGGGGGGAGGGGGGGGGATCTGCTACTATTTAAGAACTACGACTTTAAAAATGACTGTATCTCAGCATCTATTAAATATTTTAGTTTTGAACTATCTATTTTATAGCCCATGCTATTTACACTATATTACGACTTGATTCCGACCGATGTAATAAAATAAAATAAAAAAGTATATAATTATGTATATATATATATATATAAACAAATAAATTTTAATCAATTTAATCCTTTTTACTATGTATATACTACCATTTTTCCCGATAAATACTGAAAATAGAAAATAAATAATAAATAAAAGTTTTTTGTTTTAAAGGAATTAATTAAAAAATGAAAAATAAGAAGTTGTTCTACAGTAAAAAATTAAATATAACTGTTATAAATACGTTTTTAAATTTAAGACTAATTATACTTTTCAATAAATATAATTTAAAAAAAATCGCCTTTAAATGAATGTATTAAATAAAAATAAGTTGCGTAATAGCCGTTGCTAAAATACGCAGACGATTGAAGCAAAATAATAAATCTGTGAAAAATGAAACAAAGAAGCCAATATTTAAAATCGGAAAAACATTAATTTAAAAAATTGAAATTCGAAAAAATCTCGATGAGGTGCACATCTGCAGGGTCCCAGGTACCTATATGTCAAATTTGGAAGCTCTGCGAACAGTAGTGTGACCACAAGAGCGCAGACAGACACACACACAGACACTTCTCTTTATTTATATAGATTATTATTTTGAACTCGCAATCGCATTGCTGGTTCATTTCTGTGCAACTAATAATTAATTTTAAAAGAGAGAGACAACTTTATTCACCATTGCTACATTTCTGTTAAAAATAATCATGAACATTCCTTTTCTTTGATGACAGCTTTCCACGCCCTCTTTTGATATTTGTGTGTTACTGAATGTGTGTTGCTGGCTTGATTGGGTTAAGAGGGCATTAGTCCATAATCAGTCCAGTTTTATTATAATGTTTTGAAAGCTAAAGAATGAATGGAGTAAAGTTTTGCGTGATGATTACCAATGCGTGCATGTAAACATAAAGTATCTGTTTGTAAAAATATAAATAATTTCGTCTAAGTTGTTCCTTTGTGTTTACCGTTAAGAGAAGATTAGATATAACTTTGTGGCTTTCCCTTTTTCCATTTGCTATCAGTCCTAAAGTTTAGAGACCCGTTGGAGTAATTTTTAAAGGCTCAATGTTAAGTTTTAAAGTTTAAAGGAAGAAATTAAATGCGCAATCGCTGTTTTGGGTCATGAAATCAAGCTTTCAAAAAACTAGGTAAAAAAAGAAATAAGGAAAGAATAATTTTACCTAATTTTAAAAAACAGATAAAGCTTCTTATGTCAGACACAATGGTTAGTTAGTTTCCTTTTTAAATTCATAATGTATATTCATTTGTTAAATATGAATCGTTCTACTCAAATGCATGAATAATTTCAAAACACAAAAGATCATTCTACAAAAACAACGTTCCACTGTTTTTTAAAATTTCAAAATGCCATTAGGATAATTTACGAATTACCTTAATCATCTTAAAAGTTAATTTTAAAATTGCGTTATTAAATTAACTTTGGAGCAATAAAAAAAGCAGCTTTGTATTAATAAGTTAGAGTAAAAGTTACCGATTTTCTTTTTTGGATAATGATTTAAAAAACTCGCAACCTGCATTGTACCATGCATACCATCAATTAAAATAAATAAACTCTCTTAAAATGACGCACCTTTACTTTCTCTTTCCTATATATGGTAAAGTAAGTAATATTTTGGGACTTAATTTTTGAAACTGAGTTTATTACCACACAAGATAATAGGAGGCTGTGGTTGAATTAGGCGTTCTGAGGTCCCCTGAATCCGAAAATCAGGATTTTATCGATTTGTCTTTTTGTTTGTAACCATAATAACTCATAAACAGATATTAAAAGAAAATTCAAAGTCAGATATCTAAGTCTGGATGACAAAGCATGAAACATTGTACTGAAATTGGCCAAATTATTCGTTCACAGGGAATTAAAACAAAGAAAATTCATAATATATTACGCCCATGGGAAGAATATTTTACTGGTACATTTTAATATGTTTAGAGGCTGAAATAAACATCAATAAATTAAAATAAATAAATAATTTTTTATAAGCAGAATAACATGTTTCCGAAAAATATAATATGAAAATACAGGTCCACACAAGATGTTAAGAGGCTGTGGTTGAAATGGGTTAAAGTGCATTTAAAGTTAATAGATTTTCTTTACTGAGCTAAATTTAAATACACTATTTCGTGCGTACACAATTTTTAAAATGTATACAAAGTTATTCAAAATTAGTCGAAATTAATTATTTTCTGTTGGATGTAATTAAATAAACTAAAGTTTACAGGAAATCAAAAACCAATTCGAAACAATAACTGATACTTAACATTGTAAATTATCTAATAGACAACTTAAAAAAAAAAAAAAAAAAAAAAAAAGAACTTTACAATACTTTTTCTCTTTTGCAAAGAAAAGCGAGTTTCTATTCTAAGCTAAGCAGTTCCTTACTTCTCAGCACCCTTCATGCGAGTTCACAAAAATAATCAAGAGCATTTTAGCGTCTCATTTCTGATACAGTGTACCGAGACGCGAAGATATATTTAGTCAGAATATTTCTGAAATGTTTCTTATACCATTGAGGGCATTTGAAATTCCGATTACTGATTAACCTCTTGAACTGAAACGACGAGTCCAGCTCGTCATGAATTTCCCGACACTAATTATGGTCTTATATGTATATAAACGATAAACATTCATATAAATGTGTGAAACAAATATTATTTTTAATAATAACAAATTATTTGAGCAACAAAACCGAAAGTTTCTATATCAATCCCTCCTCCTAAAACTAAGAAAATTAAATTGTCTGCATGAGCAGTGCTGACTGAAAATAAATTGCAGTTGAAGGGGTTAATAGATTTTTGTAAACTTAAATATTTTTTTCTATTATATTTATCACATATACGAAATTTAAATTAAAGCTGCCAATATATTTGACGATACTTTCTTGTTTTATCTAAATATATATATATATATAAATATTCCATTTTTATCCATATAATTCACAATGAAACTTGAACAATGAAACCCATTGCATTTGCGATAAATAGAAATAGAATTTTAATTTAGACCGCATTTAATAGTCATTAAAAAAAAAAAAAGAAAGAAAGAAAACAGTATAAAAAAGGTAACTGCATCATTAACAAATTTTTTTTATTCTATTTTTATCCATATCATTTCACAATAAAATCGCACTGCAGCTGCAACAAATAGAAATATAATTTTAATTTCGTCAGCACTTGATAGTTTTTTTTTTTCCTTTTTTAAGAAAACAATATAAAAAACTAATTACTTCATTATCTAAATATTTTTATTACGTTTTTTATCCATATCCTTTATAATGAAACTTGATTTTACACTTTAAAAGTAATAGTAATAGAATTTTAATTTAGTCAGCACTTGGCAGTCATTTTTTTTTTAAATACAAAACAGTATAAAAAAAAATAATTACTTCATTTTCTAGATTTTTTTAAATGATTATTTTTAAAAATATTAAAAATATTTGGGCTTTGCCGAATGATTATGATTAACATTCTTTTTTCTCTTATAATTATAATTTAAAAATTATTAAAAAAAAAAAAAAAAAAAACGCAATTTAAAAAAAATTAAAAAATATATGATCAAGCAAAAAATTATTGAAGACAGTCAGATGAAATTAAAAAAAAAAAAAAAAAAAAAAACTTTCAGAAAAGTTATTCAATTAAACGATTTTTCTGATTGTTATTATTAACATCATTATATTGATGTTTGGTTAGCCGTGAAAGACATTTTCTATAGCATCATATCTTAAGTAAAAACAATCTGACATGCTTGTAGAAACATCAGAACTAGATGTTAATATGGATTTAAAACTGTGTCAGCAAATACTATAAACTGCAAAATCATGCAACAATTGTTTAAGGTCGAAAAAATTAAGCACCATTTTACATTAGGCTGAAAATGTAGACACGAATGCATATTGAAAAATTCATCCTTTAACATTTTCATGGTGTACTCATATATAATTACCGTGTTTATGATGTTTACTTGCAAAGTTTCCATTCTTTATTCAGATACACTATATTAAAAAAGGAAGAAAAAAATCCGATTAAATGTAAATTTTGTAATTCAAAAAACAGGTATGTTAAATTAGTATTGCCGAACTCGATTTTATTATAAGATTCATGTTATGCTACAATAGTCACGTTTAATAAATATAATTATAGCGATTCAATTTGTAATTACATTGTAACAGAAATAATAAAATTTCTTAAATGTATCTAATAGGTAATAATGCACGTATGAAGTTTAACAAACGAAAAAAATTCATATCCCATCTTCGTGTGATTTTAGTATTTCTGAACTAAAATTATCATTGCTGAATATTATTTTATTAATAACCACAATAATCACATTTTATGAATACAGTTATAGCTATTAAACTTACAATTATGCATTGCATATGTATTTATGTGTTGTTTTTGGTAAATATTAATGCATAATCTTTTTCAAACGTGAGATTTTTTTCTCTCTCTTTTTTATTTTATTATTATTATTATTATTATGCGTCTATGTATTTTTATTTATTTATTTATTTATTTATTTATTTATTTATTTTATTTTTATTTTTTACATTTTATTTTTTTTTTTCTACACATGAGAGAAACAAATATGCATGCAAAAAAAAAAAAAAAAAAATTAAAAAAGCTCTTTCATACAAATTTCTGGAGGAAAACTAAACGATTTATTAACAATAATGCGTATCAATTGTAAATTAATATTATTTTAGTTATATAACAATACCGTATAGTATTGCCCTGATGATGAAACTATTTCAATTTAATTATCAACATATATTTAAAAGTAAAGTTAACTTACATTTTAGAAAATTTTATTGTTATAATACAACTTACAATAACTAAAAAATCATAAAAGGTTTTGCGTTTTAACAGAATCATATTACTTGTACGGATAGCGACATTAAATTGGAAACCTATCTGTAGTCTTGTCCTTCACCTCTCTCCCCCCCCCCTTAAAAAAATAAAAGAGTACTGATAATTAGTAATGAGTAATTCCAAAATATAAACATCAGTAAACTGAGATTCATATGTGATTCGAACAGTTTTGTACTATACCAATAACAGCTTGAAATACGAGCTATAAAAAAAAAATATTAAGCGGGATTTTTATAGTATTAAAAAAAAAGTCGAAAGTCTTCCAATTTTACCGGAAGTAGAATGAGGCATCTCGTTTCCTCTTCATCGGATTCAATGACGTCATGTAATGTACAATCTATACAATTCATTTCTTTTTCTATAGTCGGAAAACTTTGAATCATACAGGATATTTTCTTGCTATGTAGTTGACTCAGTCACATATATAATTTCAGTAATACGTACAGCAGCTGATTTTTTTTTTTTCTCAGAATTTAAATTCAATTTTATATAACACTTATCTGTTTATATAATAGCAAAATATATTATATAGACGGAACATTTCAAAACGAAATATGAATTTAATAACAGGAGACTTGGCGTTGGAATATTAAAACCCGAATAAATTACTACGTCAGAAACGTAAAAGAAAAATATTGGAAAAGCATACAGCTGTTTCGGCAGCCTTAAGCGTGCCGTCTTCAGTGCAAAAAGGATGGATGATGCGGTATCTCTTAAACTGTAAAAGGAACTTCAGACGGTTGAGGGCACGAAACTTTTTAGTACGTAATCGGTAGAACCGGTTAACTAATTTGCACATTGTGAAATGGAGAAAATGGCTCAAACTATTACTGACCTAATCTCCCCCTCATATGAGGCTTCTCAGACCAGGTTGCTCAGTAACAATAAGAGCAGAAGACCAATAACTCAACTAAGCCCGTAGAAGCTTAACAATCCCTTCATTTTGCACTGAAGACGGCACGCTTAAGGCTGCCGAAACAGCTGGATGCATTTCCAATATTTTTCTTTGGCGTTTCTGACGTAGTAATTTATTCGGGTTGAAATATGAATTTATTTAATGAAGAAAACCAATGTCATTTGTCGTATTCGAAATGTTATGTGTACTTTGGCTCGAGTTGATTGAGCTGTAGCGATTCTAACAATACATCGGCAAATAAAGAAAATATGATTTCGCATTACAATCTTCATTCATTTATTTAATAATTCATTTTAGGATTATAATCCCATAAATGGATAAGCCTATATTTTATGTTAATGAAGTTCCTTATGTAATTTTGATATGTCTTTGTTTAAACACACCTAGGCTTAAATAAATACCGTAAAATATCATTCAAGAGCCCCTTTAGTCTTCAAAGAAAATTGGGTTAATTTTGGGAAGAGGGTGGATAAAAGATGAAAGAATGCAAAATTATAGAAAATGACATAATGTTCCTGCTAAAATTAATTGGCATAAAAATGATTTTAAATCAAAATATATACAATTTTACTTTCAGAACACACTATGTAAGGAAAGTATTGTAATCATGTCGAAAATTCGACTTTGAGATTTTGATGTATCTACACGTTTTGAGGTCCCCTGAGTTCATTTTATTTAATTTTACGGTAATGTATGTATGTGTGTGTATATATATGCGTATGAGTGAACACGCTAGCGTCTAAACGCTTTGTTTAAATGATCTGAAAGTTAGTACATATGTTGTATATCATTGTAGCACGAACCCAATTGATTTTAGCGAATCCAGCACGTATAGTTTTTTTACTGAGATACAAAGAAAAAGTCTTTGTCATTATGGCATATGGGCTCAAATTATTTAAAGTGAGATAGAGCTTTATTCAAATAAATTGAAAATTTATACACATGTTATAGGTCACGGTCACATGAACTGTATAGATTTTGATGAATTTAGCAGTGATATTTTTTTTTTTTTTTTTTTTTTTTAACAGGGACACACAAAAAAAAAAAAAAAAAAAAAAAAAAAAAAAATCTGTATCATTGTGGTCTATGGTCTGAAACCATTTAAAATGTGATAACATCTAAATGCCTTATCTGTTTGTGCTCAAAATTTATATACATGTTGCAGGTCACCATTACATAAACTGTACAGATTTTGGTGACTCTAGCACTTATAGATTTTTACAGGGACATAAAGAAATATTCTCTATCATTATAGCCTACAGGTTCAAATTATTTAAAATGCAATAGCGCCTAAATTTCTTATTTAAATGAACTGAAAAATTACATACATTTTTTAGGTCATCTCACACAAACTGTATGAATTTTAGAGAATCTATTCCTTATAGTTCTTTTTACAGGGACACAACGCAAACTTCTTTATCTTTAGGACTTATGGGCTCAAACTTTAATATGCAATAGCGCCTAAATGCCTTATCTAATGAAGCTGAAAATTTATATGAATGTTATAGGTCAATGTCGCACGAACTGTATAGATTTTGATGAATCTGGAATTTATAGATTTTTACAGTTACACAACGAAAAATTCTTTATCATTATGATCTATGAGCTCAAATTATTTAAAGTACAATGACATTAAATTAAACATCATACCATATGGAGAAAAATACTCAAACATCCTATTATAATTTTCTCTTTTGTTTATTTAACGACTCCTCTTACATCACTTCATCGTCTTTATCTACACAAGTTTTAATTACTTGAGGTTCGAAAAATCGAGTGGAATAACTCTTTTAAGTTGCAATGATAATATATATATGAAATACAGTAAAACTCTTGGTTTGGAATTCAACTAACCGTAAACTCTTTCTTCCCCTTCCAATAACATTTGCCACTATCTTAAAAAGCCTACGGTTTTCCTTTTCAAATAATCAGTGTCCGAAAATATTATAAATCAGTTTAATATAATACAAATCAGTGTTCATATTTACAAAGGCGAATGTTGTAAAGGAAATAAATAACGTATACGTAAAGAAGAAGTTTCTTAGAAATGCTGTGTATTTTTATTTATTTATTTATTTATTTATTTATTTATTAATCTGCATAAATATTACATCATTAGAAAAATCTTTCAAAACTGAACAGTTTTTGTGCTTACACTTTTCCCTTAATCTCAACATGTAAAAAGATTTCAACGAAAGTTTATAACTACCATTGCAATTCTAAAATATCCATGGAGGATAAAATTAAAATGTAATATAAAATTCAATCATAAAAATTATGGGCTAATAGTTATTGCATCATTTCCTTGCAATCATGATAATGTACTTTTCTGATATAAACAAACAGTTGATTGTGACGTCATATTTATCAAATTAGTTAAAATAAATAAGGTTACAAATAAGGTACCTAAGGTTACTTCGTTACAAATAGGGTACCTTTCATTTGGTATCTTATTTGTAACGAAGTTTTGATTAGATATTTTAGAATTAATTAAAATATGAAAATAATTTCAAAATTGAACATTTAGATTTATGATTTTGCCAAAAACATTTACCAGTTATATATATATATATATATATATATATTGAGGGGGGGGGGGATACTTATTAAAATGAGTCGAAGAAGGAAGAGAATTAAGTACTGAGTTATATTACGATAAATACGATATATAATATGATACGTTATATTAGACCCAGGGTTAGTAGGTATTTTTGTTAAAAAAATAGTTTGTTCGTTCGGTGCAATTTGCACATTAGTCCCATCAGGTACAACTTGCATATTAGTCCTGTCAGGTGCAACTTGCACATTAGTCCCCTTTAAATATAGTGTCCAGCGAAGCTCGCAAAGCATTCGTTGATTCATTACCTTAACTGATTTCACATTCCGTCATTTTTGACGGGGTTATGTACTAGTAATAAATATTGATAAAACCCCTATGATCTACTTTTTTTTTTTTTTTTTTTTTTTTTTTTCAGAGGAACTAAAATTCCGTTTACTCTATTTCTCATAATTTTTTTAATTTACACGATATTTGTTTGAGATTTTTCATAAAAATAGTTCAATACTATTGGCAATTACATTAAGTAAATGAAATTTCGTTAAATCTCGCACATGCGTAGTTAAATATTATTTAGTAAAATTGTTCACATTTCGCAAAATATTTAAAAGTTTTGCATTCTGAATGCAGTAGGTTGTGTCTAATGTAGTATATTAAGTTTCTTAAACAGGGTTTTTCACTGGGATTAATAACCTACGTGTTAAAAAAGTGCTATTTATTTATTTATTTATTTATTTATTGCAATTTTTTAAAGAAACCATTATATTTTCATATTTATATGTGGTAGTCTCATACAAATTTATACAGATAACACTGCGCTGAAAAAAAAAATAATTAAAAAAAAAAAAAAAAAAAAAAAAAAAAAAAAATTGACCCCTGATACCATTTGCGCTGATTCTTATGTAAAAGGACCTCCTGAATCCGAATATGACTACCATTTTGCCCAGTTACCGACCGTTTTCTCAAGACACCATCCCCTCCACCAATTTTTATCACTGTTCGGTAATTTTATAGCCGTGAATTCGATTTGGGGAATGAAAAGTTATTACAGTTTTACATATATTACAGTTTTCTTTCAATTTTCAGAGATATTATACTAGCAGACCCGGCCACGCGTTGCTGCGGCTAAGTAATACGTTGATAATTTGATAAGGTATATAGTATTTCCCCACAACTGGATTTGGCGATTTTTATTTTTTTATTATTTTTTTTTTTTGCGCCTTTTTGAACGATAACAAAGTCGTTCTAGATTCTTTGCAGTAAAATATGGTAACCTGCATGCTTTTATTTTAGATTTATGATTTAGCTTATGATTTTATCATTCATGATTTTTAGATTTATGATTTAGCCATAATCGCCAAATCCAGTTGTGGGGAAATACTATAGTTGTTACCCACAACTATAACTTATAATATAACTTCAGTAATTATATTCGGATAATTATAACTTCAGTATATCCCCACAGCTGAATTTGGCGATTTTTCTTTGGCGCCGTTTTGAACGATAACGATGTCGCTCTGGACTGTTTGTGATATAATATGGCAGCATATGTTGTTTATTTTGGATTTATTATTTTATGTTTTTGATTTATGATTTAGATTATCATTTATGATTTATGATTTATAGAGTTATGATTTAGCCATAATCGCCAGTAAAAAATCGCCAAATATCGTTGTAGGGATATACTGATTAATATATTACTGAAAAGATTAATATATTTTAACGAAGTGGTGAGAAGATTCTGAGTATGTTAAAATTTTAATAGTAAATTCAAGTTAATCAAGAAGGAAAGCATTGAGGATTAAGATAAGAAAATTGCAAGATTTTAAGATCGCATTTTCAGCAATAAATATGAGTCAAAATTTAATGCAAAATACATATATAAATCACAAATTTAATCAGGAACGTTAAATTGGTAAGTTATTAAAGAAAAAGTAAAGAAAAATAAGAGAAATAATTAATTAAAGTTTCGAACATCGATCATATAAATTAGCGTTACAAAACAAATAAACAGACTTAAACGCTTCCAGACTTTTAAATAAAGTTTTAAAATTTAATGTTTAATAAAACACACTTTTAAATATGTTTTAAAATATTGAAATGGTTACTTTTTATTTAGAACGTTATGTATAGATCACAAATTTCTTAAAGAAAACGAAGTGATACAGATTAGAATAATGCAACAAAAATTGAAAAAGCAGGGTTATGTCGTACATAAATTTTTAACACACGTGTCACGTGAAATAAATTGTAGCATATACATAATGTATCTGATATAAGATATTAACATGTTGCAGCGGAATAAATTTCATATCTATAATCCTTGGCGGAAAAAAAAATAATATCGCCAAATTATCTGGCGCACACATTTAATTCCTTTCAAAAATCATGGTTATTTTAACAACTTATATTAAGAGAGTAATGAATAATATGAAACAATATTTCGAACAATACATATTACGAAAATATACATCTGGCATATATATTTTCGTGTTACGTTTTTGATCGCCAAATACGAAAAACTCCAAGGACGACAGAGCTTTGAAATTTAAAATTAAAATTTTGTCAATTTGACAGCAAAATAACTCAATCTAACGTATGCACATGATAAATAATACATATCTATACAAAAATATGGGGATTAAAATCCGGAAATAATTTACCTCATTTTTTAATAATTTTTTACAAAAAATACAATGGGCGATTAGAAATCTTTTTCTTGATTTCACAGACGGTCAGTGACGTCACACTTCGCTTGTGTATAACTACATACTTTATCAATGCAAATAAAATCTTTAAATTGATTATGACGTCAATTTTCGTGAGATGTATAATTTAACTTTTTATAAATTTTTAACGTTCACGTTTGATTAAATGTGTATTTACTTTTATCTCGAAAGAAAATGAACTCGTATTTTTTCTTTTTGGCAACAATTAAACTAATGGAACTCACAGATATTTTGGAGCAACTGTAACAAAGGTCTATAATAGAGCATTTCCTCGTGACGTCTGGTGGTTGGCAAAAAAGCGCGCTCGACTTTCCCTCGCCCCGCCCACCATTGATTTACTATATTGGTGATCCGCCATCGCTATGCTTTTCCCAAGCCTTTTTGCCAACCACGCATAAAAGTTGAGATGTTTGTTTACAAACAAGGAACTGCCCTATTAACAAATAATTGCAATAAAACAATATTGTGACAATAAATTGAGATAAAAACTATCCTATCTCTCAAGTTGGACCAAACTGCACACAGTGTGCAAAATTTCATTAAAATCGGTTCCTTAGTTTAGGAGTTTATCGCGGACAAACATCGTGACACGTAATTTTTATATAAATACAGATATTAATATTTAATAATATTAAGTTTTATTATTAACTAATTATTATTATAATTAAAATTATTATAATCAAATATTAATTAATATATAATATACTATTCAATAGTTCATGTTTAATAAATATTGTTGATTTTTCTTGATTACCTATAGCAAAATATCAGTAATTTATAATAAATATTACTTGATTTTAAGCATAACGAATTATATTAAATTGTAAAAAAATGTCTTAAAGAAAAAAAGAAAATAGTTGATTTAATTAATGAATTTTCAATTAAAATGAAAATAATTTGATTATTTTTCTATTAATTAAGTGATTTTTTTAAAATGTTTATTACGCTGTGAATATAGATGCAAATGCTCCTAAATTCAAAGACATAAAATGCGATGCAACCTCTCAAAATGTCTGCTATTATTGAAAAGCTATCTTTCATAAGGTTTTTTTTTTTTTTTTGAACCAAAATTTTCTGATAGGATTTAACACTATTTTGTCAATTAGAGAAAAGTATACAAATGCGCATTTCTCCTAGGAATTACATTTTTTAAAAGCAAGGGATTTTATTTTTCTCTTGACTTGAACTAACCACAGTCCACAATATACTTGGATTCTAAGAAATTTTACCGCTAGATTATGGTCAGTGTGACTTGTAAAAAAGGTTCCATTCACTGACCATAAAACAAAAAATTATGTCCGTTAATATTATGGAATTTTTTGTCGCAGAAGGGAAGTAATCCTTTAATAAATGGTAAAAACTTTTACAGCAATTTGTTATCAGATACGAGTACTGGACTTTTTCTCAAAGAAAGAAGCTGACCATTTAATTTAATGGTCAATTCTCCGAATCCTACTGATATTTCTTAGAGTGTAAAGTTAATGTCCAGTTATAAGTATTGTATCACTTCATAAAGAACTTGTTACTTGTTACTATTAGAAAAATTTCCTATGAAATTGAGTATGAGGAAACATAACGCCAAACCTTTACCGAAAACTAAAACTCTACTAAAATTCGCAGTGGATTACGGAAGCGGAGGAATCATTCGATCTTCGAAGGATTAAAATTGTGATGGCATGCCTCCGGACTGTCACTTTGAGGATAAATCCTAGACCATCGCTAATTGCCCTTTGCATAGCCTTAGTGCTACATAATAAACTCAACCCCCACATCAAACATTCAAAGAGCTTATTAAATTTTTGTCACAACAGGACATTTTACAGAAAATACTGTAGAACTTGAACAGGAAAATTAATAGACAGATAGACTATCAACGTGATCTGGAGCGTGAATAAAAAAATTAATATAGTCATGTGGAACATAAATGGGAAAATTAATAGGCAAATAAATTACGAAAACAAGTAGTTTATGAAAGCTTGTCAACATTTTCAAGACAGCATTTTAACAAAATGTCTTGTCCAACATCATTTATAAAGATTATTTTATTAACTTCCAAATGCTAACTTTGACCGCGATAAAAAATTTTAATACACAGTAATCAACACGGAAATGGGTTCACTTCACACATCATCCCATTATATGCGATGACATTAACACAGTTTTTTAAGTTCTTGTTCTTAGAAGGACACATAAACGACCATCTAGAGCTGTGAAAAGAAAGATAAATGTCTACTATTATTATTTTAACCGCTTTTTATTCTTCCTGGCATCTAACTCTAGATCTCTTGTTGAGGTTAAAACATTTTTTTATTGTCCAATCAAAGCCTTGATTTCAACAAAGAAATTCTTTCCTACAACAAAGATTGCCAATCATGTAGGGCTAAGTAACAATGGAAGCGCGTGTGAAGGAAGACTTTCGATTCAATTTTGATAGATGGGAATTCGGTAACTTCTATGACCCGCAAAAAGGCGTGGGTATAGAATGAACTGAAAAGGAAATTCTTTCAAAAGGTAGCGTGTCTTATATGTTTGACCGAAATATTCTTTAATGAATAACTCAATTTGTGAATTCCAATTAAAAATTATCAATCGGAGTTTTTCATGAAAAAGGGAAGTTATTCAATTTTTTTTATCCAAACAAGCTTACAAAAAACGTAAGTATAAAATAAAATTAAGAATATAGAGAATATTAATTATAAAGAGAATTTTTTAAGCTAGCAAGTAGCAAGTCGTGTGCTTGACCAAAATAAATTATAATGAACATTTCAATTTTGGTTTTGGGTGTCGTTCTACGGGACCTACGACACATAGTGGATCCCGAACCACTATAAATAATCTTGCATGAACCGGGGTTCGAATCCAGAATAACTGGAGGCCAGATGCAGCATTCGGCTACAGGGCTAGTCCAGTTTTGGAATTATACCCTAAGGTATGCAAATGTTACTTTCAAAATAAATGTCATTAAAAAAAAAATAAATAAAATAAAATAAAGGATACAAATATTTATAATTGCCGAAACATCAGTGGAACGTCCCTGTTGAGACTTAAAAGTATTTTGGATATATATAAAAATATTTGGATATATATTCGGTAGGTACCGCGGTAGAGGCAGCAAAAATCATCCGACTCACTCACAAATTGGTACATATGTTCAAAAGCCACTCGGAATTAGCTGTATATTTTTGGATGTGAATTCTGTTTGTAGAAAATGGTAGTCGTAGAATTGGTAATTTGTTTACAATGCTATACAAAATAATTTCGCTATATCATAGTATTAAATTGGGTACAAATATTTATGAGTTACAAGGAATTAACACAAGGGTATGAATATGAATTACAAAGAAATAAATATACATGCACGTATTGATAGATAGATAGATACAACGGGGATTTAAGAAGGACAGCAGCCCCCTTTAGAAACGTATCTGGTTATGTAGCGAGTTAATCATATATATACGTATTTGTTTATATACATATATATTATTTGAAATAACATGATATAAAAAAAGTAGTTGAATAATGAGTGATGCAAATAGGACGTAGAGGCTCCTGATCTGCAGATCTTCTAGTTATATAATCACAGTATGTAAATGTATCCATAAAAAATATTTTTCTTTAAGCCAAGGCTGTCTCTACAAGTTTTTCCCATATTAGCAATAGCCCTTCAATCCTATTTGCTTTAGATCTTTTTCAACACTATCCAGCCATCTAACTATTGGTCTTCCTCTTTATCGTTTTTAACACTTTCCAACAAGGTTGAAAAGTGTTTATGACTTCGGTTTCTCTGTCTGTCTGTCTGCGCTCTAACTCCCGTAAATATTCATGGAATTTCTTGAAACTGATATATGTTATTCAAGTTTACTATAGGATGCTCCCTACTGAAAACGGAGTGAATATACCTCTACTAGCTTATATACTGGAACAGTTGAAAGTATTCCAAAGCACTGTGTTTTATGAGAGGTATTTCTATAAAATATATTTTAATATACCTTTACATAAATCTTAATTAAATTGAAATATGATATTTAAGTTCACTATCGGATGTTCCTCACTGAAAATGGAGTGAATACCATCACTGGTTTGTGTACAGGGACACCCGAAAGTATTCCAAAGCATTGTGTTCTATAAGAGGTATTTCTATAAATAAAATTTTAATGACTTTACTTTGGACAAATATTAATGAAACTAATATGTATTATTCATATGCACTAAAGAATGTTTTCTACAGAATATAATATGATTAACATTAGATTTACAGGGCCACACAAAAATATACAGTTATTTTAAGGGATATTATTAAAAATTTGCTGGGATTGCATTTTCGTTTGCATTAACTGTTTTTAATACTTTATAAATATTTTTAACTGTAAATATAATTTCAATCTGTGTATCTGTCTGAACGACTACCCATCTTTCTACCTGTCCGTCCCCAGCATCCTTAAATATTTTTAGGGGAAAAAAATGTTATATATTATTTAAGTTTACTATGGAATGTTTCCTATTTAAAATGGCATTAATAGGTTCTGTATAACTGGTTTGTGTACATGACATACAAAAAATACCAATGCATTGCGTTTTAGGATAGACATTTTTATAAATCACATTCATATAACTTACTGTAAAAATCATAAAGAAATTGACTTTTATTGTTAATATGCTAAAGTAATGTTTTGCATAGAATATTATATGGTTAACCTTCAGATTTACAGGGTTACACTAAAATATTCAGATATATTAAGAGCTGCAATTAGAATCTCAGGGCTGCATTTTCTTTAGCGTTAAGCATTTTTAACACTTTCGAACAATGTTTAAGACAATTATGAATACAATTAGTCTATTTGTATGCCTTTCAGTCATTCTGTCTGTCGGTTGTGTGATAACATAGGCAAAGAACATTGAAACTTTTGCGATACAAGAAATACTTACAGTTGGAAAGCGTTAATAATAAATGCTACCGCATGATTTTTAGTTCTTGTTTATTTTTTCAGTGATATTGGCATCATCGGCAAAAGTTAATACTATAATATATATATATATATATATATATATATTTATTATTATTATTTCCAAGGCGAATTATTTATAATATAAACACGGACAATGAAAATGCTTTTGTTATTTTCTTGTATATTTGTTCTATTATTTATTCAATATCATTTCTTCTTTAATAAACATGGTGTTTTGCAAAAATTTTTGTTTAATTAATGTGTGATTCAAAAGAATTGAGAAGTATTGCTCCAGATTCGTTTCTAAAGTGTGTAGGAATCATTCCCTCAAAAAAATTGCTGGTCTTATATAGTCATTGTTTTGAGCTTCCTAAGGTTAACATTATTTATCTATATCTTCTTCTGGATTATAAAATCTATAAAAATCTTGTTAATGATTTCCTTCTTTGTCTTTCATGTTTCATGCTTGGAAATTACTCACATTATTTTTTTCTCTTCGGTGCTTTAAATTTCTTTTTACTTTATTCCCTATTCCCTGTATTTTTCATCTAAAATTTTATTTGGTAATCTTTTTCCTCTATTATTTATTTATTAATAATTTTTTTTTCAACTTTATAGTAATTCATATATCAGAATTTATTAAGCATTGTTTTTTATTTATTTAAACTTGTCATTTGTCTCGGTTTTGCACGTTTACTGCTTCTATGCTGAATTTTTGCGAACTTTTATCTTCTGATGAAGAATCTTGTTATCGAGTTTTGCAATTTATAGTGTTTTCCGACAAGTTTTTGTTCATCGTCTTGATTTCTAAAAGTTACTTTTACAAATGTTTTAAAGGAATTCCAAAAAGTAATTTCTAAGTTATGTTTTTAAAGTAGTACAATAGAGTCAAAAGTTTTACATTTGTCATTAGAATTATCAATTTAAGAAAACAATCCACAGTATGGAGGCCTGTAATTTAAAGATAGGAAGTAGATAATAACTCAATTCGCCTAATACATCTCTGTCTATTTATTGGCTATCAGCTAAAAATAAACTTCATTATATCATCCATTAGCCCATATTCTTTGACGACCCTCAATCTATTAACTTGATTCTGTTCAAGCAAGTAAGGTCACAGCGCCATAATTTACAAAGGGGTATTTTACTTTTGTTAATTAAATTGATTATACCAGCCCTTCGTTAATGATTTTTAAAGTGTTTTTTGCTCTTCAACTACCATGTGAGGGTAGATATTTTAAAGATTTGTATCTAACTGTATAATAGGTAGAAATGTTTTAGTATATACAGAAACATGCATCCAATGCATCACTAACTTACTTTAGTTAATAAAAGAATTCAGTAAAAATATATGTACAAATAAAGATATCGATAATTTTAAGTTTTTTTTTATTATTGTGTTTAAATTTTTAACGTTATGTGGAATATTGTAAAAAGTATATATTTCATTCAAGGAAAAACTTGACAGTCACATAATGATAATTTTATCTGAAAGTTTTTTTTTTTTCTTTTTTTTTTCTTTTTAGTGCTTTCCAACAAGATTGAAAAGTGTTTATTGCTTCGGTTTGTCTGTCTGTCCGTCTTTCTATCTGTCCGCGCCCTAACTCCCCTAAATATTCATGGAATTTCTTGAAACTGACATATGTCATTCAAGTTCGTTATCGGATGTTCTTTATTGAAAATGGAGTGAATATCTTTAGTATCTTTACTAGTTTGTGTACAGGGACACCCGAAAGTCTTCCAATGAACTGTGAAAGGTATTTTCATAAACCATATTTTAATACAGTTACTTTACACAAATTTTAATGAAATTGAAATATGTTATTCAAGTCCACTATCGGATGTTCCCCAATGAAAATAAAGTAAATATCATCACTGTAGGTTTTTTTTTTTTTTTTTTTTTTTTTTTAGTGGCAGGTAAGTAATTTTCCGTAGGACAGTACAGGTATGTAGAGAAGTATTTTTTGCAGGTAGACAAAATGTAAGCAGTGAAGTTTCCATTTCGATGGTTTCCACTAGGCTATATTTTCGTGTAAGTGAAAAAGCCTTCCTTTACGTGCGTTGATTGCCGCTAGACACATAAGTTACAATTCTTCCATTAAAATAACCAAGATTCAATCCAGAGGTGTTATAAAGGACGAAATTCAGAAATAAATAAAGATTTGACAAAAATTGTGCACAGTTTTTGTTATTGACTTGCGGCATAAAACAAGGAGGGAAAGTGCCCCAAACGGATAATTTTTTTAGGCACTACATCCGTAGATGTTTTAAGCAGGAGAGATCATAGAAGAACCATAAAGTTCCAGCCAATTTCAAATAATCATTACATATTGGCATTTTTATTTCATCGCCAGAAAGAACACATAAAAAAGCGGTTTTTTAAAGATACGTTATACTCAAATTAAGCTAATAATTTTGAATACCCAGAGTTGGATTGCCATTATATGATAACCCTATGAAAACCCCAAAATTTCGCCAGACATTCACTATGAGAAAAAGAAACCGCAACGGACATATACATACATTATAGCTATAATTCAATTGTGCTCAAGGATAATTTTGTCTAACTGAATAAATTACGTTAGAAATAAGACTATTATGATTTAGGAGAACATAAATAAAATGAGCCATGTGTTATTCTTTATAAGACGAAAGATATCGTGAGATTTTGGTTGCAGAAATAATTTTCTTTTACATTTCTTTTATTATCATTATTATTGTTATTTTATCGATGGAGAAACAATTCGGCGGTTATTAAAGATTAATATTGATTGCACGAGTGTATTACTGTACAAAACAATAAAATAGATTTGAATAAAAATAAAATAAAATAAAAATATTAAAAATATATGTGATTTCTACATCACAATCACAGGTTTGTATACAGGGACACCCGAAAATTTCCCAAAGTATTGCGTACCATTGAGGTATTTCTATAAATTAAATTTTAAGAACTTTTCACAAATCTTAATAAAATTAAAATATATTACTTATATACACAAAAGAATGCTTTCCATAGAATACAGTATGATTAGCATTAGATTTACAGGGCTACACAAAAATATTCAGTTACATTAATGGGTATTATTTGAAATTTGCTGGAATTGCATTTTCGTTTATATTAAATGTTTTTAACACTTTCCAATAAGGTTAAAAAATGTTAATTACTTCGGTTTGTCTGTCTATCTATCCGCGTTCTAACTTCCGTAAATATTCATGGAATTTCTCGAAACTGATATATGATATTCAGGTTCACTATTGGATGTTCCGTATTGAAAATGAAGTGAGTACCTCTACTGATTTGTGTACAGCGACACCCAAAAGTATTCCAAAGCATTGTGTTCTATAAGAGGTATATTTATGAACTTTAATTCCTTTATTTTACATAAATTTCAATGAAATTGAAATATGTATTCAAGTTCACTATCGGATGTTTGCTATAGAAAAATGTATTATTTCATGATTTACAAAAGAATCAATTGATCAAGATTTAATTTAAATGACTGATTTTAACCTGCTTGTGGCAAAACGTATTTTTGCCAGGGCGGTTTTTACCAGGGCGGAAAATACCAGGGCGGTTTTTTCCATAGTTTTACCCACTTTAGCATCCAACTATGCTTTAATATAACCAACGAAACCATTCGAACTAAGTAAACATGTGTGTGTGTGTGTTGTGGGGGGGGGGGGGGGGGATGGGTAAGGATTTCTCACCATTTCTTGAAAATAAAGTGAGACTTTTAAAAATCAAGTAAGATTTCTGAAAATTAAGTGAAATCCCAAATAAACTTTGAATATTAATAATAGGTCTTTAACATGGACCCGAAAAGTTCATATCTGGAACTAATGCTTTTTTGTTTTTCATGTTTTTCGAATTTTATGTGGTTTCCATAGTGAGTGCAGAGTAGAGATATAACTAGAAACTAATTCCTGCTCATCTGAGCAGATTTTTCTTCTAGAACATATTTAAAAATATATTTAGGAAGTATTAGACGCGTTTGTACTTTTTAGAATCGCAGAAGTTTTTCTTTTTTAGCTGTATTTCTTTGAATGAACGGGAGGAGGAGACCAAGAAGTCACATATACCTGAGAAGTGTTTGTCACATGTTTTACCTATCATAGGATAACAAGTCTAACTAGTGGATCTGCAGATCAGGAGCCTCAACGTCCTATTTGCACCAGACATTTTTCAATAGGTCATTTTTATTTATTTCTTATTATATAATAGTATATATTGATTCGATCGACTTATTACCACAATCAGATACATTCCTGAGGGGGGCTGCCGCCCCCCCCCCTCAACCCCCCGCTGTATCTCTCTTTCTATACCTATTTGTATATCATATAAAGTGTTACGGAATTGTAAATAATTGCATTTATTTTTGTATAAATTTTTTCAAAGAGGCTTAGTAAGTCGATAAAATGCTAATTTTGTGCATTTCTAGTCGTTCTAGCGTTAAAATAGCCTAATTTTCCTTTAAAAACGAATTGAAAAGCTCCAATAAGGGAAGAAATGAATTTGGCGCCAAATTTGGCGACTGTTTCCCTCCTTGGCGATTTTTTTTGGCGACCTTGGCGAGAAAGTCCTTATTAGGGATATACCAAATATGGAAGCTCTAATCTCATTGGCTGATGAGATACGATAATTTTCCAGAACAGTCTGTGTTCGATAGAATAGTATAAAAGTAGCATTTTTTTAGCCAAGGCTTCCAATCTCAGATCTGTGTCGGTTTCGTCAAATGCTTGCTTTGCTTTGAGCCTCTTTGAATGAGACTTGCTTTATGTGTTATTGCTAAACAGTTTGTACTGTTGTTTTGCTGTTAACGGCTGTTGTTTAAGCTATGTTTACTGGTTGAATTGAAGCTGATACTTTGTTTATAGACCTGTATTCTTCTGGAACTTTCTCTAAATAAATCACTGAATTTTTGCAAGTTTCGCCTTTCATTCTCGGACAACTTACAAACCCCCAAGTACGCAACAATATGCATTCTTATTAAACGACGGTCTTGTATCATTTCCCGGAAATTCATGAATACCGAATTTCACACAAAAAAAAAAAATGACATAGCATATCGGAAATATTTTGCGTAACCTTTAAACTAATTATCAATTCTATGCCCACAATTTTCAACATGAAAACAGGCTTTTAAAATTCTAATAAAATTTCATTATATTTGATGGGGTGTAACCATGTTAAAATACACTTTTAAGAAATACCGACTATACACCATAAAAGTACGAAATTAACTTTATGTATCCCGGAAAAGTAGCCACAGTCATTATAAACGTCAATAATAAGAATAAATCTAATTAATTATAACTCATTAATCTTTCAAACTAATTTGACATCATTTGGATGATTACAGTACATACTCGGAATTATTTTGTGTGGTCCCATAAATTATTTGGTCTATACATAACCGTTTTTTAGAGTAAACATAATTTTAAGCATCTTTATAATGTATGTTAACTTTATTAAGTTCAATTCAGCATAAACGCATTAAAGTGCGCGCTTAAATTAAAAATTCGTCCATATGCTCTAATGTTACGAAATTCTTTCGTGTGTCTTTGTAAACGAACCATAAACATTGTATACACCAGTAAAAACTATTCAGCTTATTTTGCGTTTAAAATTAATAATTGTTCTAAATTTAACATCGTTTGGATGACTAAGTGACATTGTCAGAACACTTTTGTAAGGTCCTGTACATTAATTAGAAAGCTTAAGAGCACATATTTTCTTCAAGCAACATAAGTTTAAGCATCTTACTCACGTACTCTAGTTTCATTTTCTTCATTGCAAAGTAATGATATTAAAATGCGTTTAAACGAAATTCACCCCATACGCCGTAATGTTAAGAATTTTGGCGTGTCCCTGTACACAGTTTATAAAAAGTATAGCAATGAAAATTATACAACTACTTATATGGAAAGCTGGAATGTGTGCGCCAATTTGCAAGTCAATCGAAAGATTTTTGCGGCCGCTATTACGGTACATACAAATTCTTCCCATAGGCCGTAAGGATAAGAAAAATTTTGGCGTGTCCCTGTACACGAACAACAAAGGGAATACACACCTAACACTATACAGGTAATTCCGTTGGGCTCGTGAATATGTGTACCAAATTGCAAGTCTATAGCGTTATTTTTGGGGCTGCTATCGCGGTACATACAAATTCTTCCCATAGGCCGTAATGATAAAAAAAACTTTGGCGTGTCCCTGTACACGAACTACAAATGGAATGCACACCCAAAACTATACAGCTAATTTCGTGGGGATCATGAACATGTGTACAAAGTTTCAAGTCAATAGCGTGGTTTTTACGGCCACTATCGCACGACAGACAGACAGACAGACGGACGGACCGACGGAACCCAAAATCCTTTTGAGTCTCAACAGAGGGCCTCCACTGACGTTTCGGCAAAAATTGAAGTCAATAGCTTGATTTTTGCAGCGGCTATCGCAGTACATACAGATTCTTCCCATAGGCCGTAATGATAGAAAATCTTTGGCGTGTCCCTGTACACGAACTACAAATGGAATGCACACCCAAAACTATACAGCTAATTTCGTGGGGATCATGAACATGTGTACAAAGTTTCAAGTCAATAGCGTGGTTTTTACGGCCACTATCGCACGACAGACAGACAGACAGACGGACGGACCGACGGAACCCAAAATCCTTTTGAGTCTCAACAGAGGGCCTCCACTGACGTTTTGGCAAAAATTGAAGTCAATAGTTTGATTTTTGCGGCGGCTATCGCAGTACATACAGATTCTTCCCATAGGCCGTAATGATAGAAAATCTTTGGCGTGTCCCTGTACACGAACTACAAATGGAATACACACCTAAAACTATACAGCTGATTCCATTGGGCTTATGAACATGTGTACCAAAATGCAAGTCGAAAGCGTGATTTTTGTGGCTGCTATCGCGGTACATACAAATTCCTCCCATAGGCCGTAATGATAAGAAAAACTTTGCCGTGTCCCTGTACACGAATTACAAATGCAATACACACCCAAAACTATATACCCAAAACTATATTTTGTGGGGCACATGAACACGTGTACCAAATTGCAAGTCAATAGTGTGATTTTTGTGGCCGCTATCGTGATACATACAAATTCCTCCCATAGGCCGTAATGATAAGAAAAACTTTGGCGTGTCCCTGTATACGAACTACAAATGGTGTACATACCAAAAACTATACAGCTGATTTCGTGGGGCTCATGAACACGTGTACCAAATTTCAAGTCAATAGCGCTATTTTTGCGGCTGCTATCGCGCGACAAACAGACAGACAGACACAGCCCAAAACCGTTTTGAGTCTCAACAGAGGGCCTCCACTGACGTTTCGGCAATAAGTCACATAGCACAAATATGTCGAAATAATTAAAAGTGTTTTTCGTTTTTTTTTTTTTTTTTTTTTTTTTTTCTTTTAATAGATTCATGAAAAATGAAAAAGTGCGCGAATTTGTCGCAATATTAAAAATTTTAAGTGAGAAAAGAAAAAAAAATATGTACATATATGCGAGATTCTCGCGTTTTCGCGCTCTAATGGGAACTCTGTTTATATACTACTACAAAAACTGCTTGTGAGATCTTACAATCTGTCAACTTAAAATGAAATGAAAAATAAAACTTTAAATGAACTTCTTTTTCTAATTTCATTTCCTTCATGACTTTTACTGGACATCAAAAAGTCAACGAACAAGGACAGAGGAAAAAAATCGCAAATTTCTGTTCAATGATTCGAAACAAATAAGGTAACAAAATCATTAGGTCGCATCTAATTGTTGAAGGAAATGTAGAGCCTGTAATTTGAATTTATTTGAAATGGTAATTAAGAGCTGTCCACGAAATTACCGTAATTGGACAAGTTTACTGCCCTTCAATATATATATATATATATCTATATATCTATATATCTATATATATATATATATCTGTTTTAATTAAAAATATGACATTTCATTGTTTACTAAGATGGGTGGTACTTATTTTCCGCAAAAGATATATTTTTCACATTTTTGTTAAAGAAATCAAATCCTTTTTTACTGTTTTCCCATAATTTGTTTTTCACCATTATTGCACATAAAACCGTTATTGTCGAAACTTCAGTGTTGGACTCCATGTGGAGACTAAAAAAGTTTTTGGGTTCTGTGTGTCTGTTTGTATGTAACGCGTTAGCGGTCGCGAAAACCACCCTGTTGACTTAAAAATTGGTACATATGTTCGTGAACCACACAGAATTAGTTGCATATTTTTGGGTGGGCATTCTGTTTGTAGTTTATGTACAGGGACACACTAAACTTTCCTTATCATTGCGGCCTATGGACAGAATTTGTCTGTACCACGATAGCAGCCGCAATAAATCACTCGGTTGATTTGTATTTTGATACACATGTTTACGCGGTATATAGAAATAGCTGTATAATGATTGGTGTCTATATTGTATATGGTTCGTGTACAAGGAAACACTAAAATTTTCCTTATTACTACGGCCTATAGACAGAATTAGTCTGTACCGTGATAGTAGCCGCAATAATTCACCCAGTTGATTTGTATATTGATACATATGTTTACGCGATATACAGAAATAGCTGTATAATGATTGGTGTCTGTATTGTATATGGTTCGTGTACAGGGTCACACTAAAATTTTTCTGATTACTACGGTCTAGGGACAGAATTAGTCTGTACCGCGATAGTAGCCGCAATAATTCACCCAGTTGATTTGTATATTGATACACATGTTTACGCGTACGCGATATACAGAAATAGCTGTATAATGATTGGTATATTGTATATGGTTCGTGTATAAGGAGACACCAAAATATTTCTTATCATTACGGCCTATGGATAGAATTTTGTTTAAGCTCATTTCATATTGGTTACGCTGCATTAAAAAAAAAATGAAATTACCATACATTATTGAGCTGCTTAAAAGCATATTTTCTGCAGAATAATGTGGGATTAGACTTAATAATCAATCTACAGGACCTTACAAAGGTGTTCCGTCCATGTTACGCAATCATCTAAGTTATGTAAATTTCGAACAATTATTTGTAATAATATAGAAGATATTTTATAGTTTTTATTGATGTATATATAATGTTCATGACTCATTCACAGGGACAAACAAAATAATTTCCTAACATTAGAATATATGGACAGGTTTTTATTAAAGCGCATTTAAATGCTACAATGGAATAACATACATTATTAAGATGCTTAAAAGTATGTTTTCTCTAGAAAACAAAAATTATATATAGACTAAATAATTTATTTATAGAACCACACAAAAGAATTCTGGTGGCATACTGTAATCATTTATATGATGTTCTATATGGTTCATTACGGCATCGTTATCAAGATCATATGCATTCGCAGCGTAAAAAAATAAGCCATTAAACTTTCACAATTAACATTGGAAGTTAAAAAAAAAGCTAAAAAGGAAACACATGAATAAAAATATAATTTAATTGCAACGTGTGACAAAATAAATTACTAAGAATAAGAATTAATTACAATATAACAAATTATTCTTACAGAATTTTTGAGAAAAATAACAAACTTATTCTAAAGAAATAACAATAATTTAGATGTAATGAGTAAAAAACTTTGTAAAAACGCCATAAAATGAAAAAAAAAAAAAAAAAAAAAAGAAAGCGCAACAATTGTTTTGGTTTCATATAAAACATGACCTTTTGTCAAGCAAACAAAGTAAGCACGAGAGCTGTAAATAAAGCGGTAAGGCCAGTGCTCTGGTGTTTTTTTTTTTTTTTTTTTTTTTTTGTTATTATTATTATTTAATAATAGTGATGTTTAATATTGTGCATGCAATTACCATGCTTATCTATACCAACATTTGAAGAATAATATTCACCTTTATACAATATGCATGTTGTTTTTCAATATGAGATAAGTACGCAGGAAAATATATTTTGAAAACCAAAGATAAAAACTGGAAATTTTAAAATGTCCATATGGACGCATAAGTTTTGGATATTGTTAACATCGTTCACTTCTGTAAGTTTTTTTTTTTTTTTTTAAGTGTATAATAGCAGACAAAAATACCGGATATCCTCAAACTAGGCAAAATAAGTCTCTGCCTGCCACGTGCTCTCTTCACTTCTAACAGCACACCTGTCCGGAACGCGTTCGCAGTGGTAAGACATCGGGGGTGCAGCTGTCGAGCAGGGATGTCGATCGTCTGCCTCGCACGTTCTTCTTTGTTGCCACAAGTTCTATTGTTCGCCTGGTTTTTCCGGCACTTTTAGTGAGACTTTTTTTTTTCCAAGGAATATTTTTGCATATTATATTTATTTTCATTTTGCTTTATTTATCAGTCAAGGATATGCAAATCTTTCATGCAAACTTCCATTTTTTAAAGTTCACAGAACTCATTTTAAATAGACGCCTCAGAAATCATCAAAGGTGGGTGTGGCTTGGCAAAGAAATCCAAGTCTGAAAGATATAATCATCATTAAGATATATAAATCGAGATTTCGGTAGATAAGCTCTGAAAATACAAACAATTGCTTATATTAAAAAAATTAAATGTTTATAAAGAAAAAAAAAAATCTGGAGAATTTCCCTTTGTAATTTACAAAATACATATTTCTAACAAAAACTCTAAGCTCTGTTAAACGCAGTTGCGAGACCGGATCTTATTTATTTATCAAACAAATTAAACGATATTAAATTAAAAGATATAGAAAAGAAGAACTAAAAGGAACTATTTGGCACAGACGAACTGCGCTCAGTTCCCCATTATATACATATTTATTCTTATAAATTTCTACTAAAAGACATTCTGTTTTGAACTTAAGAGAAGTGAATTTGGCCAATCACTCGACACAGTTGCAGACTGAAATGTCCCACGTATTCTCCATCCGATTCGATACATATTCATAGTTAATGATGTTGATGCCAATATCGCAAATGATATTTTAAAATTGTCTGACATTTTTACATTAAAAATATTTCTTAAAACGGAGATTTATGCAAAATTTTGCCTTAATCTGCCATTTTAAGAAAACCGTAAATTTTGAATAAGTTATGAAGTTTTCAAAGTATAAAATTCACAGTTATTGATATTTATGCGAGCACAATGAATGATATATTAAAACTGGTCTGGCATCGTTACGATAAAAACATTCCTTTTAACACACGTTTAAAAGAAATTCTGCCCTCTTTTCCAAGTTATGATGATTATAAATTTCAAATAATTTAGTTTTTAAATTAGAATGCAGCAAATGCATACGGTTCTTGCCTTTGTCATAAGTGATATATTTTAAAACTGATCCGGCCTCTTTCCGATCATTTGTTTTTGAGTATGTCTACACAGACTAACAAACTCACAAACTAATATACTAAAAGACTAACAAACAAACTGATTAGCCTATGACATGTCTATTTTGTTCTTTTTGTATTCCTCACACTTCAAAACGTGTAAAAAAGTTAAAATACTTAGGCTGAAAAATTTCACTAATACACCTTTGTCACCCATAGCTAAAATGGGGAACTAAAAATGTTGTCACGATTATTAGTTAAATTGTTAAAAAATCTAATCAGTTCATCTAGCCAGAAAAAGTCTTATGAAATCAATTAAAAAAATCTAATCAATTTCGTTAGTTAAAAAGTTTTTCGTTTAAAATTTTGAAATTGACATCTCCATTGTTCATACGTTTTCTATAATATATGACATGTTTAGCGTTAACATTTACAGGCAATGAAGATATTTCCAAATCTTTTATTGTTTCCCATTGCTGGACCCATGGTCATTGTTTTGATTTTTCTAAAACTTCCATAATTTCTTCTCCTATCTCCTCTACCCATTTGGATATCCATGAAGCTTTTTAGACATTTAAAAATTCATAAAACCTTGTTAATGATATTTCTTCAACTCCATCCTTGTCTGATGGTTGAAAATTATTCACATACCTTTTTTTCAGTTTTGGTTTCTTTCTTTCTTTTTCTTTCTTTTTTTTTTTTTTTTAACTCATTTATTTACTTTATTATTTTATTTTATAATTCTACTCACACCAGTATTTATGCTTACATTCAACTTTATTTGTTTTTGTTCTTCATTTTACTCGGTTTTGTGCATTCCTCTTTGTTTGCATTGCAGTACTCGTGCCTACTTTGTTCGTCTGATGAAGGGTCGTGTTTTCTTTCGATGCGAAACAATTGTTGCGAGTTGTTGCATTTTATGGTGTTTATTCAAAGTTTTGTACTTATTACACAAAAATATTCAGATACATTAAGGGCTATAAAGGGATATTGCTTCAATGGCATTTCTGTTTGTGTTGAGAGTTTTTAACACTTCCAACATTATTTAAAAGTGATTATGAGTTGAATTTATCGAACTGTTTGTCTGTTCGTCTATCTCTAAACCTCTCCACCTCTAGCATTCATAAATATTTTCAAAATTTCTTCAAAATGATATACATTATTCAAATCACTGTTGCATGTTCCCTATTTAAAATGGTATAAATATCCCAACACAACCGGTTATTGTCTGTCCTTCTGCAGGGACAGACAAAATAATGCCAATGCATTGCGTTTAATGAGATGCATTTTTATAAATTCTATGTAAATATGTACTGCGCAAATTATAATGAAACTGATATGTATTTTTCAAATGCGCAAAAGAAAAAAATAGTTTCTATAGAACAAAGTATTATTAGTGTTAAGATTTACATGGCTACAATTAGAAATTGTTGGAATTGCATTTCTGTTTGTGTTAACAGTTTTAACAATATTTAAGAGTTATTGTGAATTCAATTAATCCATCTTTCTGTCTTTTTGTCCTCCTTTTTGTCCATTGTCCACTGTGTAATCCCGTAGGCAAAGTACATTGAAGATTAAACGATGCAATGGATACGTAGAGTTGGAAAGTGTTGTAATCTATGCGATCTGCATGATTTCCCCTTCTTTTTCATTCATTGTTTCTTTTTTTCTTCTTTTTTCCTTTTTGAAATAATATAATTTTTTAGAAGAACGTCTAAAGACGGAACTCTCTCGTTTTTGTCGCCTGCTATTTGCTATCTGCAGACACTTGTCTTCAAAGGATTAATACGCCTTTCTTTTTTATTACGTTTACCTAGGGTGCCTGGGCACCCTACGTTTACGCATTTCAACTGTATGCTGTGTAGATTTAATCCTTACACGTGAAATTCTGTATGGTTGATTAACTGCGACCTCTGAATGTCATGTATGACTGAAAAATTAATTTCCAAGAACGCAACAAACTAATTGATAGAAAGTGGGATACGCATTAAGAAAAAAAAAAAAAAAAAACTATCTCCCAACAGTCTACATCAGATAACATAAACCTTAAAAAAAAAAAAAATCCATTTATAATTAAATAGAACTGTTTGCAAGAGCGTTTTTGTAAATAATAAACAAAGGTATATATTATGGTTTATAAATTATATTAAGAAAAAATATGCAAAGATGTTAACATGTTTTATTTATAACTAGCCGCCTTCGGCGACCAGCTGGTTCGCGATCCCTGAAAAATCCGACTTTACGAAACTCCCGCTCGGTGGCGCCTGCGGCGCCTTTTTAACGTGTAAATTAGGTGAAATCTCGAATTCCACTTTCGTGTGAGCGAAAATCTGAATTTGAAACTCTGTAAAATATAAAAGAATAAAAATTTTCTGGTTTTTCCGTAGTTTTCTCCGAAAGTTTCGTACAGAGTTTGAACGGCTTATATCATTTTAATAGCCTGCAATAAAAATACTTTAAAATATCTTTTGAATGATGTATTATGTATTACAATAATGAATATCTTTGATATATTTTAGACTCAAAATGGCTAATCTATCAAGGGCGATTAACGATTTCTATTGAAATCCGTCTAAAATTTAAGAATTCCAAAACTGCTTTTTTACAACCGAATTCATAAAAAAAAGGCAAAAAAAAAAATCAATATTATTCTGTTAAAAGTAACTTTTGGTGCCATTAACAGATGAAATAAAAATAAAGGTGTTCCGGGTTTTCCGTGGTTTTCTCTGAAACTAATAATTCTATTCTTTCAAAAATATTCACAATCGAATTATCGGGCATTAAAACCAAATACTACGAAATTTCAACGGCATATCTCAATTCAAATTACTGCAAAATATAAAAGAAAACTTAATCTTTTTCCAATAAATATGTAATTTTTTTGCTTATTCATGTATTTTCATGAAAACTGAACAGTAGCTTTATAATATGCTGTGTAATCCGAATATTAATTCAAATGTAATGTAAATGAAAATTTGAAGAATTTTGAAATTTGTAATTTTTAATTCCACTTCAATAACATGTGACATTAATGATTTCCAGATATTTTGTTTCCTTTCCAGACAGCGGAGAAAATCGTCTGCTGATAGAATGTTTTTTTTTTTTTTTTTAAGCAATTAGCCGTTGAATTTCGCTGCTCATTTTTCGATCGACATGGGTCGGCATTTTAATTAATATCTCCGCAACTAATTAAAATTTTTAAATTCTGTTTTCACTATCCCCTCGGGAAGGCTTCTGAGTACCCGTATGTCAAATTTTATACTTCTGCGTTCAGTAGGGGCTGAACATATAGATGCTCAGACAGACAGATAGACAGAGAGACAGACAGACAGACAGACAGACAGACATCTTCTTTTATTATTATAGATTTATTTTTATTTAAGCTATATTAGTACAAAAGCTAACTGCTGATTCTTGATATACACATATATATATTTTATATATATTTAATTTATGCCTTTTTTAATGCTTTTAAAATTGATCCATAAATGTCGAGGTAATTTAAAGCTGTGATTAATTTTGATATTTGCTTCTCTATGCATAATTCTTCATAATTATCGAATAATATTTCCTACTTATCATATGCAAAATTAAAAAATAACAATAATAATAAAGTAAAGGCGAGGAGTATTCATACAAAGATAATGCTTACTTGAAATTCTTTTGGTAAAAATACACTGTAAAAAAAAAATTGTAAAATCACGGTATTTGACCGTATAATTTTAGGGGAAATGACCGTTTTGCTACCTAAACGGTCATAATCCGTAAATTAATGTTTTGAAAGCATAATTTAGGAAATAACCGTATAATTTTACGGGAAATGACCGTTTTGCTAGCTAAACGGTCGTAGCCCGTAAATTGATGTTTCGAAAGTATAATTTTTTGAATTTTTACGAGGAAAAGCCGTTAATCTAAGCAAATTGCTCTTATCTTTCACCAAACCGTTTTCTTATGAGAAAATCTCTTCAAATGCTATCATTTCAGTGACATCAAGAGAGAATTCCATTTTCTTCCATTATCAAACTGAAACTATAATTGTTATTTATACTAATTGAATGTGTTTAATTATGCACACATGACGCATAGAAACATCCATTGGTTTTAATAAGCTATTGTTTCCTTAATTTAATTCAAAAAATTTCCATCTGACTGAAACTGGGTAATTGATAATGATGAAATTGATTTTCTTTGTCAATTAACACAAAAACATTAAAAAAGAAAGCTAAAATGGTTTCTTGATTTGAAGCCAGATTTCTAAAACACAAACTACAACCTAATAATTGTTTTATCCACTAAACGCATTTTTTTTAATTTTAGTTTTTTTTTTTTTTTTTTTTTTTTTATTAAGCATACAGCATTCTAATTGCTCTTAACCCTTTTGTTAAGCCTTAGAAAACGGAAAATTTTAATGTTGTTTCCACAATGCATTTTTTACAATATGCTAAAATAAAGTTTACTTCAATATGAAATGAATATGTAATTAACCATTTGAAGTCCTATGATTATTATGTATTATCGTCACTGTTAAAAAACAAAGCTGTTTTATCTGAATATGACCATTAGATATGTACATACATCATATATAGCAGGTTCTGCTCTCGAAATACTTCAGTCCTTTCTTCATTCAATGGATTTGGATTTTGGGAATAAGGCCGTTTGACTGCTATAGGTCGTAGGCCAGAGGGGAGTGCCCTCCGTGAGGGTTTTTCTAAAGGGTCCTAGCCCGTATTTACTCAAGTTTAGAAGAAAACCACGGAAAACTCTGAACGGCTAGGCCGACGACCGCGACCTGGGATCGAACCCGGCATCTTATGTCTACCAGCTTTTTCTGCTATTCTAAAAAGTGCAAATACGACTAACACTTCATGAACACAGTTTGAAATCGGCCTTATAATGAAAACCTGTTTGGATGAATAAGAATTAGGCTCTAGTTATTTCTTCTTTGCACCCACTACTGAAACCATAAAGATCGAAAACCATGAAAAAAATCGTATTAATTGGAGATACAAATTCTCTGTATTTATGTAAAAGATTTATAATTATTATTCAAAGTTTATTCTGCGTCTCGATTAATTTTCAGCGATCTCACATAGTTTTCAAAAGTTTCATTTTGTTTTTGAAAAAGGGTGAGAAATTCTCACCCATTATTTACCTCTAATGAGAACCTTGAAATAAGACTGCCTCTTTAGTGCTAGAGTTTGCGAATAAAAAAGACCCACCAGCGGCCGAGCGGTTCTGCGCTCAAAGCTGGTAGATGTGAGGTGCCGGGCTCGATCACAGGTCGCGCTCGTTGGCCTAGCCGTTCGGAGTTTTCCGTGGTTTCCTCCGAAACCTGTGTAAATATGGGCTAAGACCCCTCAGAAAGACTCCTCGGAGGGCACTCCCCCTCAGACCTAGGGCCTACAGTAGTCAATCGGCCTTATTCCCAAATCCAATCCAGTCCGTTTACAAATAAAAATGATTTCGAAAAATAGTTAGATTTTCTTTCACAAAATTCAGTATCGTAGTCTTTATAGGGGAAAAAAAATGCTTTTGTTTTTTCAATATGAGAATTGACTGACATCATCATTTTGTCAAAAATAGCAAATTTAGATTTTAAAATAGTCTTAAAATAAAATTATTTTTATGCATAGTTTGAACGTTAACAATTTAATCACTGTAAAAAATTTCTGTAAAAATAAAGCACTTTTTTAACATAAATACAGCATAGGTTGCTGTAAATTTGTATAGCTAGTTCTGTAAAAATAACTGAAGGTTTGTTACTTCACATTGTGCTGTAAATGAGTTTAAAATTTTTTCCAGAAGTCTTCTGGTGCATATGACAAGATTTATCAACTAGTCAGTTCTGATGTTAACTTTATTTGTTTTTGTAAAGAAAAGTCTTTGTGATCCCAACGTCGCGGTTGGCAAAGCACTGGACTCTGACACACGTGATTGTGAGTTCGAATCCCGGGCTACCCGAAACGGTTTGCATCGCATGAAAATTAATAAGTTAGCTTTTGCGTGTAAAAAAATAAAAAAAAGTTTTTCGTAGTGTTGTGGATTTCTCCCTGCACGCATGTGTAATAATTGCAAGAAACATTTTTTAAAGCATTCGAGAAACTCAAACTTTAACTTTTAATTTTACGGTTAATGCTACTTTTTTTGCAGGTTGGTTGTATGTTTCATCGTAAAATTATTGGCGATACATCATTCATCGTCTAAATGTATTTTTACGGGCTTTGACTGGAATCCCTGCTGCCGGGCTTTGCCCGTAATTTTACTGCAGCATTTTTTACAGTGTATTTCATGCTGATAGACATTTATCATGTGGTAATTGGATATTAATTAAAAGAGAAGAAAAGAAAAAATGTTCGTTGTATTCTCTTTTAAGACTTTATGCATTTCTTGTGCAAGACTACTTCTGGAGTGCATCTTGAAGATTAGAATATTAATTTAACTAGCAATTAAATGAAGTTTAAGTAATTTAATTAGTATTGAATTTGCATTTTTTCAGATACTAAAACAATCATTAAAAAGTAATGTCCTTTCCTTGTTTTATTAATTCCTTTTTCTTTGGGTGTAAAGTACTAGTACCATTTAAGTTTCCATACAACTATACGAAATATCGATATATATATATATATATATATTACATATTATTTTGTAAGTTCTTGAACCAGGTTAAGAACATAAATTTACTGAATAAATATTGAAGGAAAATTTATCATATATATATATATATGAAGAATTTAATAACGTTATAAAATTTAGCAATTAATACCCACATAGCAATTTCAATTTGCAGTGAAATTGCAGCAATCTTGCTTTGCCAACAAACTTGCAGCAAGTTCAGTGTGACAAGCTGTAAGTTCATAACAAGACTGAAGCAAGTTAACGCAAACTCCGAAGTCACCATACGCCAAATTTGCAGCAAAGTTGTCGTACAAGTTGCACTCTTACTGTATCAAATTTGCTGCAAATTCGTTGCAAACAAGTAGAAAAGTTCGGTTTGTCGAATTAAGAGTACTGCAAATTCATTGCAATAGGCAAGCTTGTCATGTCACACCAACTGTTAAGGCATTGCAAACTCAGATTCTTATCACGTCACATTATCTGCAAACACACATACAAACCTGTAAATATAGCTTGTATTTCGCATAAGACTTGTCGACAGGAGACTTCGAGCCCCGCGGATAACATCATGCTTCTTCCACCAGTAAACAGCACGAGCAAGACAACGTTGCGAAACCGCTTCAATATCAGTCTTTGGTTGAGTTTCAAATACTTGCATAGCAATTTTAGTTTGCAGCAGAAATGGTGTGAAAGTAAAAATATATATATACATTAATTAAAACAAAGGATAGATTTATGTTGTGCCTACTTTGCGGCAGTTTCACGGCAAATTTATCGCATCAAATTTGTCATGGCAAGATAATATCAAGAAAAAATCAAACTTGCTGCAAATGTGCTTGTTATCTGGGTAAATACATGATAATACCAGCAACACCAGTTATTGTAATTCAATTTAAATCTTAGCAGTTATTTTTTCTATGATTCATTTACAGTGTTAATTAATAGATATACACATATATACTGGTGGACAAAATTAAAGCAACAACCTGTTTTCTCGTTCTCTTCTTTTGCACATAATTTTTAAACAAATAAACATATGAACATAAAATTTGGATGGCCTGTTTCGTTATCATATTATTAACCGAATTTTATGTAACTTTAGCATAAGAATAATTTTTAAGCTAATAAATATTCATTTTTTTTTTTTTTCTCGAACGTAAGCTTTGAAAAAAATGAAAAATTTCAATAATTTTAGGAAAGAACACTTAATGAAAAGTGGTGTTAAGGATGCATTAGCGATAGGTAAAGACGCACGTGCCTTGAAATGTTAAAGTAAATCTCGATTTTGCTTTCTGTATTAACTTTACTTTTACAATGGACTTTATATATATATATATATAATTACTAATTTGTAAACTATACTCAGCACTAGAATAATAATGATGTCCATAAGTGATTTTATAATGAACATCTTATCCAATTTTCATGTTTGTATGCATATTTTTTTAAAAAGTTATTCACATGCGAAAAAAAGAAGAAAAAATAAGTGAATAACAGAAAAGTGAATGCAGGTAGAAAGATTTTTTAGTTGTAATATAACATATGGATGTGTGTGCATCTTCACCTATCTGTAAGGCATCCTTATGACCATTTTTCATTAAGTGTTCTTTCCAAATATTATTGAAAATTTTCATTTTTTCCAAAGCTTACTTTTGAGAGAAAAATGAATATTTATTAGCTTAAAAATTATTCTTATGCTAAAGTTACATAAAATTTGGTTAATAATATGATAACGAACGGGCCATCCAAATTTTATGTTCATAAGTTTTTTTGTTTAAAAATTATGTGCAAAAGAAGAAATCGAGAAAACAGGTTGTTGCTTTAATTTTGTCTACCAGTGTATATATATACAGGGTGAAAAGCAATGGCCTTGGAAGGCCTTTACCTCTGCAATCGTTAATCACAGACATATATTATCAATTATAAAAACGTTTTTAAAAATGTAAGAATTTATATTATGGCACATTAAATAAATAAAAAAATAAATAAAACCGATTTTGAGAAAAATTACAAAAATAAATTTCTATACAGTCCTTGATTTCGATACAGTCCTTAGCCCATATTTACTAAAACTTGACCCTCATCCTAACGAACAAAACACACACACACACACACAAAAAAAAAATCTGAATAACAAATATTGAACGAGATATTTAATTTCAAAGTTTGGGATTTTTTCGCATTTGCTCAGGCTTTACTAAAGGATAATAAGTAACAAACTTTGAAAAAAGAAACACTATAAAATTCAATAAATTCACAACAATTATTTCGGGTCGAAATAAAACGTGACCCTTCGAAATGCACTGGTGCCTAATTTTGCTCAACCGGCGAAGGGTCGTGTTTTATTCCAACCCAAAAAAAATCATTGTGAGTTTACTGCATTTTATAGTACTTTTTTTTTTTTCTTCGTTACTTATTACTTTTCAATACCACTCCTCCAGCGCATTTTCATTATTTTCACTAAAGATGCCTTAATGAGTTTAAAAAATTTAAACTGTATAAAAAGTTTTTGTAATTTTCTCAAATTAATTTTTTTCTTTAATTTAAAAAATCTACAACATAAATTCTTAATTTAATAAAATTAAACATAGTCCATACGTCTCATTAATATAATAAAACCAAAGCAACATTTAAAATAAGATAAAGAATACTAAAATTTAAAAATTTAAAAAAATACATTTTAATTAAAAAACATTAAAATACAAGACAAACGTTTCGGCTCTTGTGCTTTCTATGTTTGACACTGAGGAGGGCTAGTGTTTAGTCGAAACGTCTGTATTGTATTTTAATGTTATTTTAATTAAAATGTATTTTTTAAAATTTTAGTATTCTTCATCTCATTTTAAATGTTGCTTTAGTTTTAAGGCTTGAGAGATAAAAGCTTCCTAAGGACTTTTCTTTAAGCCCTGTATATATAATTTAATATTTCCTTTTACGTTTTACGCCTAATACTTATTCAACTTTATAAAATCTCTCCAGTTAATTTATTTGTTTTTTTAAATACACTTACTTTAAAAATTATATTAACACTTTAATAATATCAGTAGTAGAAATTTAATTATAATGCTATCCTAACAAAATATTTTACTAGTAAATTGCCTTTGCGGTACTTAAATCAAGTAAGTAATATTTAAAAATTTTAAAAGGAAATGTCCCAACTGTATTCTCGATGTTAAAATTATTGTTCACATTAATCAAACAGAGCAACAGTTCAGTGAGCTTCTAATAAAGTCACGGAAAAGCGAAACAGCTACTGATATAATTTTCCTCAACCGAAATCGAGTGCAATGACTTTTCGTTAGTGACCATTGGATGAAAACGGTAAATCATGGTTATATCTTTATTGGTGTCGTATTTGATTTCGCGAATTCAGTAAAAAATAAAATAAAATAAAGAAGAAAAAAAAAAAGAAAAATCTGGAGTGACTCCACTCGACTTTCCGAACATTGAGTAATTAACAGTTTTGTAGATAAAGTAAAGAAAGAGTAGTTGTTAAACAAACAAAAGAGAGAAAACCATAATAGAGTGTTTGAGTATTTTTCTCCATCTATTACACGTTGTTTTATTTAACGCTACTGAACTTTGAGCCCATAGATCATAATGATAAAGAAATTTTCGTTGTGTCCGTGTAAAAACCTATAAATGCTAGATTCACCAACATGCTTATAGTTAGTGCAACAGTGATTTATAATACTCATATAAATTTTCAGCTGAATTCAATAAGGCGTTTAGATGCTATCGTACTTTTAAAAATTTAGTCCCATAGGCCATAATGATAAAGAATTTTTCTTTGTGTCCCTGTAAAAAAACTGTAAGTGCTAGATTCACCAAAATCTATAGGGTTCGTACTATGGTGACTTACAATATGCGTACCAACTTTCAGGTTAATCGAACAAAGCGTTTAGACGCTAGCGTGTTCACTCACAGACATACACACATACACACACACATACATACATCATCGTAAAAATAGTGAAAACGGACTCAGGGGACCTCAAAACGTATAGAAACATCAAAATCTCGAATTCGGATTTTTGACATGATTACAATACTTTCCTCACTATAGTGTTCGGAAAGTAAAAAGGGAATAATAACATATTTTTAACCGACTGTAAAAAAAAAAAAAAAAAGAGTTTAAACAACTAAAGAATTGTATCTTTTATATACGAATCGTTTAAAAAAAATGCGTATGTTTCAAAAAATTGATTTTTTTTTTTCTCCTGGGAAAACACTTTGTTATATCTAACTTCAAACTTTCAATCCCAAATATTTATTTTTCATTCACATTAAACAATGAATCTTATATTTAATCATAAATATATCTTAAGAATAGCAAAATATTGCTCGATAGAAACGAGTCATAAGAATACGATTTAATATTATACAACACAGCCACCAAGAAATGCTTAATTGTATTCAACTGTCATTGATGCTATTTGGAATCATGACTTTTTAATAAATAAAAACATTAAAATTTTGAAAGAACTCTTTGTTAAAAATAATTAAAACACAAGTTATAAATACAGCCGAACCTCGTTAATGTGAACACGCTTAAACGTGAATTCCCTTTAACATGAACTGTTTACAAAATCCCCGTCAAAATGAAGATTAATGCAGTTATATGAAGATTAGTTACTGATAGTATGAACTATTGATAACATGAACAATTTTTTTGTTTCCATTGAGATTCACGTTAACGAGGTTCGACTGCATTAAAAATAAAATTAAAAAGTATTTAAAATTGCTAATGGACTTGACTTGCCCTAAAATAAGATTGATTTCGACATCACAATTAGAATAAACTGAAACATCCTTTCATTCATCAACAGGAATAGTGCAACTATCTATCTAAACGATCTATACAGTGGTACACCATTATAGCGCCATACAAAGAATCGAAACATTTCTGACACTATAGCCGAGTGACGTTAACAGGAAACATAAGAAGTCTCCGTATAACACTATTAAAATACATTATTTTTTCCAGAAAAGAAACCTTTCTTTATTTAAAGTAATTTTTATTGGATATGATGTTTATTAATACCAAAATTATATATGATAAACATAATGTGCATATTGTTTGGTTAAACATTAAATATCTTTATAAAATGTAATTTGAATTTGTCGTTTTATTCTTCTTTGTTCTTCTCAAAAGGGGGGGAAAAAAAAAAAGAGATCAAATCTGCGTACGTGTTTTACGTTAAAACAGAGGTCATATAAGACGTTATAAGCAATTTATTTAATCATTGAATACTATAAATATTAGGTAGAACAATAAATATTTTTGACTTTATAACGAAGTCGACAATATAACCAAGGAAAGAATGAAGGAGTTTAACTGTATTTCGATTGGATGATATAAATTTCATTTAAAATCAGTGAGAGTTTTACGAGATGTAAAAAAAAAAAAAAAAAAAAAAAAAACTTAAATATTATAATTCTTATTGGCATTACTAGGACTGAAGTTTAAATAAATTTTATTAAGATTCCATAGACATTCATATTTATGTATCTGTATGAACTATTAACTTTAACAAAAATAAATAAATAAATAAATAAAATAAAATAAAGTAATCGTTATGACTATTGACTATACTATCACGGTGTGTAGTACTGATACATATTTTATTTTATTTTATTTTTATTTTAAAAATTATAGTGAGAAAATGTTTTCAACACATAAAGTCTTGAAAAGATTATATCTTTCATAATTCCTGCAAAATAACTACAATCGCACAAATTTTAAATAGGTTGTCAAAATGTATAGTAATTTTTTAAATGGATTTTAATAGAAATGCACCTAATTTTGAAAATATCGCCGGTTTGTTCCTCCGAAAAATGGCTCTATCTGCTACAAAATTTAAATGTATTTCTGGTGTACGTACATACCGTAATCAATTTACATTTTAGCAAGTGAATTTTGTGCGAGATCTGCGAATAAAACTATTTTTGCTTACTATGTGTGTTTATTATTAAGTCAATATTCGATTATAGTCAGATTTTCAGGTTAAATTATTAACCCTTTAACGTTTATTAGTTTTGCCCTGAAACAAAACATTTAACGTTTGTTATGCAATATTTTTTTCCTTGATTTAATTGGAGGCCCACCAGTGGCCGAGAAATTCTGCTCTCGAATATGGTAGGCGTGAGGTGCCGGATTCGATCCCAGATCATGCTCGTCAGCCTAGTCGTTTGGAGTTTTCCGTGTTTTTCTCCGAAACTTGTATAAATACGGGTCACGAACCCTTAGAAAGACACCCATGGAGCGCACTCCGCCTAGTGCAGTCAATTGGCCTTACCAATACATTACTTTAATGATTTTTTAAACTTTTGGTTCTTCTCCATTTAGTAGATATAGAAGCACTACTCCGAAATTTAACAAACGACGTTTCAGCGGAAGCCAAATGCAAAACTTAGTTAAATTTCTTAGAAGGTGGGAGTGCGTAGTTGCTGCTTTAATCATGCACTCGAGTCTAGTTTTTTCGCCTGATGATGAGTTGTACTATTATTTTGACCTAGAATAACTGTTGCGACTTTTTTCTTCAATTTATAGTGCTTTCTTACAAAGTTATATAATTGTAAAAATAATTATTATTTTAATTTAATCATGTTAACAAATAGGTGTTTCGAACCAAAAGTATCTTGAAAACTAAAAATGTTATTATTTTTTCTTTTAACATATTTATGAGCAGCTGTATGTTTAATAGCTATATTAGAAATTAGTTTAGCAATATTCAAAACAAATCAGGGAGTGAACGTTAAGCGTTAAAATGTGCGGCATAATTCTCTATTATCGGAATATAAATGTCAATTATCATACAAGTAATGTACAAATTCACTTATTTCAAAAATAAATATCCGAAGTTACTCGTCAAAGTACATTCAACTGTTTTCAAACACGTTTTCGTTAATGTTTTCTCTTGTCATTGTAAAGTGCTAATTAACACTTAAAAGAAGCTCGTTTTATCAGATGACCGAAGGGTGATTATTCAACTAGTTAAATAATGAATAATAATAAAAAAGCCCTAAAATTTTATTTCATTTTTTTCTCCTTTACAACAGAAGCTAGTTATGCTTGAGAAAGTACAACCAATTACATTCTCACAAAAATAAAAGAATAAAAGTTTTTTTTTTTTTTCATCGTTAATGGAAATTTTAATGAAATAATTACACTGAAAACTTTTGTTAAGATAATGATTTGCAAATGTTCTAAAACTTGTCCATCGTTGTTACAATTTATTGAGTTTTGATGCTAAATACAAATAAATAAATAAATTACACAAAACAAAACAAGAATGTTCAAATCATTAATATACTTATTTTTACTTTATCTAATTTTTTAAATTAATTTTTGTAGCATTTTGCATATTTTTGTATTTATTTATTATTATTATTCCATTAGCTTCCGACTCTTTCTTTTTGGTTTTCTGATGACAATTGTTAGAACTCTGTGTGATGGCGATCATCATAACAGCGATTTAAAACACAGATACATTATTATTACCCTTGATTTTACGATGCACATTTGCAGTTATCGATAATAATCTATATAACATTTCTCTAACGTGGTCCAGTTACGATTATATTTTGTAGAGCCGATACGATAGTGACAATAAAATACGCGAGGCTAAAAAATACTACATAAGCACGCGGACTCATTTCAGTGATCTAATAAATTAAAAATAATACTAATAATATTTGTCTAATGAGATCATTTTATAGAAAATTTTATTTTTAAAAGTTGTAACTTTACAATCTTTGCAATCGTTATTTTAAATCTAACAATACTTAAAGATATAAACAAAATATGAACTTTTGTCATAAATTGACTAAAGAACACAATAATAATAAGTATAATCAAAATAGGTGTACCTTTTTTTTATTTTATTTATTTTTTTTAACAAAAAAATATGCCAAAATGAATAAATAAATAAAAAAAAAAAATATTAAAAGGCATCACCAGGATGGTGGCAAAAATTTAAAAGTAGCCATAGGGGTTCTATCCGCGTTTGTAATGATCGATAGATGGCGCTTTTCCAGCTCTTGTTGTTAGTAAATATTACAGCCACGTGTACCTATTTTTGTTCTTTTTGTTATTCTACTTAATATTCGTACTATAATTTCTCCGCCATTACATCATGGAAAATTGATTGCTTTTGGAAAAAAAATATTTCAGTTTATTCAAAGTTCAATCGGAAGTAGATTTTTAACTGAAGCTGAACAAACATTAGTTTCAAATCATCTGATTAATTCTTTACTTCCATTAGCCGAAGCAACTGAAATTTTAAATTTATCATTTGGAAATAAATGGAAGCTTAATTCTGGATTTCTTGGTCCTTTGGAGTTACACTGGAGCACACAACAGTATGTGTTATCTTTTTTTACCGGATTTATTCATTTTTATTCAATAAATATATGTGAAACTAAACATCGGCTAGCAATGGCGGCTTGATGGAATTCGAATTAAAGCATGCTTATTGTAATTTCCCCGTAGCCCACCAGAGGGCGAGCATTTCATTACAATCGCGGATACTAAAGCTGTCCTACCTGGGGAAGTATAAAAACTGGGAAGTGAAACATGAATTTTATTTTAAGAATTTTCTCTGAATGATTTTGGTGTAAATATCATTAGAGTTTCATCCCACAAAATATAATAATAATATGGTTTCTGATGAAATTAAAATTTATATCGTGTGATGAAATCTGTATATGACTTATAATTTTCAAATTTTCAAGGTAAATAAAATAAAGAAGAAGAAGAAGAAACTGCGAAAATTTCGCACAGGTTTGCTAGTAAGGATAATTCCACGGTAACTGTTATGTTAGTTACACACAAGGATGAAATTTAAATGTTTTTGCTCTCGCTATTGTCTAACAATAATTAATGTCCTATTTAATCTAAAGAATAATTGATTAATTAAAGAACATATACTTCAAAAAATTTTGTATGGAAATAGTGATTTAAAAAAAAAAAAAAAAGCATAAATCTAAATTTCTTTTGTACTATTAGTATAACATTTTCCATAGAATTGTCTATAAGGGTGGTTTTAACTTTATTTTAATAAATGTAAAATAATCTAGACATTCGAAATATTATTTACCTTGAAATATAAAAAAAACCAATTAAAAATACTTCAAAATCACAATAAGAACACAGACATATACATACATATATGCATGTATGTATTTACATATGTCTATCAGTATGTAACTATCAGTAAAGAATGAAACAAAGATTCATATGTGTATTATAATATAAACATAAGGCATAATAAAAGACTTACATTTAATGAAGCTATTTTTTTTTTAATATTTATTTCTAAACATATTTTCCTTAAGTTTATTAAGTTAAATAGTGCTTGTAATTCTTTGAAAAACAAATTTCTAGAAGTAAATTTTGTTTTGTTTTATTATTATTTTTTTTTCTTTACGCATTTAAATTTATTTCTTATATTTTAATAGTGTACAATAACTCTCATAAGAACATTCTTTACAATAATAAAACGAATTGTAATAATATATTTTAATATTTATATTTTGTCTGAAAATCTATATTAATTAAAATTTCTCTTTCTTTCTTTCGATTTTTTTTTTAAATAATGGAGCATTTAATTGGTTTTACAAATATTCTTGTTATGCTATAAGGTTCTAGCAATAGTACATCATAGATTATTATACAGGTAATACACTCTCGTATACTCAATGGTACCCAAAATTCGACTACAGTGACCCTGTTAGCAAGGGCTGTAAGTTTCTCGAGCTCTTTAGCTTACGCAATCGCTTGTCTTATATTTATTGCATCTATGTTGTCGTTTGGCAACTTTGTTATTGTTTAGAAACTTGATTGTCAAAAGCAATTTATTTTAAGAAGCAAGTAGTATATATTAAGAAAATAAAATTTGAAAATATACATAAACGAAAAATATATTTTCGTTTTAAAGGATTTTGTATTATTTAAATCAAGCAATGTTAAATAATGAACGATTTCAGAAGTACAGTTTGTAATTTTAATTTTTACTTGAAAAAATAATTCTAAGTTATTATAATTATATATAATGTACATTTACCATAAGAAAAGAAAGAGAAATAAGTAAACTGTGTTTACATGAAAATTATGCAGAAATGAAATACTTATAAAATATTGTAAAGCACAAAGAAATTTATAACATAATAAAATCGAATTGTTACTAGTTAAGTATTACATTCCGCGTCTAAATTTCTTGCGTTACTCAAATGTCAAATGCACTCTGCACACACGTGAGGTTCAAGTGTATAGTGCCATCTATTACTGCAATATGAGAAACATACTCTCTCACAGGCATCAAAACTCAGCGTTGTTCTACGAGGAAATTTTTTAATAGATTTACTCATTATATAATGTTTTATTATTTATTATGCTGTTTTTATATTTTGAAAATTCCCATCTGTTAAATTAGTTCTTATTTTTATTTATTTATTTTGCATGTTTTATTTTGATGCTAAAAAACGAACGATGTGGATATTTCGCATTTTTTAAATAAAAGTAAAATTTAAATTAAAAGAATTAACTATTTGAAAACAAGAACTAATTCAATGGTTATGAATTTTCTGAATGCGAAAATGGCAATAAAAAACTATGTTTAGTCATGATCAATTCTATAAACAAATTTCCCCATAGAAGAACACGGGGTTTGACTGACATGACGGTTGAAGACACCGAAACACGGTGAAATCTGTCAGAGCACAAAGTCGGATTTTTAGTTTTTTTTTTTTTTTTTAATGAGTACTTTTGTGCTTCAGAGCAACAGTTAAAGTGAAATATATATATATATATATATATATATATATATATATATATATATGCATGCAATGACTATTTTACGGTTTTGCATCGGATTATTTTGAGAGCAGAGAGAAATTATTTACTTTGTTAATTTATAAAGCTTCTTATTTATTTATTTCTGATTCATCGAATAATTTAATTTCTATGGTGTTCAATCGAATCTTAAGATGATCTTTCAAGCATTGAAGTTACTTAGTCACGCTACTGTGTCTTGTAGTAATTAAATTGAAATTTATCGATTACTGTACCTAAGATATCTGATTTTAAAACAAGTACAACTAGATTCATTAACAAGTACGACGAATTTTACAATTTTTTAGCACTGTGATATGCACAGGTGATTCTATCGCATTATAGTAGCATCTTTCTCTTGTTATGCAATAAATAGGGTGGAACTGAACAAATATATTCTATGTGTATACCTGTGAAAAAAAAAACATGTTAATGTGCCAAGTGTTACTATTTCCTTGAGAAAATACCATTACAACAATAATAAGTTACCGCTACTTACGTAGCAGATACATCATTATCAAGTGAAACATCGTCGAAAATTTCAAGCCCAACCACGGATTTTATTTAAAAATACAAATATTTTCCCCTGCATTGTATGTTCTAATCATCTAATATTTTTGCAGTGTTTTTCAATTTATATTTGAGTAATGTTACCTACCATTGTTAGTTTTATAATTTTTCAATATTTATGCAGACTTTCATCTAAACTTCAGATAACAAATGAAGAGACATTTAATAAATAAGATCAAATAACATTTTGTTAGTGTAAAACCAATGAAAATATCTTTTTTAAGTAATAAAATATGGGTAGCATAACAGTTATGATATCTGAGCACAGTTGATCAATCCAAACGTATTGCATGAGATAATGCCTTAAGGGCCCTCTTCACTCACCGCCGCTGGAAGCCGAAACTAATGTTATTCTACGGGAATTTTTTCTTTACAAATAACTTATTAACTAATGCATATTTTTAAATTCTGTTTTCACATTCTGAAAATTCCTAGCTGTTAAATTGACGGACCTTTTTTTTAAAAAATATTTTTAAAATTTTTTATATTTTATTTTGAAGCTGCAAAATGCGAATTTTCACTATGTGAAATTTTTTTCATTTTTCATTTTGCAATTTCAAAATAAAATATTAAAAATAAAAAAGTAAAAAAGTACATTTTTAAAAAAGATCTGTCAATTTAACAGTTGGGAATTTTCTGAATGTGGAAACAGAATTTAAAAATATGTATTAATAAGTTATTTGTAAAGAAAATTTCCCCATAGAGTAACATTGGCTCGGGATTCCGGCGACGGTAAGTGAAGAGGACCGTTAAGGATGGAAATGCTAATGTGATACCAGTTGCCTTGAAAAGTTTAACATTTCATACATATGTTTATTTTATTGAATTCTATTTGTATTTAAAAATATAAACGGGTTTAGTTTTGTACTATAAAATTATTATGGAAAATAAAGTGATGATTTATAAATTCTAAAAGAAAGATTAAAAAAAAAAAAAAAAAAATAGTAATAGCAATAATTTATTGCTTTTAAATATGTAATGGATGCATGACTTCTCTAGCGCCATATTGTTCTCCACAAGGTAGAAAAAAATAAGCACGAAATCTTAACATTGGAAATATTTATTACGACTTTTATTTCTATATATCCTATCCGTTTCCGGAATAAGAAATCCACCTGCATAATAATCAAACATCCTTGTATGCTCAGAAATTGTAGGATAAAAATAGTTAAAAGAAAGGAAAAATTACGAACAAAAACAGAAAAAATATTGAATGGAAGGTGCAGGTGAGCTAACATGAAACAGAAAAGAAATAATATAAAAAATGTCGCCAAGTTCAATATCGTCTATTCTCTTTGTAGGCTAGAAATATTTTACGGCATGGCAAAAAATAATTGCTAGTATCATTTCTCGTGACTATGTTTAGTTCTACCATGGGAAATGGGGTAAGGGTAGGATAACAAATTTTTGGCATAGTTCGACTTCAATCTCATTTTGTTCAGTTGTTATTATACTTACAGCTTTGAAAATTTTTAGCAATAAACTAAAATTAATGGGACTTTACAAAATATGAGCCTTTTATAATTTAACAATGTGCTACTTAAAGAAAAGCAAATGAAAGTGCTGTTTCTGAGTTTTACTTGGCTCATGATTTGGAGTGATTGTAATCTCGGTCTACTTTATCCATATATAGCACATTAAGATATATACAATTCGAGTTTCCAGATAGTAAAAACCTTCATTAATCAGGAATTTTTGAATTTTCAAAATATCTCAACTTGTTATAAAGTTGCGAACTTTTCCGTACGCCTCCCGCTGGCACTTCATATTTTGTACTTTTCAACACTTCAATAAAACCTTTTTATTTGCAATAGTAATACATATTGAAATAAAGTAATCGAAGTTATTTAGTGCCACTAAACATATGTTCAGCACAAAGAACAGAGCCTCATTACATTAAACTTTAAGAAATTATTAAAGTTTGTGTATTGGTCTTGTTTCCGACTAATTATCCATACGTGGTCACTCTTGGCGCAAGCAGGTGATGACCTTCATAGTGATGAAGTTTTCGCGATTTTGAGGTCAAATATTTCTTTACAGCGAAATCCAACCACACATATTTTACATTTTTAGGGGTATTTTTTATTAGTATGTATATACTGAATATATGCCTTTAGGTCTCAATTTTCGCACAAGAAGATTTTGAGAAGCAAAGTTTCAGAAAAATGCTTTTTTTGTTTTTTAGAACTTTATAGTAAAACTCTTTTGTAGAAAATGATTTTTGACCGTAGCACCAAGGATCAACCATATATTTTCGACCTAACGGTTAGTGTAGAAGTTGTAGAATGTAAAATAACTGTTAATACCATGGTTCACTTTTGGCACAAAAAGTATTGCCTTACGTAAATTGACATGTTTTTCGTAAGGTAACAAATGACTTTCATCTTTACCTCCCCCATTTTCTTTCTTTTTTCTTTCTTTTTTCTTTTTTTTTTCTTTTTTTTTTTTTTTTTTTTTTTTTGCAAAAATAAAAAAAAAACACGTGTCTGCTAGCTTTACATAAACAACGTATTCTGGAATTTTCAACAAAATTAAAAATATTAACTATCCCGATTCTTAAAAGATTCGTAAAAAAATACTTTGGTCTTCGAAACATTTTTTACATATTAAAGATATATATAAATGTGTAAGCAAATAGTTCTTTCTTCCTCAAGCTACTGAAATTGATCTTCGTATCGACTTTCATTATTAGATTTGTTCTAAAATACCTGTAAAACTACTTTCACAGCTAATATAACCCCTGCGCGTAGAAGCTGTTTGCAACTTTTTCAGGCAATGTTATCTTATTTCCTCGGTTTTAAAAAAAAATCAAGTAATATAAAAGAAATTTTTTTAAAGTCAATTACTACTTACAAACACTATCGAAAAAGTTTTTTTTAATAATTTTGAATTAGGAAATAAAAAGCGCGCGTGCAAAATTAAATAAAAATAATTATAAGATAAAAAAAAAAAACTTTTTATATACCACGTTTTAAATTTTCTGATGAATCATAGAGCTCTTATCAATGTGCATAACATTTTGAAATTGATAATGACGTCAATTTTTGTGAGATGCAAAATTTAAATTTTTATAATTTTTTAACGTTCACGTTTAATTAAATGTATTTATTTTTATGTTGAAAGAAAATGAACTCTTAATTTTTTTTTAATTTTTTTTTTTTTTTTTTTTTTTTTTTTTTTGGCAACAATTAAATTATAGCTAATATTCTAATGGCTAACGCTATTAGGATGTTATTATTTTCATATTTTAATTAATGATAAGAAAACTAATCGAAAATTCGAAAATCGGACTTCGAAGTATTGTGTTGTCACCGAGTTCTGAGCAATCCTGAAAGTTTCAAATTTCTAGCTAGTCGGGAAGTTAGTTAAAAATCTATTGCAAGATTTGTACAAGATATATATAGGGAGAGTGCGAACTAATAGTAGGAATTGAATGAAAAAAACAGTACTGGCTTTTAAAAAAATTAGTTTGATCTGCGATAAAGTGTAAATGAATTCGCCAAGTAATATAATTTAACTGTACTGAATCTAAATACTTTTTATTTAATTAAACATATTTAATATCTTTTTTAAGTTATAAGAACACTAAAATCTATTTTAGGTAGCATAAGCATACTTATTCATTTTATTTTTATTTATTTATTTATTTATTTTACATTTTCTTACCCATGTAAGACAAAGAAAATATTGTTCGGAGAGGTCTAATATTTTAAATATTTATTGGTATAATTAAACATTTTGAGGTCCCAGAATCTGAAAATAAGATTTTTAGCTGTTGTTCTGTGTATGGTTATGAGGATAACTCAAAGACAGATATTAGAAGAAAGTACAAATTCGGTATTCTAAATCTATATGGCATAATGATATTACATGATTGTTTTTACATAGATCAGATAAATGGTCGTGCACTGGGACATACAAAGGAATTCAAACGTATTATCTGTGGGCAAAATTTGTTGTTGGGTGCATTTTAACATCCTTAGACTGCACTAAGCACCATGAAACTAACACATATTTTTAATTAAAATAGTGTTTTAATTAAAATCATGTTGTGTGATATGCACATTTATCATTCGTTTACGGACATACAAAAAAAAAGGGGGGGGGGTTATATCAGGGGGCTATGATTTGATAACGATCCAAGCATTCCAAATAATGCAATGATTTTTTTTTTTTTTTTTTTTTTTTTTTTTTTTTTTTAAACTTTGCTAAATTTATGTACAATTAAAATCCCGATTATCCGCGAGCAGGTTATGTGTGCTACGGATTATCTGCGGGCGTGGGAATAGATCGGGATCAAGAGAAAAAAATGTCTCAGCAAGAAACAAAAACAAATGATTAAACAAAAATAAATATAAATAATAATTAAAAAAACTAACTCCTTTTTTTTTTTTCACTATACAGTACTCACTATTTAATTTAGTGCATAAAATAACTTACAGATTGTAACTTGTAAATTCCTATATATCTATCTTAGACTGACTAAGAACAAAATTCGACAAGGATTTATGTAACAAAACAGTATTAAGTGTACTTTTTTTAGATAGGAATTTTTGCTAGTGCTCGGATACTTTTGCTGCCGACTGTATATATATATATATATATATATATATATATATATTAATATTATGAATATTTTCATTTTTTGTATTATGTTTTATATACAACTAGCTGACCCGTCCGGCTTCGCACTGATGAACAAATTTTAGTTAAAGATGGATTGATATGTAAAAAATCAAGAAATATATCAGTTTATATGTTATAGTCAGGCAATATTATTAACTGGAAAGTCAAAATATAATTTTACAATTATTTTTTTTAATTAGTTGTTAAATGTTGGCAATTTTTACTTAATGCTATTTATTTATTTATTTATTTATTTCATAAAAAGAAACATTTCTTTACTCATGAATAAAAAATATTGAAAAATAAACCTATGACATGAAAATGTTTTTGATAAAATTGACGTCATAATAGCTTTAATTATTATTTATTTTTTCATTTCGCAAATATATTTAATTTTTTCCATAATTGATTATTATTTTAATAATGTATATTAAAGGAGAAATCAATAATATGAAACAATATTCGTACAATATATACTATTACAGAATCTGGTGTGAAACAACCACACGACTTCCATTACCCACTATTACACGTAATATATACAATTTTTTGGAGATATTACTTGCATTTTTTGAGATTTTCGAGTAAGAGAAACTTGATACACGTATAAAGACACATACAACAGAGTTTGCATAGCGAGTTAAAAAATAAGGGGGAAAAAATAGATAGTTATTTTTTTAAACACGAATTTCCGAGATCTAAAACTGAACTACCTAATCAGGATGACCGTTAATATTCCTGTAATAAGCACGTAATACTTGAGAAAGGTTATCTAAATTGGATTAAAGAAAAAATTTTCAAGAATACGTTAGAGCCGTTTTTGAGATACCAACTTTTACCAAAACTTAACATACTCAATTATTGACCTAAACACAATAATTACATACAAAAGGATATTTAATAGGAAGTTAACATGGCGAGTTTGAAAAAAATCCGTACAGGCGTTTTTAAAGGAACGCACTTGCGAAGTCTGAAATTGAGCTGTTTATAGAGGACGCCTATCAATTTTCCTGAACTAAGCAACTTTTCAATCGAAAGGGCATCTAATATATTATTTATATAGCAACTTTGAAGAAAATCATTAGAGGTGTTTTTGAATATGGGCTTAGGGTCCCATTTCTGGTTTTCGATGACCCAATTCCGGTTTTTCAATTTTCACGAAAATTTGGAAAATTTATCTGTACACCAGACCTGAATCACTTGTGAAGTTTAGTAGTTCTATTTTTATTAGTTTTGGAGATATGACAGCCAGAAGATTACACACACACGTGCACATATACACACACACTGACCAATTGCCAAAACCTATACAATACTTCCACTACCTACGGTAGTAGGGTAATTGAAGTAAACACATACATCTCGTATTTACTACGATAATATACAGATTTTCGTATTACGTTTTCAATCGCCAAATACAAAAATCGCCAATGACGATAGATATCAAATCTATGCTTTGATTTCAATTAAAATATTGAAAATTTTAATTAAAAATTTATTTTACCAAAATTTATTATAGCTTCTAGCACTTAGAGAGAGAGAGTGTAACTTTTGATTATTGAAAGAAGGAAAAAAAAAAAAGCAATCGGCTTTTTAGTTCTAGCGATCGTTCTCTACATATGCATATAAACCTTTCTTTTTTTTATATTAGTATAGCTATAGAGCATAGGTATATTAAATAGGTTTCCAGTCAACATAATGTAACTCAAATAATTAAATGCTATTTACATTTCAGTAATGGCTGTATGCGCTATGTATATTGAGCTACTTGCCGTAACTGTTAGTTGCTAAAAATAGTCGCCAAATAAATTTAAACATCTCAATACGCAAGCGAAGTATGACATCACTGACCGCCCGTGGATGCAAGAAAAAGATTTTCCATGTTAATCGCTCATTGGATTTTTTTATTTTTATTTTTATTTTTTTTATTAAAATTCTAGAAGAATTATTTCCCGATTTTAATCCTCATATTTGGGTATAGATATGTATTAGTTATTGTATGCATGCGTTAGATTGAGTTATTTTGCTGTCAAATTGACAAAATTTTAATTTTAAATTTCAAAACTGTCACCCTTGGCGTTTTTTTTGTATTTGGCGATCAAAAACATAATACGAAAATATACATGCCAGATGTATATTTTCGTAATATGTATTGTACGAAATATTGTTTCATATTATTCGTTACACTCTTAATGTAAGTTTTTAAAATAACCATGATTTTTGAAAGGAATTAAATTATATTCGCCAGATAATTTGGCGATATTTTTTTTTTTTCTGCCAAGGATGACGGATATCAAATCTATTCCGCTGCAACATATTAGTATATTATATCAGATACTTTATTTAGACATTTGAAAACAAATTTGACTTCAAATTATGATAGAATATTTATCCTTTCCCTTTTAATTAGTTTATTAGTTGGATGTTTATTGTGTAAATATCATCCTTTGAAATGAAATGTTTATGTTTTCAATCGAATATGGAAATTTGCCATTTTTTTTTCTAGAGTTTTGAAATTTAAAATTCCAATTTTATCAATTTTACAACAAAAACAATTTAATCTAACGGATGCACATGATAACTAATACATATCTATATCCAAATATGGGGATTAAAATGGGGAAATAATTTTCCTCGATCTTTATTATTTTTTTACAAAAAATCCAGTTCACTTTTTATATTATTGTTCGCGTGAAAATATATTTTATTATATGTCTAAAAATAAATTAATTCGTAAATCTTTTTGGCAACAATTATAAATTAAAATAAATAATATTATAAAATAGAATTTCTTATTTTATTTTATTTTATTTATTTATTTATTTTTAAATTCCAATTTCGTTTACACACATCAGTTTAAACCACGGAGTAATAAAGACTCCGTGGTTTAAACATTGATGCTTAGATATTATATCATATCATATCAAATTAAATTATTAGAAAAATAAACACTTTTAATTCTATAATGACGTCAGATTTAACGTGTAAGTTTAACAATTAAAAAAGCTTTATATGAATTTCAATTTAATGCACGTGCAAATATATTTCTTTTCTTTTCACGTCAAAATATTTTAAAAACAAAATGAATACGTAAATGTTTCTTTTATGTTGGCAGCAGCTAATTTTTTTAATATTTCATTATCAAAGCACGTACAATAGTAAGCAGCTCAACTCCTATGGAGATAGATGTCCTCCCAATGTCGGCCATTACGGGCGGCAAATGTAAACAAACGATGTCACACTTTATGGTTACCGGAAAAGTCTTGGCGTATTCGGTTAATATACAAGTTTACGTTTACATTGTTTTGATTCGTTCGCTTTGATTAGAAGTATAATTATTTACTTTTCTTGCAATATTTTGGTATCATTTTAGAACAACTTAGAAAATATAATTAGTTTTGCATATGTTAAATAATAATCATATTTTTATCATTAAAATGTGTTGAATACTAATCAATTACATTCACATCTAAAATAAAATACTAATGTGATTTTAGATTGTTGTTCTTTCATGATTGAATTGAGTGCTTTTAAATATTTGTGTTTAAATATGTAACTTTATTTAGTCCTTTAACAAGTTTGTCTCTAAGGAACAACTATAGTATTTCCCCTCAGCTAGATTTGGCGATTTTTCGTTGGCGATTATGGCTAAATCATAAATCATGTAGCTTAAATGATAAAATCGTAAGCTAAATTATAAATCATAATTCATAAAATCATAAATCCAAAATAAATAGCATGCAGGCTGCCATATTTTATCGCAAACAATCCATAAAGACATCGTTATCGTTCAAGTCGGCGCCAAAGAAAAATCGCCAAATTCAGCTGAGGGGAAATACTATAGTTGTACCAGTATGTGTTATTTTTAAAAATATTCCATTTGAAAACGGAACCTCATCTAAAACCGATTCATTCTTATTAAATCTACTAAAAGTTTTCATGTATCTCAAATATTCTAATATGTTTTTAAATGGTGTTAATTCATAATTTTGCTTTTAAAAACCATCATACTAAACAATCTTTCTATCAAAGCAAGCTTTTTATCATTTGTTTACGTATTCCTAAAATTAAACTTTGTTGTAAAAGTTCAACTTTATTCCATAATTTTTTCTACGGCGTATACATCAAATTTGTACGCTTGAACAGACTCTTCTTCTTCCGTTGTTCCGTCTCACACAACAAGAAACCGAGGTCCGAGAAAAACAACAAACAAAATTGGCGATTAAATCTTGGCGATTTAAGAAAAAGCTAACTTGCCAAATGTGGTACACGTTTTGGCTGAATCGCAATCCTTTCCAACGATTGTTTTTATTTGCCGCCCGACCGCTAATAGCAATTGGCGCTGCAGTAAGCGGACATTATTTTGTATTATGCTGTGCCGCTTAATATTGTACTCGCTTTGTTCATTATTTCCATAATTTCCATTTCTATTACTAGGCCGTGGGCCATAGCTGGATATCGTTCAAGTCCGTTTCAATCATCGAGGGGCAATTTGAATTTAATGTTAAAATTAAAAGAATATTCAGTTATCTCCAAATTCGCAATGTTCTGGTCTGAAGATGTGCACATTATTTTAAAATTGATTAAATAAATTCTACAAATTTGACGTTTCTGCGGTCCTTCCATTTTACTTACTTTTAGAGATAGCAAGATTCTCTTCTCGTTTCTTTTCTTATTATCCAATCAAAACCGGTAGTTTATTTTCTTCTGGCATTTCGATCCAATGACGGCTGGTGTTAGTACGCGCGCTAGCGCCCCGCTTGCATTTGATATGTTTTGTTTATGTTTACATTATCTTGAGTCAATATTCATTGACATTTTCATACAATTCTACTATTGTTTTCTTTTCCTGTATTTTTAAGTATTATTTACATTTAATAGAATGTGAGAAAAAAAATGGCGCTGTGTTTGCATGTCGATAATTAAATACATTAAAAAATGTAATATTTTTCTTAAATAAGATGTAAAGTTTCTTCCGACATCATTATCCTGCGTATTATTAACATTTTGATCGAATTCTGTTATAATTTTTTTTCTATATTTTTAAGTAGAATTATTACAGATAATATAATATCAGAAGAAATTACTTTTTGTTTGCACATCGGCGATGAGATACATTCAGAGGTAAAGTGTTTTTCTCAAATAAGCTGAGCTAAAGTGAGATTGTTGTGTTGATCAATGGAAAGTTTTAAATATTCATGAAAGAAAAATATCTACCCATTTTTTTCTTCTTCCAATTAATGAACTGTTCAAACTGCTTTTAGACAACAGCATAAATCACCATAGAAAGTGTTATACAGTAAGTTTTACTTTGAAATGTAGTTAAATTATTGGCGAAACGTTAGTCGAGGCCTCCATGTGGAGATTAAAAAAGATTTTCTGTTCTGTTTGTGTGTCTGTCTATTTCGTGATAACGGCCGCAAAAATCATGCTATTGACTTGTAATTTGGTACACATGTTTATGAACCACACAGAATTAGCTGTATAGTTTTAGATGTGTATTCCATTTGTAGTTCGTGTACAGGGACACACCAAAGTTTTTCTTATCATTACGGCCTACGGACAGAATTTGTATGTACCACGATAGCGGCCGCAAAAATCTCTCCCGATTGACTTGCGAATTCGTATACATGTGCAGGCTCTGTATAGAAAGAGCTGTGTAATGTTTTATGTCTAGATCATTTATGGATCGTGTACAGAGACACAACAATTTTTTTCTTATCATTACGGTCTATGGGGTGAATTTCGTTTAAGCGAATTTTAACTTCGTTACTCCGCATTCAACGAATTGAAATTAGCGTACATTATTGATATGCTTAAACTGATGCTTTCCATAGAAATTAAATATGTGTGCTTAGGCAACCAATGTACAGGACTTTACAAAAGTATTCCGACAATGTCATGTAATCATCCAAATTTTGTCAAATTTCGAACAATTATTTTTGAAAAACATAGAATGAGTTCAAATGTTTTTACTAGTGTCCTTTTACAGAGGAAAGCAAAAGAATTTCATAACATTAGAACTTATGAGGAAATTTTTATCTAAGCGCATTTTAACGCGTTTATGCTGCACTCAGTGGAATTAACATATATTACAATCATACTTAAAAACATGTATATTAACATATATTATAATCATACTTAAAAACATGTATTATCTCTCTCTCTCTCAAAAAAAAAAAAAAAAAAAAAAAAAAAAAAGAAGGAGGTTTGTATAAGCTAATTTTATTTACAGGATCATACAAAAGAATTCCGATGACATTCTGTAATCATTAAATGAGGTCAAATTAGGTTGAAATATAAGTGAGTTATAATTAATTTTGTGTACTATTTTTACTGGCGTATATAATAACGGTGGCTCCTTTTCAGGGACACACAAAAGAATATCGTACTATTATGGTCTATAGACAGTATGTATTAAAAATGTATTTTAACATGGTTACATTAAATATTATAAAATGTTATTAGAATGTTTAAAAGCGTATTTTTCTGTGGAAAATTGTGGGCATAGAATTAATAATTAGTTTACTGGGTTACACAGGGTAATCTTTTTGCATGAAATTTGGTACATGTATTTATGATTTAAACACTTGTACCAAATCATAGTTTGGTACAAGATTATGTATCAAATAATCTGATAGCCTTCTATTTATAAGTAATTAATAGAAGGCTGTTATTAGGAAAATATAAATATATATATATATGTAGAGAGATAGGTATAGACAGAGATATACAGCGAAAAGTTGAAGAGGGGCCGGTAGCCCTCATTAGAAATGTATCTGTTTATGTAGCGAGTCGTCATATATGTATATATATATATATATATATGTATATAAAGTGAGAGAGATGCATGTTAGGGCTCAGCCGAAGAGAAAGAAAGCGAAACACTTGAATTAGATGAGGGATAAATCCAATGTTACTGATGTCATTTCTAGAAGTAAGTTAAAATGGAGCTGGGCTGGGCACTTTTCCAGAAGAAATGATGATAGATGGACCACCAGTCCTATTTTGGATACCGCGATACAACAAAAGACCGAGAAAGACACCAATGTGAAGTTTGGAAGAGCAGAATGGAGAAGAATTGCAGAAAACAGGGTAGATTGGAATCACTTAGAAGAGACCTTCATCCTGCAGTGAACTGATAAAGATTGAAATTGATGATAATAATGATATATATAACTTGTAGTAAATAAATATTATCAATGTTCTATTGAATAATGAGTGATGAAAATTGGACGTTGAGGCTTCTGATCTGCAGATCAACTAGTTATTAATATTTTACTTTTTTTAGCACTTTTTTTCAGGAATATGATTTTAGCACTTGTGTGCAAATTAATTTAAAATTTATTCATCGAATCACAATATTAACAGAAATATATTGCTTTCAGCCGTAATCCAGCATCGTAAATGTAAACTCAGTTCCTTCAAATAGGAATCAATTTTCCAAATTTATGTGCAAAGTTTATTTCCAGAACATTTGATATTTTCATTACCTATCTTAAAAAGAATATATTAGAAAAATTTTCAGATTGCCCCCCAAAAGTTGAAACGAACTTGTTTTTAAATGACATTTTTAGCATATGGCCCACGGTCTATACGGCTTCTATGGGGATTTTAATTAAAATGCTCAGATTTTAAACTAAAATTTATTTTATCAACATTAAATATAGCCTATAACAATATGGCATACTGTAGCTTTCGGTCAGTGAAAGAAGTTTTTAAATCGGTTCAGTAGTTTCAGAGATTACCCTCCACAAACAAACAATTTTTTGCGCTTTATATAATGATATAGATAAACTCAAGTTTTCTAGTTAGAGTTTTTTTTTTTTTATTTTTTTTATCTCATTTGTCATTCCATTTTCAGCTTTTTTCCAGTTTATCCTCGATTTGCATTATCAACGGAACCCGTGCCACTCAATTTTGTGAATAATTGGGAGTATACTGTATATTATGCGGCGAATATACAATTTTTAAACAGTATACATCGCTATCTAAAATCTTTAAAATGCATTCTTTCCCATTGGATGCAATTGACAGAAAGTGCGTTGTTAACACTATCGATACAAAAGCTTTTACCAGAACAGCAGTTTTTTTTTTTAAATAAGAATGTTGGTCTATTATTAAACTTTCCTTTTATTGTTATAAAGGTTAGAGAAAGTACTGCAAGTCTCCCCCCCCCCCCAGTTTATTAGTTATTACTACCATAATATTTTTTGACAAATGAAAACAATTTTCATTGCCTATTAATTTAAGGTACTTCATTATTTACAAAGTTTTTTAAAGGTCAATTATATCAATAATTGTAAACAGTGAAACTTAACCAAGCACACAAATTGTTAAGGTAAACTAGATATATAATTTGCACGAAATAACCACATTATGTAGTGAGAATTTTCACATTTGTGTAACAATATTTTTAAAAAGAAAAGTATGCTTGTCTTTTCGATACGCGCTAATTATTCTTTCTTTCTCTTTCTCTTCTTTTTTTTTTTAAACCAGTATCACGAAATTTAATTGAACCGTAAGAACCGATTCTGAACTACTTAAAGATTTTATCTATTTACGAAGAACATAGGAAAAACATACGGAAGTTAATTAAAATTATGCTGTTTAATTAAAAGTATTTTTTTTTCTCTCTCTCTCTCTCTTTTTCTAAAATTGTTTCTTACTAACACGTGATATTTTCAGCATAATAGAACAATATTCCCCAGGTACATTTGACAATTTTCCGTTCATTATACAGCGGATATCTTTTAATGGGTAAAGGAAAATAGGCACAGATACGTACAGATTTCTTTTCCTTAGATAAAATATTGATAACAAAGAAACAAAAATAATCATTCGACATTTAGGTAAATATTCGTGAACAATGTTATGCAATTAAAATGCATTTTCAAGGAGAAAAGCATATTCTTAAATTTGTATATCTACATTTGTAAGTAGATAGAATTTGTACAGCATTTTTTAGCTAAAATTTCGCAAGACCCACTAATGTAGTATTTTTATTCACTATGTTCATCAAGTTCACTATACCAATTTTCCTAATAAAACAGGATAAAATGATCTACTGATTTATGGTTACAAATTAAGTATATGTTATGGTTGATGAGAGGTATTTTTTAAAGAGCCTTTTCTTAATATCCGTATTTTGAACGAATTGCGAGAAAATAATATACATTATTCTGCCACATTAAGAGAATGTTACCTTATCCAATACAATTTTCTTACACTTAGAAAAAAAAAATGTACCGCCTTCATTTAGAACGAATAAGTGGTCATTTTCTAAATCCCTAAACTAGAAATATAGATTTTCGAGGGTATAACGCACGCCAATAAGCTGAATAGACGAAATGATTGAGAATTTCTAGTCTATACATATCTGGTAGATGGTAAAACAATATTATAATTATTATGAATCTTCTGTACTGCGAGAGATTCTCGCTTGATTTTCTAGAATTGGGTCGTAAACCAAGATTTTAGTTGCTAAAACTTGTCTCTTGTATTCGCATTTATTTATAGAGATTTCTAAATACGTTTGACCTCGATCGTATAGGCAAACGCTCTATAATTCTAATAAGGTTTCCTAAAACTCGCTTTCAAAAGAGACTAGAATTTATAAGGATGACATGGAACTATTTTTACTAGAGCCACAATTTAGAATCTAGATGTCAGTTACACAATTTTTCTCTGTAACATTAATGATTGGTACAAAAGGGTATAGAAAAATATTCAGGTATTTTACATGGATATAAGTGAAAAAAATAGGGATATAAATGTTAAATCAGCGAAAACATCCAATTTTTTAGAATGTCGTGAAATATAATATCACTATTATATATAAATAAATTTAAAGTAAATCATTGCATTTAAGTACATTTAAACTAATACGTTAAAGTAATATTACTATTGTATAATACATTTTTATGTATTGATATTTATTACAGATACAATGATATTTAGATGTTTTAAAGAATTTTAATTAACTAAATCTTTTTCTCGCTTCACAAGAGTTATCTAGCAAATTATTAAGTTACTTATTTCATTTGGGCGTATTAGTCTTATCTTTTAAAAATTCAATTACTAAGTATAATCGAAAATTTTGAGTATTTTAAATTACATAAAATAAAAAGAAAGCACCACAGAGCTGGCGTTTTAAAGTAATAATCACGTAACTTTGAATAAACGCCATAAAATGAAATAAACTCGCGGGCTTATTGCATTTTATGGTGTTTATTCAAAGTTTTGCAATTATTATTTTAAATTACCTTTTTTCAGAATTTGGGGATAAATATATCTGTATATATATATATAAATGTTTGTCTTGAGGTTGAATAAGAAGCAAATAAATTCTTAGATTTACTTTTTTTTTTTTTTTTTTTTTACAATAATAGGTGTTAATATTGCTAATAAAGGGCTAAAATTTCAAAATATGTTACACTTGCTTAAAATATGTAAATGCTCACCCATGTGCAGTAAAGAAAAATGTGATATTGATGTATCATATATTTCATTCTTATAAAAATATGAATAAATAACATTAATAAATTAAATTTTATCTGTATTTTTATGCATTAATAGTTTTGTAAAAGAGGCAGGACATCATGAACGTAATTTTTATCATATTTTGCAAGGAGCCAAATAAATATGTCTGTAATTTCCCTAAATTATTATTATTTTTTTTTCAGTTTGGTTTATGGGTATATATATATATCACATTGATATATAATACATTTTATTCTTACAAAATGTAAAATAATAATATTAATAAATTCAATTTTTTCAAATTTTTCAATAATTCAATTCAATGTCTTCTCCACTTAATTAAAAATTTATTATTTAACACAGTTTAAATAACTTTCACTAAAATTAAGAAGTTAAATTTATGTAACAACATAAAAAAAACATTTTGGTATAAAAAAAAAAAAAATGTATAAAATGATTTAACTGTTTCTTATAAATTTTAACTCGCTGAAACCAAAAGGTGAAGTTTAACAGTTCCATCATGCATGTTTTATTTGCAAATTACATGTTTATAGTTGAATTTTGCATGAAATCATAAAAATTGACACAATATAATTGATTATAAAACACATGTTTATTAACTATCTTAACATGTCTATGTACTGAATTTCATCAGTTCCTAAAAATAAGAAATTGATAAGGGGGTTTTCTCAACATTTATTTACAATCACAGAAAACTGTATTATCATTCATTGAATTTAAATAAAAATGTGAGTAAAACCCCTTATAGTTTAGCTTTTTTTCGAGAGAAACTAAATAGTAGTTCATTCCATGGCGTAGAACATTTTGAGATTACACGATATTTGTTTGAGGTTTTTATAAAAGTATAGTTCAATGCATTTGACTATTAAATTATGCAAAGGAAATTTTGCTAAATCTTACGCATGCGCAGTTAAAAATTATTAAGTAAAATGCTCACATTTCATTAGATATTTAATATTTTGTCATTATGATTGCAGTATGCTGTGCTTATGTTGTATGTCGAATTTACCGAAAATAGCTTTGCACTGGGTTTAATACTTTGCATGTTATAGCTAAAAATATGAAATTTTTTTGGTAATTTTTTTAAGAAACCTTTATATCTCCCTGATTACATGCAGTAGAGACTTAAAAATGTACAGAGAAAATGAGAAAAGTTCCCTAATCACATGCTACAGCCAGATCGTATTTCAAACATTGTTTTTTACAGGGTGATGCCAAATACTTTCATTTTTCTTTAATTTTTTACTAGTCTCCCTTTCACTTTTGGCGCAAAACTTTAACTGAAGAACATAAAGTATAACATGTTTTTTTACACTCCTGAAGTTTCAAGATGATTTGTTTAGTACTTTTTGAGATATTTAAAAAAGTCTGAAATCGAAAGTATCCGGTCATTCATGGAAAGGTAGTGCATATCCTATAGAAAGCATTATTTTGTGCATGTGAATAACTTACTTTAATTTCATTAAGATTTGTGCAAAGTAAAGTTATTAAAACATGAAAGTATATAGAAGTACCTGTCATAAAACGAAATGTTTTGGATTACTTTTGGCTGTACCTGTACGCAAACCAGAGGTGGTATTTACTCCATTTTCTATAGAAAACATCCGATAGTGAACTTGAATTATATATGTCAATTTCATTAAGATTTGTGAAAAGTAAAGGTTTGAAAATATGGTTTAAAGAAATAACTCTCATAGAACGCAATGCTTCGAAAAACCTTCGAGGGTCTCTGTACACAAACCATTAGAGGTATTTACTGCATTTTCAGTAGGAAACATTCGATAGTGAACTTGAATAACATATATCAGCTTCAAGAAATTCCATGAATGTTTACGGGAGTCAGATCGCGGACAGACAGACCGAAGTCATTAACACTTTTCAACCTTGTTGGAAAGTGTTAGGAATGATTTTTTCAAACAACTTAAAAATTTCAAACAACTTAATTATTATTTATTTATTTATTTGCAGACCTGTTTTATTTATCTTTATTTATTCGTTTATTTTTAATTAACTTAAGAGCATTTTATTAAAAATAAGAAAATCTGAAGAAAATAGAAATTAGAATATTCAGGCTATTATTAATAAATAGATTTATCGGTCCGAATTATCTACGGTTTTACCTATAATGATATGTATCTGTTACATATAAATATTGAAAGAATATAAATATATAACTACTTTATTTTTTAAGAATAAAACCATTCTTTTATTTCTTATAAAAGTGAAAAATAGAAAACAAAATGTAACAATAGATAGAATAAATGAATTTGAAAACAAATTTTAGCATATCCATTTGCACTTGAAACACAATGAGAAATAAATATAAAAATGATGACGGTTGTTGAATCATTCCATATTACTATTTTTACTAAAAAAAGTAATAGTTAAGGACCTTCTGAAATTTTAAACTGACTTTATTATTCGAAAACAAGTAGTAAATAAATGACAATACCGCAAAGAGTTATATAAGAGTAAGAGTTCTGATAATCATATGACTCACTCTAAACGTTAAAGATATTGAAATGTAGTTGTTGCATCTACTTTTCCCTTTCCCGTTTTGTTTGTTTTTTAAAGAATGAAAAATAATTTTTTTAATTCCCCATCGTACTATAGGTATGGGGAACTTAGGTAATCGTGAAAATTTTCGACCTTGTTTTTTTGACTTTTTTACACGTTTTCAGGTGTGAGGAATCCGAAAATGACAAAATTTGTATGGTGTCTGTCTGTAGGGTGTCTGTTAGTGTTAGTCCGTTAGCGTGTTAGTGTGTTAGTCCGTTAGTTAGCCTGTTTACAAGATATCTAACGAACAAATGATCGCAGAGAGGTCAGATCAGTTTTAAAATATTACTTTCGATACTGGTAAGAACCCTATTCATTTGCAATGTTCGAATTAAAAAACTTCGTAAGTTATTAGAAATTTACGATTTTCTTAACATGGGAGAATAGGACAAAAATTCACTTAAACGGGAATTAAATGGAATTTTTTTTTACTGTAAAAATGTCAGACCAGTTTTAAAATATCAATTTTGATGCCGGAATGAAAATCAGTAACTATAAATATGCTACAGAGACAAATTCAAAATTAGACAACTTCAAAACTAGACAACTTCAAAATTAAGACATTAGACAACTTGAAAATTACATTTATGTTATTTGTTTGAACATGATTGAATACAAATATTCTAATAGGAAAATTTCGTAAATTATTCGCAATTTACGATTTTATCAACATAGCGAAATTGTAAATTTTTCATATAAATATGAATTTTGAAGATTATTGCATTGGAAATAGTAGCATGAAAACTAAACAACGGAATTGACCCTGATAAAATAAATTAATAGATTAGAATAAGATAAATATATTGAAGTGAACGGTGGATAGCCTATTAGGTGGGGATTTCATTCTGTCACTGTATCAAGCTTTGGTCAATTTCATTTTTTTAACCTGATTATAATATATCTCGCACTAGAAATTTAACATAAATATGATGGGGAACTGAGCAGAGTCCACCTATGCCAACTATTTGTTGTTGTTGTTGTTTTCCGAGCAGAAACCTTAATTAAATTTTTGAAGAATAATTTATGTATATAAAACTCGTTTATGTATTTTATGAACAAAGATAACAATAATAATAATAATCGAAAGTTTAAACGTCACACTTTTCCTTTTAATATAAGAAAGCTTTAAAGACAAAGATTTTTTTTTTTTTTTTTGAACAAAATAAGCTTTGTGTCTTAATATGTTGTTTATGAATTGTGTTAAAGATAATAGCATGCAAATATTCACATCCCTAGAGTATTATTCCATAAAAATATAATTTCATAAAGCTACCATAATTTAAGTAGTTTAACTGCTTATTATATAAAATAATAATATATTTATTGAATGTGGAAAGAAGTAGGATAAGCATATTTTCTTAAAGTAGATTCCAATGAAAAAATTTCTAAGTAATGCAAGTGTCTGAATTTCTCAAGTGTCTGAAAATTCAAACGCGTTTTGCTGTCTGAAAATTCGCGTATTTACGTGTTTCAGACATTTTTGTGTCTGAATTGATATTTCACACATACTTCTGTCTTAAATTAAAATATCTATAACGTCTAAGGTACATTTTAAGACATTTACGTGTCTTAAATGCCGTTTCAGTTGTTTTTATGTCTTACTTTAAGACCCTTTTATTTGCAGTGTGTAAGCTGTTATTTTTTAAAGTTTTAGTCAGAGTATTTCCTGCTTAACTTTTACTTAATATTACAGCAGAGCAAGTAACAATAAAGAAGGTATTGGCTCTTGGGCCAAATTCTTGAAATTTTGCTACATTACACGTTTTCAGGTCTCCGGAATCCGACAAACAGGGTTTTAGCGGTTGCTCTCTCTCTCTCTCTCTTTCTCCCTCTCTCTCTTTGCTGAGTGTGCGTGTTAACAGCTAACAGCTAACCTAATTCGGTATTTCAGATGTGTATTATACAGAGATGCTTTTTAAAACATTTTGTTGAGATCAAACAAATAGTTCGTGTATAAGAATGTACAAAAGCGTAACAAAAGTACTAAACCACATGAAGTACGCATATATTTTTTATATGCATAAAAGCATATTGGACATAGAACATGATGTTAAAAGTAATAATCCTTCGTTTACAGGGCCACACAATAGATTTCTGGTATATTACAGCTATGTTTGGAAATGGCTTGAAAAGCATTTCTCGTTTTATTATTATTATTATTATTATTATTATTCTATTTTTCTAAATTTAAATGCACTGTTTGATGCGTATTTAATTTGTGGCCAGTTACAGGGCTAGTCAATACCAATCGAATGAGTTTGAAAGAGTGGTGTGGATGGCAATTCTCTAAATAATTTGAAATAGTTTTTGAATATGATAACAATGTTAAATGTTTCAGAAAGGTAACTAAAATATTTTTGAGCTTAAGGGGTTGGTAACCGCCCATTTACACAAAAAGTTATATAATATATATAAAAAATATAATAACAAAAATGCTTATAAAATTATTACTAAAGCAGTTTTGAAATTTTTATTTAAAATACTTTGCAAATCTCTAAATATAGATTCTTATTTTTTTATTTTTAATTGTAGTATAAGTGTAAATGTATGTGTCTTATAAGTAACTGTAATTAGTGCTGCCAGATTTGAGGGAAATTTTTATTCAACATACACCGTTAAATTTTACTTGTAACGGTTTACTAATAACATAGACGAAATATGTGAAAGATATTTCGAAACAATTAGTAAACCGTTTCCCCTGTGGCAGAAATTTATTATGCTTTCTGCGACAAGCTTCATCAACACCAAAATCTTTCTGCAGGAACAGTTTGTAAAGTTAACATTTACGAATTCAAAATAAATTATTTTTAAAGAGTAAATAATATTCAGTATAACCAATGCATTTAAATTTTAACTTGGCACAAATGCATATATCTGCACTATTGGAAGAAAATACTCTTTTTTTTTTTTTTTTTTTTTTTTTTTTAAGGAAGGTGAAAATAAATCTATTGATCTTAATTGCTTCAGATTTTTTGTTCACATTAATATACAACATTGTTTATAAAATATTCAATGAATTCAAACCATAAAATGCAGTAACACATCAAAAATAATTTGCAATTTTTTTTAAGGCATTTAAATCATGAAATGTCTAAATTAAACAAATGTTACAAATACTTTAAAAATTTTATTACTTTTTTTATATTAAATATATATATTTAAATACACAAATGCACTTATTTCATAAGGTGCAAACCAAACAACATAAAACATAATACAGAACTCAAAATTAAAATACAACAGATTAAAAGTAAAAATTAATATAGAATACTGAATATCATAATAAAATATAAATAATTTACAACATTTATAGTTTTTGAGATTATTAGAAATATGCAAGACAACATTCTATTAAAATAATTAATGATTAGTAAAGAAAAAAATTAGAAAAGTTACCAATTTTATAACTTAAGATACCCATTAATATTTATTGCTATGATCTTTTACTAAATATACAATGCTAAAAATCAATAAAGTATTTTTAAGATTAATTTCTTAATTTTGTATTTTTTGAAGCAAGGTTTGAAGCACCAAAACTAAATACAAAACTGGTGTATAAACGATAAATAGACAATAAGACTTCTTCACACACCATAAATTTTTTGCCTCCAAGGCAGTAGCACGTGGTTTTTTTTTTTTTTTTTTGCACCTGATGAAGGAAGGCTACGTCCTTTCGAAACCGGTTGTGCTGGCTTAAAATTTATGGTGTGGGAAGAAGTCTTATTGTCTATTTAAGGTTTGAAGCTTCATTTTTCATTTTGCGTATAACTACAGACGTTACAAATTTCCCCATAGTCTTATTTCTGTATATATTTGTGAAATATATTGCATAGTTCGAGCCAAACATTAAAATTAATGCAGCTTTTAAAAATTTACGTGTATTTACGTGTTTATTTTGTTGGTTACACACACACACGATCAGCTGGATAAATATACGATATCAAATTTACAAATTTTACATGATAAAATGTACATAAAAAAGCTTGAAAAAAAAATGTTGAATGATGAAGAATAACGACTATTTAAACAAATAAAGTGCACAAGTACGCAAAATTTGTTTCGAGTTGAAATAATTAAACATAGTCCTTCATGGATTAGGAACATACTTGTACAATTTATGTTTGTTTACGTAATTCTTACTTAATTTAATTCCTTTCGTTTCCAAAAACAAAATCTTTATTCCTTATTACATCTAATCTTTTAACAATTAAATTCTTCGATTACTTTTACAGGTAAGGTTTTTGTCTTTTGGCGCTTAATCAGTTCTGTTTCACACATTTCAAGTACCAAACTTATAATTCATATTTAGACCTTTATTCTCTAGAAGAACCGTGTTTGATCTAATAAATACATTTTATCAAGAATTTTCCCAAGAAACTACACAAGAAACGAGATTTTACTTACCTGAAATAGTTCTCATGCAAAAAAATGTAGATTTTATAAAAGCGATAAAAGCTTTCCCATGCTATCCCATGCTTAAAATCACTATCGCCTAACCTAACTGTAGGTTAAATTGCCACGTTGGTCATAATAAGATAGCTAAAGATTTTGAAAAGAAAATTTTATCCCTAAAGTTTCTACACCTGTCGCGTGCAGTGTTGCCAGATCTGGTGGATTTTTATTTAATAATCACCAATAATTTTTTATTGTAACGTTTGCCTAATCACTTCGAAGAATGATAGTCTGTTATTTATATCAAATATCAATTCTCAAAATTATTGGTGATTAATGAATAAAAAATCCGCTAGATTTGGCAACACTGGTCGCGTGTACGATACGTATTGCTTGTACTGGTTGCAAAAAAGTGAAATTTCATGAACTTTTGCAGAATAATAGGAGGTGACAAGAGCAAAATGTTAATTTTACATATCGTTAAAGAGTTGATTGTTGGGGGAATCTTGGATTAATTTATCTTAGGTAAGGGAATGTTTAATTTTTTTGGTTTTGGGGAAATTACAATCAAGTGCTTATTATGGTTGGCTTGCACGATTAACTTAAAAAAGTATTGCACTGTAAAATATTTGGGGAAAAATAAAATAATGGTTAAATAAGCTTAAATGTTGACTTATAAATTTGAATAGGAGAAACTAAAAAAAGTTATAATTTAGTATTATTTGCTTTTAAACTTCTCATTACTTTTTATATAACTCGTTGCAAAACTTGCTGAAAAACTTTTGCAGTTTATTAAGATTCTTTCAGTTCAGTTCAGTTCATTTATGAATTAGACTGGGTGCTAAGGTGCACTATTTCATTTTAATACATCTTTCAAATCTTTTCAACCAACTTTCATCTTTACTAAACAAAATGCAGTATTAGTCTTCATTGTATTAACTTTTGATAAAATAAAAGTTTTATCATTTCCTAGTTGTTGTTTTTTTAACCAATTTATTTTTTATACATTAATTACAATAATGAGAGATTCTAAAATAAATAAATAAATTATCGTGTGAAATAAACTTTTTTTTTTCATTTCTACTCAGAGAATTAATGCATGATTCACAGGTTTCAACTTCTAGGTAAGTATATTCTTAAACTTTGTATAAACATCTTGATGTATTCCCACAGGTTTCATTGATGTTTTAACGCTCCTAAATAGATCTTTTATTTATTTTTAACATAGTATTTCATTGCTAAATAACGACTTTTGAAAATATTCTCAAGATTAGCCAAAGAATATAAACCTAATGATGAGAATTAACGTTTCATCAACCTTTCTTTTTTTTTTTTACCTTTTAAATTGTAAGACTTAAAGATTAGCTTTTCCCATTTGTTTACGCTTGCTCTGTAAGATCAGTAATAGAAAAGTTCACTGGGCCGAATCTCATTGATGGTGAAAGTCTCTCTCTAATGATCCGTCTACGGAGTGAAAGTGGACCTCATTACCCCTCCCACATTTGGGAAAAAAGTACCAATTATGGATAACATTTCGGTTATTGCCTTCAATTTGCTATAGCATAGACATGATATTTTCATGCAGACAAAACATCAAAAAGTCATTTGGGAAAGGTGTCTGAACCTGTTATTATTTAAAGACAGTTGTCGTTTGAAAACTGTGAAAGGAAAGTCGAGGATAAAAAAGTACCAAGAAGAAAACATCGTAACGTACATATGACTTTCACATGAAATATTTTATTAGTTACGCGTATGAAAATTTGAGCCTAGATTTCCGTTATATGATTCAAAGGATTCTCGTGCATTTTGACTAATTCCTACCTTACAGGATTTTAACTTAATAAGTGATTAAAAAGCTAAAAAAGGCAGAACAGCGGGATAGACTAGAATGTAATTAAAAATGCGCGTAAGTGGTAGCAATAGAGAATAGTTTTTCAAGAATATATTTTATGGGGTACATGCTAAAGAGCTTGTATAGGTTGGTTGATTGGTTTGTTAGGTTTAGCGTCGTACTAGTACTGCGTTATGGCTGATTGGTGACAGTCTAGGACGCCCCCCTAAGGATGATCCAGAGACATATGCCATCACAATTTTGATCCTCCATGGAGGGGATGGCTCCGCTGCTTTAATGACCTCCCAGCGGTATAATTTGGATGGGGAAAAATTGTATAGAAATTACTGATTGAAAGACATTTGAAATCATTGAAATTTAAAAGAGTTTTTCACCAAGCGAAACGACAATGAAATTCGAGTTTTTCGCCAAACAATAGTAACAGTTCATGCAACAACAAACAAAAGAAATTCCCACCAATTGATACTGAACGGTTTTCAAAGATTATTTAGTACTGTGTCTAGTTTATATTTAGCGGACTGATCCAAAAATGAATTTTCCCACCTTTGTAACTCACGGTCTGTATATCCATAGCCTCTTAAACTAGATGCCTTCCGCGTGGCTCGGAAACTTGGAAACAGTTCAAGCGGTAGACAGCGCTACCTGGTACAGATTGCGCGACTTTTTTACCCAACAGCCACCAAAAATTTTTAAAAGTGGGGTTTGATATAAATAAAGGCGAATGGAATCGAATAAACGTCGATTATGTATATCATATATCACTTCTTAAATTTATTGGTGACAGTTGAATAAAAAAGTCGCGAATCTGTACCAGGTGGCGCTGTCTACCACTTGAACTGTTGCCAAGTTTCCGAGCCACGCGGAAGGCATCTAGTTTAGGAGGATATAGTATATCATAGAAACAAATTTCTTGCTTCTGTGAGATGGGGACTTTACAAAATAACTAAAATTAAATTAAATTTCGTTGTTTTAAATTCATATTTTGACATAATGTTTTTAGACTGTTTCTACACAGTTATCGGACTATCTGATTGTTATGGAGAATGCTGCTTTATATTTGTCCGTTTACTTTGTATACTCTTATAGTAAGCAGTTTGTACTTTGATAATTTCATGAAAAAATACTAATTAATTGTTTATTTATATCAACAACAACAACAAAAATAAATAAAAAGATAAAAAGATAAAAGAAAGAAAAAGATAAATGTGACAATTTTTTCAGATATTGGTTAGATATGCTATTAAGGTAAGTTAATCCGGTTTTAAAGACTCAGCTTCCTATAAAAAAATGACATTGAAATATACATGGTTCGTTTACAGGGTCACTAAAGGGATAAAAAATATAATACAGTCAATGAATACTTATCGAGTGAAACGCATTTTAAGAACTTTATACGATTTTATGTTACTATAACAGTCAATATTAACGCAATGTGTTATATAGATAGCAGGATATAGTTTGTTAAATGTATGTGGAGACACTATACTTTTAACAACATTTTATTTTTTCTTCGATATAGTTAGCTCGGTTCATACCAATTTTCAAATTAAATAATAATAAAAAAAAAAATCTGGAGTGACTCCACTCGACTTTCCGAACATTGAGTAACTAACAGTTTTGTAGATAAAAAAAAGAAAGAGGAGTTGCTAAACAAACAAAAGCGAGAAAACCATAACAGAGTGTTTGAGTATTTTTCTCCATATATCACACGAGGTTTTATTTAACGCTACTGAACTTTGAGCCCTTAGATCATAATGATAAAGAATTTTTTGTTGTGTCCCTGTAAAAATCTAAAAATTCTGACAAACTTAAACAAATTTTCACATTTTACCCACAATTTTGTCAAAGTCCCACTTTTTTTTTTTTTTTTTTTTTTTTATTCTTTATTATTGTTACTGAGTGAATTTGTATAGGAAAATATAGAAGAAAGTCTCGTGGTGCACAATTCACCAAAATGCTTATAGTTAGTGCAACAGTGATTTATAATATTCATACAAATTTTCAGCTCAATTGAATAAGGCGTTTAGATGCTATTGCACTTTTAAAAATTTGGTCACATAGGCCATAATGATAAAGAATTTTTCTTTGTGTCCCTGTAAAAAAACTGTAAGTGCTAGATTCACCAAAATCTATACAGTTGGTTCAAATGTGACCTATAACATGTGTACAAATTCTTTGCTCAGATTAATAAGGCGTTTAGACGCTATCACACTTTTGAAAATTTGGCAAAGAATTTTTCTTTGTGTCCCTGTAAAAAAAACTATAAGTGCTAGATTCTCAAAAATCTATACAGATTGAGTATTTGTGACCTATAATATGTGTATAAAGTTTTTGCTCAATTGAATAAGGCGTTTAGATGCTATCGCACTTTTAAGATTTTGGTCCCTTGGCCATAATTATAAAGAATTTTTCTTTGTGTCCCTGTAAAAAAACTATAAGTGCTAGATTCACCAAAATCTATAGGGTTCGTACTATGGTGACTTACAATATACGTACCAACTTTCAGCTTATTCGAACAAAGCGTTTAGACGCTAGCGTGTTCACTCACAGACATACACACATACATACACACATACATACATACACACACACATACACACATACATACACACACACATACATACATACATCATCGTAAAAATAGTGAAAACGGACTCGTTGGACCTCGAAACGTATAGAAACATCAAAATCTCGAATTCGGATTTTTGACATGATTACAATACTTTCCTCACTATAGTGTTCGGAAAGTAAAAAAAAAAACTTTCTAATTATTCGAGCACATTTTCTTTAGAAAATGAAATATTTTAGGCATTTTTAGGCATAAAATTAAAAAAATAATATTATATGTTTACAGTACAAGATGCTGATTTTAAAATTAAATGATTATCGTAAATTTTTCTTCATTCTGATACACTTTCAGATACTGAGCTTTATGGAAATAAATTACAGATTTTTGGTAAAGGTAAAGATTTCCCTATTTATTTATGAGCATATTTGAAAATTTGAAAATTCCCTTTTGAAAATTCAATTGTTTAGTAGCTTTTGGAAATAAAATTCAGAAATAATATTATTTGTTTGCAGTTCAAGATACAAATTTTAAAATGAGATAACTTAGAAAAAATGCTTCACCATGATTAACTTTCAGCTTCATCATTCCCTATTTATTTATAAGCATATTCCCTTTTGAAAATTCAATTGTTTAGTAGCTTTTGGAAATAAAATTCATAAATAATATTATTTGTTTGCAGTTCAAGATACAAATTTTAAAATGAGACAACTTAGAAAAAATGCTTCACCATGATTAACTTTCAGCTTCCTCATTCCCTATTTATTTATGAGCATATTCCCTTTTGAAAATTCAATTGTTTAGTAGCTTTTGGAAATAAAATTCAGAAATAATATTATTTGTTTGCAGTCAAGATACAAATTTTAAAATGAGACAACTTAGAAAAAATGCTTCACCATGATTAACTTTCAGCTTCATCATTCCCTATTTATTTATGAGCATATTCCCTTTTGAAAATTCAATTGTTTAGTAGCTTTTGGAAATAAAATTCAGAAATAATATTATTTGTTTGCAGTTCAAGATACAAATTTTAAAATGAGACAACTTAGAAAAAATGCTTCACCATGATTAACTTTCAACTTCATCATTCCCTATTTATTTATGAGCATATTCCCTTTTGAAAATTCAATTGTTTAGTAGCTTTTGGAAATAAAATTCAGAAATAATATTATTTGTTTGCAGTTCAATATACAAATTTTAAAATGAGACAACTTAGAAAAAATGCTTCACCATGATTAACTGAGCTTCATTGAAAAGAGTAAATGATAGCTCGTATGATTAAGATAATGATCCTCTTACTTATTAGAGCACATTTTCTGTAGAAAATCAAATACTTTAGCATTTTTTGGAGATAAAATATTCATAAATAATATTATTTGTTTCCAGCGCAAAATACACATATTAAAACGAGATAAACTTATATATATATATATATATATATATATATATGTATATATATATATATATATAATAAAGATGATCTATTAAGCATAGTAGAAGCCAAGCAACAGATACAAGATCACTGAAACACCAATGACCAATAAGATTTTTAAAAAAAATTTATCAGTGGATGAAATACACTATTGTAAAGAAACCAGATCTATTAATTAACAGCCTGCAAAACAAACGAATCAATAAAGTAACACAACAAATCTTAACTTAAAACCATAAACTTATAAAAATTAATGAAAAAATAACCTAAGAAACACAAGATAGGAAGGAAGAAGGCAGGCGGCAAGACTTCTGACTTGCCTGTGGGGTTAAACTAGTTTCACGCCGGCAACACTCACCAAGCCTGCCACGACCAGAAGAGGAGCCATATGGATTTAAAAAAAAAAAAAAAAAAAAAAAATCAAAGCAGATGAATAACAATGAAACCACACACACACATATATATATATATTCCATTGCAATTAACTTTCAGAGAATGAGCTTAATAGTAATAAAATATCGTTTGTATGACCAACATAAAGATAATTCTATTTGTATGAGTACATCCCCTTTTGAAAATTCAATACTACATCTTGGACATTATGTTCAGAGATAACATCATTCGCTTACAATGCAAATATATATTAACTAAAATGAGACGAATTAAAGAAAAATTGCTCCATCATAATTAATTTTCAGATACTGAGCTTTAATGAAATGAATTGTAGTTTACGTGATCAATCACTGTCCGAAATTTGTGAGGAAGTAATTGAAAGACATGCGGCGCCACACAACTCTGCATTCAATGATTTGTCAGTCACGTTCAAAACTATTAGAAATGTAGGAAGTATTTACGTGGAAATTTTTGAAAAGCCAGCAAATGTTGAAATTTAAGAAAATATTCAAAAAGGTTAAAATAAAATATAGTAAATGAAAATAAATGAAAAAGATAAAAATTAGATGATTTGCGTCTCTGTGGCGCCTGTAATAGAAACGTTGAATTTGCAGAATAAATGATCATATTGCTTTATTTAAAAATTATACAAATCCGACAAGCACGTAAACGTAACAAAACGAATACTAATTAATTCATCATATTGGCATTTTTATTTATACCGTTACATATTTTAAATATTTTTTTATATCTTTGATAACTGTTTTCTCAACTGAATTGGGTGTTTAAAAGGAATTACCTTACAAATAGAAGTATCTCATTAAAAAAAAAAAAAAAAAAAATCACGTTGCATATTGTAAGTAATGTAAGTAATGTCTACAAGCCACAAATCGTTAACAACAATAAATAAATAAATAAGTAAATAAAACACACAAGTAACCGTGTAAAGATTTTTCACTGTTCACAATGTTTTTAAAGAATTCGGGGGAGTATGGTACAGTGTATGTATAAGAGCTGCTTGAGGATCTATGGACTTTTATAATGAATGTTTGCCTCATAATGGTTATATGGGTTACTTTCGTATTCCTGCACGTCTGCATCTATTAAAAAGTTGGAACTTCCATGTTTTGCACACCCGTTTAAATTTATTAGATTGGAAGTCGCTTTAATTTATTTGTTTGATTTTACACAAATTATTTGCTTGAAAAATGCCACATTTGCGTGAAAGAGTATTTTAAGTGAACATTTTTAATTTACAAAAATAATTAAAGATTAGATGCATCTTATAGTAACCGTTTAACCAGAGAACAAAAAAAAAAAAAAAAACTATGAAAACAAAATAGCAAGAATAACAAAAATAAAGTTTTAGAAAGCATAATTAAATGTTTTTTTCTTTTGTCAAAACATTACGGTTTTAGAAAAAAAAAAAGAGTTTTTTGTTTATAAAAGTTTTGCTGTAATACTAACACATTAGATTGAATATTAGATAGTTAGGGCAATTGGAAAGCATAATTGTGATAACAAATTATTATTACGCATGCATCATTTTTTCGGGCACATTTTGTTAATTTCTTTTCATCTTCAAATTTTCTTATACACTTATTTATAAAAGTAACGAAATAATAATTTATTTTTATTTTATTTATTAATTTTATTAATTTTCAAAATTAGTGAATATTACATAGCAGGAAAATGTATCGAAGAAGTGGTATTAAAAAGGAATAAATGAAAACTTTGCAGTATTTCAAACGCCTTCTAGTATCGGCCAAACTAGGCAGTTTTTGAAGTAAGTAATAGAATAAATGAGCACCGTCAATATGTACGTAATGAAAAAACTCTAAATCATCTATTGCTTAACAACAGTGATCTTAAAGCCTCTGTATTGACTTTTCGAAGTCTAGCATTATTTCTTTTCCATTTCTTCTTTCTATTTGGATCTTCATGAAACTTTTTGCGTTTTTTAAAACTCTAAAAAGTTTATTAATGATCTCTTTCCGACGTCTTTCATGCGTTATGCTAGGAAAATTGCTCCCGTAATTTTCTATCGTTCGTAGTTTTTAATTTCTTATATTTATTACTTGCACTTTTTCATTTTTTATTAATTTTTGTTAATAGTCCTATTTACTTCTTATTTCGAAGAAATATTGTTTTAATATCATTGTATGCAACGCCAGTACTTATTTAAAAATATCTTTTCTATTTATTTAATCTCGTCACTTGCTTTGATATTGTGTATTGCCACTCTGATGCTGCACATGTGCCTACTTTTTTTTTTTTTTTTAATGGTGAATGGTCATACTATTATTTTAAACAAAAACAAATATTGCGAGTTTTTTCAAGGGTATTTGTTTATAAAGTTTTTATTTATTATGCATATTGTATGTGATTACGTGTCATAAACAATTTTCATCAAATGTACCTCGTACCTCATTTCCTATAAATAGCGATGGCACAGCACTGGTATATACTTCTCTTTATGACTGACATTTTATATTTGCGATTTGTCAAGATCATTTTTAACGAGTTGCTGCGAGTCTATTTTATTCTTGAATTCAAATTACTGCAATTAGAGTTATAAATGCATATCACTTTTAAGCTTATTCATCAAGTTGCAGTGTTAGAGATCATGTTTATGTTTTATTGAAAGTAAAATATATTTAAATGCATATAACTTAATAATAATAATAATAGTAAAAGATAGGCGTAACTTTTAAAAATATATTTTGCACAATCATTATTTAAGGTCAGTGAATTTTAAAAGATAAGTTTGAAAAGGTTAACTAAAACTTCATTTCGATGAAAATTAATTTTATCATTTTTTTTTAAAACTAAATTTGACCTACAGCTTTGAAGAACTGAGTGGTAATTGAGATTAATGTAATTTAAGAGAAGTGTTTAGCTCAAAATAATCGCTCTTTACGCCCTTAATTAAGTAAAAATATTACCTGTAAAACTTGTTTTTATTTACAAGATAATTAGTCCGCATGGATAACGATCAAATACAATAATTTGACATGCAAAATAATAGAAGAAAAACTTGCTCCATATGTAAAACTGAATAATTAAATATTTAAAGCATAATTTTACCTGTGTTTTTACGTTTATTTTTAATAGCAATAAAAAGAAACATAAAAAAGAAAAATGAGTATGAAATAAATAATAAATTAAGAAAAATAAATTTACACTATTATAATTTAACAATAATTCATATCTTTTATAGACATTTATTTCATCGAATTTTAATAAATTGAAATATTTGCAAAATATCGAAAGATGGCATATGTTACGTTTGTCTATAACTGTGTGCATTCCAATGCAGGAAAAAAAAATACATATATATATACATATATATATATATATATATATATATATATATATAGGTACTATATCTAAAAGGTTAAGTGGGTTTTACATCACATTGGACCTACGCTATGGGTAAATGGTGACGATCAGGGACTTATCTATAAGGGTATTGTGAATAAAAGTCTATACAGTATTATCCAGTGTAGTAAAACAGTTTAAACATTTTATAAATTTTTAATAATTTGAAACATTTTAACTGTATTTAAAAAAAGAGAGAGAGAGAGAGAAGAAAAAAAGAAAAATATTCACTCACCAATAACTTCCGAACTTGTTTAAGATTTGCACTTTTTTTTTTAAATATATTTAAAAGGGAAATAAGAGAAAACTTGAAGATGTTTCCCTCTGTTCAATTGTTTATAACATGGAGAAAGTAAAATTCTCTTAGAAACATAATTCATTGAAAAGCAAAAAATGTCACTTACCTGAAAAAGAAATATGAAGATTTGTCAAACATTAAAATAGTTACATGTAAATAGAATTGTCAATAATAATAATAATAAATTAATAGAAAAAAGTTTTGTTGACTGGAATATTTTACCAAATATTTTATTCCAATTTACAAAGTAATTCATCTTTATATAATTGCACTATTGTATGATACACTTTTATATAATTATTTATGAGTTATGTTAACTTTTTTTTTTTCTTCTTCTGCTGTAATTTTTTTTTTTTTTTTTTTTTAAATACTGAAAAACAAATTTCTATTTTTTTTAATGTATATATAATAATAGGAATAATTCATGTCTTTCATGATTACTCTAAAGCACAGTTAAAAAAAAAAAAAAAAAAAAAAAAAAAAAAAATCTTGCTATATTACACAAAAATTCTGGCAGCAAAGTGGCAATAACATATCGGTCTTTGAAATTACTGTGTTAGAGTTATGGAATTTTCCATACATGTGCACTGAAATGTATCAGTATTAAACCAGTTAAAATTTCTCGGAAAAAAAAAAAAGAATTGAAATTCAAAATTCAAATTTCAATGTTTTTGAAATTTTTTATGAGGCTTCATGCGACTGAGTTTTTTAATTTTTCACTCGATTTTACATTATTATAGTTTATCGATATGTTCTAAACATTTTTGTGCATTATTTTGTAGATTGGTTAATAAGATTAGTTTTTAAACATATTTTTATGTTTAAATGTTAAAACTATGCATGGAATTTTAGCATTCAGACATAAAAATACTTTTATAAAAAAAGTTATCTTCTCAATCAATTCACAAAGTAATTTAACCTTTAAATGCCTAAATATTTTTAATCCATTTAAAAATATTTTACAGCTTTTCTCTCTTAAATAAATCTCGAGAAAAATATATTTTTTTAAATCATACATTATTTTAATTATGGTTTACAGCTAAAAAGCAATTTGTTGAAAATCAGCAAGCAGGGGGCATTAGAGCTTCAATATTATTCTAATAATACTTTAGAAGACAAAATTGCCTATGTTGCCTTTCGACAATTGGGATGTTGCCTTTTTTTCGTTGCTTTTCGACCTTATACATTTAAGGGTTTTAACCATTAAGGGCTTATACATTTAAGGGTTTTAACCATTAAGGGCTTATACATTTAAGGGTTAAAATAAGATAACTTTTAAAATAAAATAAATGAATTTTTTTTTTCATTTTATTTTAATAGTTTTTGAGCAATTTTAATATATTTAATATTGATACATTTTAATGCACGTGTACTCAAAATTTCACAATTTAAAGATAGTAACTTCAAAGACCGATTTTCAATGTCCATCTTTCCCTTAATTTTCATTTTTTTTTTTTTTTTTTTTTCATTCAGCGACAAAATAAATGAATGAGGCTACAACGAACTATAAAATATTATTTTAAAATTAAGAAAGGTACTTAAAAATAATCGTTTATGGCATTTGAATAAGTTTCAGATGAGTTCTACACAAATTAACGCATCGCACCCTGGCGAGAAAACTAACGCAATTCAAAAATATTCACTTTCAATTCTATGTAATTGAAAAATGTGTATGATGTTCCCCAACGTGTACATCTCTATTTCGCAATTTATCCACCTGAGAGGCAATTGTGTCAGTTTTATTATAGGCTTGTCAATGCTTCATCATTATCTTTAAGTAGATTTTTCCCAAATATTGCATTTTTTAATTGTGTCACTTTTCTTGCTAGGATGCAGCATTTACAAATATTCAAATTCTTTATCGCAGAACTGTACAATTTCTTGAATAATCAGAATTAACATTACTGATTATTGGAAATGTGTTGAGACATATAATGTAAATTTGAATAATTAAAGCTATCTAATTTATAGAGTTTAGAGGCTTATATAAGATTTTCTTTAAACCCTCTATTAAAAGCCACCTCTTTAAAGTGCCAATTTTATCTGGCACAGTGGGTGGTCCTCTTAGGGAGTATTAAAATAAACAATAAAGATTCAGAAACGAAAAATATTTATTTTATTTTTTCAAAAGTTATCGACAATTGTTTTTTCAGCCACGGTATAGTCATTCTACTGGAACGCCTCAATATCGCTAGCAGCCCTGGTAGTTTCCGCCCAATCTGTTCTGCCTCTGGAGCACAGAGATAACTCCACTTATCCAATTTGGGATTATGCAGAGGGTCCCTCGCCGGTGATTCTGTTTTCAATAGAACACACACACTGCTTGTTAAACATCTCGCGTGCAGATGGTGTATGCGGAAACAAGAGGGGAAAATTCAGTGATTCCTACGAGGTTTGTCACACCTGAACACGTTGATACTTATTTTAATGTTACAGCCCTTTTCACTGATCGATGACGGGAATCAAAATTTTGCCAATATTCTCACGGAAATATTTCGGGTTTTCATGAATATTTAAAAGAAGACGTTAATAATATGCTTATTGTTTTTATTTTGCATTTGTATATCAATAAATTATATATATATATATATATATATATATATATATATATAGTTAAGATTATGTTTTAGATTAAATTATTAAAAATAATTGCAAATTTTACATTATTACAAAAACACTTATAGAGGTTTTTATGCATGTTTTTAAAATTCATTATTGATAAAAAATGAAGTAATACTTTCCCAAATTTTTATTTAATACCGACAATTTTCTACAAAAAAATAAATATTTTTGAAACTCACACACACAAAAAAAAAGTTAACCAAGCTAATAGAATTTTTAAACAAATTCAAATTTGAATGTAACACATTCAAAAATTTAATCCTATCTTCTCACAATAAATATTTTACAAATGCAGTTTAGGACAATTTTAACCAACAGATGCTGAGATACAGCCATATGGAAAATCGTAGAAGATGTATAATAGCAGCAACGGCCGATATACAAGTAAGTTTAGTTAGCATTTTTTTCCCACCTGGCGATTGGTATGCACCAAAATTAGATCGGCATAGAATTTCTTTTTAGTGCTCTTATATATTAAGTTTTATGTAATTGTGCTAAATTAAAACTGAGGTATAACAGCCTCCTCAAACAAATTGCAGTACAGCTCAGCCTTTCTATTGCTATGCACCCAGATTGAATCAGCATAGTTTTTCCTAACGGTACTCTCACATATTAGGTTATGTACAAATATACAAAATAGAAACCGAGATATAACTTAAATTAATATTTGATATAAGGATGAAGCAAAAGTCTTGCCCTGATTATAAGTATTTATTTTGCTCAAACTATTATAATTAGTCATATGTTTGTCTGGGTATATTGTAAATATTGTTAAAAAAAAAATTATAAGACTATTTACATCAGTAAATTCCAACGTGAGGGCCCCTTGATATCTCGGAGAATATCTAAACAGTATTTCAGTTCCCGTGAAGTGTTCTTTAACATGTCTTCTGTTACAGTACTCACAGAAGTTTGTATCCTAACCTTCAGTTCTTTGACGTCAGCAGTTGGTGTGACAAGGACTCTGTCTTTGATGTAACCCCAAAAGAAAAAATCAAGAGGAGTAATATCTGGAAAGTGCGGAGGCCAGGCCAGGGTGCTCGTGCTGGTCCATACCTTCCAGCATACAACCAAAGCCTTTTATGAAGAATTCTTATCAAACTTGTTTGCGGTATTTGAAGTTCACGTGATGCTCGGCGAGTTCATTTAGTAGGAGACTGTTCAAACGATTGTTCAATGCGATCTACAGTTGCTTCTCTCACAGTAGGTCTGCCACTTCTAGGAAGTGTTTCTTTAAACCTTTCATACCGCTTTATTGATTTTGCATCAGGAGGGTTACGTTAACGTCCATTATAACGTCGAAATTTACGCTGAACATTAATGGGCGATTTTGTTTCGTGAAACCAAACAAACACACGTTGGGCTTTCTCTTGAATCAATGCCATTTCAACCAAAAATGATGTTTGTCTTACAAATGTTTTCCTGAATCACTCTCGAAAAAGCACTCGCGCCATCAATTACACAAAACAACTACTAAAACAAACCTATCCAATAATGTAAAAAATACATTGTTATATTAATCGGTTATTTTGTAATGAATTTTCATAATCAGGACAAGACTTTTGGTTTACCTAATATAATTATTTTTAAATTGTTGTTTAAAGTACACTAGAAATGACCAGATACAGTTACCTCATATGTTACATCTTAAACTGTAATAATACATCTGTAGCACTGTAGGGTAAGCGATAGCAGTGTGAGACCAGATTATATGATGTTCATTTTCTATGTTTTTTTTTTTTTTTTTTTTTTTTTGTTTTCCCCAGATAAAAATATATTATTTCTCTAAAAGCATTATTATAAGAATGAACGGCGTTCCAGCAAATATACAAGAAATTAGAAATTTTATTTTTTTTAAATGCATATTTAAAACTTTGCAATGAGCACTTTTTTTTTTTTTTTTTTTGGATGAATCATACTTTCAGTCATTTACAATTGAAGTCAAATGTTAACTAGGTAAAATGGAAGCTGTTTTGTTTCATCTTGGCGTAACTAACATATTATTTGCAGATAAATATCTGAAAATGTTTGCAAATAATTAACCCAGAATACCGAGTAAAACATTTTCCTCATAAGTGAGAGAAAGCGAGAGAGAGAGAGAGAGAAAAGGTTTAATTTTTTATTAAAGAAGAAAGTACTGATTCGCGGCGTTTTACAAATGAGATTGATTGAAAAAAGAAATGGCTGTCAATACATTATTTCGTAAAACTTAAATAATTATAAGAAACTTTTGTTCGAATTTGCATGAATATGTAACGCTACGAACAGAATTAAAATTTTAACTACTAATAATCTCTGTGACATAATTTATACACATGTAGGGAAAAAAAAAAAAAAAAAAAAAAGAAGCGTTTCAATATTATAAAAGAATTGTCGAATTTTACTATACGTATTTGGTAAACCACCTTTAAATCTGCATGAAAAATAACCCGTCGGAAACAATGCCGATTCTGCAAAACTAATCCTAAAACCTCGTAACTATAGTCGTCCCTTTATATTCATTTGTAACTGCTCATTTAACTAACGATTTTTAAAATAAAAATCATAAAAATGTTTCAAGTTTAACTTATTACGAAAATAAACAAACAATAATATTAATTTCGTAGTGATTCCATTTAGAGGTTATGCAGAACCTTTAAAAATAAAATTGTAAAAAATCTGAATGAATTCCGTTTTAAGTCTTAGGTACCATATAAGATTTTCCATTTAGAAGATAATATCAATATAGACTATCGGCTGGCATACTTAAAGAAGCTAATTAAATGAGTTCGTGAAAGTGATATTATCAGTCATTTTGATTATTTATTTATTTCATAGTGTTTCGTTTAGAAGCTAATACCGTTTTCTCAGGCTTATCATACATACGCTTATAGGTTTGAGTAAAATCACATAAATTTACACATGCTATTTAACACCAGATAATATAGGAGAAAAAAGACAAATTAGAAAAAAAAGTATTAAAAAAGATTTTGTTGAAGATATGTGTACCATTACTTTTAACAATGCAAATCATCAATGATAAAAATGACGATAAGAAAATACACAGAAATGGGCTCTTCCCACTTGACGTCAGAGGTCACATGATAGGTGATAAACAAACAGCAGACGAAGTCTTCTGTATCTATAGCGATTGCTGAAATAACATATTTTCTATTCTTATTTTTGATCAATCGTATTTAATCTGTGCTATTTTTTTTATACATCATAATTTTCAATCCATTTTATATCATTATTCATCATTTTTTTGTTTGCTGTATACATTTACAATCATCATTTAAATTTAGTTTATATTTTTTATTGATGTTCATGGAGAACATGTTAAATACTCTGATTTTTGGTACTTAAATCATTGACAGTGCAACATCGTACGGTGTAAAGCCATTTAGGCGAGTAACTAAGTTAATTAACTTGTTGTAACACCTTTATGCAATTAAATTTAATTGAAAACATCTTAAAATTTCAAATTATAATCCATAAACATTCCACAAGAACAAGCTATTTTTATAGCTAGATCAGTTAATGTAACAGTTACACTACAACATTCAAAAACCGATTCTTACAGGTAAAAATAAACACATAAAGTGTTTTTAAAAAAATATTAAATTTACAAATACAATTATTCTACTGTTTACAAATGCCCAATATTACTCATTTATGTTTTTATAAATGAGAAAGAAAGAAAGAAAGAAAGAGAGAGAAACCACCCAAACTCTTACCAATATTTCATTATTTATATGATTTTTGTTTTACATTTTTTACTATAGTAATCCTATTTAAAAAAAAAAAAAAGAGAGAGAGAGGGGGGGAGGGGAGGGGAGGAAGAGGGGGAGGGAGGGAGGGAGAGGGGGAGAGAGAGAGAGAGAGAGAAAGAGAGAGCACCCAAACTTTTACCAATATTTTATTATTTATATGATTTTTGTTTTACATTTTTACTATAGTACTCCTATTAATAAAAAAAGAGAGAGAGAGAGAGAAGGAAAAAAAAAGATCAAGTTATTTTAATGTATTTTGAAGAATAACCATTTGGTATGTTTATTTTCTAATAGTTTGTGAAGTGTTTAAAAAAGGAAAATCAATGAAAAATAAGTTTTATTTTCTTCTATAAAGAGGAAAAATAAGTTTTCTTACTGGCGCCCTGGTTCATAATTTTTTCGGGACATTTTAGAGTTTTTATTTTATTTTATTTATTATTATTTTTAGTGCACTTTTTCACCCTCACGCACATGCATAAACACACACACACTTTTTAAATAGTTATAATATACCAATTTTAACGGTAGAATTGCTTTTAATATTATTTTTAATGTACTTAATAATTTGAAAAATTAATCAGAAGCAAATTGCAAAATGCTTTCATCACTGATGAAGTCAGTGATCCACGATGAACATCTGCGGCTTTCAATCAATAGTTCACTAACCGACAAGCTTTTTCAAAATCTTCCACATCTGTTATCAAGCTCATATTAAATATGTCTTCCGGTTCATTTCAATAATTCTGCCATATTTGTCCTATCGCATGACAGCAGTGTAATATTGCATTGCTTCCGCAATTTTATCTATTGTTATCTAATGCAATCTTCGAGGAATTTTATATTTAACTCTCTTTCGGATGGCTAGAAAAGATGGAACGTTTGGAAACTTTTCATTATAGAACATAAGAACGAATATATTCTGAGATATAGGGCGATTTCTTATTCAAGTATGTAAAACTGATTTACGCAATAAAATAAATATTACATAGAATAATTATATACGTATTTACATTTTTCTCGTCAACCTATTTAATTACAGAACTACTAAGCCAGAAGCTGATTAGTCTGAATGGTAGATACTCTGGTATATAAAAACAGGTATATTAACAGGTATATAAATGTAAAAAAACGAGTACTTAGGACATGAGAATTGTTTCTTTTAAACAGAAAAGACTAAATGAAAACAGTTTTTCTTTTTCAATCTTCTTTGGTACACTGTTAAAAATTTCTGTAAATTTAATGCAAATATTTATCCAGAGTCTCTGTAAATTTACAGTAATTCTTAGGTAAAAGTGACTAATTGAGATTCTCAATCTTTATTCAGTATTTTTACCTAATTTTATTGTTTCATTTTTTTTTTTTATTAAAAATAAAAATGACTATTTTTACTTTAGAAAAAGCATTCGAAGTCCGAAATATATTCTCACCAATAATTAATTAAATTAATATTAGTCATTAACATGAATGTATAAAAAAGTTTTTTAACATCTCTGTTTATTTTTCTCTGTAATTTTACGTGAGACTTAAGATAATAGGTTACACAGAGTTTTTTGTTGAAATTTTTAACAGTGTATTAAGTTAAAATATAGAAGGATATCCGACAACATTCAGTCAAAATAATAATAATAATAATCCATTCATCCAAAATTAAACTCTGATTAGGACAAAATTTTATTTTATTTTTAACTATATTATTAATATATATATATATATATATATATATATATATATATATATATATATATATATATATATATATATATATGTATTAATAATTTCAAAATGTTTAGAAAAATGCGTATCTGTAGTAAATAAAGCTACATGAGAATTACTAAGGTAATCTGAAACCCGTATTGTTACTGCATTTAAATAAAACAGAAATAGCTTGAGAGTTTCGTCTGGATTTTTATTAATAATAATATTAGAAATTCATACAAAAATTTATAAAAATGTACATATCAAAAGCGTACCCCTGCACGCTACACACATCTAGTTATTTCGTGTTAATATATTTGCCAATTCTTCCACATCATATACGAATTCCATGTTCTCTTTTCTTTTTTAATTTTTCTGCGCTTTTCCTACAGTCAGATTTTATATTTTATAAATTGGCCTAAATTGTCGTCATGAACAAATTCTACTAAACTTCAAGAATCTAATTAAAAATCCAGATATTTAGATTATGTTAAAATTAAGATATCAATTACTTTGAGTAAATTATTTATATAATACAATGGATTACTATCGCAATATATTTTAAAATCCATACAAATGTTCCAATTTTCTTAAAGCGAATGAATGAAAAGGAAACGAATAAAGTAATGTAATCACATTTTTCTTTTTTGTCTGTTCAGAAAACCGTATTAAGCTTTCGCGTATTAAGTAAAAAAAAAATCAGCGTGCAGTGAATTGCCAACATTTAATAATTGATGCACATATCTTATAATCTTTATTCCAGTAGTTAAACGGCAACACTCCTGACGCCATAGTAAACGGAAATAGCTATACCAGACAAAAGGAAAATCGAAATTTTTGCAAATTTACCCATAGCATTGTCTATTGTTTAGACTATTAAAATATCTTTCTCATTCATAACGGTCTGAAATTCTGTGGGTGATAAACTTAAATTTATGAATATAATTTAACACGGATTTTCAAGTATTTAAATTATGACAAATTAATATTGTATATTATTCAATAGAAGCGCAAATATCGGTATGTAATTAAAAATGTTAAGCCATTGTTTCATAGCTGGTAGTCATATTTTTAATGGAAAATATTTTTTGTTATTTTAGCTTTGTTAAAATTTCCAATTTAACCCTTTGCGGCGCAAGGTACTTGGAATCATTTTAATTCCACTCCACCGGATTTCAGGAACAAAATTAAAATTGACGACCTTTTTTGCTGTGTTATAAAAGTAAAATTTTGCAAAAAATTTCCGTGATGAGATTTGTAGTTGGAACTCAATAATTACGTCCTCGCAGCGAAGAGAGTGCACCGCAAAGGGTTAATGAATCGCTCATTCCTACCCGCCTTCATATTATTATTATTATTATTATTTTTTTTTTTTTTTTTTTTTTTTTCAAAAATTATGATTTTTAAGAGTGAAAATATTTATAGTGAATTCAATTTTACGCTTTATACATTCTTATTATATTTCCTTTTAAGAGAAAGAGAGAAAAAAAAACTAAACATGAGTAAATTTTACCGAGCAATTTTCAATAAATTTCAGTTTCTAAAAAAAAAGCCGACCATTAAATAATATTGTTACGAAAAACACTGCTTTTCTTGCACGTCGAAAATGTATGAAAAATAAACTGGCACATTCTGTTCGACGGATGCACTTTATTCAGTTATTTTGTTTTAATCTTATTCAAATCTGTAAAATTTAACAAGATTTTCTTTCTTTCTTTTTTTTTTTTTTTTTTTTTTTTTTAATGTATGAAGACACATCCTGCTTTTAATATAAATCAGTTAACATAACTATTGCTCTGAAAGGTTTTTGTGTTAGTACAATTAAAGTATAAATAAATCATTTTGTATAGTATAATATTATTTAATTTTAAAACAGTTATTAAATTTTACAAATGTATATTTAAAAACTTTCTCATCCATTTTTATAATTTTTATAAGACTGTAATTATTATATTATAAATTATAATAGCATAATTAGAATCCTCATTATAAATTACTGTGTGTGTGTATGGACTAAGTGGGGGAGGTGGCACGAATATTGAATTGTGTCCTGGGCGCAAAAGTATCTAAGTCAGGCCTTGACGACAAAATTCCATTTTAATGTGAAATGAAAGAAGCATTCTTTTAAAAATGTTCACATCCACATGTGAATTTTTCTAATTAATATTAATAATCGGTAATATTAATTAACATTTAATTATTAATTGTTTAAAAAATAATTTTTAATCATTTAAAAATTATTTTAGCTCTTCCTGTGGTACCTGAATTGTTACGGCCTTGACAGATGTAACTGCATTCATGCTCATTTTTAAATCTTGTTGAACAACATTTGTGTTTACGAATTGTGCTCATATCATTTTTCTTCATTTTAAATGTTTTTCTCAAGAGATGCTTAGATTATTAGTAAATTTAATGGGGGGAAATATCATGCTTCATAAATTAAAGATAAATAAAAACTTGTACGCAATACTTTCTCATAATCATGGAAATTCTCGGAATGAAAACTTGCAATCTATGAAAAACTCGCTGCTACTGCACATTTTCTTCATCCGATAAGAAAAGATACAAATTTGTTGTTATAGAAATTAATAATTTATTTCAAATACAAACATAAAAATTTATTATTTTTAATGCAAATGTTTGTTCACTAAAATTTTTAAATATAAAAATCACTTTCGATTTTTCCCCCCGAAATATCTTGTCAGGAAAAAAAAAAAAAAAAAATGTGTGTGTGAGAGAGAGAGAGAGAGAATTAAGAAGAATTTCATCTTAGAAAAGATCTGTATTCGCCCACTTGACATCTTTATTGTTTTATTCAGTCTATATCTCTGTGTGAATTCCTCAGAATCTCCATCCACAACTTATATTACTTAACCTTTCTGTTTTGCTGCCCACGACTCGACGGCATAGTAGATAACAATCTGACAACACAAATATATCACCTTTCACTTTCTTTAGGAGTGAAAGTTTTATAAATTAAATGAAAAAAAAAAAAAAAGATAATAGAAATATTTTTTAGTTTGAATTTTCAAGTATTATCTATGATATACTTGAAACATTTTATCCATGAAGCAATTAAATTAATGAAACAATTAAGATATATAACCTTTTACTTATCTTCACGTTACATCTTGGTATACTAGTTTCATCTGGGGCGCCCCAGCTTGGTCACTACCTTTGCTTTGGTGTTCGAAACTGTGGTCTTCTTGTTTTCTTGTTCTTTTAAAGTACTTTAAAAGAACAAGAAAACAAGAAGACCACAGTTTCGAACACCAAAGCAAAGGTAGTGACCAAGCTGGGGCGCCCCAGATGAAACTAGTATACCAAGATGTAACGTGAAGATAAGTAAAAGGTTATATATCTTAATTGTTTTATTAATTATCTATGATATTACGTCATTTTCCTTTAACGCTATTTTAAAAGATTAAAACTTTTCTTAGATTGTAACTTGTTTATCAGTATTAAAATTCCAAATTTGTAATACATAGCACAAATGCTTCGTTTGAACAAAAGAATTGTTGAAACCTTTTCGGTATTTCGATAAATTTGATAACTATTGCGCATCAAATACTGAAAATTGCTAAATTATTTTCTACCCTATATCGTGCTATTATATTTAAATAGAAAAGTTGTGCAATGTTCAATTTTTATATTAGGCATTATTTTTACTTCTATACAAAAGAACCTAAGGTACAGCTCTAAAATTCTGAAAATTTAAAAGAAAGAAAAGAAAAGTAAGAAAGAAACCCCTTTTATTCAGTTATTCAAATGAAATCTAAATTATTAAAATTTTATATAATTATCCTATTATATAAATATAGTGTTCTATAATACCATACAAAGGGATATTTTCATCCTGAAATAATATTAGTGTTTTTCCATTCACCTTTATCCATCCTTTAGATAATAGGTCGCCAATCTTTCCGATTTCATGGACCACTAAATTCAAAATTAAAAGTTCTGCGGACCTTTAAATTTGTAATTTAAAGAACCGCGGACCACTAACTTAGGATTTATTGAGAAACGCATAAATATATTTGTTGAATATGAGTAAGTCCATTTTACAAATATAAAATAAACCATTCTAATATAAAGCATTGCAAATGCTTTTTTTTTTTTTTTTTTTTTTTAAGAAAATTTTAAATAATTATTAAATTATAAGAATTATATATATAAATATTAATATATATATATTAAGGGGGAAAACGCTAAAAAATTTCTTATTACTTCTATATTATTAGAAATTAAGACGAAAGATTTAACTTCAATGATGAAGTTGCTGCATTCATACATAAAGCTGCATATAGTACTGCATCTATATTAAACCAAATCTAGTAAATGCATATTTTACATTATAAAAATCTAATCGGAAATTGCATTTTTAAGTACATTTGAAACCTTTGAAGAACTGGAACATTTGAGAAATTTAGAACAGTTCTAACTGAGAATTGAATGCAAATAAGAAATTCAAAGCGATCTATGTCTGATATTTATGATTCAAATTTTGTTTATGCTACAAAAAACACTTCATTTATCTTCTTTCTCCTCCAGAAAATCATGAAGTTTAATATCTTGAGTATCAATGATTTAGAAAATCTTGAAGCTAAAATTGACAGAAAAAACCTAATGCAATTCCTGATGAAACTTTAAAAAATGCAAGTGATGTTCAGATTTTTATGCAGACCCCCAAAATTTAGTCACAGACCACACATAACAATCGATGTTCCGGTTGGCGAACTCTGCTTTAAATAACTTCACTCTAACATATTAAATTTTTCCTACAACCTAATTAAAAGCAAACATTACTATATTAATATCATGTTGGGTGCAATCCTATCACATATGCTAAGATATGCTATTGAATACACCGTGAAAGACATCGCATAGAAATTTCTCCACTTCGATGATATCGGCTAAATCAACACCGATCGACGTCATGTTTCAACTAAAAATTTAATCTAATTCCGAGCGTTAACTCTACAGTTTGTATATGTCACCAAATTAGAGCATCTCAGGGGTAGATAGACATCGATCCAAATATGTATTTAGAGAGAGCGAGAGTCATATCTTACGCGGGACGTACTAAAACGAGAAAATCCATCAGCAAAAGAAAATTTTCATGCACTCAGTACATTTTTTAAGAATATAGAAATAAATAAAGACAGAATTAATTCTTATTGTTGAAAAATTCAATGCGCAATGAATAAATTGACATATTATGAACTTGAACTTTATATATCAACGTACTGCATGCCTATAACATATGTAAAAAATTAATGCTATCCCTATAGCAAGCTTTACTAGACGATTTTATTTATTGCTGCTATTCTGCAATATTGCAGTAAATGCAACTTTTTTTTTTTTTTTTTTTTTTTAATTCCGAACAAATGAGGATAATATGCTACGTTTTCATTCCAAAATAAAGAAAAAAAAGATTCAGATGTAAATATTTGAAACGTAAAGGTTTAATACAGATAATATGCGTAAAAATATGGTGAAGGCCATTTCGCATGATATTGAAGATATAGAACAAACACTTTTTACGAATAAATGTTTACTTTTTCATTCCATATTTTTAAAATTATTTTTTACATACTTCAAACAATGTATTTTGAATCTGTGGGTAAATATTTTTGAAATCGGAATTTTTGAGTTATAAAAAGTTAAGAGTAATCATCAGTATGTATTTCAGACTATCAGCTTCAGGGAGACATTTTCGAAATGCGGGAGGGCATGCATGAACTTGGGTCAAAGCGGAACTGGTAGTAATATAACTTGAAAAGTCTCCGAACAATATGCCATTTCCCCTTCCCCTCCCGTCAGAGATATATGTAATGAAACATTGTTTGGAACTACTGATTACGCACCAAAGTTACGAGAATTTTGGAGCCATTATCAATGGGATAATATACCTCTACACATAATATTTGAAAATTTTTGGGTGACTGATGTTATTATCATAAAAGAATTGGTCGCCATAATGAATTTATACCAAAAAGCATTAATTTTAAAATCTTAATACTTGATAGTTCAAATTAATTTCATTCTTAAAATTACACAGGTCAATTTTTTTCTGGAGAAGAACTAGATTCCCTCCGGGGTAATACTCTCCCTAGAAAGATATACTTGAAAGAAACACTGGTAATCATTATTTTCTGAAACACTTCAGATTTCAAAACTCTGACCCCTTAAAAACCACTTATTCTGATACTGTAGATGAGAACCTTCCTGATACGTCCTTCCCTTAAAGCCACGTGGTTCTCTTCTCTACTATCAGTCCTGCTTTTAAAAACTATTCCCCTTTTACTTTCAGTATTTTACGAAATAGTAGCTTTTCCCTCGCTTTAGATAATGTATCCGTTTGTAAACAATAAACAACCTCTTTAGTGCTCCACTTAAAACAAAGAAACCATGAACTGTAAATAAATAAACATATGTACGGGACCTGCATAATGTTCTCGCATAGAAGAGATCTTTAACCTCTTCACTTCACTTATTTGAAACAATATATGCCAAGGAACAGTAGACAGTAGATATTCTGTCACATTTTTTATTATACTGTTATCTATTGGAGAAAAGCAGAGATTGTTCGAGAGGTGTTTTACTAGTTTATTGCATGGGAGAATGACAATACTCTTAATTATAAACTATTCGAGCAAAAAATGCTGATGAGAAATCTAAAGAAAGTTCATAATAAAAGTAACCTATTATACAGCTGATACAATAAGAATCTATAGAACGAAACAAAGGCTTTGAAATACTTTTTTACAACTTTTGTATTAATAACATTTATAATTTTTTAAATTTCAAATCTCCGAAAAAATTAAAAAATCATCAGTTAAAGAGGTAGGGTACATATATTCTACTGTACATGTACATAGGCAATAGTTTATTATTTTAATTCAAATGTGCCATAAACTTAATTCAAATGTGTTATCGCTTGTAAATGCTATAATGCAGTTGCAAAATGTTAGCATCTGTATGTAATGTATATTTGTGGCCCAATAAAGGAAAAGATTGTGGCATTCTTTAGAGGATAATCAAAAGCATGAACCCCCCCCCCCCCCCGTATTCTCATTGTATGGCTTTCAAAATTTTAATTAAAACCTTACAAATTTTAACTCTGTTTAGTAAAGAATAACCATGTAAGTCTTATGACCATACGTATCTAGCAAACACTTCAACGACATGGTAATAAAATAACTATTCAGTAAATATATATATATATATATATATATATATATATATATATATATATAATATGTAACTATTGTTTAATGAGAAAAACGTAAATTTTACAATTAAAGATTAAAATACAACCAAAATTAATGTAACATAAAACACAATCTAATAGAAGTCTAAACATACCTAGTTTTAATATTTGAATAGAATAAAGACGTCACTTCTTTTTTTTTTTAAAAGCGAAACAATATAAGCAACTATATAAACAACCTACTGCAAAGTAGTAAAATGCCTTGCTTGCTATTATAACTTTTAATTTAATTTTAAAGTAAAAGCTCATATCCAGGCCTTGAATATGATAAATTGATGGACTGTACTGAGAAAAAAAAAAGGGGGGGGGGGGTTCTTCTCCGAAATTATGACATGGCTGTCAATATTTCAAATTTTTAAAATTATCATCATTATATTTGAATAGAAATCTCTCTTAATTATTTTCTACAATTAAATCTATTAAAAATTGCTAATGAAAATTCCTGATATAAAATCTCCTTAGAAAAAAATGGGAGAGCATCAACATCATTCATATACGACGGATGTTTCAGTCATATTCCTAAAGAACATTTTTGCGGCTTGGACTTTTAAGCATATAAATGTTTTTAAAATCTTTTATAAGCAAGCATTAACAGCTGAATGTAATAGAATATAGAATAGATTCATTGTATTAAAACCTCTCGTTATATTGTGTTTGACAAAAGAGTAAAAGCACAATATAAAAATTTTCATTAATTCTAAAGAGGACGACGACACAGGAAATTAAGAAATGTAGAAAAAGTTTAAAAGTTCATTCTCTTTAAAATTTTGATTGAAAAATAAGGCAAATTTTAAATTTAATCTTATGGATTTTGGAACGCCTTAAAGTCTGAGACCCCTGGACAAAGTTCCAATTTGTCTGTGCAATAATATGGTTCTGATCTTATCGCAGCGAAATTTGAGTATGTTGTTGAATTACTCTACAGTTTTATTTCTGTAAATGTTCATTGTAAGAATAATTTTGTATAAAAATTAAAATTATATTGAATAATTTCGGGTATATGTTTAAGGGGTAGTAATAATAATATTCATAATTCAGAACTTGGTTTTATTACTGAAAAAAGTCACTATCTTATCAAACAATTTAAAAAAAAAAAGTCCGTAAGAAACGTACAATTTTTAATAAGATGTATCTCAAACCAGCAAGAAAAAATATGAAAAAGTGACAAATCTCTTTTCAGAAAAGATTTACGGTCGAGTGGGATTAGTTCTCATAATTTTTACTTTAGATAGAGATATCTCTTGGAAAGAACGGTTTGTCGAAAAAACATTGACCGTCGTGGGCTGGAAAGAAGATAAAAGATACTGTCTAGCTCAAACTCTAACCTGTATAAACTGCTGTAACAAATAAAGTACAACGAACGAGCGAGACAAACAGTCTAAAAGAAAGTGTCAAAAAATAAGATGCTAGATAAAAACCAAAAAGAATTTTTCTTGGAAGTCCATTTTTATTATTGTAGTAATAAAAGGGTTGGGTAAAAAAGTAATGACATTCTGTAAAGTGTAGGATGTTAGAGTTTTCTCACACTGATATTAGAGGGCAAGGAACATTAACCAGACGATGTAGGAGCTATAAAAATGAAGCCAGCGTTAAACTACATAACGCTGTAGATAGCACAGTAATCCCACCCCCCTTACATCACCCATTCGGATATTTTGTTCTTTTTTTTGTTTTAAGAAAAAAATAAATAAATAACTGCATTACTTAACCCTTTGCAGATCCTATTTAATTTCACTCCTGTGGTCAGTGTTGTCAAATTTAAAGACTAACTGTAATGGTTGCCTAATCACTTCGAAGGTTATTCATCCGTTGTGCATACCAAATATCACTCCTCAAAATTATTGGTGACAGTTGAATAAAAGAACCCCTAAATTTGGCAACACTATTTAGAGTGCTTTAGACCGTTGTAGCCGGCAAAGGGTTAAGTTTTAGGTTGGAGAGAAACAAATAAATAAATGATACCAGAAAATTACCCTTGACAACATTTATATAACTTTTAAAAATGTATTTATAAGTATCCTCATAAAAGTTATATAAATATTGTCCATGATAAATTTCCGGTGTCAGTGTTTTTATTCAATACAACAGAATTTTTCTACCAACTTAATATATTGGTTGCACAGTGTGTGTTAAGGAAATTCAAACTCGATATATATATATACATTTAACAGTATAATAAGCACTTTAACTCTTATTCAAATGCTAGATAATAATTTTGTAATATATTTTAATGGGACATATCAAATTTAATAAATTAGAAATAAAGGAAAATGCATTCAATTTTAAAAACAAAATTGAGAAATAGAACTTATAACTTTTTATTCAATAATCACCAATAATTTTGAGAAATGATATTTCATATACATAATGGACTATCGATTTTCGAAGTGATTAGGCAAATGTTACAAGTAAAAAATATTGGTGGTTATTGAATAAAAAATCCGCCAGATCTGGCAACACTGCTTATGAATACATTACAATGGCATATTATACAAAAAATAATAAAACTGTGGTACCTTGATTTTTTAGTATAATTTCAATCGTTCATTTTTTCATTAAATAAATTTATGAGAATAGGAAAAATCAAGTGAAAATCCCCTTCTAGGAATTTCTCATTATAATTATGCCAATCATTTTTTAAAACAGCGAAATAGAATCATCTAACATCCACACTACTTTTTGATTTCATATAACCGCCACAAATAATCTATGGGATCTGAACATTAATTTGTTAAATCTGAAACTTGAAATTTAAAATTTTTATAAATTATTTTTTTTCCCCACCGAAACAGAGATATGACATGGGGCATAATTTTATTCAAATTTCTATTCGAATCTACGTTCATAAAATAGCAGAAGCCTAAAATGTTTGATTCATCATTTCTTTAGAATTTTGAAAATTCACTCATTCGTGCATGTTTCTTGTATGCGCTTCAAATAACATTTCCCTGCATATAGGAATACTCATCAAACAAAAATTATACCTTCGTTAATTTATAAGATTTTTTTTTTTTTTTTTTTTTTTTGGTGCGTCAAGTGTCTGTTGTTTTTTGTCGTTTTTTTGGTGTGTCTGTGTCTTAAAACTGAAAATGCTGCCGCCATGCCTTTCCGCATTATTATTATTTTTCTTTTAATCGGAAAATCGTTTTTCAATGCTCATCCCAGGTCATTACATTTTTTACCCATTTCAATTTTTTTGTTTGTGATAATTGAGGCATGTGCGAATACAGCACGCGCATTACAAAACGCGTACAAAACCCTTAAAATGTTTTAAATCATCAAAATTCGAAAGTGTATTTTTTTTTTTTTTTTATGAATCCGATGCTTTCTTTATTATTTTAGTATAAAAATAATTAATCATATTAAAAATAAATAAGTAAACAAATTTATACTTAAATAGATATATGTATATATATAAAACTTTTATTTATTTATTTTTTCCGAAGAATTAAATTGATATAAATACAAATTCTAAAGAATGACTATTTTCCTTTGATTAACAGAAATTACATACTTATTCCCAAAAGAAATTTTAGTGTTTTTTTTTTTTTTTTTTTATTAATGAATCTTTTCTTCTAGGGAAGTGAAGCATGAACTTCGATTAGAAATCAAACAAGAGATAAGACTGGCAAACCTGAAGTTTTATGGCTTCATAGCGAAGAATAGTTATTTTTATTAAATCCAAAATACAGGGAATTAGGAAAGAAGAAATATGAAGTCCAATAAGTAAAGGAAACGTAAGAAGGATTTTGATTTATTAGTAGAAGATTTTAATTCGTTTATTTCATTGGTATAAATTTAAAGTTTTTTTTTTTCTTCTTCTTCTTCTTCTTTTTCACAAAGAAAACCGTCTATCATATCTCATATTTAGCTATACTATGAGGTTCTAGTATTATTATTATTATTATTGTTCACATTTTACTTTTAAAAGGGTGTTTAATATTTCATGTAAGATTTTGAAATTAGTTAAAAATATTTCAATTTTGTATTATTCAACATACATGTAGGAATAGTTTTAGGTAGACAATATATTAGACAATATACAGACTAAATTTAAATAAAATATAAAATTGCATATATCTCATTAAAGACTCCGATTTGCTTCGACTTAATTTTGAAATTAGTCTTTAGTAACATAACATCTGAAATAATTTATCGCAATCGATAAAGCTAGTTATGAATTAAATTTGCTAAATAACTTTTATTTTTAATTTTTGTTTTTTAAATAATAAAGAATATTAAAACAAAAACTAAATGTGTATTATTATCTCTTATATTTTTCACTAAATCAACTATTTTTGATAGAAATATTTCCTCTCGGATCAAAGAAATATTCTACTTGTTATTAATTGATCTAATATTACATTAATAGCTTTAAAAAAGTATGAAAAAGAGGATAAACAAGAAAAAAAGAAACAATGAAAAACCTTATATTGGCCCTTTATCTTCAATATTCTACAGCGGAAAGTTCGCATAGGATACTATATTGGGAATTTTCATGAAATACAAGGCTTACGTACATAAATATAACTTTCAATATTATCACTTTGCATATTTAAACAGCATATAGGGTAGGTGCTCCAGTGATTGGCATGCTCCAGTAATTGACATATATCCCGAAATAATTAATAAATAAGAAAAATAATAAAATCATATATTTTACATATAAGAATTTTAACATTTATGTCAAACACTGGAGTATAGGGTGCTAATAACTGGTAAAATGAATAACTAGCAGTGTCAAACACTGGAACATACGGTGCCAGTCAGTGTTGGGCATAATTGATTAAAAAGTAATTGAATTACAATTAAATTACAATTTTAATTATTTTACTGTCAATCAATTAACAAGTAATTGATTACAAATAAATTGAATTACTTATTCAAATTATTTGTAATAATTCAATTTATTTGTAATCAATTACTTGTTAATTGATTGACGGTAAAATAATTATAATTTAATTGTAATTCAGTTGTAATTCAATTACTTTTTAATCAATTATGCCCAACACTGGTGCCAATTACTGATAAAATGAAAAACTAGCAGTGTCAATTACTGGAACATTGAGTGGGTGTCAAAAAAAAAAAAAAAAAAAAAAATGTTATCAAATGTATATATTTTAACATATATGTGGTTCTGAATGTCTTTCATACCATATGTACTAACTTAAGATTTCAAAAAGTATTTTCAGATGACTAGAACATTAAAAACACCAGAGATTGCTCTAAAAGTGTCAATCACTGGTGCATTTACCCTACCGCTAATCAATATTAAACCTTTAATGGGCAATTTAATTACACGATCATTTAATATCGAAAACTCCCAGAACTCACGTGCATAAAATTAGAATAAAAGATATAAATGATTTTTTTGCAATAAGTTATAAGAGAAAAATTCTACTGAAAAATTCTGGAATGAATTCTGCAGTGAGTAGTTAAAATTAGGTGGCAATAATACATCCCACCATTCTTGAAAGAGTTAAAACAGTTTTTAAAAACTTCCTCACTTTTGATTATAAACAAAAAATATATCAGTATTGCAGCGTATTGTTGGTTTAGAGTGAGGGTGCTGTAACGCTTAATGGGATTATTATTATTTTTTTTTTTTTTTTTTACTTATAACCTATATTACAATACAGAATTTGCTTAATATTAATAAAATATTAACATAACTTCTGAAAAATATTCTGTGAAACATTGAAAAAATAAACATTATTGAAATAAAAATATATAAGTTTAATACTTATATATTCCAGAAACATTTGTACTACGAATCGTAAATAATTTCTAAGTAAATGTAATAAACACAGAATTTCCACAAAGTTTGCCTGTTATTACTTTGCTTGTAGAATATTTAAAAAGTCGTTTGAATCGATTAAAAGTGATCGATCAATATTATTAAAATAATATCTACCAGTTTCAGATCTGATATATTTTCATTTTTTATATTTTATCTGATTCTTTCCTATCTGTTACATTATAACATCTTAAATCGGATCAAAAACTTAGATTGATAACGAATGGCTTATTGGGCAAATAATCAGGTACAAACACGGGGTCAATTGGTCACGCAGAACTTATACTGTTATCCCTCTTTATCATACCCCAGTCATCTTTGCTTTGGGTATTTAGTGTAGAACTTGTAAGGTTTTCTACACACGTACCCTCTTCCTCGTTCCTGCATAAGCCGCTTTTCTGACAAAAAAGCTATTCTAGAAAATGGATTTTCCAGAAAGAGCAAATTCTAGGCTTCTTTTAAAATTCTTTTTGTGATTTGCTTTAATCAAAACTGAGGTAATAATTGATGCCGGCTATGAGAACATTTTGTAAATATTAGGTGAATATGAATATATTTATCTATTTTGGAACTGTTGATATAAAAAAGCTTTCTCAATTATATAAGTATTAACTGTTGCACAATGCGATTCTACTTGTGTATGTCTTTGCTTCATAAAGGACAATAACGTATCACATGTAACTCCTTGTAATAAATCTAATTCTTAGTATTTCATACAACAATATAGTAAAAATCCTCAGATTGGTTAATATATATACACCGTGACCAATAAGTTCTCATACACTTTCAAATTTTTATTACAAGAACACAAAATAAATCATACAAAAACTTTTTGTATCAAATTAAAGTAACAATCATTAAGTATCTTTACAATAAATCCTTTGGAATAATTCCGACTTTTAGTTTCTTAACGAGCTTAAGTCTTTTTTGAAATCGATCCCATGCGGCACGCACGGCTTCCATTGACATTTCCTACTATATCTTTTGAATTACATTTTTAAATTTGCTCAAATCAGTGATTTTATAGTTATTCAGTTAGGAGAGCAAATATGACCACGCAAAATAATGAAGGGGGTTGATATCGGGGGAGTTGGGGAGCCATTCATTCTTTGGCAAAAAGTCAGCTAAATTTTGACTGCACCACTCCTGAACCACACGTGCGGTATGAGAAGGGGTACCATCTTGTTTGAAGCAGAAATATTCCGCCCCATACATTCTCTGGACATTTGGGAGTAAAACGTTTTCCAAAACCTCAGTTTTATAATATTAGGCATTGATTTTTAACCCCTTATCAACGAAGACTAACGGGAGTTTTCCTCTTTTGGAAATAGCGGTCCAAACCATCACAGACGAAGCATTTTGATAACGCGGAACGTAATGTTGGTTCTCAGGGATGTTATCAATAGAAACTGATCATACTCTGTCATTTTCGGGGTTGAGACTTTGCTGTAAACTGAATAGTTTCTCGTCTGAAAAGACAAATTCATCCCCAGCGTGCCAAGCAAGAATTTCTTCCACCTTTTGCTTCCATTTCATCTTAGCAGACTCTAAAACTCCGTGAATTTTAAGTTTTCTATAAACCTTGCACCCAAGGTCCTTTTTCAGAATGTTTAGAATTGACTCATTCGATATTTTGAGCTCTCGTGCTAATCTTCTAGCAGATCTTTATCCGTTTCGTCGTATCCTTTCCCTGACCCTTTTCGCAGCCTCTTTTGTCCGAACGGACCTCGGCCTGCCAGATCTTTTTCTGTCATCGACATAGAACGTCTTATTATACCTTCTGATAGTTCTATAAATGAAATCTCTCTTCACCCCCAGGGCTTTGAAGTCTCTGAAAATTTCACCGGCTGCTCTTCTTTGACGAATTTATTTATCACAATTTCTCTCAATTTCTTCATTCTACCTAATTAAAGAAAAATTATAATTACTACGTCATATACACTTGGAATAGCTTTATAACTTACACTAAATTGCCTGCAAAATATTTGGGACTACAGCAAGACATATGTATAACTTTTTAACGTGCTTCAAAAGTTGTATGAGAACTTATTGGTCACGGTGTATATATATATATAAAGTTTTTTTTTTTTTTCTCTCTCAAAAACCTTTTTTTCAACTGATACAAGTGTTTTAGTGCTAACAGAACATACAAAAATGAGGTGTTAACCATACTATATCCACTGTTTCTTTTCTTTTTTCTTTTTTTTCCTTTTTTTTTTTTTTTTTTTTTTTTCTTATAGTCATACTACGTAAGAGCGGTAATTTGATGCTTGTTTCTTTTTAATTTTTTCTGCTATATACATAGCGACTAGAAAACTATAGAAAAACATCTATAGAAGTACTATAAACAACTGTAGAAGACTGTAGAAAAACAACTGTAGAAGACTATAGAAAAACAACAGTTTGAATAGGAAAATACATTTGTTACATTCTCTCAACATGCTTAAACAAACAGAAATAAAACTATAATCACATTACTTATGTAAATAATTAATTACGACCTATGTTGCATTTTTTGGAGAAAAAAACAGTCTTATAAGACAATTAACTTCGTTGAAAATGGATGGATTAATGGATAAATAGACTAATCGTGAATTGTTATGAATCAAAGAAATAAGATGGCTGTCAATCTTTGAAATCTAATTTCAATTCGAAAAACTTAAGTATTTGGCTCATTAACCCTTTCAAGATGGTGGCTAAAAAATTTATTTAAAAACTTTATTTTATTTATTTATTTATAGAGGGGTGATGCAGTAGCTATATATTGAATCCACAAATATCAGAAGACAGCAGTACTTATAGAATCGGTATAAATCTTGGGTTATACATGTGGTTTAAACACACAGAGAAATACTACTAAAATTTAGTAGGCAGATCTTCTAGTTACTAGCCCTGAAAAAGTTAATAGAATGTATCGACTTATAACATTCAGCCGTTTCGGATAAAAAATATTGAAATAATTAAAATCAAACTAGGTAATTAATGTTAAGAATTTACTTTCAAATTGCCCCCTGTACTTTTTTACTTCCTTATACAAAGTATAAGGAAGTATAGTAATCCCGATTTGCGAAATGAATTTTGTATTTCGCATAGCTCGAAAATGAATGATCGTAGAATGTTGCAAATTTATATGTGTGACTGTTTGTTATAATGTCTAGTTGTACACCTGCAACTTCGGTTTTAATGCGAGTTACCATTTCAGAGATATAAACGACTTTACATGAATTTTCGTGACGTCTGTATGTAAGTATGTATGTGTGTGTGTATGTGTGTGTGGGGGGGGGGTGTACCTCGCATAACTCAAAAACGGTTGAAAGTAGAACTTTTCAAATTGGTATATATGTTTGTAATAGCATCTAGTTGTGCACCTCCCTGTTTGGACTTTCTATGGTTTTCCGTTTTGGAGATACTTAGGAAAATTATATTCATAATGACCAAAAATACAAAAGTTTTCGACCATTATAAATGACGTACCATCATAGACATTTGAAAAGAAGCTAATGATAGAGCCAGTAATGATATTATTTCGGAAGTTGGAGACATTTTTGCGTGTAGAAATTTATGCTTAAAGACATAAGCAGCTTTTTGTCGACGAATGCATTTTATTTAATGAATATTCAGCCCATAGACAGAGCCCGTAATTTATCTCGCATAACTCAAAAACGGTTGGACGTAGAACGTTGCAAATTGGTATATATACGTTTCTTATAACATCTAGTTGTGCATCTACCTTTTTGGACTTTATATTGTTTTCCGTTTTGGAGATATTTAGAAAAATTATATTCATAATGACCAAAAATACAAAGGCTTTGGTCGTTATTTATGACCTAGCATCATAGAGATTTCAAAAGAAACTAATGATAGAGCTACTAATGATATTGCTATGAAAGTTGAAGACATTTTTGTGTGTAGAAAGTTATGCTTAAAGACGTAAGCAAGTTCTTGTCGACGAATGCATTTTGTTTAATGAACATTCAGCCCGTAATTTCATTTTTGTGAAAGTTATCGACATTTTAGCGTGTATGAAATTCTGTCTTTAAGACAGAAGAAAGTTCTAGTCGACAAATATATTTCATTTAATGATTATTCAGCCAGTAGATAGAGTATGATAATGATATTGATAAAAAACGTTGTTGATATTTTAGCGTGTAGAAAGTAATTCTTCAAGAAAAAGTAAGTTCTAGTCGATGAATGCACTTTAATTAATTGATATTCAGTAAACAGTTGAATAAATCTCTATTTTGTACTTCAAAAATTAATATTCTTCAGGCAATCCAATGGAATGTCCCTTTTTACTACAGAAATCAAATAAACATTGTTAAATACACTGCAGAGCATAAATTTCGCTAAATCAGGAACAACCGAATATTTCGAAGTCTGAATGGAATTTGAATTCATCGGAAGTATTGTCAGTGGTTTATGGAATTTTCGAGGTAGTTCTGCGCGAGAAACCAATGCGTCATTACAAAATTTTCAGAACTAGACTCCCATTCAGTAAAAGTTTTCAAATTTTGTAAATCCCTTACTACCATTTTTCGCTACATTTTAATGCCTAATTTGACGCTAAGTCAAAGCCCACTTTCGTGGAAACGAAAAAACTTTCATATGTTTCCACTTTTTCTGTAATACTGTGTAGAAAGTAGCACGTAAAGATTAGGCAAGTTCTATTCTACAATCATTCTTATTTTTTCTTTTTTATAATCTTGTGAATCATTTATAGAACTTTCAAAGAATTTAGTTCTGTGCAATAAACAAATGAATTTTTTCAGAATATTCTAGAACTATGTTATTATTGAAGTTAAAGCTTCCAAACTTTGGCAACACTAAACTACAAATTTTCGACAAGTTCGTTCGCCGTCGCCAAATTCGATGCCAAAACCAAAAAATCTACGCTGTCTACTAATTTGTGGTATGGCAAGATTTTGCGGCAAATGTTGTTTCAGGATAGCCAAAAACCCTTTCTCAATTTTAACTGAGTTAATTATTTTGGTAAAATTTATCGTTTCCCGACACTAATTTTTGCCAATGAGAATAAGACTGGATCATCTATACTCGGATGATTTTCATTGTACTCTAAGTTGTGCATTTGCCAGTGAGATATTCTGTAAAAATGAGATATTCTGTAATAGTATATTTGTCTCGGCGACATATATAACCGTATTATTGTGACTTTTTTTATTCGAGTAGCAGTTTTTTTCTTTTTCTTTAAAGGAATGTTCGTGGACTGATACCTGCATGTTTATTTAAGAATGAGTTATCCCACACAAAACTGTTAATGTTTTAATAAGAATATGTATATTCCTGTGGTTGTATAAGGAATTCATGAGGTGTCCACATCAGATTTTTAAATTAGTGTTTTATAAGAAATTCCAATTTGAAACATAAAATATTTTCCAATACGGGATTATAACATAATCATAGTGGTCAACTTTAGCTCTTTTTGGTTACAGAAAAATTGTAATAGGATTTATTTTATTTAATCAGCGGAAACTATTACAGAAAAAAAAAAAAATTCTAATAAAATTTCCTGGTGGCCAGAAAGTGCTAAAGTTGGCAACTATGAACATAATTTTTCAAATGGTCACTATAAATTAAAAACATTGCTATATATTCTCGCATCCGACATAAAGGTTGCACATGTGGTGTTTCAATATCAGTTATCAGTACTGTCATTTATCAGTACTATCATTTATCAGTATTGATGCACAGATTATAGCTTAAAAAGTAAACAAATTCCAAAAAAAAAAAAAAAAAACTTCAATTTCGTCCGCAGCCTTCGTAATTACCGACAATACTGATGGAAAGTAGAAAGGGACTTTTAAGGGTACTAGAGAGAAACTTTTTTTTTTAAGAACCTAGTCAATATTTTTTATTTTCGTTTTAAGAGTCAACAAAGGAAAGTATGTATTTTAACTCTTAAATGCCTGATTATTTTTTAAATCAATTTAAAAATTCTATTTTCATTCTTACCTCTATTAAATAAATCACGGGAAAAATACTTTTAAAAATCATACTTTATTTTAACTATGGTTCACAGTTAAAAAGCAATTACTTTAGAAGACAAAAAACTGGGTATGTTGCCGAAAGGCAACACACGTCATTTTAGCGTTATAAGGGATTAAAAATTGTATCGCTAAAGGAAAGAATGATAGTATCGGTTGTTTAATATGTTATGAAAATCTTTAAAGCTGTCATACAGAGTGTGGACATAGATAATAAAATCAAGGAAATTTTTCCGATTGAAGATTTTTTATTTATTTATTTATTTTTAAGTAAAGATATCGACAATAACAGTAATCATTCAACAAAAAGTTTGAAGAGATCAGATTAGCAAGAATGGGAATGTTTTTGATTACTGAGCCAATCTGGTAACCGAATTGTTAACGTTCTGGTCTTCGATTTCCATGTGTCGGGTTCGAATCATGGGTATTCGTAGTGATTTGGAATTCCCTTTAAGCTGTTGATCCTGGTCTACGGAGCTTTAATGAGCAAAATATGATCATAGAACGACACCTCATATCTTTATTTATTGGATTGTTTTTGATTTGAGCGAAATTTTTGAATTTTCTGACAATGCTATTACTACTACCCATGGAAAAATTTGCTTACTGATAATAAGAAACAATTCACTGTATTAATAATAAGTATTACAGGCTTTTTATTGACAAATATACATTTTTATATTAATAATGAAAGAAACAAGATATTTTTATTTAAAAATTCCTCGAAGTTATTTAATTGTTGAACTAAAGGTGTCGAATATATCGATTGAAATTAAAAGAACAGAAATAACCAACTCGATAAAAATGTCTTATTGGTAAATGTGTAAGATGCTTTAAGATACTATACTTTTACAACATTTTATTTTATTAAAGCAATGTTTAATTTCTAAAATAACAGGTTTTTACTTTACTTTGCCCTCATCTCTCTCTATATTATTTTTCTGTTAAAAGCACCATGACCTTCTCTCTCAATATAACGGGCCATCACGTACTTTTCATTCGGCCCACGTTCTCCACTCCTACCTTTCATTGAGACTTCACTTTAAAAAAATCACTCGAAAATGGAAAGTTAAGAGACTCGGCGCCGGAATGAATACAGACCCGTAGGCGTACTAGAAGGCGTATGGAGAAAGTGACTAACAGCTGTTGAGATCTGATGTTCTTTACATCATATTGTTATTATTTGGTATTTTGATAATGACCTGTGTATGTTTTAGCCATTTAAATGCAATTAGCTACACTAAGATTAGAGTTAATAAAAAAACTTCATATCGGGTTTGATGAGTGATTTTGAAGATATATGATGTATTAGTGTTTAATGGCCGGCAATTACACCTACGATATTTACTAATTGTTTTAATATGATTGCTTATAATCTAAATAGCCTAATTTTAATTCAAACCACATTTAACAGATAATGAAAGATGATAAGTAACATCATCTGCGTGGTCGAAAAATTTTGTAGAACCTAAAGCGAAATTGTGGATATCCCCCCGAAATATCTCATGATTTTCATCATTTATGTAAGAAGTCAAAGCGCAAACACTTTGATTTAAAACTCTTCTTGAAATAAGCAGTTAATTAATTTAAGGACAAACTGTATCGACAAATCGAATGCACCGTAATATTCAATGTTCAAACTGTAAACCTATAAGTTTACACCGAGGAATTGAAATAATTAAAATTTTTGTGTCATGATCACTAAAAAACTACTCTAATTCTGTAATTTAAATTATTCTCGTCATTTGATTTTGTTATGTACTCATGTACTTTTTATAAGTTTAGAATAATGATTTCAAAAGAATGCTTATAATTAACGAAAATTAACAGTTTTAGTGAAAAATAATCCAAGTACAATTTAAGTCTACCAATAAATAAATATGCATTTTGAACTAATTGTATGCTTAAGTTTTCATGATCCACGAATAGCCGAGATCTCCCTAAGAGGAGTATTTAAAAAAAAAAAAAAAAAAAAAAAAAAAAAAAAAAAAAGCCCTTGAGAAAGGTAGCCTGTGACGTGTTTCTGAATAACCTTTATTTTAATAAAAGATGTTGAGAATATCTTAAATAAATTCTATAAATTAAATAACTTTAATCATAACGTTATTTGACTTTACAACTTTCTAAAAATCATTTAATATTTCCCTGATTTTTTTAAACTTTTAACAATAGTTTTACTTTCTAAGAACATTTTTATGTTCCTGTTTAGCTTCAGATTATTTCTGAGAGGAAAATATATTAAGTTTCCTGTCAAAAAATACTAACAATTAGCTTTTAATTTTTAATCTTAGGTAGTTTTATCATTTTTATTTTTATTTTACCATTTAAAGCCAACATTATCCATCTAGTAAACACTGCATTTAATTTTATTAGCTAAATAATTGTATGACACAAAATTATATTTTCCAACCTCGAACTTTACCTTTGAGTATACATATTTAGAGACATGGAGTTTTATTACTTACTTCTCTACACACAGATTATTATTACATAGAACTTTAGTTATGGATACATAGTGGATAGTAGTTAATTCAAGTCACAATAAAAATAAAATTATCTTCTCTCGCAAAATGTGATCTCCCAAGAGAGATAGATATACAATTATATTGTACAAAGGTCAGTAATAAAGGTAAATTAATATCAACTTCTATGGAGAAAATTTGGAACCGGGAAAAACTGGCTCTAAAGGGAGTTCACCTCTCTTAACCCTTTCATTCCCAAATTTTTCCATCCCTAAAACAATAAATCTTATATTTAGTCATAAATTTATTTCAGATGTAATATATATAAAAAAAAAAATTAGTAGAAGTAATAGCAGAGTACAAATCAATATAGCTAAGAAAGTAACTGAGAGGTGTTTATTTATGTTTAATATAACCATTGATGCCATTAAAAATCATAACTTTTCAATAAATAAAAATATCAAAATTTCGGAAGAAATGCATATTGAAATTAATTAAAATACAAATTATAAACATTAAAAAATAAAATAAAAAATATTTCAAACAGTTAATTTACTTAAATCGCCCAAAACAGAAAACTGATTTCGATAATATTATTAGAATAGAGTAAAATATACTTTCATTTATCAACAAGCACAGTGAAATCATCTAATATATATTTTTTTTTTGGTGGGAAAATGTATATAGATTTTAATATTGTTCATTTTGAATCAGCGGAAGTGTTAGATGGTAAGAAAAAAACCCTAAAATGTTATGATTCCAATTGGCATCACGGGGAATGAAAGGGTTAAAGGGTTCAGGTTCCCTCTTTTAAAGCCTAGCCCTTGAAGAGTATTCCAGTATGCCATAGCTGAGGGGGTTTTGAGGAGTTCAACACCCCCCAAATTTTGCAAAGGAATTTTCAGTTATGCATCATTTTTAACACTCAACATTATGTACTGAAGTTCTGACCCCCTCCGAAATTTTTTTCCGACTATGGCTTTGTATGTGCTGCGTAGTGTTATTTACTAGATTCAAATTAACGTAAGTTTTTTCTTTTTCTTTTTTTTTTTTTTTTTTTTTTCATTAAACGTATGACTAATGCTATCCGCGATTGTAATGAAATACTCGCCCTCTGGTGGGCTACGGTGAAATTACAATAAACATGGTTTAATTCGAATTCCATATAGCCGCCATTGCTAGCCGATGTTTAGTTTCACATATATTTATTGAATAAAAATGAATAAATACGGTAAAAAAGATAACACATACTTTTGTGTGCCACAGTGTAAATCCAAAGCATCAAGAAATCCAGAATTGAGCTTCCATTTATTTCCAAATGACGAATTCAAAATTTCAGTTGCTTCGGCTAATGGAAGTAAAGAATTAATCAGATGATTTGAAGCTAATATTTGTTCAACTTCATTTAAAATCTACTTCCGAATCGAACTTTGAATAAACTGAAGTATTTTTTCCAAAAGCAATCAATTTTCCATAATGTAATGGCGGAGAAATTATAGTACGAATATTAAGTAGAATAACAAGAACACTATTGGAACACACGTGGCTAATGTTTACTAACAACTGCAGTGTTCACAAAGCGCCGTCTATCGATCATTACAAACGCGGATTGTCATACACATAATATTTAGAAAAATTAAAGAAATAAGCAATGGCTTAAATAATTTGACTGAATATGTATGCACTTAAATATAAAAAAAAAAAAGTAGGATCGTTTTCATATTTAATTTAAAATGTCTTTATAATAACTTTAAATGTTTGCATGTTTTATCGCAAAATAAATCTAAATATAACTAATCTAAATTGTTGCTTTGAGAATGGAAGATTAAGAGCAATTCAATTTTATAATTTCTTTAAAATTTAAATTTATCGATTCAATGTTTAAAATTAATTAAAAAAGAAAAAAATGTATTTTATTCATTCTAGAGATATTGCGAAAAAGAGTAATTTTGTTAAGAAAATCTCATTTTTATCAAAATTATTTTGTTATCATTATTATTTATAGTATTACACTTTCTTTTTAATTATTTATTGTAAAAATTATTTAGATTTTAGAAGCGATTTATATTTTTGAATGTTACTTATAAAAAAGAGAGACAGACAGACGTAGAGAAGAAGTAGAAGAAGAAATATATATATATATATATATATTTTCTTTCCTACATTTTAAAATAATTTTGAGGTGTCTTAAGTACCAAATTATTATATTTCATTAATTATATACCATTTCAAATCAAATTAAATTTTTATATGTCACTGAACACCTCCAAGATAAATTTCATAATATCGGCATGGATATTATTATTATTATTATTTTATTTATTAATTTACTTAAATATCCTTACCTATGGATATAATTATTAATTTATTATTAAAAATGGCAAAAATTATTAGATAAAATTAAATCGATCGTAGGTTTAAAAAATGTTCATTTGAAGTTTTATGCCATTTAGCATTATTTTATAAATACTGTTTTAAAATTTATCTTGTTGAAAAAATTATATTGTTTTAATTTACCTTTACACAGCTCTGCAACCAAAATATCGCAAAGATTTATTTAATGTTGCTAACGTATGTTTACTCTTCAAAATGAGAAAATGTAGCAAAAAAATTCCATTTATTTTATTTTATGTTATCTTTTATCTTGTTTGTTTATTTTTTGCAAAACTCAAATTTTTAGTTTACTTTTATATGAAATTTCTCTTCAACATGAAATATGGTATCCCTGATGGTTTAAAAATCATATTCAATAATTATTTATTATATTGTAACTTTTATTAATATTATTTTAAATATATAAAATAATATTCATAAAAGTCAAAAAAATAATACAAACATAAAATCGTAGGAATGGAGAGAGGCGTGTTCGGAGAAGTATCAAGGAGAAAAAACAAAGAGTTTCATAGGCAAAACGAGTGAACGCAGAATGTTAGATGTATCCAGAAGTAACGGTTTACTTAATTGTAAGAAATAATATGTTTAGTTCTATGTACTAAAATTAATGGGCTCTTCCCAGCGTCGTCTGCTCAATCACGTGATAGAGGAAAACGAATAATCGAATTCTGAGAATCGAATTCAATTAAATATTGTTCTTAAGAACAAAAATTTTAATATTTAATATAAAATAAAATAAAAGTAATATTGTGCATTTGTAAACAGTAGAATAATTGTATTTGTAAATTTAATAATTTAAAAAAAAACATTTTATGTGTTTATTTATTTTTACCTGTAAGAATCGATTTTTGTATATTGTAGTGTAACTGTAACATTAACTGATCTAGCAATAAATAATAGCTTCTTGTAGAATGTTTATGGATTATAATTTGAAATTATAATGTTTTCATTTAATTTAATTGCATAAAGGTGTTACAACAAGTAATTAACTTAGTTACTGGTCTAAATGGAATTACGCAGTACGATATTGCACTGTCACTGATTTAAGTACCAAAAATCAGAGTGTTAAACATGTTCTTCATGAACATCAATAACAAACATAAACTAAATGATGATTGTAAATGTATACAGCAAACAAAAGATGGTGAATAATGATATAAAATGGATTAAAAATGATAATTTATAAAAAAATAACACAGATTAAATACGATTGATCAAAAATAAGAATAGAAAATATGATATTTCAGCAATCGCTATAGATAAACAATACTTTGTCTGCTATTTGTTTTTCCTCTATCATGTGACATCTGACGTCAGGTGGGAAGAGCCCATTATTTTATTGTTTATGTTATAATGTTTTTTAATTGTATATCCCTGTGATTTTGAATAAATAAATAGATAAATAAATAAATAAAATAAAAAAATAAATATATGTGATGGAAAAATTTGTGTTTATTTTTGCATTCAACATTCTACACAGTATAGAAAACAAAATTTACCAAAAAAAAAAAAAAAAAAAAAAAAAAAAAAAAATCACACGGCTTATATTTTATTTTCCAGTCCTGTGTTATTATCAAAAAAGAGTCCAAATCGTCCATATGTAACCAAACATTGAATTTATCTTTAGAGATGCACGTCAATATAATTCATCATTTTTGCGGCATGCAGCAGCTACCTTCTTCCGGTTTTATAGAATCACGAATTGCGTTATTCATAGCGAAATGCGAAATTACTCGAGTTACATTTCAAACTCAGGTTACATCTGAATTATTATTACTTAAGACATGAACTGTCTCTATAAACTGATGTTCATCTAAACGGTTCAGTTAATATCCTTACTATATTCAAATGGATTCCTTACAAAATACAGTTATCATGTAAAAATTAAACATGCATCAGTCAAGAACCAGTACCTTAGAGATCGTGTGACTGTTTTAGAGTCACGCAACTTCTATAAAATATTCTTCTCGGTTACGGAAGTAATTGTTTTGCTTATTTCCTTACTCCGCCCTTAAGAACGAATTTATACGTAGAATGATTAATTTATAATGTGTCACAACATTGAATCTTCGACACAGATTTTCAATATTGTCAACGCCCAGTTGTGGGATGCACGTTGAAAAGGAATGCACCCTTACGTAGACATCAATGGCTCTTTTGTTGTAAAATGTTGCATCAAGTGGGTCACTAAGTGTATACCTTTTTTTACCCTGAAAAACGAGAGTCAATGTTTTTTGCAGGAAAGTTTTTGTGCGTTTTGTAGGGTTCAAATATTGAAACGTAATTAAGGTAATGAAGCAAAAAATATATAGAATTTCTCTGGATTACTTGCTTCAAATTTAAAGATATAAAATAGTCAGTCAGCGGAAAATAATATATTTTATGTTTTTCCCTTAAAGCTATCAACAAAAAATATAAATTTCAAATAAAACATTTTAAAAAACATCTTAAAATTTTTTTAGAGAAAATATATTCTATAAACAAAGCTATACAAGTTGTTATAATGTATTTTCTTTGTGAAAATTTATCACTATTACTTTATTTATCTTATCATTTATAAAGTTATATGACTATAGTATTTTATGGAGTATAAAATGCATTTACTTACATTATGATAATTATTTATCAGATAATAGAAGATATGCATAAATGTGCAGTAAACAACAACAATAATAGCGAAAGATAGAGGGTGAAATTTAAAAATCCAGGTTTAAAAGTCACAGACTATGTTGTTTCCACGTGTGTTTTCTTTTATCCTACTCTACACATTTCCAATAAATATTTATTGCCACCAGTTATAATGTACAGGGATCCCTATCTACATATTTAAGTTTGTTTGAACTTTTCAATACAAGCCCAATACTTGTATACTAATTCGATTTGTTATGCTTTATTTACTCTAAATAAAAGATTTTGCGACTCTGTCTTGAAAAATGCATCAGGATGAAAACTAAAATATGTATTCAGCTGTAGTGAAAATTAACAAAAAGCATTATTAATAAAATAAGCACACTACTATAATATTTTATTAACAACTAGAAAACCCGTGCGAAATTTTCGTTCTTTATTTCTTTACCTTTAAAATTTAAAATTAATGAATCTCAAATCAATTTTCCCATCCAATTTAAAATTTTATTTCATCAGGAACCAAATTAATACTGTGAGATGAAACGCTAATGGTAGTTAAATCACAATCATTCAAAGAAAGGTTTCAAAATAAAATTCATGCTTGAAGACCAAATTTTCATATATCTCCACCCAGGCAGTACAGCTTTACCTTAGTATAGGAATCCCATGGTGACTTTTAAATTTCTGTCACCACGTTGGCTATGCATTTTTATTCTTTATTTTATTTTATTTTATTTTATTTTTCAACTTTGGAATAAATTTTCGTTAAAAAAATTAGTACCTATTTTGATTATATTTTTTATTATCGCTTTTCCTTTTTTTCTTTTTTTTTTTAAGTCAATTTATGACAATAGTTTATATTCTGTTTTTATTTTAAAAGCATTGCTATGTTTAAAATATCGCTGGCAAAAATTATAAAGTTGCAACTTTTAAAAATACATTTTTCTATAAAATGATTTAATGAGATAAATGACGAATGAACTAAGTCAACGTGCTTAAATATTGCCCACGTATAAATATTATTTTTTATCTTCGCGTATTTAACTTTTTGTGAAATTTGCAATGCAAAATTATAAACAGCTATATTTTGGACAAAATTTAACATATAAAATACTGAATAATAAGAAATAATTATAAGATAAAAAAACTTTTTATAAACCACGTGTTTAAATTTTCTGTTGAATCATAGCTATAGAACTAACTACATTAGCACTTTATCAATGCGTATGAAATCTTTAAATCGATAGTGACGTCAATTTTTGTGAGATACATAATTTAACTTTTTACAACGCTCACGTTTAATTACATGTATTTATTTTTATGTAGAAAAAAAATGAACTCGTATTTTTTTTTTTTTTGCAACAATTAAATTATAGCTAATATTTTAATGGCTATCTATAAGGTATTAGGAGGTTATTATTTTCCTATTTTAATTAATTATAAGAAAACTATTCGAAAATTCGAAAATCGGACTTCAAAGTATTGTGTTGTCGTCGGGTTGTGAGCTATTGTGAAAGTTTCAAATGTCTAGCTAGTAGGGAAGTTAGTTAAAATTCGATTGGAAGATTTGTACCGGAGAAACAAACAAACAAATAAGAATAGAAGTTAGTAAAAACATGGTAAAATATTCTGATTTCAGAACTTTTTTTATCTATTTATTTATTTACTTAATAATATTTTTATATTTATGTATATATAAATATTTTTTCTTTTCAGCGATAGCTTACATTTAGAAAAGTCATTCATTGTGCTTCAAATGGACCTGATCCGTTCAATTTTACATGTATAAATACTTGCTTCCATTTATAAAATTTGCTTTTCAGTTACTTACATTCAGTTGTTGCCATTCGAAATGTACAAATATCGTCAATTTTGGTTCCGCATACATTAGTGTAATACATATATAAATTATTATCAATGATGTTTCTCTCTCCTCTCTTTGATTTAGTTTACATTATCATGAATCTAGAAAATTTGTTCTCCCATGCACTATCGTATAGCTCCGACAAAATTTAATCGCACCTCGTCCACATTAGAGAAACATTTATCTAGGTAATACTACTGGAATAAAAAAAAAAGAACTTTGTAAGAAAACACCATAATAAACACAAGCACGCAGCAATTGTTTCAAATTGAAGTAATTAAGTAGGGTTCTTCATCAGGGAAAAAAAATAGGTACGTGTAAAGTGCGAATTTAGCAATATTCTGCATGCAATGGTGCATTATATCGTACAATTATTCATAAAATGATGCTTTCAGCTCTTCCGTCTATAATATTTTCAAAGATAAATTATAATTCGTCTCATTAAAAAATAAAAATTTCACTTTTGAACCATAATATATAAGTTTTGAATAAATTATTAATCAAGTTTTTATACACTACACAATTTATCTTCATGTCATAGGTAGTAGAAACCAGTATCCCAGTGGCGGATCCAGAACTTACCTTTTGGGACCGGGGGGGGGGGGGGGCTAAGATTTTTCAAGGTGTTATTCCAAATCAAAAAAAGTTTACAATTACAATAGTTAATTGTGAATGTCAGTACTTTTTTGGGGGGCCCCTAGCCCCCCCCCCCCTTAAATCCGCCACTGCAGTATCCTACCCACATCGGCTAATATTTTGAATGTCACTGAATGTCATACATCGAACTTAAAACATGCGTCGATATTGACAAATTTATTTCAAAATTAATGTTAAATAGAACGAACGCTCTTAACGGATATATTTGCATTATTTAAACATTTTCCTCTATAAATAAGTATGCTAAAACATTTACTTTAACAAGTTTGCCCTTTTTTTAGAAACCTAACATTTAAGTACCTTACTTCACTCACGTTGATCAATGGCATAAAAAAGGTATTATTTGTGTACCATCCAGCAGTATCTGTTGATATTCTTAAAAATAATATCCTATTTCAAATATCCAGTGATAGCTCTCGTATTCGTAAAAATAATATCAATTTTTAAATGCCTAGAGATATCTCCTAATATTCACAAAAACAATATCGTTTTTCGAACATCTGGAAATATCTGTTGACATTCAACATACTAGTATAGGCGAAATTGTAAAGCAAAATGAAATGAACGTGATGTATTTATGAATGTTATTTACATGTTTGCACATCTATCGTACTACAAGTCAAGTATATGACTCATATATTAATGCAAAATTTTACATTCATTTAATAATAATTTGTCAAGTTCAAGAATTTGTTTATTAATTATGTTATCTAACAATATAAAAAATTAATAGCCAGCGATTTTTAAAAATATTGGCTAATATTACCAAATTTAAAATTAATACCTTTAAATATATTTTATATAAGAGGTGTCACTTAATTTTGGCTGATACTACTTTTTTAATATTGACCAGTATCGTTGTGCCACATTCAATTTAACTCTTTAGTATACATTATACATTTTCTCTTCAAAATTGCTAAATTAACTTCAGAAAAGACTATAAGACGTAAAGCTCACCATAAATATGGAAAAATAAATAAAGAAAGAGATAAAATAGCATTTTTTATTTTCGTGAACATTTCGGTTTGAAACGTCTATATATTAACCCGATTAAATTCAAATAATAATTAACTTAAAAATAAATAACTTAGTAAACACTGTAAATTATAAAAAAAAAAAAAAAAAAAAAACCTCGCAACAGTTGTTTCAGGTCAAAATAATGGCACAACCCTTCATCAGGTGGGAAAACTATGCATGAGCGCATCATAAAAGTAGCAAGATGCACTGGGCTTACTAAGAAATTTAAAGTGACTTCCGCATATGGCTTCCTCTTAAACATCATTTATTAAATTTTAGAACACTGCTGCCACCTACCGAGCAGAGAAGAAGCAAAAGTTGAAAAATCGATTAAAACAAGGAACAGATATTTAAAAATTGTGGCATTAAAAAAACGTTAGTTGTTTAGTTTCAGTCTAAACTAATGAACGTTAAAATACGTTTTCATTTCTTTCGGAAAATTCTGTTTTATTATTTGACCCGTGTCACTTTTTATATAAATAAGATAAAACAAAAACAGTTGCAATAAAAGCATTTTAAAGTATCCCGATGCTGCAAGTGGTATTAATTCAGGTCAAGGAATAATGCATAACACATGAATAAGCTATTCTTTTGTCAGGGGAAAAAAATGGGTTTTGAGCTCTTTTTTAAGTTTATTATTTAGCATTTCAATACATCTTAGCAAAACACATGTAATTAAAATTCGTAAATTAGGGAAGATTATACTTTTGAAGCTTTTAAAGTACTACAGAATAACTATCGCAAATGATTAAGAACATTCTTTAATTTGAATTATATGTTATTGTTAATTGTTTCTTAACTCTAAAACACCGTCATTATACTGAGAGTTTAAAAAACCTCTGCAATAATTTCGTATTGTCCTTGGCGGTTCATTTCTTTTATTTCTGGAATTTTTGCAACTGTGTGTGTTACTACCTATTTCTTTATTTGCAGGTAACGAATAAAAAAGCGAAGTTTATATCCTAAGTAATATATAAAACACCAGTAATAAACATAATACTTATGAAAATGACTAAGTTTTCAAGGTCTAGATCAGAAAACTTCACGTATCCACGTGTATCACCTGCTTTATGTCACGATACATTCTGCCTTTTCACTATATTTCTTTGCATACATACACGAAAGCTGAATAAATATTTCTTACTCAAAAACTTTTACATTGCAAAGTTCATAAAGCTGAAACCTACTGTAATAAATTTATTATTTCTTTTCGTGTGTGCGTAATAAATTCATTTTGAGATTTTAAAGAAGCTTAATGTGAACTAGATTATTTATTTTCAATGGTAAACAACAAAATTTAGTATGTTCTGGCCATCATAAAATTTTATTATATATCATTATATAAAACAGCACCACCTACCAGTTTACATGCTCATAAGGCATGTAATAACAGCGCCACCTGCTGGTCGATACTCAATATGTTTAAATCAGCATTATATATATATATATATGTAATTTTTATGATTAAAATGAAAAGAATGAGAACAAAAAGATACATGCCAACAGATCACCACAAAAACCCACAAATGCCAATTAGGTAACTAGTTAACTTGAATTGATTTAATTATTTGTTGTATTTGAACTGTGATATTATTAATATTATTATTTAGAATATTAATAATATTACTTACTTTAATTTGAAACAAATTAGATTACAATACCTGTAGAAAACATATGATATAAACGAAGGGTCTTGTAAGGTAATCAGGGCCCGCTTTACCATTAGGCGAACCTAAGCGGTCGCTTAGGGCCGCCAAAAAAATTGAAACACCAAAATTGAAACCCAAAATTTAAGGGGAAAAGAAATGGATGGAAAAAAAAAAAAAACGAAAATCATAAGCCAATTTTTGATTTTTTTTTTTTCTCTTTCTTTTAAGGAATATGTGTATATTCATTTGTAAATTGAAAGTAACTTTCTTTAAGGATTTTAACTTTGCATAAAAACACCTTAACCCTTTCAGGGGCAAGAAAATTTCACTCATTTAATATAAACTACCACCAGAATTTTCGAACAAGTCTAAAATAGAAGAAATAAATGAAGAATTTTCTTCATGTTATTAAAGTAAAACTTTGAAAACAATTTCCAAGTTGAATTTTCGCAGTTAGGAATTAAAATTAAGTGCTCTGACTAAGGTACTAAAATGTTGATTTTTAATACACATATGCTTTGATTTGTATTGTGATAATGAATGAAAAGATAGGAAAATTAAATTTTTGAAATTAGATGGAAAAAATGATAAGGAGGAGCTGAATTATTTGCAATTTCAACCCGAATAATTTGGTTTTAGACCTAAACATTCCACCACCTATCAGAATAACAGAATTTATTAACGATAGTTTTATTAAATATGAAAAATTCGAAGCCTTTTTACTTGACATCACTAACGTGTTTGACAGTTTCGCATGGCGGCCTAATATTTTTAAGCTCATTCAGCTTAAAATTCGAACTACTTATATCAAATTCCTCCATAATCAACTAAATAATAGAACCATGAATAAGAAAATAGCAAAAAAAAAAAAAAAAAAAAACACTATTAAATTTATATGTATCTAAATAAAAAAAATCCTGAGAGTTTTTTACATTTGTGAAAATAAATAAATAAATAAATAAATAAATAACTTCGGAAACAAGTCAGAAAATAGTTCAGATTTCAGAAAGGTCTTAAGAATAGATTTAGAATACGCAAAATATGTAAATTAAGATTAAAAAATAAATAAGAGTAGATTTAAATTACATAAGAGCGACTTTTATTCGCCTATGGTGTCTAGAAAATCTGTTTAATGCATTGACTTTAGATAGTCTTTTCTGCAAAAGGCTTTACCTTCATACGAAAAAATTAAACACTACTTTGATTCGCATCACATACCCACCAGTGATCGAGCGGTTCTGCACTCAAAGCTGGTAGATGGAAAGTGCCCGGTTCGATCCCAGGTCGCGCTCATCTTTCTAGCCGTTTGCAATTTTCCGTGGTTTTCTCCGAAACTCGTGTAAATACGGGCTGGGATCCCTTTGAAAGACCCCCTCGGAAGGGGGCTCTACCTATAGGCCACGGACCTTAGCGTAGTCAATCGGTCTTAAGCACTTCAAATCGATTCGTATCACCATACCTAAATAAGAATACCTAATTATGTCGCGTGTTTATGAATGAAAAGGCTTCGTAATCGTGTTTGAAAGTTATTAGTTTGCAATTAATAATAGCTGACACCAATCCACTGAGAAGCGAATTAATAAAAATTTTATTTCACATATACATTGAGTTCAAGCAAAAGTGAAAGGGAAGCATTTTTAACACTTTTCAATAAAGTTTTAAAATGTTGACGACTTCGGTTTGTCAGCACGTCCGTAGCGAATGTTCGCTGTTTAAAATGGCAGAAATAGGGTAACTAGCTTGTGTACAGGGACACCCAAAAGAATGACAGTTAATTGCTTTCTATGAGATGTATTTTTATGAATCACATTTAAAAAACTTTGTACTACGAAAGTTGTATTAAAATTTAGATTTATTATTCATATGATTAAAAAAAAGAGAATCTGTAGAATATGGTATGTTTAGCATTGAGATTTACAGGATCACACCAAAATATTCAAACACATTATAAGAGCTTAAGAGCTGCAATTGGAAATTGCTAGAACCGCATTCTCGTTTGTGTTAAGGTTTTTTAACACTTTTCAACAATGATTTGGAGTGATTATGAATTCAGTTAGTTGGTTTGTCTGTATTTTTTTTCCATTGTGTGATAACGTAGGCAAAGTACTTTAAAGGGTAAAAAAGGCAACAAGTACGTACAGTTGGAAAATATTAATAGCCTACGCGAACCAAAGGATTTTTCGTTTTTGTTTAAAGAATGGAACGAGTTCTTGTTACCATCTGATTTAATGTAAAATGTAAAATTATCATTTATTATGGAAGGATTAAAATTATAATAAAAATAATAACTAATTTAACCCGTTAGTGCCCAATGTCCTCATTTGAGGGCAGCTAATAAAATGGCACGTACATTTTTTGTGGTTTCTTGTAATGATTTCTGCTTTTTTAGTGAAAGTTTATAGCGTCACTCTAAATGATCCCTGAAAGTTTTATGTGCCTACTATTAATTATTATTTCATAATTTGGATAGTCATTTTATGATTTTTCATTCGTCGCACATATATTTGCTTTTGCGCAGGTATACTAATTTAAATCAAGTTGAATAATAATATATATTATAATATTTTACTTTCGAGATCTTAGTCAACATATAATAGGAAATTAATCTGTTGTCTCAAAGTTTTTTTATCGCGAAATTTTCTCGCTAGATCACTAAACGTCAATAAATGAGGATAGGCTTTATATTTAAAACTATCAGAAGAATTGTTTAAGTTAATATATTTTACTGTCAGTTGTCTATATTAATTTAGAAGTGAAATAATCAGCTAATAATATTTTGCAAAATTAATTCAGGCGTTAACGGGTTAAAAAATAAATAAATAAATAAATAAAAATAACAGTAATATTTTAATATTGTTATTATTCACTCTGGAACTTTTTTGGTGATAAAAATGTAGCAACTTGATAGATTCACACCGTTTTGTGATGCGATGCCGCAATCTGATAGCTAAGCAATGGTTGAGGGAATGACGGATTTCAAATTCCCTTTTCTTCTGGACATTCAAAAGATTTCTTTTTCCTTCCATTGTAATACTTTTTTACTAAAATTTTCGGCCAAATAGTTTATGGTACAAGCTGTACATGGTATATGAGTACAAGTACAGATATAACAGTATTGATGTACAGTAGTTTCATTGTACATCAATACGTGCGATGTCATGTAGAGAAGGGAGATTAGTATGAACAGAAATTTTAAAGCATCTTCCCATCGAACGTTTAGCGCAGTCAGTTAGAAAAGCTAAAGGTTTGATTTAACTTGTTCATTTTTTCTTATGCTGGATCCAATTCAATTTTTACAAAAAAAAAAAAAAAAAAAAAAAAAAAGTTATTTAAATTTATATTAACTTATAATATTAGAATATGTTGAATCTTAATATAGTAGCTTTTTCTTTCATAAGGAAGGAGGGGGGGGGGATCACAGCCAGAAGATTTACCTCGTGTCACATGAAATCTATAAGCTACCCTGGCGTAATATCTATTAGAGGGAGGCCGCCAAAAATCTACTGCTTAGGGCCGCCAAAATTGTAAAGCGGCCCCTGAAGGTAATGCAGTAGAAAAGAAGGATAGTATTATAAGGGGAAAAATTCAAACTGACAATAATGAAATGAACCATAAAAGTTGAGATTAGCAAAAGATTTTCGGACCATAGCACAATAATTCGATTAAATAATAAATAAAAAGTTCAAAATGCTATAGAACTTCATAAGAGCTATCCCTAAAAGCACTGAGCAGAGAAATGCAGATTTTTCTGTTCCTGGTAAGCAATATTAAGCAAAATACAAGAAAATAGCTCAAATCTACATCAAAATATTACCTTGTAATGAATCAAATGAATTACAGAACATCCTGAAAGCTTATCATTGAGATTTTCACCAGAATACAGTATTGAAATCAAAACACGAGTAATGGAACGTCGTAGTTTAAAATCAAGCTGTTACGAAGTTTGGTTGTAGTGTTCTAGGCTGACCGTTAAAATTACTTAAAAATAATTTAAATTAATAAATTAACTAATTTTATTTTAAATTAATTACCTATCCAATTAAATAAATCATAATTAATTGTTAATGACTTAAATGATTAATTTTTTAATGCAAAGAGATTTATTCATCATAATTAATTTCAAATTTGATATTATATTTTTAACTGTTAATCGTTCTAAAGGCTTAAAAAATTGCAGACTGCTGCCATCTATATTTCATATTAAAAATCAAAGGAATTTAAATAAGACTAATCTATTTTACATTTATTGAAACCAACATATTTCAAAGTGAAAAACATAAAGAAATGCATTGCCATGAATTCAAAAACCAAATCGCCTTAAGTCTTACCAAGATGGTTAATGTTAAAATGAAATTTTAAGAGTTTAGTCGTGAGGGAAATATAGTAAAATAAAAAATAGTAATAATAATAATAATAAACAATAGAGAATAATCAGTATGCTAAGATATTTTTCTTAGTGAAAGTTTTTTTTCCCTTTTCATTCGATTTATTTAATTTTTTATCTTAATTTTACTAACTCTTTTTTTTTTTTTTTTTTTTTTTTGTATTTTTGAGAATTCTATTAACTGAATTCAAACAGGTATTTTGCATGTAATCTTTTTCATAATTAATTTATTATCTGTAATTGGTCCATAATTTTATATATTATACAAGCATTCAATGTGTGAATTGAATTAAATGCAACCAACCTACAACGCCACCCAACCTCTATAATCAAACATCTGCCCACTCAACCTTCACCTTTTTTATTGTCTATTATCATTATATATATATATATATATATATATTTTTTTTTTTTTTTTTGACAGAGATATTTATTGATTAATGAATAAACAAAGTTTTTTCGAAATCCCATAGGTAAAGTTTCCTTAATAAGTTTATTAATGTTTTTATTTTTATATTTAGATGATCTTAAATTATTTATTCGATATAAGTGATTAAAAATTATATTTCTGAATACAGAGAGATGTAGGCATGATTTAAAATGAGTAAAATTTACTTTAAAGTTAAATTCTTGTCTTTTATCATAAATGTCAGTATAAATTGTATGATCGTTAAAAAGAATTTTAAGATCCAGAAAGTCAATGATTTTATTTTTATGTTTAGTCTGAGTTAATTTTAAATTAGAGGGGTAGTCTAATGCAATTAAATCACATGACTTATTATTAATGAATAAAATGATAACATCATCAATGTATCGATATAGTAAAATATGGTCATATGTTAATTTGCACTCATAATAATAATGATAAAGATCAGCCAACATACTCGAACTGTATCCACCTTGCGGGATGCCCATTTTTTGTAAATAAATGAGGTTATTGTGTAAGATATAGTTATTATTTATAATTAAGAAGAGTTTTAATTTTTTAAGCTTTAAAGTTATTAAGTAATTTAATTTGATTTTTGTATTTAATGAAAAGATTATTGATAATTTGATGTAGGTATGATAAAATAATATTATTAAACAGATCTTGAGAATCATAAGTAGTAATATTATCAACGTTATCAAGATTTTTCATATGGTTAATGAGTTGGTAACTATTTTTAAGGCAGCAAAAGTTATCTTTACAAGTGATGTTATATACCTGTTTCAGAATATCAAGTTGTAGTTTATTAGCATTATTATTGCATGTATTACCGCCAGTAGTAACAGTTCTGAATTTAATAAGAGATTTATGAAACTTAGGAATTAGTACAAGATAAGGATAGTTGAAATTATTAAAAGGAAGCTTTATAATTTATAATAAGTGTGAATTTTTCTATTGTTAACGATAACAGTATTTTGAGTTAAAGAAAAGGTATTATTATTAGATATTGAGCTGTTTAAAAGAGATTTGTAATACTGTTTGTTTACAAATAATAGCATAGTTATTAGGTGATTTATCTACATAAGTGATGACATAATTATTTTGAAATTTTTTGATATTTTTTATTGGATCAAATTTATTATAATGTAGTATATTATAATAGTTAAGTTGTAATTCTTTAGATAACTTTAATAATAAAATACATTTCCATTGATTAAAAAATTCTAAAGGATTATTATATTTAATAGAAATTTTATATATAAACAAATCAAGATCATAAGTAAACTGTTTGATAATTTGAGAAATATTGGTTTTAGAGGGAAGTCGAAATTTAGTTCCATACTCCATAAATTTTCTGAGATTAATATCACTTACAATATTCAGGTTACCAGTAATTATATTACCATGTGCTCTGTCAACATATTTTTTTCAAAGAAGGATCACTGCATTTACACAATGTATTATCATTATTATTAGTTGTGAACCTTGAAACAGAACTATAGTTGAATATTTTTTTCCAAGAGGAATTGGGTACTTAAAAGTACAAGAGTATATATAATGGTCATCTCTAATATGAATTTTGATCCATCTACATGCTATAGAAGTTGAGATACAAACTTCCACTATATACAAAAAAATATAGCATAGCAGCGCCAACTGTCGGTCGGTATGCACCCAAATTGAATCATCATAGTTTTATAATGTCCTCTTACATATTCAGTTTTATGCACTTATACACTATAAAAGCGGAGATATAGCGATGAATGAAGGCAAGTGCAGCATAGCAGTGTCATCTGCTGGTTGATATTGATACACACCAAAAGTTGATAGGCAACAACTTATGTCAAGGTTCATCTGAATATAAATTGACATAAAATTCTGTGTATTAGTTCTTGATTTCGAGCTGACATAAAATTTGTGTCGCACACAAACAGACACACAACATGTAAGAAAACAGAACATTATAATAACTTTTATATGCCCGCTATTTTCCATTTTACTCAAGAAGTGTTTTAGAAATTAATACTTATTTGAAAGAATAATCAGTCTAGATGTAAAGCGAAATATGTGCCACTCCCAGTTAAAAGAAAAGCCAGAACTGATTACTCAGCACTCCTAATGAAACTCTCTCTCTCTCGATTTCATTTTTAATGTAGATGTTGTATTGCTTCTCTTCGAATAAGATGTAAAAACATATATTCTAGCAGGGCGTTAAAACGCTCTTACCATTATAATATATACTAAATTTTAACATGTATATTTACTCAAGATACAGTAAATTTATGGATAAAAGAAAATATCCCTTTAATTAATTAATATACACACAAATTTAATAATGAATATACTTTATAAGTTTTACTTGCAGATTGAATTAAGACGGTCAACACAGGAGTGACTGGATGCTATTCACCAGTGATGTGTGCTTTATTCAGGTAAGTGAAATCTTACCTGTTCATTATTGACATTATTTAATATAAATAAATTAATAAAGTGCTCTATATCAAATCAATTTACGTATTAAGAGAAGCGCAATTATTTTGCTCTACCGAATATAACTTTATATTTAGTTATTTATGTGACAACATTCCAAAAATGGTCAAAATAACGCATTGAAGACATCTTAAAACATATAAAATTGTCGAAATTTTATTGCGAATCCAATATTTTATTCTATTATTTTATTAAATAGGAAAGAAAATAAAATAGCAGTAGTAAAAAAAAAAAAAATGTTAAAGATGTAGACATATTTTTAAATTGATATTTTAAAATTTCTTTTCAAAATACTTAAGAAGAAATTAAATTTGCATGCTTGAAGCAATTTTAACCGAAATCAAAATTCAAAGACTTTTATAAATATTATCATGTTCTGTTAAGTTTGAATAGTATGGCGTATATTAGTCTGAAATTTAAAAAATTATTTTCAATATATCTCACCTCATGTGTTCAAACTTATTTTTGACGAATTATTGAAACTATTGAAACTGTTTAAAATATTCGGAGCATGGTTCATTAGACTCACATTTTACTCATAAAAATGCTGAAAATGCTAAAACTTCACAAATAATTAAATATGGCATGTTTATGGATAAATTTAAATACTTATCAACATTCCTCACACACAAAAATCTTAATGACTTTTACAAAAGAATCACTTAAAAAGTCACATTAAAATTTGTATCATGTCTGATGCATGCGTACAATGTGATTATAATATTCTTCAAAGAAAAACGGTATGATTATTATTGTATTGACTAAACTTTCTTGTGAAATGTGCTGATGTTTTGAAAAGATCATTCAACGAAAAACATTATTTAAATAATATAAACGTTTTTATGAATATCAGAGTATAAGTTGGTGTTGATAGGTTAAGGCTAATTGCCTACACAAGTGAATTAAGCTTGCATCTATAAGTAACACAGGGAAAGATAGATAGATCCAGAAAACCATAGTTTACAAAAGATCTAAAGTTATATATAATATTTTAAGTAATTACATCTCAATTAGATCTCTCTGTAAAAGCATTCTGAATTCATAAAAATTCAAATTTCCATAACCAGAAAACCATGAAAGCATAATCCGTTTGATTTATTCTTTTATAAAAACATTTCAATGTCGTCATAACATTACACTCCGCATCTTCCATTCTCTTCATAAGCTCTTTCAGTTGATTAAAGTCAGATTAATTTTGTTTTTTGACCTTATGGACTAGCGCACCATTCTTTCTCGAAATATTCATAGGATTTCCGGTTGTACTGAGCATTAGCCAGTTTTGAAAATCTCACTATTAAACCATTTGAGAAAATTTCGAGATTAATCAGAACGGAAATATATTTATCTAAGGCCATCCTTTTTTGATTTTCTAATAACCGTCGGCTCAGAATATCATACTGATCAGCAATTCTTATACAAAGATTTTTTTTATTTTTCTTAGTTGTTATTGAAAAATTTATGAACATATTTTAATTACCCAATTAATACTGCTGATATGAATGCTGCACAGAATTGAAGAAGCTCCCCTCATTTACTCCATCTTAAACGAATAATATTCATTAATTATTAGTAAATATATTAACAAGATGTAGGTAAGGGTAGGCATGAATAAATTACTGCAAATTCCACACTCGGCTGAATACTTCATATATTGCGTTATCAAACTCTTTATAATAGTGAAAATTTCCTGTAAACTTCTAGAATTGTCTGTAGACAAATTGATAATTTTTTGTTATTCCTTTCCGAACACACATAAGGAAAGTATTGTAATCAAGACAAAAATCTGACTTCCAGATTTTGGTTTATCTAAATGTTTTGAGGTCTCCTGAGTTCATTTTTGCTATTTTTACGTTGGTAACGGTATGTATATATGTGACTGAACACGATAGCGTCTGAATGCTATGTTCAAATGAGATGAAGGCACGTATGTACGTCTCCATAGCACGAATTCTATTGATTTTGATGAATCTAGCACTTAGTTTTTTTTTTTAGAGAGAGAGACACAAAAAACATTTTTTATCATTATAAGCTATGGGCATGAATTTTTTTTAAATGTGATAGCGTCTAAACGCGATTTAGATTAAGCTGAAAATTTGTACACTTGTTACAGGTCATCGTCGCACAAACTGTATATATTTTGGTGCATCGAGCAAAAATTCTTTATCATTATGGCCTGTGAGTTCAAATTATTTAAAATGCGGTAGCGTTTAAATGCCTTATTCTACAGAGCCAAATACACGGTATAAGTCACCATCGCACAAATTGTAAAGATTTTGGTGAATCTTGTACTTACAGTTTTTTTTACAAGGACATAAAGAAAAATTCTTTATCATTATGGCTTATGTGCACAAATTATTTACAGTGTGATAGCGTCTAAACGCCTTATTCAAATGAACTGAAAATTTATACACATGTTATAAATCAGCGTCGCACGAACTATATAGATTTTGGTGAGTCTGACACCTATAGTTTTTTTTACAGGAACACAACAAAAATTTATTTATCGTTATGATCTATAAGCTCAAATTATTTGAAGTACAATAGTTTTAAATTAAGCAACAAATTATTTGAAGAAATATACTCAAACAAACTATTGTAATTTTCTCTTTTGTTTAATTAACGACTTCTCTTACTTTAATTTATTTTAACAAATGTTAATTAATTAATGTTTGAAAAGTCAAGCGGATTCACTCCAGATTGTTCTTCTTTTTATATTATTATCCAGAAACATTAGATTTTTTTTTATTATTCTTATTGAGATGGTGGTGGATTAAAAATGATTCTCACTATGCACATTTATACGAAATTTTGTCCTATGCTGTCATATTAAAAATTTAATAAAACCAGAATGGCAACTTTCGCCAAAAGTTTATATGCAGTAGTTTATGTGAAAATAAAACTACACATCAATTTGGATGAAACATTGAGACTTAGTTCTTGAACTAGAGATGCCACAAAATTTTTTTCACGCATACACATAGACAGACACTTTCCAACATCTTTAAAACGTGTTCTGGACCTGTCAAAACGTGTAAATTCATCGAAAAGTGAGAAAAAAAAAAATACTTTCTTTTACTGAAAAAAGAAAAAATTAATGAATCCGAATGGAAATTTATTCACAACAAAAGGATGTCAATTTCAATAAAACTGCTTATTTTCAGACAGTTCTAAATTTTTTTCAAATATATTTATTGAAAATACATCTAATGAAAATGTTTAATAATAATCTTTTTAATAATAAAAGCGTAAGTTTCCAGAGAGGATAACGCAAGAAACTAACGCCATAGTTACAAAAATGCACCGAAATAAAGAAAATATTTTTTATTTTTTGAAGGCAGGAACAAAATAATGGAAGAAGGATGGTTTAACAGAAAATAAGGACGTCCCAATTACAATGTCGTGAGGAAAAAATAAATTTTGCCCGTGATGGAAAACAAATAAAATAAGAATAAAAAATAATTTAAACGAATAGATGGAATTCTATATAAGGACCATCAATGGGCGTTTTGACAGCTTTCTTTCCAGGCCAGCCACGGCTATAAACCGCCAAATTGTGATCAAAACGTTTTGCTAAATTAGAATAAAACATAAATAATAATAATAATAATAATTAAAATGATTATAATGAAAAATTTAAAATATTAATAATATTAATAGAATTAAAAATAATGTAAATGATAATAAATTCTAACCAAAAATATATATATGGTACTTTTCTGTTATGAGGATCGAATTCATAATAATAATAATAATAATAATAATCTGGTATGTTACTCACACGACTTTCTCTTACCCTGAAATTTAGTACTATAAATACAGGTTGGAGATTAAGAGGTAAGATAACGAGTACTGTTACGTAAACCTATGTTAAACAATTCAAATTAGGCTTCGGAAGAGTTTTTTGTGATAATTAGTTCTGTGTGAAGGGGGCTACCGCCCCCCTCAACCCCTCGTTTCATTAATGCACCTACATTTATATAGAATTTAATTCGGTTATTAAAATTAAAAGTTTACTTAAAATTATACAGACAATTTTCAGACGCAACATTCTTTGAAACTTATCAATCTTGATCAAACTTTTCCAGCAACAAACTTACATTAACTTCAAAATACAACATTTCGATCTCCTAAAATTATTCGGTTTTAAGTTACTCTAAAAGTAGTATAACACTAAATATCCCCCCAAAAAAATTAAATTTGTTCTCAATATTACTTTTTTTTTTTTTTTTTTTAATGAAAAAAATCGATAACTTTATTTTAAATTAACGCATATCGATGCTTCAACCATTCGTTTTAAAGGTATTGGTGAGCTCTTTTGAAAGATACCATCATGAAAATTTACTCCCGGGGGAGGCGAGGCTCCAACATACACAAATTTTATTTTCCAGTTGACTATCTCTATTTCAAAAAATATATATTCGTTTCATTTGGTTTAGCGCAGTCTATAGATGTTAAACTCTACTTACCTGCAATTTCCTCCACAGACGTAATGTATTTGAATACTTTTGAGTGTCCCTGTACACGAACCATTTGCTTCATCTCAACGAAAACCTTACTGTAGCATCCCTATATGATACACAATTAGAATACCGAGTTTGGAATTTCTGCTACAATTTGTTCTTGAGATATGCTGATAACAGACACACACAGAGACAGACACACAGACACACAGAGAGACAGACACATACACACACACAGACCATTCGCTATAAACATGATTTTCGTATTCAGGGGACCTCAGAACATGTAAATATAACAAAAACTCGCTTTCGAAAATTTGACCCTAAAACAATACTTTCTCTACCCTAGCAACGATATTGATTAATTTACATTGATGTTAATTTTACCATGTTTTTATTAACTCGCTTTCTTGCTTATTTGTTTGTCCAGTACAAATCTTGCAAACTAACTTCCCGACTAGCTAGACATCTGAAACATTTAGAATAGCTCAGAACACGATAACAATTTATTCCTTACATACCAGGAATTTTGTTACGGTTACAGTATAAGGATAACTTGAATAAAATATGATGAATCCATTTGTTACTCGAGCACGTAATGATTGGTTGAGAACAAATAAGAGAACAGCAGGACTACATTCTGTAGGCTTCAGTAAGAGCAACTTTGTCAGGAACGATGTCTTATAACCTGATGATGCTGTAAAGTTGTGGCGAAAAGCTTTGTAAATGATTTTAATAAATTTTAATACGTGTTTAAAAGTGTTTTTAATATATTTCAATTAATAAATGTTTGAAAATTTCTTATAATCGCTCTCTTTATTACGCATTTGATCATTTTCTTTCAAGTTGATGGGATTAATTCATTAAAAAAAAATTTTTTAAGTATTTATTAATATATAGAATTGTCAAGTTTATATGATTCAACAGAAAATTTAAAAACGTGGTACATGAAAAGTTCTTTTTATCTTGTTCTTGTAATTATTCCTGTTTAAATTACATGAAGTTAGTTTTCACATTTTAATCACATTTCATGACTTGAATTCCATTATTTTGATTTTTAAAAAAGTAGTTAAATTTTAAATAATTGTTTTTTTATTATTGTTTATCTATCACGTCATTTTTGCCCCTGTTTTTGATTTGGCGAATACGGCGAATTTGAAAATGGGTTCAGTTGGAGATATCAACTATCAACCACTAGGCTGGCGGAGATCGACTAGTAATAATAATAATCAAGGTAATTTTATGTAATAGTTTAGTTTACTCGAAGTCTCTTTCAATGAGAGGTTTAGGTATGGAGGAAAGTTTAACTTCTGTTTATAAGGACAAAAGCACATTCTTTACTTTTCAAGATAATCTTCTTAGAGGGTGCAGTGAATCATTATGTATCGTTCTTCCATCTATATTGTTTCAATAATCCACATCCACATTTCATCAATCTAAGCATCAACTTTATTTTAGATCGTGATAATGGTAATAAACAGGCTTTCTATATCAATATTTTATGTTCTTATTGTGATAGTGACTTTCGTTATAAATAATAAGATATCATCAGAGTTCGTATCGAATCTTCATAGATTTTCTTGCTGGGTAATTCATAAGCATGTGACATATGTGTTTTCTTTCTTTGTGTATTCCCTTTTCAATATCATTATTTAGGATTAGTTCTTGATATTTATTTTAAAATCTCTTTTTGATAAACTCATAACACAGAAGAAACTCCTCGGTTTAAGTAGCCTAAACTTGAAGATTATTTTTTTAAAGTAATTTGTAAATAATTAAAGAGCTAGTTGCTATAAGTGGATTCTGCTCAGTTCTTTATCGTATATTTATTTTCATAAATTTCTACTGTAGTTACTGTTAAGAGAAATTATCTCTACCAACCACTTTACATAAAATGAAATGCCCTTCCCGCTAGTCTACCCTCCTTCAGCTTCCATACATTATCCTAATTTGATGTAAAATATTATCAGTATCAGTTTCAATTTTCAGTTTTCATGCAACTGCATAGTATTTCCAATTCAATTATCCCCATAATGCAAGTTAACGTAAAATTTTGTCCTCTTTTGTCATGTTAAGAAATCCTAAATTTTGAGTAACTTACGAAATTAAAAAAAAAAAAATCTGGTGTGTAACAGCCACACGACTTCCATTACCCAGTACTACACACATTATAAACATTTTTGATTTAAATAAGTAACAAAATTGCTCTATCCGTCAAATAAGTTATTTAAAATAATAATTAGAAAAATAATAATGGGCGGACCTGAAATTGAGCTATTTATACAGGACGCCTATCAATTTTCCTGAACTAACCAACTATATCAATCGAAAGGACATCTAATAGAGTGTTGATATAGCAAATTTGAAGAAAGTCGTTAGAGCCGTTTTTGAGATACGGACTTACGGTCCCACTTCAAGTTTCCGGTGTCCCACTTCCGGTTAAACTCAATTGTTGACAGGAAAACAATAATTACATACAAAAGCATATTTAAAAGTGAGTTAAAATGGCGAGTTTGAAAAAAATCCGTACAACCGTTTTTAAAGGAACGCCTTTGCGAGGCCTGAAATTGAGCTATTTATACAGGGCGCCTATCAATTTTCCTGAACTAACCAACTATATCATTCGAAAGGACATCTAATAGAGTGTTTATATAGCAAGTTTGAAGAAAATCGTTAGAGCCGTTTTTGAGATACGGACTTACGGTCCCACTTCCGGTTTCCGATGTCCCACTTCCGGTTTTTCAATTTTCACCAAAATTTGGAAATTTTATCTGTACACCAGACGTATTTCAATTATAAAGTTTCGTAGCTCTATCTTTATTAGTTTCTGAGCTATAATAGCCAGAAGATTCTCCACATACATACACACACACACACATACATACACACTGACCAATTGCCAAAAACCACTTTTTTGGACTCAGGGGACCTTAAAACGTGTAAATCAGGTGAAAACCCGATATCGAATTTTCAGACCGAATACAATACTTCCATTACCTACGGTAGTAGGGTAATGGAAGTAATAAGAATACAAAGATTGCATTATACAAAAAGTGGTATTCAGAATAGTAACTGCTGCAAAATCAGTTTTAAACTAACGATTTTTTCTTTTTTTTAATACACCAATTAAAAAAAAAAAAAAAAAAAAAAAAACGTGACATTTATCCTGTAACATGATTTGGAAGTTGCAAGATTGCCAACTGGCAAATTTTAAAATATGATTGCAAAGTTGGCTGATTTTTTTTTTTTTTTTTTTTAATTATTAATAATAATAAAAAATCTATTAAACAGATTTTTATCAAACATAGCATTCCGATTAAATCCTCGTTTTCACTGAAAAAAAAAAAGAAAGAAAGAAAGAAAGAAAAAGGAAAGAAAAGAAAAGAAAAACCGCTTTGAAATCGGTCTATCCGTTTGGAAGTTACATTCCACAGACAGACAAAGGCTTCAGACCTATAGAACCCCTCTTTTTTCACTTGGAAGCTAGAAAGAAAAACTTTTGTGTAATATTAACTCACATATTTAGATTGTAGCATTTTTTAATTTTTAGTTCAGTTACTCAGTCGTAAAAAGCTGTTTCATTTAATTTGATAGCCTAAATCTGAAAATTACAACCAATTTTCTTTGTCATGTATGGATAAAATACAATACAAATGTTGCATAATTATGTAAACTCTAGCTGTATACTGCAGTTGTATATTGTGGTACTATTTTCATTTGAAGACCTTTGTTTAAACTTTTAAAATATTATACGAACCTTTTTAATTTTGTGTGACGTATCAGCATTATTATTATTATACATATATTAATTATTTTAAAAATCGCAAATTAAATACTTTCAACATAAAATATTTAACCACTAAAACAAACAAACAAACAAAAAAAGTTGATTTTCTGGAACAGAAATGAAGAGAAAGGGGTACATGCGTGTGAAAAATCTTAGGCATGATTGTAGCTAGTATAAATATTTACATTGCTGTTAAACTTTAGCTAAATTATGAAATGTTTTGAATGAAAATATCTAACTTTGAATTAATGCGTGGCATTGACTGTTTATGATTAAATTTAGATTCAACAAATGTACAAAAATGGTTGTAATAACTCTTCTATAAAGGATAGATTTTCCCATATTTATAAATAAATACCAAAAAAAAAAAAATCCACTTACCATTTACTTTTCCCTTGAAGGTTTCATGTTTGTAAAAGAAAAATTCTCACGGAAACTGAGAAGTAATTTACTCGCATAAGACATCTACAAAAACAACGCACTATATGCTTTAACTAGAGGGCTAACATAAAGTTAGAATGTAATGGCTTATAATTTCCTTCAGAAATTTCTGAAAGTCATGGCATGACGCTTTATTATGCCAAAAAATGACGTCGTATTTCAGGTTTCTATCGATAGAATAAAAGCGAAGGATAGAGGTTGAGACATCAAAAAACATTTCCTGTTCGTGTTCAGTCAGGAGTCAGTTTAATGTCCAGGTAAAAAGCTAGATGAACAAAAGATAATTACTAGGAATTTTTTCTACAATGTATTATGTATTTGTAAACAAATTATCAGTAAATAAAATAATGGTGGACTTAAAAAAAAGAAAAAAATAAATAAAATAAAAATAACACAGATCGACGATGCATTTTTTTCCCTTCAAAGTGATATGTTTTTCTGATATATTTTTGGGGGAAAACTATTCAAACGTTTCCATCACGTACAGTTTTGACAAAAAAAAAAAAAAAAAAAAAAAATGGGATCGTATGAGCCTAAAGCTCCAATTTTTCAACTTTCATCTAAGTTATTTCTCGGAAAAATCTGGGTGATGTGAGTGAAGAACAAGGAGAGCTATTTCATTAAGACCCCAAAGAAATGTACAGAAGGTATCAGGGGCGATGGAGGGTTAACATAACAGATTATTGTTGGATGCTGCATAGAGAATCCCCCCCCCCACACACACACACAACGCCTTCAAGCCGTGCGCAAAGTAAAATGCTCTAAAAAGAGCTTCGATGTAAAGAAACACATTTAAAAGATAATGTGTAAACAACAGCCGACTTTAATGTATTTTATTCATCAATTGGTTCGAATTTGCTAAAGCCTATATAAGTAAATTCTTTCGATCTTCATCTTTACTTTGTGAATATTCCTTATGCAAGAGGAGAAAAAGACAATCACTTCTGAATTTAGCGCATCAAAACATATTAAAAACACTCAACGCAGTGCATTTTTTTTTTAATACGATTTTGCAGGCCTGTGTAATTAAATCAGTTGGTTTGTAAATAATATTGCATATAAGGCAGAAGTTTGCAATTTTCCAATTGAAAAGAAAAACAAATAAAAAGAAAAGAAATGAGGAAACAATAAAAAAATACAGAGGCTGTTCGCGCATTTTTTAGACGATTTTATTTCGCAGTAAGAAATAATCGTTTGCATGGAGAATTTTATTTTCTCAACAGTTATATTTTTGGAAATTTTATTTATCTTCTGATATTTAGAATTTTTGTTTTGATGCAAAAATGCGTTTTTAAAGTGGCAGTGGATGGAAGGATAGGTTTCCGCTCTTTCCAAAGATAGTTTTTAGGGAAATCTTTATGAAAAGTATTTATCGGGAGAAAAAATGGAAAAATGTTGCAACAACAAATGAATCTTGGGTCTATTTAAGTGGTTGCAATAGAAAAAGGTCAATTTATTATCACAAAAGTGAAGAAAAAAAAATTTGCTACATGGCTCAAAGCATCAAAAGAAAGTTTTTCTAAAGGATTTGTGATTGCCACTGGTTTTTCATACAAGCTCAAGATAAAAGCAAAAAAATGTGACAAAAATGTCAAAATCATCTCTAAATACTCTCAATTGGATTTTTATATTTTAATTCCAATTTTAAAAAATGAAAATCCAGATCATCCACAGCGCTATCAATCCGTTGAACTGTATCAAGACAAAACAAGCAGCCACACATCACAATCCGCAATTGCTTTTCTAGAAAAAAATGGAACAAAAAACGGGAATTAAAACCATAACCTTCACTGACATTCCTGCTAAATCTTCTGATGTATCACTGTTGGATTTTTGTGTTTTTCGACTCTTAAAATCAACATTATCCAAACACCGACCTACAACGCTTTGTGGACTCTGGAAAGCCGTTCAAGAGGAGTAGAGAAATATATACCTCTTCCGATATTATAAAAAGCATTATTATCATAGAAAGTATGATGTAGAATGTTAGTTAAGAACAAGGGGTATCAAACTGAACAAATAAAACTCGAAATATGAGTGAAATTGCTTCAGTACACTCCATCAAAATCGTCTAAAAAAATGTGCGAACAGCCTCTGTAAAATGAAAAGGAATGCTGATATAAAACTTCTACAAAACTTTTAATCTTAAAAAATAAATAAATAAATAAAAATATAAGGCAGGGAGGTATACTTTTTACAGCAATACTTAAGCTATTGAGCAAAAATAATTAGCATCTTTACGTGTGATATAGAATGATATGGTATGATACTATTTAAACTATTTTTGTTAAAACAAGAAAGACTAAAAAAAAAGTCGACATGATTGCTTTGGTCGTAGATTTACATTGCAATTGTCCCGTCGCGTCTTTCTGTGTCAAGAGACATACGTGCATGGACATATTTAAAATATTTTACTCGGTTAAACTTATAAAATATATATATTCTTTTTCTTCTTTTTCTTTTCCAAATGATGAAATAAAAACATCATTATTCAATCAAATTTGCAAAATAATGTATACATTTTTATAACATAATTTTTGAAATGAAAACAATAGGTTATATCAAGCATTTCTACTACATTACTTATGCCACATATTTTAATCTTTTTAAAAATATTTTGTTTGTCGGCTCATATTCCCATTTTAACAAGCAAAATTGTGGTATAATGTACAAGAAATATATAAAATATTACACAGATTATGTATTTTAAAGTCAAATACTATATCTATGTATGTATAAGAATTGGATTCAAGTAAAGATGAATAAAAATAAAGAGAATTTCTAAACTATTTATTTTTCAGTCTCATAAAAGTTCAAAGTCAAAAAAAAAATTTAAATCTCCTTCCAGTTATATTCTCTTTTCAATTATTCAAATCTGTTTCCAAATCTAAACTGAATATTTTTTCTTGCATAATCTGGTGTTCAGATTCCCGGGAATCGAATTTTAAATTTCAGACTAAAGTAAAAAAGTATTTTATTATTTTCTTTTTATACTATATTTTGAAATAAGAAGCTATCAATGTGTTGCAATTTTTCATTAAAACTTTGCAATTCAAAATACGTCAATGCATTTTTAGTTTCCCATTTATCGAGGTATAATGACTCAATGTTGCAATTCATATGCTTTTGAATTTCTTTCTATTCACGGTTCAAGATACGTAGAATAATATCTCTTCTAGCTATCTTGCTCACGGTTGGTGCAGTTTTCTTTCTTTCTTTCTTTCTTTTTTTTTTTTTTAACACTGTAAAAATTATTTTTTGGCAGATTAATGGATTTTTATATTTCATATTCTGATTAATTTAAACTGGATGTAATATCTTGGCCAGACAATGAAAAAAATTTGTTTTTAACTACTTATAGTTTAGAAATATTTCACCTACTTTTAGTAAAAAAAAATTTCCTTCCCAAATTATGAGAAGAAAAAATGTTTGACTTTTTCAATATTTTCTTTTTTATTTCCTAATTATTATTATTTTGAAACAAAATAATGTTTTGGTGGTAGTATTTCGTAATTTATTCTCATATGTCTTTTGCTCATATATGATTACAGGCATCGTTTTTTTTTTTTTTTTTTTTTTTTTCCCAATAGGTTCTTTTTGCCTGTATGAGTAGAAAAGGTTTTACATGGTAATTGTAATTAATATTTTTTGTAACAATTAGTTATGTTATAACATTCAATCATGTGATATACAATTTTTCATTAAAAATTACATATACAATGAAAAAGATTTTATAAATGTGATAAGTTAAATAAATAACATAAATTTTAATAAATATATCGTACATGCATTTTTAGTTAAAAATGAGATTATTAAAATCATTTATAAGTATGAGAGGATGTGTTGACCTCTATTTTCGAATAACAGCGCCTAATTCTATTTCAAGAGCAACTTTTTCGCACGCTCATCGGACGCAGAATGCATTTAAAAATCGTGACACGGTCGTGAAACGTGAGATGATATGTGTGATTAAAAAAGAAAACATCTCTGTACCTGTGTCGTGCTTTAACATCATACAGCAATGCAAGAAACGCGTTGGACTCACACAAATGGGGTTGTAACTATTTCAAGCCTTACAAGTACTAAAACAAATTCTTTTTTAAAATAGAAATAAAATATTATCTAACGAATGCGAATTACGTAAATCGTCGTCATAGTAGTAATTGCTAATATCATTAGTACCATAAGCCTATTTCTTTCTTTCAATCTGAAATGTTGCGTCTTCTCTAAATTTTTAAAATATAAGAAATAATTTTTACTTTCTATTATATCAAACATAAGGAAGTTTTTGTTTCATAAAAATGTTCGTCCTCGTGTTTCCGATCGATTTACATGTTTTGAGAGGTTAAGAACACGATTTAACAATTTTAAAAATATATCTATCGGTCCACTTGTGTGTGTGTGATAAAATTTTGTGATAACTGTATTTCAGGAATTATTGCAAAGAATTCCATACAATCGATATGCATATGAACTATACACTCTCAGAAATGGAAACTCAAATTTCACGAAAATTTCTTCATTTTTGAAGAAAGTGTATCTAGGGATATGCTCCGAGCAAACATTTCGTCAAATTGGCGAAATTTGTTTCGATACCTATTTGAGAATACGAATTTCGTCAAAAAAAAAAAAAAAATCTATATATATATATATATCTATATATTTTTTCTCCTTCTTATTTCGTCAAATTGAAAAAATTACTTTCGTCTCTCATACGAATTTCGTCAAAAGTAAAGATGCATTTTTTCATCCTAGATTCATGATACAGAATAAAATACAAATTATAAAATTATAAAATTGCAAGTTCGTTGCTTTAGGCATTAAATCCTAATTACATTTAATGAAAATATAAATAAAACAGACAAACAAATAAAAATCAATTGGACATTTATTTGACAGCTTTGAGACCTATAGTTACAATGATTTTTGTCTCAATTGATCCATATTTTTACAGAAATTCTCAGAAACAAGCGTACACAATATTTTTTAGACATGGGATATCACAAACATCCATGCCCGCACAGCGACTCGAACCCGGGACGTGGGAATCAAGATGGTAGCGGCCTACCGACCGAACCACATCCCGAGGATGTCTGAATCGTCAAAATTGAGCATATTATTTCTGGGAGTGTATGTGCGGTTCATTATAAAAGTGGTGTAACTCCATACATATATATATATTAATATGCATATTTTTGCTTAATTGTATCACATTTAGTCACATCTTTTCATTATAAAAGTGAAGAACTCTTATTTTCAAAAAACTATAAATTCATTATAATTTCTAAGTTACTTTAAATTATAATAAATACAATTTATAAATTCTTATGATTCTGAGTTGTGTTAATAAAAAAAATCGATAACATTTACTGAAACTTGCCTTTTTTCTATAACGCATAAATTTACAAAAAGTTCGTTATTTCAAAATCCATTTACAAGGAGATAATTCACTTTTACAGTGAACGACCCATATATGAATTGATCTTCAACTGATATGTAGTTGCACATTGACATAAATTAGTGTACCAACTTTTGGTAAAAATCGTCCAATAGATGGCGTTGCCAACCGTTAAAAAAATAACATTTCAGTATAGGACAGAATGTCGTATAAATGTGAATAATGAGAATTATTTTTAACTAATTATTATGGAATAAATAAGAATTATATATAACAATAACAGTTAACTAGGGAAAAAAATTATATAGGAGTATCGTTTTCCTGTGTGCGTAATGAGAATTATTTTTAACGAATCACTATGAAATAAATAATAATTATTTATAATAATAATAACAGTCAACTACTAGGAGAAAAAAAAAAGTGTATGTAGGAGTATCGTTTCCCTCCTGGGGCAATTAAAAGAACTCGCTAGTACCTTTAAAACAAATGGTTGAACCATCGACATGTAATAATTTAAAATAAATATATATATATTTTTTTTTTTCTTAGGGTGTCATTTATAGAGAATAAAACTGACTTTTTTTTTGGATATTTGGTGTTATACTTCTCTAGAATGGAAATCGACTGCATTCATCATCGAAGATAATTTTAATAAAATTAATAAATTATTTGCATCGCGTGAATTTATATACGAAAATATAGAAGAAAGTTTTGTGAAGGCTACGACATACTAGTTTTCTTTGGAATCAGGTTAAAAAGAGCAGTTTATAAATAATAATAATTACAAAAAAAAAAAAAAAAAAACTTATACTTTGCGTTACAGGCTTTTTATTTTAATATTCATTTTTTGCAAGATAAAACAATCCCATCAAATTAGTGAAAATTACATCATATTGACAAAATCATAAAGAAAATTTAGTCCTAAATGTTTCTCTTATTTTCTAACTTAACATTAAACGAAAAATCGCACGCATATATACATGCATATTATATATTATTCTCATAAGAATTACGGGCATCATGGGGTTAAAGCAACACCAAGGTCTCATTGAACTGCATGTTTAATCCCTCCTATGGAATCAACAATTTTTCATTTCTTCCATATATATGGAAAAAGGTATTCCCATTCGTGAAATTTTTCGACCTCCAGTTTTCGATGGATTTACATGTTTTGAGATGTTCTGAACACGATTTGAGCATTTTTAGAAAATATCTGTCTGTCTCTGTGTGTGCGTATCACAAATTTTGTACAGTCAGTAATAAAAGTATCCGAACACTACCAAAAATTCCTATATAAAAAAAAGTAGAGTTAATACTGTTTTGTTAAATAAATCCTTGTCGAATCATGGTCTTACTTAGACTGACTAAGAACATGATTCGACTATAGATATAGTAATAAGACATAGATTGATCAGCGAGAGGGAAAAAGTGATACCTTTTTTTTCGGGAAAAATTACTCTAATGGCTGCCTTTCCCCGAGTAAATCACACACAGGAATACACACGGATAATTTAATAAATAAAATTTATGAATAATTTGTTTACTAAAGGTGAATGAAAAACTCCAGATACAGTTTCAAATTCGTTTTTCTTTTTATTCTTATTTTTTCAATACTCTCTAATGGCTGATTTTAGAACTTTTTTTCGGCATCAAAATTTTTTGCTCGATAACATGGGGATGATAGATCTATATATATTACTATATCTATGGATTCGACAAGGATTTATTTAACAAAACAGTATTAACTCTACTTTTTTTTATATAGGAATTTTTGCTAGCGTTCGGATACTTTTGTTACTGACTGTAGATTAGAGGTCTGCACGGGCCGGGCCGGGCTCGGGCTCAATATTTTTTGTGTGTACTCGGGCCGGGCCTGGAGGAAATTTTAAGCCCAAGAACGGCCCGGCCCGAATCTTTTTCTAAATTCCTCGTTAATCAACGAAAAAGGAAAATGATAAAATACTTTTTCAGTCATTTATTTTACATAATTTTACAGTCTGGTATGTCACATAAAATTTTATTTTGTTAAAAGGTGTCTGTAACTACAATTTAATTGTCTATCAGCTTGACTGTTCGCGATCTGATTTTCCGAAAATATTTTAAACATGTCTCGAAATTAATATATTTTATTTAAAGTAATATTAGATGGTTTCTAATTCAAAATAATATGCATGTTACTACCAGTTTGCGTACATGTAACAAACAAAAGAAATCAGATACGTTACTGTATATAAGGCTTTGTTTTCTATGGTCTGTAGTGTTTAGGTGGTATGAAGGCTATAAAAATCCTTCCGCTGTAACTTTTCCTCTAAGGCTTCTTTTTCTTTTCTCCGGGGCACTGGATGAAAGTAGCATCAATTTTAGCATGTGCAAAAGCATCTTTTCTAGTTTTGTTTACCGGATCACATGAAAGATTTTGATACATTACGGTATATAACAGGAAGTTGTTGAAAGTGTATTTTTAGTACTATTAACCATTTTAAATATCTTCCTATATTGTTTGAGGAATGCTAATATATTCGATTTGACTTTATGTCTGTCTTTGTTCCTTCTGTACGTCTGTAATAATGAAATACCGTTTATATATAAATATCTTGTAAACATTCAGCAGTTTTGTTAAAAAACATTCTATTGCTTAGTTATATAAAACCTCTGCAAAAGACATACTAAAAATCTTTTTCGTAGAAAGGCATGTTTTTTTTTTTTGTTGTTGTTGTTGTTGTTGTTGTAATTTTAAATTTTTTTTAATTGGGTCGGGCCGGGTCGGACCTGATTTTATCACTTTTTGTCCGGGCCGGACCGTACACTAGTAAAAAAGAAACGGACCGGGCCGGGCCTGGGCCGAATTTTTCGATTTCATACCGGGCCGGGCCGGGTAAGCAAACCTTTCCAACGGGCCGGGCCCGGGCCTGAAAATTTCGGCCCGTGCAGACCTCTACTGTAGATGCTGTATTTCACGAATGGATCAATAAAATTTAGCCAAATTTGGAAGTTAGTTGGACTTTCATCTAAACTGGTGCTGATTATATTTGGGGATCAATCGCACAACAATTGGCTCTGTCATCCTCTTCTTTTTTTTTTTTTTCACCCTTTTTAATATGGCAGTATACAACAAATTCTCGTATAAATGTGTACAAAAAAAATATTTTTAACTTTCAATGTGAAATTGAAAAGAAAATATTTATGATAGTAATAGTGAACCAGGAAGAAAAATTGTATACATAGGGCATCGTCTCTTACCTTGTAAATTTTCATTTTAGGTCTAAGAAAACTCGTCAACACCTTTAAAACGATTAGTCAAACTATAGATCTCTGATAATTTAGAACAAAATCATAGTTTATTATTATTTTATTTTATTTTTAATTTAAAAAGAAAGGGGGAGGGGAGGAAAAATAAAATAAATAATCTGGTGTGTCACTCACACGACTTTCTCTTACCCTGAAATTTAATAGTATAAATACAGGTTGGAGATTAAGAGGTAAAATAAGGATGTTATGTAAACCTATGTTAAACAATTCAAATTAGGCTTCGGAAGAGTTTTATATGATAATTAATTCTGTGTGAGGGGGGCTACCGCCCCCCTCAACCTCCGTTTCATTTATGCACCTAGATTTATATAAAATTTAATTAGGTTTTTAAAAAATAATTCTGTTTTTAAAAATAATTTATTAAAATTATTATTTAAAAAAATTATCTTTTATGATAAAGCAGACGATTTCGATATTAGAGAAGTAGTATAACACTAAATATCCAAAATAAGTCCATTTTATTATCAATATTTAAAAAAAAAAAAAAAAAAAAAAAAAAAAATTTTTTTTTTTTTTTTTCGTTAAAAGTGAAAAAAATCGATAACTTTGTTTTAAATTATCGCAGATCGTTGGTTCAACCATTCGTTTTAAAGGTATTGGCGAGCTCTTTTGAAAGATACCCATCATGAAAATTTACTCCCCTCGAAGGGGGACTTCCCCCCCAGGGGGGGGGGGGGAGGCGTGACTCCTACATATACAATTTTTTTTTCCCAGTTGAATATCTCTATTACAATATATATATATATATATATATTCGTTTCATTTGGTTTAGTGCAGTCTATAGGCGTTAAACTCTACTTTCCTGCAATTTCCCCCATAGACGTAATGTATTAGAATTCTCTTGATTGTTCCTGTACACGAACCATTTGCTTGATCTTGACGAAAAGCTTACTGTTGCATCCCTGTATGATACACATTTAGAATACCAAGTTTGAACTCTCTGCCATAATTTGTTTTTGAGATATGCTGATAACAGACAGACACACACACAGACCATTTGCTAAAAACATGATTTTCGTATTCAGGGGACCTCAAAACGTGTAAATATAACAAAATCTCGCTTTCGAAAATTTGACCCAAAAACAATACTTTCTCTACCTTATGGGTAAGAGAAAGTAAAGAGAAAAGAGTAGAAAAAAACTTAAGGGGGAGTGAAGCATTTTCTCAAACGTTGGCACAGAATTGACTTTCTTTGAACGCTGTGTATTATGCTTATCCGACTGAGATGAAAATCGTATGCATTCATCACGGAGAATAAATTTAATTAATAATAATGTTCATAAATAATTTGTACTGCGAGAATTTGTTTAGGTTTAGTGTTGACGTTCGGGTTAACGCTAATTGTCTTATACTAGGAACCTGGGGCTAACGAAGGATGCTCTCCGTGGGGGTCTTTCTAAGTGACCCTAGTCCGTTTTCAAGAGAATTTCGGAATTCGGAGAGAACCACAGACAACTCCGAACGGCTACGTCAACGAGCGTGGCCTAAGATCGAACCCGGCATCCCCAGCTTCGAAAGCAGAACCTCTCGGCCATTGTTGGAACAGAATTTGCATAGGAAAATACAGAATAAAGTCTTGCTGTAGCTATAACATGCTATTTACACATTAACTTACATGTAAGAGAATGTAAAATGTTCAATATTATTTTAAATCCAGAAATCGGCCTTATTGGATGGCTTTTATATTTATTTATTTATTTTTTATTATAGTGCACCAAAGCAGAATTATGTAATTCAATGTCTGTATTCGACCTTCGCTTTGTTTTGCAAGTTGAATTTGAAAAATGAAGTTTGGTTTCAAATTTATTAATAAGCAAATAATTCGAAGTCGTCGAGAGCTTAGAAGATGGATGGTGTCCATCTACATATTTCTCAATTTATTCATTATATTATTCAGCCTTTTTACAGTCGATAGCAACATTACAGAAGCACAGATCCACAATTTTCATATATATATATATATATATATATATATATATATATATATATATGTATATATATTAGTTTGATCGCTAATTTTTATCATCAACTTACTTTTTTATAAATAGCATAAAGACTAAAATCGTGACTCGAAAAATATTTACTTAACGAAACAGTACTAGAAGCCCATCTTTAAAGTAGAAATTATTGCTAGTGCTTCGATAATTTTGCTACCGACTGTGTGTATTCGGATGCTACGCATTAATGCTAGGCAGACTGATAAAATAGACAAATAATATTCTGAAAATAAATAAAGAAATAAATAGAAATAAAATCTTAATAGGAAGGAAAGAAACATATAATCTGTTATTAATTGCATATCAATTTTTATTAATTTTTTGTTATTTCAAATTAGAATAAATAAATAAATAAATAGAAGGTAAAACTTAATTATCACGAACTGAGCATCAGAAGATTTCTGGTTCTCAGTAGTTTGAAGTAATTCTCTTACACATTCTTTATTATTAAAAAGTATATTTACATCAATAAATATGTTAAAGTCATCTTTAAAAATATCATTTGAAGGCTCATTCTTTAAAAAAAATTATCAATATTTTTACAAATTGTTTTTTTTTTAATATTAATGAATGATTATAATTAAAAATATCGGTATTTTTGTAAAGTTAAAGTAAAATATTTACTTATGGGTGTGCATATGTAAATATCGATATAGATAGGTCGATAAACATATTTATATACATACAGTGAATTTTCAACAGAAATAAATTTTATATTATTTCCTTTTTATTTGCTTGATTGTTTAGTATATTATTATTATTATTATTATTATTATTATTATCATTATTAATTATTATTATTTTATACATTTTGAAAATCTGATTTGATATGAAATTATTTTGCTAAAGCGAAAAAATTAATTTTCAAACGATCTGCTGTTAAAATTACACAATTATCTTAAAAACGATTTATAACTGAAATTTTTATTATTTCTTTTTCTTGTGCATTCTGTTTAGATCCGGTAAGCTGTTGAATGGATAGTTTGTTAGGTAATATAGGTAATATTGTTTAGTGGCGCCATCTGTGAGCAAAAGTCATTAAAATTTAGCTAAAAAGAAAAGTTCATTATTTAAAGTTTAGTGGCGACATCTATTATCATGAATTATAAACTTATGTATTTTTACTGAATCAAAAGAAACTGAATTTATTGCATATTAAATGTTTTGGTTGGGGTAAGAATAAGAACGTAAATTTGATTTTTCTCCCTCTACATAGAATAAAAGCATATGTTTTTGTGTGTGTCTGTCGCTCTTTAGGCAAACGGATGATGACAGGGCAACGCTACAGAATTTTGCATGGAGGATCCGTTTTGATCTCTTCTGGATGCACTTCAAAGCCCGATTTTTAAATTTTTGATTAAATGATTTTTTAATTATTAAAATGTTAAAATGAAAACCTCATATCAGCTGTTAATTATTAAACATTTATTAAATAAAGATATAGCTAATACCAAAAACGTTTATGCGTTAATTTTTTTTTTTTTTTTTTTTTTTTTACATTATATGAAAAAAAAAAAAAAAATTAGATATAATTTTTAAAAATTACATCTTTACTTTTGCAAGCGCTATTTTTAATCTTGCCGCACATTAGAAATGAAAAATTGCCCTAAACTAATGAAAGAATGTGTATATATGCAATTTTGAAGCGTAGTAGTAAAATAGAAAAAATGATAACATTTCTCAAATTAAAAATATTAATACGTGAAGCATTCTACATACAATCCACTTGAAACTTTCATCCCAAGATAAACAATCAAAGATTAAGCATCAGTAAAAAGAGAAGAATTTTGCTACTTAAATACATATAATTTACAAAAATTAATTCAATTTTTCAGTTGACATGGATAATTAATAAGTACAAAAACGTAAAAAAAAAAACAAAAAAAAAAAAAAAACATAAAATGCAAGAACTCACAACATTTGTTTCAGGTCAAAAGAAGACACGACCCTTCATCAGGAGAACAAAGTTGGCACGAGTGCTGCAAACAAGGCTGCAAACCGAAACAATTGATAGGAGTTCTTGCATTTTCTAGCGTTTTTTTTTTTTTTTTTTTTTTTCAATGTTTTGTACTTACTACTTTTAAACGCTAGTCCTGTGGTGCTTTTTTATAACATTGATAATTATCTCTTTATGCGGAACAAATCATAGTGAAATACATTTTAAAATAATAATAATAATAATAATAATTAAAGAAAAATAATCAAATACTGTGAAATTACTACAACTTATGATAATAATAATAATAACAATAATAATAGTAATAATGAAGAAAAACGTGTGCTTAATAAATTAAAAAATATTGTTAAAATGAGTCTAAACTACTTTTAATTTTTTTTTTTTTTTTTTTTTTTTTTTTTGCAATTGCTTATTTATCTGATTCATGAACTGAAATAAATGAGAAAAAGTCAGACCGAAACAAATATAAATTCTTCATTTGCCTAGCATTTTTAGTCTAAAATCTCATTGAAAGGAAATTACAACGGATTTAAAAATTAAAACAAAAACTGAAGATTAAATAGTTTTCCCTTAAATAAAAAATGTTTTTTTTTTTTTTAGTACCGAGTGATCCAAAAGTCACAGGAAAAATTAAAATAAACATTATTCAAAAAGTACTGACCGTAGCTCTATGCGGTTTTGGCTGAAATGTACAGAAAAGCATGGAATTTTTTACATACATAAGAAAAAAATGTTAGTTAAATTTTTCAAAAACGTATCGCATTCCCAGTTTCCTTTCGCATTTTAAACAGTAGAGCCTGATCAAACAACGCCATATTGCGAATACTGAAGTTTATTTTAGGTTGGTTGGTTGTAGGATTTAAGGCCGATTGACTCCTGATGTGTCCTAGGCCTAGAGGGGGAATGCCCTCCGTGGGGGTCTTTCTAAGGGGTCCTAGCCCGTATTTACGCAAGTTTCGGAGGAAACCACGGAAAACTCCGAACGGCTAGGTCGATGAGCGCGACCTGGGATCGAACCCGGCACCTCCCATCTACCAGCTTTGAGCGCAGAACCGCTCGGCCGCTGGTGGGCCCGTTTATTTTAGGAGAACTTCCAATGGGCAACGTCTGATGATTATTCTAATGAATGACGGCCGGGACATTGAGCATTTAGTCCTAGTTACGCTCCCACACAGCCACCGATATCCATTAGACATGTAAATTACATCCAGTTGATCCCTAAAATGTACAAAATATCTAAAGAATGTTCATTGAAAGTCCTGGATATCCAGTACTAATTATAGATATCAATTAGATGTTCAAATATAGACGAAATTTAAACGTGACTTTTTCGACGTCTAATACATGAAACGATCAAAATAAGATTATTTAGATCAAAAGAAGATTTTGATTTTAAAATCTTTTTTTTTTTTTTTTTTTTTTTTTTTTTTTTTTCAAAATTTATTAGATCTGACAAGGATTATTGGATATTTGGAGATTTACTGGATATGTAACAAACATCTAATGGATGTTAAAAAGAAAAAAAAAAAAAAAAAAAAAAAAAAAGAGCGACATTTGTCGTGCTAATAGATAGTTGGTTGGATGTTTATAGAAGTGTAGGATGTTTATATAAGTTTAATGGATCTTTTTTAAACTTTTATACATGTTTACAGATGTCTTATGGATGTAAGTGGCTGTGTGGGTTGATGAATATACTGCACCACTGTGAAAAACTAATTTTACAATTAAAGCGCCACCTGATTAAGAAAATTTAAACTGATTTTCTAATAAATCTTTTGTTACCTAAACAAATCCTACGTCTTTCAGTGCATTTCAGTGAAAACTGCACAGTGCTACACAATCAATACTTTTTGAATAATAAATTTCTTATTTTTTCTGTGACTTTTGGGAGTAAAATTCGTCACACAACGTTAAAAAAAAATGTCGCAAACTAAACTCCCCGGTGTGCAGTGATTCCGGTACCAAACTGAAAGCTATAAAAATACCACGTCCACATAGTTCGCTCTTTAAAATGTTATCCCCAACGTTGTTTAGCATAAACAAGAATTAATACGGTCTCTAAGTCAACATTTTAGATGTCATTATTTACTTGAAACTGCTAATGAACATTTGACATTGATTAAATATAAAATTAGACAGATGTTCGCTAGTAATATCAAGTAAATAATCATAACATCTACAGTGTTTACCTAGCTACAGAATTAATTAAAGTAAAAAATATTTTTCAAATCGATCTTTTAATGTCGTATATTGTCTTGTAAATACGAAAAAAAATTCATGTAATAGTATTTAAAGGAGAAAATGAAGATCCGTGCAATTTCCGAAACTAAAATTTTAAAATTTCGGAAAACATCAAAAGCAGTCGCTTATAAAAGATGACTTATTATTATTGTTATTATTAAAAAAAAAAAAAAAAAAAAAAAAAAAGTCATATTCCATACAACTGATCAAACACAGACGAGATCATCCGCCAAAATGTTATTATTTAAACAAAATATGCTTGTAATCGCTTTAAAATCAAATCTATAACTAAAATAGAAATAAAATAGCATTTAGAAATGAACAAGTATAATATACACTAACTTGTTCTAACCTCATAATAAATCAAATCAACCAAATTAAAAAATCCACATGTTTTTGACTTGATCCGTAATGGATAAAAATTTGAAGAAATGTGCATTTCAGTAGCTAATTATTTAAATTGTAAGAAATAATATGAAGTACTTTTAAAAATTAAATGTCGCATATATTATTTATCTTAAAATAAAGAAAAATACGTGAAAGATGAATATTTTAAAGTGCATGAATTTTTCTACCCAAATTGAAAACATGAATTTGTTCAAACTCTGATTCTATTTTAATTTTAAATATGCGCCTATCGCGGATAAATCGAGTCGCATCCCGCAAGTAAATGAATTCTATTCAAGCATGATGTTTTAGCTATAGTACATTTTCACCGCAACCACGCAAACTACGCTACCTATAGACCTCCTCTCAACTCCCAATGAGGTGACTACGCTTAACTGGAAATGGAACTGGATTTGTCATTAATGGAATACTTAGTGCAGAGCACTTTACTTCCGGTTCATTATTAAGTGTCTATGCAATTATTATAAACCAGTGAAAAAGGTTTAGCCGCAAAAAACTGTTATTAGAAAATATATAAAAAATAACGAGTTAAAGATTACTAAAAATAGGTTTAGGAGAAAAATTTAAGTTTAGAAAATTTTTGAAGTATTAATTTAGAAAATTTTTAAGATAAATTCACAGATATTGAAAAAGCCTCATCACAAGGCCGTTAAAAAAGGTGGAAAGGAAACTCTGTCTTAAAAAAAAGGCACTTTTCAGTGGATACACAAAAGTTTAAACTTTAATTGGCTATAAAGCCGAAATAACAATTTACTACCTAATGCGTCATCAGAGAGCGACACCAGATGAGTCTAAGAGAAAATCAGTACGATTTTTTAAGTTTTAAAGTTTATTATTATTATTATTTTAGAGGAAAACTCTGAAAAGATTAATTTTTATTAGTAGAGGGGAGATCAATATCTAACTGATCAAATTATTTTATGACGACTACCATTTTGTCGATAGGATTTGTAAATCCCTTAATTTTAGGAGCGATATTTTTTTTTTTTTTTAATGATTGGGATTTAGTGATCTCAAGGATTTCTTTCAAATATTTAAGGATATTAAAAACTTATCCAATATCATTGGTGATAGTTTCATGAGGAGGTTTTGCAAGTTGTTGGGGAAGTTTAGAAAAATGACTAAGCTTAATGGAACTGGAACTGATTTTAGCATTGATGGAAGACCTAGAACAGAGTTCTTTACTTCCGGTATTTAATTAAGTGTCTATGCAATTTTTATGAGCCAGTGAAAAATTAAAGGTTTAATTGCAGTAAAAAACTGCTATAAGAAGAACAAAAAATAAAAGATAAAAAGATTTATGTATGAAATAGAGAGAGAAGTTTAATAAAATTAAATAAATGTTTAAATTGAGGATAAGTTCACAGCACAAATGATCGTTAAAAAAGGTGGAAAAGAGAAGGCCCCAATTCAAAAAAAAAGGGGGGGGGGCACTTTCCAGTGGACATACAAAGTGTAGAAATTAAAATGGCAAAAAGACCGATTTAACAAAAGTTTTAAAATAGCGTCACCAGGTGGCGACACCAAAAAAGTTAGATTCAATAATATAATTGGTAAAAGAAGGGTTTTTTTTCCCCTTTCTTTTTTAAAAGATATGAGGAAAATTCTGAAAAAATTTAGTTTTTACTAGGACATGTCAAATCGAACTAAGCTTAATAGTAATTGCTCTGCTTATTTATAGGCTGGAGTCGAGAGCCTTAAACTCTTCTCTCATTGGTTGAGAGAAAATGTCAAACCAAAACCAATATCAAATACTCAAACTAAAAAAGATAACAGGTTTAGGTTTGACTAGACTGTGATTGGCCAGAAAGAAAATGTAATACTAAAACTAAAAACTGAAACTAAAAACTGAAACTGAAAACTAAAACTGAAATAAACTATAAATTGAAAAGAAAATCATGAAATCTAATCATTCATTATCTCTCGGACTCGTTTAAACGTCATTTGATTTTGATACTAATATCTTTCGTATAAGACTATTTTTTAATCAAAGAACGACTGTGATAAAGAGTTAAACATTATCGTATTTCGTATACTTTTGATACAAATTTTATACGTTTATAAGCAAACAGTAAACTGCCGATAAAGTTTTATTACAATTAAATTATCTGTAAGAATTATTTATCTATTACTGAATATGAATTTTCTCAAGTCAATATATAACCATGCAATTAATCTCTGGACGTCTTTGTGGGAAAATTTTCAAAACAAAGAGACAATTGTTGGAGATTTCAATAACTGCAATATATTCGTTGCTGAGAATATTACTTTGCATAATCCGCACTTTCATATTGTATTAGATCATGAACATTTAAGTACAAACAATATTCGTTTTCCTCATCACAATGAAAATGAAGAAGTTGATTAATCAAATTCCATTCAAACATTCTTCACACTCACACACACACACACAAAAAAAAAAAAAAAAAAAAAATCATGATCAAATTAGTTTTGACTCAAATAAGATATTAAAAAAAAAAAAAAAAAAAAAAAAAAAAATGCAACAGCTTTTCTCACATATTTAAAAGATAAATTATTTGGTATATTCTTGATACAACCCCACTGAAACTTTCAAGTAAAGATTTCAAGCTAAATAACCAAAGCTTGAGCACTGATATAAAGGGAGGACTTCTGCTACATATTTAACATCAAGAAAAATTAATTCAAATTCCCAATAACACTGACGATAATTTTGATTTTTATATGATATTTTATTCATTTATTTATTTTTTTAACGACTCATAGTAAAATACATACTTTGTTTTTAAAGAAAAAATAAACAATTACTGTTGAAATATATATTAATACTTAAAACATTAATTATAACAAATAAGAAAAAAATACTACATATGTGATAAATTATAGAATGTAATTAAAATATGTCAAAACATAGCTACTACACATAAGACATAGTTACTAATCCAATTAAAAAATATTGATTATTTTGCAATTATAGGTTTTCCTCCATAAACGAAAATAAGAGAGAAATTATTTTATCAAAACCACTGTAAATTCTTCATTAGCTTAGCATTTTTAGCTTGAAACTCTCAGGGAAATAAATTACAACGGATCTAAAAATCAAAATAAAAAATGAAATTGAATATTAGTTTTTTTTTTTCAAATAAATAATGTAATTATTTAAAAAAAAAAAAAAAAAAAAAAAAGCGTATTTTACAATTACATTGTACTTAAGTTCGAGGATTTAAAATTGTTTCTCTCATTGACTGATAGAAAATGTCCAATGAATTCTACCTAAAAAAAAAAATAATAATAGGTTTAACTTTTTAAATTAATGCCATGATTGGCTTAAATGAAAATATTATACTAAAACTAAAAAAAAATCTGAAAAAGTAAATAAATTGGAAAGAAAGCTGCTCTTGTAAGCTATTCAGTCATCTTTCGGATTCGCTAAAACTTCATTTGCTGCTGTTATCATATAAGAATGTTTTTTAATCAATGAAGATTATGTTAAATTATTAATCATTATTGATTTAAGCGTACATTTATTATAGATTTTATACTTATACAAGAACAAAAATACTCCCTGACTGAATTTTAATCCAATTAAATAATCTGCACAGCATTTTTTACTTATTTTTGAATATGAATTTTCTCAAGTCAATCTCTGGTCATCTTTGTGAGGAAGTCTTCAAAACCAAGAGACAATTATTGGAAATATAAAAAACTTCAATACATTTGTTGCTTAAAATACTGCTTCACATAATCCACACTTTCAAATAGTATCATATCATGTACAGTAAGATGCATGCCAAGATAAACCATCAAAGCTTAAGCATCATCAAAAAGAGAAAAATCTTTGCTACTTAAATACATAATCTACAAAAATTATCTGACATTTTTCAATTAACATTGATATTCATCTCTTTATACAAAGCAATTTATAGTGAAATGCATGCAATGTTTTTAAAAGAAAAATAATCAAATACTGTTACAACGGATTTTCCTCGGCATCAACTGCTCTATTGCAGTGAAAGTAGTTTTACAGCGAAAATGAAAATTATTCACTTCCACTGAAGTCAGCTTTCGCGACCAATTTAGCGACTTGGCGACCAAATTTGGCGGAAAATAGCAGTTTATGGTTCCTTAAAATTTCGAATGTATACAATGAATACCAGCTAAGATCTAGAACATTCCATGAGTTTCTGGATAGAATCTCCGCCAAACCCCATCGCCAAAGGATATAAATAGGAGTGGATTTCTGAGGGCAGTATGTAGTCACTACGTTTCAGAGCTGTTCAGAGACCTATTCTGAGTGACTGCACTTTGAAGATTGCGTTCTAAGCGACTAAACTTCGTTCAACAGCTACCGAAGATTTCCGCTCTGGAGTGTTGGATGTTATTTGCTTTACTCCTTTTTTCCTTTTGCTTTACTCCTTTCTTAACTGTCGTCGAATAGTAACTTTTGCGGTACGAGTGACAGCTTCACTGGACTGCTACCAGAATATTCGAAGAATTAACAGTACTATAGAGATGTTTTTGAGAATATTTGTTGTAATAACAGTTTTGTTGTATAGATTCAAGAAGTTACACAGAATAAAATGCATTCCTCGACTAGAACCTGCCTGTTTTTTTACGAACTGTTTTCTCGCACAAGAAAGTCGACAAGCTTTTCGTAGCAATATTGTGAAACTACTACAACTTATAACAATAATAATAATAATGAGAAAATATTAATGAGTAGCCGATAAATTACAGAATGTTATTAATATATGTCGAAACTGACTATAATCAAATTAAAAACTCTGACTATTTTGCAATTTCTAATTTGTCTGATTCATAAAGGTTAGATCGAAACAAATGTAAATTTTTCATTGGTTTGGCATTTTTAGTTTAAAACACTCATTGAAAAGAAATTATAACGGATTTTAAAATAAAAACTAGTGTTCTGTGTCCACCACATGACTTTCTTCTATATTTTCTTATAAAAATTCACTCAGTAAAAATAATTTATTAAAATTATTATTTAAAAAAATTATCTTCCATGATAATGCAGACGATATTTCCATATTAGAGAAGTAGTATAACACCAAATAAAAAAAAAAAAAAAAAAAAAAAAAAAAAAAAGTCAATTTTATTTTTTACATTATTATTATTATTATTTGTTAAAAATGAAAAAGATCGATAACTTTATTCTAAATTATCGCAGATTGATGGATCAATCATTCGTTTTAAATGTATTGGCGAACTCTTTTGAAAGATAGCCATCATGAAAATTTACTCCCCTCGAAGGAGGACCCCTCTCCCCCCCTTCCAGGGGGGAGGCGAGGCTCCTACATATACAATTTTTTCCCCAGTTGACTGTCTATATTATAAATAATTCTTTTAAATTTCAGAATATTTCTTAAAAAATAATTATCTTTATGCACATTTATATAAAATTTCGTCCTATACCCCCCTGTTAAAAATTTAGAAAAAGCGGGATGGCAGCGCAAGCTGTTGGACAATTTTTACCAAAAGTTGATAGGCACTAATTTATGTCAATGTGTAACTACATACCAATTTGTATGAAATTCTGTGCAGTAGTCCCTGAGATACAGTTGCTACAAAATTTTGTCACACACACCCAGAGACATTTTCTAAAAATGGTCAAATCGTGTTCTACAACTCTCAAAACGTGTAAATCCATCAAAAACCCGCGGTCAAAAATTTTTACGAATCCAATACTTTCTTCTATTGAATATAGAAGAAAGTAATAAAAATTGAATATTAATTATTTTTTTCTTAAATATAAATGCTGTAGTTTCTCTAAACTCTCAAACTGCGTACTCATTTATAGGTTCGAGGGTTTAATATTCCTATTGTCATTGGTTGAGTGAAAATGTAAAAATAATACAAAAACTCAAATTAAAAAAAGATAACAGTTTTAACTTTCCAAAGTAACACGGTATGTGAGTGAATAATAAATAGAGAATAAATAAAAGATCTGAAAATCGTCTGATATCATTAAAAAAAAAATTCAGGTTGTCAATTTGGTGACAAGGCTACTAAATTTAGCGATATTTTAAACACATAGTTTTGATATTTAGAACATTGAGTTCTATATAATATCTATTTAGTTCTACATAATATCCTTATATTGTTCAAATACAGGTTAATAATACACTTTTTAGTGAAAATAATAGTCATTCGTATCATTTTGTACCCCGCTATATATATATATATATAAGATGCTAAATTCGAAAGAGATTTTTTAAGTTCTAAATTATTAAAGATTATCTTATTCCTTTCGCTTTGATTTAAAATTCCAAAGAAATTAAAATTCACATGATTGCTAGGTCAAGTGGAAATAAAGTAAGTAAAAATTTAGATATGGGTAAAACTGGATTAAAATCTTCTAAATACATATCTTTATTTTAGATTTTAACTTTTAAATTAACGCTTAGAGTGCTTTTGATTTTTGAGGTCGAATGAAATTAATGAGATTATAAAATATACCTTATAAATAGTGCAAAGAACTTATATAAATATTCAAATTTACTTCTTTATCAATTTCAAAATTTCTATGTCAAAATTTAAATATACTCGTAGAGAAAGAAATTTTAAACGATCGATTAATTTTTAGACGACATTCCAGAATACCGAATAATTTATACAAGGATCTTCAGTAGTTTAAAAGTTAGTTCCTCGTTTGCACTTGTTTTGAATAACAAATGAAAACTAGTGTTTTGGAAATATCACAAAAACTTTCTTTTGCATCGTTCGACATAACAGCGCCACTTAAAATTAACGTGCATAAAAATATGATCGACATAGTTTTTCTTAATAAAGATTTTCATATGTAGTTCAGCCAGTGTATGGTAAGATAAAACCATACGAAAAATTGCAGAAAGTGTCTAATAGCAGCGCCATCTGTCGACCTACATTACCCCAAAATTGAGTGAACATTATTTTTAATTATAGCTATTTTACATACATCTTATGTTTAGGTGTATTTTATAAGCTATAGAATTCAATATACAATCTTCCGGCAAAAGAGGAAAATTGCAGCATGGAAGCATCATTTTTCGGTCGACATATACTCAAAATGAATCACCACAGTTTTTCACAATGGCCCTTTCAGATATTAAGTTTCGTAGAATTATACTCTATAGAAGTAAGAATATAGCCTCCCCATAAATCGGGGAAATTGTAGTAAAACAGCTCTACCTGTTGGGCGATATACCCCAAAAATTAACAAACGTCAATTGACATCAAGGTGCGACTAAATATAATTTTTTATGGAATTCTGTGCATTAGAGTTTTTGATCTAGAACTGCCACGGTCGTTTTGTTCTACACACACACACGGGTAGAAATCCTTCAAAAAAAGGGTCAAAATGTGTTCATGGACTATCGAAACATAATAAAACTGTAAAGAACCGGATATTGAAAATTCTTACAAATCCAGAACTTTTTCCTATTGAATATTGCAGAAGAAAGTAATAAAGAGTACTAATAGAAATATGCAAAATATCTAATCGCTTTAATAGCGATTGTGAAAATTTAGCAAATAAAATTAAATATTTCTAAATGTCTACCTATGCTGAAGGATCATCTCCCATTAGGGCCAGATTTTTCTGATTCCTACATTAGGCTCACGTACCGTTGTGTACATCTCTAAGGGTCGTATTTCGAGGGAGCAGATAATTTAATTTTTCACTTAACTTGAACTGACCACTGTTCACCAAAATAAATAGGATCAATATCCATATGTGTAATAATAAATACGTGCGAAAAGAAAGTAAATAAGTGACAAGACTATATTTCTGAATACGCTTACTTAGGAGATAAAGTTCAAGCTCTCTTAAAATGCAATACATTGATGAGCTGAACAATTTGTTCTGGTTAAAAAAATATCTGAAAAATATAACTTTTACTGAAATGCTTCAAAAATTCAAACACACTAATATTAATGATTATACAAGTCTGCTTGTTAACAGCTGCTTTATTTTGTTTTGTTTTATTTCATATCTATTTATTAATATTATAATTATTATTATTTTGTGAACTTTATGTTTCCAAAGATGCCAAATCAATAAATAGCATCTATTCCTGCTCATCAAGCCTTTTTTTTTTTTTTCAAAATAATAGGGCTTTGCAACAAAAAATGATTAGTTTTATTACACTAAACTGAACATATTTTTTCTCATAATTAAACAAACAGTTCTTCCACGATAGATTTAACCTTCTGTGTTCACTCTTTTAGCCTGTGAAACATTTTCTTCGTTTTTTGACGCCGCCCCCCTTCCACTCCCCCCCCCCCCCCGCATCTCTCCTTTTTTTTTTTTTTTTTTTTTTTTTTTCCCCCCGCAATTTCTCTCTCTCTCTTTTTTTTTTTTTTTTTTTTTTAGATTTATCTTTATAAACTTTGTCTTAAAGTAAGAAATAATTATAAAATCTGATTTTAATAAAAGGATACCAGATTTCATGCTTTTACGCAAAATTCAACTAAAAGTACGCGTTAAAAAAAAAAAAATATATATATATATATATATATGACGTGGTGAAACTTTTCTACGGTATTTTTCGGTTTCAGTGAGTTAAAATCTATAAAAAAAACATTTGAAAAATCTTATTCAGTTTTTTACTTGCAGAGCTGTGTTATTAGAAAGCTATGTAGAGGTATTTGTGTTCTGGGTCAAAGGCAATTATCCACATGAGAATCCTAGACATGACAGGGACGTAGTCGTGGGGATTTTTCTACGAGGTCCTAGCCCATATTCATGCTAGTTTTGAAGAAAACCACAGAAAACTCCAAATGGCTTGGGGTTTTCTGCGATTAACCCTTTAACGTTCACTACTTAATTTATTTTAAAAATTACTAAACTAATTTTAAAAATGGCTTTTAGACACATAGCTGATCATAAATATTTAAAAAATAAAAAATCAGCATTGTTCCTTTTCGGTTCGGTTTTCGAGAAATTTTCGGTTTGAAACATCTGTAAGTAAACCTTATTAAATTCAAATAATATATAATTTAATAAATAAATCACTTTATAAGTAAACATTATCGACAACAAAAACTTGTAAAAGTTGCATAGATCCAAACATTTCAATTTATTCCGGAGTATTTTAACCCTTTGCAGAGCAAGGTAATTCGGATAATTTAAATTAGACTGCCACCGGAATTTACGAACATAATTAAAATAGAAGAAATTTTAAATTTTCATTTTAAAAAAAGGGCCTTTTCTGTTATGTTATAAATGTAAATTTTTGCTAAAAAACTTCCGGGATGAGTTTTTGCACTGTAGAATTAAAATTAGGTGTTCCATCAGCGGGAACACTGCGACTGAAAGGGTTAAACCCGGCAACTCATTTCACCCAGCTTCGAGAGCAGAAACTCTCCACCACTGGTGGAGCGAAAGCTATATAGAAAAGTAAAATAAATTTGAATAATTAAAACCATTCGATTTACAGAATTCAGTACTTGATTTATAATTTTTTGAAACACCTTTGTTAAAAAGGTTTTCTCTCTAAAGGATTAATTTCTACGGCATAGTGGGTGGCTCTTTTGTAGTTTGTTTGTAGACTGAAAAAAAACCTTTCTTATAATACAAAATATTGAAAATGGATTTTTGCAAGTATGTAATTACTGGCGAAAAATAATTATATTGGCATTAGTGAATAATGAATACAATGGATTAGCCAGTATAAAGATTGACTATGGAAAAGAATTTTTACTATATATATATATATGCTCTAAAGGGTTTTATAATCTACACCTGGTGCTTAATTTTTCTTCCCTGTTTGATTTTTTTAAAGATAATTTAATTCATTTGTTCATATTTAAAAGTAAAATACCTATAACTTAATAACTGCAAAAATTCTGTTTTTAAAAAGCAGATGTTCTGTTAAATTTATTCACACTGTTTCCAAATTCGACTGTATCCGAAACCTAATTTTTCTTTATGGTATTTTCTTGATTTTCGACTGTCCTTGGTGCATTATTCGTGGTGAATCTTTTCATTAGATCTATATGTATAATAATCACCTACTCAACTTTCTTACTATTATCAAAGAAAGCATATACCCAAACTTTCGATTAGCAAAGAACTCCGTTATTAGCATCCCACTCTTCGGCATCGATGCATGTGTAAAGAGACGCCTCGTTCGGAGAAGATGCGGGTGTAACTTGGAAATTGAAAAAAGGAGGTCAACCCATTGTTGTTCGTAACTGTGACCCTCATAAAATCCCATCGACCAAATAAGGTTAAGCGTGAAATTGGCTTATAGAAGAATTATGATAAAAATATTTGATTACGCAATATAAATTTATTTTAAGAACGCATTATAAGTATTTAACGAATAAATTCTATCTTTAAATTATTATTACTTTTATTATTTTTATCGCTCTGGAAAAATACAGCCAGAATAATTTGGGAGATTTTATATCACAGTAGGCATCTCATTCCAATAATCACGAGAAAAAGCAATTTCTTTATATTTTACCAAAAAGTTTTTTTTTATTTTGAGGTTGAGGCTAAAATTTAGTGGGTTTTACATCGCACTACAACTACGCAGTGGGATGACTGTCCGAAATTCACCCAACAATTGAAAGCAATTGTCGCTATGACGCCTTACTGACAGGAACATTAAAAACGTTGCAGTATAATGAAGCAGTAAGTGATAGTAAAGATATTAACATTGTATTTAATTAATAATTTAAAGGTTTTTTTTTTTTCTTTTGTTTTATAATGGAGTAAATTCAGTGATCATCATTGTGAATAATTATTCCTTTGAAGAGTATTAAATCTTGTATTTTCTGAAGTCACAGTAGATATTGTTATAATGAAATCACATCATGATTCTCTGTAGCATAAATTCAGCTATACAAACACTCTTCGCAAAGAAAAAGAAGAATAAAAAATTGAGCTTTCATAGAGCGTGATGTTTCCCGCAATCTCTGATTTTCTGCATTGAGTAAAATCACGCACAATTTGTATTACAATGAAAAAAATGTCCGATCTTTACGAAATAGCATTTTTGTTTGCATGACCTATAATTTAAGACTAATAAAAATTGAAGACTATACGTATTTTTAATGAGAAAAAATTTCCTTTTTATAAACACGATATTTTCTCGCATCAGTTTACTGCAGAACGCATGTCATTGCCTTAAAATTGCTCAAAGTACAACTGTTTCGCAAAGTAATAGCTTTTTTTTCCCCTTACTACAGAAAGATGATTATATTCTTTTTTACCCACACTAATAATCTCTTGTTAAAAAATATGACGTAATAACCACGAGAGCTCTCATTCTAAAATTTATTTGCAGTATAAGTACGCAGAAATAAAAATGCACCTCCCCCTATGTCACCGTTCAAAATGGAAATAAAAGAAAAATAGTTTGTAACATCATGACATTACACAGGTCGACATGTAAAATTTTGATTTTATAATTTTGGCTGATCTTTATGGATTTTGGTGTGTTGAAACCGAAAATGAAGTCAGTTTTTCTCTATCACGTATAGATTTTTGTCAATACAGAATGCCTGCCTGTACAATTTCTTCCATTACTCTTCCACCAGTATAATTATATAGTAAGTTTTCTAGTATGTTTCCATGATTAATTAATTATAGATGCCTATTGTTGTAATTGAGAAGCACTAGTGCGACTTAAAACCATACCAACCAACCAACCGATTGTTATGATGGCATATGTAAGAAATCGTGTCGGTAAACACCCTCTATTGACAAAAATCTATACGTGATAGAGAAAAATGGGCTGCATTTTCGGTTTCAGCATATCAAAAAACAAAGATCAGCTAAAATCATCAAATCAAATTTTGTGAACTTCATTTTTGTAGGCCTGCGTGATCAACGCGGAAAAATACATTTATATGAATAGTGTTTATATAAATTATAAAATGATGTCCAAATAAAATTAAAATTCAACACACAATTTGTATTTGCGTCGCTATTTCCTTGCGAATTCAGAAAAAGCGGATTTTCATATTGTTGGCGAACATAGCGGATGAATATGCGGAGAAATTCAATTATGTCATGAATGGGCGGTAAATTAATGTATTCAAGTTCATAATGGCCTATATTCAAATTTATCGTTATTTGTTTCACCTCCAGGTTGTTTTCCCCACTATTTCAATTTATTTTAAAATTAGATTTCAATTCATTATTTAACATTTGCCCAAAATAAAAAAATTTCTATTCTATTGAGAATGTTATTAAAATAGGTTTAGTCATGAATGTAGCAATTTAATTTATTCAATTGAATAAGTACAATACTCTGGAGATACTCTTTAACTAATATTTCAAAAATATTAAATAAGATAATCATATCTTTAAAAAAAGAACATAAAATTAAATATAATGTTTCACAAAAGCAGTTTATTTGTGTGAACCCACATTCTAAAGTAAAAGAACCCACATTCTGATTTTCAAAACAAAAACAGCCAATTGCGCCAAATTTTATATTCATGATTAGATTCTTTTACTACGTAAACTGATATTGAAAATAACGATAACGAAAATTATAAATGCTTCCCTTTTTGGAAGTTTTCTTTAACGACATTATCCTATTGAAAGTATCGCCGAAAAATGGCCAATACGTTAGAGTCTAAGTTTAAACGGTATGTGAACAAAAAAATATTATTCGTTACCAACTGAAATTTTTCATGAAAACATTTCTCATGATGATGCACAAATTATAGGGTTGACCGAGCAAAAGCCACTACTAGAGTAACAACTCTCTCACTTTTATGTTAATTTTTATCACTCACACAATTCATTACTAACAGTAAATTTATTTTCAGTGGTATGAAGAAGCCCATATTCACGGTGTCTTTGAATTTACTTTTTCGTGCAGCAATCACTATCATTTTTCATTTATTTTTGCAAACAAATTGCGCTGACTAAAATGGTAAAATTATTTATTAGTTTTACAGAGCCATTCACTTTTATTTAGTAAACTTAAAGCATCAACCAAATTAATTAACAAAAACAAATAAATAATTGAAATTATTTGAATTTGGTTTTAGGTTGATTAACATCGCATTAGAGCTGCCTGCGATCTATTATCACTGAAATCAAAGCCCAATTCTAACTCGTTACTGGACATATTACATCATGAGGTTGACGCGTTATTTTAAATTCAAGTAAAAATAAATAAATAAGAAACACATGTTATGGATATCCGTCCTTTTGTATGAATCTATATTAATATATAAAGAGGAAAAGTTTGTTTGTATGTGGAGGGTAATCTCTAGAACTTCTGAACCGATTAAAAAAAAAAAATCCATTAATCAAAAGCTACACTATCCCTGAGTGCTATAGGGTATAATTAATTTTGATAAAATAATTTTTTTTATTCGAAATTTCAATATTTTAATTAAAATCTCCATAAAAACTAAGGGAGAAAAATGAAATATTGTAATGAAAGTTGTTTCACCTATGAACGTTGTGGCTCCGAGTTAAAGCCTCGGGCTACAAATCCCAAGATTGTGCGTTCGATCCCCGTCAAGGGAAGTTGTTTAAAAAATAGTTTTTGTTTAAATTTAAATTGTTTATTTCGCATTCATTCATTATGTGATTATGTTTATATTAATTATTCGGTTAATGTTATGTAATTTCTACACTTTTCGAATTCTAGAATATTCTGTTCTAGAAAATTCATCAATTTTATATAAACCATTGTAAAATTCAGTTGAGTTGAAAAATAAAGTCTCGACCTAAGCTTAAAATTCTCTGTGTTATTTCGCTTTAGTATTTCTCCACAAACAATTATCTAAGTCTCTGCGGGACAGTATTAAAAATCTAGCTAATGCAACTAGAAAACAAATTTTTACGCATTCATTTTCTTTCTTTCATTTTCTTTTTCTTTTTTTTAACATGAAAAGAAATATATTTACACAAACTATAAAACTGACATAAAGCTTTGTGAAAATATAAACTTGCACGGTAAAATTGACATTATTATAGCTTTTAAAGTCTTTCTTTTTCAAATGATATGATTTATTTTTAAAAAAAAATATTTGCGGATATTCTAAATATTGGCATTTAAACATTAATATAAATTATATTTGTTAGTTAGTATTTAATTTTGAAAAAAATATTCAATGCTTCAGATAAGTAATTTTATTTATCTAATTTATATATTATTCTTAATATATTTTTCCTTTTATCGGGTGAGGAAGGCGCTGCCGAAGGCAACGGAAACCCAAAACGAGATTTTGAGAAATTTCAATGGATTTTCTTTTTATTTTTTTATAAAGCAAAAGAGAGATTCTGTTTTTAAATCCTTTAAGTATGGTGACCAGCGAAGCAGGCAAAGCCTGCTAATAAAATAATAAACTTACAAGAATGCTGGATTTTTTTTTTTTTTTTTTTTTTTTTTTTTTAGTTACCCACTCGCAGACTGCTACAGTAGACCTTTCTTTTGCTAATGTAGAAAATAACTTTAAATTCAACACGAGGTTTTTTTTTTTTTTTTTTTTTTTTTTTTTTCCCCAAGTACACGATTTTTATTTTATAGAAGTGAAAACTTAAAAAAAAAAAAAAAAAGAAGAAGAAGAAGAAGAAATTAACTGCTTTAAGTTTTTTTTTTTTTTTTTTTTAAGTTTACACCCATTTATTTACGCTTGTTTATCAACTACAGTATCACAAAAGAAAAACACGTCATTTTTAGATAAGCGTTATATTGTGCGAGTATTTTTCCTCAAATTTTTTTAAAAATGAGAAATGACTTAAAGCGACGAAAACTAAATTGTTTTTAATACATTTATAATGATGAAGATTTTAGTAGCACAATTCCACATCTATCATTATATCATGTCTATAGGGAAACGTTATCCATTAAAGTAGACTTTAACAACAATTTAATTCACCGTGTAAGCATTTAAAACAAAAACTAAGGAAAATGAAATGAAAGTATTGTCAGAAGGAGATTATTAAATCTATAAAACCTATATTCTACCACTCTGAACAATTTATATGCATTTTTCTTTTTTTTCCTTACGCCTTATCTGCATATCTTTTCCTAAACATATATATTATTTTCTATTGTTTTGAAATTTACGATAAGTTGTTTTGTATGTAACTTGATAATAGTAAAGCAATGAATGTCTTAATGTATTTGTCATCAGTTGCGTATATTTTCATAAACAAAATGCTGTCCGTTCTATTGTGATAGCTTTTTAATAAGTTTGTTTTAATTTCGCTGTTGTTCATAATCCGTAGAAAATTTATATACGAATTGCCTACTTCCTGGTGGACTTTTGAACCCGAATCTACCTATAAAAAAAATAAATAAAATTTGCAAGAATTTTCAATCTCAAGATTTAAGAAAAGAATAGTGTTTCCATTTTTCTTTTCCCCTTTATTTTTATATAGTGTAAATACTAATTTGGGATTAAATTTTCGAAATTGAAATTTTGCTATAGAATTACACGTTGAAACCGCAAATCAGGTTTTTAGCGGTTGGATTTGTCTGTGTGTGATATAACTTATATATCAGTATAACTTTGATATAAGAAGGAAGTCCAAATTCTGTATTCTCAACCTATATCAAATGAATTTTTTTACTGAAATTAAAGCTTTTTTTTTTTTTTTTTGAGAGCTCTGATTAAAACTTTTTATTGAAACTTTTAATCAATCGGGAATTTAGCGGTTAATTCTCTCTTTGTGTGAGTCTGTTATCAGTATAACTTAAAAAAAGATATAAAGAGGAAGTCCAAGATCGGTATTTTAAATCTATTCATACGAAAATTTTTATTGAACTTGAAAATTTTATCGAGAACATTTACTGAAACTTTTTAATGGAGCTTTTTATAAACTCGAAACTTTTTTATTGAGATCATACAAATGGTCGAGTACAGGGATCTACAAAACAATTCAAATATATTACGCGAATTATATTATAGCGAAATTTTTCACCGATGCAGTTTAATAACTTTAGGTAGCACTAAACAAAACAAAATCAACACATAGTTTTTATATGCATAAAAACATGTTTCATATAGAATAAGGTATAAAACATCCATCCTTCATTTATAGGGTCAAGCCAAATAATTCCGATATATTAGGGTTATGATTGGAAATAGCTAGAAGGGTATTTCGGGTTGTGTTATGATTGTTTTTGCAGTGTTAAGTTTAAATCCGATATTTGGTGTGTATACAATTTATAGTCTTCACTACAAGGTTTTTCAAAGTGAATTGAATAAATTTCAAAGAATAGTGTAGATGAAAATTCTTTGAATGTGAGTATTTATTTTTTATTTAATAACATACTTAAATGTTTCATGAATGTAGCTACAATATTCAGACGGAGGATGGGGGGGGGGGGGGGGGTAATAGTTTTTTAATACGGAGGACTATTAGTCTCAATCTACGGGTTTTTACTCCAGTTTTACGATAGTTGGATATTTATCGAAATCGAAAATTTATCGAAAATATAATTTGAAAGAGGTGTTATAATTTGAAAAAAAAAAAAAAAAAAAAAGAAACTATACTAAATTAAATTCTGCTTTTGCCAGAATTTCATCAAGTTTTTTTTTTTTTTTTTTTGAAAGTAAAAGGAAAGGAAAAGAAAATTAATAATAATCAGTATCAAAACGGACAGCATCGATAAGTTTTTCTTTTTTTTTTTTTTTTTTTTTTTGAGGGGGGGAAGGGTGAGAAGGTCGAAATGTTTATATTTTATTAATATTTTACGCCAAGGCCGCTAGTTAGAAATACTGATCGTCTACTTTTAATTTTGTTATTTTTTACTCATAAAAGTAAATATCCTATTAAATTATTAAAACATTTTATTTCAAGTGAAAAAATGTTTTTCAAGTGAATAGTTAAACGAAAAATAATATTTATACGTACTGCATTTTATTTTTAAATGTTTTTTCTATACATTGTGTGCTATAATTTTCTAACTGGAAAACCTTAAAAATATTGATTTAGGTAAAACTATATCAATATAATTGTAGGGAAAACATTAAATAAAATTGCACAGAAAGAAATAAAGGAGCAAAAATACTCAAAAAAAGAGTAAAATTGTGTCAAATTTGAGTATGTCACAACTCAAAATAGTTCCAGAGCAAATATACTTAAATTTAAAAATTCCATGTACTTATTATTGAATATATTAACATGCACATATATTGGCATTAGAACATAGTGAATCTCAATATCCCAAACACAGATTTTCATGGATGTATTCTTTCACAAACCTGATATGAAACCGCCACGGAATATAGTTCTGCTCATTTGAGGGAATAAATTTTGTGTTTGAACTCTTTCTGTTTAAATTTGTAGAAATTTTGTTAAAGAACTTGTTTCAGTGGAACAACTATAGTATTTCCCCACAACTGGATTTGGTGATTTATTTTTGGCGATTATGGCTAAATCATAAATCTAAAAATCATAAATGATAAAATCATAAGCTAATTCATTAATCATAAATCTAAAATAAACAGCATGCAGGCTGTCATATTATATTGCAAAGAATCCAGAATGACATCGTTATCATTGAAAACGGCGCCAAAGAAAAATCGCCAAATCCAGTTGTGGGGAAATACTACAGTTAAACCAATAAGACAAACAAGTTTTCCTTTTTGAAACAAAATTACTCATTTTAAATGAGTATGTCGTATGTCCATTTTCTCATTTTTGAGACTTAATTTTTGACACTGGTAAAACTAATTATATACTTATATGAAAACTTTTAAATAATATTGTTATATAATTACTTTGATAGAAATTTTTCCATGTATTTATATTTTAATAATGTTGATTTTTCTCTTATATTCACTGATAAGCGGCTATATTTTCAATAGAAACGCACAACAAACTATCTTTATGCCTTGTTCACTTTTCAAGAATGAAGAAACGTGCATCAGATTGATTATGTTGAGAGATTGTGAACATCGGTTTTCTTTCACTTTAGCATTAGAGCAGTTCCAATAACATTATTTGGTTTCAGTTTCATAGCTGGTCAATGGCCAATAAAGATATCGGATTCGCTCTGTTGGTCTTCAACAATAGACCAAGTAAATCATAGTACAAAAGACATAGGATGAAGATAAATGAACTCACGTTTAATATGTTTATGCTTTTAATAATATCCACTGCTGATTTAATGAAATAAAATAACATCCATTGAAAGAAATGAAATGTATAAGCAAGACAAAATAATTAATTTTTCAATGATTTTTACTGCAGTGAGAAAAATAATCGTGCTATTAACAAATACTCCTGCGATTTAATCGTTTCGGAGCGAAATTTTGATGAACATTCCAATAGTTGTAAGAGTTCAATGATTACATTGATTAAATTTAACATGCTTCAAAAGCTTTATTCTTAAGAATGAACAATACCTTACCTCTCTGACAATGAAGGCCCATGGAAAATTTTACTTCCATAATTACTCATTACCTAACAATTCGGTTTTTACTTTCCTCTATATTCAATAGCAGAAAGTATTGGATTCGTAAAAATTTTCGACCTCGGGTTTTTGATGCATTTACACGTTTTGAGAGATATAGAACACGATTTGACCATTTTTAGAAAATGTCTGTCTGTCTGTGTGTGTGTGACAAAATTTTGTGGCAACTGTATCTCAGGAACTACTGCACAGAATTTCATACAAATTGGTATGTAGTTGCACCTTGACATAAATTAGTGCCTGTCAACTTTTGGTAAAAATTGTCTTACAGGTTGCGTTGCTATCCCGCTTTTTCTAAATTTTTGACATGGTGATATAGGACAAGATTTTGTATAAATGTGCATAAAGAGAATTATTTTTTAGTAATAATTATGAAATTTACAAGAACTATTTATAATAGAGATAGTCAACTGGGAAAAAAATTTTGTATGTGTAGGAGCCTTGCCACCCCCCTGGGGGGGAAGTCCCCTCTCGAAGGGAGTAAATTTTCAAGATGGGTATCTTTCGAAAGGTCTCGTCAGTACCTTTAAAACGAATGGTTGAACTATAAATCTGTGATAATTTAAAACAAAGTTATCGATTTTTTTTTACTAACTTATAAAAATTACGAGTACTAAATTTTTAACGGTTGAGAATTTTCTAAATGTCAAAACGGATTTTTTTTTTTTTTTTTTTTTTTAACCGTTTTCACATTTAGAAAATTCTCAACCGTTAAAAATTTAGTACTAGTTATTTTTATATTTTAATATTTAATTTTCAGTTAAATAATGCATATTTAGCAGTTTTTTTAGCTAGAAAATAAAATATTAAAAATTTAAAAAATCATAAAAAAAGAAAAAGAAGAAGAAAGAAAGAAAGGAAAAAGACTTAATTTAACGATTGTAAATTATCTGAATGTAAAAACAGAATTAAAAAAAATAATAATAAATAAAAAATAGGTAATGAATAATTGTGAAAACAAATTCTCCCATACAATAATATGTGCTTTGGCTGTCAGTGAGATTTGGTACTGCCCGCTTTTAATAGTATTTTACACCATGAATTTAAAATAATTAATGAATTTTAAAAAATCTATGGAACAAATTTTCATCAAACATAACTAGGAATCCCCTCAATTAAATCAGCATTCTAATTTAAAGTAGAAAAAAGAAAAGTGCATTTTTGAAAAGCCGAAGCAATAAGATAATATCAGAAAATGCAACTGTCATGCCCAAGTGATATAGTTGCTGTAAAAGTAGTTTTACAGGCATTTTAGAACAAATCTAATAACAATGCACTGGAAAAAAAAAAAAAAAAAAAAAAAAAAAAAAGAAAAAGAAAGAAAAAAAAATTCAAGCCCTGATGCCATTCCTGCTGATTCTTATGTAAAATGATCTCCTGAATCCGAATATGACCCCTATTTTGCCCAATCACTCGCTGTTTTCTCGGGATGCCACCCCCTCCCCCAATTTTTATCACTGTTCGCTAATTTTATGGCCATGGATTTGATTTGGAGAATGGAAAATAATTATTCTAACACTTAAAAAATATATAATATATGATACATAATAATAATAATTTATTAATAAAATATAATAAATGTTATATATAATTTTAGTAGCAAATCCCCCCCCCCCCCCCCAAATTTTTCTCTTGCTGCAAATGTTCATATTTTAGAATTTTCCAACTCTATAGCTCTTCAGAAGATAGTTAACAGTTAAAATAATCCTCCCTACCCCCTGCAAATCAAATTTATAGCCATAAAATTACAGAAAAGTGATCAAAATAGGGGATATCCCTAAAACACGGTGCGTGATAGGTCAAAATGGGCATCATATTCGGATTCAGGAGGTGATTTTACATAAGAATTTGCAAAAATGGTGTTGAGGCCGATTTTCATGCAGAGCAGTGTAATTGATGTTGACATGAGGTCAATTTCTAAAGCTGGATGAAAAAAGAAATATTTGCTTTTACATTTATATATGCATATTTAACTTGTAATAGCGTTTTCGGAGAGCAAGGTATCCTTTTAAAAGTATTTTTAAAAAGCCGAGGCAGTAAGGTAATATTAAAACAGGAATAAACTACTACGTCAGAAACGCCAAAGAAAAATTATTGAGGTGCATACAGCTGTTTCGGTAGCCTAAAGCGTACCGTCATCAGTGCAAAAAGAATTCTGAATCTGGAGAAGTGCTCATATATATAGGAGAGGGACCGGATTTAGTTCAACCAATAGGATTACGGAAGAGGTGGGGAGTGTGGCCAATAGGAATTAAGGAATGTGTAGCTGTGTAAACTGTAGAAAAATTAAGGAAATGTGGACTGAATGTAAAATTTCCAACAATCAGACAAATAAGGAACAGCGAAATCACAATTTACAAGGTTTTTAAAATTTTTATAAATATGAAAAGCTTCAAAGAAATCGAGTTCATGAATGGATTTAGGTCTGCAAATTATTTTAGCTGAATTAAATTTAAAATTATGATTTTCCTCCCAGCAATGTTTAGAAATAGCCGATTTATTGGTTTCTTGTTTGCGGACGTAATTCATATGTTCTTTTAGACGAAATTTAAGCAAGCAAGACACCAATAAATCGGCTATTTCTAAACATTGCTGGGAGGAAAATCATAATTTTAAATTTAATTCAGCTAAAATAATTTGCAGACCTAAATCCATTCATGAACTCGATTTCTTTGAAGCTTTTCATATTTATAAAAATTTTAAAAACCTTGTAAATTGTGATTTCGCTGTTCCTTATTTGTCTGATTGTTGGAAATTTTACATTCAGTCCACATTTCCTTAATTTTTCTACAGTTTACACAGCTACACATTCCTTAATTCCTATTGGCCACACTCCCCACCTCTTCCGTAATCCTATTGGTTGAACTAAATCCGGTCCCTCTCCTATATATATGAGCACTTCTCCAGATTCAGAATTCTTTTTGCACTGATGACGGTACGCTTTAGGCTACCGAAACAGCTGTATGCACCTCAATAATTTTTCTTTGGCGTTTCTGACGTAGTAGTTTATTCCTGTTTTAATATTCCAACGCCAAGTCTCCTGCTATTATTAGTAAGGTAATATTGTCAGAAAATATTGCAAACAGCTTCCACGCGCAGGTGGTATAATAGTTGCTGTAAAAGTAGTTTCACAGGCATTTAAAAATAAATCAGAATGAAAATCGACATGGAGGTGTCAAGCAACTGGAGGGGGAAACTGGAGGTTTCAACTGGAGGTTTAAGCAACTGGAGGTTTCAGCAACTGGAGGGGGAAAAAGAAACTTTCCCATTTATATGTATCCTTAACGTACCAAGTTGTTCATTTTTTATATTATTTATTTATTTATTTTTTAATAATCTGACCCCTGCTAGTAGATATAGTATTCGTTCACTGAGCTATTGATTTTTTTCTAATATATTTATTAATCAAAGTTATATAAATAGGAATTTTAGCTGCCATATATATATATATATATATATACATATACAGGTGTTGCACAAAATAATGGAAACACTTTCATTTTCTCGAAAAATACTTAATGTATTGTTCTTGAATTTTGGAAATAAGGAAAACATGTCTTTCCTCCGTATTTCCAGCAAAGATTTTGCCACGATCGTCTTTAGGGAGTGAAAACAAATCCAATAAAATAAAAAATATTTGTGATTACCCTATATGTGGAAGAGTGTCCATTCATCTACAAATTTTAGATGTGGTTATAAACTTTATATTTTATACGTGTGTAAAGTTTTGTGAGGCTAGCTCTAATATTTAAAAAAATATGAATATTTTATTAAGTAAAACATACTTTATAACTCTAAAGGGTTTTTTTTTTCCCGAAATTTTATGAAACTTTAGAAAATATGACAACGTATGCCACATATACTTAATAAAATATGTATACTTAATAAAATATTCATATTTTTTTTAATATTCGAGCTAGCCTCACAAAACTCTACACACGTATAAAATATAAAGTTTATTAAGTAAAACATACTTTATAACTCTAAAGGGTTTTTTTTTTCCCCGAAATTTTATGAAACTTTAGAAAATATGACAACGTATGCCTAAATCATTATACTATAGTTTAAAACAAATACATTAATATTCAAAGAGATATGGACAGTTGTAGTAAATAATTTATTGCTGCGCATGCGCGGACTGTAGCAAAAAAAAAAAAAAAATAAATAAATAAATAAAACTTTGATATAGTTTAATACTCAACTATACAGAGTACCTTATAAAAAAAATCCAGTTCAATATCAGGGAAATTCATAGAGATATTCGGCGATTAAATGAGCTATTTTTCAGCTGTTTTCTAAAAAGGTCTTTATGATAAGGGATTATTCCCAAATGAAAATTTGCATCATAAAAAACGTTTAATTAACGTTTAAGTAAACTTTGTCCCCTTATTACTTCCGGTGTGAATTTTTTTTTTTTTTTTTTTTTTTTGTGGCGGTACATTCTAAAGTGGCGGTGGCCACCGCCACTTTAGAATGTAGAAAAAGAGGGGAAAAAAGGCTAAAAACCCCATAGGAATAGCATGGAAAGAAAAGCGAAAAAACTCACAATGTCAAGTGTGTTAAAGAAAAAAAAAAAAAAAAAAAAAAAAAAAAAAATTCACACCGGAAGCAGTAAGAGGACAAAGTTGACTAGGCGAGTCGTATTAATCCTGGACGATAGGACCCATGCCCCAGCCCGCCCGGTTCCCGCTGTTCAATGTATTTTCCTAGTAAACTTTGTCCCCCTTATTACTTCCGGTGTTTTTTTTTTTTTTTTTTTAACACACTTGACATTGTGAGTTTTTTTTGCTTTTCTTGCCATGCTATTTCTATGGCGTTTTTAGCCTTTTCCCCCCCTCTTTTTCTACATTCTAAAGTGGCGGTGGTTCCCGCCCACCCACCCCCAAGAGTTATACTAGGCGAGTCGTATTAATCCTGGACGATAGGACCCATGCCCCAGCCCGCCCGGTTCCCGCTGTTCAATGTATTTTCCTAGTAAACTTTGTCCCCTTATTACTTCCGGTGTGAATTTTTTTTTTTTTTTTTTTTTTTTTTTTTAACACACTTGACATTGTGAGTTTTTTTTTTTTGCTTTTCTTGCCATGCTATTTCTATGGGGTTTTTAGCCTTTTTTCCCCCTCTTTTTCTACATTCTAAAGTGGCGGCGGTTTTTTTTTTTTTTTTTTTTTTTTAAATAGGTATGTAGTACATACCTATGAAAAAGAAAAAGGAATCACAAATATTGTTCTTCGTTACATTGCGTAACATAGTTTTTTTTTTTTTTTTTTTTTTTTTTTTTTTTTTCTGATACGAACTTTCATTTATGAATGACCCCTTATCGTAAAAACCTTTTTAGAAAACAACTGAAAAATAACTCATTTAATCACCGATATCTCTATAAACTTTCATAATATTGAACTGGATTTTTTTTCATAAGGTACTCTATACTGTTGAGAATTAAACTATATCAAAGTTTTTTTTTTTTTTTTTTTTTTTTTTTTGGGGGGGGGGGGGGGGAGTACAATCCGCGCATGCACAGTAATAAATTATTTTCTACAACTGTCCATATCTCTTTAAATATTAAATGTATTTGTTTTAAACTATAGCATAATGATTTAGGCATATGTTGTCATGTTTTCTGAAAGTTTCACGAAATTACGAAAAAAAAAAAATTAGAATTATAAAGTAAACTTATTTTGAATATTTGAGCACTTTGAATATTTGAGCTAACCTCACAAGACTCTGCATAAGTATAAAATCTAACATTTATAACCACATATAAAATTTGCAGATGAATGGACGCACTTCCAGATACAGGGTAATCATAAATATTTTTGATTTTACTGGATTTGTTGTTCACCCCTAAAGGCGTTCGTGACAAAATCTTTGCTGAAATATATAACGAAAGACATGTTTTTCTTATTCCCAAAATTCAAGGACAACACATTAAGTATTTTTCGAGATATTCGACAAAACATAAAAAAAAATGAAAGTGTTTCTGTTATTTTGTCCAACACTGTATATGGAGGTCATAAATAACAACCATAAGATTTAATTCATGTGCATAGTTATATTTTTAATTTTAAGTAAAATTAAAAATTATTTTAGCCCACTGTAAAAACGTACGGTGAAAACAATATTACAATTTTGTCCTTTTCAAAAAAGGCAAGAGCTATGAAAATTATAATCATTGTATTTTTGAAAAGCACAGTCAATCAACTTCAGCAATTTTTGTAGAATAAATATACTTAGGGAATGTATATGCAATATTTTTCTCTGAAACACAGGATATTAATAATCTTATACATTGAAATTTAACTATATATCAATATTTTTTCCCAATTGCTTTCTCGTGAATACGACAAATTGTAAACTGAAACGAAAACTTATTATCTGTAAGAATTTGGAGATTTATAGAAGTTCCGGAAGTTTGAAAATTTAAATTACTTCTGAGATCAAATGATTTCCAAATGTTAATGAAATTTCTTGGGTTTTATTCTAATGACGGAAATTATATAACTAGGGTAATTGCACCAGTGATTGACACTTTTAGAGCAATCTCTGATGTTTTTAACGTTCTAGTCATCGGAAAATATTTTTAGAAATCTTAAGTTAGTACATATGGTATGAAAGACGTTCAGAACCACATATATGTTAGAATATATACATTTGATAGCAATTTTTTTTTTTATGAATTTTTATTTGACGCCCACTCTGTGTTCCAGTAATGGACACTACCAGTTTTTTATTTTATCAGTAATTGGCCCCCTATGTTCCAGTGTTTGACACTGCTAGTTATTCATTTTACCAGTTATTAGCACCCTATGCTCCAGTGTTTGACATAAAATGTTAAAATTCTTATATGTAAAATATATGATTTTATTATTTTTCATATTTATTAATCATTTCGGGATAGATGTCAATTACTGGAGCATACTAATCATTGGAGCATGCCAATCATTGGAGCACCTACCCTATATTGAAAGATTCTAGGATAAATTACATTGTTCCTGGTGAAAACTAGTGTTTATAACCTTAATTCAACAACATTGGTTTTAGGATGTCATTCTACGATTATTTTTTACCCCGTAAAGTTCGTTAGATCGTGATCTGTTGTATTAAAAGGATTCGAAATCACTACAACAGAGCCGGAATTAGAAACCGGAATGCAACAACTAAAGGCCAGAGAGTTGATCGTTCTGCTACCAGATGGGTTTAATTTAACGAGAATTTTTATTCAGTTTTTGAGAGTCTGTACATCAATTGTCACCAAATGTACTTTATTTAACTTTAGATAGAGTCGTTAAAATTTACATTTATACAGAAACTCAGTACAATAAGTCAAATGAAAGCATAAATGTGTTACTTAGTGGTGTGGTGTACGGATCACGGCCATCAGTCTACGTTAGAGGCCTAGACCCGGATGAGATGCACACCGTGGAGTCTTCTTAAAGGATCCTAGCTTGTATTCACGCCCTTTTCGTAAAAAATAAATAAATAAATAAAAGAAAAAAATAATAAAAATAAAAATAAACAGAAGACTCCAAACGACTAGGCAGACGAGCTACATGTTACATGAAATATTTAAATTTGGACAATCTGTGTGTGTGGAGTTCATTAAGTAGAGTTTATTATAAAATTCTAGTAATGAATTTTTGTATTAAAATATAAAAGAACACATTTAATTTATTTACGTTATGCTTCCTACTATTATCCTATTTGAAAGTGCCTTGCCTTTGGAAAAACAATTTACCGTGGAAGGAAATGCTATAATCAAAGATTTGCAGAGTGATTAAGGAAAGCGTTATTCTTTCTTAATACAACAATTTTTCGAACCACAATACTACTTAAAATACTGCAATAATAATTTTATGTATAAAATTCCCATTTTAAACGAAGTTTAGTTAAAAAAGAAAATTGCTATTTTAAAGGAGTTTTTTATGCATTTTGTTTTTATTTAGCCGACAAACAATTTTCATATTTCAAGAAGTGTTCGAACCACACCACACCTTCTACTTTTCCTCAATGACGTTCCCAAAACAAACTTAATATGAATGTACTAGTAATTTATGCTTGCTTACATACAACATATATAACAATACTGTTTCAACAATTAAAAATAATTACGAATATCTGCCATTAAAAACATACAAATTAAATACATAAAAAAGCCTTCATCGAATGGGTTTTTATTAAAAAGATAAAAGCTGCATAAGCAACATATGATTATGTCCAAAATATCAACCCAAACTTTTTCCGTGACCTTCATTTTAATTTAAATACATATTTTAAAAACAATGTCCTCGACCAACCCAAGCCGAAATAATAACAGATCCAGTCTTCTACAAACTATGTTTTGTCGTTTTTCCTCAAGCTATACGCAACACCATTTTCGTGTCGTACAAAACTTAGAATCATCCATTTCCGTTTAATTTGAGGGATTTAAGTATGTCGAAGCTATTTTAAACATGCAAGAATTTGGTTATTTGTTTTTTATCGATTATCTTATTTATCTTATTTATATTTTTTTCTTTTCTAGGTATAATCTTCGTGTTTCTAGATTTTCCATTATACGCGTGTAACTGCTTCCTAGATCTCACGAGATGTTCGAATTTAAAACACATGTCACGTATCGGTGAAAAAGCATTATTTTAATATAGATTTAGATATCTAATGACTTCTTTCTGAATACGCATGAATATTTTGAAAAGTAGGACTATTAATACATTGCGTTTAATTTTTAAAACTTTTCAACATCAAAATCTCAAAGCATTATTTGATTGTAATTTTGATAAATTTTGTGCTAGTGTTTTTTTTCCCCCTAATGATATGTAATTTTAATAAAGCTTTATCTGAATAACTTTGTTTAAATGTCAGACAAGAGACAGAAAAAAATTGTTGAAAATACACAAAATTGATCAAACCTCTAGGAGGGAGAAATTTTAGAGACGGTTTTATCGTCACCCCTGTAGGTGATATTTTTGGGCCCATAGGAATAACAATGCCTAAATAAACATTTTCGGTTCATTAATTCTCAGCGTCTAGGGTGGTCTCTCAGTTTTGGATAATTTCATTTTTGTGGGATTAGACATTAAACAGCTTTCTTCTCCAATTTTATACACTAAATATTAATTTATCTTAATGAATTTTGGTGTGCCGATAGATCTGCATGTCTTGCTTATAAATAATTAGAGATGGACGTTATTTCCCGTAACATAATAAGTAATATTATTATTGCATTGTATCCTATCAGCACTGTAATATATTACTAAAAATGTCCTATTAAAAAAATAATATTTTCAACTTTATCCCTGCACGCGAAATAGACAGGAAATTTCTGGCGATAAAACTGATGTAATACACCATTATACAAGTAAAAAGCTTGAATTATTTCTTTTATATAATTACTTTTTTATTTTATTTAATTTACAAAATACAAAAACAATATTATGAACGCCGGCTACTACCGAAACCGGCTACTATCACACGAAAACTGATAGTTCAAATCGCGTCATACGGTAGGAAAAAAAGTACCGAGTAATGAATAAAACAGCCATCTTTTCGCATCTAACTATACCCGCACCCTTTATGTTAGATACAGCATCATACATAAACAGATAACAATGTAACGAGTAAAAGACTGGCATCAAACTTTCCGCGCAGATGTTCGAATCAATTCGTTACTTCATGTCTGAAAAAATACCTTATCTCAGTAGGAATACATTCGATTTCATGCAACTCTGTTACTGAGTGATATTCTCAATCAGTAATCTCTTTCGTTTTCCATGTTCATAAAATTATCGTTAAAAAAATAATACAGCTGCATTTTTTTTAACGATAATTTTGTAATGATAATATTTTCTATAATATATTCCTTGTGAAATATATCAATCAAAATAATTTTAATAAGCAAGATAATTTTGACGTTTCGGACAAATAACATCGTGCTGATATTAATTTAGAAATGATTTTATTTGGTGTTGATTATTTTTCATGGGATAATAAAATCGTTTGAATAAAATACTTTGATACCACGGTTTAACGAAATAGTGTTAATTTATGCAGCTAGCATGAGATAGGTAAGGGGTGATTATTAGATGATGATTACTATTTCGTTATGAAGGAGAGGAATGGGATTACACTTGCTAGGTTTGGATTCGCTTGCGTATTGGAAACAAATGTTTCGGGAGTTTGATAATTGAAAGGAAGGAGTGTTTGTTTATATTTTAATTGTTTAGCAGATGGAATTGAAAATGCGTAATGGCATACAGCATTTATTGTGGTTTTATTAAGAATATTGTTTAATTAAGAATAATTTGAGAAGAAAATTGAATATTTATTTATTTTTACTGTTTAGCTTTTCTTCACTTTTTTTTTTAAAAATTCTGATTTTTTCTTAAGACTATTTTTTTTTTTTTAGATTTAAAATGAGTAAAGGTGTTAAGAATAGTTAATTATGCTCTTATGTTAAAATTAAGTGTCTGAGAAAATACATCATTTTATGCAATTTTTGTAAGCAAAATCTATATTTTTACACAAGTGTTTCTAATTTTAGAAAATATATTCAAAGTGACTGTTTGCTAAGTATGAGTGAAAAACACTAATTTTCTTGTCAATCTGGAAAGTTCAAGTTCTTCGGAAAATCAAAAGAAACAGTCACTCGGTAGTTTAAAATTTGGGATGCCTTAAAGATGTTTCTTAAACATTTGCTATTATTATTTAATTGTTTCTTAATTACATATATGGCTTATAATATGATAATTTTTTTTTTCTTCAGAAAACGGCTCTCGTGTACGTGTTTCTTGATATTATTTGAAATATTCTGTTTTCGTATCTAAAGAAATTGGTTTAATGAACCTTAAGCTTACTCGATTGGGACAAACGTTTGTGTAAAATTTTGACTCTACCACTATTTCATATCAGCGATTTTTTTTTTTTTTTTTTTTTTTTAATTGAAGAAATTCTAGTGTTAAATAAAGTGAAGATTACTATTCGAAAGCATTGGGACTTAAAAACATGAACCGCATCCACTATCTAGGACACATGTATATATTGTATATCATCCAGAAAGGATTAGAAAGACATTAGCCATATGTAAACTAAAAAGTAATAGGTTATAAAAATAATATGTTGCAAAAACCTATTACCAAAGGAAGTATGGAACGAAGTAACCTATTACTGAAAAGTAACTATTTATCCCATCTCTATAAATAATACAAAATTTTAATTTAAGAAAAATCATTTACCCTTAATAAGATAAAAATGTAACCCGACAGATCTCATAAAAAATAGACATTTTTTCAGTGACTTATCTTTATGACAAAATTGCTCTAAATTGAGACACATTTGAAGTTCGGAGATTTTAATTTTTACAAACAGGCTTTCCATCTGATATGTAATTTTAAAAAGTTTAAAATTAAAATAAATATATAAAAATAAATTAATATCCTGATAGAAATGACAAATGTAAAAATTTAGAATAATCTTTTGCTTATTTAATTTTAAGGTGCCTGCCTATCTTTAAAATGCAATTTTCGGTCAAATCCCCGAATTTCTATTTTGGGTTAGTATTAAAGCCTGACATTTTTGCTCTCTAAATCAGTTAGGATTTTGTTTCTATCTTGCTTAGAACTTGAGTTACAGGCATTTTAATATTAGTCACTCGCCAGTTTTTGAAACCGGAAGTGACCGGAAATGACCCGTAAATGTTTGTTTACATAATTGTTTTACTCAGTATAAGCATCAAAATTTGTTATTGAATATAAAATGAATTTAAAAAAGAAAATAAAAAGCTTTGAAATAAATCAGGAACTTATTAATTTTTTTTTTTTTTTTTGTTTGTTTGTTTGTTTAATAGGTAAAATCTTGTTTTTAAATCTGTTTTCTGCTTTTTCTCAAAATGAGATTTTTAGCATTTTGTTTTATCCCAAAACATCGTAACTCCAAAAGTTATAATTGAAACGTTATGAAACTTTGACAAAATACTCTAGAGGAGTTGTTTTAGGGATTGAACTACGACAATGAATCTATCTAAATTACTTTTTGTTTTTTTGTTGATAGAAGTTAGGAACTGTCATGTATATTCATGATTTTTTCAGCATGTAAAAATGTTACCTTCTCTAAAATTTTAAATAACATGGTTATAGTTTTGAGAGTCATTCACTCCCTTAAGAACCTTTCAATAATCTAAATAAAATTTGCAGAATAAAAATATCTTTATTTAAATTTGACTTATGATGTTTTGTAAAAGTGCTTTTTTTTTTTTTTTTTTTCTTTGCAAATTTTATGCATATTTTGAGCCTAAATATCAAAATATTTTAAAATTTGCATATTTTTTTCTCTTATTCACTGTTTTTTACTATCTAACATATACGAGTAATGCACATAAATAGGCAATTTTTCAATTATTAAAAAAAATCACCTCCGACAGTAGGCAGGCAACTTAAATTTTCTTTTTAATTAGTAATATACATTATATACGATATAGATTGCGTCATATGATTTGAAACATATTTCATGTGTTTTCTACCAAGAAAAATTAAAAATAAGCAAATTAGTTGAAAAGTAAAAATTGTCCACTTTCTCATGAAACTAACCTTTTCTCTCCATTCCTTTCAAATAAAAAGAATTCTGTTAGGTTTTAAAAAATGTTCTTCATTATAATTCAATTCTCGTTCAAATAATGCATCAAAAATTGAAATGTATAAAACGACAGGCATTGTATGCATTTTAAAGGTTTAGATTAACTTTAAAATTAAAAATTCTTCTTAAAATTTCTATTTTAATATAGCTTTCATTAAGAAAATGTTAATTTTATGGTTAAAGAAAACGTATAACTGTTTAAAATGTAAATTAGATCCCCCCCCCCGAAATATACAAAAATTATTAAGTTGCGTAGAAAATTCTTATTATTTCATCAAGAAGTATGATAATTACGGTAGAGCCTCGCCTATTTGAGGTAATGTGAACGGAGGGTACCTCGGATAATTGAAACCCAGATAACACGGACTCTGTTGCAAATCGACGGGGAACATACCATAAAATTTAAGATGAATGAAAAAGAAAGCGAATGAAGCAAAAGAATACACCTCCTATTACATATTTAGATGTAGTCAGTTTAAAATTCAAAACAATACATACATACAGAAATTATATTAAAAAAAAAAGAAGAGAAAAAAAAAAAAATACTGTATAATAAAATTTGTGAAAGTTATCGACGCCAATTGTCAATGACTACCTCGGTTAACTCGGAACTCGGAGAGTCGGAGCTCGGATAATCGCAGTTCTACTGTAATGTGTGGTTAAAACTTTCAAATTTGATTTTAAAAATTTCTTTGAAGGTGATAAAAAAAAAAAAAAAAATCTAATATATTTTAATATTTTATTTTACTTTGTTCTATTAAATTTACTTCTGTGTCACTACTACTAGTTTCAAATTAAAGAATTTTCTTTAGAAATGACGCACAGGCAATGTGTATGAAATAAATAAATACGACGAAGATCAGTGTTAGAAGACTATTAGTGTCAAAATTCCTGTTAGTGGTTAATTAAGTTTCAAATTTGTTTTTTTTATTTGTGGCTTTTGTTATCAAGATGAAACATGAACTTATTTCAATCCTTAGCCTGTTATCATCTAACAAAAGAAATTTCTTTATTAATGATGTTGGTACTTCGAAAACATGTCTATAATAAAATAAAAGATTTAACAAATCAATACGTTTTATCTATGACCAACTTATGCATTAGTACAAACATTCGTATTAAATGAAACTTACATGACAGGATAATCAGAAATAACCTACTCATAAATAAACAGAGAAATAAGTTTCTGAGCCAGAGGTGTCAGATAATAAACGGATTTATCATGGTGATAACATAAGGTAGAAAGAAACTGTAAAGAACTGGAACACTTGGGTATTAAACGTGAACGTATTAGAAACGATGTCGTATTAGAGAAAATACATGCGGGAAAGACAATGCTATTAACTTTACAACTAATGCATCATACCTTTTTAATATCCATTCATGAGATATTTTTGTAACTTTAATCACATGTTTTTCACATTGAAAATACATTTAGATTCTTTTGAAAGAAAGGAAAAGCAACATAATTACTTTTGCAGATTTTTTTTTACATTTTATACACGAGGTGATTAAAGATATCGACGTACACAAATGCATAAATAATAAGACATTTTAACGTACAGCTGTTTTGGAACTTCGTAAAAGGCATTTTTTCCTTAGTGGAAAACGTAAAAGAGATAAAGATAAACGGTAACCTTGCTACCAGTGAAACAAATACATATATTATTTTTCGTTCTGTACGTAAGTTAGAATTTTCTTGTAAATTTTTGAAGCAATATACAAAATTTATTCTGATTTTTCATATTTTGCATTGATTTCTACATAACATATACTTTATTTTATTTTACGCACACCATGCTTGTATACTGGGTGTTTAGAAATTGTTTGATTTAAAATATCTACTAATATATCAAACAGGTTATCTTTTAAATTATTGATGAATTGCAAAAATAATTACAAAAAGATTTCCGATGAAGTGCAATCACTTTTTATGCCTTATATTATATTAGGGGCCGTCGGAGTAGATAAATTCCGGGCCAGACTAATTATGTAGCTTTTCGCACGATCAAACCCTTGGGTAAGTTCCGGACCAAACGTTGGAGCGGAATTTACCTAAGGTCATTGTGCCTAAATGCGACGTGATTTTGGGTAAGTTTATCGCATTTAGGAAATTTATGAAATTTTAGTAAATAAATAAATATGAAAAGAAAGAGAAAATGGCTGAACATTCTACTCTTAGTTCTAAACTTGTGTTTTGTGTCATTTCCTTTCAAGAAATAAAAAAATTGTCTGTAATTTATGAAAAAGTATACCAATGTCACATTTAGGAAACTTTTGTCGCATTTAAGGTACTATATCCAAAGTGTGATGTTCAAACTTCCTAATTGCGATAATGCATTTAATGCATGGGAGTTACTTAAATGTTATTAACACTTTCCAAAGAAGGTTGAAAAGTGTTATTGACTTCGGTTTGGGTCTGCCCGCTTATCCACCGTCTGTCTGTCCGTCTGTCTCTCAGTGTACTAACTTCCGTAAATATTCATGGAACTTCTTGAAACTGATATATATTATTCAAAGTCACTATAGCATGTTCCCTATTGAAAATGGAGTGAGTACCTCTACTGGTTTTGTATACAGGGACACCCCCCGAAAGTATTCCAAAGCATTGTGTTCTATGGAAGGTATTTTTATAAACCATATTTTATTACCATTACTTTACACATATCTTGATGAAATTGAAATATGTTATTCAACATTACTTTCGGATGTTCACATTGAAAAGGGAATAAATACCATCAATAGTTTATATACAGGGAAACCCGAAAGTATTCTCTAAAGCATTGCGTTCTAAGAGAGGTATTTCCAAAAACCAAACTTTAAAAACTTTACTTTGCACAAATCTTAATGAAAATAAATATGTTAATCATATGCACAAAAGAATGCTTTTCATAGAATAGAGTATGATTAGAGTTAGATTTACAGGGCCACACAAAAATATTCAGTTACACTAAAGGATATTGGAAATTTACTAAAACGTTTTTATTACTTTCTGAATGTTTTTAACACTTTCCAACAAGGTTGCTAATGGCTTTAGTTTGTCTGTCTGTTCGTTTGTTTGTTGTCTGTGCGTCTGTCTGTCCGTGCTCTAACTCCCGTTCTTATTTATGGAATTTTTTGAAACTGATACATATTATTAAAATTTAGTATAGGATGATCCCTATTGAAAATGAAGTGTGCACCTTTACTAGTTTGTACACAGGGGCACCCGAAAGTATTCCAAAGCATTGTGTTCTGTGAGTGGTATTTTTATAAACCATATTTTATAAGCGTTACTTTTCACATACCCTTAATGAAGTTGATATATGTTATTTAAGTTCACTATCGGATGTTTCCCATTGAAAATAGAGTAAATACCCTCACTGGTTTGCATGCAGGGGCTCACGAAATTATTTAAAAGCATTGCGTTCGAGTGAGGTATTAATATGAACTAAATTTTAATTCCTTTATTTTATGCAAATTTTAATGAAATTGAAATATGTTACTCAAGTTCAGTATTGGATGATTGTTATAGAAAAGTGAGTAAATACTACCACTGGTCTGTATACAAGGACATCTGAAAGTATTCCAAAGCATTGCGCTCTATGAGAGGTATTTCTCTATACCAAATTTTAATAACTTTTCTTGACACAAATCTTAATGATATTGAAATATGTTATCCATGTGCATAAAAGAATACTTTCTACAGAATGTAGTATGATTAGCATTAGATTTACAGGGCCACACAAAAATATTCAGTTACATTAACAGCTGTTAATAAAAATTTACTGGAATTGCACTTTCGTTTACATTAAGCATTTTTAACACTTTCTAACAATTTTTAAGTGTGAATATGATTTCAATTTGCGTATCTGTCTGTTCGTCTGTCCGCGCTCTAACTCCCTTAAATATTTATGTAATTTCTTGAAACTGATACATGTTATTCAAGTTCACTATCGGATGTTCTCTATTGAAAATGGAGTTAATATCTCGTTTGGTTTGTGTACAAGGACACCCAAACGTTTTCCAAAGCATTGTGTTCTATGAGAGGTATTTCTGTAAACCATATTTTAATAACTTTACTTGGCACAAACCTTAATGAAATGGAAATATTTAATTCGTATACATAAAAGAATGCTTTCTATAGAATATAACAGGATTAGCATTGGATTTAAAGGGCCACACAAAAATATTCAGCTACATTGAGAGCTTTTATTGGAATTTTGCTGGAATAGTATTTTCGTTTACGTTAAGCGATTTAGCAGTTTTTAACATTTTTTAAGTGCCAATATGTTTTTAATTTGTGTATCTATCTGCCCGTCTACCGCACTCAGCGTCCGTAATTTTTTTTCTAAATAAAAAAAAAAAATTGTGTTTTACATATTCACTACTGAATTTTCCCAAAATAAAATGGCATTAATAGGTCCTGTACAACTGGCTTGTGTACAGGGACACGCAAAAAAAAATTTCAGTGTATTGCATTTTAGGACACGCATTTTTATAATTTACAGTTTAAGAACTTTCTACTGTAAAAATCATAAAGAAATTGACATTAATTCTTAATTTGCTAAAATAATGTTTTGTATAAAATATGATTTTTTTTAACCTTCAGATTTACAGGGTTATTCTAAAATTTTCAGATACATTAAGGGCTGCAATTACAATCGAAGTACTACTTTTTCTTTTGTGTTGAGCATTTTTAAAACTTTCAAACAATATTTCAGAATGATTAGGAATTCAATTAGTCTGTCTGTATGCCTTTCAGAACTACTGTCTGTTTGTTGTGTGATAACTTAGGCACAGAACTTTGAAAGTTATAAGATACAACAATTACGTACAGTTGGAAAGTGTTAATAATCATCACGTAATGCGTGATTTTTTGTTCTTTTTTATTAGTTTATAAAATATTTAATACCACATATCTATTAAAATTTGGTTTATAGAAATACCTCTCATAGAAGGCAATGCTTTCGTATACTATACTTTCGTGTGTCTCTGTACGCAAACCAGTAGTGGTATTTACTACATTTTATATATGAAATATCCGATAGTAAAATTGAATAACATTTTTCAATTTGATTAAGATTTGCGTACAGTAAAGGTATTAAAATATGGTTTATAGAAATATCTCTCATAGAATACAATGCTTTGGAAAACATTTGGGTGTCCTTATACACAAACCAAAAAAAAAACTAACTCCATTTTCAATAGGAAACATTCGATAGTGTACTTGAATAACATATCAGTTTCAAGAAATTACATAAATATTTAGGGGAGTCAGAGCGCGGACAGACGGACAGACGGAGGGACAGATGAAGAGACAGCTACGCAAACTGAAATCATATTCACACTTAAAAATTGTTGGAAAATGTTAAAAACGCTTAATTTAAACGGAAGTGCAATTCCAGCAAATTTTTATTAACAGCTCTTAATGTAACGGAATATTTTTGTGTGGTCCTGTAAATCTAATGCTGACCATACTATATTATATAAAACGCTCTCTTTTGTTCATATGAATAACATATTTCAATTTCATTAAGCTTTGTGGAAAGTAAAGTTATTAAAATTTGGTTTATAGAAATACCTCTCTCAGAACGCAATGCTTTGGAATGCTTTCGAGTGTCCCTGTGCACAAACCAGTGATAGTATTTATTCCATTTTATACATGAAATATCCGATAGTAAACTTGAATAACATATTTCAATTTCATTAAGATTTGTGTAAAGTTAAGATATTAAATATGGCTTACAGAAATACCTCTCATAGAACACAATGCTTTGGAATACTTTCAGGTGTCCCTGTACACAAACCAGTAGAGATATTAACTCCACTTTTAATAGGAAACATCCGATAGTGAACTTGAATAACATATATCGGTTTCAAGAAATTTCATAAACATTTACGGGTGTTAGAGCGCGGACAGACAGAAAGATGGACAGAGAGACAGACAGACAAACCGAAGTCACTTTTCAACTTTGTTGGGAAGTGTTAAAAGGGAAAAAATGCTTAAACGTACTTTTATATACCAATCGTAAAACTCTCCGCATTTAAGGGATAACATTTGTCGCATTTAGGAAAATGTTGTAAACAGACCGCTAAATGCGATAAAAAAATTTAAACCTCTTTAATTAAAACTGTGTAGTATTATTTTTTTTTTTTTCTTTTTAGTTTGCTTCCGATAGATGTAAAGGATATTCAAGGACATGACATAGCAGTGGTTATTTGACCTTTAAAGATAAAAGGATAAAATTACAGTTACTGTTTGAAAATATTTCATCGCAATTAGGCAAAGACGTCAGAAAGCCATAATGGTCAATGTTTATAGCAAAAGAAAACTCTACTAGAAAAATCCTTTAAAATTTAATCAAAAGTTTCGCGAACCATTCTTGAAATGTGTATGTTCCATTATGATTTATAAGTATGCGATTTATGCATTTAGATTTTCAGTAGAAGTGCTTTGTCGCATTTGTGGGTTATCGCATTTAGGCACAATGAACTTATGCGTTTTCTCTCTACTCTTGTAACTGAGGGGTGTTTCACAAATAAAAATTAAATCGGTAGCGATTGTCAGGTTTTATTTAAAATTTGACAATTTATACTGCTTAGTATTGTGTTAATAATTCTAGTTTCAAAAATTACTAATCCATATTAGTGAGATTATTCAATTACTGCTGTACATTAAAACTAAAACTAACAAGGAAACATTCAAAAGGTGTCATATTCAAAAAGTATTAAAAAATATATATGTGATTCTACTCTTCATAAAACACCAGAAAATGAAAAAAATATCGGCTGAAATTAATTACATCGATCACAAAAAATTATCAAAATTAAGCATATTTGGCGATTTAGCGCTGTTAGGCGATACGTTTGCTAGTACTGAGATTGCCGTGTACGAACAGAACCGTGTTTTGCTTTTCCGCCAAGTACTCAAAATCAATCGCCTAGCAGTGTCAAATCGGCAAATATGCTTAATTTTGATAATTTTTTGTGGTCGTTGTAATTAATTTCAGCCGATAATCGTTTCATTTTCTGGTGTTTTATGAAGAGTAGAATCAAATATATTTTTTTCAATGCTTTTTGAAGATGACACCTTTTGAATGTTTCCTTGTAAGTACTATTATTTTCCAAAAGAACTGAAAATACATTTTTAAACGGTAAATAAGGAAACAAATATTTTAAATGTACACATATTTAAGTTTAATATTAGTCTGAACACATTGAAAATTTTAAATAGTTAAATAATAATAATAATAATAATAATAATAATAATGGCAAACACTTTCGCTAAAAGGTTAAGATAGATTAAATAAACAAACTAGCAGGCTTTGCCCGCTTCGCTGGCCACTAAATTTAAAGGAAACTCTTTTCTATATAGCTTTATAAAAATAAAATAAAATAAATTACTGAAATTGTTCAAAAGCTCGCTCCAGGTCCCTGCTGCATTCGGCAGCGATTTGGTCATCCACTGCAACTCGGGCGCTTGTCCCTATTACCTGCGACAATAGTTTACCAATGAGCTTCCATTTAGGTGCTTATTATATAACAGTTTCGAAATAGATAGTATCGAAAAAATTGGGGTTTCCCTTTTATATTTGAATCCCAGTTACATGTGAACAACACTATACGTGTTGTTCACATGTAACTCTGACTGGACTCAAACGTAACTGGGTTTAGACAACATAATATTTGCTTTTACGTTATTTCCTATGTTTATTTTGTTTATCCAATCAACCATTAAATGACAGCAATTTCACGCCAAATATTACAATATGCTGTGACCGGCTACGTCTGTCGCATGAGACAATTAATTTTTTGTGTTTGTATATGATTCATGGGTTGTAAACCTGATAGTGCAGCCTTAATATAGTTCTCTTTGGCGGCTTTTGAATTTTTGTCACCATTTTAGACTTAATCCATTGTAACAATAAGACTTAATCCCTTGTAAAAATATGCTATGAACGCTATTTCTGCCATATTTTAGACAACTAATCTTTTTATGGTTATATATATTTCCCATTAAACATATTTTTATTTATTTATTTAAATATTAATTTGAATTTTTCGAATATTTCTGTTCGACAGCGTGCAAGTGCAGTAACACACAGAGGCTCATTTGTTTGTATGATAAATTAGCATAGTGATTATTCTATAAAAAAATAAATAAATAGGTAAACATTATCGTGTTACACAACTTTATTATGTCGCTCCACTGGCGGCTTTTGAATTTTTGTCGCCATATTAGCGATGGATTTTTTTTTTTTTTTTTTTTTTTTTGTATGAAAAGGGGAAGACTATTTTGCTAATAATTTTATCAGACTCTTTTTTGTTTATACATAAGAATCCTTTATATTCTGCTTATATTTTTAATGGTTTTTAGGTTTAAAATAGTGCTTGTTGAAATGAATTTCCTGTCTTTAAAACTGCATTTGTTCTGTAAATTTTGTGTAAAAATAAATCATTTATGTTTTTATATATTTGATGCGCTAATTAGATTAAAATGGCTGTTGCTATATTAAACTTCTTGTCGAAAAACGTTCGGTGTACTTCAACACCAAAATTTAAAAAATCGCCCAGCAGGATCTGTTAATGAAACTGATAAAATAAAAATATGGTTCATAGAGTTTAAATAATCTATTTAAAAAAACTTTTAAAACCCAAATTATTAATGTATCGTATCACATACATAGATATAGTAATAATATATAGATTGATCATTGGGGAGAAAAAAGTGATTCCTTTTCACTCGGGAAAAGACGGTGATTTGACCAAAATATGGCAGTCTTTCCCCGAGTGAATACACACGGGAATACACACGAATGTTTTAGCAAATAAAATTCATGAATAATTTATTACTAAAGGTGAATGAAAAGCTCCATATATAGTTTAAAATTCATTCTTCTTTTTTTCCTTTTTTCCTTCAATACCACCTAATGACTGATTCCAAAGCTTTTTTTTCGGCATCAAAAATCTTTGCACGATAATATGGGGATGATAGATCTATATATATTATTATATCTATGATCACATAAATCTTTTCGAAGATAGAATAAAACTTAATTTGAAAAAAATAATAATAACTTTTGTTTATTAACCAAAATAATTGATGAAATTTGAAATGCAAGTTGGTCTTGTGTGGTACAGGCTGTATATTATATTTTTGTGTTCGCGAGAGAAAATTTAAAAGAATTTGAAAACTGCAATTTTTAATCCCACTTAAAAATCATGTGACTTAACGTGAAGCAGATTTTTCATTGTTTTTTCTCCTAACGGTTTCCATACAATCTTCCGCTGTTGCCACCTAAAATTCACACTTTAGTTAATTTTAAAAAATCTAATTGTCCGATTGATAAGCAGTTTAATGCATCGGATTTACAAAAATTTTCCCTTTCATTTGCTATCTTATTTGTAACGATGCGACTGATATTTCTAATTTATTTTCTAATCTTTCTGATTTATTTTCCTCATTTTAAATAAATGTACGTTTTTTTTTTTTTTTTTTTTTTTTTTTTAATTATTATTATTTTGTCGAAAAAAAAATTGGCAACAATTAAATTATGGATAAAATTTTAAAATTTAAATGGCTTATCCAACGAGATATAGAGCATTTCCTCGTGACGTCATGTGGTTGGCAAAAAAGCGCGCTCGACTTTCCCGCGCCCCGCCCACCATTGATTTTCCGTTGGTAGTAATCAAGTAATCGCCATCGCTATGCTTTTCCCAAGCCTTTTTGCCAACCACTCATAAAAGTTGAGATGTTTGTTTACAAACAAGGAACTGCCCTATATAAATTAGAGTGCTGATTCAATGGATGAAGGATTAGCTTTCCGTAGTTCAAGATTAATCACGTGACATGCTCGAATAGGTTGCTGTGTTTGGCCCTTTATCGCTATTTTGGCATTTAAAATATCAGTTCGACAAATTGTCATTATTATTAGGTAACATGACAGTCCTATGACCGAAATAAATTGCTTTTAAAATAATTTTACACATATTTCACATTTTAATAAATAATAAAATACCTTTCTTTTCATCGTTTCTCAACAAACTTTAAAAGCGTTTATAAAACAAAATTTAAACTTTTAAAGAGCTAAATTTAACAACAAATAATAATTTTTCAACTATTTTTAAGCATTTTGTCGGTTAAAGTTCAACTACACGAAATAAAAAAGAAGTAAAATCAAAATCAAAATGGTTTAGAACAAAAGAATATTAAACTACGTAAAGTAAACAAAAACATTGAAACCGTTGCCATAGAAATGTACTGAAAATGAGCTGTTACCAAGGAAACCACCGAATACGCATGTGCAAGGAAAGCATGTCACATGACTCATCTTGGACCTTCTCAAGGGTTACCATTTATCACTCTACTTTATAAATCTCGTTGGGCTTATCTATCAGAAATTAGAAGGTTATTATTTTCACATTTTAATTAATTAAGAAAAAACTAATCATCCGATTGATAAGCTGTTTAATGCATCGGATTTACAAAAATTTTCCCTTTCATTTGGTATCTTATTTGTAACGATGCGACTGATATTTCTAATTTATTTTCTAATCTTTCTGATTTATTTTCCTCATTTTAAATAAATGTACGTTTTTATTATTATTATTATTATTATTATTATTATTTTGTCGAAAAAAAAATTGGCAACAATTAAAATCAGAATTTAGAAGGTTATTATTTTCATATTTTAATTAATTAAGAAAAAACTAATCAAAAATTCGAAAATCTGACTTCAATGTGCACAATGACCCTTCGGGGGGCACCTTTGTGTTAAATCTCGTGACTGTCCGAGCTACCGTTTTCGAGAACAGTGAAATATACAAATACTGCTCACTTAATAGTATAAGATAAACAAATATTTGGAAAAAAAAAAGCTTGAATTACACAAATTAAATATCATTACCTTCTCCTATTCATATGACAGAAGACAAACTTTTGTTTTCGCGTCAAATTTTCGAAACTGAGTTTTAGCTATAATTACACATTTTGAGATACGATAAATCCGAAAATCAGGTTTTTGACGGTTGGTCTGTGCGTTTTTTTTAAGTTTAAATAATGAAATAAATATACAAATAAGTTTGATCAAATTAAAAAATTTAAATACTAGTTTTAAAGAAGCCAAATAACAACAGCTCTTTCATTTTAAGGCTAGCTTTATTATTAAAAAATAAATAAATAATAAAAAAAAAAAAATCTGATGCAAAACAACCACACGACTTCCATTAACCGCTATTACATGTATTTTATACATTTATTATTTTTTTCTTTAATAATGTAATCTGAATATATAAAAACACCTAACAATTTTCCGGTAAGAGAAAGCTGATACTCGTGTAAAGACATGTAAAACCGATTTACATAGCGAGTTAAAAAATAAGGGGAAAAAAATGTAGAATTATATTTTGAAACACCAGTTTCCGAGATCCGAAACTGACCTACCTAAGCAAGATTTAGTTTTCTATAATAACCACGTAATACATGAGAAAGGATATCTAAAATGGATTTATGTAACAATTTTCAAGAAAATCGTTAAAGCCGTTTTTGCGATACCAACTTTTACCAAAACTTGGCATACACAATAATTGACCGGAAAACAATAATTACATACACAGTTATATTTAAAAGGGAGTTAATATGACGAGTTTGAAGAAAATCCGTACAGCCATTTTTGAAGGAACGCATTTGCGAGACCTGAAATTGAGCTATTTATTCAAGACGCATATATATTTTCCTGAACTAACCAACTATATCACTCGAAAGAACATCTAATAGAGTGTTTATAGAGCAACTTTGAAGAAAATCGTTAGAGCCGTTTTTGAGATACGGACTTACGGTCCCACTTCCGGTTTCCGATGACCCACTTCTGGTTTTCCAGTTTTCACCAACATTTGGAAAATTCATCTGTACACCAGACCTGCCTCAACTCTGAAGTTTCGTAATTCTATTATTATTATTTTCGGAGATATGATAGCGAGAAAATTCCCTACATACATACGCACACACAAATACTTTGGACTCAGGCGATCTTAAAACGTGTAAAGCCGGTGAAAACTCGATATCGAATTTTTGGACCGAATACAATGTTTCCATTACCTACGGTAGCTGGATAATGGAAGTAAAAAGTACCGAGTTGAAAACAGAACTTGAAAAAATATTTTGTTTACAGTATCGGTGTGAAAATTTAATTTTGCAGTATTCGTCAACATAGTAAAATGTACAAAGCACTTCCATCAATTATATTCAATAAAAAAGAACGTTTTGCTTTTTTCTGGGTAGCCCTGTATAATGTCTATTATCAATATGCAGTATGAGCAATACTGTGTATTTAAAATTTGTCTTACTTAAAAAAAAAAAAATAATAATAATAATAATCTAACACGAAAGGAATTATGTGATTCCTACAATTTCCAAGTATAGCCCCAACATATCCAAACGCTTTGGGGAGCCCCGTAAACATATCATTGAAGGGTTTCCATACACAATTTACACAAAACATGCTTTTTATGAACATAATAAATTTTCTTCATTCCGTTTTGTTTTAGTCAGCTTATAGATGTTACACTGTACTTACCAGAAATTTCCCATAAACATAATGTATTTGAGTTCTATTGGATGCTCCTGTACACGAATCATTTGCTTATTCTCAACGAAAATTTTACTGTAGCATCCGTATACGATGTACATTTAGAATACAAAGTTTTAACTTTCTACTGTTATTTGTTCTTGTGATATGCTGATAACAGACACACACGTACACACAGAGACCAACCGCAAATGCATGATTTTTGGGACTTCGAAACGTGTAAATATAACAAAAACTCACTTTCAAAAATTTGACACAAAAAGAATACTTTCTCTACCATATATATGGGTAAGAGAAAGTAATAAATAAATAAAACTAATAAAAAGTACAAAACTTTGAAACAACGCCATACAATGCAAGAACTCTCAACAATTGTTTCGATCGAAAGAAAATACAACTCTTCGTCAGGGGAACAAAGTACTCACATGCTGCAAACATAGCGATAACGCACAAACTACAGAAATACCTATTTTGTTCATGCCTACTTATTTCGCTTGACGAAAGATCATGTATTCTTTCGATCTGAAACAATTTTTGTTAGTTCTTACATTATATGATGTTGTTTCAAAATTTTGTACTTATTACTTTTATATTCCAATTCTGAAGCGTTTGTTATTAATAAAATAAATCACTATTTTTATTCCGTTACCCGACTACCTTAGGTAATGGAAGTATTGTATTCGCTCCAAAAATTCGATATCGAGTTTTCACCGTATTTACAAGTTTTAAGGTCTTCTGAGTCCAAAAAAACTAGTTTTTTGAAATTGGTCAGTGCGTGTGTGTGGGGGGGGGGGGGAGGGGGGGGGAGAATCTTTTAGCTATCATATTTCCGAAACTATTAAAGATAAAACTATGAAACTTCAGAATTGAAACAGGTCTGGTGTACAGAAGAATTTTTCAAATTTTGTTGAAAATTGGAAAACTGGAAGGGGAACATCGGAAACCGAAGGTGGGGCCGTAAGTCTGTTTCTCAAAAATGGCTGTAACGGTGTTAGTTCAGGAAAATTGATATGCGTCCTGTTTTAACAGCTCAATTTCAGGTTTCGCAAGTGCGTTTCTTTAAAAACGGCTGTACGATTTTTTTTTCAAACTCGCCATATTAGCTCCTTTTTAAATATCCTTTTGTATATAATTATTGTTTTCCGGTCAATAATTGTGTATACCAAGTTTTGGTAAAAGTTGGTACCTCAAAAACGACTAACGATTTTTTAATTATTACATAAATCCCTTCTAGATATACTTTATCATATATTATTTGGTTATTACAGGGAAATTAAAAGTAATTCCGATTGGATAGATCAGTTTCAGATCTCGGAAATTGGTGTTTTACGAAATAACTACCATTTCTCCCCCGTTATTAAAAACACATTACCTCCAAAAAATGCATACAATACGTGTAATAATGAATAATGGAAGTCGTGTGGTTGTTTCACACCAGATTTTTTTTTATTATTATCATTTTATAAATAAAAACTAAAAAAGAATTATTGAAATCGTGCAATTCACTTAAGGCCCTCCATTGCCTTAGATAGCGAAAAATATATTGTGCCCTTTCTCCAACAACCCTATATCTAATCAGAGTTTCCACTGTTTACGGCAGCATCTTACCAACCAGTCACCTCGAGTGTTTATTGTACTCTAGGTTGCCCTCTTAGGCTCCAATTTTCTCTGTTTACTGGTAAGATATATCTCATATTCTGCAGTGTATAAGTGATAAGTTTTAATTTGAGTATATATATATATATATATATAAGTCGGCAGGTAACGTTGCTACATTGAAATTATTCGGTTTATTTCAAGGTTGTATTTCAGCTCCTACTGTGTGTAACTGCACTAGTTTCAACTTAAGTGTACATAGACCGACAGGTAATGCTGTTATGTTCCAATTTGTCTTGATTGTGAGAAGGCTATATCTCAGATTCTACAGTGTAAAACTGTACCAGTTTTACACTGTTGTATATCGGCTGACAAGTGGTATTATCTGAATGCTATCTTAAAAATTTCTCATTTATTTGAACTTTGTGTGTTATCTTCCTCTGTAAATAAGAGTACAACTTTTAATCTGTGTGTATTCGACAGATGGATTATTTTTCTATTATGTTACTTATATTTTTTATAACTCATTCGGCTGTTTTTGTTATAGAGTTGATTTTGGAATTAGAAGCTTAAGAATACGACAGTGTTTAAATAAATTGCAATTTAAGCATATCTCTCTTAATATTTTGCAGTGTATATTATAAATTCTTCTTTTATAACTGTATAGTAAAATATTAATAAATCAATTGAAATTTATGTGTTTTAATTGTTGATCGTATACATACGTTTATAAAAAATAATATATCTTTAATGCATCATATATAGATAGCGCTACGCTTGTATTTTATTGTATTTACACTTTATTATTATTGCTGCAATTGAGTTCTGTGAAATCTGAGTAGTATGTACACATTGATAGATGAAAGGTCATTCATACGGAAATTAAAAAGAAAAGAAAGTAGATTACATTATAGCCAAAATCACTATTTTATGCATATGCATGTATTAAACTAACAGTACAATACTGTATTAAACTTATGCTACAAAAGTTTAAAAAGCAATGTTCCCATTTTAAACTTGTGACTGATACCTCGCGTTTTACAAATCAAAAAGAAAGTTCTTCTGTCCTTTCTAAAATGCATAGGTAAATTCCGGACCAAATATCGGTTATATCGGTCCGGAATTCCACTATGAAATTGCTCTACTCCCCCCTTTTGGTCCGGAACTTACCTACATCCAGGGCCGTATATTTAAAAAGAAGAAAAGAAGAAGAAAAAAAAGAATACCTTCTTATGATGATTCTGTATACAAAAGTTTTCAATTATTAAAACGAAGTCCTATTTTTGAAAATTCATTTGCAAAGAGTTTTTTTTTTTTTTTCCCCCACATTTTTAACACTTTCCAACAAGGTTGAAAAGTGTTAATGACTTGTCTGTCCGCTCTCTAACTTCCGTAAATATTTATGGAATTTCTTGAAACTGATATATGTTATTCAAGTTCACTATCGGATGTTCCCTATTGAAAATTGAGTTTATACCTCTACTGGTTTGTGTACAGGGACACCCGAAAGTATTTCAAACCACTATGTTCTATGAGAGGTATTTCTATAAACCATATTTTCATATCTATACTGTGCACATATCTTAATGAAATTGAAAAACGTTATTCAAGTTCATCATTGGATGTTTCCTGTAGAAAATAGAGTAAATATCACCACTGGTTTATGTACAGGGACACTCAAAAGTATTCCAAAGCATTGCGTTCTATGAGAGATATTTTTGTAAATCAAATTTTAATAACTTTACTTTCTACGAAGTTTTATGAAATTGAAATATATTATTTGTGTGCACAAAAGAATGCTTTGCATAGAATATAGCATGATTAGCATTAGATTTACAGGGTGACACAAAACTATTCATATATATTAAAAGCTATTAATAAAAATTTGCTAGACTTGTACTTTCGTTTACATTAAGCGTTTTTAACACTTTCTAACATTTGTCAAGCATGAATATGATTTCAATTTGTGTATATGTCCGTCTGCCCGTGCTTTAACTCCCGAAAATATTTGTGGAATTTTTTGAAACTGATATATGTTATTCAAGTTCACTATCGGGTGTTCCCTATTGAAAATGAAGTTTATACCTCTACTGGTTTGTGTACAGGGGCACCCAAAAATATTCGAAAGCTTTGTGTTCTATGAGAGGCGTTTCTAGAAACCATATTTTAATACCTTTAATGTATAGAAACTTTAATGAAGTTTTAATATGTTATTCAAGTTGGATGTTTCCTATGTAAAATCGAGTACATTTCTAACTTTTTTGTGTACAGGGGCACTTGAAAGTAATCCAAACCATTGCGTTCTGTAATCCAAACCATTTTTATAAATAAAATTTAAATAATTTTACTTTGCACAAAGCTTAATGCTATTGAAATAAATCATTCATATGCACAAAAGAGTGCCTTCTGTATAATATAGTATGATTAGCATTAGATTTACAGGGCCACACAAAAATATTCAGTTACATTAAGAGCTATTAATAAAAAATTGCTAGAATTGCACTTTCGTTTACATTAAGCGTTTTAACACTTTCTTATATTTTTAGTGGGAATATGATTTCAATTTGTGTATCTGTCTGTTCGATTGTCTACCTTTCTATATGTTTGTTTCTGGCTCCTAACGTCGATAAATATTTTTAGAATTTTTTTAAAATGATACAATCAAGTTCACTATGGAATATTCCCTATTTGAAATGACATTAATAGATCATGTGCAACTAGTTTGTTTACAGAGACAAAAAAAAAAAAAAAAAAAAAAAAGTCAATGGATTAAGTTTTAGGGCAGAATTTTTTAAAAGTTGTATTTAAAATCTTTCTGTTGTAAAAATCATAAAAACATTCACATGTATTTTTAATATTCTAAAATAATGTTTTGTATAGAATATGATATGATTAACTTTTTTAGTTTAAAAGTTATTCGATACAACAATTACGTACAGTTGGAAAGTGTTACTAATCAATGCGTGCTGCATGATTTTTTTTTTTTTTTTTGTGCGAAAAAAATGTGTGTAAAATTTCTGATTGAGGTGTTAATGCATAAATTGAATAAAAATAACATATAAATTTTTACTTTTTAGAATATACATTTTTATTTCTATTTGATAATTTATTTTTTAATCATCCAGTTACTTTTTATGAAATTTCTTTACCATATTTAACAATTTATTTATTTAAATATTCTTCCTGTCATAAACCAATGATCAAAACAATATTTTAAAACTTAGGTAAAAATAATCAGGTATATTGTACTGATGAAGTTATTCGAAACGCTTACCAGATACGAAATGTTTTTTTTTTTTTTTTTCCCGTAACCACACACACACATATATATATGGTTACGGGCTATATTATATATTCTTATATATATATAAATCTTAAAAATTAGATGAAATAAAACTTGAATTTTTAAATATAAAACTAGAACAGAGTATTTATAAACCCATGCGCAGATGCAGCTAAAGAAAATATAAAACTATAATAAATAAACAAAATAAAATCAAGTATAAATGAAAATTAATTCCAAAACACATGAGGGCCTTCTTCAGGGAAGCTCTCCCATGTAGGGAATGAAATATGAGAAGTTTCTGACGAAACGTTGGCTATTTAGCCAAAAAACACGTTTCTAGCCCGAACTTCTCAGAGATGGAAGCAAGACCATGCAGCAAACGAATTTAAGCCAAAGCGGGCTCTATATTTTTGATTGGGGGAGGGGACGGATTCAATTTTACTCATTCTACTGACTATTTAAGTTTGTCCTTGTATTTATTTATTTCTTGTACTTCATATTGATGTATTTACTTTTGTACTTTATTTATGAATTTAATTGCTTTTTATGCTTTGTATTAATTAAATTCGTTTGCTGTATATGGTATCTGTGAGAAGTTGGGGGCTAGAAACGTGTTTTTTGGCTAAATAGCCAACGTTTCGTCAGAAACTTCTCATATTTCATTCCCTACATGGGGGAGCTCCCCTGAAGTAGGCCCTCATGTGTTTTGGGATTAATTTTCATTTATACCAGAAATATCATTCTCAATCACCTCTTTCGCATACATAATCTTTGTTCATTTAGGTTTAAAAACAAAAATGTCTCTCACATAATTAATGCTGCTACAAAAATGGGTTATTCTAAAAAAATTATTTATTCAATTGTTTATCATTGAAGGTCTCTGTGTGTATGTATATATATATATATATATATATATATATAAAACTATTTAAGGCTTATTTAAAAAAAAAAAATTGGTGGATGGGTGGGCAGATGTTTGATTAAGGAGGATGGGTGTTGTTGTTTTGCTGGTTGTGTGGGAGGGTTTGCTGTTGAATTTAAAAAAAAAATGGGATTATTGCTATTGCAAGTTACATTCTTCTTATATTTTCTGGTTGATATTATGAAATATGAACTCATTTTTCGTTAAATTTAATTGTGTGCATTTAGCTATTAGTGGCTTCCCATGTTTAGTTTGAACAATCAATCCAATTTAATAACAATAATAACATTTATAAAAAAAATCATCACATTTAAAATAATAACTTTATTGATGACTGCCTTGCATTGCTTATCCTTACATGTGTGATTTTTGGGATTATTGCTTGTGATTGAGTCTTTTTACAACTTAACATTTAATTCTTCTTAATATTTTGACTTTCAGTTTAATTAATTTAGGTTTAATAAAATTAAAATCAACTATTAGTTTAATTATTTTAGGTTTAACATTAACAAGATCCACTAATCATAACTCTAATTATTTAATTCGTGCCACTTAATCATGCAGTTAAAACTTCTTAAATACAGTCCTTATAGCATTGGTTTGTTTGATCCTGAAATAATTTAACTGACTTGTTGTTTATCTAGCTAAACGCTAGATGGCACTTGCTCACTGCTGACTTAATGCCTTCTTTCTTTAATCCTTTCTTTGAAAGTTTTAATGTTTCTTGATATACGTACAATTTAAATTAACAATTAACTAGCTTAAACTTTATTTAACTTTAAAATACTTTCCCTAACTCAATAAATAATTACTCTATGTATTTTATCGTTAATGAAAATGCTCAGTCATTCATTCTTTATCGATTAATCGATGTTTGCAATTTTTTTTTTTTTTTTTTTGCAACATCCTATTCTTCAGTTTGTGTTAAAAGTTTTACATGTGGCTACTATGCTTTTTCAAGTTTTCTCTCTGGATTCCATGAAGATTTAATTTAATTTTTTAATTACTTTCTCATTCAATATGGTTTTGCTGCTTCGATCGGAGCTGGAACAATATAAATTGCTATGATTAGCAATATTCTTTTACGAAATCGATGCAGCTTTCACAGCTTTATGAAGTACATGCCCCCTGATGAGTATTTACTTCTAATTTTAAGATTTTTTATCCAATTATTTCTGTGGTCATTTATTTGTTTTCTCTGCTATTAAGTTCAATGGTCCTTTTCTTATTATTATCATTCATGTGGGCTTAAGTAATTTAAATTGTTTTTGTCTCTTATTGGTTCTTAATCTGTATCGCAACAATTTTGTGTCAGTCTTTCCTATTAGTTACAATCAGTTCTATTATTTTGTGTTGGTATTGTTTTGTATCTATTAATTGCTAAATTTTAAGATTAAATTTTATTACGATATCTATCATTTATATATATATACAGTAAAGCCCCGTTTATACGTCTCTCATTTATACGTCTTTTACATTTATACGCCCTTTTAGTGAAATCCCTATTCATTCCTATTCATTTTAATGCAAAAATTCATCGATTATCCGTCTTTTCCACTTTACTAAAATCCGCAAAATTTCTCAGCCTGTCATTATTTTCCATTCTAAATAAAACAGATTTTTCCTAAACACAGGAAGGATCGAAGAATACTGATCAAAGAATCAATTGAATTCACAGTAGAATTTTTAAATAAGCATAGCAAAGTAGCGAATCAGATGAATATTAAATTTAATGTTATTAAATAACTATCTATATAGACATTAATCGTATGCGCTTATCATTAAAGATACGCAATATGTATAAAATAGCTAACGTATAAAATAGTTAACAAATATTCGAAAATTATTAATGACTAATTTCGGCACTTTAATTATATGACAAAAGATTTTATGAATTATGAAAATTTTATAACATATTTTAGTAATGTTATGAATCATTTTATTTAAACAAATTTTAAATTTAGATTAATTTTAATAAAAAATTTTTTGATAAAATGCATTTTTATGACATTCATATTTAATAATAATAATAATAATAAAAACAGAAACCTATTTTTGTTTTCTAAGAAATGCTAAAACTGTTTCATTTATTTAAAACGATTTTTCTCAGTTTTTTTTTTTTTTTTTTCTTTTAACTTGATGCAAGAGGCAAAAAAAGGGAAAATATTTTTTGATTGGTCTAAATATACAAAAAGCTTAATGAATAAATAAATAGATACTGAACTTTAAAATATATGATTGCATTCTTTTTTTTTTTTTTTTTTTTTTTTTTTTTTTTTGTTGTTAAGGTTTTATTTCAATTTTAATTTAATATTTTAACTTGTTGCCAAAGGGGAAATATTTTGATATTTTCAAGGTGAAAACAATCAGCAAATAATGACGACACGAAATGGTTTACTGAAAACAATAGTCCTATCTTACTAGTACTAATAAAAGTAATTTTAACAATTTAAGATATATATATATATATATATATATATAATATATTTTCTATTCAATGAATTTCCAACTGGAAAATATTTTTGAGGAAAAAGAAAAAAAAAATTATATATATATATATATATATATATATATATATATATAAATGGAATTTTGAATTTACCTTTCTCCCTATGAAAAAAATACTTATTAAATACATTGTATGAAACCTAGTAGAATAAAACTGAACCCATCCTGAAAAATGCAGTAATGAGGAAGTAAATAAATAGGAGATATAGAAAAACTGCTTCTTTTACATAATAAAAAAATAAATAGATAAATAAAAATAACTTACTTTTTCTTGTAGCACAGGGCACATATCCATTCTTTAGCCGATACAAAGTGTCTACATTTCTTGCAGACCCTCCGTCTACAGACATTACACCTGGCACCTCTCCTCAGTATCCTCCCAAGACGCGTCCAGCAGCTAGCGCAGTACTTGGTGAGATCGAAACCATAGCCACCATCCAGATTTCGCTTCGGACTTCTCAGTTCTACTCGGAGGTAGCTCCCGCTGGAAAGATGAGAAAACAATCAAGTGAGAAAGATTTCAGTGTGCCACCAATGACTTTCCAGTCAAGTGGAGCTAATGACACGGCTTGATGGTTTAGCTACGGGACTGGGAAGAGGGTTATCACTAGCGGTGTTGTGGTCACTGATCCGTGATAAGATGTGGAATTATTAGGTGACAGACCGCTGGATGGTGATTGAATCAAGGTCGAGGTTGGAGAGATGAGATTGTTGATGAAAGTTGATAGTTCAAAAGTTTTTATAATAAAGAAAGTGAGGAAAAAAAAAAAAAAAAAAAGGTTCTGAATCTGAATGGAGTTTTGTAATATTTGCTATTGTTCGGGTACTTCCTCAAAAGTTCTCATTATTCAAAACGCCACACGCTCAGTTGGCATTAAAAACAAATAACGTGAGGTGACCTTCTTATTAAATTATAACAATTAAATGCACCATTTTATCTTCACTGTGTGTCAGATTAACTTTAAATGTTAGTTTTTGCTTTTATTTATTTATTTATATATTTTTTAAGAAATTCATTTACCCCTGTTGCAAAATTTAGGACGAATTAGTTTTTTCGATTATTATTAATCAGTAGTTTCTGAAAATACTCATATCCACTATAAATAAATTTAGGTGTTACTTACTATTAAAGAATATTTTTTTACTTACATTACCCGACTACCGTAGGTACTAATGGAAGCATTGTATTCGGTCCAAAAATTCGATATCGTGTTTTCATCTGATTTGCACTTTTTAAGGTCTCCTGAGTCCAAAAAATTAATTTTTGGCAATTGGTCAGTGTGTGTGTGTATGTACACTGCTCGACATTGAAAATGCAACACCGAGAAGGAATAATAATAACGGAATGAAATTTGTTGGGCATATACATTATACTAGGAAGAACAATTGATTAAAATTTCATGAAATTTGGAGTAATATGTACTGAGAAAACAGTACACAAAGCAGCGACCTCTGTGAGCAATAACAGCACATATCTGCCTAGGCATTGAATCGAACAGCGATTGCATGACATGTACGGGTAGATCACTTCATAAATTTTTAACATGATGCCACAATTTATCGATCGAAATTACTGGTGAGTGTGGGGGCCAGTCGCTTTTCAACGATTAAACAGTCATTTTCATTGGTGCGAGATCAGGAGAACGCGCTGGCCAGAGCAACACACGAACACATTCGGTATCAATGAAGGTCCAGACAATATGGGCAACTTGCGGTCGTGCATTCTCCTGCTTAAATGTTGAGCTTCGGAGGCCTTGAACATAGGGCAGAGCTATGGGCCTTAACTCGTCAGAAATGTAATGGCTGGTATTCAGAGTGGCGGGAACGAAAACAAGAGGTGACCTGGACGTGTATCCAATGGTACAACATACCATCAATCCAGGTGGTGACTCAGTATGCGGCTACCAAAATTCTGATTACCCTCAAAACTGCATTACTGATATGAGCGCCATTAATGTGTGATCAACGATGAACCTGGACGCAGGAATGGCGTGAAGTCACTTTTCAGACAAATCACAATCCTGTTTACAGCATCAAGATTGCCTTATCCGTATTTAACGGCATTATGAATAATGCACATTGCCAGCTGGGATTCGACATTATCATATTGTCCATCATTTGAATGATGTTATGGGTTCCCATTGGATACATGTCTCGATTACTTCATGTTCGTATTCCTGGCACTCTGAACAGCGGCCATTAAATTTCTGATGAGTTAAGGCCCGCCCCTCTGCCCTGTATTTGAGACCTCCGTAGCGTAAAATTTAAGCAAGATAATGCACGACCGCAAATTGTTTGTATTGTCCGGACCTTCTTTGATACAGAATGTGTTCGACTGTTGCTCTGGCCAGCGCGTTCTCCTGATCTCGCACCAGTGAAAATGACTGTTTAATCATTGAAAAGCTACTGGCCCCTCACCACTCACCAGTAACTTCGATCGATGAATTGTGGCATCGTGTTAAAGCTTCATGAAGTGATCTACCCGTACATGTCATCCAATCGCTGTTCGATTCAATGCCTAGGCTGATATGTGCTGTTATTGCTCACAGAGGTCGCTGCTTTATTGTACTGTTTTCTCAGTACATATTACTCCAAATTTCCTGAAATTTTAATCAATTGTTCTTCCTACTATAATGTATGTGTCCAACAAATTTCATTCAGTTACATTCGTTCCTTCTTAATGTTGCATTTTCAATGTCGAGCAGTGTATGTATGTATGTGCGGAATCTTCTGGCTATCATATTTCCGAAACTAATAAAGATAGAACTACGAAACTTAGAATTGACACAAGTCTGGTGTACAGATGAATTTCTAAATTTTGGTGAAAACTGAAAAACCAGAAGTAGGTTATCGGAAAACGGAAGTGCGTATCTGAAGTAAGCAACCGGAAGTAAATCCGTATCTGAAAAACGACTCTTACGATTTTTTTTTCACATTTGCTATATAAACACTCTATTAGATGTCCTTTCGAATGATATAGTTGGTTAGTTCAGGAAAATTGATAGGCGTTCTGTAACAATAGCTCAATTTCAGGTCTCGCAATTGCGTTAATTTAAAAACGGCTGTACATATTTTTTTCAAACTTGTCATATTAACTCACTTTTAAATATCCTTTTGTATGTAATTATTGTTTTCCGGTCAATAATCGAGTATATCAAGTTTTGGTTATAGTATCTCAAAAACGGCTCTAACGATTTTCTTGAAAATTGTTACATAAGTCAGTTTTAGATATCCTTTATTAAGTATTACGTGGTCATTACAGAAAAAATAACAGACATCATGCTTAGGTAGGTTAATTTTAGGTCTCAAAAATTGGCGTTTCGAAAAATAACTACCATTTTTTCTTATTTTTTAATTTGCTATGTAAACTTTGTACTATGTGTCTTTACACGTGTATGAAATTTCTCATAGCAGAAACATTTTAGGTTTGACTTTGTTAGGCCAGTTTTATGTCTTCTGATCATATTATCTAAAAAAAAAAAACATATAATACATGCAATAGTGGGTAATGGAAGTCATGTGGTTGTGTCGCATCAGATTTTTTTAATAATAAATTCCTATTAAATAGTTTTTATGGCAAATGCATTGTTAATAAAATTTCTACGTCCATATAATAAAAATTTTGTTTGATTTGATTTAACGAATTGGTGAGCAAAATCAAACTCAAAGAAAGGATCAACGGAATCATAATCTTCTATTGTAAATCTTTAAATAAACTAGTTGGCATAGGTGGACTCTGCTCAGTTCCCCATCATATTTATACTCTCATAAATTTCTAGTGGGAGTGTGGGAGACATACTATAATCATGTTAAAAGAAATGAATTTGACCAAAGCTTGATACAGTGACAGAATGAAATCCCTGCCTAATAGGCTATCCACCGTTCACTTCGATATATTTATCTTATTCTAATCTATTAATTTATTTTATCAGGGTCAATTCTGTTGTTTAGTTTTCATGCTACTATTTCCAATGCAATAATCCTCAAAATTCATATTTATATGAAAAATTTACAATTTCGCTATGTTGATAAAATCGTAAATTACGAATAATTTACGAAATTTTCCTATTAGAATATTTGTATTCAATCATGTTCAAACAAACATCATAAATATAATTTTGAAGTTGTCTAATGTATTTATGATCCTCAAAATGGAAGTTTATGCTCAATTTTGCCATTTTAAGTAAATCGTAAATTCCAAATAACTTACGAATTTTTTAAATTGGAAAAATCATAGTCTATGATATTCATGCCAGTATCCAAAATAATATTTAAAAAGTGGTTTGACATCTTTACGATGAAAATATCCCTCAAGATTGACGTTTATGTGAAATTTTGCTCTATTATGCCATGTTAAGAAATTCGTAATTTTCCAATAACTTACAAAATTTTTATATTGGAAAATTCATAGTCCTCATTGCTAATTTGTCAAATCATTGCTTTCTTTTCCCCTGTAAAACTTTGAATTTTAGTAAATAGACTAAAAATTGCCAAATATATTAAATATAAATAAATAAACTTTTCTCTTTTGAATTTTCAAAAATTAATATTATTTTACATGTAGGCGTATTACATAATATTTATATATACATATATTATAATGATCAAAAAAGGAAAGGAAGACTTGAATTAATTTATATATATATATATATATAACTTCTAAAAACGCGTTGTAAGCTCCAGATAGAAAATATAATGAAATTAAACAAAATTATCTAATAGATACAACAAGCTGTCTCTCACACACATACAGCCAGAAAATCCAGAAAACTTTTGCTCCTACATCATAATTTGCTAAAAATTTAAATACAATGACTGGTTTTTAATAAACTGTCTTCTATCCTTTATTATTATTATTGTTTTTTTTTTTTTTTTTTAGTTGATTTTTATTTTATACTGACTGTTTCTAAGTAAATATACTTTTATATGCTGTCACAATTTCCCCGATCATAAGTGACTATTTTGAAATGTCTCACTTATTTTAATACAGACTATTTTAATTTAGGTTAAAAATTAAGATGGAAATTTTATTAGACTGGTATTTTTTACTTATTTAATATTCTTTCACATAATAAAATTGATGAACTGGGAAAAAAAAAAGTATACCAATTTAATTTCATATGATAAAAATATTTTTACCAGTTTCAATATTTTAATTTAATTTTAAATTTAACTGCACTGTTCGGTTGCTAAATATCAGAATATTCGGCCGAACCGAATATTCGATGTCATCTGCCAAATAAGCCGAATACCGAATAGTAACCGAATATTCTGTGCATCTCTATAAACAACCATATAAATTATTCAATCATCATTTCCTAAAAATGTATTATATTTAAATTTTCACGAGTTCTTGTAAAACATTCATGTATAATTATTTTTACAAGTGACGTTTAAATCACAAACACAAATCTCTTCACTAATAAGGTATTTTTACAAACAAATTAAATAACAATGCGTTCTAATATTTTATGTATTCCTTAACTCATTAAGCGCCGCTATATGAATCGCACTGAAAATTTATGAATTTTCGTATATTTTGGGTTTTAATGTGCATTTCTAATCATATATAGTTTAAATAATTAAAAAAAAAAAAAAAAAAAAAAAAAATTGTTAGAAGATATGTTTCCAAAGTGGGAGATTTGACACTTAATTGGGGTAGAACAGATGTTGAAAAACTGCAAAACCCTTTTAAATTACTTTTCTTGATCCCTGTTTGTTACAATTTAAGAAAAGAATTGTTAAATTTCATATCCATTGTTTTAAACCCCTGTACTCGAATGAGTTATTTTTGCTGGAGTTTTTTTTTTCTTTGCTGATATTTTGCAGAAAAACAAACATATTTGTTTTAATAATTAAAAAAAAAAAAAAAAAAAAGGAAGAAGAAGAAGAAGAAGTTACATTACAAACTTTTTGAAAAAATTATCAACGAAGCTAGGCGTTTCAATATTTAATGTAAAAAAGAAAAAATATATTTATCTTAATTACTTGCAGAGGAAACAATTCTTACAAAAAATGTTCCCGCAGCGGGAGCTTTGGCGCCTAATGGGTTAAAATAATAGTAATAATAATAATAACTATATATGATACGATGATTGTTTATGAAAAGAAGTAAATTGCTAACTATTTCAATGAAGTTAAAACAAAATGATCATAGAAATAGAACATCGAGAATCACAGAGAGTTCTTAAAATTTAGTAGACAAGAAAAGGAGAAAAAATCGCCCCACTCAAGTAAATAAATAAATAAATTAGTATGTCAAAGCCATCACAAAACTTTCTTCGATATTATTCTATATAAAAGAGTCGCCTACGAGTAATCAATTTAGCTTATTATAATAAAAATTTTACATGCGTAGTTTGGGGGCAGTTTTACTATGTAAATGTTGAGATATAGCTCGCTGGGAAAAAAAAAAAAAAAACTTAAAAGTAAATAACAGAAGCGCTATTTTTCATTGGATATACATCCAAATTAAATCAGCATAATTTTTCATAACTATTTCACATAGCAGGCTTGTATACTTGCGTATCATAAAAACTGAGATATAGCCTCCACGTAAACGGGAAACATTGCAGCATACAAGCGACATCTCTCATTTAATTTGACCATCAATTGAAACAGCATAAGTGTTCACATAATTCATTTAACATATCAAGTTATTCATTTAACATATCAAGTATCATTTAACATATCAAGCATTTATGTATCACAGATGTTCAGCTATTGCCTTCCACTAAACGGAGTTAAATTGCACCTGTTGACTGGTAAGCATTCTAACGCAGCTTTTCCTCATGACCATCACGCTTATCAACTTCTGTGCCTTCAATACACAACAGAAGTTGAGATATAGCCTTCCCTTAAATTAAAAAAAAATTGCAAACAAATAAAACAAATAGATAGGCATATATTTTCTAAAAGTTGTCAAATACAGGGTGGCCATAATTAAACTTAGCCTATACAGAGAGCTCTGCAGCAGTAACTTATATAGTAATTTATATAGATCTATCATCCCCATGTTAACGAGCAAAGATTTTTGATGCCGAAAATGTTTTGTGGCATCAGCCATTAGAGAGTATAAAACTCGAAAATAGTAATAGAATAGAATGTTAATGAATTCTGAAAATGCCAAAATATTGCGCGGCTTTTAAGTGTTCTAATAAATGTATAGAATGAAATGGGATAAGTTTTCATAAATAAGTTATATTCAATTAATTTATGAAAAATATAATTTTTATAATCAGTTGCTTTGTTATTATTATGAAATAATTACTGTCTTCATATTTAATGGAATACTTTTTTTTATTTTAATATTTTTTAATATTTTATATTAGTAAGTAATATGGAATTCTCAAAATTCTTTTAAATGCAGTTAGCAGCTGCGGAAGTTTTAATATATAACTAGTATGTTGTGGCCACTACAAAACTTTCTTCTATATATAATCCTATACAAATTTACACAATACAAATAATTTATTAAATTATAATTTATTAAAATTCTTTTTCCTGATGAATGTAGACGATTTTTATCTCAAAGAAGTATAGTAGAATATACTATAGTATACTATAATAATAAATGCCGAAAGAAAGAAAGTTTCGTGCAAACATGAGTATACTAGAGTTTAGTAAAAAATAAAAAAGGAAAGGAAAACGAAAAGAAAGAAAGAAAGAACAATGGGTGTCTGGAGTTTTCCATTCTCTTTAAGTACATAAATTTTATTTGCTAAATTATCTGTGTGTATTCACACGGATAAAGACGTCCACAAGAGAGTAAAATGGCCGTCTTTTCCCGAGTAAAAAGGAATCACTCCCCCCCCCCCCTCAATGATCAATTTATGTCTTATATCTATGCGCTGTAGCTGTAACTAAAATGCGGATTTAACCAAAATTTTGTGTATAGACATTTCAAAGGATCCGCTCAAAAGTCTTGCAGAAATTTTTTCGAAACAAAATTTTAAAACCTCCACTCTGAGGGGACATACATCAAAATACAAAACAGCTACAAATTTTAATACAAACAACTTTATTACAAATTTAATTGCTATTTGTTACAAATTACAGACTATTTATCGATGGAATGGAGATCATATTGTTCAATGTGGACTCCATCAATATATTATAAAATCTGCAGCCAATGAACAATGTGTTTAATAGCTGATTGCAGCTGGTCTCTAGTGATCTTCCGCATGTGCAACGTTATACGGTTCTTCAAGTCACCTAAAGTTACAACATTTCTGTCAAAAACCAAACTCTTTAAATGGCCCCATAACCAAAAATCCCACGCATTAGGATCGGAGAAACGGGGCGGCCAAGGAGTGGAAAATGAACGGTTAATCCCTCGGTCATTTGTAAAATTTTGCAACAAAAACCTTTTCAAAATGTATGAATAACAGTTTTAAATGTGGTATGGTTTTAAAATAGAAAACAGTTTTTCATTACACAACTTTTCAAGCATTTTGACTGTAATGCTTGTTTGTATTTTGATGTATGTCCTTTCAGAGAGTAAATTTTTAAAATTTTATTTTTAATTAATTTTTTTATTTATTTGCTTATTTACAGTCATTTGCAAAAGTTTAAGACCAGTAGTCGATTTTCAGTATTTTAACACATTGCATCATTTGCGAAGATTATTGCGTCATCTCATGTGCTGATTGCATCAGACGCATTCTGCTGCTATAAATAAAGATGGCCGGTACGTTTATCCCCAGTTGTTTATTGGATTTTGTCGTAGACAGTGCTGTTGTGTAATTATTGTAATGGGTTAAAAAACCTTCACTTACTGTTACAAAAAGATCAGAAATATTGACCCTGCATAAAATTGGATTTTCTGAACGTCAAATAAGTTCGAGGGTAAATGTGAGCAGGACAGCTGTGCATCAAGCTATTAGTAAATTTAAAATTTCGGGAAAATTTGTGGACCTTAAGAGAAGTGGTCGTCCTAGAAAAACGAATGCACGTGGTGATCATGTGATAAGAAGGAGGGTTGTACGAGATCCAAGAACCTCCTGCAATACGATTAGACATTCTTTAGCTGCAAAAGGCACAACATCAGTTTGAGTACTATTTCAAGACGTTTGGCCAAAGATTTTGGTTTATCATCCCATAAACCTGCAAGGAAAACTCGACTTACTCCAAGTATGAAAAAGAAACGACTGACTTTCGCCAGACAATATCAGAATTGGACAGTACAGCAATGGAATAGGGTCTTATTTTCGGATGAGTCAAGTGTGCAGCAATTTTCTGCACGTGCTACAAGTGTTCACCGCCCAAGGGGAAAAAGATATGAGAGATATACGATTCAAACTATGAAACATTCTCCAAGCCAAATAATATGGGATGCAATGTCTGTGTCCGGTACTGCTAGTCTGCATTTGAGCCACCTAAAACCACTATGAACGGAAAGCGGTACATTAATTTGCTACGTGAGAAGTTGAAGTTTCACATACGTGTTCATGAATGTCCAGTTTTCATGCATGATGGGGCCTCGTGTCACAGGACGAAGATTGTCAAGAAATATCTGAGGGCACAGAAGATCACAGTGCTTGACTGGCCAGGTAACAACTCGGATTTGAATCTAATAGAAAATACGCTGTGTATTGAGAAAAATAAAGTCGCCGAAAAGCAACCATCCACTGCTACGGCACTTGTTGAAGCAATAAAGCATGTCTGGTGCACAGACATTTCTAAAGCTTACTGCAAATCTCTTATTTATAGCATACCTAAGAGGATTGCACAAGTTATTAAAAACAAAGGAGGTCCTACAAAATACTGACTTTAATTACGGTAAATAACTATGTACAATCTATTTTGTTCTTTTATATGCAAAATATGTATGTTATTTTTGCGGAATTCCGTTAAATTTAATTTTTCTATGAGTGGTCTTAAAAACTTTTGCAAATGACTGTATTTATTTATTTATTTATTGTGCAGAACCTTTGAGTGCTTCCTTTAAAAAATCTATATACAAATTTTCGACTCGATCCTCATTTTAGTCGCAGCTACAGTGCCCTGAATAAGGCCAAGTTTAACTATGCCCACCTTGTAGTGTGCAGGACATATCAAAATGAATAATTTCATTGAAAACCGGAGGTCAAATGAAAATGAATGAATAAAATTACAAATTTTATGAATAAAAATACTTTCTTCTTTTCGAGGAGAGAGTAAAGAGGGGAAAATAAAAGAACTGAAATAAGAAAATAGGACCCAATAAAACTTATTTGTTTAAAACAACTTTTGAACATAGATGTAGCTATACAATAGGGAAATATAGAAAGATGTATAGCAAAATGCGAAAGAAAAAAACAATGACCTGAATCAAAAGTCAAACAAAAGTTTTTGACATTATGCAAAATATTAAACGTTTAAAATGGAAATAGGCTGCAAGAAGATACAAGACAATAGACGGATTACAAACATTTTGTGTTGGTATATCCTACACATGTCAAATGACCAAAAAGACAATTACTTGACCATGATATTGATGAAGATGGATATATATGTATACTGTATTTTTTTAAGTTGAAAATATAAGAAATAATCTGGTGTGTCACTCACACAACTTTCTCTTATCCTGAAATGTAATACTATAAATACAGGTTGGAGATTAAGAGGTAACATAACGAGTACTGTTATGCAAATCTATGATAAAACAATTTAAATTAGGCTTCATAAGAGTTTTATATGATAATCAGTTTTGTGTGAGGGGGGGCTACCGCCCCCCTCAATCCCTCCGTTTCATTACTGCACCTATATTTATATACAATTTAAATCTGTAATTAAAATTAAAAGTTCACTTAAAATTATTCAGACAACTTTCACACGCAACATTCCTTGAAACTTATCAGTCTTGATCAAACTCTTCCAGCAACAAACTTATAATTAATTTGAAAATACAACTTTTGGATCTTCTGAAATTATTCGTTTTTAAGTTACTCTAAGAGACAGACACAGATCAAACTTTAAAAAACTTGACTACGGTAGTCAGGAAGTCTCAAAATGTGTAAATACACAAAAAACAAGCGATGAATATTTAGCTTAAAAACATACATTATTTATCAAATGTCTATGAGGAATTCATTTCCATTCCTGAACAGCTTTTCTGGGAAGGGTAAAATATTATAGTAAAGCACTTCCATTAACAATAAAAAAGAATGTTATCGCTTAAATATTTTCAGCCCTGTATTATCTTTGAAGATTATGTACAAACCACACAGTGGACCTAAATATAATCCTATAGTAATAACACACGGCACAACCTGAAATACACTTCTATCAATTTTCAGCTATTGTCGCACTATAATCTAGTTCTTTTGTGTAGCCCTGTAAATGAACAATGAATGATCTCCCTGTCATATTCTTCATGAGGCATGTCTTTACGCATATAAAAAATATATATTCATTACAAATAATAACAGGAGACTTGACGTTGTAATATTAAAAGCCGAATAAACTACTACGTCAGAACGCCAAAGAAAAATATTTGAGGTGCATACAGCTGTTTCGGTAGCCTAAAGCGTACCGTCTTCAGTGCAAAAAGAATTCTGAATCAGGAGTGAATATGAAGTGCTCATATATATAGGAGAGGGACCGGATTTAGTACAACCAATAGGATGGTGGGAGTGTGGCCAATAGGAATTTAGGAATGTGTAGCTGTGTAAACAGTAGAAAAATTAAGAAAATCTGGACTGAATGAAAAATTTTCAACAATCAGACAAATAGGGAACAGCGAAATCACAATTTACAAGGTTTTTAAAAATTTTATAGATATGAAAAGCTTAAAAAAAATCGAGTTCATGAATGGATTTAGGTCTGCAAATTATTTTAGCTGAATTAAATTTAAAATTATGATTTTCCTCCCAGCAATGTTTAGAAATAGCCGATTTATTGGTTTCTTGTTTGCGGACGTAATTCATATGTTCTTTTAGACGAAATTTAAGACTGCCTTTAGTTTGGCCAATATATGATAAACCACACTGACAGGAAATACTATAAATGCCCCAAGAATTATGCATATCAATAGGATTTTTTGTGAGAAAAGGTGAGTTTATTGGAAGGCGAAAATATTATTTTAAAATCATATTGTTTAAGAATTTTAGCTATGGTTTGACTGGTTTTAGAAAAATAGGTTAAAACAATACTGATATTAGATGTGGCTGATTTAGTAGACGAAATACAAGGGAGTTGTAATTTTTGGATAGCTTTGTCTATAATGAAGGGGTCATAACCTCTGTCAATTGCGATGGCTTTCAGGTATTTAATTTCAGATTTTAATAAAATAGGATTTGAACAAATATTAAGGGCACGGTTTACAAAAGTATAGAAAGCAGCCCACCTAACCAAAAAATTTCTGCTTTCTAACTAGTATTCTATTTCAAAAATTGTTAGAAATTATGCTAAAATTGTTATAAATTTTAGAAAATAAAGATGATAAATACTGTAGGTGTTTATGAATAGTGCTTATTTCACAGACAGAATAGAATTAGTAAATGAAGTTATTAATTTATCTATGTTTAAAATATATATTTAATAATAATAATAATAATAATAATATTAATATTAATTCATCATTACAATGATTAATTTTACTGAAACATTCTATAACAGTTTTCAAAAATTGACTTGAAAAGGCTAAAACATTTATAAGAAACATGTATAATATATACGTTAAATATCTATAAAATTAAAAATGAAATAAATATAATATCATAAATATACGTTATACCTTTAATATAAGGAATATTTAATAATATTTTAATTTATCTTGAGTAGCAATTGTCGTTTTAGATACATTTTATACAAAAAATAATTTTATTTTAAAAAAAAAAGATAAATTTTATGAAAAAACAGCATTACTTTTTAATTTTCAATGAATTCCAATGTGAAAATGTAATTGCAAAAATGAATTATTATTATTATTTTTTTTTTATGTATAACTTTTGAAATATTTTAATTTATGTTGATTTTATTATTATTATTATTTAAAAGCATAAATAATTTATGTTCATTAAATCCTTTATGTAAATAATCTCTTACATCAGTTTGTTCTTTTCAAGAAAATAAATTCTCATTATTATTAATTTTATACTCCATCTTTCAGGGGAGGAGGAAAGCGGGGAATTAAATTTTTACAACGTTTATACAATGAGTATGAAAAACTTGGAATAAATTATACTAATTGGTGCTATTTCACTATTTTAGAATAACACAAAAAAAAAAAAAAAAAAAAAAAAAAAAAATCATTATACAAACTTACTTTATAATAAAATAGCTATTAATTCTTAACGTATTCTGCTACTTATATTTCAATTTAATAAAGATAAGTCATAATCATTAGAATTCTATAATTACGCAGGTCTACAAAAATGATGTTAAAAAAATTTGATTTGATGATTTCAACTAATATTTATGTTTTTTGATGTGCTGTAACCAAAAATGCAACCTATTTTTCTCTATCACGTATAAATTTTTGTCAATATAGGGTGTTTACCGACACAATTTCTTACATATACATCATAACAATAGGTTGGTTGGTTGGCTGGCTGGCTGGTAGTATTTTACGTCGCACTAGTGCTGCGCGATCACAACAACAGGTATCCATGAATTATTAATCATGGAAACCTTCTATAAAACTTAACATATAATTATATTGGTGGAAGAGTAATGAAAGAAATTGTATTGGTAGGTACCCTGTATTATGTATACATGATAGAGAAAAACTGGCTTCATTTTCGGTTTCAACACATCAAAAAACATAAAGATCAGCTAAAACTATCAAACCAAAAATTTTTATGTAGACCTGTATTATAAAAACGAAAAAATTGAAACGTTAAGAATATCCTTTAAACTATTGTTAATTTATATTTCTATATATGTAAACATATGATATGGAGAAAAAAAATGCATCATATAAATTAGAATTATAAAAAAACATAATAATAAATAAATCATTTAAATCGCAAATTTGTTGTAGATATAATTTTAAGTTTAGAATGAACAAAAAAAAAAAAAAAAAACCTGTTGATATTCTTATAAAAATAATCTAATTCTTCAAAAGAGTAGATAGTGTATTTACCTTTAAAATCAAACATACATCAAACAATTAAAAATATATATACTCATTTTTCTTTGAAATTACTATTGGAAAAAAATATATATATAATCTTCTGTCGTGGGCGTTATCTAAGAAAAAATCTTATACATTATTCGTTTGCAAAATAATTTTTTGCATTGTTTATTTAAGAGCTTATTTCTTAATGCCCATTTTCTTAATTCAAATTGACGTAAGCAAGAAATTTTTTTTCTTGCCTAAAAAGATTATTTTTTAATGATAACAAAGCAAGTGCGAAAAAAGGAATAAATAAAAAATAAAAAACGCTTTCAACAATTGCAGTAAGTTTTAAAGAGATAAAGATCTTATTTATGCTAAGGTATTTCTGTCAAACAATAAAGATAGGTATTTACACATTTGTTACTGAATATTTATTTATTTATTTTTTTTATTGTCGAGAAACTTCGAAATAAAAAGAAATGAAAGCAAATAAATGACGTGCTACTTATAAGAAAAATTAAAAAATAATAATAATTAATTTTTTAAATAGTTCGATTAATAAATTTTTCTATCAGTGAAATTCCTGTACAATTTTTTTTAAATCTATAATTGACACTTTTTAACACTTTCCAACAAGGTTGAAAAGTGTTAAATGATTTCGGTTTGTCTGTCTGTCTGTCCGCGCTTTAACTTCCGTAAGTATTCATGTAGTTTATTGAAACTGATAAATGTTATTCAAGTTCACTATCAGATGTTCCCTGTTGAAAATGTAGTGAATACCTCTACTGATTTGTGCACAGGGACACCCGAAAGTATTCCAAAGCATTGTGCTCTATGAGAAGTATTTCTTTCTATAAACCATACTTTAATAATTTTACTTTACACAAATATTAATAAAACTGAAATATGTTATTTAAGTTCACTATCGGATGTTCTCCATTAAAAACGAAGTAAATACTATCACTGTTTTGTATAGAGGGACACCCGAAAGTATTCCAAAGCATTGCGTTCTATGAGAGAGATTTCTAAAAACCGAATTTTAATAACTTTACTCTGCACAAATCTTAATGAAATTGAAATGTGTTATTCATTTGCACAAAAGAATGCTTTCTGTAGAATATACTAAGATTAGCATTAGATTTACAGAGCCACACAAAAATATTCAATTACATTAAGGGCTATAATTGGAAAATTCCTGAAATTGCATTTTTCTTTACATTAAGCGTTTTAAAACTTTCTAATAATTTTTAAGTGTGAATATGATTTCAATTTGTATATCTATCTATCCGACTGCCCGCCCCCACCGTCCGTAAATATTTTCAGAATAAAAAAAAAAAAAAAGATATGTCTTAAATACACTGTGGAATGTTCCCTGTTTAAAATGGCATTAATAGGTCCTGTACAACCAGTTTGTGTACAGGGACATCGAAAAAAATTCTTATGTATTGCGTTTTAGGACAGACATTAAATCACATTTAAATAACTTTCTACCGTAAAAATAACAAAGAAATTGGCGTTTATAGTTAATATGCTAAAATAACGTTTTGTATAGAATATGGTTAACCTTCAGATTTACAGGGCTACACTAAAATATATTTTTTTTTTTTTTTTTTTAATTAAGCATTTTTAACACTTCCCAGCAACAATGATTAAGAATAATTATGAATTCAGTTAGTCTAGTTGTAATTTGTATGCTTTTCAGCCCTTATGTCTGTCCGTTGTGTGATAATGCAGGCAAAGAATACGGAAAAATATACGATACAAATACACACAGTTGTAAAGTGTTAATAATCAATGCGTACCGCATGATTTTTCGTTTTTTTTTTTTTTTTTTTTTTTTTTTTTGTATATTATTTTTAAAAAAAAAGATTCATGTAAATGGATAAAAAGTATAGTAATACTGAACTTATAAAATATAATTCAAAATACCTTTATTTATTTTTATTTATTTATTTTATTTTATTATTATTATTATTATTATTATTATTGTATCATCTTCGAAACTTTTTATGTGAGAAAAATATCTTTAAAATTTAGATTAGAAACAATTTCTAAGGTTAAAATTAGTAAAATAGCTTTAAGATTGTGACTTTTTGTTTAGATTGCTTCTATGACTCGTTGAAGACTTGCCCTTAATATTATATATGTCTTAAATTCGCAATGACGCCCAAAACCAAAACAGAAAATCATTTGTATTCAATCATTTGATTTGTAAAAGTTTCTTCGAAACTTTTTATGTGAGAAAAATATCTTTAAAATTTAGATCAGAAACAATTTCTAAGGTTAAAATTAGTAAAATAGCTTTAAGATTGTGACTTTTTGTTTAGATTGCTTCTATGACTCGTTGAAGACTTGCCCTTAATATTATATATGTCTTAAATTCGCAATGACGCCCAAAACCAAAACAGAAAATCATTTGTATTCAATCATTTGATTTGTAAAAGTTTCTTCGAAACTTTTTATGTGAGAAAAATATCTTTAAAATTTAGATTAGAAACAATTTCTAAGGTTAAAATTAGTAAAATAGCTTTAAGATTGTGACTTTTTGTTTAGATTGCTTCTATGACTCGTTGAAGACTTGTCCTTAATATTATGTGTCTTAAATTCGCAATGACGCCCAAAACCAAAAAGTTAAAATGTAAAATTATTCTGTTGTGATTTAAATTATACTTTTTATTTGATCTTATCTTATTATTGCTATTAATTATTAACCGTTTCAATCTTTTTATAAATATAGAACTTTCATAACACATATAACCTGAATTATTGTTTTAGTCAAAAGAAAAAGAATGAAAAGTTTTTTTTTTTTTTTTTTCAAATTTCAGTTTCAATTTCTTTATTCTTTCGACCAATATATAAATCGTTGAACTGAGTAAAATATAATCTCGTATATATGTCTGAGAAGGAAAATGACATTTGATAATGTGTCATAAAAAGTATGTTTGGGAGAATGTCATGGGATAGCCTTTGGCTTCACTATTTCAAGATTCGAAGAGTATACATATGAAAATACACGGTGAAAAGGGGAGCATTTGATATCAAAATTCCTACATTGAATGCTGAAAGAAGTCAGGATATTTTTCTGTTGGGATTTGAAATAACATTTCTAAAAATGTACAATCCTTTGGCTTTCTCTTTGCGTCCTACTTACGCACAAAAATTAACAAAAGAAAGAAATAAAAAAAAAATGAAACAATAAACATTGATTTATTTATATATTGAAATTTTGAAATAAAAAAGCATTTTTTTTTAAATCTTATTTTATTTTGTTTTTTATAAACGTTCATTCAAATATTCACTGACACATACTCATTTTTACTATATCCCATTGTCCCATTGGAAAGCGTCCCATGATGTATGAGTGATGGCTGATTTTTTTTTTTTTTTTATAATACATATTTCTCTAATAAAATAATTTTTAAATTCTTTTTAACTCTCGTTTTTTAGTACTTACGAGTTTCATTGGAAACTAAATCACTAAAAGATCGAACCACATTTCAAGATCAGTTTTTTCAATAGAAGGAAAAGAATCTTCACTATTTGTAGTAGACTACTTTGAATATATGTACAGGAAAAAAGTCCCACTCAAAAGCAAGTCTGGAGTTCTAAAACTGTTTAACTTCCCCCCCCCCCCCCCATATTGAGTGAAATAGACGTTCTGAATTAATAATGTTCAAGAGATAACAAAGGGGGGGGGGGGAGAAAAAATCTAAAAGATCTTATTAATGATTTGATATAAAGTTTTTTTTTTTTTTTTTTTTTTTTTTTTTTTTTTTAAATAAGGTTTTACGTAAAGACATTATGAAAAATTATATAGAAGGATATTATTAATGAAATTATCATTTTGTTTTAGAATTATTTATTGAATTTCCTTGCAAATACTTTTTAAATGAATAATTATAATTAATCAACAATAAAAAAATATATACAATATAAAATCATCAGCATGAATTATCATAAAATTTTAATGCTTATAATGTAGATACTTTATGATACACTCCAACCACTGGATTTCCTGATAGCATCTGTGATAATTAATAAACTGCCTAACAACCTATACGCATACCTCACAGAAGAATAAATCTGTTTATGACTAGATATCTTTACAATTATCACTTCTATCACATACAACTCTTCTAAATGATCACGTACTTAATTCATAAGAGGAAGTTAGGGACAAGGGTTCAACCATTCGGTGATTAATGATACTCATTGTATTATGTCACTGAAAGGGAAGATTTTCACTCTCCATTTGGCATCACCTATAACTTGTGTCATATATTACGCAATCTCTTGAAAGAATCTAATAATCTAATTCAAAAGTGCTATCATTTTTATGACTTGTTAGCGAATAGAATTTTGTTCACGCATTGGCAACAATGAGTACTGAACATTTTGCGTCTGAGAAAACGTCAATAATAATTGGGTGTTTAAAAAAGCGTAAATCATGGGTCAAGAAAGATTATACTTTGGAGAGGAAGTAAAATAATAATAATAACAGAATGAATCACGATTTTTATGTATTCATCAGGTAAGAAGTATCCCATACCCCTAAACAGGCTCTACTGTATTTGACACTTGAAAGTGACACTGAGAGTTTATCTTTTAACTGACTTGATTGATGAGAAATTAATGCTTAGCTAATCTGGAACTTTAGACACCGTAGTGTTCAGCACTGTAAATTATGCGAACAGAATTTCTTAAAAATGTAATAAGTAAAATAACAAGTTATAAAAGAAAAGAAAAAAAAAAAAAAAAAAAAACTTAAATATGCTGTGAAAAGAAGCTGCGTAATTGCAGTGTGAAAACACAAAAGAATACTACACCAGTAAAATTAAGAGAAGGTATATACATCAAAGAATGGTAAGGTTAGTCTGCGAATGAAGTGTTTCAATTTCAATAAACTGATTGCTTTGAAGCTTTCTACCTATTATCAAGCAGGGGGGGGGGGAAGAACTATTACAAATGCGACAATAAAATTAAAATTCAGAAGAAACTGATACCAATAAAATTAACCCCAAAATTAAAACCCTTAAATGCCGTATGTTGCCTTTCGGCAACATACCTAATTTTGTCTTTTAAAGTATTATTAGAATAATATTGAAGCTCTAATGCTCATGTTTGCCAACTGACAATAACTTGCTTTTTAGCTGTAAACCATAGTTAAAATAATGTATGATTTTTTAAAGTATTTTTCCCGTGATTTATTTAATAAAGGTAAGAATAAAACATTTTTAAATTGATTTAAAAAATAATCAGGCATTTAAGGGTTAAGATAAATGAATCTAAGAGCACAAAGAGTGGTTACGAGTGAGCATTTCAATCTTCCATTTGAGTTTATTATTATTGTTATTCATCTTTTGTATGATAACTGCTCATTGTTTCTTTTGCAATGTATGACAGTTTTAAATTTAATTCCATTCAGCAAATGGTAGAGACGAACTGATAGATTACTATTTTGATACCTTGTCTAACGCTACAAGTAGCTAAATTTTCAAGTTAAAAACCTGTTTTGTAATGAATTTATTAATTTTAACGGAACAATGAACGGGCTAGTATAAATAAATACTAGCATTTAAGACAATATAAAATCTATGGGAATTCAAGTTATAAACATATAGAATTTGGGTCTCAGATTCAATATGTAACCTTTTCTTATGTCATGCTCAAAACTTAATTTTGATTTGACAATATCTTTGCATTTTAATAATAATACATAGTCCTGCCCAAAAAATTACCAAGATTTATAAACGATGATTTTTTTTTTTTTTTACAATTTAAAGACTTATCTCTAGATGTAATGCTTTTAAACACTGTATATGTAAAGAACAAAGTCTTCTCGTGTTTTTCATTGAAGATCTGGTTACGAAAATAATTAGGGAAGGGGGGGGGGGGAGGCAGAAACAAATTGAGCAAAATCAATAATGTTTGCAATCATCCTGTATTGTTAAGTGAAAGAAATGCCCTGTAACTGTAGGATATGTTAATATGGACCTAGTGACACAGTACAATTTGTGGGTGAATTTATGTGCCGATAGCATGTTAAATAATGGAGATATAATCATTTATTTTAAAGCTAAAAAGAAAAAAAAAGTCAGCATGTTTTTTATTTATAACATACAAAGTTTTAAACGAAAACTATTCCTATTTTCAGATAAACTGAAAAAGCACTTTTGAAATAATCTGCTGCAATTGGAATACAAATATCTTAAATCTCTTAGGAGCACTTTTATATCTTAAAAAAAAAAAAAAAAAAGAAGAAATTTTCTCTGCGTATGCGCGAAAGATTTTTTTTTTTTTTTTTTTTTTTTACGTAGGTTAAAAGCTAGATATATTGCGCAACTTTTGTCAAAAAGCATTTGAATAGAGGGAAAATTATGCAAATTGTCCGCAAAAGAACGAGCTAGATTTTAGTTATGTTTCAGAGTTGAAATTCCATAAGGAGTATTTCACATGCCGTGTAATTAATTTGAGGATCCGATTATTTCAACCATTTTGCAACAGTTCTTTTTTGTGAAAAACTAATTATGATCTCACAAATCTTAGTAAATATACAAAAATATGTTAAAATTACAAGCTTATAAAGGGTTTTTCACAAAAAAGTATTTTTTGAGCATGTTTGAAATAACTGGATCTACAAATTAATTACGCAGCATATGAAAAACCCCTTATGAAATTTCAACTCTGGAAGATACCTAAAATCTAGCTTGTTCGTTTGCCGACAATTTGCTTAATTTTTACTCTGTTCAAATAAACTTTTGACAAAAGTTACTCAATTACCTAGCTTTCAACCTATGCAATAATTTTTTTCTCTCTCTCTCTCTTCTTTACATATCCAGTGTTTAAAAGCATTTCATCTAGAGATAAATCTTTAAATTGGAAAAATTAAAACTGATCGTTTATTAATCTTGCTAAACTTTTGAACAGGAGTGTATATTATTATTAAAATGGAAAGATATTGTCAAATCAAAATTAAGTTTTGAATATTAAATAAGAAAAGGTACATATTGAAATTGAGTCCCAAATTCTCTATGTTTATAACTTGAATTCCCATTTATTTTATATTGTCTTGAATGCTAGTATTTATGCATGCCCGTACATTGTTCAGTTAAATTTAATAAATTTCTTAAAATTTTTTGTAAATCTTGCTAAACTTTTGAGCAGGAGTGTAATACAATATTACAATACTGCTGTACGTATTAATGGCTTCATTATACAGCATAACCTTAAATATCAAAGATTTAAAAGGAATTATGAGGTTAAAATCACTCTGTTATAGAAAAATAGATGTATATATGCGTAAAACTTACAAAATTAAATCAAGAACTGCATTAGAGCCTTTGAAAAGTTTTAAAAAGTTCAGAAACTGGAGAAATAAAAACAAGGTCATTAATACTCATTAATTATATATATATATATTTTTAATCATGGTAAATACATTTTTGACAAAATAAAATCGTGAATAAAATAAAATCAAAATTATATGAAACTTTGGAGGCGAAAATATGACTGAAATAAAAGTATTCAAAACTTGGCTTGCTAAGATTAAAACTTTAGTCAATTGGCTAAATTTATTTAAAAAAAAAAAAAAAAAAAAAAAACAGGCAATTTGCTTAGTAGTATTGGCAGTTTTACAGAGATAATTATCCTTCGCAGACTTTTGATAAACCAAGTGATTCTTTATAATGTAACAAAAAAAAAAAAAAAAAAAATACATTGAAATTTTGTAAAATGATTCAAATCAAAAGGAAATTTCAGCATCATTAATTTTTTAGACTGCTCGATCTCACTTACGTATGAATAAATTTAAAAAGTATTAATACTCGACATTAGACCAGTCGGACGTCCGTACGATCACTTTAGCCGTATGGACGATGAGGAATGAGAGGAAAGTTAAATGACATTGATGAAGTTAGTGCTTCACAATCTGGTTAAGATTTTAAACGGAATTTTCACTGGAAATTGGGATGTCAAATTAGAACTTCGCATTTTCGATAAAATGAGGTTAATCTGCCACTGTAGTCTAATTTTACAAATTTTTATCTCAATCGCAGTCTGTTTAATCATTATTAACATTTATGTAAACGTGCAGCTAACGCTTAGAAAAAATAACTACAAAGAAAAAATTATCTGTCTTAAATCTGTTGCTCTGCTTTTACTAAGTTTTAAAAATTAATATATATATATATATATATATACTCTATTAAGGTGTCCCTTAAATAAGGGGGAAATTTTTTCGTTTTTGAAAACCGATACGCATACCCTCTAATTTCTTTCTATTTGACCCTAATATTTATATTAGAATTTTCCCGTCAATTCGGCATGGGTTAACATTATCCACAGAGCTGCTATTTTGTTAAAAAGTGTTTAGGGTCAAATAGGAAAAATTTAAAGGATATGCGTATCGGATTTCAAAAAAGAAAAAAGAAAATTTCCCCCTTATTTAAGGGATACTCTAATGTAATGTATATATGTATAATGATGATGATTTATTTCTACTGCTTGAGATCCTCATTCTTTATGCAAAAAAAGTGTGAACCTTAAATGAATTTTTCCTTTCAAATTTTACAAATTTAAAGATTTTCTTCAAAGATTTTTTTTTTTTTTTTTAAGAAAAATTATTAAATTTAGAATAAGTTATACTGATATAAATCATATTATAAGACATATAAATATTTTAAGTATGATCATAAATAGAAAACTTAATATATACATATAGATAGGAAACTTCACTACTTTCAAAGTACAAAAATTAACAATATAATCTCTCTCTCTCTCTCTCTTCCTCCCCTCCTCCTGCCCTCGATTAACTCATTTCTCTTATATTTGAAGAAAAGAGCCACTTACTGATTGCTCTCAAAACTATTGTCTTAATACATTCATTATTCGTAAAAAAAAAAAAAAAAAAAAAAAAAAATCGACAATCCGCTATAACGTATAATTTTAGCAAGTCTATATACATAAATTATTTGTCACCCTCATATTATATGCATGGCTAAAAATAGTGTTTCTTCAGAGAAAATTTACTTTATAATATTGTATTTAGATAAAAATAACCAAAATGATTGAAAAAAATGCTATTTCAATTTAATTCAAACAGCAAAACTTACCTCATTTTCTTATGCTTTCAGGTATCCAAACTAACATAATCCAAGGACGCAAATCCTTGTATACAACTTATCTCTCATCATGTTTCAAATGAGAAAACATAATCCTTCGCATCTCTTCAAAAAAAATATTGGGTGTCGGTTCTTTTACAGTTGCATCCTACGTTTTCCCCAAATCACTCACTTATGCTTTCAGTGACTCAGTACAGACCTATTGTTTGTATTTTTAGTAAACACCTTAACATTTTGTAAATCACAGAAAGTAAAAGTTTCTCTCTCAATTTCTCCGAAAGTTCAGTTCGTGACGTTCATCAACATTGACTTTGATTTGAAGTTTTAAGCGTCATTTTATCATCAGCAGCAACATAATCTTCAGCAGCTGCACAAATTGAAATCTAGCAGACTAGGATGTTTGGGAAATGTATGTAAAAAAGAAGGTATGTGCACGAAGTTAAATACCAGCATAAGTATTCTTTGATGTTAATGATAGTTTTAGTATGTAGGTGGTAATGGTGTTTATGTTTTAGGAATACACAGCATGGTGAGAGGATGACAAGTTGGAAAGTAATAAAGAAAATATAAAATAATAATGAAAATGAAATCTGCCTTATATATTTTCAGATTGTATTAAGCGCAAGAATAATCAAGATTAAGGAACATATTTCCTTTTTATACAAAATTCTTCCGTATAATATTTTTTAATGGAAGGGAAGAAAGGGGAGGGGGTGCGTAGATGCTTAACTCCATTAATTTTTTCATATCATTTTCGGGGAAAATGTCTCGAACTGCAAGTGGATGATTTTTATACATACATTTTTTCCCTAATAAACTGGAGTGCTGATTCCAAGAATTATCACATTATTTCAATTCAGGTTTTTATTTATTTATTACTTTCCGAACATACATATGTAAGGAAAGTATTGCAATCATGTCAAAAATCCGAATTTCATATTTTGCTGTTTCTATACGTTTTGAGGTCCCCTGAGTCCGTTTTCACAATTTTTACGATGATGTATGTATGTGTGTGAGTGAACACGCTAGCGTCTGAACGCTTCGCTCGAATGAGCTGAAAGTTGGTATATATGTTGTAAGTTACTGTAGTACGAACCCTATTGATTTTAGTGAATCTAGCACTTATAGTTTTTTACAGGGACACCAAGAAAAATTCTTTATCATTGTGGCCTATGGGATCAAAATCTTAAAAGTGCAGTAGCGTCTAAACGCCTTATTAAACTGAGCAAAAAAATTATATACATGTTATAAGTCACAGTGTTACGAACTGTATAGATTTTGGTGAATCTAGCACTTATAGTTTTTTTTACAGGGACACAAAGATTTTTTTTTTTAAATCATTATAGCCTATGGGACCAAATTTTAAAAAGTGCGATAGCGTCTAAACGCCTTATTCAATTGAACAAAAAAGTTATACACATATTATAAGTCACAGTTTCACGATCTGTATAGGTTTTGGTGAATCTAGCACTTATAGTTTTTTTACAGGGACACAACAAATAATTCTGTATCATTATGGCCTATGGGGTGAAAATATTTAAAGCGCGATAGCATCTAAATGCTTCAGCCTCACCCTTTTGAGTTGAAAATTTATATGCATGTTTTAGGTCACTATCATACAAAATGTATAGATTTTGGTGACTGTCGCATCTACAGAGTTTTACAGGGACACAAATAAAAATTGTTTATCATTATGGATATGGTCTATAGGCTCAAATTATTTAAAGTACGACAGCGACTAAACGCCTTATTCAAATGAACTGAAAATTTATATACATGTTATGTTATACGTCACCGTCACACGAATATTATAAACTTTAGAGAATCTAGCACTTAATGATTCTTTTTTCAGGGACAAAATGCAAATTTCTTTATCATTGTCGCATATGGGTTCAAACTTTAAAGTGCGATAGCGTCTAAATGACTTATCCGATGGAGCTGAAAATTTATATAAATATTATGAATCACTGTTGCTCTAACTAATAAGCATTTTGGTGATTTACAGGGACACAACAAAAAATCCTTTATTATAATGATCTATGGGCTCGAAGTTCAGTAGCGTAAAATTAAACATCATGTACTATATGGAGAAAAATACTCAAACATCCTATTATAATTTTCACTCTTTTGTTTATTTAACAACTCCTCGTACTTTACTTTATCTACAAAATTGTTAATTACTCAATGTTCGGAAAGTCGAGTGGGGTCATTCCAGATTTTTTTTTTTTCTTTCTTTTCATAAATATGTTTGTATAGCTCTCTACAACAACAAACATGTACAAACTCCCACTTTTTATAAACATTTTTGTTGCTTATATCAATGTTTTTATGCAAAAATAGCTTAAACACTTTAATTCAAAGATGTTCTACACATAAACTGTCTATGTGTTTATCTTTTATTAAGTACCGAAAAGCTAGAAAGAATTTTTAGTATTTAATTTAAACTTTTAAATTATGCAAGACTGGTTTTTAGCACTGTTCAGAAAGTTGCTCTGAAAAAACTTATGTTGTAATTTTAAAAAAAGTAATAAAAAAAACATAAATTTCAAAAACACTCAGCAATTACTTCAAGTTGAAATAATTCAGAACAACCCTTCATCATGTAAAAAAAAAAAAAAAGTAGGTACGAGTGCAGTTTTAAAACAAAAATGCGATACATCATATCCAAAGTAGCACTGGTATTGAACTTTAAAGATAGAAAAACCTTGAAGTCAACTTTTGAGCTGTTAACAATATTCGAAAACTGAAGTGAAAAACTTTATCTATATATATTTACTCTAACTTATTGTTAAAATAGAAATGGAAAATAGAAAAATAAATAAATAAGTTCATACAAATATTTTAAGAGACAAATTTGTGGTCCCTGTGTCAAATTTATTCGACATTTGTTGATAATTTCACGACAATTTTCATCTAGTCGCCATTTTAACGTAAACGCTAGACATAGCTTTTTTTTTTTTTTTTTCTCTCGAACACTATACTGAGTTTGATTGAGCTGAAAGTTGGTATGTATGTTATAGTATAGGTCACCACAGCACGAACCCTATTGATTTTAGTGAATCTAGTACTTATAGTTTTTTTACATGGACACAAAGAAAAATTCCTTATCATTTTGGTCTATGGGCCTTTTTTTTTTTAAGTGTGATTGCATCTAAATGCCGTACTCGACTGAGTTGAAAATTTTTACACATGTTATGAGTTACCGTCGCCCGAACTGTATAAATTTTTGTGAATCTAGCGTTTATAGTTTTTTTTTTTACGGGAACACAAAGAAAACTTTTTTTATCATTATGGTCTATCTAGGCCCAAATTTTTTAAACCACGATAGCGACTAAACGCTTTATTCAATTGAGCTGAAAATTTATAAACATGCTATCGGTCACCGTTGGACGACGTTCATAAATTTTGATGAATCTAGCGCGTATAGTTCTTTTACAGGGACACAACGAAAATTTCTTTATCATTATGCCCTATAAGCTCAAATTATTTAAAGCGCAATAGCGTCTAAACGCCATATTCGATTAAGTTGAAAATTTATACATGTTATAGATCCCCATCACACTAACTATATGAATTTTGAACTACGTAGCACTCATAGTTTTTTAGAGAAACACAAAGAATAATTCTTTATCATTACGCCCTATGGGCCCAAATTTTTGAAAGTAAGATTGCGTTTAAATGTCTTATTTGAATGAGCTGAAAGTTGGGTACGTATGTTATAATAGGGCACCGTAGCACGAACCCTATTGATTTTATTGAATCTAGTTCTTATAGTTTTTTTACAGGTACACAAAGGAAAATTCTTTATCATCATGGCATTTAGAATCTTTTTATTTTATTTTTATTTATTTATTTATTTTTTTAAATATTAAACAATAACTTCTGGGGTATTTCACTTATTTAATCCTAATTCGTCATGACTCAATAAATCTATTAAGCTGATTAAAAAAATTATAGAATTGTTTTATGTATTTATTTATTGAAATAAATATCCCACAAAAACAAACTAGTAATTTTGCTTGCGCAAGGTAATAATTACAACACTGATGTTTTTTGAAATTTCATAATCAGAATACTTTTTATTAAAAACTAGCCATGAAGACAGGCTGCTTCTGCTTATCAACTATGATTCTGTAAATTTTGATTATCTTTATTTTTCATTCCGTTAAGTGGAGAAGGGGAGGGGAATCTCGTTCATTTTATGACGTACTGACGGGTTTTGTCCTCTTCACTAGTCACTATATTTAAATAATTAAAAAAAAAAAAATATTTTTTTATCACTTTTTAAATGAAAACTAAAAAAATCCATTGAAATCGCTCAAAATCTCACTTTGGGTCACGCTGCTTTCAACAGTGTCTCATTTGCACTCCTGAATGGCCCAAGCTCCACTTTACCAAATTTTGTAGTCAGCACGGGTTTTGTCCCGTGTAGCTATCAGTAGGCTGAGCTCCAGAGATACACACATGGACATCTCTCTTTATTTATATAGATACAAGAAAATAAATTACGCTTTACATAGCAATCCAGAAACTACTATTGGGGGGGGGGGGGGCGAAGTAAAAGAAAGAAGACAGTACGTGAAGCTGAACCTTTTAAATCACTTACATCCTTTTTGGAAATATTTTTTGCATAATTTATCTTAGCAAAATATTATCACTTATGCATATTAATAGTACAGGTTGATTCAAAATCAGTGTGACCAATATCAGAGCATCAGACATTTTTATTGAATTAAGTTATTTACGTGAAATTTTCAATATAGTTTACTTTAGCATATTACATTTTACGTAAATCTTTAGGCCAAGCCAAAAGAGCTTTTTCGACCATTTTTAGGGGTATTTTCCCAACTTCCTCTTTGATTGCTTTTTGAAGTCCTTGAAGACTTTACGTCTACTTAATTGTTTTTTTTTTAAGTATCCCCATAAAAAATGATCGCAAGGAGCACGGTCAAGGGATGATGGTAGCCATTTCTCAGGAGGAAGAAAATTTATTTTTTTTATCTTTTAGCCATTTTATAGTTGATTTTGCAGTATGACTTGGTGCAGAATTTTGGTGAAAAACAAAGTTTCCTTGTGGGTAAAGACGTTTACTTTCTTTGATCATGTGCTACAAAATTTTACTCTGATAGTATTTAGCATCAATTTTAGCCTTTGGTTCTACAAAAAATGGTTTTGTTAAACCTTGGGAGGACATTCCCATCCGTACCATAACACCTGACGGCCAACTTGCCTTTTGCAAAATAGTTGAGTCTTTGCGACGCTTTTCGGGTGAAATATATTGTATCTTTGTTTTGCCATTTGTGGATGACAGATAAAACAGTGCTTCATCCGATGCTATCCATGTTTTGTATCTAGCTTTGCGTAACATTAAATACTGAGGCCAAGAACATTTTCTTAGTTTTTCTACGGTATTTGCAGACATTTGATGACAGATGGTTTATTCACTTTTTTATAGCCAGGTTTTCTTTACCTGACGACAAATTGCAGATTGCGATACCTGTAGTTTCTTTGCTAAAGTTCTTTGAGGCAGAGGATTTTCTATAGCGATAAGTCTTTTCAGCTTCTTTTTTTTCTTTTTCACCAAGGACTTCCTTTCGTGCACATTTTGTCACTGGAGCTTTTGATTTCCAGCCAAATTTAATTTCTTTTTGAAGTTTAGATAGTAATCCATTAGAAAAATGTCTTTTCTGATTTTTAAATGCTTTATTTATAACAGAATTTGAGCAATCATCCTTCAAAAGCTTTAAATTTCGTTTCGGGTTTGAGGATCTAACTTTGGAACCATAATTTACTTCCACTAATAAAAATAGCTAGATTGGTATTTTAAACGTCTCACTTTTAAAATGAAACTGGTGGTAAAGCGATTAAAATATACCATAACTAGTTACATTCTTTTAAAATTTGTCACACTAATTTTGAATCAACCTGTACGTGGGTGATTTTCAAACGAATTGCCGTTTTCAGCTTCACATAATTTGAAAAATCAACTTACATGAAATATAAAAACATACACACGTATGAATTCCTTATGATTTACATTTTTATAAGCAGGTGATCATTTGTGAGTTTTTAAATTTATATTTTAGAAAATTCGAAAAGAGTCTGGACAAGTCACTATTTTTCTCATGAGTGTTACCTTTGAAAAACATTCTGTAAATTGCTTTGTATCAATAATTAAATTTACAAACCTAGTTTAGTTTATCTTAAATACTTGGTTAAAGTTAAAATGCATCAATATTTATTTACTTCAGTAATTGTTGGTATTTTAACGGATATTTATTCCGTGAGTGTTACTTTGTTTCGCAAACAAAGGTTTTAACTTTTAATACAAAATTGTTTAATAAAATAAATCTGGTATGAAACAACCACATAACTTCCATTACCTACTATTATATGCATTATATGCATCTTTTGGAGATATTATATGCATTTTTTTTTTAATTTTAAAGTAAGATAAACTTGATACACATATAAAGACTATATAAAACAGAGTTTACGTAGCAAGTTAAAAAAATAAGGGGGAAAAAAAGATTTATTTTTTTAAAGGCCAATTTCCGAGATTTAAAACGGAACTACCTAATCAGGATGACCGTTAGTATTCCTGTAACAACCAAAGAAAGAGTATCTAAAATGGATTAACGAAACAATTTTCAAGAAAATCGTTAGAGCTGTTTTTCAGATACTAACTTTTACCAAAACTTGGTATACTCAATTATTGACTGGAAAACAATAATTGCATACACAAGGATATTTAAAAGGGAGCTAATATGGCGAGTTTGAAAAAACTTGTATAGTCGTTTTTAATGGAACGCACTTGCGAGACCTGAAATCGAGCTATTTATACAGGACGCCTATCAATTTCCCTTAACTAACCAACTATATCATTCGAAATGTCATCTAATAGAGTGTTTATGTAGCAACTTTGAAGAAAATCGTTAGAGACGTATTTGAGATACGGACTTATGGTCCCATTTCTGGTTTCCTATGACCCACTTCCGGTTTTCTAGTTTTCACTAAATTTGAAAAATTCATCTGTACACCAGACCTGTATCGATCGTGAAGTTTCGTAGTTCTATCTTTATTAGTTTCGGAGATATGGTAGCCAGAAGATTCCATACATATACACATATACATAATATGGCGTATATTATGTATATGTGTATACATATATACACATATACATAATATGGCGAGTTTGAAAAAACTTGTACAGTCGTTTTTAATGGAACGCACTTGCGAGACCTGAAATCGAGCTATTTATACAGGACGCCTATCAATTTCCCTTAACTAACCAATTATATCATTCAAAATGGAATCTAATAGAGTGTTTATGTAGCAACTTTGAAGAAAATCGTTAGAGGCGTATTTGAGATACGGACTTATGTTTCACAATGTTTCTTAATACACACACTGACCAATTGCTGAAAACTACTTTTTTGGACTCAGGAGGCCTCAAAACGTGTAAATCAGGGGAAAACTCGACATCGAATTTTTGGACCGAATACCGAATACAATACTTTCATTACTTACGGTAGTAAGGTAATGGAAGTAAAAATGTGGATTTCCACTGCAGTCACAATGAATAATTAAAAATTTTTAATTAACAAAACAATTTATTTGTATAAATTAACAAATGCATTAATGTAATGCTGATATTTAGCTATAGAAACGTCTCATAAGCGGCAGTAACACTCATGAGAGATAGTAACACCTAACACTCTTCAGACGGCTAACAATTTTGTTGTAATAATTGAAAAAAAAAAAAAAAAAAAAAAAAGCCTTGTATAAAAAGAGAGAATTAAAAATTTAGTACAACATTAGTGATTAGGCTATATTAAAAAATGTAATAAGAATATATCTCTCTCATCATTCATTTCCTGAAATCTACTATCTACATAAGAAATATAATTTTCACTCAATTTGAATAAAGTGAACTTCTCCAGAAATATTTAGAAATATCACTTTTATTTCTCAATCTTCATAAAGTGACGACTTGTGCACTACAATGTTTCTTAATTTAGTTTTCTTTCAGGCCCCGCTTACAAACTCAAATAGTATAAATGTGTCAGTTTTGATTACAGTTGTAGAAAGGATTATTTCTTTACTGTTGTTCTGCAGGATTACATTTTCAACCTTGTCATCCGTTTCCACAGAATTGATTCATCATCGATTTCACTTTGTAAACTAAACTACTGTATATCTTTTCTTTTATTGATCTGCTATTTTAATTTTGTGCGAGAGATTTTTACCTCTTTACGTATAAAACGACACTGATACAAATTTCCTTCTGTCTAGCCATTTTGTATATAAAAGCAGATAAATGGTTGTGCAAGATTTTCTTCTTTTATTATTTATTAGTATATAACCCTGTCAAAAAATGACGGAATGTGAAATCAATTAAGGTAAATCAACGAATGCTTTGACTGCTTCGGTGGACCCTATATTTAAAGGGGACTAATGTGCAAGTTGCACCTGACAGGTCAAATATGCAAGTTGTACCTGACGGGACTAATGTGCAAGTTGCACCGAACGAACAAACTATTTCTTTTAACGAAAATACCTACTAGCCCAGGACGATAGGTCTAATATAACATATCATATTTATCGTAATATAACTCACAAGGAAACATTCAAAAGGTGTCGTCTTCAAAAAATATTGAAAAAAATATATGTGATTCTACTCTTCCTAAAACACCAGAAAGTGAAAAAATTATCGACTGAAATGCAGCGACCACAAAAAATTATCAAAATTAAGCATTATTTGATGATTTCACATTGTTAGGCGATTGATTTTGAGTACTTGGCGGAGAAACAAAACACGATTCTGTTCGTACACAGCAATCTCCGTGCTAGCGAACTCAATGCCTAACAGCGCTAAATCGCCAAATATGCTTAATTTTGATAATTTTTTGTGGTCGCTGTAATTCATTTCAGCCGATAATTTTTTCACTTCCTGGTGTTTTATGAAGAGTAGAATCACATATATTTTTTTTTTTCAATATTTTTTGAAGACGACAACTTTTGAATGTTTCCTTGTCAGTACTCATTTCGCTTCCTTCTTCGACTCGTTTTAATGACTAATTTTTATATGCATGAGCAAATTTAATATTTTTTAATTTTTCACGTGGAAAACATTATTTCATCTTATGCCTCCCCTCCCCCCCTCAAATATATATATATACAGTAAGATCCCGCTTAACGAGGGGGATACGTTCCATCAAAGGTGTAAAACTGAATAATCTGACCTGCGCTGGAAAATACAGTATGTTTCTCAATGCATTTTTCGATATACTGTTTGTGAATACAAGTTTTTCTATGCATTTTTCTAACAGCTGAAGCCTTAAAAATTACTCATATTATGAATCCAATTACTCATGCTTCATTAAGAGACCTAAAATATCCTAAACTTTGAAACTAAATATCTCTGTAAATTTTCTCGTACAGAATGGAAACATTTTGAGCTACTATGACTATGCTTGTTAGGATGAGTGTTAACTTTTACTAAATATTCTTATAGAAGACAGGGGACTGTATAAAAAGTTACATTTTGTAACTTTCATACTTAAAAAAAAAAAAAAATACCATAATGCAAATGCTTAATTTTTATAACATTTTTGTAATTGAAAGTGTAGATCTGCGACCAATAGTTGCAGGGATTAAAATGACCTAAGGACTTTGTTTTGTACACTATATACAGGCTACAAATACCATATTTTCTAGCATATAATATGCAGATTAGACAAGTAAATTTTATACCAGAAATTATAATTAACAAACAAATTTACACCTGCATGAGGTATGATACTGTTTCATACAAATGTAGTTTTGTCTTTAAATTAAAATTTTTGGTGTAAAGCTGATTTGTTTGACCTGCAGCATTATATGCAAAAAATATACATTATGTTTCTCAATACAATTTTATATACGCTGTTTAAGAACACGATTCTTTCTATGTAATTTTTAAAAATTTGAAATCGTTAAAATTACTCATATTATCAATTCAATTACTCATGTTTTAAAACATAATGGTATAGAAAACATACCACATATTCAAGCGTTTCTTGGGTCAATACATGGTGGTTTATTTTTGCTATTAATTGTTATTTAAGTTTAAATACTTCTATTTTTCAAGTATGATGGCAATACTTATCTATTACTGATTATTTTCAGAATTCTTTGGAAACTGTCATATTGTTGCTCACATGTGCACTTGTCTCAATAAATCAATGTATTCTTCTATAATTTATTGTTACACAGGCATATTATTATTATTATTATATCATAAAAAGATATGCGCATTTGGTTTGCTAATTTAATTAAAATAGTTATTACTAAATGTTATAAACATGTAATGATAATAAAACCATACTAGTGTACATAAGTGTATAATATAATTTGCGTGCTTGAATAGATATAATTCAAGTACACAAATGTAAGGAAACAAGAATATTTTTCCATTTGTTTGATTGTTGTCTTGTAAATGGTTATGTAATTTGGAAAGCACTGGAAAATACAGACAAAATGGATTCTAAAACTTTTCAAAGAAATATTTTGACATCTGGATGTCTCAGGCATTAGTGTTGACACTGTCTGATCTCCTAAATCACAAATTTAACTCAAAAAGCACAAACTTTTTTGTTACCAAATGTGTATGAATGCAAGGTTCAAAGCACCAGCCACAACAATCCACAGTTTGACAATGGGCTAGGTACAGTACTACATATAAGCAACTTCAAACAAGTTGGATCTGCTCCATTTGTAGTCGCCAATTGCCCATCTGCGCACCACTAGTGCGACGTAAAACCCAACCATCCTGCTCCATTTGTCAAGTTCCCTTCCACTTAGGTAAATCTAAAACCTGTTTCCATGAATTTCCAACTGAATTTTACTTTAAATATGCAAAGTTAAAGATGAAAAATAATCATCTGTATAAAATATATGTGTATGTTCATTTAAATCTGTAGATGCATTGATAGCATGATGGTATACCACACTAGAGATGTAAAATTTCCAGAAAATTTGAGGTGATGGAAAAAAAAACAGTTTTTTTTCTTGAAAAATTGAATATTTACAGATAAAAATATGCCTTCTTAATAGTTATAATAGCTTAGAAAATTTAAAGTGTTAAACATTTAAAATTACATGCTATCCCTATTATTTTTTCTTAACAAACAGAAATATACAAAAATCTTTTACTATTAAAAAATGAGCCTTTCTGTTTCATAACTGCCAATATCTTTCCTTGTACAAAACACCAAAAACTAATCAAATCATCATTCAACCATTAATGCTGCATAGGGTGTGCATTCCTATGGAATATTCATCTCCCAGTAGCATTGATTCAAGGAATTTAGATTAGAATCAACCCGACAAAAAAAAAAAAAAAAAAAATTCCTTGACTCGAACCCGATTTCTTTATAACCAAAACTCAAAAACTAAATGAAATTTAATAATTCATCTGAAAATCATACAAAATTTTTTTAAGTAACAAAATAAGATAAATTTTCATTGTCACAGAGTTGGTAAATTATTAAAAAAAAAAAAAAAATTAAAAATGCAGTTACTGATACACTAAGTTAAAAAATTAAAAATCTGAAAAATGGATTAATAATTGTAAACCATTTATATGTGTGTTGTGTACTTCAAGAGTACAAAAATATGCTTTAATATATATATATATATATATATATATATATATATATGATTTTTATTTGTTTATTGCCTTTCTATGATATAATATATTGTAATAACATGTGTATATGTATATTTAATCATGTGAATATATAGTATGTTTATAATTATATCAAACAAATTTCTGCTTATTATGATAAAATTTTTTGAAAGATGTCCTTAAGTCGACCCGACTCGTTGAAAACTAGACCTGACCTGCAGGAAAAGAATTAACTCAACCTGCAAGAAAAATAAATCAGTCAATCCAAACTAAACACAACCTGCAGGAAAAAATTTCAATCAACCCGACCCATAAAAAAAATAAATCAGTAAACCTGAACGAAAGCTCACATGCAAGAGAAAAAAGAAAAATCAATCTGACCCAAACCTGATCACAGGTCGGGTTCGGGTAAAATCGGTTTACCAGACCTGATGATGGACTCTAATTAAAATTCTGACTCCAAATGAAGTTAATCACAAAGATAAAATAAAAGTTTAATGTTAATTGAACTTCAGAAATTTAAAGCAACATTTTATTATTGATTTATTATTATATTTTATATAAAAGTTATTAACTCAAATGAAAAGGACATCAATCAAGTAAGATTTTGCACATATAATTTTTGTAAATTGTGAAATAAAGTTTTTGACAAAAAGTTGCTCAATTTTTTTTTTTTTTTTTGCTGTTACATGCATTTATACATATATGTGTGCATATATATATAAATAATATATATATACACACATCAAAATAATATAGTTAGACAAGTCTAAAGATATATATTCAAGAAAAAAGTATAAAGGAACTTTAAAAGAGTAAGTAATGTCATATATATACATAATGGGAGGGAGGTCATTATAATACTTAAATATTTCAGGATTGCCATTTGATTATATGGTTAAAACTTGAAATATGAACATTATCAAAATTAGTGTTTTCATATGAGATACTAAACATAAAAAAAATATTACAAGACAAAAGCATCGGAATGTAAATATTATAATTTTTTTAATACACTATTTAATGTTAGAAATTTCAAAATTTTCAATTTTTCCGAGTGGAAATAAACCCTTTCGGGAAAAAACCCCTTTTTTTTTCTCAAAATTTCTGGGTTTTTTTTCAGACCATTTCCATCTTTATACCACACCACCAGTATAAGGTAATAATTAAATTTTTTTTAAATTATTGTTTTGAGTTAAAAGCATCTTTTACTTAGAAAATAAAAATAATTTTGTGTTTGTGAATGAAACAAAATTCTGTGCCAGGGTGTCTACTGACTTGACAGAAAAAAAATTCATAACCTCAAAAAATTTTTCATGACCTTTTTTATCAACATATCCAACCTTTCTTTTTAAATTAACATATTCCTTTTTTTTTTTTTTTACCGACATATCACCTTGCTTTACTTTTAAAATTGTTTAACAACAATATTAGCTGTTAAAAAAGGAAAGAAAAAAAAAGAAAAAAAACCCTGAAAACTTTTTTTTTTATTAACGATCTAAGTAAATAGTAATGGAAATCAATCTAAAACAGACATATATAACTACATACATATGTACACTATTTGTGCAATATGTTATAATATTGTAACTATTAGTTTTTTGGGGGATTTGAAAATTGTTATTTATTTTCCTTGCATTAAGGAGAGGAATATATGTATTAAATTTTTCTTCAAATCTACAAACATTTTTTTTTCCATGAAAAGACTAAGAATAGAATTATTAAACTACAAAAAGCATATACCTATACAACTCAAACTTTGCATTCCAAAGCCTTCCCTATACTTCAAAATAGAATACATTCTGAATTAGAAAAAAATAGTTCAGTAAAACTAATGATTTGATTAACAAAACATTTTGAGCATACATATATTTTAGAAAATTTAAATCTTAAGTAAAAAAAATTATTATTATTATTATTATTTATTTTATTTTATTTTTTTTTTTGGGGGGGGGGGGAGGGGGCAACAAAAGTTAGAATGCTTGTAGATTTTCATATAAGATAATTTTGTTTTTTAAAGCTATAAATGACTATACTAGGTTTATAATCATGTACAAGCTAGGTTATAGTAGCATAAATATATGCTAGCATATTTATGCTACTAAATAATAGTAACCTGAAAAATCGACATGAATCCATAATAGAGAATTTTAATGACCCACACCCGACTAAAAACCTAAAATGAAAATTAATAATTCATCTAAAAATCTTGCAATTTAACTTATACAGTTAATTTTTTTTGCTACACAACTGGTAAATAATTTAAAATGTAATTACTAATGCACCAAGTTAAAAATTTTAAAATCCGAAAAGTGGATAATCAATAATTTTTAAACATTTAGGTGTGTTGTGTACTTCAAGTGTACAAAATGTTCTTCAAGTTTCAAAACTTTGAATAAACATCATAAAATGCAATAAACTCGCAACAATTGTTTTGGGTTGAAAAAAACACGACCATTCATCAGGCGAACAAAGTGGGCACGAGTAACACAAGCAAAGCGACAATGAACGAAAAGATGTGTTGCCGAATTATGTTTTTGCCTGTTAAAGAAATTATTTTGAAAGATGTTCTCAAGTCGACCTGACTTGTAGGAAAAAAATTCAATCAAGTCAATCTGAACTGCAAGAGAAAAAAAATTTTCGACCCGACCAGTGAAATTAGGTTACCTGAACCAATATGTGACTCAAACCGATGGTCGAATTTCATGACCTGTTCTTAACTTTCATGACCTATTGCTGAATTTCATGACCTTTTCATGACTTTCATGACCTATTGTTGATTTTCATGACTTTAATGACCCAGTAGACACCCTGTGTGCATTAAGGATTAAAAGGACCTTTTAATGAAACCTAGAAAAATGTGAAAAAAATCTCAACTTTGAAACTTGGTCAATTTTTGCCATACAGGAATAAAACTTTTTGTGTTATATTTGTTAAGATGAGCATGAGCTTTTACTAAATATCACTATAGGGAGAGAGGGAACATAAGAATGCTTTTCAATATCATTTTGGTAAGGGGGGGGGGATGAGAAAAGACTAAAAAAATGATATTTTTAAATATGACTATACAAATTTTAAAATGATCTATGCTGTCTACAGATTTCTGTGATAATCTCCAAATCTACACACAACTCAATGCCTCACCAATGACAAGTTGCATGTAGGAAAACTACATTTTGACATGCATTTTTCTTAAAGATCTTATTAAATAAACTACAGTTGTTTTTTATCTGCATTTTTGGATAACATTCATCCTCATCCATCCTTGTTATGTTGCTTGTGTTTTCAATATAATAGTTCAGCAAACAAATCTTTATACGGAAGAAAATGTAGCAAATGTAATGTCTATAATATAAATGCAACCAGAGGTAATGTCTTGTAACAATTCTGCTAACAATTTTCCTGGTTGTGATTTTCTTTTTTTATTAGTTCATGTCATGAAATCCTTTTTTCTATAATACAGTGGAGCACCGTTTATACGTTTTTCAAGGGACCGTTCCTAAAAAACGTATAACTGAAAAAAACGTACAACTGAAAATTCGTATTTACATTAATGCACAATAAAGTGTCGTATTAATAATAAAAATCGAATAAATTTTCATGATTTCCTTTACATGTATTCGACTAAGATATATTTTTAATTGAATTTGAAATATTTTTAAAAGGTAGGCTAAAAATTAAATGATAATTAAAAATATAGAAAATCAGAAAAAAAGTCTCATGATTTCGATTCTAATCTTTAAAGACAAAGCCTTTCGTTCTCTAAATACAAAATGCCTATAAAGTTGCGGTTTTTTTTCCTTTCATATCCCATTCCTGGAATCAATTAAAGGAGATAGTGGGAGGGGAGGTCTACAAGTGGTCACCGGTACTTGTATACTTACCATCCAACCCAGTCCCCAACTGCTTATTTCTAAAAAATTCGCTAACACCCTACCCCATCCCTCAGTTTATCGATGCAGGCCGCACTTTGTTCTATAACCGAACTTTATTACCATAGTTCTAAAAAAAAAAAAAAAATCGAAAAAGATAAGAATAAAACATAGAGAGCGTACTTTTTTTTTTTTTTTTTTAATCCTGGAATGAAACTCAAACTTGGGATTCTACAAGGGGGAAAAAACGTATAAATGAAATTAAGAATTTACTCGAGTCGTATAAACGAAATATTTTAACATTAAAATTCAATGGAATGATTTGGGACCGAAGTCGAAAAACGTATAAATGAGAAAAACGTATAAATGAGAAACGTATAAAAGGTGTTCCACTGTATATGGAAAAAAAATCTCCCCTTCCCCCTAAGAAATAAAATAAAATAGAAAATAAATAAAAATACAATAGAAAATAAACATTTTCAAACACACAAAACATTTTTTAAATACTTTTATTTCCTCTGATTCAAACATTGTACTACTGTGAGTAGTGTTAAAAACTCAAACTAATCTGCCCAATTATATTTTTTAAGATTTACCCATTTTCTTCTTTCAACATAATAATCTAAATTATGGCGATCATGATAAGGTTCATAAGGATCATCTATGAAATATTTCCTTTTTTTATGATAATCTGTAATCATTTTGTCAAACATTATACACTGAGCTCGAGTAACAAATATATGCTGTCTTGCTCTATATTTTTCATGACAATTCTTTAGGTGAACTTTTTTTGAATGGCCAGCAATTCGACGAATCCAAAGACCATTATGTAAACGATAGAATTTTGCCAGAACAGCTGAAACAGATTTCTTTTTTCCAGTCTTCAAAGAGAACTTTGTCACATTTCTTGAGAGACATAAATTGTTACTACCACTTTGCAACAAAGGCCTGAAAATAAATAAAATGTTTATTTTATGTTAGCTAAATTATAAATAAATAAATACAAATAATGGTAAACGTAAAGAAAACTACTTTTATAAAATTCAGTTTTAATTTTTTAAGCTTTCCACTTCTTAGTTTTTTTCCCCTAAAAAATTCAGTTACAAGTATAGAACAAATTTAAAAATCAGGCATGTTCTAAGCTCTTTTCCTTTCTAAAGATTTCCATATAGATATACACAAAGTAAACTAGTATGCTGTAGCGACCACAAAACTTTTTCGATATCACTCTTATATAAAAGTGCCACCTACCAGTTAAAATGAACATATAACCTGTTAAATATAACCAACTTAAAAAATAAGAAACCTTACTTAAGCTTCTGTTTCGCTAAAGTCCTTTTGAGAGAGCTCCCCCCTCATCATCAGTGGCTGGCTCGTGTGGCTTGCTTCTTTTCTCGAACTGTTTCTCTTCTGTCCGGCTATTTATTAGGTGGCGCCATGATCGGCACAAATCTATCATTGGCTCATTGCTATTTATTAAACCATAATTTGAAAGAATTTCTGTCGTTTCTCTATTCAGCATGTATGTGCTATTGTTGTAATTAGCGATTTTCTTAACGTTACCAAAATCTTACCATTACATTAAAAATATTACCGTTAACGCTGAGTACCCGAAAAACTTAGTTAATAAATTATACAAGAAAAGAATTAAAACCCTTAACTACATTAGTCCCTATCAAAAACCCTCCCAAAAGTTTATTTTTTTTTATCTCCTACGATCGCAGAGTAGCCATTAAAATTAAAAATTTAGATAATAAACATAATATAAAAAACCCTATAAAACCCAACACAAATATTTACCAAATTATAAGAAATGAAAAAGACCCAATTCCACCTTTACAAAATTCCAGTATTTACAAAATCCCCATTAAAGATAATCAAAAAGAAAAATGTTACATCGGAATGACTAAAAGAAAAATCAAAAAGCACACCTGACTAAAGAACATCGGGCCAACATCAAACACGGAAAATCTACAACAGCCCTGGCGAAAAAGTACCTTGACCACGAGATTTTTGTTGATTTTGATTACGTTAAGAAATCGCCAATTACAACAATAACATGTATGTACTGAATAGAAAAACAATAGAAATTCTTTCAAATTATGGTTCAATAAATGGCAACGAGCCAATGATGGGTTTGTGCTGATCATGACACCACCTAATAAATAGCCAGACGGAAGAGAAAAAGTTTGAGAAAATAATTAAGCCACACAAGCCAGCCACTGATGATGCGGGGAAGCTCCCTCGAAAGGACTTAGGTGAAACAGAAGCTTAAGTAAGGTTTCTTATTTTTAAAAATGTTCATAAGCTTTTGGTTAAACAAATGCTTCATAATCAACTTAGCTCCCCACAATTAACCTCTTATATGCAATATGGTGCAATTTTTACCAATAGATGCTGAGATAGAGCTACCTGGGAAAAAGCAAAAAGTAATGAGTACTACCTATCAGATAAAACACAAATAAATCATCAAATTAGTACATTTTTTCATAATATATATTTCACATACCAAGTTTGGTACATGTATACAGGGGTGCAGAAAATGTTGAGACCCCTGAAATTCCCCCCAAATATATTCTAAGTTTCTCTCAGTAATGCAAGAATCTATTGTGTTAAACAAATCTAATTATTCTATATAATAAGTGCTTAAGAAAAACACTATAAAATAAAATAAAAACAGCTGTTAGTTTATATTACAAGTATTAAGATTTGTTTTTTCACCAGATTGTTTTTTACACTTACATATTTATTTTCTCCTTAAGAAAATATTAAAATTTCCCTGAACATTATTCAGGCATATTCTGTACGTCACTCCTGCATTTATATAACACAGACATTGAGATAGCATTCTTGCAAATGGAAAATATTGCAGCGTGACAGGATCAACTGTCATCCACAATATGCACCCAAATTCAGTCAGTGTAGTTTTACATAATATCAATTTCATATACAAAGTTTGTTAGAATTATAAGTCATAGAAGCTGAGTTAGTTCATTTCCCGAAAAAGATGTTAAATTGCAGCATAGTAATGCATCTGTCACAGGGTGGCAAGCACTTGATTTTTTTTTTATTTTCCCTGGACAAATAAAGTTAAATTTTCCTGACTTTTTCAGGCATTTTCTTCCATTTTGGCATAATATTTCATAATTCTTTTTTTTTTTTTTTTTGTCTAGAATTTCCTTGGTCTTGGTGCAAATGAAGTTTTGAGATTTTATTTATTATTGGGTCATTCCATGCCAAATCAACCAAAAAATTTCAATTTTCAACCTGACCACCTCAGATTTCTATGAAACTTGCAGGAATCATCTCCTTGATGATATAAATGAGAATATATTTTTAGAAAATTTTTATCTCTTTCGATTTTTTTTTAATTTTTTTAATTTCAAAAAATCAGCATTTTTTAGCTTGTGTAAGGATTTTCAATCTCAAATTTCTCAAGTTCTATAAGGGATAGAGAAGTTTAAGACCCCTCATTTTAAAGAGTATTTTCCAAGGTTTAATTTGATATGCAACATCATTATGTTGAGTAAAAACTTTTAAAAATATTAAATTTTAAAATTTAAAAAATTTCAAAGATAGTGTTTTTTAAAAAATTTGAAAAAAATATATGTTTTTGGTTATACTAAAAGCTATATAACCTGAAACTTTTAGAGTGGGATCTCTATGGGATCAGAAGTTATTACAAAAAACTTAGTTACTCTACATGTTAAATTGTATAATAATTACAGTTGAATCTCGAAAATCCGGATTTGGCAGGACCACGGTGATTCCAGATTTTAGAGATTTATTGAAAACTAATTTTTTGTGATATTATAATAACATACAAACTGCAATTTTATGTTAATGAAAATAAACAACAAATCAAATTGGTTAATTAAAATATAAATATAATAAAAGACTTATGTTAAATTAAAACAGATATATTACACTAAAATATAATAAACAACTGATAATGCCTCCTAAATAACTGCTAATAAACTAAGGAAACAATTTTTTTTTTAACATTTCAGTAATTATTTTTCACTATGATTTTATTTATTTATTTTTTTTTTTTTCATTTTATAACCTACCTTTTTTTGTAAAAAAATAAAATCTTTAATTCACAATCAAACAATATAAAAATATGTCAGATTATGTTCAAATTTATGTATTCAGTGTTCAATTAAATGAATTTTAAACTGCATTGCTCAAGAAATATGGAAATAAGATACAGCTAAGTCTTATTTTAAAATTGAAAAATTGTCTGGATTTTAGAGATTTTTGGATTTTGGATGTTTGGATTTTCGAGGTTCAATTGTACCATATAATATGCTTACTCGATAAAAGACATTATTTTGAAAGTTCATATTTATGACTAGTAAAATAGTAAAAAAAAAGTTTTCTTCAGGAAAATTTCTAAGATCATTAAAAATTTGATTATTTGATTTCTTTTTTAAATGTGTGTGTAATTCTACAAGTTTCAAATTTTTAAGATTATAGTCATTAGTGATGGTTTTAAAACTTACGCAGTTTTTTAAAGACAGATTACAAAATGATTACAATATAAGGTTATAAATTTATATCAGAAGCCATTCAGATAATAAATTACTACACTTAAAAATTAATGACAGCATAAATCATAAGTAAGTAAATAATAATCAATTCATTTGCTAATTAGAGATGTTCTGGTTCAAAATTGTCTTTATTTAAAGATTTTTTTATTTATGTTGTTGCTGGCATATGACTCATCTGCCTCTCCACTGTAGTTTAATTTTTTATATCTCTTCTGAGATCTCAATGTAGAAAAAGTTAGTTGTGATTTTGGGTTAATACCAGGGTTCCAACTCAATTTCAAAAATAAAATTCCCTGACTTTTCCAGGTCTATTTTTAGAAAATTCAAGTCATGAAATTTGGTTTGTAACATAAAAGGTAAGCTCACAGCGTAAAACATAAAACAGCTTGCGACATAAAAGACAGCATAGTCATGTGACCCGCAACATACACTGAATGCTCAAAAAGCATTTTCCAGGTTTATATCATCATTTTTCCAGATTTTTAGACAATATTTGATTTTTCCCTGACATTTTCTTGTCTTTTTTCAATAATTTCAAATTCCCTGACTTTTCCAGATTCTCCCTGACCCATGGGAACTTTACCATACTCTTTTAAGTAGAAGGAAAATTTTTTTTTTTAAATCAAACATTTTTGGCATATTTATTTTTAAACAATGAGTACCCTCTTCAGATAAAAAATTTAATCAATTCTATTTAGTTTTTACTTTTGTGATGAAAGAAATTTTATTTCTTCTTACAACCTGACTTTAAATTAGTATGATTTTTATGATTAAATTTGTATGATCATTAAGACTTTGTGTAAAGATGAGTAAACCTAGCACATCAAAACATTTTTCCATTATAACCCATTCAAGAAAGGTGGCCATGATTATTATAAAAAATTTTGTGATTTGTAATAATGAAAAAATTTATATTTATATATGTTTTCATTTATAATAAATGAAAACATTTTGAGATATAGTCCAAATTTGTATAAACATATACTGGATGTCGTAAAGCTATATTAAAGCTTCCAGTAATTTTAACTGAACAATGTATTTATATGTACCTTTGTTTCTTTATTATCATTTCTAATCGCAGTAAGAACCTACTCTAAAACATTCCAGCTATAAAACTCACAGTAATTTAAAAAAAATTTTTTTTTTTTTAAATAATTTAACAAAATTTTGTTTATTTTTTATTAAGCACAATTACATTGAATATTGATCCCCCCCATGTTTAATTGTATGTTAGCATGCAATACTGTATGTGGGAATTTTAATTAACAGGTATTTTATAAAGTAAGCATATTATATGATAATTGTAATACAATTTACCATGTAGAGTAGCTAGGTTTTTTGTCATAACTCCTGATCCCATTGAGATCCCACTCTAAAAGTTTCAGGTTATATAGCTTTTAGTATAACCAAAAACATATAATTTTTTCAGATTTTTTAAAAAACACTATCTTTAACAAGATAAAATTTTTTTAAAAATATATTCTCATTTATATCATCAAGGAGAATGATTCCTGCAAGTTTCATAGAAATCTGAGGGGGTCAGGTTGAGTGAGTGGTTGATTTGGCATGGAATGACCCTATTAGTTCCCCCATCATACTATAGGTATGGGGAACTTAGGTAATTGTGAAAAATTTCGACCTTGGTTTTTTGACTTTTTTACACGTTTTCAGGTGTGAGGAATCCGAAAATGACAAAATTTGTATGGTGTCTGTTAGTGTGTCAGTCCGTTAGTGTGTTAGTTTGTTAGTCTGTTTACACGATATCTCCCAAACAAATGATTGCAGAGAGGTCAGATCAGTTTTAAAATATTTACTTTCGATACTGGCAAGAACCCTATTCATTTGCAACATTTGAATTAAAAAACTTCGTAAGTTATTAGAAATTGACGATTTTCTTAACATGGGAGAATAGGACAAAAATTCACTTAAACGTGCATTAAATGGAAACTTTTTACTGTAAAAATGTCAGACCAGTTTTAAAATATCAGTTTTGATGCCGGAATGAACATCAGTAACTAGAAAATTTTGCAAGTTATTGGAAATTTACGAATTTCTTAACATGGCAGTATAGGGCAAAATTTTGTAAATTAATCGTAATTTATGATTTTATCAACATAGCAAAATTGTAAATTTTTCATATAAATATGAATTTTGAGGATTATTGCATTGGAAATAGTAGCATGAAAACTAAATAACAGAATTGCCCCTGATAAAATAAATTAATAGATTAGAATAAGATTAATACTATATCAAAGTGAACAGTGGATAGCCTATTAGGCAGGGATTTCATTCTGTCACTGTATTAAGCTTTGGTCAAATTCATTTCTTTTAACTTGATTATAATATGTCTTGCACTAGAAATTTATGAGAACATAAATATGATGGGGAACTGAGCAGAGTCCTAGTTTTTTTTTTTTTTTTTTTTTTCAAAAATTAGTCAAAATTCCCTGATTTCCAAGTTACCAGGTTGCTAGTCACCTTGTGTCAGCTGTCTCACATACAATGTTTGGAGCATTTATATACTACAGAAGCTGAGATACAGCCTTACCTTAAATGGGGTGAAATTGCAGTATAGTGTTATCATCTCTTGGATGATATATCCCAAAACTAATCAGCTTCAATTTAAGTCAAGAATTAACCAAACAAGTATGGTTAAATTCTGTCCATTGGTTTGTGAGATACAGTGTCCATAAAATTTGCTAACACAAACACACACACAGACATTTTCAAAAAATGGTCAAATCATGTTCAGAACATTTTAAAAGATGTAAAATCATTGAAAATCAGAAGTCAAAAAAATTTAAAGCAAACTTTCTTTTTATGTTTATAGAAAATGGTAAAAAACATGAGTGAATGGGAGTAGGTATTTTTAAAATGAATTTTTTAGAAAAATATAAGGACAAAATTACATTTAAAAAGGTTCTTCTTTTTTTTTTTTTTTTTTTTAAATCAATGTGCAACTTACTGCAAGATTTGCCAAGACTTAAAAAAAATACGCTAAAATCTGAGGGGGAGAAAAAAAAAACTCTTTCAATTTTCCCTATAGGTACGTGTGTCACCTTTACATAAATCTGATCTACATGAGGAACATCTACATATAATATTGTTTGCATTACTGTATCCTGTTTTTTCTATTTCTTAATAAACAGGGGAAGAAATATATTATGAAAAGAATATATTTTTTAACTGACTGACAGATTATTTCAAAATTAATAAATAATACAGAATTCATACAAGTGAACTATTATTTATTATTTGATTATGCTAAAATATTTTAGATTTTTTTTTCTCTTAATAGAAATACGAATTTATACAAGTTATTTAAATTAGAAAAAATAAAAACATAATTATAATTTTATAATCCAAAAATTTCTTTGATGAATATTTTTCTTCTAGTAAGTTAAATTAATTAAATAAAAAAAATCTGGTGTGAAACAACCACACAACTTGCATTACCTACTATTACACATATTAAATGTATTTATTTGGAGATAATACGATCAGAAGACATAAAATTGACCTAATGAAGAAGAAACTTAAAATTTTTCTGGTATGAGAAACTTAATACACGTGTAAAGATATATAAAACAAAGTTTACACAGCAAGTTAAAAAAAAAATAAATAAATAAAATGGTAGAGTTATTTTTTGAAACACTTATTTCCGAGATCTAAAATTAACCTACCTAAGCAGGATGACTGTTAACTTTCCTGTAATAACCACGTAATACATGAGGAAAGGATATCTAAAATTGATTTATGTAAAAAATTTTCAAGAAAATCGTTAGAGCTGTTTTTGAGATACAAACTTTTATCAAAACTTGGCAATTGGCATACTGCAGGGTTTAAGCTGAGTAAAAATTTTCTTTAGCAAAAAAGCTAAAATCAGAAAAAAAAAGCTTTAGCAAAATGCGAAAATGCCAGAAGCAGTAGGAAAAGATGAATATCAGTTTACACATTATTCTAAACGACTCGACATGTTTGATTTTCATTTGTAAATTAAACTTAAAAGTTTTTAATCAGGTCTTTAACACGTTAATCGCCATGTCAGTCATATGTGCCTGACAGTGTCAAATATGATATAAAACCGCGTCAACCATCGGTGGTTGACAGTGTAAAATATAATATAAAACTAGAAATATTACACTGTTTCAAGTAATTACTTAACATTTATTTAAAATTTACTTAATTTTTATTTATTACATGATAATATCATTAAGGAATTTTAATGGATTTTATTAAGAATTCGCATGGCGATCAACGTGTTAAAGAGTTATACACAGAAGATAAAATATTTTTTTTAATTTGAAATAAAAAACAAAAAAGTAATTAATAATTAAACTTACCACTGTAACCAGATCAATTCGAATATAGTACAAGCATATATTTTAACACATTTATTGACAGACATGAAAAATATTAAACTTTTTAGATTATTACTTTATTTTGTAAACTTTTTTAAAACAATATGAACATCTTATATACGAATTATATTATTTTTTTGGAGATGTAATTATCACCTAGGCACGTAAAATTACATTAAGCTTATACTGTATCTAAAAATAAAAACATACTTACAAAAATTAAAAAAAAAAGTAATATAAGTGAAATTTGTTTATTACTATTGAAAGCTTTTTGGTTTACAATTTATAATTTTTCTTTCTTTCATATTGGACCACTTTACAAATGCCTCATGCTTATTTACAAATTGATTTCCTGTATGCGATTCTTATGCATAGTTCAGCATTTGATTTTCCTTATATGCATGAAACGATGGATTTTTCTTGATCAATGTTGCAATTTTTTCCCATAAAAGAATTGTTATAATATTTTCGAAGATTTTTTTTTTTTTCAATTTGTCTTTAGTAAGATGCTTTAGCAAAAAAGCAAAAACCTGTTATTTCATTTTTTTTTTTTTGAAATTCTTTATTCATCAACCTTATTTCATTTTAGATAATTTGGAGTGGAAGACTAATTTTTTATACCAACTATGTGAAAAATACCAGAGCCGGGAATCGACCCAGGGTAGCTCAGTGGTAGAGCATCTGCGCGTAAAGCGGAAGGCCCGGGTTTGATTCCCGGCTCTGGTATTTTTCACATAGTTGGTATAAAAAATCAGCCTTCCACTCCAAATTATCTAAAATAAAATAACATGTTATTTCATTTTCGCATTTTGGATAAGTCTTTTAGCATTTCGCAAAAAATGCTATCGTAGAGGAAACACTGGCATATTGAATTATTGACTGGAAAACAATAATTACATATAAAAGGATATTTATAAGAGAGTTTATATGACAAGTTTGAAAAAAATTCGTACAGCCATTTTTAAAGGAACGCACTTGTGAGAACTGAAATTGAGCTATTTATACAGGACGCCTATCAATTTTCCTAAACCAAATATATCATTCGAAAGGAGATCTAATAGAGTGTTTATATAATCAACTTTGAAGAAAACTGTTAGAGCCTTTTTCAGATACGGACTTACAGTCCAACTTACGGTTTACGATTGCCAACTTACGGTTTTCCAATTTTCACCAAAATTTGGAAAATTCATCTGTACACTAGACCTGTATCAATTCTGAAGTTTCATCGTTCTACCTTTATTTTAGTTTCAGAGATATGATTGCCAGAAGATTCCGCTCATACATACACACTGACCAATTGCCAAAAGCTACGTTTTTGGACTCAGGAGGCCTTAAAACGTGTAAATTAGGTGAAAACTCGATATCAAATTTTTGGACCGAATACAATACTTCCATTACCTACGGTAGTAGGGTAATGGAAGTAAAAATTCACTTCAAAATTATTAATGTTGCAATACCAAATCTATATAACATTAACACACTACACTTTACAGCTGATTTCTGTAAATATATTAAATCTCAGAGTTTAAAACATATTACATTTCACTAACTAAGTACAATCATATGACTTACTTTGATAAAGACTTTAACAAATGTGATGCATTTAGACTAGCAGCACACTGAGCCAACGGTTTTGAAATCCAGCTGGAAAAGTTGCTACATATCCGTTGGTTGACATATAACTGTCTGCTAAAGCCTAAAAATACAAGCACTAGATATAAATTATAAATTACAAAAAAAAAAAAAAAAACAACATATATTTAATAATTTTACTAATATTATTCAACAGCGGTTACAAAAATATTTTCAAACCTGATGTTTTTCATTCTATGAATCATTTTATAGAACAAATACAGACAGATTTTGACTTAAGCATATGTAATTATTTCCAATTAATGCAGGGTTTATTTTAAGCAGACAAATTTAATTTATTAAAATTTATTTACAAAAGTAACTCTGAAATTTTTGAGACAGTGACAGACGATAAGGGATAAAAGAAAATTATTAGTTAAATGTGTAAATTTAAAATCCTTTTATTGCCATGGATAATATTTGTGGCAAAAATTGCAATTCAGCTGCAATAGAATAAATTTTGAAAGAATTGAAAGTAGAGTTAAGCAAGATAAATTATGCAATATGATTTTCTATTATTTTAATGTAGGGTTAAATCAAGAAAAAGGACTTCAAAGCCTGCAATTAGAATATGGAAATGAAGCTCCATCTTGTGCCACTGTATTCATATGGTTTACAGAATTTTGTAGGGGTCAAAGTTCTCTCCTGAATGAAGAACTCACAGGAAAACCTTTGTTAACTGTAATCTCAGAAAATGCATCAGGAATGTGAAAAATGTTAATTGATAATAATCGCTGCACTCAGCAAATGATATAGAAGTAATGTTAACCCGGGGGAACGTGCACATATTTTCTTACGTGGGGACGCACAGTGGGTCTCTCACACCCAGTTAGCTTTTTCCGTTAAATAATACTACTGAGAGTGGCTTTTATCTCATTAAATGCATTTTCTAAGAAAGAACAGACTCTAAGCATACAGAAAAAATGAATAATTAAAAATATACTTACAATTTATTCACATTCTTTACATATGTAAGTAGTGTGTTCACTACAGATATTTTTATCACACTTAGCAAAACAAATTGCAGATTTTCTGTCCTTTTTACTCGGACAAATATAACATCTTTTCCTCTGGCCACATGTCCTATATCGCTTCATTTTACTCTAAAAATAGCGCCACCTCACAAAAAATTGGGCTGAGATCAGAAAAAACGAACACGCACGTCAGGCCTGAAAGACCCGAAAATCCAATATATCTACAAAACGGAAATTCAGGAATGTGGAAATTCCAACCCTCAGAAAAAGTGGATGACCTTGAATACAGCTAGCGGGAATCTGGACCAGTTCCGAGAAAAACGGGTGTTTCTATGAGGGGTTTTTGGAACGAACGGGCCTGTAAGACCCAGCGCGCCTGCTCCCGGGTTAAAAAATGTATTGTACTGCTAGGCCTAACTTTTTCAGTGTTAAGTTATTGTTGGAAAACTAGAGCAGTTGTAATAGTTCCTTCCCCAAGGCCAGCAATAACTGCAGAAATCAGCAGTACAACTCAACTCCTCTCCAGTTGAAGCGAGTGCTACCGGAATGCTTCTGTTTATCGCTACGAAAGAATGTTCTGTTTTGATCAATATGTCGCTATGGTGCGAATATTATTCGAATATAATATTACTTTAATCTCCGGGCCCTCTGTATATAATTGTTGTATAATAGTTTGTAAATAGTAATGTTTGTGTTCAACAATATCTGTTTATGGAAGTGTGTGCAGTTTGATTAAAAGAAAATATTGAAATTATTCTATGTTCTATTTCAAGACTCCAGCCTGCTTTATTCTTTAAAAATTGATTGTGAAACCAATATCTGGCGCCCCCGGGTGGGCCTGGCGTCTTTTAAAATAGAATGATTAATAATTAAGAGGTAAGAAGATTAGATTTTTTCCATTTTGAAGTTTTTCATTGATGATCTAAAAAAAAAAAGAAATATTAAAACGAAACTTACGAAGAATATTTCATAAATGAATGCATTTTATTAATGAATATATTATATCATTTAGATAGTATTAGATAGTAATACAAAGTGTATTATTTATTGATATAATGAAAATAGAAATATTTTGAAGTTTATGATTGTCAATTGAAAGTTTGTAAAACGAAAATATTTTGGTTTTGAAGTTTATCTTGTGGTGATTTCAAATTTATGAAAACGAAATTTACTAAAAATAATTTAGTAAAATAAATATTGAGTGAATATTGTATTATATTATTTGATAGTAAAAATGGAAATAATCAAAAGAAATAAAACTGCACACAGAGCTTCCTTTACGAGGGCCTATAATAAGCTAGAAAATGTACTAGCAGACGAAAATTCTTCGTTCGAAGAAGTAGAGATCAGTTTAGTTTTATTTAAACAAAAATCTAATACATTAGAACTGACACATAATACATATTTAGATACTTTAAAAGAACAAGAATTTGAAACAGAATTTGATTCTGTAGAAGAATATAGGGAAAAATCACTGAGAATTCAAGTAAGAGCTCAACGCTTTTTAGAAAATCACAAAAAATTAAATGTAAAAGAAAGTAATATTGTTGATTATGATAATCAATTAGAGATTAACAAATTGGGTAAAACATTATGTCAGCGTCTCCCTGAAGTTGAACTTTACACGTTCGGGGGAGATTTAAAAGATTGGCTCACATTTTGGAATCAATTTAAGAATATTCATGAGAATCCCGGTAGTAGAAATCGTGCAGCATGGCAGCAACGCTGCAGAATTATCTTGAAGCTTGCAGAATGATCTTGAAGTTTGCAGATTTATTTATCAATTTACAAAAACGAAAAAAAAATCATAAGAAAACGAAAAAATGCGACCGGAAAAAAATCTCGAGTTTGTTTTTGCTATGATCGTTCACCACGCGCGCTATGCTGAAGAACCAAAGAATATTGAATAGAAAAATTCCTCCCGCGTTTTCTCTTTGTGATCTGTCTCTCCCACCTGCAATCGAAGTGGAATGATCCTCTTCGTAGGGAGAGAGCTTGGGAAAGAAGCGCTAGTCACACTCGATCATTTGGTCATTTTTAGATTCCTTATGTTCATAGTGCACGTGCTTCATTTTTTTTTTTTTTTGGGGGGGGGTTAATCGTTGATGCGTTAACATGTGTTATAGATTGAAGTATAATATTTTCTGTGTAATATTTTTTTTTTATCATGTCATCTAATGAAAAAGTTATTTGTTGTTTATGTGAAACAACAGTAATTTAAAAAAAATCTAAAACCGCATTACACTCGATGTAAAATTTTTTTCATTTTGTATGTCAATCCCTGTCTCAGAGGCAATATGTGAGAGTTGGGGGTCAGTAATAAGCAGTGTAATGGAAAAAAGACCAAGATGTAATGATGGCTCATTAGAAGATACTGGCACATCAGATATGCGTGTCTTTATTATGCTTAATGGTCCTGAAAGTGGATTTAAGCATACATGCAAATTTTTGAAAGCTGCATTAGTTGAAAAGTATGGCATGTCCTACTTTCAATATTTTAAGCATGTCTCAACAAATGTTACTTTTAAACATGCTGTTACTTCAAAAGTAGTTAGCAGAGTTATTAATAACTCTGATTGTTTACCATGTTTTCATTAGTTATATAAAATAATTTTGAAAGATTGAACTGTGTTTAAGTTACTTTTTTTGCTTTTGTGTTTAAATTACTTTTTTTTGCTTTCAGGTATTACATTTCTTTTAACTTGCATTAACTGCTGTTTCAATATTAAGCTGTGTAAACATTTATTTATTGTCTGCATGTATTAAAGGCATCTGTCATATATTTTAAAATGCAAATTTTGCTTTAAAAAGAAAGTAATTTATCATGAAAGTAAAGCTTGGCTCGTCGTTCAGAGTCGCAGAAAAATTTTGGCTTCTGAAACTGGTGCTGCAGAATGATACAAAAAATTCTGCTACTGGGATGAGAATAAAAATTTAAGTAAAGCAGATAAATTTCACTATTTGATTCAGTCAACTAAAATTAAATCAGAAGCAAGAGAAATTGTTCAGTCATATCCCGTAACTGAAGAAAATTATGATTTGGCTATACAGAGCTTAAAAGAAAGGTATGGTCGAGAAGACCTTTTGATCGATTTTTATGTTAGGGAGTTATTAAAACTCGTTCTTAATTCTAATAATAAGAAAAATGGTTCTTTGAGCGGTTTATATAATAAATTATCTACTCAGTTACGAGCGCTAGGCACTTTGGGTGTTACTAGTGAAATGTGTGGCCTAATTTTATATCCCTTAGTTGAAAGTTCATTACCCATAAATATATTACGTTTATTTGAACGACAGAGAAAAATTCTAGAAACTGAAAATAAAATATCGAGTCTTGATGCCATACTTCTGTTTTTAAGAAATGAAGTACAGTCCGAAGAAAAGATTAAATTGAGCAGAACCGATCTTTGTAATACGCTTCCTGAGCACGAACATAAAGGTTTAACAACTTATAAAAATGTAAAAGATAATTATCCATCCGCAATGGAACTAATTACACATGATTCAAAAAGTAATTTATGTTCATTTTGTTCAAAAGATCATGAAATGCGATTTTGTAAGAAAGCATTTTATATTCCTTTAAGCGAGAAACTTTCAGTTATTAAAAATAAGGGATTATGTCGAATCTGTTTAGTTAAGGGCCACGTAGCCAATTCATGCAAATCAAACATTAGGTGTCAGATTTGTAGTAAGAAACATTTAAAATTTATGTGTCCCACGTTGGAATCTAATAAAAATAATAAAGGTTCTAGGTCACTTTCGAATCACGATGAAATAAAAGAAAAGTGTGTTGACACACTGTTTACACAAAAAGAAACTAAATCAAAATCGCATGCCACTAATAATGTATTTTTACAGACTTTAGTTGTAATGCTGCATGGAAAAAATGCGAAGCGCAAAGCGAGAGTTGTCCTAGATACAGGGTCTCAAAAGTCATATATATTGAAATCCACTGCAGAAGAATTAAATTTCGATTTTGTAAGAGAAGAAGAATTTTGTCATTCATTATTCGGTGGAGAGAAAACAGATATAAATAAACACATATGTTACAAAATTTATTTGAGCAATCTTCATAATGATTATATTTGTAGCTTAGATGCTCTAGATCAAAATGTTATTTGTAATGATATTTCTGCGATAACTCAAGGAAATTGGATACGTGAGTTAAAAAATAAAGGAATCAATTTAACTGACATTGACAATTCTGGGCCTATCGAAGTTCTTTTGGGAGCAGAAGTCGTGGGTAAATTATTTACTGGTAGACGAGAACAACTTAGGTAAGTCAGGCTTAGTCGCCATGGAATCGAAATTAGGATGGACTTTGATGGGAAAAGTCCCTCAGTCCAGTAGTTGTAGAGATATAAATATGTCTGTCATTAGTATGCTTTCACAAGAAGACATATATCGGCTTCGAAATTATGGGATTTAGAACTCCTTGGCATTAGAGATCCTATAGAACAAAGTAATAGGGAAGATATTGAAAAGGCTGTTATAATACATTTTAAAGAAACAGTCAAACAAAAGCAAGATGGAAGATATGAGGTCCATTTACCGTGGAAAAAGGATCATGCTTGCTTACCGAGCAATTACGAAGTTGCAGTACAAAGATTAGAATCTACTGTTAAAAAGTTAGAAAAAACTAGATATCGTAAAAAATACCATGAAGTTTTTAAAGAGTGGATTGATGATAGAATTATTGAAGAAGTTCCCGTTGAAGAATTGGCACTTGCTAATTCTTATTACCTTCCCCATCGTCCAGTAATTAAGGAAACATCATCAATGACCTCTATGAAAATTAGGCCCGTTTTTGACGCCTCAGCTAAGAAGCGTGGTTATCCATCCCTAAATGATTGCTTAGAGACTGGCATTAACTTTATTGAAACCATTCCTTCGATTTTAACAAGATTTCTCTTATACAAAATTGGGGTTATTTCTGCATTAAAAGAGCGTTTTTACAGATAGCTCTGCACGAGATTTCTTAAGATTCCTCTGGTATGATGACAAAGATGATATAAAGGTTTTCCGTCATACCCGTTGTGTTTTTGGGGTAACCAGCAGCTCTTTTTTACTTATGGCAGTTATTCATCACCATTTGTCAGCTGAATCGTTGAAAATAAAGTATTCTGAAAAATTGCTGGAAAGATTGCGTGACAGTTTTTACGTGGATAATTGTGTGGCCAGTGTACATAACATTTCAGAACTAGATAACTTTGTGAAGTATGCCACAGATATTATGAAAGAAGGGAAATTTGATCTTAGGGGCTGGGAAAGTGCAGCTTTTCCTGAAATCCCTTCTCAAGATTCTAAAACACAAGTGTTAGGCTTAATATGGGACAAATACTCTGATACCTTAGAAATAGATTATGAAGCATTAAAATTTGATAAGACAGAAAAACTAACGAAACGAAAAATTTTGTCATTTATTAGTAAAATTTTCGATCCGACAGGTTATATTGCCCCAGCTTTAATACAACCCAAAATTTTGCTTCAAGCCATATGGAAAACTAAAGAACATTGGGATGCGGAAGTTAGTGATGAAATTAAAAAGAAGTTTCTTGGTTGGGTCAAAAATTTACATTTTTTAAAAGGCATAAAAATACCTAGATGGACTGGTGTGACTGAATCGTCACTTCTAAGTTTGCATACATTTGTAGATGCGAGCAAAGATGCCTATGCCGCATGCGTTTTTCTAAGATCTGAGTCCACTGATGGTGTAGTGAACATTCACTTATTGCAAGCTAAATCTCGAATAACTCCACTGAAAAAGATAACAATTCCACGTTTAGAGCTCATGGGAGCTACAATAGGAGCAAGATTGTTCAAATCAGTTAAAGTTGCTCTGAAAATGGAAAAAATAGAATCCTATTTTTGGACTGATTCATCTACAGTACTCAGTTGGATTAAGCGGCAAGAACAGTGGTCAGTTTTTGTGAATAATCACATAAATGAAATTAGGAAACTTACTGATGCTGAGAATTGGTTCCATGTTTCCGGTGAATTGAACCCTGCTGATCTTGCATCCAGAGGATGTGGAGCTAAACAGTTGTTAAAATCTCAGTGGTGGCTGGGACCAGTTTGGTTGAAGAATCCAAGAGAGCAATGGCCTAAGTCAGTCATAAATATCAATGAAGAAGAGATTGCTCAAGAAAAAAGAAGAACTGTAGTTTCTGCTAATAATATTGAGTTTGAATCTGTTGTATCTCGATTAGCGAACAGTTTCAAAATTTTCCAAGATTGTTAAAATCATAGCTTGGATATTACGTTTTCAACCGAAATCTAAAGACTTAAGAAAATATCCAAATATTACATCTGAAGAAACTGAAAATGCTCAAAAGACACTTTTTCGTTGTGTACAGACTGAATGCTTTACAGATAAAGAAGGCAAAAGATCTCTCGTAAATTTCCAAACTTATAAAGATGATGAGGGAATACTAAAACTGAAATCAAGACTTACAAACGAAAATGAAAATTCTGATTTTATTTTTCCTTTGGTTCTTCCTTCCAAACATCCAGTAGTGAAAAGACTTATTGAGCAAGAGCACATTGTCAACAAGCATGCTGGAGCGTCTGCTCTACTTGTTATTTTGAGAGAACGATTTTGGATTTTAAAGGGAAAAAGAATTATTCGAAGTGTCATACATGAGTGTAATATCTGTAAGAAGCAAAAGGTTAAACATCTAGAAGTACCATTTCCTCCTCTTCCAGAAGATCGAACGAAATTAACAGCAGTTTTCCAAGTCTCAGGAGTTGATTTAGCAGGCCCTCTGCTCACCAAGTCCAAAGAAAAAGTTTGGATCGTACTATTTTCTTGTGCGGTGTTTAGGGCTGTACATTTAGAATTGATTCCATCACTTAGTACGAATGCTTTCATTCAGGCTTTACGAAGATTTATAGCGAGAAGAGGACGGATTTCTGTGTTATACTCCGACAACGGTACAAACTTCACTGGATTAAATAATGCATTGAAGAGTTTGGATTGGACTGAGATTCAACGAACGTTTGAAGTAAAGGAAATTAGATGGAAATTTAACCCACCATCAGCCCCATGGTGGGGAGGGTTCTGGGAAAGACTTATAAGAATTCTCAAAGATTTGCTTCGAAAAAACTTAGGTAGAGCCTCTCTGACACAAGAAGAACTACATACGCTTGTATGTGAATGCGAATCTATTATGAACACTAGACCGTTAACGTACATATCTGAAGATCAAGAACTAAATGTTCTAACGCCTTCACTGTTCCTTCAAGAATTACGAACAAGTGATGTACCTGACTTGGATCAAATTGAGAAAACTGACGTTGTTGAAAGATACAGATATATTCAGAGAGTAAGAGAATCTTTAAAGCAAAGATTCAGAAGAGAATATCTTGGTTTTCTACGTTCGTCGATCCCCAAAAGTCACGACACAGTTCAAGTGGGTGATATAGTCTTGATTGGCAGCGACGATAAGAAACGCTTATGTTGGCCCTTGGCAAAGGTCATCGAACTCTTTCCTAGTAAAGGTGGAATTATTAGGCTGGTTAAGCTTAGTACATCGAAAGGAGTTTTACTACGACCAATCCAGAGACTCTATCCTCTTGAAATCACACAAAGACTTGAACAGCATGTGCCAAATCCTGCACCGAAAACAAATAACACTAGTGAGAAGCCTAATGATGGAGAGCTACTTAAGACACGTTTTGGCAGGGTAGTGAGGCCAGTAAAAAGACTTGATGTGTAATTTTAACATAAGACTGCTTAAAAACTATAAAAACATCTTTTTTCTTTTAAAAAGTGAACTCTAAATATATATATATTTTTTTTGGTATTTTTCTTTTTTTATTATTAGATGTTTAATGTAATTCATATATATATTGTCATTTGTTAACCTTTCTATTAGTATTTTTCAGTGTCATATTTCTGTTGAGCATTTTTGCAGAACGCTCAAGTGGGGAGGATGTTGGAAAACTAGAGCAGTTGTAATAGTTCCTTCCCCAAGGCCAGCAATAACTGCAGAACTCAGCAGTACAACTCAACTCCTCTCCAGTTGAAGCGAGTGCTACCGGAATGCTTCTGTTTATCGCTACGAAAGAATGTTCTGTTTTGATCAATATGTCGCTATGGTGCGAATATTATTCGAATATAATATTACTTTAATCTCCGGGCCCTCTGTATATAATTGTTGTATAATAGTTTGTAAATAGTAATGTTTGTGTTCAACAATATCTGTTTATGGAAGTGTGTGCAGTTTGATTAAAAGAAAATATTGAAATTATTCTATGTTCTATTTCAAGACTCCAGCCTGCTTTATTCTTTAAAAATTGATTGTGAAACCAATAGTTATATTAATTATCCAAGTGGGGCAAGATGGAACACTCACTCAACCTGACCCACCACTATGCAATGTGAAGAAAGCAATATTTGCATGAACTAAAAAAATTATTGAGAGTTTGAATTAAAAAAATTGGATGATATTGAGAATAAATAATTTTTTACAATAATAAAAAGTATCATGTTTTAGTTTTATGAAGAGGGTTATAGAAGTTTGGGATTGCAAATTTAAAGTAAGATCATTTTTGTATTATCTTTATTGAATAATTTAAACAATTATTTACTTCATAATTATTTTTAATTTTAATACTTTTTTAGTATTTAATATTTGCATGCTTAATATTATTTCAATTTAAAATAATGAGAAACATTATGTTGGTGAACACTGTAGTAAAAAAATATGTGGCGTATCTGATGGTGCAGTGTATCTGATGACTTTTTCTTTTTTTTTAAATCAATTTTCATTGATGTGGCGTATATGCAGGGGTGGCTTATCTCCCCAAAATTACGGTATTTTAAAAAATTAATAGAATGGGAGAAGAGTCCAATCAAAATATGTGCGAACCACTGAAATCTGAAAATTACTGGTCCTGTTGACCAGTAACTTTATTTTCTTTATTTCTACCCCTTATTAGTATATATGGTCCCGGTTTTCACCGTAAAAATAATGCTTTGAGTGATATGAAAAAGTGGCATAAATCAGCTTTCTCTCGGCACCATAATTCAATTGATTGTATAGATATAGATATGCAGTTTTATCTAATGGTATTATGGAAAATAAAAACTTTCTAATGGGCTTTTCCCAGCATCGCCTGCTCAATCATTTGTGATAGGGGAAAACAAAGAATCGAATTCAATTGATTCTTGTTCTTAAGAATAAAACTGTTAATATTTAATATAAAATAAAAGTAATATTGTGCCTTTGTAAACAGTAGAATATTTATATTTGTAAATTTAATAATTTTTAAAAAACACTTTATGTGTTGATTTATTTTACCTGTAAGAATCGATTTTTGTATGTTGTAATGTAACTGTTACATTGACTGATCTAGCAATAAATAGCTTGTTCTTGTGGAATGTTTATGGATAATAATTTGAAATTTTTCAATTAAATTTAATTGCATAAAGGTGTTACAAGTTAATTAACTTAGTTACTGGTCTAAATGGCTTTACACCGGACGATGTTGCACTGTCAATGATTTAAGTACCAAAAATCAGAGTATTTATCATGTTCTCAATGAACATCAATAACAAATATTAACTAAATTTAAATGATGATTGTAAATGTATACAGCAAACAAAAGACGATGAATAATGATATAAAATGTATTAAAAGTGATGATGTATAAAAAAATAAGACAGATTACATAAGATTGATCAAAAATAAGAACTCTGGGGTGATGGTGTCAGGTGGGAAAAGCCCATTGACCAAATTTGTCAAGAAGGGGCATATAAAAGTTTTATTTTCCTTTTATTTTTATTTATATACTTATCAATTAAATATAATCATTCAAAATCATTTTATTCTTCATAAAACTATAACTATTTAGATAGTCAGAAAAGATGTGATACTTAATGACTGGCTTCTAATGCTGCAATAAAGATTACTTTTTGAATCAACAAAGTTTTTCTTTCAGTTTGCACTTTGCAGAAATTTTAATAGGTGTTCAAAATTCAAACAAATAACTCAGTCTAAAAACTAACTGTCTAAAGTTAAGTATAATGAATTTGTTTATAGTACACCACTTCACTTACATGACACAATTTTAGCTTATCTACATTTATTTTTCAATGATAATTTGTTATTTTACAATAAAGAAACACTTTAAAAACATATATTATAATGCATATGATCAGTCTCATACATAAAACTACTAATATAATAGGTTTACACAAATTTTACCATTAAAAAGAGATGATCCAAAACTTTTTAATGTGCCAAACATATTACAATCTTAACCACTCGATTAATTCTGATTAAAAATAAAAAAAACTGTAAATTTTCATAAATTATAATTCAATCACATAATGTGAAGTAATTATGGATAATAATCATGAGTTATAATAGACAGGCAGAAAAAAGTAAATTAACAGGCCGATTCACAGTACGTACGAGTGGAGAAATGGCAGTGACAACGCCCATCTCTGACGTCATTTTGACGTCAGCGTTTCCGGTGAGTGAGAAATAGCAATTCTGGGGCTCATTTTCTCTACTCCATCGTTGTGTTAAATGTCTCGTTTGTTTGCACCGTGAACTCGGCTGCTTCTATGCCGGCGAGAACCGAGAAGCAGCGATGGACAAGTGTGCGTTGACGGAGAACGGTTGTTGTTGACTCTCCAGAAAAGAAATTTGCGACAGATTTACAATTATTTTGGGAAGTTATACTGCGTTTTTTAAGAAAATAATCATTTAATATTATTTATTTTAACTTTATAGTTTTCAACATGATTTTTAATGAAAATGATTAAAATAAAGTGAAATTTCATTTTTTAGACTGAATGGGTATTGTTTTATGAATGTGGATATTTAAAATTTTGTCATATTCATAGGCAGTATCAATTCAGTCCTTTATCTTTACACTGGATACTACATTAAGAAAAATGCCTCTTTTGGGATGAAAATATGTGTATCACTAAGCTGTAAATAAGTAAGGAGAATTAAATATTTTTGCATTAAGTAACCATGTATTAAATATTTTGCAAAACTCATATTTACAAAATTCATTGCTTTAAAATTCAAATTTCAATAAATTAAAAGAAGGAGAAAAAAAAAAAAAAAAAAAAAAAAAAAACAGGTGGTTTGCATGATTTATAAAACACTTTGCATCTGTATCCATTTGTTACACTTTTAAACCTCCAACTTCTCATCCTTGTTTCAATACAACAACAAAAAAAAAAAATGCTCTTTAAAATTTTTCGACTTATTTTTTAAAATGTACTTGATTAATTTAATATAAACATGTAAATCAATCATTAATGCTGATTACACCTTATTCATTAGAAAACGTGTTTTTGTGCCTCTGAATTATATATAAATTTCATTATGTTTTGTGATATATAAAGATAATATATTATACTTTCAAGAAATATTTACATAGACAATTATCTAGAGAAAAACACAATTATAGCTAACTTTCAAATGGCTTAAAAATGCTAAAATGTCAATTTGGTGATTTTTGGTTACAATTTTGAAAACTTGTTAAATGATGTATTATACTGCACCTGTCCATGAATTTATACATATTTCAGATTTAAGAAATAAAAAGACTTTATCAATTTTCAATTAATCAAAGAGAAAATTGTGTTTTAAAATAGATTTTGTACACAAAACTTGAAACACACTTTTTGTTATGAAACACTATGTTGCATAACAAAATCTTGAGATTGTTGTGAAAGGTCACATTTGGCGATAAATCGCTTGTTTTATAATGATAAGAGATCCCATATTTTGGTTACAATGCATCTTTCGAGAATATTGAAATTTTCAAAGAAAGGCATGAATGATGTTTGATATGTTATGTATATTGAATGTTATGTTTGTTATTTATGAATGTTATGTTTATGTTTTATGAATGATGTTTATTTGATGGATATTCTTGAAATATTCCAACAAACTATTATTTACATGACAAAAATTGTGAAAAAACTATGAATAAACAATTTTCAACTACTGTCATCTTAAAAAAATCAACCAAGTCATAAACACCTTTTAACTTTTTTGGAAAGTTAAATAAATAAACAGCAATATGCTTAAACAATTTTTAAGTTTACCATCATAACAAGATAATTTTTTTATTTTTTTTTAATGATACAAGATATTAAATAAAAACATATACATACTACTTTCATACAAGCAATGAATGTAAGAGATAAACAGACATGCAAATTGTTTTGTAAATCATGCAAACCAAATTTTCAAAATTATGTTGTATCTCAATTTCATGTTAGATTATTTTGTTTTTATAGAAATTTCTCATTTTGAATGTTTAATTTGCCTTATAATGTTTTAACAACAACTGTCTAAATATCATTGTTATAGGTTTTAATAGATATTTTTTATAATAGGTCATTTATTTTGCATCCCAAATAGTTGTTTTCAGCGCTTTTCAATATTAAGTAGTTTCATCCACGTAGGTGCTAATATTTAGCAATTTATCACTTTCTGGGGAGAAAAAAATGCGATAAATATCTAAGTATTGGCACCTGTCTTAGAGAGTTGTTGTTAAAACATTATAAGGCAAATTAAACATTCAAAATGAGAAATTTCTATAAAAACAAAATAATCTAACATGAAATTGAGATACAGTTGCTACAATAATCTTTTGACAAACTTGTACACAGCGGTAATGTTAGTACTAGAAGAAATTTCATTTTGGTCAATCGAAGTTGGAACATTTATTTATTAGTTATCTTGATACTGCATTACACGACTATTGTTTTTAGACAGTGATTTTAGCATTGTGGAAATTTGCATTACTCCCCTTGAATCAAACAATTTTTAAGTTTTGTTAAATTTCAATTCTCTATACAAAACTACACCGCTCAATTGATCACTACAAAAGTTGGTATCAAAATCTAATAATGCTTATTTTTCAGTTCAAACAATATTAAATAAAAAGCACTAGTTTAACTTCAAAATTATTAAAAAGTTAAAACAAGTTGATTCCTCCCACTTTCAAAATAATGCATCCAATTTTTTCTTACGTGAAAGGAAATATATATATATATATATATATATATTCGGTTTAAGAAAATTAATATTTCTCGCCAAGATTATACTAATGCAATTGTGACAGCTATTTTAATTTATCCTCAAAATGGCAACAAAAATTTAAGTCACTAAGATTATCCTATACTAAAATTGTAATATAACATTTTAAGAAATGGATATAGTAACTATTTAGAAGGAGCAAAACACTTATGAGTTATTTCATGCTTTTGTATAGAAGAATAGACTTTGAAAAAGGTCCTTCATACTGAACTAAACTCCATCTTGTACAGAATTTCATATTTATTACTCAAAAAATAAAAATAGGTTTGTTTATACATGTATATTTACTTTTTTCCCTCTTTAAGTACAGATTTTTGTTAATTTGAATTCCAAATGATTAAAGTGTGTATGAGACTTTAAATTTCAAATTAAATTAATGTGTTTAGTTTCTATCAATACATAATAAGGCTGCAAAGCTAACTATTTATTTATTTTTAAATAAACTTCCATTCTATTTTAAATGCTTCCCTTGTGAAAAACATTTAATGTCGAAATGATCAAGGCCATTAATTTCATAAATAAACCTGGTGATTAATCTATTTAAATATTATTTTGATTGTTTTTTAACTTAATAGTTATTTTATGTATGTAGAATTAAATATTTTGACACACATGTAATGCATTATTCAGTCATCTGAAAATAATCATTAAAATCTCATATGAATAAAAAAAAACTGGATCCAAGAAAAATACTAAACTATGATTCACTTTATTAAGCTGCAAATAGGTAAGAAAAATTACTGATATATTTTTGTATTATTAATCAATACAAAACACCCTTAATGTGTTAAAAGTTTGTGAAGCAGCTACTTTATGGCTATAAGAAATTCAATTATAGGTCTTAAAAATGTCATATTTTGTGTGATGCTTTGGTATTAAAAAAGTAAAGCACCATAGTAGAATAATAAGATAAACTTAGATAAATTAGTGACTTTTATTTCTATTTTGATAACTTATACAAGATTTTGCTTAAAGGAATTTTTATGACTATGTTAAGAGAAATATGGTTTCACTCGGTGCTTTCAGCATTGCTAAATATATGATATTGAATACTTTTAGTAAATAATAAAGAATTATATTTGTGATATTTGAAATAAATTTTTTTCTTTAATTTAAATAGTGAAAAAACTTAATAATTTTCATCTGATTAAAGAGAAAAAATATTTTAAAACAGAATTTTCCTATTTAGTATTTTGAACTGTAAAGATATTACTATAAAGAGTTGCATTTGACGAAAAATTGTTGGCTTGTCATGTATATAGTAATATGTAGAGTTGTCTATAAAAATGTTATAAATATGGGTATAGAATGATTTCATCTAGCGTCCACACCAAGTATTATATGTATATATATACATATATTGTGTTTATTGGCAATAGGTTTTATGTCTATTCAAAATAGATTTTATGCTCTTTAACAAATATCTCTTGAAAATAAATAAGTGAAGATGTGATTGCACACTTTTAAAAGTGCTAGATATATGACAAAAAGTTACTATGTTTGGCAATAATGAAGCTGAATATTTAGACATTGGCTAACAAATTACTCTGTTTGGAAATATTGAAGTCATCGAGAAACTTGGCAAAAGTAAATATTCATCTGAAACACAATTTAGAGGAACAGAGGAAAAAGCAACTTTTTTAATGTTATAAAAGCTTTAAAATGAATTGAAAAACTGATGTAAAAAAAGACGCAGAATTAAAAACTTTGTAAGCAAACACTCTAAATAAAAAAAAATTCATAGCAATTTATAACAAAAATCTTTATATCAATACTAAAAAAAAATATATATATCAAATTTTCAACTGAAATTTAATAATGAAGCAAGAATATATAAATCACTCTCCTTACCTATTTACATCTTGTAATTATATTTTTATACTCCACATAAGATGTTAAGAAGAAATGCTTTAATCCAATTTGCAAATGACTGAATAATTAAAGTTTATGTATATGACAAAATATTCATTATTCACATACATAAAACAATAATATTTCAGTCTGAAATTAAGAACTTATTTAATTCATAGTTAAAATTTTGTTGGAAAAACTTGAGGTAATCAGATAGGTGAAAATGTAAATTAGAGCAATCACGGACTGTCATGTCTACTGAATTTCTACAACTACGCAGTAAGCACAACGTGCACGTGCTTTTGATTACAAACAATATTCCGATGAAACCTTTCCTATTGGTTATATCGCTACGTTTTCTATCATAATCGGTAAAACTGACGTCATTTTAGGGACGCCTTCTCGCTTGCTTCATCGATCAGCTGGCACAACTCGTGTCCGAGTGAAAACGGGCCCCGGAATAGCAATTTCTCCTACTACCGAGAACAGCGATGGAGTAGAGATTCGGCTTTCGGCTACGTCACGTCTCACTCGCTTGTCTACTCGGCCGCGCTGTGAATTGGGCTGTAAATTAATAACAAACAATCCAGAGATAACAATAAAAAAAACAAAATTTATTTTTGTTCGAATTTCGAATACAATACAAATTCGAACGAGATAACAATAACCAAGGCTAAACTGGATCCGACGCTCCCTCGCGAGCGTCGGATCCAGTTTAGCCTTGCAATAACAAAAACAAAATTTATTTTTATTCGAATTTCGAATACAATACAAATTCGAACATAAAATCGAACTATAAAAAAAAATAAAATCTATAATTAGATGATTATTATTATAGATAATTACATGCATACAAAATAATTATTATTAGAAGAAAGAAAGGGGGGGGGGGGTTCATAGAATAATAATATATTATTATTCTATGGGGGTTTTCGGTGTAAGAAAATAATTTTGCAAAAGTCCTAAACGGAAGCTTTTGCACAACTATCTTTATGTTGTTTATGTCAACAGAAAAGTCATAGTCAACAGTAATGTACGTAGCACTAACGAAGTATAATTAATCAGAGTTACTAATATATTCTTTGTTTTATGTGCGAGGTGTAAGAAACAGAAATTATTTAATTGAATCACGAATATGGATTCTAATCCAATATCTGTTCCAAATCTTTGTGAATGGTGTGGTGGTGTTGGAACTTGTAGATGTGGTCGTTGTCATGCTGTTTATTATTGTTCAAGAGAACATCAACTGCAGCATTGGGATATTCATAAAAAAATATGTAAAAAATCTTCTCCACCTGTAATTCAGCCATCATCTAGTATGAGTCAAAACTTTCCGTCATCTACTCTGATTCAAAATGTACCTTTATCTAATTTAAATCAAAACATGCCATCAATTATGAGTCATAATGTAAATGTACCATCACCTACCATCAATTATAATGTACCATCATCTACCATTAATCATGTTGTGCCATCAACTAACATGAGTCATATCGTGCCACCATCTAATATGAATTATGTTATGAATATGCCTAGTACTTCTAATTTGACATTTACGCCTTCTACTAACTGGAATCAAAGCAATGTGTCCACTGATATTAACGAAGGTATAAACCATTTGCCTGCGTGTGGCAACATACTTGACCCTGATAATTCTTGTATCCCACCAGAAAAAACAATAGATTTTAATACTGTTAGTGCAGATGAAATATTATCTTCACTTAGTAATGATTTTTTGAGTTCAGATAACAGTTTTTGGAATTTATTAGATACTAGTAGTGCTGAGAATATATCAGATCTCGATTTATACCTTGGTAAATATGCCCTAAGTCAAATGCCTATGATTCAAAACCCGTCACCAGCATCTGATATTTCTGATAATAACTCACCCCACTTAATCAATGATGAGGATGTAAATTTAATTGAATGTGCTCCTCTCAGTGACATTTGTAAAAATGTTATTCATGATTTGAATACATATGGAATATGTGTTTTAGATAAATTTATAGGGTCAAAACGTGGAAATTTAGTTTTGAATGAAGTGAAGGCTCTGTATAGTACTGGAATATTTGAAAAAGGCAAACTTGTTAGGACATGTGCTTATATTGCAAGCGAAAAAATTCGTAGTGATGTTACAACTTGGGTTGATGGTACTGAGCCTTATTGTCAAAACATTCAGTATTTAATGCAAAAATTGGATCTAATTATTGCATATTGTAATAAGATGCCAAATAATGGGCAGTTATCAAATTACAAACTTCATAGACGTACTAAGGCATGTCTTTAATAGATGAATTACTATTATTGTTTTATTTTTTAGGTAAAGTGCAGAATCACCCCTTTCTTGGTGCATTTTTCAAATATTGACAACTCGGTGCACTATTCCCTCTTGTCACCTGTAATTACAACTATCACACTCATGCTACACACAAGTGTGGCACTTAATGTGACAAAAAATAAATAAAAAATAGGTTAATACAGAGATAGCAGGGATGGCATAAAAATAGGAATTACATTCTTAAAGCAAGATAAAACATTTATTGTGCTTTTCCTTTACATATGGAAGAGCAAATCTATACATGATCTGCTTGCTGTAGTAACAAACTACATACTTGGTAATGTTGACTGGGAAAAATCTAGTGTAGTTCCCCTTCCCCCCCCCCCCCCCACAACTGTTTTTCATAAACTTTCAAGGAGGGAAGCAGATCTGTATTATTTCCCTGATTTGCAACTTTTCATGTCTTATTAAGAAACACATTTTTTAGTGAACCAAACAAATCACTAAATACATCTGTAACAAATAATTTAAAAAAGGCAAAATCACAAAGTACAGTTTTAAAAAAGGGAAATAATATAATTCTTTAAACTATATTAATTAAAAACGAAGTGTTGACATTACTAAACTAAATACAAGAAAAAAAACCTTTACTGACTTCGTTGCTTGCCATTAAACTTTTCCACTGGGTTCCCGGTTCTCGTCAGATGGCCTCCTCTGTGCGTGACTTGGACTGTTGTGATGGTCTTTACCTTTCCAAACGTGGCGCCACATTCTGTCCGGAGCTACTGTGCCGCTGTCATTGCAAGTGTTCCTATTGGTTGCTATCTCTATTGATTCGCGATACATTGCGTAGTTATAATCCTCATAATTGACAATTTTATCTGTTTGATCAAAATTGATATTGATATCTTAAATGTTGAACAAACAGATAAAATTGCCAATTATGAGGATTATAACTATGCAATGTACCACGAATCAATAGAGATAGCAACCAATAGGAACACTTGCAATGACAGCAGCACAGTAGCTCCGGACAGAATGTGATGCCACGTTTGGAAAGGTAAAGACCATCACAACAGTCCAAGTGACGCACAGAGGAGGCCATCTGATGAGAACCGGGCACCCGGTGGAAAAGTTTAATGGCAAGCAACGAAGTCAGTAAAGGTTTTTTTCTTGTATTTAGTTTAATAATATAATTCATTTACCATTTTGGCGATTTTTTCAAAACTCGTCAAAATGGCAATGTTCTATATTGTATCGCAAGTTGTAACCCATCAATGCCTCTGTAAAAAAGCACGATTTTGGTGAACTAAACAAATTACTAAATATGTTGAAAATAATATATTGGAAACAAACAAAATTATCATAAAATACAATTTAAAAAATATTTCATTTAAAAATTATAAACAATCGCAAATGAAAAATTTAAATCATAAAATATATGATTGCAGGATATAAATGCATGAAATTCTGTTTTGCAGCAATCACTAATATGCATGTTAGAAAAAAAAAAAATTATAAATAAAAAAATTCCCTGAATACTCCTACCTTGATGTGCATAAATCTCAAAAATGCATGAAATTCTACATCGCAGCAATCACTAATACAGACATATAATATGCTACACATGCATGAAAACCAAGAAAAACATCACTAGATACCTCTAGCTCGCTGCATGTGAATCTAAAAAAATACGGAATTCTGCTATGTAGCAATCACTAATATGCACATATTTATGCCATGCATACATTGAAAAAAACATTGGATACCACTGCTTCACTGTGCATGAATCTAAAACATGCACAAAATTGCGCATTGCAGCAATCACTAATGTGCACATATGTATGCCACACATACACAAAAAATATTTTTTTTTTTTTTTAATCACTGGATACTCCTTCCTTGCTATGCATGAATCTTAACTCGTTGAATGCCATGTCAGCCATCGGTGGCTAACAGTGTTAAATATGATATAAAGCCGCGTCAACCATTGGTGGTTGATAGTGTAAAATATGATATAAAACTAAAAGTGTTACATTGCTTTAAGTAATTACTGAAAATTTACTTAATTTTTATTTATTACAGGGTAATATCATAAAGGAATTTTAATGGATTGTATTAAAAATCCGCATGGTGCTCAACATGTTAAAAAGGCAAGAAATTAGATATGACAACATATATATATGAATGTTTCCTGCACACAAAACCAAAGCACTAGTTATAAAAATGTCAGAAAGAGCAGTTACAAATTTCTTAAAAGCACTGGTTGTAAATGTTTTAAGCACTGTTTATAAATTTTTTTTAAATACAAAATACGTGTAGGATACAGCAATTTAATCCCACTAAATTAAAATTTAAATAAGCATGTAATTTCAATATTAATTTCAATCTTTGTGTATTCTTCCATTTTCAAAACACTAATTATTTTAAACACACGTAACAAATTCAAGTACATAAATATTTCTGCTACATACATATATAATAGTTACATAGAGATTACTATTAGCTCATTCAAGGATATCAAACAAAATTATCTAAATAAATTACCTTTAAAATACTTCACATTTACAATCCTCCTCTTTCAATATACACTTCTTAAATTGCTATCACAAAATTCCAGAACAACACAAATATCCAACAAGTTCAATAAATTTCATTCTCTTTTATTTATTTAGTACTTTCATTTACATTCACACACAAGCTGAGCTTTATTTGCTACATGCAATCAGATGACCCAATGGATTACCTAACAGAAAAGAAAACCGAGAAAATGTTTCACTCAGTCTGCTTATCTCTGGTAAACTACCACACTCACACAAACATGTGCATCAAGCAAGCATATTTACAATATTTAATTTTGCCCTAAAAAACAACGTACACCAAAAATCATGAAATTCCATTATTACCCCCCCCCCCCCCCCCGAAAATAAATAAAATAAAATAAATAGCATTAAAAACAACAGCCATTATTAAAAATACCATTTATAAAATAATATTCAAAAGCATCTGTTAAGAGGCCTCTCTACTTATCGTCCCCAGAAGCCAGAGCCAGTGTTATTCTATGGAGAATTTCGCCCCATTATAACTTATTAACTAATATATATTTTTAAATTCCGTTTTCACATTCAGAAACTTCACAACTATTAACCAGTTTATCGCTTTCTAAAAATTATTTTTTTAAATTTTTAATATTTTATTTTGAGGTTGTAAAATGCGAATTTTCACAAAGTGAAATTTTACATTTTTGAGCTTAAAAGTGAAATCTTAAAAATAAAAAAAATCAATTTTTAGAAAGCAATAAATTGTTTAATAGTTGTGAATTTTCGAAAAGTGAAAACGGAACTTAAAAGATGTATTAGTTAATGAATTATAATGGGGCAAAATTTCCCATAGAATAACATTGGCTTCGGCTTTCGGAGACGATAATTAGAGAGTCCCCTTAAAGCCTTTTTAAAACACTACTGAAAATCTTTTTAAAAGCACTGGTTATATATCTGTATTTTTATTTTATTTTTATTTTTTAATTGTGTTTAAGCATGAAGTCCCTAGAACTATTTTACCTGCTTAGAAATGTCTCCTTCTTTCTGAATTTTTCCATCAGATTTTCTATCATTAAAGAGGAGTATGCATTTTTGACATTTTTCTATAATCAATATACTTGCTTAAACATTCATTCACACTTATGAAAATTTCATAAGGAGCCATTTTGGTTATTTAAACAAATATATATAAAGAAAATACCTAAAATAAGTCTTACTCTGTTGTACCAGAGAAACACATTTACCAGTGTTTTCACTCAAAATACAAACACACGCACTGTAACTAGAGGTTGATCCAGGAAAAAGTTGGATCTGTTTTGCTGCCACTGCTTGAAATTTCACATTATAAAAAGGGACCCTTCACAAAATGTTGCTTTATAAAAATAATCTTTTTATAAAATGTTTCCATGTTTTCAGTATTAAGTTTAATTAATTGATTCAACAAAACTCTATTAACCTGATATTAAACACTATATAGAGTGACTGTTAAAACAGAAGGTTTAACACATTTTTTTTTTTTTTTCTTTTCTCATAAAAATGTAATAAAAATTTCACAAAATTATTTCGTTTTTCTCAAAAAAAGGACCCAAAAATTAAAACCTGTATTGACCCCTTGTAACAAAATTTAACTTAGCATTAGCACTATGCAAAAACAAATGACATAACAGATAATGTACTAGTGGAGAAAACTAGAGAAAATGCTTCACTCACAGTCTGCAGTCTTTTCCAAACTAGCATAATCACATAAACATACAATACAGCAATTGAATGAAGTATACACAAATAGTTTTCATTAATCTTGGATTTTTTTTCTTTTTTTTTCCCTTTTACTGAAGTGACTGATGTTTCTATGATACCATCATCTGAAATTTCCATGATTGAGATATATTCCATCACTATTTTAATTCCTAGCACACTCAAAGTGTCTTTTAACCTTCTGAGTGTCTTGGAAAAGTACAAAATTGTAATGTTGTTTTCTCTACATGGCTTTTATTATTTCAGCTTAAAATTAAAACTGAAACTATGCATTTAAAGATAAACCTCATGACTATTATATATGATCCTCATAGTATAAAAAAAAAAAAAAATAATAATAATAATAAATAAAATCTATACTTTGTATTTTGTATTCAGATTACATTAAAGAAAACAGAACTGATTAGACGAACAGAAAAATACAACTGCTCGGAGGGTTAAGATAATCGCCATACTTGCATAAACATTCATTCATAGCAACAGCATTGGAAAACATTTTAGATATCTATAGAAACATGTAGAATGTATTAACAATAATGCTTTATGTATTACATTTTTGATGCACAAAGCTTTTCAAATGATTGCAACAAAAATATTCTGCTTCATTCTTAGACAAATCTAAGCATCATAATCTGAAACATAAAATAAACATCTGCATGTCTGTTTGACTCTCATTCGAGTTAACAATCTTATAAGTCTCTAAGAAAAAAAAGCAGGGGGGGGGGGGGACACCAAATAAGTGGGTGAAACTGCACTTTACCTTTTCTCCTTTGTTATTAAGTTGAATATTTTATTTCTATTTTATGTTGCAGAACTTTGAACAATATAATATTGTATATAAAATATCATACAAATCATTGACTTTATTGATTTACGGCAAAATAATTGTGTATTTTAGGAATCAGCTTTAAAAATTAGTGTAAATTTTACCAGTTAGTGGCAAAATAATTGTGTTTTTTGGAAATCATCAATGATAAAAATCCCTTACTTCAGTAAATAATATGAATGTTATTTTAAAATTAACATTGAGTTTGGAAGGCAGTTGGTTTACACTTTGGAAAATCTTATGAAACTCTATATCAATGACTGCTTATTTGACAGCTCTAATGTGACGTTACTCAACCTAGCCCAACAAATTAATAATTGCTTTTGTAGCTTTGACCTGATGAAGAATATTCAAAAGATCATGATCTTTTTGAGGGATAATTTAAATGTCAGTCCTAACAATTTGGAATTAATCATCAAGAACATGATAGATACATTAAGTAAAAGTTGGGTTTACAGTATTACCAGGAATTGCTAAAGCGACTGGCTATTAGGGGGCAAAATAAGGTTATTTGAGAAGAATTACCACTTCATGGCAATTATACCATCTAGTTCAAATGTCACTAACTTTTTCAACTTCATAGACCACTTGACCCATAATTTAAAATGAATTAGACCATTTATATGACTTATTAAGGGAATACGTAACAAATTATCACGGTCAGCCAAAGCCCATGTTATTCTATGAGCAAAATTGTTTATAGAATTACGCATTACCTAATTGATATTTTTAAATTCCATTTCCGCATCCTCAAAATTCACAACAGTTTAATTAGTACTCGTTTTCTAAAAATTGATTTTTTTTTTTTTTTTTTTTTATATATTTAGTTTAAAGATGCAAATTTTCACTAAATGCATTTTTTTCATTTTTTTAGCTGCAAAATGAAATGCTAAGAATTTAAAATATCAGTTTGTGAAAAACGAGTAGTAATTAAAAGGTTGTGAATTTTTCAAATGTAAAAATGGAATTAAAAAAAATATATATATATATTATGTGATGGGTAATTCTACAAACAAATTTCTCCATATAGTTACATGAAATTTGGTGTTTGAAGACAGGTAAATTCTAGCAGGACAGCAGAGTCATGAGCAATGCAAATATATTTAAAGAGTAATGATCAACGAACTCCCATTGTATAACAATATAAAATATCACAAGCCTTTATTTTGTGCTAAAAATATCATAAATGCATATTTAAAATAATAAATGTGTGTGCTTAATGATTGTTTAATTGTAATAAAATAAGTAAAGTTAGTTTAATCATTACAAAATATTTTAAGCTTTTTTAAATATTACACATTTTAAGTGTGATGATTGTTCTTGCTTGTTCAAATGTCACTAGCTTTTTCAACTTTATAGACCACTTGACCCATAATTTAAAATGAATTAGACCATTTATATGACTTATTAAGGGGATACGTGACAAATTGTTACGGTTAGCCAAAGTCCATGTTATTCTATGAGCAAAATTGTTTGTAGAATTACAAATTACTGCAGCTTAGTTTTTTCTTTTTTTAGAAAAATTGGTTCAATTTTGAGTGTTATTGTCGGAAAATGAAAATTAACAAATATCAATCATAGCAATACCAATAACTAATCATTCACATTCAAACATTGCCAAATTTCCTGAATGATAAAAACTTTGTAAGATAAGATGTGTCATCCTATATATGAAATTACGGGTAACCAGAAATATGTATCATTACAAGCTATATATAATGCATCAAGAAAGTCACTTTTTTTTTTTTAATTATTATCCAACATTACTTTAGAAGTTTTATTACACTTTAGAGTGCAAGATATGAGCTACTGCGATTCAAATTAGTTTCAAAAACAGTTTTATTTGACATAAATTTCTGTGTGAGTGGCTGCCACTTACAAATTTCTTTTTCTATATTTTAGCTATATTCATAAACTATTTAAGGTTGTTAATACATTTCAAAATGTATTACAATTTAATCAGAGAGTTGCCACCCACATCACTCTTTTTCTGCTATATTTGAATAGTCTTGATTATTATCTATATATTATGTATGTACTAAACAATAGCTTTGGTACACTTTATTGCATTTGTGCTGTAATAAAATTTTCACACTTTATTACAGCAAAAAAGTTTATAACAAAATTTAAATACACGATTTGATTATTTATTTATCATTATATTATTTTGTGATGGGTGAGAGGCTAGGGGCTAGCTTTCAAAAATAGTGACCATTAAAAATTATATTCCTACCGATTTATAATAATTTAATTTCAGTATCAAAGTTTTTAGATCATTGCTCTATCTTAATGGAAATTATAAAATATACATATGTAATTTTACTAATGTTGTTTACCTTATAAAAATTGAATCTTTGTAATATGAATTATCAATACCTTGGAACAGTCCTGTATATTGTACTTAGAAAAACATATTTGCAGTATTTTATCTTAAATTTATTACAAATCATAACTTTATTTTCTTTAATTTTTTAAATAATAAAATGTCTGATTGTATTTTTTATTGTCATCATAATAGCTAAAAAATATTTGGATATTTTTTTAAAAATCTATGTGAGCTCTTTTGCGATTTATTATTATTATTATTTAATAAATATTCAAAAATTCACTTTGCAGGCTATGGTTGCATGTTATCCTGGCAATGGAACACATTATAAAAAACATATTGACAATCCAAGTAAAGATGGACGATGCATCACTTGCATTTATTATTTGAATCAAAATTGGGATGTGAAGGTAAAATGGATATATAATTTTATTAACAAGTGACTGTAAAGTTTGAACTGATGTATATCCAAATACACTGCAGTATTATATGAAATAATTTTACATATTCAAGTTAACTTGATCTATATTGAGTGCTCTTTTAGTTCTCAAAATAAAAAAGTCAACACAGATTAAGTGATTAAAACTTGAGCAATTTTAACTATATTTCTGATAAAAATTTAAATGAGTCTGAAGAAATAGCAAAGAGCAAATTTCTTTATATAAAAAAAAAATAAAATAAATAAATAAACAAATAAAATAATTGTTTATCTAAATACATTATATTTATTTATTTATATGTATAAAACTTCAATTTTAGCAGCTATTTGATTCTTAAAATTGTTTGATTTGCATATTTCTAATTCTTAAAATTATATTTTCTGCAAAATATAAAAATGTATCATTTAATACTTAAGCATTTTTGTTACAGTGGTGACCCCCCCCCCCCCCAATTTCTTTTTTTAGTGTAAAACCTGCTATCAGACATTCCTATTTATTCAGTTCTTATTTCTTTTCCACTCTAAATCATAATTACTCCCTCCCCTCCCCGATAACAGTCAAATGAGTATAGTAAATAAAAGTTGCTATATAAGGTAGCACTTTGATGAAGAATTAGAACTTTGTAGTAAACAAACATCATAAATTACAGAAACACACAGAAATTGTTTCAGGTTAAAATAATTAAGCACAACTCTTCATCAGGCAAAATAAATAAGTAAATAGTTATAAATGCAGCTTGAGAGCAGCTAATTAATGCTTCCAGAATATTTTTTTAACTGGTTGGATAATACAAATAATATATTTGTTTGGATGCAAGTGTAACCTTTTTACAGATCCTGTATTTAAACAAAATTCTTAATATCGTTGTAAAAATTTCCTAATTATTATTTTCATTTGAAAGGGTCTGAAACAAACTTGATCAGCTTTCATTATAAGTGATAAAAAATAAACAACATATGTATTAATTTAAATTTAAATCCCTGTAGGACTTAGTTTAGAATTATTTTACTTCTAATATCAATTGATACTGTTAATAGATACAATTTTAAATATTTATTTTATTATTTTCAAATGTTAATTTTGTAAGTTTTCTTTTTTTTGCCGCAACATTTGTTTAAAAATACTAGAATTAAACGACTATTTATAAATATCTTATTTAAATTTTACTAAGTTTATAAATACAACTTAGAAACTTACATGATATTTTGAACTTTGCATATTGGTGATCGGTCTTAAGAATAATATTTGATAGTTAAAATTTAGAAGATCAGTAACAGTTTTCTTTAGTATTTGGAAAATTCTTTCAAATGTGTTTGTAGGAAGACATTGACTGATTTTTGCATTTAAAATGAAATTTTATCATTTTCTCCTTTTCTTATGCTTTTTATAATAATCTTTTATTTATTTATTTATTTATTTTAATAGAAACATGGTGGTATGTTAAGAATGTTTCCCTCTGCAAGAGATTCTGATGTTGCTCAAATTGCTCCTATTTTTGATAGAATGATATTTTTCTGGTCCGATAGACGAAATCCTCATGAAGTATTACCTGCTCATGCTATGAGGTAACTTTATATCTTTTCTTAACAAATCTGCTATCTTTAAGCAGAAAACTAAACATATTTATATGAAAAGATAAAAACTACGTTAAATTACATTTTAATTAAAATTTAAATAACCTTAGGAGACATCCATTGATTACATGAGGTGGTTTTGGCGATATTTTGACCCCCTCCTCCCCCTTGGTGATATTTCATGAGATTTGACTTGACCCTCTCCCCCTCTCCTAATCTCACGTGAGATTTTTAAAAATTTCTTACTTTTACTGTAAATGCGTTGGATTGATTTCAAAAAACACAATTTGCTTTATTATTTTTATTGAAGTCTAGTTAAGACTAGTTTTTAAGATTGCATAGATCGTATTTGAACAATAAAATACTTAAATAGAATTTAACTCAATTTTCTCGCAATTTTACACGTTTTTTTTTTTTTTTTTTTTTTTCGGGAAAAAAAATACGTGATATTTGCTGAGACACCCCCCTCTCCCCCTTGTGAGATTGGGTGAGATTCGGCTTGACCCCCTCTGAACACCTCACGTAATTAATGGACGTCCCCTTACTTGAAATTTCAACAAAATCTTTTTAGCCACATTCCTGGCCATTTTCAGTACTCAAGTGATGATGTTGATGTGCAGTGGCTCAAGCTTCTTTTTCTTGATCTCTCGAATAGAGTAAGCAATGCCATCTCTGAAATTTTCAACCATTTTACAGTTTATTGTGCATGAATTAGTTTTCAAAATTTTTAAATTTAGAAAACTATTTTAAAATTGTGTTTTTAAAATCAATATTTAAAAAGTAATACCACAGCCCCCACAAAAATGAACAAAGAGCAAAATATAAAAATTGACTTTAAAAACATAAAGAAATTAGCAAATTTCAAAAATGTACAATAAACTGGGAAACGTCAAAATTTTGGACAATGAGAACCTGCAATAGTGTGGAGCCCAATAGGAATATCGTTCAGAGATGTTGTTGCCTAATCCCCTTGAGAAATCCAGAAAAAGAAGCAAGAGTCACTGCACACCATCAACATCATGTGGACACTGAAGATGGAGCTTATGTTGAAAATTCAAGCAAGGTTATTTAAATTTTAATTAAAAAGTAAAATGTTTATTATGCTATTGCGTTAAGATATGTGATTTAACTACTGAAAAATTAATGTATTTATGTCTCTGTAAGTAACATATTTCAGATGGAAAAGCTGAATTAATACCAATAAGAGCAAAAAATGACCAAACTAGGGACTTAATTCCTTAGCACAGCATGCCTCTATTGAGCTATTTAGTAGACATCTGACCGACACCATATTTGCCAATGTTGGTAGGAGGGGGGAACAAAACAGGAGTTTTTGTATAATTTTAACGAATTAAGAGTTTACTTATGATTATTATTTAAAATGAAATAGCTAAATACACTTGAAAATAATTTGTGTATGTTTCCTTCACTCATACAAGCTAAACATATTTATATACTGAAAATAAACACTGTACTCATGTGGAAAATATTTAATTGCACTGTGACATCTCAGCACCTTATATTCTCTGAGGTACGGCTAGTGCATGATGGGTGATACACATCTTAATCCTCATGGGCTGATGAGCATCAGTAGACGGCAGCAATTGCCCCGCTTGAAAAAATTAAAATCAGTAAAAAATTTTATTTAAATCTTTAAACAATATCATTAAAGTTTCAATGATTATCTAAATTGGCAAATAAATTTTTTTTATCACAAATGCCAGTTATGTCAAATCTACCCAATACACAAATGAGGTTGACTCTAATATATATATATATATATATATCTTAAATGAATAAAGTTCAAGTTTACTTAATGATTTGGTAATTTTTTTAGGTTTAAGTTGATTGGGAACAAGCTGTATAATTTTTTTAAAATAAAATTCCTTGGCTTAAATTTTGTGCATCAAATTTTGTTGGAGGAGATGCTTTTATGCAGACTCCATATCATTTCAACAAACAAACCAATCCATGAATCTGAATGAATTTCTAAAATATGCCAAAATTTTGTAATTTTAAGTTTGCCCTCTTTCTAAAAATTTTTCTGATGACACGTCTGTTGACTATTAGACATTTTTAAAAGACATTTCAAAGATGAGAAAACAACTACATAATTTTAAGGCTGTTACAAAAAAAAAAAAAATAATAATAAAATAAAATAAATAAAATAAAATAAATAAATCTGGTATGAAACAACCGCACAACTTCCATTACCCACTATTACACATATTATATGCATTTGTTGGAGATAATGTGATCAGAAGATATAAAAGTGACCTAAAGAAGTAGAAACCTAACATTTTTCTGGTAAGATAAACTTTATACAGATGTAAAGACATATAAAATGAAGCTTACACATAGCGAGGTGAAAAATAAGAAAAAAAAAAAAAAAATGGTAGTTATTTTTTGAAACACCAATTTTCAAGATCTACCTAAACTTCTGACCTACATAAACAGGGTAGCTGTTAATTTTCCTCTAATAACTGTGTGATACATAAGAAAGAAATGGATTTATATAACAATTTTCAAGAAAATTGTTAGAGCCGTTTTTGAGATACCAACTTTTACCAAAACTCAATTATTGACAGGAAAACAATAATTACATACAAAAGCATATTTAAAAGTGAGTTAATATGGCGAGTTTGAAAAAAATCCGCACAGCTGTTTTTAAAGGAACGCCCTTGCGAGACCTGAAATATTTATACAGGACGCCTATCAATTTTCCTGAACTAACCAACTATATCATTCAAAAGGACATCTAATAGAGTGTTTATACAGCAAATTTGAAGAAAATCGTTTGAGCCGTTTTTGAGATACGGACTTATGGTCCCACTTCCAGTTTTTCAATTTTCACCAAATTTGGAAAATTAATTTATACACCAGACTTGTTTCAATTCTAAAGTTTCGTAGTTCTATCTTTATTAGTTTCCGAGATATAATAGCCAGTAGATTCTCCACATACATACAAACTGCCCAATTGCCAAAATCCACTTTTTTGGACTCAGGGGACCTTAAAACGTGTAAATCAGGTGAAATCTCGATATCGAATTTTCAAAAATTTTGTTCTTATTGCTAATTTTTTCTAGACAACCTTTGTAAGCATAAATTTCATTAATAGACAAAGAGAAAAATTTGCATGTAATCATAAAAGCAAACATTTTGTTTATGTGTTAGCAAAATTTATTATGTATCTCAAAAATAAACACTGGGGGAAAAAAAAGTTCAAAATTAGTGATGAAATATCTGAAATTGGCAGCAAAAAATATCACTTATTTCAGCAAATACAGTGCATTCCTAAAAATCAGCATAGTTTAGAATCAAAGACAATGCTGGTTTTAGATTTTTGTTTTTATTTCAAAACTAGAATTTCTATGCTATTATTCAATAAAATGTAAACCTCATTGCTTGCATCAATTGTGATGTGTGGGTTTCTGGAGTTTGCAAATTTTAAGATTGTGAATATCTGGGAGTCTACTGTGTTTGTGATTTAATGCAATTTTTATTTTACTTTATTATTTATTTATTTATTTGAACAGCAATGAAATAATTCAGTATTTTGGTGGTCAATTGTGAAATAGTAATTTATATTTGGAAAACTACAGCAAAAAGTATTGAATTCATCATTTAGCTATGAATACATTCAACCTTGTTTTTCAAGCAACAATGAAATCAAATGATGCAGTCATTTGACAATTTACTGAAAAAAATCACATTGTTTTGGCAATGTGGCACCAAAAAAGTAAGAATCTTATCAATTTTCAGTGAAATAATTGTACATTTCAAGAATCAATTTTAGTAAAAGGCATGAAGTCACAGGGACTGATTCCTATGTATCACTGCATTACTAGTGGTAAATAATATGAGAATAGTTTAAGACTATTCTCTACTCTGCCCCCACCCCAACCTTAAATTTGAATCACAATTTCTCATTGGATTTATATTCATTTCAAAAACAGTTAAAACAAACTCCAAAGAGGCTGATTTCTGTTGAAAACTGGTAACTAAGAGACAAATTCAAAGTTTTTGATTAGCACTTGAAACACAATGCTGGCTGTGCACATCGACTTTATTTTGCCTTGAAATTTAAAGAAAATGCTAGTTAATTTGGGGTACAAGAGGAAAACATTTTGGAATTCTCTGTAATTTATAGTTTTCCTGATAAAAGCAGCACTAACAGTGCCATTTTGTGGTGTGGTATGCAGTTTGGCAAAATCTATTATTATTATTATTATTTTTTAAACTTTATTTTCTGATTTGATAGATTTTTTTTTCTTTAAGCTCTCTGATAATTCTCTGACATTTTCAGAAACACAAAATTTCCTGTTTATCAAGTTGCCGGACACTTTTATTAACAAGTTGCAGAACAAACTATCCAAAACTGGAGGGGAAATTGCATTTTAATTGACATTTTGTAATTTTAAGTTATATTTTTAAATGTCTGAGAAAAGCAGGAAAAAATATCCATTAAAACAAAAAAGCAGGAGTTATAATTAAAAAACAGGAGACTCCTTAAAAAAAAAAGAAAAAGAAAATTGGAAAATATGTGGCATTATTATTCAATCTCATGAAATGTATATCTATTTTGCAAGTAATGAGAGCTTACAGAAGAATTGTAATATTTTTTATATTCAATGCTGCATTTACATGTTATAGAAAATGCTTCATTTAAAACTCCTAAATATTTATATTGTCAAATTAGTTTCTTCAAATGTTTACCCAGGAAAAAAATAAAAAAAATAAATAAATATTATTATTATTGCAGCATTGCATTTATTAAATAAAAAACTTTATGAGCAATCACCATAAATTGAAAACACTTGAAATAATTCTTTGGGTTGAAATAGCACAATCCTTCGTCAGGCAAAGAACATGGACATGAGTGCAGCATTTTTTTTTTTTTTTTTTTTTTTTATAAAAGCTGTGTTTTTATTTAAACCCTAATTTTTTTTTTTTTTTTTTTTTTTTTGTAATGTACAATGAATGCTTACTGAGTTTTGTGGAACTTTGTTAAAATAAAATTTAATAAGTGAGTAGCATTCATGAATAAATGCAGTAATTAGGTATTTTTTAAATTTGGAGTTTTATATTTTTTATATTTATGGTCGTTTTCCATATTTGCTATATCTCATATGTGAAATACTTTAACTTATTTCACTTTCCTCTATCTGAAACTGAATGTTTTATGTTATTGTTATTACAGCACACTTTATACCCAAATCTTGGCTTTGAAATGATCAGAGGAGCATTACTGATATATATCATATTGAATTCTAAGTATTTTCTATATCGTTATAAACATTAGAATTGGCTAGAAATAATAGCAAAATTAAAATCCTGCCATAAGTATTATATAATAATACATATATTATACAAAAAAATGTATTATTATTACTTTTTTTAATCTTAAGAAAGTGAAGTATATGTATCAGGGTAAAAGTAGTCGAAACTAATGCTAAAAAACTGTACATTATTTTAAAGAATTTCTATTTCTCTTTATTATTTATCACCCTGATTTTATTGAGAATTTGTTATGTTTATGCAAAATTATTAGGAAAGCTAAACCTGTTGGATTTCAAAATCAGCTGCCAGGGGTCTGTCCAGAGGCAAACCTGGGTCCGTTAAAGGACCATTCACAAAAATTTATATCTTAAAAAAGACCCTTCACAAAATTATTTATCCTAAAACAGGACCCTTCACAAAATTTTTATCTTAAAACAGGACCCATCATAATTTTTTTTTTAATCCTAAAAAAGGACCCTTCACAAAATTTTTCTTCTTAGGCCTTTGATAAATCTCTCATTTTCAAAATTAATCTTTAGTGGAGCGAACAGACTACCTGAAAAATCAAACATTTTTTTTTTTTTTTGTATTTCTCTCGAAAAGCTGATATTAAATTTCTAATCTATAAAGGGCTTCTATGCATATGTGTGAGTTTAGTTCTATAAAACTGAACTGTCATTGTCTAAAATGAAACCTTAGTTGTAATTTTATTTTGCAAAAGTGCATTTTTCACTATTTCACAAAAAGAGGACCCTAGCCGAAAAGTTTGGAAAAACTGTACTTTCACACTAAATTTAGATTCACAAAATTACGTGTAGAAATTTTCACAATTTCACAAAAAACAGGACCCTGTGTGAAAAGTCTGGACAGACCCCTGGCTTCATAAATATGAAAAACATGAATACAGAGACATAGTGTTCAATTGTTATTATTGTTTAAATTTTAATGGAGATTTAATTAGTAGTATATGTTCATTTGTTTTTTGTCTTTTAGATTTGCAATTACAGTGTGGTATTTTGATGCTGATGAAAGAGAAGCAGCCTTGAAGAAAGCCCAAGAAAAAGCATAACATTCATGGCCTTTTAACCAACAAATGCATAATCCTATATTATTTATGTAATGCAGCTGTCGATTTTTTTTGATCAAGTTGACACTATTTCTTTAGATAAAACATGGATGTAAAATTTCAAGCCTTATGACACTCAGCTGAAAGAAGTCTGTTAATAAATATCGTATAATTGTTATATTTTATTTAAAAATAAACATTTAATTTTTAGATTATTTTTGTAAAAACTTCTTTTAGATGATATTTATTGTGAGAAAAATTATTTTTGTATTCCATGGTTTTAGCTAATAAATAAATAAATATATATATATATTATTTTTTTTTACCAAAATTAATGTATTTTGAATTCATTATATCTACAAACAGGGGAAAAAGGACTGGGAAGAAAAGAAATATATTTTTTAAAAGAAAATAAAAAAAACAAAATCAAATTATATTTTATTACATATTTATTTTTGCCTATTTAAAAAAAGATTTTTTCTTCTTAAGGGCCTTCTTCACTCACTGCCACCGGAAGCCGAAACTAATGTTATTCTATGGGAAATTTTTCTTTACAAATAACTTATCTACTAATACATATTTTTAAATTCTGTTTTAACATTTTGAAAATTCCCAACTGTTAAATTGATGGACCTTTTTAAAAAAAATATTTTTTTAATTTTTTATGTTTTATTTTAAAGCTGCAAAATACAAATTTTCAATGTACGAAATTTTTTCATTTTGCAATTTCAAAATAAAATATTAAAAAATAAAAAAATACATTTTTAAAAAAGGTCTGTCAATTTAACAGTTGGGAATTTTCTGAATGTGAAAACAGAATTAAAAATATGTATTATTTAATAAGTTATTCGTAAAGAAAATTTCCCCATAGAATAACATTGGCTCGGGCTTCCGGCGACGGTAAGTGAAGAGAGCCGTTAAGGGGTTACATGGGTTTTGATGGGGGGGGGGGAGCATATTTTTTCTTTTACATATATATATAATAAATATATTTTTTTATTCAAAATTTTGAGCATATGAAATAGCAACATTCAAACAATATTTTATAAAATATTCATTAATTATTTTAATTCAGCCAATGGGTCCTGGCTTCCAAAGACCCTTCAGAAAAGCAGTGGATATGATTTCTGAAGAACTTATTTATCAATCTTATTTAAAGTTTGCACACTCCTTCAAAATGCAATTGATTAATGATTGAGAAATATATATATTAAAAAAAAAATGAATTTTTGGCAGAGTTTTATGCAAAAACAGTTTCATTTACAATACATTTTATCGCATATATAATCTTGTAAAATTAGTTGTAATAAAATAAATAATAAAAATGTAATAAAGTTAAAAGGTTGTAAATTAAAAAAAAAAAAAAAAAAAAAAAAAAAAAAAAAAAAAACTTTTGTTCAATTACTAGTTATATGTATTTTGTAGAAGTTTGTAAACTTTCAATAAGATTGGTGCATTAGGGTTTGAAAAATCATATCCACTGCTTTTCTGAAGAGTGTCCAAAAACGAGGACCCGCTGGCTGAATTTTCCAAACTTTGTAATAAACATTTTATAAAATATTGTGTAAATGTTGCTCTTTTATATGCTTAAAATTTGGAATCTTTATAATAATAATAATAATAATATATATATATATATATATATTTATTTATTTATGCTTTTTTTTTTTTTTCCTTTGAAAACTATGTAACCCTTTAAAAAAAGATGTTCTGGTTAACTTTTATGTAAATTTGAAAAATGATTACTGACTTATAAACTGTACTTTAAAGGATAGTAATTACAAGATAAAAAGAACTTTTTATGTACCATGTTTTTAAATTTTCTGTTAAATCATACAAACTTGACAATTCTATATAATATTCAATAAATACTTTTTTTTTTAATTTTTGGTGAATTATCCCATTAACTTGAAAAAAAAAAAAAAAAATTATCAAATGCAAAAAAAAAAAAAAAAAAAAAAAAAAAAGGATAAATTATAAGAAATTTTCAAACATTTATTAATTGAATAAAAGTATTAAAAGAATGCATTGTCATCATGTAATGAGCTATTCTAAAAGTTTCAAATGTCTAGCTAGTTGGGAAGTAAGCAGTAGCGGCTCGTGAGATTCCTTTACAGGGGGGCTGCATAGCTGCATGTATACGTAAGATTTGAGAAAAAAGCGAAAATGATTTTCTAAATAATCTGTTTTAATCGGGGTCTTCGGGTTTTATATGCGCAGACTGAGCAAGAAGCAGAGCAATACAGGATACAGCATAGATTTAAAATTTTATATTATTGGACATTCATTACAAAGAAAAAAAAAAATCTGGAGAATTTATTTTGTTAACTTTATTTATTAATGATAATCAATTTTCCCCAAATAAAATATTTTTCATCTGCATGCTATTATTTTCTCCAAGATGGTACGAAGTATACATACATGATTGTAAATCAAATTTTGCTCATTAAAAAGTTACTCACAATGATTTATATAAAAATAATAATAAATAGTTTGATTACATACTTATGTAGATCTGTACAGTTCTTGCGATAATAACTGCAAATAATTCGAATCTATAGTCCATAATGATAAATAATTTCTTTTTGTGTCTCTGTACAAAAATGTATAAGTCCTGTACTCATCAAAATTATACAAATTGCGTGACGATTACCTATAACCTATCTACCAATTTTTAGCTCAATTGGATAAAACATTTAGGCGCAACCGCACTTCATAAATTTAAGTCCATTAATCAAAATGATAAGGAATTTTTCTTTGTGTCCTTGTAACAGAACTATAAGTCTCACATCCATCAAATTCTATACAGATCGTTTGATGGTGACCTTTCACATACCTACCAGCTTTCAGTTCAATCGAACCAAGCATTTAGATGTTATGATATTCACTCACATATATACACTTACTCACACCATACATATAACACTGTAAAAATAGCAAAAATGAGCTCAGGAGACCTCAAAACATTATAGTAATGTAATGCTCGTATCTTAAAAGTGCAATTATAATGATGCGTTTCATTAATTTATTTAGAACATCCTTTGAAATATTAATTAAAAGAGTTAACATTGACGTAAAATCTTGCACATCACATAGATTATGAAATGCTTGTCTAACATTACGAACATTTTATTGTTATTATTTTTTTTAATGCGAACTTTACACACATGTACAGTAAACTAAAATTTACACATGGTACAGTAAACAAAAATTTCATTTAAATATGAAACCTTAGTATAATTAAAAATGAATTTCCAAAATTTGCTGCACATCTTCTGTATTGCCGTGCATAAAAAAAAAAAAAAAAAAAAAAAAAACATCTACAAATGTTAAAACACTATTTTCTTTAGATATATTTAAAAAGGCTTGAATAGTATGTATCAGTTTAATTTGGTTTGAAATATTATCCAAGCCAGCAGTGCATTCTGGATGTTTTGTGTGTTCTCGTAAAAGAAGTATATAGGAAAAATAGTGTGGCCAATCTACAGAACGGGTATTAAAATGTTTAAATTTCCGAGCATATTTCTGAAAGTTCTCACTCAAATAGAAAGAGAGATGAAACGAAGTTATAAATGCTTTCCAACTTCGTTGTATGAAAATGTCAGAAATTAAAAATTTAGTAATCTCGTGTTTTTAAGAAAGGTTCGACGGCTAATATTTCTCATCAAAATAGAAAAACATTAGTGACTAAAATACAAGTGAAAAAAAAAATAAAAATAATTATGATTATAATTTTCATAATAACCTTATCAACAAAGCGATTAAACACTTGATAAATTTTAAATATTATGTTTAAGGCAAAATTTATATAAAAATTGAGATTCTGTCTATTCAACGTTTCTGCCATTGGCAAACCAAGAAACCGAAAAACCGTTCGAAATTTCCATGTAATATAAAATAAAAATCTGCTTGAAAAATAAATAAAAATGACTTCTATTTTCTCATATAATCATGAATAACCTTCATGCTAAATTGTTTTACCTCTCATACGTAAATAATCATCAAACACAGCGATTACCGCATTAAAAACTGTGAAGAAAGAACGTAGATTACAAAGGGAAATTGTCCTTTTCCAGCATTACCGAAATCCCTAATCAGGTCGGTGCTGCAGCGGATGCAGCTCCAACCAAATGGTCGAAACTGGTAGGGAAAACGAGTAGGGGCGGTTGTAACTGTTCTTTCCCTAAAGAAATCCCTTTTTTCGGGAGCTGCATGAATGAGCAGACCCTTTACGAATTTTCGAGGTGCTATTGCGTTTAAAAATAGTTAATTTTTCTCAGCTTTTTAATAATTTTTCATGATAGCGAAGTAATCTGCTTTTCTATATGCATAATACTATACAATATAATAATATTTATTTTCAAAATATTTTGAAAGTTGATAAAATAATTTTTTCGAATATTTCTGGGGGGGCTGCAGCTCTGCAGCTCCTGCCACGAGCCGCCACTGGAAGTAAGTTAAAAATCGATTGCAAGATTTGTACTGTGCAAACAAACAAACAAGAAAGCGAGTTAATAAAAACATGGTAAAAATATTTTAACCAAAAACTTACATACTGTAGCTACTTATGTGATAAATAATAAAATAATAAATATAGTTTAAAATATAGTTTAAAAAGCATGCTTTCATAGCACATCGAACTAAAAAGTGAAAAATAAATATAGTTTAAAAAAACTAAAAAACACGCTTTTAAAGCACATCAAACTAAAAAGTGAAAAATAATTCTTAATATAAGCTGAAAACAATAATGAACGAAAAATACTTGTATAATTGTGAAAAAAGCGTGGGTTGCTCGATATACGAAAAATATGGCACAAAGCATCCCACGCTTTTTTCACAATTATACTAGTATTTTTCGTTCATTATTGTTTTCAGCTTATATTAAGAATTATTTTTCACTTTTTAGTTTGATGTGCTTTAAAAGCGTGTTTTTTAGTTTTTTTAAACTATATTTATTTTTCACTTTTTAGTTCGATGTGCTATGAAAGCATGCTTTTTAAACTATATTTATTATTTTATTATTTATCACATAAGTAGCTACAGTATGTAAGTTTTTGGTTAAAATATTTACACACAATCGAAAATATCCCCATTCGACTTGCAGGCCTCTTAAATCTATCTGTACCAATTTTGAACGGCCTAACTGTATTTCTATTTGTTTTTGCCCCATAGCCCCCCCCTTACCCCCTCACCCCCTACCCGCCCCTCCTAATAATTTTACAAATTCAAAAATATCCGCAATTGATTTGTAAGTATCGAAAACCTCTATGTACCAATTTTGAACGATCTGACACTATTTTTTATTTTTTTGCCCCCCCTCCCCTCCCCCACTTCTTGCCCCTCCTAAAAACTTTACACAATCGAAAATATTCCCATTCGACTTATCTGCAGGCCTCTTAAATCTATCTGTACCAATTTTGAACGGCCTAACTGTATTTCTATTTGTTTTTGCCCCATAGCCCCCCTTACCCCTCACCCCCCCCTCCTAATAATTTTACAAATTCAAAAATATTCGCAATCGATCTGACACTATTTTTATTTTTTTGCCCCCCCTCTCTCCCCCCTCTTCTTGCCCCTCCTAATAAATTTACACAATCGAAAATATCCCCATTCGACTTGCAGATCTTTAAAACCTATCTGTACCAATTTTCAACGGCCTAACTGTATTTCTATTTGTTTTTGCTCCATAGCCCCCCCTTACAGCCCCACCCCCTACCAGCCCCTCCTAATAATTTTACAAATTCAAAAATATCCGCAATCGATTTGTAAGTATCGAAAACCTCTATGTACCAATTTTGAACGATCTGACACTATTTTTTATTTTTTTGCCCCCCCCCCTCCCCTCCCCCCACTTCTTGCCCCTCTTAATAACTTTACACAATCGAAAATATCCCCATTCGACTTGCAGACCTTTAAAACCTATCTGTACCAATTTTCAACGGCCTAACTCTATTTCTATTTGTTTTTGCTCCATAGCCCCCCCTTACCGCCCCACCCCCCTACCCGCCCCTCCTAATAATTTTACAAATTCAAAAATATCCGCAATCGATTTGTAAGTATCGAAAACCTCTATGTACCAATTTTGAACGATCCGACACAATTTTTTATTTTTTTGCCCCCCCCTCCCCTCCCCCACTTCTTGCCCCTCCCAATAACTTTACACAATCGAAAATATCTCCATTCGACTTACTTGCAGGCCTCTTAAATCTATCTGTACCAATTTTCAACGGTCTAACTGTATTTCTATTTTTTTTTGCTCCATAGCCCCCCCCCCCCCCCCGTTGCTGCCCCACCTGGGGGCTGAATTTCTAAAATTCCAGAAATTGGTTTTTAGATAGTTGCCTTAGCTATATTTTAGAGTAAAAATTTCACGTATATCTATTTTTTTTGTATAGGATTATGCGAAATCACGTTTTACGCATGTGAAATCACGTTTTGCACCCCTCCCACCGCCCCCCTTGGGGACCGAATTTCAAAAATTCCAGAAACCGATTTTTAGACATTTGTATTAGCTATATTTTAAAGCAAAAATTTTACGGATATCTGTTTTTTTGTTTGAGATATGGAGGATTTTGTGCAATCACGTTTTGCTCCAGGAGAAGTTACAAACAAACATACATACATACATACATACAGGTGAAGCTAATATAAGCGTGTTAAAAATACAAGTAATCACGTAATATTGCTCTGGTTTCTAAGAAAAATTAAATCCTGCATGCTTTATGCTTCTGAAATCATTTTTCAACATGAGCTTTCAAACTGAAATAGTAAAAATATAGTCCAGTTCAATTACACTTCATTCTAACGAAGTCTAAAAAAATTTGTTATAAACAAATCACACTGAAACTTGCAGCAAGTTGTAATAATGAAAAATTAGGCCATTTGCCTAAGTTGTAGAGGTAGGCATTATTTAATCCTAGATAACTTAACAGTCATCTATTAGACATAGTATTCATTATACAATTGCTGAAAAATTGTTGTTACGCTAGCCAATACAACACTGATAATCAGATTTTCTTCTGCAGATTAAAAATTTTTCTTAAACTTACTTTATTAGATTCTCGAACTTATTTTTACAAAAAAATAGAATTTTTCAAAATATTCTTTTTTTTCTCTCCTCCCGCACCCCATACACATTTAGGTCAGCGATGTATACATGTTTGTGTTTGGGGCCTTGCCTTGCAGAAGCTTAGTGATTCCCAGTGCTTTTCCATCCACAACATAAAAGTCAATGGTAATTTTAAACTTGCTTTATTAAATTTTAGAACCAATAAAGAAGTAGAATTATATATCTCACTCATGTAATTCTTGTTGTGGCATCTCGTCCCTTTTCCTGTTTAATGAATGTTAAAAGAACTATTTAATGAACAATTTTTATAGTTAAAATAAAATTCCAGTGAATAATAATTAAAAATGATTTTGCTATAATAATTAATCTATGTATCAAAACAGCACATTTTCATATATTCATATGTAAATATGGTCAAAAACTCATGAAGTCCTCCCATTTTTGTTGCTGCTGGGTTGGCAGCTATATAACTGAAAGCGTTCAAATATTTATCAAGAATATTTTCCAGTACATTATGTTAAGGATTCGTTATTTAAAATTAATTTGTAAAGCATAATTTGTTGTTCAGTATGGTTAAATGAAAAGAAATTTTAAAATTTTCGACTAAGTAGGATGATGATTTGAAGATTTTGCAACTTATTTTTAATAATTTTTTATAGCTTTTCTATAGCGACTCAGCAGCTAGTATTTCTGTAAAATACTACCATATAATACTGCAAAAACAACCCCCTCAATTAATTGCCCCTCCAGGTTTTCAACATAGACCTTATATATATAGACTACGCCACCAATAGGACTTCCCATTATAGTGAATGTCTTCAACATGAGGGTGTAATTTGAAACCTTCATCCTTTGCGGTCAGCACCGTATGTCACGTGACATGGAGTTGAGGGCGATTCTTCCATAAGAAAACACTTATTTTTGTAAGAATTCAAACAAAAAATTCTCCCCTTCAGAATGGTTTCTCACAAAAGAATTTTTTTTATAATTAATCTATAACATTTTAGCTTTCCAACGATGCGTAAATCTAAAGGCTTAAATAAAAAGTATGTGTACAATACAGAAATTAAAAAACTCTAAACTACTTTCTTTCCTATGGAAAAATCACATAATATTCATTCTTGTCTCTCTCTCCTCTGGTCTACATCATGTGATAATTTCGCTGGGGAAGCTACTTCATGTCGCAGACAGATAATGAGGAGGGATGCGTGGCCTATTATATAAGGTCTATGGTTTTCAAATGGATTTTGTTTGTTTTGAAAATGCCTAATAAGCCCCCCTAACGCTCAGCAGTAAACTCTATTTGAATAGAACACACTGTTTTATGTTATTTATAAATATGAAAATTGTTTTCTTTTATAATAAATAGGACATTGTGATTATTTGACAATACAAAACATAAGCTTCCTAAAACAGTTGCATATTTTTTAAAACTATTTGTTGGAAATGCAAAAAAGTTTTTTCCAATTAGTTTAATGCCAGTTAACCAAGAGTTAACTGTATTTTTTTTTTTTTTCATTGCAATTTAAAATATACATGTCTTGTTTGAAAATATTTTCTTTTATGCCACTTTGTTTTACCATGAAAAAACAATTGAATTTCTGCATTTTGTCAATTTTTATCATTTAACCGTCCCCTCCTCAAACATATCCTGATTTTTCTTGAAATTTGAGGGGGTGCCTGAACAGTATTTTATAGTATTTTTGATTTAATCTTATGTCAGTAATTTTTTCAAGAAAACTGGCAATTTTCACTTGAAATAATTTCCTAAGTATCACAAATACAAGCACAATATAAATGTTTATCAAGAAGAATTTTATTACAAGCATTCAATATAATACAAATTTGATTTAATAAAGTCCCATGCTAAATATTTCTTTTTACAAATTTAAAATATTCTTCATTCCATGCTTGCATACCACACAATTATTTTCTTGTTTTTCTTAATGTTTGGCCTACACCAGAAAAGGCTTCAAAATTATCTTCAGGAGCCTTATCCTAAAATAATGAAATACAAATCAACATGCAATAAAATATTCAAAAATTAATTTCTAAAAGTTTAAGTGTTTCAATTTTGTTTTTAAAATCATAAATATTTATCATTATACAAAATATGATTCTGAAAACTGCCAACAATTAATTCTCATCGAAACCTTTGGACAGCCCCTGCCTGCCTGGAGGAGCCAAGCTTAATGGGTTGGATGATGAAACAATTAATTCTCTGATTTTGATTAGAAGGGTAAATTAGATCAACTATTCAAAGCACTAAATTTTGAGTTTCTAACTTTACTAAAAGTATTTTTTATAATTTTTATAATCATGAAAAACATAAATTACATGAGTTTTTAGAATATTATTTAATTCATAAGAATTTTTTAGTACAGGGTATTTGATGTGTGGTATTTTAAAAGATTATAATAAATCCATTTTTAAGCTGAGGGAAACTAGACAAGGTTTAAAGTAAAGACAATTCATATATTTTCTTTTACCTATGCCTCCACATCAGAAAACTATGGAAACACCGAAGTGGCGCGCTTCCAAAAGCAGAGGAAGAATAAATTCTGTCTTCCGACAAGGCGACGTTACTTGACAACTTTTTAAAAATCTTAAATAGGAGAAGTGATGTTCCATCGCTTCCATGGACGCTTCGCCACTGTTCCACATTGAACATACATGAATTCCTTAACTGTAGAATTCCTAATCATTGCATTCATTATGGTAATATAAATGACAAAGTGATATTTTCTTGCTCTCCCCACTTCCAGATCATCGGATATTATTCCATGTGACTTTTTCTTGTGGGACTTTGTGAATGACAAAGTGTATGTCAGAAGCTATCACTGAATTCAGGGTTTTTGAAAAATTCTGCTATCTCCTGAATTTCATGTTAATTATTTTGTTTTTATAGAAATTTCTGATTGTAAATATTTAATTTACCTTACAATGCATTGAGAATTCTTTAAATATCACTTATAATAAGGATAAATAATGATTTTTAATAATATTCATACATCATTAACAAGTCTCCCCTTGTTATTTATTTTGCACCCAAGTTGCAGTTTTCAGAATATTTGATGTTAGGGTTGTTTCCCCCTCGCCCTCTGTGTATGTGTCACTGCTGCCATATAACTTAGAGGACCTATAAAAGTGCATAGGTAAGTTTTGGACTTACAAGGGAGGGCCATCAACTGTTCAAAAGGTATTTATACAGGTTATATATCATCTTACAGGCTAACTGAGCTGATCATGAAAATATCCATCTTAGTGGCAAATGTGCACCAAAGCGTGTGTTTTTCACAATTAAAGTTTATAAATTGCAGACTCTTTAGTAATATACTTTGCAGAGTTTCTGTCATTTTAATCAGCTTTGTAATAGATTCTCACTCTCAATACGACTGTATATATTATGATTAATGTATTTTACTGTTTAGTAATTATTTTGTAGCAACATTAGATCTAAACTATATCAAAAAGAAAAAGGAATTAAAAATAAAATAAAGCTCTTGTAATTTCTATAGCAATGAAGAAAGCTATTACTCCATATTTATTTCCATTATAATAATTATATTGCTGGTCGTAATATAATTATTAATTTAAAAATGATAAATTTATTTTTCAACTTTTTTCCCCTGCTCCTATGGTACTGTATTAAATTTCTTTTAATAATATTTATGCTCACAAAACAATAATCAAAATTTGATTATTGTTTGATTTTGAACCATTTTCAAGAGCTAATTGCATTAATGATTTCTTTTTGTATGCTTCGTACAAAGCAGCTTTCCTGTTGTAAAACAAGCATCTTTTACTACTTTAAGAGAACAATTGTTTGAATTTCAAAATGTATCTTGTTCCTCCCTAACCTCTCACAATATGTCGTATTTACCACAAGAATCTATTTCAAAACTGATTATAGTGATAAAAACTCTGAATAGTACAGTGCTGCAAAGTCTGTAATTTACAAACTTTAATTGAAAAAAAAAAAAAAAAAAAAAACTCACTCTAGGGGTCGCATTTGCTCATAAAATGGATATTTTTGCAATCAGCTCAGTTAGACCTTTAATAGGATATAAAATAGGATATGGGAGGGTCACTAGCTGATAATACCTTTTGAACAGCTAGTGACCCTCCCTTGGCATGCTGAAATGAGTGTGGAAAGAAATAAACTATCACCTGGGCACTATTCATATGACACAAGGAAGTTATATCAAACATTCATAATGTCATAAAATAAAAATATTTAAGTCATCTTTTCTTAAATTTGTTCTGGTAAGTATTTTTTTACAATTGACTTTATTCTATGTAAGTGTATGACATGGAACAAGCTAACATCTTAACTATGAGAAAAATCTGGACAATTATATACATCATATTTGAAATTAAGTGTATTTTTCTGCAATAGTTATAGGATAAAATCCAATAAGAATTTGAAATTCAAATGTTATAAATATTTTTAATTTTAAGTTGAAATTTAAGATGTGAAGTTTAACTGCTCTATTAAATTATAACACCAGAAAATTATGTATTTTTAATTTTTACAGCTGTCTTCTTTTTTCACAAGTTATAGTACAAATCACATACATTTTTAATAATTCATTCAATCCTTCTCTGTCTTACAAAAAAAAAAAAAAAAAATCAATAATGTAACAGTGCCATGGAAATTCACTAGTACACTGAAGCAGTAAAAAATAGACCAGAGGACTGGCGTTGAAAAGTAATAAACTTTTGTATAAACACCATACTTTACAAAACACTCACAACAATTGTTTCAAGTCGAAGTAATACCACAAACCTTCATGAGGTGAATAAAATAGGCACAAGTGCAGCAAGCAAAGCAGTTGTTGCACTTATGCCTGCTTTATTTATCTTATCTGACAAAGGTTAGTGGTATCACTTCGACTCATAAAATTTATTGCAAGTTTTTTTTTTTTTTTTTTTTTGCAAATAATGATGTTTAGACAATAAACTTTTTAATTGATTGTACATTTAAGCATGCAATGAAATGAAATAAAATAAGAGACATTGTTCTTAATGTAGAAAAATGCAATTAAAAAATAAAGATGAATGAAACTTTGTAAGCTAACACCATAAATTAGTGATACAATATACAATTATTTCAATTCAAAATAGTTAACTGTTTAATAACCTGACCTCCATCAAAAGCAAGGATGAGATTAAAAAATAATAATAATAATAATAATAATAAATAAATAAAAGAAAGAAACGAAAAGAAAAGAAAAAACTACATGTAAAGGCAAGATGCTGAAATGAAATACTAGATAAAATTATGACAAAATCTATTACATTAGAGTAATAAATATATATATATATTATCTTTCAATAAAAATAAATCAAATGATTATGCTTCAGTATTCAACCAAGTTTTATTTGATTAGCTGATGTAACAAATTCACCCTAGAAAGACAAAAATAAAAGCTGAGAAAACTGAAAACAGTTGAAAAATCTCATCTCTCATCAAGTGAAAGATAGCAGACATGAATACAGCATGAAAGCAGTAATGTATGTATTCCATGACTGTACATTAGATCTGAAAAAAAAAATTACTTACCACTAAACAAAGAAAAGGAGTAATTTAAAAAGTTAAAAGATCGCCACTTTTTTTTTTAGGTGTGTGTGTGACTTTTATATGCATGAACTTCACAGGGTTCCCACTCAGTTTCAAAAATAAAATTTCCTGACTTTCCCAGGTTCTCCAGGTCTATTTTTAGAAAATTCCAGTCGCAAAATTTGGTTCGCGACATAAAAAGTAGCTCACGGTATAAAACAGAACATAGCTCACAACATAAAAGACAACATAGTAAAGTGACTTGCTATATAAATTGAATGCTCAAAAAGCATTTTCCAGGTTTATATCATCATTTTTCCAGGTTTTTGAACGATATTTGCAATATTTTATGATATTTCCCTGACTTTTTTTAATAATTTTAAATAGGTTTTCCCTGACTCGTGGGAACCCTATTTCATCAATCGACTACAGGAAAATTGTGTATTTCTGCAATTAAATGTAAATTAATCAAATCAACAGCGGAATAAGGCACTCTAGAAATTGGGTGCCAAAGTATGTCATATTTTAGAAATTAGGTACCAAAAAAGTAGAGATGATTTTGTAGTTAAATTGATAATTAAATTGTTAACATTGATTTGTAGTTAATAATTACATTTCTTTACAAATTAGCTTTGAAAAAAGTGCAAATTATAACAATTATTGGTGAAATAATTGCTTATTTTACCTATTAACTGATTTATTTATTTATTCATTATTATTTTTTATTTTAAGCAGTAGTGAAATAATTCTGCATTTATGCAATCAACCACAAAAATATTGTATTTTATTTGACAAGCAAATTCAAAAAAGCTGAATATTCATTGATAATAGAAATATGATATTTATTTTTTACAGTTTATCTTGAAAAGCATTTAGATGAAAAAGTCGACTCTTTAAAAAAATCAATGCTTTTATTGAAAACCTCTTCACAAAACTCAGCGAAGTTAAACCAGGCTTTTATAAAAAAAAAAAAAAAAAAAAAAAATCAAACTATTTAAAAAGTTCCTATGAAAATTCAAGTGAAAAAATTATTTATTTCAGTGAACAGCCAAAAAAATTTGCAAAAATGTGGTGAGTGAGCTGAAAGAATCTAGTGACAACTGGTGAATAAGATCTACAATATGTGTGTGTGTGTATATATTAAATAAGTTACTTTCATGCTACATTTGTGCCATTTTTTTTTTCTTATTTGATGAAGGGTTGCACTTAATTAACTTCAATTGAAACAACTGTTATGTGACTTTGCAATTTATGATGTTTACTTAAAAACTGTTCGAGAAACAATTTAAATTATTTTACCTAAGTTCATACTTTAGCTCTGTGAAAATTTACTGATTCAATAATAATAATTACGAATTGAAAAATAATAATAATAACAGTAACTACTTACACTATTTGCATCATCTTGTTTCATTACAGTTCTGATAAATCTTAGTGTGCCAATTTCATAATCATAATCCGGTATTCCTCTATAAAATAGAAATTTGATATTTCAAATCAAGAATGAAAATTCAGGAGGTTCACATAGATTATTAACATTTTGTAAGTGTACATACATGCAGGGGTCAAAGCAATCAAATAGGAAAATATAGGAATTTCCTCATACAAATACAGGAACATAATTTCAAGAGAAGATTAAGAGATTCACTAAAAACTAATTACCTCTAACATTATTTTGTAATCTCGGAATGATTAAACGACTTTGTAAATAAAATGCCCTAATTTAATTTCATCTGATTTAACATAAAATAAATAAAAAGATCTATTACTGTTTACTTATCACATTATTTAGAATAGAACATATTTCCAAATTTATGATCGCTTACTTGTCTAGCTTTCATATCAGTTTATATTAATTAACATCAGTCCACATAATATTTTTTAAATAATGATATCTTTTTTTTACATTGTAATGTTTAAAAAGTCAAAAAGAAAAAAAAAAAAAAAAAAAATCACAACCCTTCAATTTTACTACATGTAACTGGTTGAATATGTTTTGAGGCTGCTATCAGTGCCTACTTAATGAATTTGGCACTACCCCCCCCCCCTCCAAAGAAAAAAAAAGTAAATAAATAAAAAGTAAAAGAGTAAGTGAAAAATATTAAAATAGTAACGGCATTATGAATTCTTTTGATTGTATAATTTTTTTTTTCCAAGTGATATTTGCTAAGCTCTAAGTAACAATATGTTTAAATTAGGATATATTAGTTTTATTTTAAATTACCTTTTTATTTTATTCATTTGAAGACATGGGTGAAAATTCCTTTACTTTTTATCTAATTTTATGTTAAATTAGCCTTTTGAAAAAAAAAATGTAGGCCTTCCATACTACAGTTAAGGTTTTTTTTTTTTTTTTTTTTAATCGATAAATTGTTATAGCCGTGACGTTGAAATCTCAAGTCCATTGGATTATACTGGAATTGTTTGCGAAGTTAAGTCAATTCTTATTATGAAAGTACTATACTGAATGCCTACGCACATTGTTTTATGGGAATATTTATATTTTTTAAATTTAAGAAAAGTGATTGATAGTGTGGGTGAATATTAGGCAGAGTGAATGTCAAGAAGAAAAAGCAATTATTTTTGCTATGATTGGTATTTTGGAAAAATACGAGAATTTAAATAGGATGCCTATCAGGGAAAGCAGAAAACAAGTAAGAAAAACTTAAACTGAAGTAGTAGAATATAGGAAATATAGGAAAAATGTAAAGAATTATAAAATATAGGAAAATATAGGACGTTTTTCATGATTTTTTGAAATATATAGGAAATATAGGAACACTTTGAGCCCTGTACATGCTGCATCATTTAACCTTCAACGTTCTTTGCTTATGTTATTACACAAACAGACAGTTATATAAATATAATTTATAAGAATGCCTCTCATGAAATACAAGTTATTGTAATTCTTTCAGTGCTCTTGTACACAAACCAGTCGTAATATTTATACCATTGTACATAGAGAACATGCCACAATTAACTTGAATAATGTGTATCATTTTGAAGAAATTCTGAAAATACTTATGGATGCTAGAGGCAGACAGACTAATTCAATCCTGGATCACTCTTAAACATTGCTAGAAAGTGTTAAAAATGTAAATGTAAAAAATAAAACTTAATAAAAATGAAAATGCAATTCCAGCAATTTTCAATTATAGCCTTTAATATACTTGAATATTTTTGTGTAGCTCTGTAAATCTTAATACTAATCATTCTGCATTCTACAGAATTAAGTTTCTCAAAACTAATACTTCAAACTAATGTCATTGCTACAAAATGTATTTAAGAGGGAAAAAAAAAATCCTTGATTTGGAGGAAGCAATAAAATAATGGAAGAAAAATGATTCAGCAGAAAAATATGACTCTCACAATAGCAACATGTATTGAAAAAAGTAAATTTTACCCATAATTTGAAATAATTAAAATAAGTCTAAAACATAATTTGAAAGAATAGATGTAATGCTATGCAAGGACCACCAAGTAACGATTTGGCAGTTTTCCTTCTTGGCCCTTGTTAAAACCCATCAAATTATGTTCAAAAGTAAAGAAAAAAAAAAGGGGGGGGGGGTTAATAGAGGGAAAAAACATTTTTAAAAAAGGGGGGAGGGAATAGAGGGAAAAAAGGTTTTAAAAAAAAGCTAAAATGATTATGATAAATAATAATAATAAAAAATAATAATAATAAAATATGATAAATGATAATAAATCCAAACAACAACAAAAAAAGGTACTTTTCTGTCATCGGGATCAGATTCAAGTAAAGTAAAATAAAAAATATAAAAATAAATGAGGCTTTCATGTATTTATCCCTTTGATAAATAAACTAGTGACAATTTTGATGAATTTGTACTGAAGTTAATTTTTATAAATTTAAATCACATTTTACTGCTCAAATTCCATTATTTTGATTAAAAACAGTTAAATTCTAAAGAATAGTTTTTTTTTTTTCCATTATTGATTATTTATCATGACATTTGGCCACTGTTTTTGATTTGACAAAAATGCCAAATTTGAAAATAGGTTCATTTGGAAATACTGACTGCTAAACAAGTGAAAACCAATCAGTAATAATATTAAAAGAAATCTTACCTTCTTGGTTGAGGCATATTTGCTATTTTCTCTGGTAAACTAGATCTACTTTTCTTGCCATCGAGTCTGTTGCCTTTACCTTGAAATGCCTAAATTATGCAGCCAAATTAAAAAAAACTTACAACTGAATAAAAATTCAAAATCATTGTAGAAAACTATCTACTATTACAAAAATGAATTGACATTTTATTCAATAGGTATTTACCTTACTTAAACATCCTTTTTTAGTTCAGCATATATATTTCGAACCTAATCAGGTCCATCCTCAGTGCTCAGATGATAACTTCTAGCTGGTCTGTATTTATTTATTCCTCTCATTTCTTGGTTTCTTCACTTTGCTTCGTCAACTGGAGATGCTGTTGCCACTCTATTGGAATTAAACTGTGTTCCCTGTCATATCAAAATATTAACAACTAACAACTCCATAAATGATAGGGGACACAGTTTAATTCCAATAGTGTGGCAACAGCATCTCCAGTTGATGAAGCAAAACGAAGAAACCAAGAAATGAGAGGAATAAATAAATAGAGACTGGCTAGAAGTAGCACTGAGGATGGACCTGATTAGGTCCGAAATATATATGCTCAATTTAAAAAGGATGTTTAAGTAAGGTAAATACCTATTGAATTAAATTATATATTAATCCTTTTAAACAAAAAACTATGAATTGACATTGTTAAATAATTAGCGGTGAAACTTTTCGGAGGCTACTCCTGAATTCAGAGTTTTTCAAAAATTTGCTGTTTCTATATTTCATATTGCATTATTTTATTTTTATAGAAAATTCTCATTTTGAATGCCTAATTTGCCTTATAATATTTTAAAAACTCTCCCATTATCAATTTTAATAGGTATAAAAAATACTTTTAATATAGTCATAATAAGTTTCGAACTAGTATTTATTTTGCATGCATGTAACAGTTTTCAGATTCTTTTGCATGTTAAGCAATTTCATCCCCTGATTATTAATAAATTTAATAATTTTTAATTTAGTGAAGGAATATATATAGATAGATAAATATAAATAATTACAAGATAAAACACGTTTCTTCTATTAAATCATGTAAACTTAACAATTCTATGTAATAATAAATACTTAAAAAAAAATTTTTTTGATGAATTATCCCATCAACTTGAAAGAAAATTATCAAAGCATAATACAGAAAGCAATTATAAGAAATTTTCAAAAATTTATTAATTGAATAAAAGTATTAAAAGAATGCATTGTCGTCGTATTCTGAACTATTCTAAAAGTTTCAAATGTCTAGCTAGTCTGGAAGTTAGTTAAAAATTGATTGCAAGATTTGTAATGGACAAACAAACAAAGAAGAAAGCGAGTTAATAAAAACATGGTAAAATATATCTCTGAAAGGTGTCAAAATACTGAAGCAGAACTCGTACCTTTTTTTTCTTTTTCTTTTTTAAGTAAGAGAAGGTTAGTGAAGGGTTAATTCTTTCAATTTGAAACTTTCAAAATTTATTTTGCTTGTTTACAAAGTTTTTATATATTATCTAGGCATATTAGTTAAGGATGATTGCATGTAGGATTTTTTCCTGATTTCAGGAATCTTCACTTATATTTCCTGATTTCAAAAATATTTACTTAATATATTTCCTCACTTCAGGATTTGTTTTTCTAATTATCTTTCAGTGATTGTTTTTAAAAAAAACTATTGTATAATGCAATTTATTTTTAATTTACTAAGATTTTTGTTTTATATTTACAAAACCCTTACATGTATTATATTGGTTATAATCATACACTCTTGACTTCGTTGTACACCTTTTAAACTATACATATTGTTATGAAAATATTAACATTGCCATGTGTAGTAAGTAGATCATACAATAAACAGGTTCAAGTTGATGAATAACCTTGAAACAATCCAATAGAACATTTATTTGTACCGTAAAAGTCATGAAACAGCATTATATACAATTCAGAGCTCAGATATCATTTGTTCAGGAACAATAATCAGCAGCTTGTCTCACAGTCTCTCAATGACAAATGTACAACTTAATGTTTAATGATATTCATTTGAGTGCAAATGAAATCAGTTGGCTTCATTTTAAATTTAGTTAGGGCTTATAGATTATGTTAGTTCTAAACTACTATTTCTTGCCAAAAGTTGGTCACCAATCTTTCCAAGTGACTAAACATGTCACTAAATTCATTGGCAAGACAGACCTCAACTGATGCTAATAAATATACTCCTTGGACTTTTACACAAAACTGAAACTAACATGTAAAAATCCATATTAAACATCTAAGATAAAAAATTTAAAAACAGCAAAACTCTGAATTCAGGTGTTAGCCATGAAATGTTATACCCCTGCTTTATACATAGTTTTACTGCAACAACAGTTCTATTTTTCCCCATCAGTATACTGTAGCCATCACAAAATTTCCTTCTGTATCATCCATATAACATTGCCAACTACTGATTATAAATGCACAAACATTTAATGAACATAGATTTTCACAATAAAGATTTAACACATGTAGTTTGTTATCATTTGAATCAAAGAATGCTGCAATGCAGCTATCTGTAAAATCACAGAAAGTGAACAATAGCGACTACCTGTCATCTGATATACCTCCAAATTGCATCAGTATGATTTTTCATAACATCTATCTTACACAGCCTGAGATATACTGTAAATGGGAGGAAATTGCAGCACAGCAACATACCTGTCAGCTAATGTGCAGCCAAATTAAATCAGAGTACTTTTTCATAATATATTTTTGACATATGAAGTTTAATACAATTACATGTTGTAGAAGCTGAGTTGTAGCCTTCCAGTAAATGACAGAAATCGCAGAATAACAATGACGCATGTCAGATGACATGTACCCAAATTGAATGAGCATAGTCTTATATAACGGACCTAAATTTACTATGTGAATATTAAATTTTTGCAATTATATGCAATAGAAGCTGAGACATAGCTTTTCTGTAAATGGGGAGAATTATAGAATAGTAGCACCACCTGTTGAGCTAAAAGCTAATCAGCATCGATTAAGGAAAATATCCAATTAAATAATATAAACTTTTGTAGAATTCTGTTTATTGTTTTAGGCACTACAGCATCCACAAAATTTTGGACACACACAGAGAGACATTTTTTTATTTATTAAATCAACTGAATTCATCAGAATGAAAAAATAAATAAATAAATGAAAATAATTAATTGCAAAGACAATATAAGGTAAAAGAATTTCTTATGGTGAAACTATAGCAATATTTTTAATATTTATTTATTCATAAAATGAAAAACTTACAAAAAATTGTCCATCTACTTGCATAAGTTCAGATTCTTTTACCACAGAAGGCTATATAAAAAAAAAGAAGAAAAAAGATTTAAATAAAAGTTTCAACTGAAAATCACATGCACAACTTTAATGACTATTAACTGTATACAATGTAATACATCTGAAAAAAAAAAAAAAAAAAAAAAAAAAAAAAAACTCTTCTAATAAAAATAACTAAAAACATAGATTTTTCATTTGAAAAATATTTAATTTCAATGACAAATTTGCTCAGTTATGGAAAAAAAAAAAAAAGAAAAATTCTAAGAAGAAAATGCTGAATGGAAGCCAATTTTTGAAAATTATTTTATAAATTCTGTACACTAAAGGTAAAGGACACCATGTCCAAAAATGTAATTTTTCAGGACAGCAAATTTATTTTTTCAACTTTTTTGCATGTATCTTTGCAACTATCAGTAATCGCTTTATGATATTTTAACACAGTATTAATAATATAATGTACTAAATGAAGTAAGTAACCCTAATTGCATTGTAAGTTACCTTTTCTATTTCTGGCATTCTCAGACCACAGAAAATTTGCATGTCCCTCCGAAAAATTCGACGACCTTATACTTTTTTCCATCAGCAAATAAGAAAAATATCTAATACGGTAATTAGTTCATTTAATTTAAATTAGATTTTAATTAAAGTGTATTATAATTAACAAATAATTTGCATACTTTGTATTTTTGTTGCTTTCTCATCCGAAAAATTTGCATAAATCCTAGTTTAACTGGTTTTTTAATCAACCTTATAAATTTTTCCAGGGCCTTATTTTATTTTAAAACTAGAAGTGTTTATGATTTCTATAGATTTTGCAATATTGTTAATTGCAGGATAAAAATCAGACTAACGATTTGACTTTTTTTTTTTTTAAATATATATATATATATATTAGGAAATTTATAATTTCATAGTAATTAAGATGAGAACATTATGCAGTCATGCTAATGAATTGTAGTGTAATTTGTCATTCTTAATTTAAGATAGATAACAGAAGTGAAACATGCATTTATATGTAAAAAATCTGTTTTTGCCATATTTGCTGGCAAAAAGCTATTTTTGACATTATTTTTAATAATACATTTTGGGGCTAACTCTTTTTACAGAAAAAATGAACATGGTGTCTGTTACATCCAAGGTACAGAACTGTAAACTGAAAATTTATGTTTTACTTTCTCATACTGGATTTTTTAAATTGGCTAATTATGAAAAAATCAATTTTTTTTTTCTTATTGAAAATTAATGAAATATTGTAATTAAATCATATCATTTTACATTGAGGGAAAACAAAAAACTTATTTAAATTTAAAGGAGCTTAAATAAGTAGAACAAATTAGAAATTAGCGATTTAAGCTTCTTGAGAATTTTAGATGAATAAGCATGCATCTTCATGAATTGTTGTAAAAAATCAGAGATGAAAACTACCTTAACATAAAAAACACTGAAAACTGCTACTTGCATGGAGACTTATTAGTGATATATCCTAGAGTTATTATTAAATGAACTAATTTATTAAATGATATTTGGAGATTACTTAGTATATAATACATTATAAAACAAGTTAAACATTCAAAATAACAAATTTCTAGAAAAACAAAATAATTTAACATGAAATTCAGAGACATTAAAATGTTAAAAAAAAAAAAAAAAAAAAAAAAAAAAAACCCTAAATTCAGGTGTAGCCCTGTAAAATTTCATTCCTGGAAGATCTACTTATTATATAGGGGTTGAAAGACAGATTTTTCATGCATAAGTTATGTACATATGTAATATGTAATGTACAGTAGAATCTCGCTATAGCAAACCCAGTATATTATGAACAATTTGGATATAGTGAACCACCGGATATAGCAAACAAAACCTTTGATCTCTTGATGTTCGTTATAGCGGGATTCAATATTCATGGGGATGATAATGATGATATAAACGATGAGGAGTTATTTCGGAGTAACTAATGATCCTTTATTGACATAAAACATTTAAAAAAAGAAAAAAGCAGTTGTAGTCATAATTACACATTCAGAATAAGAAATCGCTCTAAATCCCATAAAGTTTTGCTAACAGGCTGGAAAGACCAGATGCTGCAGACCCCTAAGGGTCGTGGGTTTAAACAACTAAGTCAAGATGAAATCTCTCTTCCTACGTAGTGAAGAGGAGTTTAAATATGTTAGTTTTTATATTTATGACGCGAGAGCTTGTTATTACTTCCTTACTTTAATTGGTTATTAATCTTATGACTGATAATTTAGCTCAGTACCAGATATCCAGGGTTTAATTAATATTTTAGTACCTATTGACCATAATGACACCGAAAGAGGTTTATGTATTCACATAATGCTTAAATTAACCATTAAGGAATTCCTAGAAATTTGATATGTATGATTATGCAATTAATTTAATTTTTCAGATTCTAGTTGTTTATAATTTTTCCAGGATAAATGCCACCTTATAGTACTCATCCAAAAATAAAATAAATAGCACACAAACTTTTTTTTAAAATCTCTTCATAAACTACTGGAGTTATTTTATATATTTTTCCCTTTAATTTTGTCCCACAATGTTTTTGCCTTGAAATATTACCAAAAACTATTTTATTTCAAATGACAAATAAGAAATTTTCAAAGACATTAACAAAATTTAAAAGTTCTTTTAAAGATAGGTTTGATTTGGGGATTAAAGCCAATTGATTATGCTAGGGTCTTAAATCTGAGTAATGTTGTCTCCATGGAAATTATTTTACAGGGTGTTAGCCTGTATTTATGAGATTAATAAAGAAAAGACTGAAAACTTCAAACAACTAGGCCAATGAGTACTACCTGGACTCAAACCTGGTACCTCTCATCTACTACCTTCAAGAAGAGAACTTCTTGGTCACTGGTGGGGCAAAATGCTTTTAAGTATTTTTAAAGATAAAACATATAGTTAAAAAAAAATCACTGTCAGGGCAAAGTACTTTTAAGAACCCTTAAAGATAAAAAAAAAAAAAAAAAAATTTAAACTTTTAAAAGATTTTGGAAAACTTAAACATTGAAAAATACAGATTTAGGTGCAATGTCTCAGAATCTATTGAATTTCAAATTTATGTGTAATTCCATATCAGTACAAAACACAGAGGGATTATTAAAACTATAGGTTGAAGAAAATATGAAGTTTTTCACGTTTCAATCATTTATTTCATTTAATAGCATTCAAACTATCGACCCTGATAAGTTTAGTTGTTTAGTTAAATACAAATACACCATTGACAAACTGATTATAAATAATACAAGATGATGTATCAAGTTGATTAATTTGATTGAGACTCTGATATGGATTACGTAAGTATATATTGAAATTTAAGCAAATCCTTTCTTAAATACATTTTTGTGATATGAATTTGAAATTTTCAAGTTGTCACCATTTCAAAACAAAACAGCAGAGAGTATTATAAAGAACTGATTGCACATACTTTTGAAAGTGTAAAATAATTAGGGAGGCAGTATGGGGACCAAAAAATTTAAAAAATGGGCCCATGGCCTTGAAAACTCAAGTTGTAAGGTTTTTTGAGGATAAGGAATCTACTATACATACTTTAAAAAGTGTAAAATTGTTAGAAAAACAAAATTATTTATAAAATAGAGCTACAGCCTTGAAAATTCACGATTTAGGGTTTTTTGGGGGTGTGAAATTGATTGTGCATACTTTTGCACAATCAATTTCACACATTATAAAGTAATTAAGGACCAGATTGAAAGCAGAGAGGGGGACAAAAATTTTTAAAAGTACTTCGTCTCTGGATGGAACATTTCCACCAAAACATTTTAACAATAATCTCAAACCTATATAATCACAAAAAATAATGTAAAAATACAATTAATATTTCTAAATAAAAAGAGTGGTACTAATAATGTGAAAGACTTTAATTTCTGGGCACCACACTTAGTGGAAGTTTGCAATGGCCAGAATTTTCAAAGGTGTTAGCACGACAAGAGAGGATATAAAACAAGGTTGTTATAAAATGGAGAGAGGATGTTGTAAGCATCACCAAGCAGAAGTTTAGTATAGTAAAAAATTCCAATGGTTGCAAACCAGCTAGTAATAAAATTTACAAAAACATTTCTGATTTTTACTCAATTGAGTAAGTATTTCAAATTATTATCAGAAAAAATACAACTGATACTATATCATACATTTAAATTTTTATTAATATACAAGAGCAAAAAAAAAAAAAAAAAAAAAAAAGAGAGAGAGAGAGAGGGACAGAGAGACAGACAGAAAGAGAAGTTTTAAAAGAAATTTACCATAGGTTCACTATCTGCTACAGGCATTGGTTCAGGTTCTTTATATCCAACAGGAGCTGCAAATTCAACCTGTAATATTATTACACCAATATCAAACATTTGCATAAATATGTATATACATTGTGTAAAAAAAAGTAGAAAGACAGTCAATTTTTGCAAATTATTTTTTGTATTTTTATCCTGGCTATTAGATTCTTATACAGATTTTGTTTAACAAAGTTTTTTTTTTTTTTTTTTTTTTTTATTTCACCTAAAAATGGGATGCACTAATGCAATCCACTAATGCTAATTAGTAGATTGTAGAAAAATTAGTAATAATGATTTCAAGAGTGTAAAAAAAGTAGAAGGACACTTGCCAAAATCCATTAATCGGTGGATTGTGTATGAGTAAAAGAGTAAATATAGAATTTTCTTTAATTGCTTTTGTTGAGAAAAACACATTTAAAAAATTGCATTGTTATTTTCTTTTCAGACTGCCTAGAAGAACACCTTTAAATAATTTTCAAAAGGAGTGCTCGTGTGCCAAGGTAAACAGTTTACAACTACAAAACAAGATCCAAATAATTAATTTTCGAAAAGCGGAAACATCATTCAAAGTCTTAAAAAAAAAAAAAAAAAACAGTGATTACTGTTTATCATGTTTCCTCAGATGGGACTTCTATAATATTTTCAGACGAGAAGAAGTTTAAATTAGATGATATAATATAAATGGTTATGAATAGTACTGGAATTGTCAGAAGGTATTCAGAAAATTTTATTCAACTGGAAAAATCGAGGGAGGGGGAGATGATGGTCTAGTAAGCAATTAGATATGGAAAAAGAACAAGTCTGGTCTTTTTCAGTGGTAGGCAGAAATACACAGTCCATATTGAAGTGCTGAATTCTGAGCTTCTTGCTTATGACTCTGAATTAGCAGGAGTGGATGTTTCAACAAGATGAAGCCTCCATTCACACCAACAACAGAATTAAAAATTGGTTTGCTACAAATAATTTGCAAGTCTTACCAAGGTCAGTTAAAAGCCCTGATCTTAACATAGTGGAAAACATTTAATCAATGGTCGTTTGTCGAGTATAAAATGGTGGAAAAGCTTTGAATTCCTTACTGAGTTCTGAGAAGCTTTGAATAGTTCATAGGATAATTTTTGACAATCAAGAATCCAAACTTCGTATGATTCACTACCAAATAGAATATTCAAAGCCATAAAAAGCTAATGGGAATATTCCTTACTAATATCACTTGTATTTTATATTCTGTATATCCTACTTTTTTTTTTATAGAGTTTAAAACTGTAGAAACTTTTTATTGTCATTAATAATTTATTTTTGAAAATCGTGGTAATGATACTGGTATTTTCTTGTTAAATGATCTGCAAAATGTTACACATAAAAATAATTTCATTAAAAGTAAAAGATTTTCTTTTTTTTTCTAAAAATATCTAGTGTCCTTCTACTTTTTTTACACAAAGTATACTTCTTTTACATGTACAACTGAAGAACTTCTAAAAGTTGTTGCACTCATTAAAAAAAAAAAAAAACTGCATAAAATTCTGTTTATGACAGAATTTAATTTGGTACAACAGGGCTACTTATATTTGTATTTTAACCTTTTAAAAAAAAAAAAAAAAAAAAAAAAAAAAATCTTAAAACACTAGTGTAAATAATCAGGAAATATTCAGCGAGACCCGCTGTCTCCGTGGTCAGAGTACACAACTACGAACCCGAAGGTTGTGAGTTTGATCCTCACCGAAGGGAAGTTAAAAAAAAAAAAAAAAAAATATATATATATATATAAGTTTTTACGGATTTCACAAAATATTTTAAGATAGAGTAAGAAATTAAAAGGTGAAACTGGATATTGGAAGGCATTTTCAAAGTGGAACACTATAAATTGGTAATGATGCAAAATGCCAGATTGAAAGAAATAGTCCTGTCATACTTAAAAAAAAAAAAAAAAAAAAAAAAAAAAAAACTGGAAATTGGGAAGTATTTATAAAATTTAGCTCAGAAAACAATTATCACACTATTTTACTAAATCAAATAATATTATAAGCACTAATTAAACATAAAATTAAAGATACTACTAATACTAATAAATTATGGATTACAACAAAACAAATTTTCAAGACTTTTTTTTTTTTTTTTTTTGTGTGTGTGTGTGTCAATGTATGTTTAAAGTATATAAATTATAATCTATGAACCATAATAAAATAATGATAATATTAATTACCAAGAACAAGTTACTTACATTCATATCACATTCAATAATAGAGACAGCTTTTCCAGGTTTTGTTTCCAAAACACAAAATTCATAAATCTGCAAAAGATCAAATAAGAATTAAACAAGAAAAACAATAACAAAAATAAACAAATTAGGAGGGGGGGGGGGAGAGATGGAGAGAGAGAGATTTAAAATAATAATAGTGATGATGACAGTATTGTATGGATATTTGATATAATAGCACAATTCTTAAAATAGGAATGGTATAAAGAATATAAATTACAATTTGTTTTAAATACTTAAATAAATAATCATAATAAATAAATGTATTTTTGAAGGATTGTGCACAATAACAATAAATTTATTTTTAATATATTAAATGAGTTTAAAAATGATTTTTGAAACACTTAGTATGTATAAAAGTTATAAGATATTACATTTTTATTTCTCCTAACTATTCAATAAGAATATTTTAGAAGATGCAATCTGTTTTCTGAAATTTCCTAATTTATCCTCTTATTGTAAAAAAAAAAAAAAAAAAAAAAAAAAAAAAGACAATGGATGAAATTCTATCTATGACAGAATTTAATTTAGTACGACAGGACTAATGATATTTGTGTTTTAACACCCTTAAAAAAAAAAAAAAAAAAAAAAAAAAAAGTAATAGAGGGCGTTCGGTAATATTCCTAAACACATATTCAAATAGTATATCGATTTTTAATTCAAAATAAATTATTGGAATTTGAATGCATTGATTGTATAGTGTCTTCCCCTAAATGCTTAATACAAATTTACTAAATATTTTAATTTTTAAAATAATCTTAAAAACAATTTTGCATTTATTGTTAATAATTAACAGTGTCAATTTCTACAGAACAAAACATATTTAAAAAAAATTATAAACTGATTATTCAATACTTAAATTATACTCAAAATTCATCACAGATTAATTAATATAATCCATTGACATTCAGGCAAGACCCGTTGGCTATGTGGTCAAAGAACAGAACTACAAACCCGAAGACTGTGAGTTTGATCCTCACTGATGGTAAGTTGAAAAAAAAAAAAAAAAAAAATATATATATATATATGTATATATATATATAAATGTTTTTACGGATTTCACAAAATATTTTAAGATAGAGTTGGTTTAAATTAGAAAATTAAATAGTAAAATTAGAGAGAGAATATTAGAGCATTAGAGTAAGAGAGAAAATAGAGATAGAGTAAGAGTATTAGAGAATTAAATAATAAAATTGGATATTAGCAGCCATTTATGAAGTGGAACACTATAAATTGGTAACTATGCAAAACAGCAGATTGAAAGAAATAGTCTTGTCGTACTAAAAATACTCGAAAACACTAATCTAAATATTCAGAAATATTTAGCCAAGAACCGTTGGCTGTGTGGTCAGAGTACAGAGCTACGCACCCGAAGATTGTGTGTTTGATCCTCACCGATGGGAAGAGAAAAAAATACATACAGAGGTTTTTTCGGATTTCACAAAAAATTTTAAGATAGAGAAAGAAATTAAATGGTAGAACTGGATATTGGAAGGCATTTTTGAAGTGGAACACCATAAATTGGTAACGACGCAAAATGCCAGATTGAAAGAAATAGTCCTGTCGTACTAATAAAAAGACATGTTAATTATAATTAACATTTGGAAACATGAGCCAAAAATGAAAAAAAAGATTATTTAAAAATTTGTGTTTTTCATTCAAATAATGGAATATGAGTAAAGAAATGTATCGTTAAATTATTTATGAAAATTTGTTTCGGTATGAATTCCACAAACTTCCAGATGTAGGAAAAACTACTACATTTAATCACTCTCACTGGAAATTAAAATCTCAAAAATTATAAGCAATATTAGAATCAAAAAACAAATTTACAATGGTATTTTAAAAACAGCAACTACAACTTTGCTATTCAAAAATACGCAGCGAAATAGCGTGCTGTTAATAAAATCATATTTCCAACATTAAAAAAGTGTTAGCCCAAATTATGACTATAAATATCGACTTGCGCAAAATTACATAGGTGTTTTTGAAGTGGAACACTATAAATTGGTAACAACGCAAAATGTCAGATTGAAAGAAATAGTCCTGTCATACTAAAAAAAGAAAAAAACTTTCACCAGATTTTTTAATGTGATTTCTATATTATTGTTGAAGAAAATACAACCTTAAAATTACACTTATCCTAATGGTAAAAAAAAAATCTGGTATGTACCAAATGAGAAGACAAAGTTCACCTAATGAGTTTAACTAAATTATACATTTTATTTTTTACAAAAATATAAGTAAAATTCACAAAAGTAGGGCAATGAAGAAAAAAGAAAAAAGAACACTTGATGAACCTTTGATGATAGAAAATTCCTCACATACACACACACTGATTGATTTCCAAAAACCACTTTTTTGGACTAGGAGATTTTAAAACATGCAAATTAAGTGAAAACTTAATATCCAAATTTTTGATAGAGTTTATATAAATATATGCACACTAAGGGAGAAAAGAAAAAAAAACACACACTTGAATCATTTTTATTTTTCCTTTGAAAACCATCTAATTTAATCATTTAAAAGTAGGGATGAAACAGATAACACATATCCATATCCAGCAGACATTAGTATTCCAGATATTTGATATCCGGCAAAATCACTGTTACATCCCTACATATAAATTATAAAATTGATGATTTTTGAAAGGAAAAATGAAAGTATTCAAGTGGAGCCTTCTTTGTGTTACACTCTAATAAAGTCACTCTAATAAAATGTTCTATAAATTGAATGATTAAAAATGCATAACCAAGTAAAAGTGCATTAAATCTATTTTATGACCAATTAAAACGACATAAATTCAAAGACTAATCAGAATGCAATACATCCTTTAAAAAAATCTCTAAATAATTTTATTGGTTAATTGAATTGTTGATAGGTAGCAATCAATTGAATATAAAACATCAAGAAAAATAATAATAATAAAAAAAAAAGCCTATTAATTTCAAAGAAATTATAGGCAGGGAAGAATCACCATTAAGTAAAATATAAGAAGCAAAATGTTTCTTTTGATGCTATTACATATTCTAATGCATATTAATAATTAAATTTTGAAATTTTTTTTTAGATATAAACATCCATCACTGAAGCAATTGCAATAATATTGAACCACCCATATACTACACAAGTGATTATTTAGTACAATATTATTAAAACAAAAAGTTCTAACAGCTTATAAAATATTTATACAAATATAATACTTTTTAAAATTATTTCCTTTTCTAGATTATCATTAATTATTTCAAATTTAAAAATTAAAAAGGAAAAAAATACCAATAAAATTATTAATATTGCTTCAAAAATATTCAATTAAATATCTATAACATATTATTTAAATAATCTGTTATTTTAAGATTTATGTACTGTAAAAGCACTTATTTTCGCGAGGCTTTAATTTTCGCGATTTTCGCGAACCCATCGTTATCGCGAAAATTTAAGCCTCGCGAAATACTTTTTTTTTTTTTTTTTTCTTAGCAAATAATAATAAAAAAACAGAAATTTTTCAATTGCCAAAACTCACATGCATTGACGGTCCGAATACGAGAAAAGTGAAGGGGGTGTGGTGATTACATTTTCGGTGCAAAAGGGGGGTTCAGAAGTCCCTAGTTTGATAAACAGCATGAGGAAAAAGGGATTGAGAAAAGAAAATTGTTCGGGGGAGGGGGGATGTGCGCGTTGAGCCAAAGCCAAAGTTGATGTATAAGCACCATTGTAAGCACAAATTGTTTTTACAGCGATGAGGAGGTGGGGACGAACTTTTCAGACAAAGGAAATTTCTTAAAATGCCTTATGCAAAAGGGGTTCTATATTTAGGTACTTTTCAACATTAGGATTTTTCAACTTTCGGTTCTGTTCATATAAAATTCGCGAAATTTTCAGCTCGCGAAATCACCTATATCTTCATTTTCGCGAAAATTACGGCTCGCAGAAATAAGTGCTTTTACAGTATTTGGAGGAAATGAAGAGAAAAATCAGATCTTAGAATTTAAAACTTTAAAATCAGAAATATGACAAAACATGAAAAATTTTTATTATAACAAGAACAAGTAACTTGATTTTAGTATGTCACTTGAAAATTCTGCTTAAGTTTTATTTGTTAATCTTCTTGGTAATGGAATTGTCTGCACATTGCTGACAATGGAGCATTTTTAATTATGTAAATAAGTTTAAACAGACACAAAAAATAAAATATGTTGTGGAATTGTAATGTAATATACTTTTAATTGTATTTAGAGTTGTCAGTATATTTATATTTTAAATAGAGAATATCAGAAATTTCAAATGTATCTATAAATGTTTTACAAAGCAATACATCAGAAAAAAAAAAAGAAAAACTGGCTGATAACTATACATATACACTATATACACACAAAATTATATATTAGTTGTTTACCTTATCATTATAATCTATTGCTATCATATCTCCTGTTGTGAGGCAAGCAAAATTTCGCAAAGCATTTTCTAATCTGTCAAAAGTTAAGGACATAGTACATACATTACATAGTATAAAAATCAACTGGATTCAAATACAGTGAAGTATCCATAATCCGAAATTATATAATCCAGCAACACCCATAAACTGGCACTAATGCCATTCTTTTTTTAACTTCCGCCTGTAAATTGTAGTAGTACTCAACTTATTCATAGTATGCTTTCCAACTTTTATGGATCGTTAGTAAAGTTTATGGATTTTTATTTAATTTTATTGATTTGCGGATTAGCATGAATTTTTTACAGATTAATTAGGATGATGGCAAAAATTCCGAAAAAGAACAACGAAATTTTTGTCTCGCTATGGCAAATCCAAAAGTTATTAATAAAAGAGATCGTCTCTATTCCTGATACTGAAAATCAAAATAAACACGACCTAAATCTCAGTCAACATTTTTTTTTGAAGGACTTGAAAAATATGATTTTATCAGTGATAACCAATTAATGAGCGTGAATATATTAATCATTCAACGACAAACTGAAAAAAGAAAAATAATGAAACAAATAAAGTTGACTGACATATTTAATAGAATGCAGCAATGTCAAATTCCTGATCTTACTTGTTATTAAGCCAATTTCAATATCAAATTTTTTTTAACTATTATTTGTACAGAAATAAACGATCTGTATTACTGTTTTGTAATTGTTATTTTGAAAATTTGTATTTATTTCAAATGTTATTTTAATTATTTTCGTTTTTGATAAGGATTTGTATAAATTTTCTAAAGCTAATTAAAAAAAAAAAAAAAAAAACTCTTTAGATGCTGTGACTGACATGATTTCGATATACATTTTTGGAACACCTATAATCAGGAAAATTCTGTAATCCGGCAATGTCTATTTCCCACCGATGCCGGCTTATCGATGATTCACTGTAAAAAAGAAAAGTAATAAAATTTAATCTATGAAAAGTTAATGACAAAACATGAAACTAATTTTTACAATTTTCAAAATTTGTCAATATTTAGAGACTGGCAGTTAAGTAACAAATTCTAAATTCTTTAAAATTTATTTCAGGAATATCATATTTAAAAATCTCAGCTGTGGGAAAATGCAAGAGAATAAAATTTAAGAATGAGTTTAATACATTTAACTTTGAAATCAAATCGCTAATTACTATCATTTTGAAAACTCAATTTACAGAATAGATGAGTAATTACAATTACATAAAAAATGCTAAGATATTCACAAATTGTTATTTAAATAGGATACACAGCTTTTGGATTGGTAATATCAAGAAAGTCTGCACTCTGTGGCTGGAATTTTGAAAATGTTGCAACCGGGAGTGTTTGATTCTCAATATGTACCATACCTCCTTCTTCAAGCAAGAGATTTCTCATCATCTGTCAAATAAACAAAATTCTCTTAAAATGCATACATATGTTCTCCATAAAACAATGTTACATTTGACAGTAAATAAGTAAATAATAATAATAATAAAAAAAAAAAAAATTAGCATAGAACTATAAATTTGCAAAATCAAAGTGATACAGACTTTGATAGATGACTCTGAACCAAACTTATTACGCTAAACATGACAAATTAAAAAACATAATTCTTTCTCTTTTTTTTTTTTTTTTTTTTTTAAAGAAAACAAAAAAAAAAAAAAAAAAAAAAAAAAAAAAGGGCCATTTGTCCAATTGCAATTTGATTATAGCTACAGATATTTTTTAATTTTTTGTAAGGGGAAGGGAGAATCATCAAATAGAATACTACCTTTTACTAGTCCCATGAATCAAATTAGGACTCTAGTTTACCAGTTTGACAACTAATTCAAAGTTAATTCAATCACCCTCTAAATTCTTCTGCAAATACCAACACCTTTTTTGAAAATAAATTGCTTATTCAACTATTTTTTTTTTATACTGTTGAGACAGAGAGATCAATCCTAGATTACTAATTATGCAATATTAATGATTTGATACACAATTTGAACAACATGATTCATTAAAAATCACACACATAGAGAATCTTTTGAAAATAAATAACAGATACACACAAAGAAAAAGAGAAGGAGGGTCCTTTTATCTTTTGATAAAAATTGATAAATTTAAATAAAGTCTAAAAGATTTACAATAAATTCTAATAAAAGTTGTTAATGCTTTAATTTCCTACTTTCTTTTTATATAAGTTTTTAAATTTTGATTCCATATATCGTAATGCTCAAATGTATCATAAATTAAAATGTTATATTCATAGTAAATTAATAATTAAATATTAATGACCTAATATACAGAACATCTGAAATCTGGACTTCTAAAAGCCAAAATTACCCAAAATTCAAACACTGATATTTTTTTTATTTAATCTTTGTTTTCTAAAACGACAGGTGGTGCTACCACACAGATGTGTGTGTGGGGAGAGGGGGGACGTTTAAAATTTTCATTCTGAAAAATGATCATAATACTTGTTACTTTTCTATTTTAAAAGTAATATACAATTGGATTTTTGGTTCTAAGAGTCAGAAGAATTAATTATTCATCCATCCTAAAGAATAGTCCTTTTACTATGTTTTTATTAATTTGCTTTCTTGTTTGTTTGTTTGTCCAATTCAAATCTTGCAATCGATTTTTAACTAACTTCCCGACTAACTAGACATTTGAAACTTTAGAATAGCTCAGAACCCAATGACAACACATTATTTTAATACTTTCATTCAATTAATAAATGTTTTCTTTTAATTAATTAATAAAATGCGAAAATAATAACCTCATAATAGCTTTAAAATTAGCCATTTAAGTTTTATTTATAATTTAATGGTTGCCAAACAAATTTATGAGTTCATTTTTGCAGTGAATTACAAAGTACTTGTTCATTGTCTGCCATTTTGGATTTTTTAAATTTTGATTTTCACTTATAATCATTTGCCCTGTAAATGAAGGAAAAAAATTATAATGAGCGATAAGCTAATCTAAGAACAGCCTCATTTTCTTCTTTCTTCTTTTTTATTTTTTTTTAGTTACTGATTGACTACTAAATAAAAATATGAACAACCATTTAGTTATTATCTATCATATTACATTATATCTTGTCGAGTAAAACTTAACATACTTTTTAATTAAAAAAATAAAAACTGTTCTGAATCTTTCTCAAAAATAATTTTATTCTAATAGTGGAGATTTTTTTAAGCATTATATTTGTAAATAACTTTAAATTTTAAAATATTATGGTATAAGTAACAAATCTTACTAAATTATATATTTTCAACAACAAGCAAATCCAATCACATTACTGATTTACACTTGAAGCTTTTAACAATATAAAATTAATTTAAATGGGTGTGACAAATTCAGTAGATGGCACCACTACATATATTTTATTATCCAAAATCTTTTAAACTCTGGAACTGTCAAGGTCCGGACAATTCTGGATTTGCAATGCAGGGGTTAATACAGGTCGAGTTTACTACCGTTTATGGGTACCTTCACAAAAATCGACCTGGCAAAAAAGGTATCTTCACAAAAATCATACAGCTAAAATCGGTACTTTCACAAAAATCTTAGTCCTCCCAGCAAAATCTAACATTTTTAATTAGCACATTTTCAAAGGAAAGTAATTCGTGCATTTCTGTTGATGCGATTTGCGAAGCAAGAATCATACAGAATGTTGGTTTTAATCTACACACAAGCGTTTGTTATGGGCGAGAAACAGTGCAGCATATGTAAACAAAACGATCCTTGTGTGTATCGGTACAGACACGCTCTGAAATTGTGGCCATAGTGTACTGTTTGCTGATTCGTCAGGTGGTTTAACATTTTGGTGACTGTATGGTGATGTGTTTATCCTCCCTGGTCAATTTGACGACTAGAACGTCTGTCGTCATTCGACGTCATGATGAAATTTAACCTATAGGAGTCTTAATATACCCCACAAATAAAGGACTATAGCCAATCATAGCGCAGCTTTTCCCTACAAACAAAACGAAACTCCGCCTCGTTCTAGTCGTCCATTCATGTATACTGCAGTGATACTAACACAAATAAAAACAACTTCTACTTACACTATCTCTACTGAACTGTTTACTTCAGAGTGAAGTAAGTTTTGGATTTTGGTCCCCCCCCCCCCCCATACACACAGAGAGAAAGAAAAAGAGTGCACTACAATTTTTCACAAAAATAAAATATAGTTAAGATTTTTCACAAAAATAGGTATTAAGTTTGAAATCTTAGATTGGCCCCTGCAATGTTATACAGAATATAGATCTAGATACATGCAACTTCAAAATTAGATAATTACATAAAACATTATGATTATTAAAACAGATACACTTATAAAATCTATACCCAGTATGGCAAATAAACTTTTCCTTCATCAGCCACAAATTCTAACACTCCACAATGTGTAACTCTATTTGTCTTTTTATTTGTGAGTTTGAATAGCATTGGATAAACAATATTCAGACGTGCTAAAAAAAAAAAAGAAAAAAAAAAGAAAAGTAAAAAATTATAAATAGTCAATACATTTAAATGAAGAAAAGAAAAATAAAAGACACCTATTAATTTCAAGATTTTTTTAACAAACAAGAATATAATTTTTTCTTTTAAATTATACATTTTTTTTTTTTTTTTTTAAGTAATCAGCAGAAATTATTTGCTCAAGAGAATGCATAATGTTTATTATAAAAAGCAATGAATCAAATTTTTTACATTTTAAATGTTATGAGTGTTAACTATTTTAACATACATCAGACAATGTATGTTTAGTAATTTTTTATAAAGTTAAATCCAAGTTAAGTATAAAAGACATTGTTAAAGAAAATATCTGGAGTGACTCCATTCGACTTTTCAAACATTATATAAGTAATAAAGAGTTTATAAAAAAATAATTGATAAGAGAAGTATTCTAATAGGTAAGAGAAGTCATTAAATAAATGAAAAAGAAAATTATAATAGGGTGTCTGAGTATTTTTCTTCATATAGTATGTTGTTTAATTTAACACTATTGCACTTCAAATTATTTTAGCCCATAGATCATAATGATAAAGAATTTTACATTGTGTCCTCTAAAAATCTATAAATGCTAGATCAACCAAAATAAAGGTAACCAATAACAAGTATATACGTTTTTAGTTTAATCGGTTGTGGCATTTAGATGCTATCGCATGCAAAATAATTTGAGCCTGCAAGCCTAGATTCCACAAAATTCATACAGCTTATGTGATGGTGATCTATAATATGTAGTATGTAAATTTTCAGTTCATTTGAACAAAGCATTTAGATGCTATTGCCTTTTAAATAATTTGAGCCCATTCTCCATAATGATAAAGAATTTTTTGTTGTGTTCTATAAAAAAAACTAGCGCTAGATTCATCAAGTGATACAGTTTGTCCGACAGTGACCTATAACATGTGTAAAAATTTTCAACCGAATCGAATAAGACATTTAGACATGGTCAAACTTTAAATAATTTCAGCCTATAGATCATAATGATGAAGAATTTTTCTTTGTGTTCCTGTAAAAAAACTGTATTTTTGGCATATGGGCTAGTTATGTATAATCCAACATACTATCCTATAAAAGGAGTTAGCAAAATTTCTTCTGGGCAAAAAACATGATTCAAAGCATAAATCTCTTTAAACTTATCTCAAAAAGGTGATTTTTTAAATGTTTTGGTTGTTTATGTGTATCCAACAGACACTATAAAGGGATTATAAAATTTTCTTCTTTGGAAGGGAGAGGGAACAAGTTTTATAAACAGAACTCTGATTTAAATTATCTCAGGAAAGCAATTTTTTGGTGTGTTGGTTGGTTATCTGCAATCAACACATACTATAAAGAGTTTTAATGACACTCCCCTTTCCTCTCTTTTGAAGGATGGGGGACAAAAAATACATTTCCAAGCATAACTTTATTTGAAATTACCTCAAGAAGGCAATTTTTGATGTGGGAGTTAGTTTTTTTGCTTGGAAATCAATTGCACTTACTTTCATGCCAGCCTGTAAAAAAGAAAAAAAAAAAAGGTAGATGGAGAAGAGTGTATGCAATGTACATAGGTATGACTTTAGCACGCAGTGGGTACTGGCCAGCACCTAACAAAATGCAGATAAGAAAGATGTTGTCGAAGGCACTAGTGACCTAACTGACATTTGTGTGTAAATACATTTGCTTTTGCAACCACTTTCAAGTAACATGCCTGATGCAGGGATCAGGAAAGTACAGATAGGAAAGCTGCTGCTGAAGGCAGCAGGAACCCAAATTGAGGTTTAGACTGATTTTATTTTATTTATTTATTTATTTTTTTTTTGAGATTTTTATAACAAGTGATATAGAATTTTAAGAATTCATTAAAAGGCAAAGAACATGAAAAATATTCTAGCTCAAAGACTTGATTACTGTAAACTGTACTGTACGAAAAACAGAATAAAAACAACATAATTCTCATTTACATTTGTGAGGGAAAATCAATTACATGTTTCTGTTTCTTCTTAACCACTTCACTGGTTATCCCGAGGTAACACGGGGGATATTTAGCCTTCCACACACAACAGTGGCCTGTGAAGTGGTTAAGGAAACATTTTTTCTTGATCCTGCACTTTCATGATCATACCCCTTTCCCATCCCACATTCGCAGATAATCTACAAAAATACTTAAACTTCTACAAATATTCAAGAAAAGACTTAATATACAGGGTACAGGGTATTTATAATCAATAATTTATTGTATTTATACTTACAGGGTATTTATAATCAAAGTTATGATTTCAAATCACTATAATTTTAAAACTACTGTTGAGAATGACTTGATGTTTTACCAGAATAATTGTTAGGCAATAGAACTTTGTTTGGCAAAGAAAAAACAAAAGAATTTCTAAAATGTACCGCTAATCATTCGTAAGATGCTTGTTTCATGAAACTCCTCTTTTTCTCTCGTCACTATCACTGTTTCTGCTGTAAACATGTATTCTTGTCTTTTTTCTAAAAAAGTTGACATAAACCCTTAAAGTCTATTGTTTCCTACTATTCTATTCTATTGCTAACAACACTCCTGTGTATAATGAATCTATTTAGGCATTTCTTTTGAGATTACCTTGACAGCAACATCTATAGGCACATTTTATAAATACTTTTTTCCTTCACCAAACAAAATTCCATTGCCTTATAATTGTTCTGGTGAAATATCAAGTCATTTTGACTGCTAGTTTTAAAATTATAGCGTTTTAAAATCGTAACTTTAATTATAATCACCCTGCATATATATATATATATATTTGCATGTTTAATAGAAACTACTTAAAAGAATTAAGGATGGATTTTGCAATATCTTTAAAATAAAAATATTAAAAATAAAAATATAACAAATATATATATATATATTTCTTTTTTTTTTTTTTTGGCAAATTTTTACATAGACATGCATTTTTTAATTTTTTCCACAAAAACTAATAATAACTAATTAATAAATTTCCAAATCCATCCCTATTTCTTTTAAGTAGGTTTTATTAAACATTAAAAAATAAATAAATAAATAAATAAGGTTTCAGAAAATTTTTGGAGTGGAAGGCTGATATTTTTATACCAACTATGTGAAAAATACCAGAGCCGGGAATCGAACCCGGGCCTTCTGCTTTACGTGCGGATGCTCAAACCATTGAGCTACCCTGGCTGATTACCAGCTAGGCATTTCTCACACAATTTCCGTTGTCAAAGTCACCGAGTCTGTAAACACAGCTGTATCAAGTGACATTAATATTCATGGCACAACTCCAATAGACCACGAAATTTTAATTTAATTTAGAAATTTATTCATCAACCATGAAATATCATTTCAGAAAATTTTTGGAGTGGAAGACTGATATTTTTATACCAACTATGTGAAAAATACCAGAGCTGGGAATCGAACCCGGGCCTTCCGCTTTACGTGCGGATGCTCAAACCATTGAGCTACCCTGGCTCATTACCAGCTAGGCATTTCTCACACAATATCCGATGGCAAAGTCACCGAGTCTGTAAACACAGCTGTATCAAGTGACATTAATATTCATGGCACAACTCCAATAGACCACGAAATTTTAATTTAATTTAGAAATTTATTCATCAACCATGAAATATCATTTCAGAAAATTTTTGGAGTGGAAGGCTGATATTTTTATACCAACTATGTGAAAAATACCAGAGCCGGGAATCGAACCCGGGCCTTCCGCTTTACGTGCGGATGCTCAAACCATTGAGCTACCCTGGCTGATTACCAGCTAGGCATTTCTCACACAATATCCGTTGGCAAAGTCACCGAGTCTGTAAACACAGCTGTATCAAGTGACATTAATATTCATGGCACAACTCCAATAGACCACGAAATTTTAATTTAATTTAGAAATTTATTCATCAACCATGAAATATCATTTCAGAACAGCTGTGTTTACAGACTCAGTGACTTTGCCAACGGATATTGTGTGCGAAATGCCTAGCTGGTAATCAGTCAGGATAGCTCAATGGTTTGAGCATCCGCACGTAAAGCGGAAGGCCTGGGTTCGATTCCCGGCTCTGGTATTTTTCACATAGTTGGTATAAAAATATCAGCCTTCCACTCCAAAAATTTTCTGAAATGATATTTCATGGTTGATGAATAAATTTCTAAATTAAATTAAAATTTCGTGGTCTATTGGAGTTGTGCCATAAATATTAATATCACTTGATACAGCTGTGTTCACAGACTCGGTGACTTTGCCAACGGATATTGTGTGAGAAATGCCTAGCTGGTAATCAGCCAGGGTAGCTCAATGGTTTGAGCATCCACATGTAAAACGGAAGGCCCGGGTTCGATTCCCGGCTCTGGTATTTTTCACATAGTTGGTATAAAAATATCAGCCTTCCACTCCAAAAATTTTCTGAAATGATATTTCAATGGTTGATGAATAAATTTCTAAATTAAATTAAAATTTCGTGGTCTATTGGAGTTGTGCCATGAATATTAATGTCACTTGATACAGCTGTGTTTACAGACTCGGTGACTTTGCCAATGGATATTGTGTGAGAAATGCCTAGCTGGTAATCAGCCAGGGTAGCTCAATGGTTTGAGCATCCGCACGTAAAGCGGAAGGCCCGGGTTCGATTCCCGGCTCTGGTATTTTTCACATAGTTGGTATAAAAATATCAGCCTTCCACTCCAAAAATTTTCTGAAATGATATTTCATGGTTGATGAATAAATTTCTAAATTAAATTAAAATTTCGTGGTCTATTGGAGTTGTGCCATGAATATTAATATCACATGATGCTGTGTTTACAGACTCGGTGACTTTGCCAACGGATATTGTGTGAGAAATGCCTAGCTGGTAATCAGCCAGGGTAGCTCAATGGTTTGAGCATCCGCACGTAAAGCGGAAGGCCCGGGTTCGATTCCCGGCTCTGGAATTTTTCACATAGATGGTATAAAAATATCAGCCTTCCACTCCAAAAATTTTCTGAAATGATATTTCATGGTTGATGAATAAATTTCTAAATTAAATTAAATAAATAAGCTTATATATATATATATATCTGTAGAAATTTTAGCATTTAGAAGATTATGAATTCAATAAAAAATACAGACTAAGAAAATGTAAATTAAAGATTTTAAATCTGTAAAATATACATCAAAAACCATTAGAATTGTTACCTGAACATATGTTTTATTGAACAAACCAAATATATAGATTAATTTATAAATATTAAATGGAAATATAAGCTTTTATATGAAACATAAAGGTGGCAATTCCCCTTAAAAGAAAAATAAAAGAATATTATTGTATTAAGTGACAACCACTATTTACTTTTTAACTCTTGACTTGGTTTTGATCATATGGAAATTTCAAATATTTTTTCCCTCATTAAAGCTTAATAAAGGAATATTTTTATTAATCTTTGCTACGAAAACTGATGGGGAAAAAAATTACAATTACAAACAGTGCAGCATTACATCAAATCAATGCAAAAAACAAATTGTAAAATTCTTTAAAAATAACATTCTTTTAAGAAAGAGGTAATTCAAAAGAAAAGAAAAAACACTCTTCTTAAAATTTAAAAATATGTATATATAAAATGTATCAAGTTCCACTATTATGTATTTATTTCACTCAAATTCATGAGCACATTTTTGGTTTTAAAGAATGCAAAAGATACTAACTAAATCATTTTAGAAATTCAAAATTCAGAAAGACAACAAGGAATCATACTTACTTAAATGATCCAAGGCTGAAGGAGGCATAATAACTAAAAATAAAAATTGTATTTAGAAATTTTTGTTCATGAATTTATCAACTGTGAAGATTAATTTTAAATAGGTTGGAGTGTAAAGGTTGATTAATTTTTTTAATAGTATATAATAAAAATGTAAAAAAATTAATCAACCTATATAAAGTTAATATGTAAATAAATTACGCAACCATTACACTCCAATGTATTTAAAATAAAAATTGTATATTGTTAGCACAAAGAATAATTCGCAAATATATTGCGCTTTAATTAAAACTAGTATCGCCCAGTGGTCGAAATTCGACCATTTTTTTGCAAAGCAAGGCAAAGCAAAGTTATTGCCTTGTCCTAAACGGAATGCAATTGCAACACAGCTGCGGCAATTGTTTGCCGATATTCACTCTAACTGAATCAGCAGAGTTTTACTTAATATAACTATTTCTCTCTGTAAATGTTAGCCTTTCCTGAAATGAGAGAAAATCGCAACGTGAAAACGCCCCTTGTTGGGTAATACAGCCCAAAAGCTAATCGGTACCATGTCAAACCAAATATCAAATTCTGTTAAATTAATTCGATTGGTTCATAAAGTACAGAGTTTGAACTCAAAAAGAAAGATATTTTGCAAAAATGGTCGAATTGAGTTCGGGAAATTTCAAAACGTGTATTTTTATCGAAAACCGAAAATCTAAAATTTTCTGAATCTTATATTTTCTACTTATATATACAAAGGAAGGAATAATAAATCAACTTTTTTAAAAATAAAAATCAGTAGTCAATTTCAGTTAATTGAAATGCAAGGAAATCTCAAAACGTGTAATTTCATCGAACACCGGAAATCAAAAGTTTTTCCGTATCTTCTACTTGCTTCTTATACCCGCAAAAGCTAGCAATAAATGCACTTAAAAAAATAAAATAAAATAAAATAAATAGTCAATTCCAAACGATAAAAGAACCAAATATTTAAATAAATAAATAAAGTCACTTTTTGTTGCCAAAAGACAACTAACAAAGAACATTTGAAGTTTCAAAAATTAAATGATATATATTATTTACATATTAATACACAAACATGAAATTTATCGTACAGCTAATATCTCTTTAAACTACAGTAGTGTTGACTCTAGGCCGATTTAGCAGGGCGCAGCGCCTGGCGGCCCATTACTAACACATTTTTGCGCCCCGCGGCCCTTACTAACTTATTTCTAGCGCCCGGCGGCCGTTACTAACTCATTTTTAGCGCCCCGCGGCCCTTATTTGTATTTTTCACAGGGTTCCCAACTGCTCCGATTTCTGCGAAGTTTCTCCAAAAAAAAATGAAAAAATTTAAAAACTCCGCGAGTTATTTTTTATGCGCCGCAAATTCAGCCTTGACCACCTAGCTAAATATATTTTATTGAATACAAAAAACTGAATAGTGGCAGACACTGAAAAAAAAAAAAACTACTATTCTTTTTTCTTTTCTTTTTTGCCTTGCACACATATCGCGATCCAATCCTTATCAACTTTTAATTTTGCATTTCCAACAGTTGCCGCATAAACATTATTCTTTTAATTTTATTTTTTATCTATGAAAGCCCTTCAACTCCTTTTGAAAAAAAGAATTAAAAAAAAAAAAAAAAAAAAAACAACAACAAAACTAACTTTTACAATCTAGCTGAAGAACCACACGCTTCATCGTACAATACTCATAAATAAATAGTAAAGAAAAAAAAAAAATTCTAGTGCTAGGCATTGCGTAATCGAAATATTGCTGACTCAGAAGTCAGAACGGGTACAAGTATTTGTTTACATTAGCTGAGAGTGTGCTTAATTAAAACCGCAAGCTGGAAGGGGGGAAGAAAGAAACGGAATGCTACGATTGATTATCTTCATGGGTTATCTTAATGCTTAATAAGTCGCTTAAAAATAATACTTTCTAAGGAAAAAATTTGTTTAATTATTTATTGATAAAAATAATGGATTCAAAGCTACTGAACTTTAAGTACGATTGACAACGCAAGGAATCTAAGACCAGGAAGAGCTATCTTCCGTGGGAGACTTTCTAAAGTGTCTTAGGCCGTAATCACGCGAGTTTTGGAGAAAATAGTATTCAGTCAGACTTTAACGGAGGAATTGACCTCAGTAATAGGAAACTTTCTTAAGTGTTTTAATATACAAAGTTTCTGAGAAAATCATGGAAAATTTCAAACTTTATCGTACCAAGTATCTACCGTTGGAGAAAGAAAAAGAATATTTTCTGTGTTTTTTGTTGGGATAACTGAATACGCGATAACTTAGTTTTTATAGTGCGTGGGTGATTCTAAGAAATTTTCATATCAGAAAATGGGACTTTCACAAAAATCGTCGGATTTAAAATGGATTTGGCAAATAACATCTATTTTAGCAATTAGTTTACGATTACATAATTTTAAAAATTAGCTGTAAAATAATTCCGTATTTCTATAAAAAGACACAAAATTATACGTATAATGCAAATCATGTTTGAAAAAAGCAAGAAATTCATCGATTAGCATCAAAAGCCTTTTTCAGCGATTAATTGCGATTAAACATAAATTTTGTTAATTAGCGGCGAAATGATTGCGTGTTTCCGTTATCGGTTACTAATGTATCGCGATTTACTGAAATCAACTAGAGGGAAAAAAAAAAAAAAAAAAAAAAAAAAAACTTTATTGGCTAGCAGCCAAATGATAGCATATAAAACGTAATTTTTTTTTATTATTCGTGGGTAAGCGATCCCGTATTTGCGAAATCTACTTCAAAATTATTCCCGATTTCCGAGATTCCGCTTAGAAAATAATAATAATAATAATAATAGAATGCAAATTTCATTGATTAGTGGCTAAATAGTTGAGTATTTAAGATTCAGCTTTCAGAAGAACGCATTTTTCATAGATTAGTAGCTAAATAATAGCGTGTTTCGACAATCGGCCGCATAATAATCGCGTATTTCAGAAATCTGCTTTGAAAAAAATTGCGCAATTTTTTACCTATTAAGAGAAAAAAAATAATTTAGTTCCGAGTAAACGTAATTTTTGACAATTAGCTGTGAAATAATCCGGTGTTTTTTAATTCATCTGTAAATTTTCACACATTTCTGGATTAGGTTTTGAAAAAAGTGCGTATTTCATCGATTAACAGCAAAGTTTGGTATTTGGGGGATGTAGCTTTAAAAAGGGCTCAAATTTCATCGATTAGCAGCCAGATAATTGTATATTTCGTAAATAATTAACCCCATTTTCGATATAATTAACCGCAAAAATATCGCGAATTTTAGGAATCATCGTTGAAAGAAGAGTGAATTTTATCAATTAGTTTCAAAATTATAGTATATTATTAGCAATTATTTGCTATTAAAAGTAGATTTTGTAAATTTGCAGTGAAATAATTAAAAATTTCGGCTATCGGTCGTAAAAATATCGGGAATTCTGTCAAATACGGGAAAAATAGCATATTTAATTAACGGTAAAAACGTAACTCTACCTCCCCCCCCCCCCTCTCCTCTACGAGAAACTCTCGATTTTTGAGGTATATTTAGCAATAATCTTAAGAAAGAAAGAAAGAAAAAAAAGTTTCAGAAAAGTTCATGGCTGTTAGTTTGCACTAAAATTGAATTTAATGTTGTACAATTTCAATTATTTTATTGTAGATTCAGTTTTATTACATTTTCTAATATCCAAACTATTAAAATTGTCCATTATTTTGACTTTATTATTACTCCAAAAATTTAAGATTGTGTTTAAAAAAATTCAATTTTTGTATCTGTTTAAAGTATAGCATTGAAAATTTTTTCACATCAACTGTCTTGTTCTTGTAATTAAACAAGTTTCTTTTGAATAGGCATGCACTAAATGTTTGATTATTACTGAGTAATGAATATTCAGTATACCAAATAGTAACTAAAAATTCGGGGCTACATTTTGTAAGTGATATATTTCATTCAAAAATGTAAAAAATTTTCAAAATTGTTTCTCATAAAAATCTGATTTTGTCTTTGTGCATTCTATGATATAATATTACTTGTACAAGCTTTTTTTTTTTTTATATCTGATTTTTCTTTTATTTTAAAATTTCATTATTTTGTTTATTTATTTATACCTTGGATACATTGCTGCTATAAAAAAAAAAGTTTTTTTTTTTTTTTTTTTTTTGGGGGGGGGGGGGGGGTTACATTTTGTAAGTGATATATTATGAAGATGTTATAGTGCCCTTTTTGACTTATTGAGAATATTATAGTGCCCCTTTTGAGAGTATTAAAGTGCCCTTTTATCGAGTTCCCCCCAGCGGCCCTTTTGTTCTAGAGTCAACACTATACAGCTGACATAAATCATAAAACAAAAAAGAAAGAAATTAGATCATAAATAAATTAGAAAATAAATTAAATGATTTCTCTTAAATCAAATCCTTAGGAAATGTTTTTGGTGATTCCACAGACGGCCAGTGACGTCATCACTTCGCTTGCGTATAAAGATGCTATAAAAATTACTGTGTCTGTGGTTTTATTTGAGTTTTATGAAATTGCCAGATTTAACAACTTTCCACTTTTAGGTATTTTTTAGTGTAAAGGAATACGTGTATGAAAGGGAAAAATGGGGGAAAATGCATAAAAAATAAAAGTATTTTTAAATACCTTCTTGACATCGTAAGAAAATAATATTTGTATTCGCACCTTCCGGCTAACCATACCTTTCGAATGATACCATTTTCAACCCTCTACTCCCATAATTAATATGTTAAAAAGGGACAACAAATTTTATGCTTGCCTATTAATATATAGATAACATTTCAAATCATACATAGAAATACATAGTCAATTATTGTTTGAAATATTCTGATAAATTATACAGCAACTTTTATATGACTATGTTTTAATGTTCTGCTTCATAGCATTTCATTGTTAACATATTATTTTGCATATTAATCTCCAAGATAATATAACTTTATTGTAATTTTTTTTTTAAATTTATGGTGCTAGCTTACAAATTAAAATAATAGTTTTATTTATTTTTACTATTTTTTAGTATTTAATGCTGTTGACTTACAAAGATTACATCATGCAACAAATGTTTCAGGTTGAAATAACTGTATTTTAGAAGTTTATGGTGTTTGATTATTAAATTTACATTCATTGTGCAACAAATGTTTCAGGTTAAAATAACTGTTGTGTATTTCAGCAGTATATGGTGTTTGTTTAAAAAAATTTCAATCATAATGCAACAAATGTTTCAGGTTGAAATAGTTGTTGTGTTTGCTTACAAAACTTTAATTCATTATCAAGAGTAAAAATTAATAAAATTAAGTCACTGGTCCTAGGATCAGTAATTTAAAAATTTTACCGGTCCATACATACTTTCACTAGTCCATTCACCCATTCTATTATATTAAAAAAAATATTTAAAAATTTGTAAAATTTTAATAATCACCATGTAAAATAAATGTAAATGGCAGATATGATAATTTTTTTGTAAATCAATTAAAAAATACAAATGAAGTCTTATATAAATAAAAAATTTATGCTTTGATAAACAGCCAAATGTCACATATTTAACATAGTATTTATTAAACTAAGCAAAGCATTAAAAGTAAAAAAAAAAAAAAGTTCTTAGAGTGAAATTAAATGAAAAATTATAGAGAATAGGTGATATTGACAATTATAATGAAGTACTATGCTTACTATTGTCATACCATAGAATTCTATGACAAACTTACAAGCAATTTTAGAAAAAATGAAAAAACTTCCCTGATCCGTTGAATATTTTTGTGGTCCCAGACGAATGGACTACTGTTAATTTTGAGCTCTGATTATGCAACAAATGTTTCAGATTGAAATAATTATTGTGTATTTTGGCAATTTATGGTGTTTGCTTAAAAAGTTTTTATTCTTCATAAAAGGTGATGTTTACATTTTCATAGTACATCAATATTTAACTTTAATAGAACAATTTTAAGGTTTTCATATTTTAAAAAAGAAATATTATATAATTTGAAAAATCAGTTAATACTTACTTTTGCCACCTCTTTCAACATCTTTGCGCTCATTTCCAGGTATCATGCAAACAGAATAACATTTATATTGGGTATTAAAAGGCCGGACAGGGACATGAAATGAATTGAAATTAAACTGAAATAAAATAACATCTTAGTTATAAATAATACAAATATCTTATTATTGAAATAAACTTTTCTGTAATAAGTTTACAACAGGGTTGTCACTCAAGCAGGAGAATGAAATTCCCTGACTTTTAAAGGTTTTCCAGAAATATTCTAAGAAAATTCTAGTCTAACCGTATATTCAGCATTGGTTGTGTTGAGGGCAAAATCATTATGGTACCACTTGAAATCACAAAAATTACATACAACAGGGATGGAACACAGGCGCAGAATTCTTACCGGAATCTGCTTAAGAAATTTCTCTACCTATAATACTGTTGATTTAAGAAGTATAAAATTTTCTTACATTGATAGTGGTAAAAATTCTGTGACTGTGTTCTATTCCTGATATAGTAGTAGCATCTGTTGCTTATAAGAGAGATAAGAAATTTCTTTCATGGGCGCAAAAGAAGGGTGGGGGTGTTTAAAACAAATGGCGGAAGCTTAAAAAAAAAAAAAGAAAGGAAGAAAAATGACCCTACATTGGCGGAAAAATTGTTTATTTTTTGGTAATGATCATATTGAATTCCCAGACTTTTCCAGATTCTGGGTCTGGCTAAAATATTCAAATTCCCTGACATTTCCCTGATTATTCCAGGTTTTCCAGGTAGCGTGGCAACCCTGTTGCAAAACAAACTTTAGCTATAGTTAAAATATAAAATGCTTCACATATATATCAGGTGATTTGGAAAAAAGTGCTATTATGATTGTCTATTAAGCTAAGAATCATAGAAACATACTTCCAATAACAAAATTTGTTCAAGGAGTAACTTTCAAATATACACACACACGCACACAAAAAAAAAAAAAAAAAAGAAAGTGTGTATGTATACTAAAATACAAAATTAAATTTTTAAATTATTCCTCCTTCTACAGCATTTATATTCGGAAAAAAATTGCCTTTTATCTAAAGAAAAGAAAAAAATCCTCATTTATCTATATGAAATACTTTACAAAATATTTAATTTTCAAAATGTTGTCCATTTTACCTAACCTACTATATTAGCAATCACTTTGTGTGTGTGTGTGGGGGGGGGGGTCTTTTCTTTAGGGGGTTAACAATGAAATTATGATAGTTAAATAATGATTCCTTTCCTTGAAAACAATAGTTAAATTGATTCAAAAGCAAGAAATTGTTTTATGGGTCTATACACAAATTATGTAGTACCACTTTAATTGAAATGAAAAATAACTTATTGAACTATCAGTTGTTATTTGAGTTTTCCTATTAACTCAATAAATTGCTGCAAGGTGCATGGGAGAATTTTAGAAGTTCTAAGGAAAGGTATTTTTCTTTTACATTTTTTAAATAAAGAATTTATTTGGAATTTTCTATCAATTTCATATATATATATATATATTTATATACAGTACACTCTCAAAAATCCGCACAGCTTAAAACGAAGTGTTTTGCAGATTTCTGAATTTTGCAGATTTTAGAGTAATTTCATTTATTTACATCTAAGAACCTCATTTAAGTAGAAAATCTTTAAGAAACAATTTATTTGTTATACATACAATGCTGAAATAAAGAGTGCCTAATAAAAGTACAAATATTTCATTAAATTTTTATTAAGGAGCAATTTTTATACATCATATTATAGTTACAAATTATCTAGATTTTTGAAAAGTCTTATCAATAGTAGTTTAAGTAAGAATATTCATACATATTTATTTTCCTATAACCTGCAAAAAAGTCAGCAATTATTGGTCAATGACATAAGTTTGTGCTATGAGAAAGTTTGAATATTTATCTTATGTGAGAAAATCTTTCATGAAACCTTTTCCTTCTTCCTCTAAATTAATATAATTTATTTTTTGATAATTATACATAATTACACTTATAGTTTTCTTCTCTGCAATATGCTGAGTGATTGGTGATTCATCAGCACCAGTTAATAATTGATTTATATTTTAATACAGTTGAAGTTTTGCAATCCACTAATCAACAAATCAGTTGTGACAATGTTTGTTTACATTGCAAATGATATGCGAATTTTAGAGAATTGCAGATTTTAGGGTTGCGGATTTTTGAGAGTTGACTGTATATGATTTAATAAGTTCAATTTTGATATATATATATATATATATACACACATATTTAATAAGAAAATGTAATACAAGATCAATGGTCTATGGTATTAATTTTTTTTTAGAGTTGTAAAAAGAAAGGTTGCCAATTCAATCTTAAATTTTGGTTAACAAATTATTTGGTAGCGATTACATTGATAATCAAAGATGATCTTCTCTCGGTAAAATCAAAACGTGAAGAACTCCAATGTGCTAACTACTATAATATATATTTTTTCTTTTTTCATGCACATTCTTTGTTTAGTTTTTGTTTAAATTCTCAACTGAAGCAGGTGAGAAAACAGTGGGGGAAAAAAAGGTGATAAGGGTAATTACGCTTTTTATAACTATGACAATTGTACTTAAAACATCCAATAAACTTAATTTTTAAATTAATTTATTTTACTAATAGTTATTCTGAATCACATTGTACTTTAAAAAAAAATTATTTTTTTTAAATGTTTAATATTTTATTTTGAATCTGTAAAATGCAGCTTCAAAATAAAACATTAAAAATTAAAAAAAAAAAAAAAATTAAAAAAATGGTAATCAATTTAACAGTTGTGAATTATCTGAATTTGATAACAGAATTTAAAAATATATAAATTATTTGATGAGTGAACACAAAATTCTTCACAAAATAACACTGGCTTGAACTTTCGCTGACAATAAGTGCAACAGCCTCTTAAGAGAAAACCATAGCAACATCTATTTTTAAATAACTCTGTATACATATAATTATCCAAACATTAAATACAAGGTGTAAAAAAAATAATTATAATAAATAGTAACTACAAAAAAATCAATTTACTTTTTAAATTAATATTTTGTGACTGATTGCTTTGAAAGCAAAATTAGATTTGGTTAATATATGGCAAGCATGCAAATTTAATATGCATAGCAGCCAACTTTGCATCTTAAAAAATAGGAAGATTTCTACTTGAAAGTTGGAAGAAAAAGCAATAAGAAATACATAGAAAAATTTAAAACTACTATATTTTTTTTTAACAATTTTAAGATAAATTTGATTTTTAATACAAAATATATAATATTTTATAGCAAGTCAGGGGTCTGTCCAGAGGAGAATGTGTGTCTGTTAAAGCAGGGTTGGCCAACCCGCAGCCCACAAGGAGACTAACGATATTTAAAGTTCGACAACTTTGATTAACACATTAAAAATTAATAAATCCATTTTAACTTTTCAAAGTGAAAATAACTTTTAATGATTATGGTAACTAAAGAACCACACTGTTGTTATGAAATATTACAATAGTGTAACCACGTTTCCTATGCTTAGCAGTGAGGATGAATCCAAAGGCTTGGAGGGGTGCCAAATTGACCAACAAGTTGGGACTGGTAAACATCCAGTCATTCGGTGGTCCCTTATTGCTTATTTTCTCTCAACGACAAGGGTTATCACCCCTATTTTAACACTAGATTTGTTGAGTTTGCACTTGCACCAAAGCTTCCACGGTCGCAAGAAATGTCGTTAAAGAATAGATCCATCATTCATGTATAGTCATACATTTTTCATGACTCTAATGTTAATTTATGAATGAAAATAATTAAAATTAATGTATTCTGATCTGAATCTTCACCCTGCCCTCTCCCTAAAAAAAGTATATACATACATGATTCATACATTCACACACATATATAAACATGAACATATATACATATGTTGTGGCCTGCTTGAATAAAATAGATTTCCAATGTGGTCCATCAAGTGTTTTGGGTTGGACAAGCCTGCGTTAAAGGACCCTTCACAAAATTTTTATCCTTAAAAACAGATCTTTGATAAATCTATTTCATTTCAAAAATGAATATTCCATGGAACGAACAGCTGCATGGAATGGGGTTTCTTTATTTTAACGAACAATACTTGTGACTTTTTCAAAAAAGGAAAAGTTGGCAGCTATGAATAAATAATTTAAAAGTAAGTATAAATAAAAAACAATAAATGTTAAATAAACAAAACTTTTAAAAATTCATGAAATAACTTTTAAAAAATATATAGTAAACTAGAATTTTCTTTTTTAATATATGTAAATCTCATTCTATTCTCCCAAAACTTTTTTTTTTTTTAATGTAAGTACCTTATATTTGCATATATATATATATATATTTAAATAACATTTCCTAAAATGTGTGTACAGTTCACATTCCAAGGAGACATACAAAATATTCCTATTATTCAAACAATATTGCTTTTTATGCAGTCTTTAAGAAAAATAAGGCTAAGTTTGATTTAAGTAGTATTTTGAACTAACCAAACTTGAATTTAGAAAACTTACTGTATAAATAATAACTGTTTGAATAATATGAATACATTAATTTAATGCTGACTCTAGAAGTAAAGGGCTGCCAGGCAGAACTCAAAATAAAGGGCAACATGTTCTCAAAAAGGGCATTACTTGCCTCCATTAGTGCTTGAACCTTTTTCTTTATGATTTTTGCCCTTTGTACTTGCTCTTGTGGGAATGCTGGCAGGATAAAACAGAATTACAGATGTTGTCAATTTGAGTACCAGGAATCTGTCCGCAGAAAGCTGTGTAGCAAGTAGAAAAGTGCCTAATGGTCTATGGGCACTAATATTGAAAAGGACTGCCAGGTGCTGCACCCTGTCAAATTAGCTTAGAGTCAGCACTATAGATAAATACAACTTATTTCAAGTAAAACATGCAAGTTTAAAATCTTTTAAATAAATAAATAAACCAAAAAAAGTAATAAATTAACTTACGATAACATTTACATTTTCAGATATTTTTCTGTTAAACGGACACCAGTTAGGATTATTAGAAAGAAAAGTGAAAGACATAAAATATGAAAATGGTAACGTCTTTGTTGCTGAGAACATATAGCATTATTTGATTGTATCTTTAACAAAATGTGCCCATGAGGCAAGAAGGCCCTGGAACTTAAAGGGACACCAAAGCAGGGGTGAAAAATGCTCGGACCTTGACCTTGAAATTTCCTTCAAACATGTTCAAAATTTCCTTCAATATTGCAAAAATCTATTTTGTTATATAAAGCCATTTTTTCTATGTAATAAGTGTTTGAGAGAGTAAGTATATACATTATAACATAAAAATGCAGCTATTTATATTTTAAGTATTACAAAGTTTGTTTTTTAGCATACTGTTACTTAGATTTTCATCATTACTTTCTCCTAAGAAAGTATCAAAAATTTACTAAGGCAGTTGAAATTTCTCCCCGAATCTCATTCGGGCATTCTAACATATTCTGCACCCCTACACCCAGGAAAGAATAGATAATAAAAAAAAACTCGCCACATGGCAAACACAAACAGGGCTTAACATGCTAAAAAGATCTCTTTAGCATTTCAGGTAAAATGCATAAACAGTATTTCAGCTTTTCCAAAAGTTAATTGAAAAATTCGATTAAGATTGGCAAGTTTGGATGCAAATTAATTACGACCTTATTGTTATTATTATTTTTTTTAAATAAATGTCAGCATTATAATTGAATGGGGGGGATGAGAGAATGAGGGATTCAGAATTACATGTGAAATAAAACTGTTCTTAAACCTATTTTATATTATTTTTAAAATAGATGGATCTTTATTACCTTATTGATCTTTCAACTTAATGCGCAATCTTGTTTTTTAATATTGAAAAGAAGGGTAAGAGAAAATCGTGTGAGTGGCACACCAGATTACTTTTCATTTAACTAATTAATTCATTTGAAAAGGAAATAATTATATATATATATATTTCTTTTAAATGTATTTATTGAAAAAACTGGTAATACAGTAGAAAGGATAAAACTTATTAAAATTTAAGTTTGATTAAAATTCATTTTATTACAGTACGACGCAAAAGTTAAGACAATGACGTTATTCATCTTTAAAATTTAGAATTATGATGTCAGAATTACAAAAACCTGTATATATATTTAAAATATGTTTTAAAATGCTATAATCAATAGACAGTCATTTGATTTGCTATAATTTTAATTTTTCTGATAAAAATAAAAATTTGCTTGTCGCAAAAGTTTAGACACGATTATATTATGAGTTTCTGTGAATATTTGCTGACATATGCAAATTTAAAATCGATGATGTCACAGATTTTGAGTACTTAAGTTCTGCAAACAATAACACTTCGTAGTTGACATGCTGCGAGCTAATAAATTTCAAGGGAATGAGGTTTCAATGATTTGGCAGTTGAAAGCTGAAGGGAAGCACGTTTCAGAAATTTTGACTATTATTAATAGATCTAAGAAATCTATTCATGGAGTTTTATCGCGTGGTTGTGATTATAAAGCAAAATGTAGATCTGGGAGGCCACGTGTAAGAAATATACAAGAGGACAGCCTGATACAAAGACTAGCGAGTACCCAACAAATGAGTGTGCGTGGAGTTCAAAGGTCATCGGGACTCTCTGTATCAAATGATACGATTCATAGACGAATTGTGTAAAAAGGAACAACAGTTTATAGCAAAATGTAAAAGAAAGCAGCTCTGAAGCCACATCATAAGTTACAAAAAATGTTGTGGGCTCGAAAGCATATGTCATATGTACAGAAATGGCAATCAGTCATATTTAGCGATGAAAAAAAGTAGAATCTAGATGGTCCTGATGATTGGCACGATTGTGGAAGTAATCTCCAGAATTTTTCAATCGCAGATAAGGAGGGGGCTTGGTGATGATTTGGGCAGCCATTTGCTATAACGGACAAGTATCTCTGACCTTTGCCAGTGATCGTCAAATATCACAGCATTATACAAAGACATTAGAAAAGAACTTAATGCCATTTGCTGAGTTTCTAGGTGGCCCTCAGTAGCAATTTCCACAGGACAATGTTTCGATTCACACTGCAAACAATACAAAATCTTGGTTTAATTATCATAATATAAGAGTTCTTGATTGGCCAGCATGTAACAGAGATCTTACCCTACAGAGAATCTTTGTGGCATCATGTTTCGCAAAGTTTATAGCAATGGTAGACAATACTTTTCTGTACAGGAACTCAAGACATCTATTGAGGACGCATAGTACGACAACGGTCCCCAAACTTTGCAAAATTTAGTTTCTTCGATGGAATCTCGTATTTATGAAGTAATACAGAAGCACGAATGCACCAGGGGATGCGCCAGCTAGGGGGCTGGGGGGGGGGCACAGGCCCCCCCGTCGGGGAGTCCGTGACCCCCCCATCGGGGCATACTTCTAAAATCTGTCGGGGGAAAAAATACAAAATTTTCAGTTTTTCTCCTTTTAGCAGCATTTTTCTTTCCTTTTACAAACTTGGAGCACTCCAGTTTTTGCATTCTATATTCAATAGAAGAAAGTATTGGATACATAAAAATTTTCAGCTTCCGGTTTTCCATGAATATACACATTTTGAGAGTTTTAAAACACATTTTGACCATGATATTTTTAGAAAATGTCTGTCTATGTGTGACAAAAATTTTGTTCTAACTGTATCTCAAGAACTACTGCACAGAACTACATATAAATTTGTATGTAGTTGCATCATGGCATAAATAAGTATCTATTACCTTTTTGTCCGAATCGCCTTATAGGTGGCGCTGCTGTACTGCAATTTTATTCATTTAATGGAAGGCTATATCTCAGGTTCTATTTTGATTAATCGAACAAAACTTGATATGTGAGAGCGCCATTATGAAACATCAGGTTAAGTTAGGTGCATATTGGCCGATAAGTTGCACTGCTTTGCTGCTATATATCCCGAGAAGAGGAAGGCTATATCTCAGTTTCTACTCTATATTATTGCAAATAACATTGTATATGACAGGGCCATTATGAAACATTATGTGAAATCAGTTTCAGCGCACACAGCCAGATAGGTGTTGCTCCTGTGCTTCAATTTTTTCCGTGAATGGGAAGGCTATATATCAGATTCTATCATATATAATTACATAAAACTTGGTATATGAGACAATGTACTGAATCAATTTAGGTGCATATGAGCTAATAGGTGGCGCTGCTGTTCTGTAACTACTCCGTGAATAGGAAGACAACATCTATTGAAAGGCCACCTAACTGGAGAGCCAATTTTCTATTAGGACTGGGCGATACATCGATACATCGCGAAACATCGATTTAATGCATCCAATTTGAAACCGATAACAAAATCTTTCAGTTGGCGATATATCACAACCGCCACGATTATCAGGAACTCAACTTTGAATGTATTGCGAGTGACCGTATCCAACTTTTCATCCCGTGCAGTGATAGCCGGTAATCTTTGATGCGAAGGAGAGGGGATGATACTCGCATAACGCATGCATGATATTTGATATTGGCTTTTCATCCCGTGCCGTGATAGCCGGTAATCGTTGACACGAAGGAGAGGGGATGATAGTCGATACTCGCATAACGCATGCGTGATATTTGACATTGGGTTTATCTGAAATCGCGGCTCACGGCTACGATATGAATATTCGTTATTGCCTTTAATAATCATGATCTTGCTTTATTAGGAACCGATTATCAGTTGAGCAATAACGCATGCGTGATATTCATCCGTTCTCTTTACTCGCTGCTACAATATGAATATTCGTAATCGCCATCACAATGTTAATCCAAAACGGTTATTGCCTATAAATATAATTGACAATTGTTGGTGTCATTAGTTTTATTCAGAAATAGCTGAATAATTTCATCATTTATTTACATCCATGTTTGTTAAAAAGAAAAAAAAAAAAAAATCTTTTTTTCCTTTTTTTTAAGTTTTTTCGTCAATTTATACTGAATTTGTTTTTAATATTTTAACAGTTATTTAATTTCTTTCAAATATTTTATTATTTCTGATCAATTTAGTAAAAATTTGGTGTTATTTATTTTTATAGTTTTATTTCGTTAAACAAACCGAAGCAATTTCTTTACTCAGAGTACTTATTACTTTCTACGGAGAATCTAATTTCAAAGGCGGGGGGTAAGGGAGCATTATTTTAGAAATCTTATTATTCTATAGTATAATAAAATATTTTATATTATTGTTTTTATTTAATCGTTCACTGATTTATTAGTTTTGTGTGTGTGTAAGTTTAGTTTTAATGTTTTTATTAATTTTTTTTTTCTTTACAAAAAACGAAAATACATTGGGTTCATGAGAATTTTCGATTCCCAGTTTTCTATGAATATTTACTCATTTTCAGGTGCCGTAACACTGGATGACCATTTTTAGAAAACGTTTGTCGTGAGTCAGCACAATTTTTTAAATACTGTATCTCATTAACCAAAGCTCAGAATTCAACAAAAATTTATACTCTGTTCAACCTTCACTTAAACTGCTATTGATTAGATTTTTGAATATACCGCCCAAATGCATTATACTGCAATTTCGCCATCTAAGAAAAGGCTATATATCACAGTTTCTATAGTGTATTAATGCACGAAACATGATATGAATGAGAGTCGGGATGAAAAGCCATGTTTATTCAATTAGTGTGTGTATTGGCTGAGAAATGATGCTGCTATGGTGCAATGTAACCCTGTTTACGGGAAAGCAATGTATCAACTTCTATGATATATAAATCACCAAACTTGGAATGTAAAATGGATATTTTCAAAAACTATGCTATGATATGATAATTTGATAGTTTGCAGCAGTCGCCAAGAAAGAAAACCTGTAAATCTCTAATTGGTGGTCCTTACATAGAATTACATCTATTCATTTAAATTGTTTTTTATTTTCGAGTTATTTGTTTTATATCGCAGGTAAAATTTATTTCTCTCAATACATTGTTTCAATTTTTTTTTCTGTTGAGTCATCCTTCTTCGGTGATTTTATTCAGCCCTCCAAACCAAGAATAAAAAATTATTTTCTTTATTCTTGTAGCTATGACGTAAGTTTCAGTGTTATCTCGGGGAAACTTGTGCTTTTTTTTATTAAGAAGATTTTACAAAAGTTTATTGTGTTAATTATGAATTTTGGAAAAAAAAAAAAAATAATAATAGTAAAATTAATAGCTGAGATAGTTGAATGTGTTTAAATGATATAATACTGCTACTTAAAAACGCAGTAATATATGAATGAAGTCTCTGCATATGTGTTTCCATTATCTGTTTTTCTATATTAGTGTTGATATAGTGTTGTATTAATACGAAATTTTACATATAAAGGAAGTTAGTGTATTCTGTATATTTTATAATATAATGAGTCTGCTTCATTCAATTCAGCCATTTTTATATCCAGACTCGACAGTTAAATTAACATTATGAAATGGATTCGAAAATATTTAAGTCCAATATCGTGATGTACCACGGTTTTGCCTTGACAATATATCATGATATTGAAATAGTGACATCGCCCACTCCTATTTTCTATCGCACGATAGGTGGCCCCTTAGGGAAATTCGACTGTATATATTAAAGGGCAAAATTAACGGTCGCCACCGGCCACGTGGCGACTAAATAAAAAGAGATGGCGATTAAAAATTATGCATCGATCGCCACTAAAGTCGCCACTTTTTATGATCATTAAAATAATCTAAAAATCGAGCGACGATAGGCAATCGAAGCCTTGTGATTTCCAATCTTTTTGCATCCATGGCATAAATGTCAATGTTCATTTTAAACTTGCTTTATTATATTCTACAACCTATAAAGAAGTAGAATTGTTTAATATGTCTCACTCATATAATTTTTTGGACCCCCCCCCTCCCTTTCCCTCCCCCTAATGATCTGTGATCACACAGCTTATAGAAAGCTTTATAATTTTTAATCATTCTCCATTTGCTGCAAAAATGTAAATATATATTTTATTTAAACTTACTTTATTAGATTCTAGAATCTGTAAAGAAGTAGAATTGTTTAATATCTCTTACTCATAATTCTTGTAATCTCCCCCCCCCCCCCTCCTCCAACGATTGGCAATCACATGCTCCACTGAAGTCTTGTGGTTTACAATCTTTCTCTATCCATAACATAAATGTAAATATTCATTTTAAACTTTCTTGATTCTATTCTAGAACCTAGAAAGAAGAATAAAGATGTACCCTCCCCCCCCCCCCCCACACACACACATGTGAGCTCCATTTCCACAAGCAGTTAATGATCAAATGTCCTGCAAAGCACAATCATTTTCCATTAATATCTCCATAGTATTTAGAGTATATTTAACCCATTTAAGATAGTTACAAATGTGTGTATCAAAATTTGATTTTACTTAAATGTGTATTTTTCAAAATTTTTTGTATTTGCTTTCTTTTGTGTAGAAATCTTCCTTTTCCCTTCCCATTTTAAAGTAGAAATCTCCCTATTTTTAAAGCTACAAATTTGGCAGCTAAGTTTCCATATCTATACTTTTTAAGAGGAAGTATTTTAACTCTATTGAAATAAAATCATTTAAAAAAGTGTCTTTAGAAATAAGAAAAAATAATAAAACTGCTAACTGTATTTACACACGACCATGTAAAAGGTTGTGATGATGATGAATCAGCTGATTCATTTACTAGAAAATATCAATGTGAACTGTGAATGATAATAGCTTATTTCACTTAAATAAATTGAAAGAAAAGTACTACTGAATTATCTGAAAGATAACTTTTGATGTTATTATTACAGCCCTAAGCAGATTTTAATTTAGGATGTGCAATTTAGGATTTTTAAAAAGAGTGTAATTACAAATTACAATTTCAGTGTCCCTGTGTTAATTTTATTATTATGTGTATTTCTTATTTTCATATTTTTCTTGTGGTAATTATACCGCAAAATGGTGACAATGCTTTTTGCAGTCTGAAAGAAATAGTCTTATGTGAAAAGTGGCTACTAATGAAACTGACAAGTACCGGCCACTGGCCACTAATGAATTTTCCCAGTTTTGCCCTTTAGTATATATACCTGTGATCAACGGATATGAAGATTAATTTTTTCTTCAGAATTTTCCTTCAGGCACTCTGCACATATTTTTTTCTGTGGAAAGAAAATATTATACACTCACAGAATGGCACAATGATCTCCAAAACCACAAGGAGTACTAACAAATGGAATGGTACAAATATTAACAGTAATATTATTAACAATATTGCAGTTTTTGATAAATATCCATATAATAAACTCTCTATATATAGTGCCCCCCTGTTGGGGATGTGGTGTCCCCCCGTCGGGGAATTTCTGGTGCCACTACTGGAATGCACAATTAGGTTTTAAAAATTGTTTATTTAGATTTTATTTTTGTCTAAACTTTTGAGACAGTATTATATTTTTGTCCCCATTTAATTACTTGCAATATGTACAGTACTACTTTTCATTGTTATAAATATTGTTTATATGCACAGCACATTAGATTCAAGCTATGTTAGGAAAATTGATTTAATATTTTTTGAAATCTGCATGAATTTCTTCATTGTCTAAACTTTTGCTTCGTGCTGTATTATTACCATTTTGCTTATATAATTAATTCATTTGAAAGGAATATTTTCTCTTTTTTATATTTATTGTATTAGTCAGAATCAAATGGTAATATAGTAGAAAGAGCGAAAGCTATAAAATACATGGTGCCAAAACTGAAATGTTTAATAAATACTGAAGTACAGCTATCTTTATAATCGTATTTTTTGAATAAAAGAAACTTTTGTCGTTCAATAAATACCCAAATTGAAGTGCCCAGGAAAGATGCTACGATAAGCCGCAAGTACGCGGAATGAGGTTAAGAATAATTTTAAAGGATTTTTTTTTTCTTTTTAAATAAAATAAAATAAAACTAGTGATTCAAATTTTTTGAAGATTCATTTAAATATAGCGACCAGCGAAGCAGGCAAAGCCTGTAAGTATTAAATAAATGCAAACTTCTGACAGAAATACACTTACTGAATCTCGCAAGCATTTTTTATGTTACTTAGAGTGCTGCAGATTATTTTCTAATACCTAAATAGTTGTAGCAGATTGACAGAAAAAATTCTGCTACTGGGTACACATTAATAAATGCCTTATTAATTTAGTATTTATTAACATTTTGATAATAAATAAATACGGGGAAGGAGGATGGATGTGAATGTGATCAGGGCCTGATTAACTTCATGTGAGATCTAAGGTACACATATTTTCGGGGGTGCTCTTCCCCCTCCCCCCACCCCAATGGGCAAAAATATTGTTGAAACACAGTAATAGCTTAAAATGTGTTACAAGAAATCAACAATATTTTTTCCATAAAAAAAAAAAAAATTTAATGAACACAAGAGATTTAGTTTTATTCATAGTTTTAAAATATCAAAGGTAAAGTCACTAAAACTTTAATATCTCAGCTCAGTAACAAACGGTCAAAATAACATGAAACTTTGATGTGTATCTTTGAAGGTTAGCACTGCATTACCCATAGAAATATTTCATTTGTAATGCCATCTGTAGGTTAGTTCCACAGACTTTTTGACAAATGTGTTATACCTCAATATTGCTACCATAAAACTGATGAATTTCATATCCTCATCCCTAGTTTAAAAAGTATGTTCATCGTTTTTTTTTTTTTTTTTTTTTTCAACACTTTGGAAGAATATTGTTTAGTTTATCACTCATACAAATTCCCTTTAAAACGTATTTTTGAGCTTGTTGCACTTTAACTTTGTATCTCGAAAATAAAATTATCTATTTATTATCCAAATGTTTATCCCTTAACCTTTATTCTGTAGCCCCCCCCCCTTTTTTTAATGTAATTTTAAAGAAATAAGCTGTAATTTGTGTATGAATCTATTCTATAAATGCCTGAAGGAGTCAAATTCTTTAAAATTTTAGGAGCAGGGTTTAACCTGGCAAAAAAATTACTTTAGCATTTTAGCGAAAATAGGCAAGCACTATTTTAGCTTTTTCGAAAGTTAATTAATTCTTTGGATACCATTGATTTCTTTTACTTAGCTTTGTTATCCTCAGTTTTGTTTTCTATTCCTTTTGTTCATTGATGATTTTAACCAAGCATCCATATTTGTGACTTTAAAAATATGAATCAGGGAAACTATGTTTTGATTTTAACAATAGAAAAAGAGGTATTCATATCATATGTGTAAAATAAAAGAGCAATTTAAAAATTAAGTAAAGTGTAGTGGTAGATAATCGTGAAATACTAGTGCTAAGAATGCTTCTATGAAGCAAATTCTAAATTCTGACATACTTTTAAATATTTTTGCATTTAAATTCAATCATTGAAAATTAAAAATAAATCCAAATTACTATGTAAATAATGATTCCCAAAAATTTGTCCTTTCGTAGTTTTTGCCTGCAAATATTACAAAAAAAAAAAAAAAAAATCTGAGTTATTTATTATATAGAGATATTTTATATACAGTTATCCAGTTTTAGCTTTTTAGCGAAATTCTGACCGACATGTTTTAGCAAAATATGATACCTTTTAGCAAAATGCTAAAAAAACTAATGGCAGTTTAAACCCTGTTTAGGAGTAATAAACGGTAATTTTTTTCTACCAACTCTGCTTTTTTTAATTACTGCTAAACTAAGATTATTCAGATTAATTATATTTAATTAACAGATTAATTTTAATGAAAGGAATTGTTCAATATAACTTTGAATGTAACATTAAAGTAAATGAATTATTAATTACATTAACAGCATCAACCTTGAAGGTCCTTCTTCTGAGGATGCCAGAGGCTCCCGTGCAAAATTTACTCAGGAATAAAGCCTTCAAAGTAAGGTTGTTTAATTTTTAATGCAGTTTAAAGGCTTTATATTTACTGTTTTTTTTAATGTTCTGTGATCAGAATAAAGCTGTGATTGATTAGCATTTGAGTTAATTATGAGTATCAAAACACCAGGATGTTAAAAAATGTTTTTTATGAATTAAAAATAATTACTAGTGCTAAAGGTTAGGACCATATTAGTTTATTTTTTTTAGGGATGAAACGGATAGTGATTTTGCCGGATACCGGATGATATCGGATATCCGGAGCTCTTCTGCCTGCCGGATACGGATATCCGGACCGGATATCCGGCAATAGTTTTGTTTTTTGTTGTGTTGTATATTTCTTTTCTTTATCTTTATTTTAAAACAGTAAAATATAAACATATTTCATATACTATTTTTTAAAAAACATTTTAAATATAATTTATTTAAACATATTTATTTAATATTCTATTTATATGTGCAATATTGCCATGAAGAATAGAATTTTAAGCCTAACATACTCATTCCTACACTTGCAATTTTTGGTGAAAAGCACTATCATAAAAAGATAGGTTTTGTTCAGAATTATAAAACTAAAACTTATTATTTACATATTTTTTACAATACTATTACAAAAAAATGAAATAAAATATTTTACTAATATAATCACAGTTGAAGGATTATTTTCACATGAAAACTAGTATGTTGTGGCCATCACAAAACTTTCTTCTACATAATTCTATATAACAGCGCCACTTACGGTTTAAATCATATAAAAGTTTAACCATAGATTTTCACAATAAATATTTTACAAAAGGAGTTTATGCAATTTTAATCAACAGATGCTGAGATATACGCTTGTGAAAAATCATAATAGAAGCTCCATTAATATGCACATGGATATACACATAAGACATATACACACAGCTGATATACACATAAATAAGGTCAACATTTGCTTTCATAATGGTTGTCTTATATATCAAGTTTCATGCACATATGTCATAGAAGTTGGGATTAACTTAGCCTATTCATTGAGTAAATTGTAGTGCAGTATTGCCACCTGTTGGCCGATATACACCTAAAATAAATCGCATTAGTGTTTCACAATGGCTGGTTCTCTCACATACCAAGTTCTATGCAATTATACACAATAGAATAAGAGATATAGTCTTCCCCTTTTGGGGGGAAATTTCTGTATTGCAGAGCCACCTACTGGCCAACATGCACCCAAACTGAACCAGCATAATTTCTCATAATGCCTTTCCAACATGAAGTTTTGTGTAGTTACATGAAATAGAACCTAAAATATAGTTTTCCCTAAATTGCAGAAAGCACTGTATAACAGCACCACCTGTAGAGCGATTGGCACCAAAATTTGATAGGCACTAATATATATATGCTAAGTTACATGTATATATATATTTATATGAAATTCTGTGAAGTAGTTTCTGAGATATAGCCTTCCTCTAAGTTGCAGAAATTGCAGTATGGCAGCACCACCTGTTGAGCCATTTGCACCAAAAGTTGGTAGGCACTGATTTATGTCATGGTGCAACTACACATAAATTTATATGTAATTGTAGTACGCAGTAGTTCCGGAGGTACAGTTGAACAGAATTTTTGTCATACACACACAGACATTTTTTTTAAATTGGTCAAACCAGGTTCTGGACTTCTTAAAATGTGTAAATCCATCAAAAACCAGAAGTTGAAAATTTTTATGAATCCAATACTTTCTTTTGAGACATTTATAAGAAAACATAACAGAAAGAAGAAAAAATAAATAAATAAATAAACTAAAAGCTTCAAACTAGTGTGTTATGACCATCACAAAACTTTCTTCTATATCTCTCTATATAACAACGCTACATGCTGTTTAACATGCAGAAGAAACATAATCATAGCTGCTTACAATAAAGATTTTAGATATTGAGTTTAGTGCAATTTTAATCAAAATAATTTGAGATGTAGCCATGCGGAGAATTACAGAAGGTGGGGAACAGAGGTGCCACCTGTTGGTCGATATCAGGGTTGGGTTTTTGACGTCAAAAAGTGGTTTTTGACATGACAAAGGTTTAAACATGGTTTAAACCGTCAAAAACCTGTCATAAACCTCTATACCGTCAAAAACCTGTATTATCAAAATTCAACATCTATAAATGAGCTAAAATCTGGTTAGAAATAGGATTTAGTAATATTTGCCATATACAAGTGAATATCTAAATATTATGCTGTTTATAAATTAAGAAATCTGAAAACAATTTGTAGATAATTTATAAAAAATTAGGTAAATATACTGGTTTATAATCTAAGAAATATATACAAAGTATGCATACACTTATATTTTGTATGTTTATGTTTATGTTTATTTATATTAATATTTATGAAATTCTAAAATTCCGAAGTTACTTATGAATTTTCACATAAGCCATGAAAACACAGGAATACTGTTTTTTTTTTTTTTTTTTTTTTTTTTTTTTCCCTTTAAGTAAAACATAATATATGTGGGCAGTAAATTAATATGAATTTGAAAATAATTATATTTATAATCCACATTTATTATACTTATCATTTATTAATGAATTTTTATCTGTTTATAATTATTATTGGTTGTATAAATATTTGTACCTGTTTATAGCTTGGACTATTGGTGTTCGGTGTTTTGGGAGTAAGGCTGATTGACTACTCTACTATCTTAGGCCTAAGGGGTATTGCCCTCCGTGTGGGTCTGTCTACAGGGTCCTAGTCCGTATTTATACAAGTTTCGGAGAAAAACACGAAAAACTGAATGGCTAGGCCAACGAGTGCGCCCTGGGATCAAACCCTATACCTCACCTCACGTTTACCAGCTTTGAGCGTAGTACCACTTGGCTGCTGGTGGGCCCTACAGCTTAGACTAATAATTTTTTTTAAAATCTGTATGGGTAAATATTACATTTATTACAATTTATACATGTCCAGAAAGCATTCATATTTCTCGTGTTTCACGGTAATTATATGAATTTCAGACACAATTCAAGCTTTTTTAACATTCAGAATTATTACTTTTTCTTAAAAACTTGCAATATCAGCAGTCATTAAGAAAAAAAAAAAGTTATATTTTTCTATAAAATATTTAAATACAAAATATTAGGCTATGCATTTTTATTTTACTAGTTAAATACATAATACTAAAAGCACAATACTAAAAAAATTGAACTATACAATGTTGTATTGCAAATAAAATGATTTGTCAATCAAAATGATCTATCAATGATATATGAATCATAAATTTTTAGAAGCCTAAAGTTTTGTTTTTATATTAATCCAAATGTAATAATAATGTTTCTCCAAAAACATTAATATGTATTAAGTTTACCTTTTAAAACATACTGATAAATAATATCTTATTGAAAACAACTATATTTTTAAAGTATCGCATAACTAAGTTTAATATGTGCTATAACATATGCTATATCAAGCATAGTTATAAATAAATTTCATAATAATATATAAAAGCATCACAGCATATTTTGAATGAACATAGAAATAATTCATAGTAAAATTTTAAAAGCCTAAAGTTTTGTTTTTTATATTAATCAAAATGTTGTAACAATGTGTTTTTCAAAGAACATCATTCTATTTACTTTTCAAAAAATCCTTATGAACTATATTTTATTAAGCTAATTTTTCATACGACAATTAAATTATAAATGTAGGTTTTTGACATTTTTGACAAGGTGGTTTTTGACATGACGGTTTTAACCATGGTTTAAACCGTCAAAAACTGTCACGTGTCAAAAACCTGCCAACCCTGGTCGATATACACCCAAATTAAGCCAACTTTTATTCTCATATTATTTTTATCTTGTTTATCTCTTAAATTTTATAGATGTTGAGATTTAGCCTTCCTATTCACAGAGTAAATTGCAACATAATATAGCCACCTATCGACCAATATGTACCAAAATTGAATCAACATGATGTTTTATAAAAATGACCCTTTACCATACTAAATTTTTAGCAATTATACACGAATGAATCTGAGATATAACTTCCCCATTCACGGGAAAATTGCAGCATAACAGCATCACCTATTGACCGTTATGCCCAGAAATTGAATGAACATGTTTCATAATAGCCCTCCCTGTGACACACTTAGTTTTTTTTTTTTTTTTTTAAATTATACACAGTATAGCAGCGCCATCTGTTGAGTGATTTGCACTAAAAGTTGATGGGCATTTTTTTTTTTTTTTTTTTTGGTAAGATGCAACTATGTATAAATTTATATGAAATTCTGTGCATTAACTCTTGGACTGTACAAAATTTTAGTCAGATACACATTTTCCAAAAAATGGTCAAATTGTGTTTTGGTTCCCTCAAAATGCAAAAATCCACTGAAAACTGGAAGTTGAAAATTTTCACGAATCCAATACTTCCTTCTATTTAATATAGAAGAAAGTAATAATTCAAAATGAATTTATACTTTTTACTTATTTGATATTTTTATATTCTGTACAGATAAGAAAGAAAATTTTACATTAGTTATTAAAATTTTTTAAGTTAGTGAAGTTTTTCTGTAGTATAAAATCAAAAACTTTAAATAACTGAATTTTTTTTTTCTTCTTATGAACAATATGAAAGTGAAAGTAAAGGGCAAAACTGGGAAAATTCATTAGTGGCCAGTGGCCGGTACTGTCAGTTTCATTAGTAGCCACTTTTTTAAGTTAGTGGCCACTTTTCACATAAGACTATTTCTTTCAGACTGCAAAAAGCATTGTCACCATTTTGTAGTATAATTACCACAAGAAAAATATGAAAATAAGAAATACATATAATAAAATTAACACAGGGACACTGAAATTGTAATTACGCTCTTTTTAAAAATCCTAAATTGCACATCCTAAATTGAAATCTGCTTAGGGCTGTAATAATAACAGCAAAAGTTTTTATATTTCAGATAATTTAGTAGTACCTACTTTTTTTTTTTTTTCAATTTATTTAAGTGAAATAAGCTGTTATCATTCACAGTTCACATTGCTATTTTCTAAGTAAATGAATGATTCATCATCATCACAACCTTTTACATGGTCATGTGTAAATACAGTTAGCAGTTTTATTATTTTTTCTTATTTCTAAAGACACACTTTTTTAAATGATTTTATTTCAATAGAGTTAAAATATTTCCTCTTAAAAAGTATAGATATGGAAACTTAGCTGCTTCATTAAAAATAATTTACTTAGCTGCCAAATTTGTAGCTTTAAAAATAGGGAGATTTCTACAAAAAATTTTTGAAAAATACACATTTAAGTCAAACCAAATTTTGATACACACATTTGTCAAATATCTTAAATGGATAAAATATACACTAAATACTATGGAGATAATAATGGAAAAAGACTGTGCTTTGCAGGACATTTGATCATTAACTGCTGGTTGAACTAGAGCGCACATGTGTGTGGGGGGGGGGGAAATACATCCATATACTTCTTTATAGGTTCTAGAATCTAATCAAGAAAGTTTAAAATGAATATTTACATTTATGTTATGGATGGAGAAAGATTGTAAATCACAAGGCTTCAGTGGAGCATGTGATTGCCAATCATTGGAGGGGGGGGGGGATTACAAGAATTGTGAGTAAAAGATATTAAACAATTCTACTTCTTTACAGATTCTAGAATCTAATAAAGTAAGTTTAAAATAGATATTTATATTTTTGCAGCCAATGGAAAATGGTTAGAAATTATAAAGCTTTCTATAAACTGTGTGATCGCAGATCGTTAGGGGGGGGGAGTCCAAAAAATTATATGAGTGAGATATATTAAACAATTCTATTTCTTTATAGGTTGTAGAATATAATAAAGCAAGTTTAAAATGAACATTGACATTTATGCCATGGATGGAAAAATATTGGAAATCACAAAGCTTAGATTCCCTATCGTCGCTCGATTTTTAGAATCTTTTAATGATCACAAAAAGTGGCGACTTTAGTGGCGATCGATGCATAATTTTTAATCGCCATCTTTTTTTATTTAGTCGCCACGTGGCCGGTGGCGACCGTTAATTTTGCCCTTTAAGTGAAAGTACAGAGTTTCTGAAAATTTAAATATGTACTTTTATTTGAAGTAATTTTAATTTTTTGGGATATATCTATGCAACGCAACAGGGAATTCTAAATTCAGGTGCTTTAGTAAGATATTCCATTAAAAATGCAAATTTATATAAATTGGAGGGTTTTTAAAAAAATCCAAATCGAATAGATAGATGGCACAAGTAATACCAGGTTTCTGGTAGTATAAATATATGGTCACAAAAACAACAGCTTTATTGTGTATGGAAAACTGGATTGTAAATAAATAGGTTCTAGTCAATAAATGCACATTATTTGACTCATTCTCGAAACAATCTAACAACTTTAACATCCAAGACTAACAATATTACTAAACAATCTAACAACATATTAGCAAAAGACATGAAAACAGAGTTATATATACACTGCAACTGCAGAGAATAAATATCATTTGTTCAGGAACAACAATGAACAGCTCTTTTTATTGTTATGGGGAAGATTAGGGGGAATGTTATAAGATCACTCTGGGAAAAAAAACCTAGCTAACTCTGTACAAAATTAAAATAGGGCTTCTATATTTCTTAGACCTGAAGCTACTTTTGGCTAAATTTGTTTGCTAATGAGTCCAAAATCGATTTTCGCAGAAGCCAACTTAAAAAAAAAAAAAAAAAAAAAAATCCTTTACAAGCTACAACTGATCTAAAAAAAATTAAAAAATTGTCGCAAAATTTTCATCTGATGGGAGTTTAAGCTTGAATTTTCTTCTTCGGATATCCGGCTTGAAATTGTCGGATATCCGTATCCGGTGTGCTGATATCCGGTACCCCGCCGGATATTTAAAACTCAGCCGGATAGGCCGGATACCGGATAGTTACCGGATATCCGTTTCATCCCTAATTTTTTTAACAGTTTTATATTTTAGAAGAGAAAAATGTTTCTCTTAAATTAAAAACCATGATATCGGAAACCTATTTCCAAAGGAGTTTATGGTTGTCAAAAGGATTATTACAAATAAATACATTAAAGAGTCAATAAATCAGCTTTTAAATTTGGGGGAAAAAAATATTCCCACCTGAAAATAATAATAATGTTTATTGTTAGCAGTTTCAGAACTATTGCTATTTTGAAAATGTGTTTCCTTACTGTGTAGATGTTTGTGGCTATTTTGCTAGGCCCTGACTAACCCCAGGCAGTAGTGGCACCAGAAATTCCCCGACAGGGGGGCACTACATAAAGATAGTTTATTATACAAGTATCAAAACTGCAATGCTGTTAATAATATTACTGTTAATATTTGTACCATTCCATTTGTTAGTACTACTTGTGGTTTTGGAGATCATTGTGCCACAGACAGATATTTTCTAAAAATATCGTGGTCAAAACGTGTTCTGGACCTCTCAAAATGTGTATATTCGTGGAAAACTGGAAGCTGAAAAATTTTTAAGAATCCAATGCTTTCTTCTACTGAATATAGAATGGAAAAACTGGAATGCTCCAAATTTGTACAAGGAAAGAAAAATACTGCTAAAAGTAGAAAAACTGAATACAGTGGAACCTGTAAAAGTGACCACCTTGGTAAAGTGACCACCTGACTAAAGTGACCATTTTCCTGACTAAAGTGACCATTTTCCAATTTTAAAGAGACTTTATAAAGTGACCAGCTGCGTATAGTGACCATTTTAGCCGGTCCCTAGGGTGGTCACTTTAGACAGGTTCCACTGTATTTTGTATTTTTTCACCCGAGAGATTTTAGGAGTATGCCCCAATGGGGGGTCACAGACTCCCTGACCCCAGGACATGCGAGGCAGCTGCCCTGGGCCCCTCAACAAGTATATGCAGAAATTCTGCATCCTAAAGACCTCTTATGCCACTGCAAGCCCCCCCCCCCCCCCCAGAATAAGCTTGCCTCGGGGCTTCAGGTAGTCTAAGTCAGGCCCTGTGTTTTGCTATGGCTGTGTCAGAGTATTCTACATCTGTTTCATATTTTCAATTATAAAAATATCTGTCAAGTTTTTCGTAAAAAAAAAAAAAATAAATAAATAAATAATAAATAAATAAGATGATATAGCGTTCTGATACATTCAATTAAAATAGTTATTTTTATTTAAATGGTATATGTATACATTTAAGTTTGATAAATCTGCTCTCATTCTATTGCAGTGTTTGAACTGTTATTCTTTTAATTTTCATTAAAATCAATTCATAAATCCATATCCATAATAGATCAATTCATAAATCCCTTATAGATTAAGAAATTTATTTTATTTCAAGTCATTTGTCTTTTACATAAAAAACCATAACACATTATGTAAGAACACGGTTAAAATTTTCTGATGTGTAAGTTCATGTCATTTTCTGTAACAATTATTTTATAAATGAATGAGAAAAATATACATTATTTGATGAGTCATACATTCATTCAGTAAATTTTGAAAATGATTTTCTTTTTACATGCTTCGCATTACATTTAAGAAATAACTTACCATTATTCATTTATGTATTTTCACAAAACTAAATTACAATCAACTAAACACGAATATTAATTTTTATAATTCCAATTTTACGGCCGTGACTACGCGACCGGCTGGTCCGGTTTTCCAGATCTCCGGTCTCCCTGACCGGCCGACGCAGTAGGCTACTGCGCTTCGCTGTGTTTTGGTTAGATTTTCTGCTAGCCAATGAAAAGTGTACAATGGAGGAAAAAGAAAATATGAAGAAAAAAGTTGATTACGGTAACCTCATTCCTTTCCCCAGGAGTAGGGTTGATAGATATTATGATGTATCACTATCTGGCTCAAACAATGATTGCTATTGTATTGTATTTTATTTTTTTTATTTATTGTTTGTTTACAGGAATCTGTGATCCCTGCCTGAAGGTAAAAGTTATTAAAAATGGAACAATCGCATTTTTTTTTTCTTTTTAACACTAACAAATTTGTTAAAGCAGTATTGTGAAAACACTAAAATGACTAAGAAATAGGAAAGGGATACATTAAAAATTTAAATTTTATTATTTTCAAAAAATGTTTTATTTATCCTTCTTACTTCGTCCACATTACTTCCAATAAATATCCTGATTTTTTCTTACTATAATTTTACACAATATAAATGCATTTTATAGCTTATAATTATGAATGAGAGGTAACAATTTCTTTATTTGGAGTTTGTGAAAAACAGGCTATTCTGGAAGGAATTTAGATACTGAAAGTAAAAAGAAGTTTTTTTAAAAAAACTTCCTTATGAATTTAAATACAAAATACTTCAGACTTCTCAAAATGTAAAATTGTCTAAATGATTAGAAACTCTTTACCATTTCCAGAATTTAGTAAAATTTCATAAACAAGTTACCACTGAAAAATAGTTTAAAAAACAATTTTAAATAAAGTATTAGTGTTCTTTTGTATCTCCATCACAGTCGTTTTGTTTTGCAAAATAGTTATCCAAAATGCAATAGCTAAAGGACAAGTTTTCACTTATATTAAGTATTTCTGACCATTAGCTTTTTAGTCACCTAAATTTAGTAAAAAAAGAAATTGAAAACAGGCTGTCTCTAAAAAATGTAAGCCATTTATGAATGATATATATTATTATTATTGAAGGCCCTGAAAGTGGATTTAATTTTTAAGAAGAATTCATAAAACTGATTGCCATGAATATATGTATATATCTAAATAAGAAAGCTTTTTCAATAAGTTTTATTTATTTTTTCTGCTTCTGTTATATTATTATATGTAAAGTATAGTATAAGCTTGATATAAAGCAGATTTTATTGTACAGCATTAACTATATGTATATCCATTCAAAAAGGTTATAAATCAAACACAACTAAGATGTTCAAATTGATTTAAGATTTAACATTATTCAATTATAATGCATTATATACAATATTTCCCTATTGTCCCATCATGTTAGGCTTTTACTGTATCTTATTAAACAGTGTGATAATTATTTTTTTATTTCAAAATTATTTTTATTGATGTGTAATAATAGTTCTTTCAGCATATCATAACTAAATTTTAAAAGTAAATATTCAAATTAGAGTTGAAACATATAGAAAAATCCAGAATAGTATGCTAACTCGCATTCATAAACTTATTGTTTGCTTAAAAAAAAAAAAAAAAAAAAACTGATTTTAGCTTTTTTTTAAATAAATTTTAAACCATGACACTTGTCGTTTCTTTATTCCTATAATCATCTGTGTAAATTTAAAATATTAAATTGCATATCTTCCTGTTAAACATATTCATATTTGAATAATTTGTTCAGTTGAAATCTGCTCATATTCAACTAAGTTAAATTGAAAGATATTTATATATTTATCATGCATTCCATCATAAATATTTGTTTAATTGGATTTTACATGATACATTAAAAAAAAAAAGTTAACCACATTATTTTTCATGATTTGATTATTTTTTATATTGAATAGTTTTTAAAAGTTAAATTAGGAAGCTTTTGCAAAAAGTGTTTCATGTATGATTTAATCCTCCCCCCCCCATAAGTTTTTAAAAAGAAACTTCCCATATTCAGCTAAATTAAACTGAAAGATGTTTATATATTTATCATAAATTCCATCATAAATATTTGTTTAATTGGGTTTTACATGCTATGCTACATTTTTTAAAAAGTTAACCACATTGTTTTGCATGATTTGATTATTTTCAATATTGAGTAGTTTTTTAAAGTTAAATTAGGAAGCTTTATCAAAAAGTGTTTCATGTATGATCAAATCCCCCCCCCCCCCCAATAAGTTTTTAAAAAGAAACTCCCTATAAACTAAAGGAAGCTTTTTAAAAGTGTTTCATATATGATTAAATCCCCCCCCCCCATAAGTTTTTTCAAAAGAAACTTCCCATATTCAACTAAATTAAACTGAAAGATGTTTATATATTTATCATAGATATTTGTTTAATTGGGTTTTACATGTTATGCTACATTAAAAAAAAAAGTTAACCACATTGTTTTGCATGATTTGATTATTTTCTATATTGAGTAGTTTTTATAAGTTAAATTAGGAAGCTTTTTCAAAAAGTGCTTCATGTATGATTAATCCCCCCCCCCCCACCATAAGTTTTTAAAAAGAAACTTCCTTATGAATTTAAATACTTCAGACTTCTCAAAATGTAAAATTGTCTAAATGATTAGGAACTCTTTACTATTTCCAGAATTTAGTAAAATTTCATAAACATATCACTTACAAGTAGTTTGAAAAACAATTTTAAATAAAGTATTAATATGCTTGCTGTATCACTATCTCTATCACAGTCATTTTATTTTGCAAAATGCGAAAAGTTATCCAAAATGCAATACCTAAAGAACAAGTTTTTCACTTTTTTACCATAGAATTTCATTAAGTACTACTATTATTCAAAAAATCTTCGCCGAGAATGTCACAATTAAAGATGAATCTTTTTTTTTTTTTTTTTTTTTTTTAAGTATTGGGATTTCTGACCAATTGTGAAAAAGGCGTTTCAGTCACCTAAATTTAGTAAAAAAATAGAAATTGAAAACAGGCTGTCACTAAAAAATGTAAGCCATTTATGAAAGATGTATATTATTATTGAAGGCCCTGAAAGTGGATTTAATTTTCAAAAAGAATTTCTAAAACTGATTGCCATGAACATATATATATCTAAATAAGAAAACTTTTTCAGTAATAAGTTTTATTCATTTATTTATTTTATTTTATTTTTTTATTTGCTTCGCTTCTACTATATTATTATATATAAAGTACAGTATAAGCTTGAGATAAAGCAGTTTTTTTACTACAACATTAACTATATGTATATCCATTCAAAAAGATTATAAATCAAACACAACTAAGATGTTCAAATTGAGTTAAAATTTAACACTATTCAGTTATAATGCATTATATAAAATATTGCCCTATTGTTCCATGATGTTAGGCTTTTAATGTATCTTATTAAACAGTGTGATAATTATTTTTTCATTTCAAATTTATTTTTATTGATGTGTAATAATAATTCTTTCAGCATGTCATGACTAAATTTTAAAAGTAAATTTACAAATTAAAGTGAAACATATAGAGAAATCTAGAATTAGTATGCTAACTTGCATTCATAAACTTATTGTTTGCTTTAAAAAAAAAATCATTTAAGCTTTTTTGCTAAATAAATTTTAAACTCAACTTAAACCATGACAGTTGCTGTTTCTTTATTCCTATAATCATCTGTGTAAATTTAAAATATTAAATTGCATAGGGTCAGGTGGGGTAAAATAGGTCAGTTAAAAAAAAAAAAACTTTAAAAAAACATCCAAATATTTTTTAAATTCTAATTTTGCTGGTTTCATATAATATTATTTAAATTAGTCTTCATTTGTATACAAAATTAACTGTAACTGATACGTTTTAGTTACAGCCAGTAATTATTTGTGTGTCTCGTATTAGTAACTTGAATGTGTTGCTAAGAAAAACTTTGGTTTTGAACTAATTCAAAAGCAAATTTTACAGTTTTTCATTATCATATTCCAAAAAGCACATTTTTAAGATGAATTTCCTAAACTTCCGTGAGAAAAAAAATGTATATACAATAGAGAGCCAGAAATCTGCCGAAGTTCGAAATCCACACAGCTTGTCAGATACAAATAATGAAATTCACTATTAATAAATTACAAAACTGCAAATCAGAATTTTTTAAAAAGATCTTGAATACAGATTTTATGTTTGCATTTTATGATTACAAAAAAGAAAAACAAAATAATAATAATATGAAAGACTGCAAGAGCCAAGTTGCTGCTAATGAAATTGACAGTATATTTAAATTCATCAAAAGGAAATAATGATTATTGTGATGTGATGATATCAATCAGGTAAATAATAATAAACTAATTTTTTTAAATGCTTTCTGAAAAGGGCATAATTTTTTAGGAAGAACTCAATAAAATTCGTAGAAAAATAAATTTGTGTTCCTACTATTTACAATAAATAAAAAAATAAATAAATCATGCAGGTTCAAATTTAGTTTAAAACTAGTTATATGTGAACAGATTGTATCTAAATTTGACAAATATTTTATTCATGTTTATTTATTGTTTTATTTTATATTTTTGTAAATGTTCTTATGTACCTAGTAATTTAATATTCAGTGTTATTCACTAGTATGTGTTTAGTTTGAATAATATTCTGTTTTTATTTTTCAAAGTGAAAATCATTTTTTATGGGCCCCGAAGTCCACAAAATCCTAAAATCTGCACAACCTCTGGTCACGAGCTGTGCGTATTTTTGACTCTCTACTGTATTAATATTTTGGAGTAAAAAAACACATGTGAGGTAAAATAGGTCAATTGTTGAATCATGTTAGGCTTATGTTAAGAGGGAAAAACAAAAAGACAATACATATTGAAGTTGAATCAAAGCATTCAGTTTGTAGGTGTAATTCAAAAAGTTGTTTCATTCCAGCTTATTTAAGAAAGGTGCCACTTTTTCATACAAATGGCAGGCAGGACACAGCATTCTCCTGAAACTCTGCAGTTTAGCATCAACTTAAAATGCAAGAGTGGGTGCATCTAGATCATCAATCTCCAATTTGACAAATTAATTCTAGTGCGACTTCAACAGTCATGGAACAGGATACTATTTATATATTATCCTTTTAAGTACATAAAATCTGCTATTATAAACACTTTATCACCCAATCAAACATTGTCTTCCAAAGATACTTTGGAAAATGCACACAAAAATCAGGAGTAATTTTAACAACCAACTTATTTTTCAATTGATTGTATGATGAAAAAATCAACAGAGATGCTAAAATCACAGAAACACCAATTGTAAAAGAAACAAAAAGCAAGTCTTTCTCAAGAAGAAAATTTGGACAGCATCAGTACTAATCAATTCGTAAAAGTTGGAAAATGTGTTAAAGTAGAATTTCCTGGGGAAAGATCAAAGAAAATATTTCATGGCATTATTCTTTCGCCCAATCATGAATATTCTGAAAAATTTGAAGGGATAAATAAAAGTGGAAATGGAAGTTCCTGCTGGAATTTTCCAGAGAAAGATATTTCTGATGTAGATGCATCGTACGTAAATTCTAAATGTTTTTCCTGAACTAATGATGGACCATACAGACATTTTTTTCCCTTGAAAGAACACAAAATCAAGTTTTTATCAAAAAAAAAAGGAATATGTATGTGTAATTTTATTTGCATGAAGTAAGTTGTATTAAAATTTAAAACAGTTTTAAAGGATGACTTATTTTACCCCAACCCATGGGGTAAAATAAGTCACAAACAGCATATTTTAAAATTTATTTTTCAGCACAAATTTTTTTGTTTTTTGAGAGGTATTTCTCTTAAGATGTCATAAGGAATATTCATTTGCATATTTTGTGCAATTTTTTAACAAATGGAACCAATACATTTTCTGCTGTTTAAGTGCATATGTAAAATATGCTGTTTTTTGATCTATTTTACAACACCTGACCCTATCTTTCTGTTAAACACATTCATATTTGAATAATTTGTTTAGTTGAAAGATGTTAATATAATTTTCATAAATTCCATCATAAATGTTTGTTTAATTGGGTTTTACATGCTACATAAAAAAAAAAAAAAGTGTGCTACATTGACACCTCATTATTTTGCACAATTTGATTATTTTCTATATTGAGTAGATTTTAAAAGTTAAATTAGGAAGCTTTTCCAAAAAGTGTTTCATGTATGATATCCCCCCCCCCCTCTCCTTACTTAGAATTTTTCCTCATTTATAATGAGTGAATATTTTTATTTTACTTTAACTGTACTTACTTTAAATGCCCCAGTAGTGGGCCACTTAAGGGCATTTTCTCTATTATTATAAAACTTCAGAGAAGTTTTGCTAAACTATATTTTTTTATGATTGTTCAAACACTTATCTATAATAATAATCATCTAAAATATCAAAAATGTTGTAACATCAATTTTTTAAAAATCAAAAACTTTCATCACTCTATGCACCAGAAGTGGGCATAGCAAACTTTTAATGTACCAGTAGTGGGCATACCAAAAGTGGGCCACCCAGATTTTCCAAATGTGCTAAAAAAAACAATAGAAACATTATATACAGTAATAATAAGAATATATTAACATTTTTGCACTGTACAAATACAATAAAAATGGTTTGATGTTGATGAAATCTTATATTTATGCATTCTTGTCGCATATGAAATTTTCAATTTTTTTTTTTTTTTTTTTTTTTTTTTTTTTTTAACAGGCAAATTTTTATTAAATGTGAATGTTAACTGTATCTTTCATCTTAAGTTCTAGTTGGGGTATTACGGATAATAAATCTTGATATGTTATGTTGAATAAATCATTTTCAGCAATTACAAAATTATTTTTGGTCTTTGTGAATTTTAACCCCTGCACTTTTATTGCTTTATCTGTCATATCTTGAATTATGCATAAATATCTACATTTTTGTGTATTCCTGTTACATCCCATCAGGGACACAATGACAAATTGATCTTGCTTTAACTCTGATTTGTCAAAGATGGGCAGTTCTTCACTCTCACTGCTATCCAGGTCGCTCAATTCATTCGCGATAGAATCATCAAATGTAATTGAAGACTCTGATGAAGATTTTCTGGTTCTTTTTGTGTAGCTGATTTTTCTTTTCTTTCTCCATTTTTCTTCTTTCTCTTTCAATTTTTCTCTCTTCTTTTTCAGCTATTTTTGCATTTCCAGCATTTTCTTTCTTCTTATTATTTATAATAGGTACATGATCATTTCTGGGGAAGTAACTACAGCAGGAATTTTTTCATGCTTTCCCTTTTTTCTTTGATCATCCTTCCTTTGTGGCTGGAAAAAAGCCCTTTTAAATGGTGATAGAATGTTTTTCGATGGTCCAGCAATTGGGGAAGTCATTATAGTCTGCCTTCTTACAGAGCTCAACTGATTTGTGATGTTCAGCCTTTTCCTCAACAGTTTTTATGGTATGTTCACTTATTGTTATCCGATCTCTAGAGAACTAACGCCTAGAGAATCTGCATTGTCTATAAAAACTTTAACATCTAGTTTTTTTCCAAAATAGATTCCTCATTAAGTTTATTTAAAGGCTGCAAAAATTAAAGCTGAATCGGGTTTTTCATCATTTTAAAAATGCATATTTTCAATTATTAATATTTATTACATATTTTATAGCTTACCTGTAAACTGGGTAAGACTTTGCTTTTAGCCATAAATAGTATAAATCTGTTTGCTCTACAGGACCATTCCATTCTCCTTCATTTTCTAAAAACTTTTTCTTCCAAAATTCTTAGAAAATGGTCTTCTTCCTTCTTGATGGGTGGTGCTGATATTTTAGATTTTAGTTCCTTTGAGACAACCACATTTTGGATACCACAGAACTATGCTACAAGCTCTAAATCCATTTAAGATAGTATCAGGCGATAAGCGATTGAGAGTTGACTTCAGAACCTCTGGAAAATCATGCTTCTGTAATTGATTTCCATCATTTATTATTCGAAAATTCATAACCTCTTGCCTCCAAATAGTTTTAAGATGTTATATAACAGAATCAAAACACACACAATCCAAACTGTATGTTATTCTCACTCTAAAAATAATAAGCCAGTTGACTGAAAACTATGAAGGCACAGCTTTTATATCTAAGATTTGGCATTCATTACTTAGTAGTTAGTATACATGATATCATCATGCTATACTAGAATAAACAAAGTAAAGGTTTGCTAGAGTGATGTTAACTTGGCTAACAAATCACCAATCTTATTCCATTTTCATAAAACAAAAGTAAATAATTTTTTTTTTAAGAAAAAGAAATTATTTAAGATTTACAATATTTTTTTAAGAAAAAAATTATTGTAATTTTAAAATAATATAAAATATTATTCAACATAAAACAAACACACTTAATAGTAATATTATTAACATTATATATATTTTTTATTGTTATATTAATGCCTTTTCAAAACAATACAAAGATATTTAAAACAAAAGTAAACTAAAACCAGAAGTATTTATTTTTTGTTATGGAATTGCTAATGTTCTAAACAAATGTTTAAATATACTTAATTATAAAATAAGCACACCAAGTTCACTGAATTGCTTTATCTGTATTTTACATACTATCCTCAAAATAAACAGTCAGTTGTCTTATACTAACTTCAAAGGTAACTACAATTTGAGAACAATTTTAATTATACATATATTTTAGATTATACAACTTGTGAATATGCGTTACTTTAACAACAAAATATCACAGTGGTGAATTACCACATCACAATATTATTTCAATATTTTTTTTATTTTGTATTTGCAATTTAGTGCATTTAATTCTTTCATTTTATTTATATGTTATGAATGAGATTTTTTTTTTTTTTTTTTTTTTTTTTTATAAGTAAAGGAGATTCTCTCAGATTTAAAATTTTAATAATTATGTTATTATGATACATATATTAGTTTATAAATATCATGATTCATATCAGCCAATTCTGACTATAATATATTTATTGAAGTAATTTTTCAGAATGTTCCATTAATGTACCAGTAGTGGGCCATTAGTGAACCAGAAGTGGGCCACATGGCCCACTACTGGTTCTGATAAAAATAAAACAAATTTAATTATATAAAATGACTTTACACAATATAATCTTTTTATTAAACATCATAAAACAGTCTATATGAAAAAAAGCATGTGCTCCAGTACTAAGCCTGCTAGGCCCATTACTGGAACATTTAGTAAAACATTGATCTAAAAGTGGGCCACCCTTCATTACCTATAAATTATTAATATAATTTAATTTAATGATAGTTTATAACATATTCAGCATATAATGAAATAATATCAATAAAAATTCGTTTTTAAAACAAGTAGAATGTATGCTAAAAAGGAGTTGAATGTAGACTTAACTCTTAAGGAAATCGTTAAGGATAGGCTTAAAATGCTGCTCTTTTAGACCAACTTCAGCAAAAAAATTTCTAACTCCTAACTAAACAGGAAATGAAGGCTGCGCTTCTAGTATTTAGTAAATAAAGGTTTCAGCTTATCAGAGATAGATCTCTTATCTCATTGGAATGTTGGAATTTCTTATTTTTAATCTAAACACTCAAGTGGCCCACTACTGGTACATGGCCCACTACTGGTACACTTACCTTAATAGTTTTAATTTTCTGTTTACATAAATTTTTTGTTTATCAGTCAACTTCAATAAATTGATTCTCTATTTTAAATATATTGTTATTAAACACAAATTTTTTAAAAGCAATAATATGTAGTATTGTATACTCTAAAATATAAATAGCAAAGAAATAATAAAATAATGCATTACAATTTTAATTTTGTTATTTTCATTCTTATTTTGTCTATATTACTATAATATGGACTAATAATAATTATATTATTGAACCAACTGAATTTGAAAGAAAACAAATAAATTAGATTCCTGAAAATTTTCATTGGTGACAAACTGTAGTGTAAAACTTTGTAACCTATGTTATTATCCTAACTTGCAAAGAAAAAATTAAGATTAAATTAAAATGTATTTTTACATATTAAAATATGCCTAACCTGTGAGCATCTATAATGTATAATCCACATTAAATCTGAATGAAAGAAATTGAATTCTTGGAAAATTTCAATGGTAACAAGTTTTTTTTTTTTTTTTTTTTTTTTTTTTTTTCCTCCTCTGATATTTTAAAAATTAATTTGTACTTTGAGACTGTGACATTTTTCAAATATTTACTAAGCATTTACGGTCAATATATGGTGTTTTTGCACATCTGTCAAAAGTATTATAATAGCCAACACATCTTTTTGCAGATTAACTGTGAAGAAATGATGGTTTTATTTATAAATTATTTTTATTTCTTATATTTTTTGTATTGTTTATAAAATTATGCAAAAAATTCTTCTTCCCCCAAAATTAATAAATAAACTTTTTTTTTTTCTATTATTTATCAACAAAACTTATTAGATGCTTTGCCTTTTTGTTCTAACTGTTGAGTCTTAATTTTTTCTCACCTTAAACCTAAACTATAATGAAAAATAGAAAACCTTTTTATTTATTTCTTTAAGATATATAATTAGTAGAATAATTTAATGCTAAAAGCGAAATAAAAACTTCTAAAGTTCATTTTTATTAATAGAGGGCGACACCAGACATTTTTTCTGTTAGAGCTTTCAACTTTTATCCATGAAGATAGGGGAAGTTCTTCATGCTTTTATCCCATTCTCTTTGTCGAGAAATTTTTCATCAAGACCCCTTTTTGCCTTTTTACATATTTATGATAAGGGTGTCTTGTTTTTCAATAATAAACATAGATATAATATCTATATAAATATAGGCCTCCTGCCACTCACTCTTACATGCCCTATATTTTTAAAATTTGGCCTATATTCTCCTATATTTTCAGTGCATATCCTATATTTATTTTTTAGATTAATAACACGAGTGGTAAGGATAATTCCTCAGATTGCAAGACACATAATTAAAAAAAAAAAAAAATGGAAGATATGAAACGTTGTGACTTTCAAAATCTTAAAGCAGTATTAAGTCTCTATCATGAACATAGAATGTGTCTTTTAAATTATGTGACACCTTGACAGTTTGTTAAAATATCTTCTGCCTTACTGAATGAGAAACCATAAGTAATCTTCGTATAGTTTAAGCTAAAATCTAAATCAGAGGTGGAGTTATTAAAAAAGTTTTATAGCAATATGTATAAGAGCCATGGGGTAATATTTAGTATGTACTATTACTTCGTGATAAGAACTGTTATGGAAGTTATAAAAAAGAAAATGAAGACAATAAAACAGGATTGGAGTGGCAGAAAAAAAAGTCACCGGAAAGAAAGTCAAGCGAAAAAAAAGTCACCAGAAAAAATCTATTAAAAGAGAATAAATAGATAAAAATGTGTTTTAAAAGCTTCTAAGAATGTTTTAATTTAGAGTGAGTATGTGACGAGTACTTATATTTAGTATAACTGAAAACTATGTGAAATAAAGGCAGTGTTCAAACAAATGAAACTCAAACAAAACTAAGAAGGAGCAGAGGCCACCACGGCTTAAGACGGGTGGAGCAGGATAAACAAATTTTACCGTCGCTTAACTTTCCCCAAAATCTCTGCAGACCATATTATAAGTCAGAAAAGGTTAGGATTAAATTATATTTATTCTTAAGTTAAGAGGCCTCTCCACTTATCGTCCCCAGAAGCCAGAGCCAATGTTATTCTATGGCGAACTTCGCCCCATTATAACTTATTAACCCCTTCCGCTCCAGGCTAGCTGTAGTGTAAATGCCTGAAATACCAGATTATAATTTTGAAATAGTATCGTATACTTTCTTTGGACGTATGCACGTACGTCCATGGTATTAATGGCCATTAACACTAGGACGTACGCACGTACGTCCCTGGAGTGGAAAGGGTTAACTAATATATATTTTTAAATTCCGTTTTCACATTCAGAAACTTCACAACTATTAAACAATTTATCGCTTTCTAAAAATTATTTTTAATATTTTATTTTGATGTTGTAAAATGCGAATTTTCACAATGTGAAATTTTTCATTTTTGAGCTTAAAAATGCAATCTTAAAAATAAAAAAAAAAATCAATTTTTAGAAAGCGATAAATTGTTTAATAGTTGTGAATTTTCGGAAAGTGAAAACGGAATTTAAAAATATGTACTAGTTAATGAATTATAATGGGGCAAAATTTCCCATGGAATAACATTGGCTTCGGCTTTCGGAGACGATAGGTAGAGATTCCCCTTAATATATATATATATATATATATATATATATAATTACTGATATTTATAAACCAAATTTATATGAACTAAATCATTCATATATGTTATGAGTTACAGAGTTAAAAATAATGATTTATGATTATATATGTGTGTGTATGTATTAATAGATGCTTTTGAAAGATATATGTATATATTCAAATATAAAAATTCAAAATTTTTAAGATTTTATTTAAAATTAAAATTTATCTTTATAAGCAATAATAAAAATTTATTAATTTTTAATTTCTTAAAGTATAAGAAGTTTTTAATTAAAAAAATATATATCGTTTTTGCGATGTCGTGTACACATACTAATAAACTAACAACACTATAAACTGTATCAGTTTTATGATCTTTAGATTACCATTTCTCACACCTCAAAACGTGTAGAAATGTAAAAACAAGCGATGTTGAAAATTTTTATCACTGCCTAAGATCCTTATAACTATAGTATGATTTATAATGAAAAATATGTACAGATTGATAAATATTTTATATTATTGTTAGTAGTAGTAGTATTTTTTTTTTTTTTTTTTAATGGAGATTTCTTTAAAAATGTCATACGACGAAATTTTAAAAATGTAATTGATTTATTTATACAATGAAATAATTTATTATTAAAAAAAAAAAAAACTTTTTCTCACTATTACCTAATAATAATTTGAAAGTAATAAACCATATGTGTTTTTTGTAATTTATTTTATTTAATTTATTTATTTATATTTTTTTTTATTTATTTATTTTCATATTTTACCCTTATTTAATTGATATGATACGAAACAAAATATATTAATCGATGACAAAACAAAATATATTAATTCCGGGTGACCTTTTTTTCTGCTTACCCTTGGTTGGACCATTTGGTCTGTTCCAACGGGGTTTTTAAAAAAATGAAAAAAACTATAATTTTGTCCACATTAAAGTTTTTTTTTTTTTTTTTTCAATTTTATAAGATATTCTTCGATAAAAATTAAGAAAAATATTAAGCAATTTTTATTTACAAAATTTTTATTTATTTATTTACAAAACAGACAATTTACATAAAAAATTAATTTTATTTTGAGTTATAATTTTTACAGATAGAAGATTTAACATTATATTCAGATTCTTACTACAGTAGTGCTACAACCAAAAACTAACTGGCATAGATAATATTTGTCAATTCTCCATTATATATTTACTCTCATAAATACTCATTATGGAATATATTGTATGCTAGCAGGCTACGCCAGCTACGCTGGTCACGATATTTAAATGGATTTTCAAAAGAATTGGATAAATATTTATTTTTTTTACATCACATTATAAATAAAAACTAAAAAAAAAAATTACATTGTAATCGCTATAAACATCACTTTGGGTACCCGCTGCCTATGGTAGCTATTTTCTGCCCGCACTGCATCGGGTTCAGGTTTCCACTGTCTGCAGAAAGCTCTTTCCTGGGCATTTCAATATGGATATTTATGGACGACAGGTGGATCTGCTATTATTTACAAACGATGATTTTAAATATGACTGTATCTCAGCATCTATTAAATATTTTAGTTTTTGAACTATGTCCCCGCTATTTACACTATTTTACAATTTGATTCCGACCAATATAACGAAATAAAATAAAGTAGATATTTTTCAAAGGAATTAAATACATGAGAAACAGATAAATTTTAATCAGTTTAATCCTAACTACTATATACTACCATTGTTTTCCAATAACTGCTAATAAAAAAAAAAAAAAAAAAAAAAAAAAAAAAACTCTTTTAAAGGAATTAATTAAAAATGAAAAATAAAAAGTTGTTATACTATAAAAATTATACATAAACATAACAGTTATAAATACATTTTTAAATTTAATATTCTGAATTTATTTTACTGCATTACCATTTTATTGTCAATAAATATAATAAGTTAAAAAAAAGAAAAAACCTTGTCTTTAAACGAATGTATTAAATAAAAAATAAATAGCATAGTAGCCGTTTATAAGATACGTAGACGATTACAGTAAAAGTATAAATCTATGAAAAATGAAACAAAGAAGCCAATATTTAAAATCGAAAAAATGTTAATTTAAAAAATTCAAATTCGAAAAAATCTCCATGAGGTGCACACCTGCAGGATCCCAGGTACCTATATGCCAAATTTGGAAGCTCTGTGATCAGTAGTGTGAGTGAGCACCAGAGCGCAGACAGACACACATACACAGACACTTCTCTTTATTTATATAGGTAAGATTAGAGCCAAGAACTCTGCTGATGGTCATTTTCCAATTAGCAAATGAAATGCCCCGTCCACCAAAGCTATCATTCACCCGCTTAGACACATTTACCTTAATGCTGCTTAATCTTATAGATCAGATGTCAATTTTGTATTTAGTTTATCATACAATAATTCTCATAATGCACATATATTTTAAATTTTGTTCTATTCAGCTATGTTACAGAAATTTTAAATTTTCTATAAATTTAAAAAGATTAAAAAATAACCACACGACTTACATTACCCACTATTACACGTATTGTATACATGTTTTGAAGCTATTATATGCATTTTTTGGAATTTTCCAGTAAGAGAAACTTGATACACGTATAAAAACATATAAAACAGAGTTTACATAGCAAGTTAAAAAATAAGAAAAAAAAAAATCGATTTATTTTTTTAAACACCAATTTCCAAGATTTAAAATTGAACTACCTAATCAGGATGACCGTTAATATTCCTGTAATAACCCCGTTATACATGAGAAAGGGTATCTAAAATGGATTAATGAAACAATTTTCAAGAAGATCGTTAGATCCATTTTTGAGATACTAACTTTTACCAAAACTTGATATACACAGTTATTAACCGGAAACAATAATTACATAAAAAAAAAAAAATACATGTTCATTTTTATATATTTACTAGCAGGCTTTTGCCCGCTTCGCTGGTCGGTATATTTAAGTGATTTCTTTTTAACTGAATTATTGAAATTTTTCAATAAATATATTTCGATTGCCGACTATTTTCGTCACAGCTTTAGAATGGGACCTCCTTGGCGATATTAAATATTTTTTGAACTTCTCGAATCTGTACAGCAAAACTCTTATTAAAACGAATATTCTCGAAAACAGTCCAATAGTAAAGTTAATTTTTCGAATATTCTGGAAACAGTTGAAGCTGTTACTCGTGCAGCAGAAATCACTATTTGATGAATGTTCTGGAACAGTTTAAGAAACAGTCACTTGTTTCACAGGAGTAAAGCAAATAGCATCAAATACTCTAGAGCAGAAATCTTCGCTCTCTAACGAAAAATATCCAGTCGCTTAAAGCTCAATCTCTAAAGTGCAATCACTCAGAATAGGTTTCTGAATAACTCTGAATCTCAGTGACTGCATACTCTCTCGCAGAAACCAACTCACCCCTATTTATATAACGCTTGGCGATGATTCCATCGAGAATGCCATGGAAAGCTCGAGATCTATGCTACCCTGCGTTGGAGAGCTTCGAAACTTCGGGAACCCTCTAAACTACCATTTTTCACCAAATTTGGTCGCCCGCTCACCAATTTTGTCATTAAGGCTGACCCCACTGAAAGTGAATGAACTGCTTTCACTTTGCCAATAAAACTGCTTTCATTGCAACAGTACAATTGATGCAGGGCAAAGAATTAATCCCTTATAACAATATACTATGAGCACTATTTTCTGCCTCATTTTAGACAACTAATGTTTTTATGGAACTTTTATTTTTCCGACTGAGTGAAAATAATGCTTGGACCGGGAGTCGAACCCCGGATCTTTGACTTACAAGGTCAAGGCTCTACCAATTGAGCTATCAAGTTGTGTTTCCCATTACTTGCGGCTTATTTCTGTCGAGCTATCTACATGATAGACCAGAAGTTTCTGCCTAAAGGTTGTCTGAGTGAGTAATGCCGACCGGTTGTCGGCCTGGATAGCTCAATTGGTAATGGTGTTTTCCATTACCTGCGGCTTATTTCTGTCGATCTATCTACATGATAGCCCACAAGTTTTTGCGAGTCAGATAACTGTCACCCCTATTTTAGCATTAGACTCGTTGAGTTAGCACTTGCGCAGATGCTTCCATGGTTTCATGAAATGTGGTCGAAGAATATTGTATAATTTATTTATATTTTTTGATGCGCTGCTGAGATTAAAATGGGCTGTTGCTAAATTAAAGTTCTTGGCGAAAAACATTCGGTGTATTTCAACGCCAAAATTTAGAAAATCGCCCCGTATGATCTATAAATAAAACTGATAAAATAAATTTATTACTTCATAGAGTTTATTGTAGTAAAGAAACGCTACGCAGTCGATTGTGACGTCATGGGCAGTTTTTTTTTTTTTTTTTTTTCTTTCTTTTTAAATATATAACGACTGTAAAAATATAAAAAATATTAGTTAAAAAAAATCATTTTAGAACTATATGTAATATCATAAAGTATATTAGCACTTAATCAATGTGCATACAATTTAAAATTTTCAAAATGATAATGGCGTGAACTGTTCAGAGATGCATAATTTAATATTTTGTATTTTTTTATTGTTCACGTTTAAGTAAACGTATTTATTATCTTGTCGAGAAAAAATGAATTCCCAATTTTTTATTTTATTTTATTTATTTATTTATTTGGCAACAATTAAATTATGGATAAAATTTAAATGGCTATCCACACACACACACAAACATTGCCTCTTATATATATAAAGATTTTTATTTTCTTCTATATTCAATAGCAAAGTATTGGTTCATAAAAATTTTCGACTTCCGGTTTTCTATAGATTTACACGTTTTGAGAGGTACAGAATACAGTTTGACCATTTCTAGAAAATGCCTGTCTTCGTGTGTATGGCAAATATTTTGTGGCGATTGTATCTCAGGAACCAGAGCACAGAATTATATAAAAATTTATAGATGCACTTTGACATAAATTTGTGACATTTTTATTATTATTATTATTATTTTTTTTTTTTTTTATGCCAATCACTCAACTGTCGCTGTCAGACAGCGATTTCCTCAATTCCAGGGAAGGCTATATCTCAAGAACTACTACACGAAATTGCATATAAATTTATATGATGCGCCTTGATATAAGTTAGTGCCTATCAACTTTTGGTGCCAATCGCAAAACTGGTGGCGCTGCTATACATGCGCAATTTCAGCGAAGGCTATATCTCAGAAACTACTGCACGGAATTACATATAAATTTATATGTAGATGCACGTTGACATAAATTAGTTTATGTCAACTTTTGGTGCCAATCTCTCAACAGGTGGCGCTGCTCTACAATGATATCCGTGATTTAAGGGAAGGCAATATCTCAGGTTCTATTGCGTATAATCGATCAAGATATATGAAAAGGCCATTATCAGGGGTGAAACTTCCTAACATGCCAAAACTCTGAAAACTGCTACTTACATGTAAATCAAGGAGACATTAATTATATACCGTATGGCTGTCTATAAATAATGGTATTTTGAGAATTTTTAATACATTATAAGGCAAATTAAAAATTTACAATTAGAAATTTTGACAAAAACAAAATAATTTATCATGGAATTCAGGCACAGTAAAATCTTCAAAAACCCTGAATTCAGGGGTAGCCTCTGAAAAGTTTCATCCCTGCATTATGAGACATTATACTGATTAAACTGGGTGAATATAAGTGGCGCTGAGATATACTGCAATTTTATCCCAGAATGGGAAGAATGTCATCTGCACGGTAAAAATTCACTTCCGTTGGATGTTTAGTATACCTTTCTCGGATGAAAATCGTCTGCATTCATAAAAGGATAAAAAAAAAAAAAAAAAAAAAAAAAAATGGTGTGATTGTGAAACAACCACCCGACTTCCATTACCCACTGTTGCACGAATGATATGCACTTTTTGGAGATAGAGTTATCAGAAAACATAGAATGGAACTAATGAAATAGACAACTGAAAATTTTCCGGTAAGAGAAATTTAATACACGTGTAAAGACATAGACATATAAAACAAAATTTACACAGTGTTTTTTTTTTTTTTTTTTAACATTAAGTTCTGTGATCTAAAATTGATCTATCTGATCAAGATGACTATTAATTTTCCTCATGATAACCAAGTAAAGCATGAGAAAGGATATCGAAAATGGGTTTATGATTCAATTTTCGAGGTAATCGTTAGAGCCGTTTTTGAGATACCGACTTTTACCAAAGCTTGGCATGATTATTGTTGACTAGAAAACAACAATTACATGCAAAATGATATTTAAAATAGGGTTAAATGGAAAGTTTGAAAAAAAAACCATGCAGCCGTTTTGAAAGGAATGCACTTGCAGGACCTAAAATTAAGCTATTTATACAGGACGCCTATTAATTTTTCTGAACTAACCAACTAAATCATTCGAAAGGACATCTAATAGCGTGATTATACAGCAGTTTTGAAGAAAATCGTTAGAGCCGTTTTTGAGATACGGACTTTTTTGAGATACGGCCGTTTTTGAGATACGGTCCCATTTCCGGTTTCCGATGACCCACTTCCGGTTTTCCAATTTTCTCCAAAATTTGGAAAATTCATCTGTATACGAGACCCGTACCATTCCACACATACTGATCAATTGACAAAAACTCCTTTTTTGGACTCAGGAGACCTTAAAACGTGTAAATCAGGTGAAAACTCGATATCGAATTTTTGGACCAAATACAATACTTCCATTACCTATGGTAGTAGGGTTATGGAAGTAAAAGCAGTTGATATCAGAATCCAACTATACAGAAAAGCAATAGAATATAATAATATGATTGAGGTGCGTATTGCACAGGTCTTGCTTCAGCCAAGTTAAAAACTGTCTTTAGAGAGGGGCTGTGACAGCAGTTGTCACGTTTCACCATGGGATTTCAGAAGAGCCCCTTTCTAAAGGTTATTAGACAAATGCGATGAATTAAAGAAATTCTGGTGTGTAGCAATTAACTTTTGTTACCCGTTACTCTGTAAATATTATACAGATTTTGGGGAATAGTGTGCTCAGAAGATAATAAATAAAATTGAGCTAACCAAATGTCAACCAATCTTCCTGTAGTAATGAACTGATTCATGCATTATAAAAGAGAATTTATACAGCAAATTTAAAGAAAATCGGTAGAGTTGTTTTTTGAGACACGATTTTCTTGGATCTAAAAGCTGACCTACGTAATCAGGGTGGGTATTAATAAGTACAAAACTTTGAATAAACATCATAAAATGTAATAACCTCTTCAAAGTTTTGCATTTATTACTTTAAAAAGGCCAGCTCTGTGGTGCTTTCTTACTATATAGGGTGGGTATTAGTTTTCTTGCAGTAGTAATATTGTAAGTAAAATATAAATGGTGAAAAAAATCTAAAAAGATACTTATGTAGCAAATTTGAAGAATTTTTTTAGAGCCATTTTTGTGATACTGACTATTTTCAGTCCCAGAGTTCTTCGGCATCCTCTTCAATACAATGCATTAGATTCTACCCATATGTTTTAAATATATATATATATATATATATATATTTCAAGTTAGCGTAAGTATTTTAAAATGGTTTTATAAATTAACTGGTACTACAAATGAATAATTAAATATATATGCCATCAACTTAATATGTATGATGTTGGTATTATCATATATCTTTTAATTGGTAAATTTTAAAACGATTTTGAAATTATGTTTATCATCATCATCATGTCCAACACGGTTGAAGGCTATAAGCCTGTTCCGACCTCAATCCATCTTTTACGGGGTCTTCCTCTATCTCTTCTCCCCCTTGGCCTATATTTTAGAGCTGCCCTTGGTATATATATATACTCTGCTTGAAACACAGCTTTCATTTTCTATTACATTCTTTCTCACCATATTTGAACGATCAAATCTGAATCCTCCTGTATATCAGTAATTTTACGTGTTTTTAATAAATATTTTATATTTTTTCTAAGAAATCCTATATTTTACTCTGGTGAGACCCCTGTAAACATTATTAAGACGTACAGTTTATATGTATGTAAGGGTAATATCTGAAATTAAAAAAACAGGTTTAAAATTATTTTTTCATTAATCAAAATCTAACACTATCCCTTAATGCTATAGGCTATAATTAACTTTAGGGGGGGGGGGGGGGGGAATCGAAATTTTAATATACGCCTAGTAGCCTAGCGCCAAGCAGTTCTCCGCTCAAAAGCTGGTAGACGGGAAGTGCCGGATTCGATTCTTGGTCGCTCTCGTTGACCTAGCCAATCGTAGTTTTTCGTGGTTTTCTCCGAAACTCGCGTAAATAGGCCAAGAGCCCTTAGAAAAACCTTCATGGATGGCGTCTTCCCTAAGGACATCTAATAGCGTGTTTATACAGCAGTTTTGAAGAAAATCGTTAGAGCCGTTTTTGAGATACGGACTTACAGCCCGACTTCCGGTTTCGAATATCCCACTTCCAGTTTTCCAATTTTCACTAAAATTCGGAAAGTTCATCTGTTCACCAGACCTGATTTAATTCTAAAGTTTCGTAGTTCTATCTTTATTAGTTTCCGAGATATAATAGCCGGAAGATTTCCCACATACATACGCACACATACATAAATAACCAATTGCCAAAAACCACTTTTTTGGACTCAGAAGACCTTAAAACATGTAAATCAATTGAAATCTCGATATCGAATTTTTGGACAGAATACAATTCTTCCATTACCTATGTTAGTAGGGTCGGAAGTAATAACAAATGATTTTTACTGCGTGAATTTGTATAGGAAAATATAGAAGAATGTTTTCGTGATGGCCACAACATGCTACTTTTATTTTTATCAATTAATTAATTTATTTTTTCATATGAAAAGAAATATACTTTCACGTGAATAAATAATAAAACTAATATAAAGCTAAGTCAAAAATTAAATTTGCACGGTATTAAATTGACATAATTTTAGCTTCAAAATCAAACCTCATAACAGCCATGAAATTAAAAGAAAAAAAAATCTGGTGTGAAACAACCACACGACTTCCATTACCCACTATTACTCATATTATATGATTTTTTTTTTTTTTTTTGGAGATAATGTGATCAGAAGATATAAAAGTAACCTAAAGAAATAGAAACCTAACATTTTTGTAGTAAAATAAACTTTATACACATGTAAAGACATATAAATCGAAGCTTACACATAGCGAGGTAAAAAGTAAGAAAAAAAAATGGTAGAGTTATTTTTTGAAACTCCAATTTTCGAGATCTACCTGAACTTCTGACCTAACTTAACAGGGTAGCTGTTAATTTTCCTCAAATAACTACGTGATACATAAGAAAGAAATGGGTTTTTACAACAATTTTCAAGAAAATCGTTAGAGCCGTTTTTGAGATATCAACTTTTACCAAAACTCAATTATTGACAGGAAAACAATAATTGCATGCAAAATCATATTTAAAAGTGAGTTAATAGGGCAAGTTTGAAAAAAATCCGTACAGGCGTTTTTAAAGGAACTCCCTTGTGAGACCTGAAGTTGAGCTATTTATACAGGACGCCAATCCATTTTCCTGAACTAACCAATTGTATCATTCGAAAGGACATCTAATAGAGTGTTTATATAGCAAATTTGAAGAAAGAGCTGTTTTTGAGATACGGACTTACGGTCCCACTTCCGGTTTCCAAATTCCACTTCCTGTTTTTCAATTTTCACCAAAATATGGAAAATTCATCTGTACACCAGACTTGTTTCAATTTTAAAGTTTCGTAGTTCTATCTTTATTAGTTTGCGAGCTATAATAGCCAGAAGATTCTCCACATACACACACACACTGACCAATTGCCAAAAACCACTTTTTTGGACTCAGGGGACCTTAAAACGTGTAAATCATGTGAAATCTCGATATCGAATAGACCAAATACAATACTTCCATTACCTACGGTAGTAGGGTAATGGAAGTAAAAATTAAAAATGAAGCTAAAACAAATAAAAAAACAATTTTTACTTTTTTTTTTTTTTTTTTTTTTTTTTGACATGAAAAGAAATATATTAAGTGAATAATAAAACTAATAGAAAATTTAATAGAAGAAAGTATTGCATTCGAAAAAATTTTTATTTCCGGTTTTTAATGGATTTACACGTTTGAAGATGTCCAGTACACGATTAGACCATTGTTTGGAAATGGGTGTCTGAGTGTGTGATAAAAATTTTGTGCCCTTTGTATCGTAGGAATTACTGCACATAATTTTATATAAATTTATATGTAGTTGTACCTTGACATAAATAAGTGGTTATCAAGTTTTGTTACAAATCGATCAACAGGTGGCGCTACTACAATGCAATTTCTACGGAGACTATATTCCAGGTTCTATATTACACACAATCATTTCCTAGTTTACTACTGCTATATAATGTTATTAATTCTCAAGTATTTTATAATCAGGGCTCCAGAAATTGGGAAAACAACTGGTCGCCAGGAAAAATTTTTGGTAACCAGTAAAAAAAAACTGTCTTTATTTATTTATTTTCAGTTTTGCAATTTACTTGAATATAGAAATTAAAATTATGTGTATAAAAATCAAACATTAAATAGGACTAGATTATACATCAGGAAACACCTGTTTAAATTTAACATCCTCAAACCGGTTGTATTATTTTCTCTAAACCAATACCCCGTTGCCATCGACAGTTGATTACACTGGTCTGGTGGTGCAACAATTCAGCACTGGGTCGCAAAGTGAGCGGTGTAAACGATTCAACTCCGGGTTGTTAAACATGCATAGTGGAACACAGCGTAAATTTCCTATCGGTATATACGTTCAACATGACGGAGTGCGAAATAATCACAGATAGCCATAAGTCGCTGCTTTCCTACTTGTTTCTTACATGAATTGATACTACACTGTAGTTTAGCACAGGTTTCGGCATTCGAATCTAGGCCCATTTAAAAAAAAAAAAAAAAAAAAAAAAGGCTGAGTTTTCGTTGAAAAGATAATTTATATATTGGTAGCCACTGGCGACCAAGCTATCGCATTTCATGAGTCCTGTTTATAATCATTTGTTAAATTCCCTAAATAACTCTCATGATGTACATTTCATTTATACGAAATTTTGTCTTATATTGTCAGATTAAAAACATTATAATTTAAATATAATAAATTATTGGGTGATTTCCAAAAACAGAATATCACTATGAATTTTTATATATGTATATAATATAGTTCATAGAAAAAATCTTTTTATAATAAAAATATTTTGAAATAAGCTTTTCAATTAAAAGCCAAACGATAGTATTTAAGCAATATCGGCAAATTTAATTATTAAAATTTATATTCTTAATAATTAAATTACTTTTTCAATTGGATTTTTTGAATAAAATAATTTTAATTATCTCCTTCTTTCTGTTAATGATAGGGAAAAAATCTTTTATATTTAAGAGCAATTTAAAACAGGCTTTCTATTTAAAAGCCTAAGCAATAGTGTTAAACAATCTCAACTATTTTAGTTATTAAAAAAATATATTTTAATCTTTATTATTTTTGCAGTAAATTGCTAATTGGTTTTTTAATTATTATTATTATTATTTTAAATTATTATTTAGAGAAATAATCTTTTTATATTAAAAATAGTTTCGTGGTGTAAGTGTTAAGGCCGACTAACAACACGCGGGCCCTACGTCTGGGGAATATGCCTTTCGGAAGTGAGGGGGAGGGGGGGGTATTAAGAGACCAAAACCGGTATTCACATGGGTTTCTGAGAAAACCATGGAAAACACCGAACAGCTAGATCAATGAGCGCCACCTGAGATCAAACCCAGCGCTTCCAGTCTACCGGCTTTGACAGCAAAACCGCTCGGCTAGTGAAATATTTAAAAGTCCAAATTGATTAGAAGTTGATAATTAAACGTGCAAACTATAGTATAAAGCAATCTCAATTAAATTAGTTATTGAAAATTATGTTTTTAGTTCCCCATCATACTATAGGTATGGGGAACTTAGGTAATCGTGAAAACTTTCGACCTCGGTTTTTTAACTTTTTTACACGTTTTCAGGTGTGTGGAATCGGAAAATTACAAAATTTGTATGGTGTCTGTCTGTCGGGTGTCTGTTAGTGTGTTAGTCTGTTAGTGTGTTAGTCCGTTAATCTGTTAGTCTGTGTACACGATATCTCATCTCACGAACAAATGATCGCAGAAAGGTCAGATCAGTTTTAAAATATTACTTTCGTTACTGGCAAGATGGCAAGAACCCTATTCATTTGCAACATTCGAATTAAAAAACTTCGTAAGTTATGAGAAACTTACGATTTTCTTAACATGGGAGAATAGGACAAAAATTCACTTAAAAGTGCATTAAATGGAAACTTTTTACTGTAAAAATGTCACACCAGTTTTAAAATATCAGTTTTGATGCCGAAATGAAGATCAGTAACTATAAATGTGCTACATTGAAAATTTCGCAAGTTATTGGAAATTTACGAATTTCTTAACATTGCAGTATAGGGCAAAATTTCACATAAACGTCAATTTTGAGATATTTTCATCGTAAAGATGTCAGACTATTTTTAAATATTATTTAGAACACTTGCACGAATATTAAGACTTAGAATTTTCCAATATAAAAATTTCGTAAGTTATTGGAAATTTACGAATTTCTTAACATGGCAGAATAGAGCAAAATTTCACATAAACGTCAATCTTGTGGGATATTTTCATCGTAAAGATGTCAAACCACTTTCGAAATATTATTTAGGATACTGGCATGAATATCATAGACTATGATTTTTCCAATTTAAAAAATTCGTAAGTTATTCGGAATTTACGATTTACTTAACATGTCAGAATAAGGCAAAATTGAGCATAAACTTCCATTTTGAGGATCATAAATACATTAGACAACTTTTATGATATTTGTTTGAACATGATTAAATACAAATATTGTAATAGGAAAATTTCGTAATTTACGATTTTATCAACCTAGCGAAATTGTAAATTTTTCATATAAATATGAATTTTGAGGATTATTGCATTGGAAATTGTAGCATGAAAACTAAACAACGGAATTGACCTTGATAAAATAAATTAATAGATTAGAATAAGATAAATATATCGAAGTGAACGGTGGATAGCCTATTAGGCGGGGATTTCATTCTGTCACTGTATCAAGCTTTGGTCAAATTCATTTCTTTTAACATGATTATAATATGTCTCGTACTAGAGATTTACGAGAACATTAATATGATGGGGAACTGAGCAGAGTCCACCTATGCCAACTAGTTAATAAATAAATTTGTTTTCTTTTATTAGAATATTTTATTAAATGATTTTTAAACAGCTTTTATTTATATATGTATATATAAAGTAATAACTAATAATGTATAATCAATAGTAATTCTTAAAAGTGATTTATTTTCATCATTTACATTTGAATGGACAAATATCGGAGACGGAGAAACTTTTTTTTTTTTTTTTTTCTTTTTTGTATCCTCTTTTCGTCACCCCAAATCCACCCCGGGAGATTTTATCTATCGGTCAGCATTCAGTAAACTCTCCAATCGGATAAGAGACAAGAGATAGCCGTTCCCATAGTCAAACAACTTGACCTTCACCTTACTTTAAAAAATTTTTTCCTTACATATTTCATTTATATGGTAGAGAAAGTAGTAGTACTGCTTTTGGATCAGATTTTCGAGTCTGTGTTATTTTATTTACACATTTTGAGGTCGAATCATACAGAAAATCATGTTTTTGTGGTTGGTCTGTGTATGTATCTCTCTCTCTGTGTGTGTGTGTGTGTGTCTGTTATTAGCATATCTCTTGCTTATATCTCTTTACATTAAATTGATTAAACAAAAAAAATGTTGATCAAATGTGATCTAACGATGATCAAACGACCTTCATATTTGTTGTTTCTCTCATGGGAGGGGGGATAATTTCCTCAGGATAGAATACCGCGGGACTATGCTATGCTTGAAACTGACTGGAAGTGCATTAATTTTTCATACTCAAACGGTAAACGAAGTATTTTTAACACTTTCCAACAAGATTGAAAAGTGTTAATGACTTCAGTTGTCTGTCTGTCTGTCCGCGCTCTAACTCCCATAAATATTCTTGGAATTTCTTGAAACTGATATATGTTATTCAAGTTTACTATCGAATGTTCCCTATTAAAAATGGAGTGAACACCTTTACTCGTTTGTATACAGGGACACCCGAAAGTTTTCCAAAGCATTGTGTCCTATGAGAGGTATTTCTAAAAACCATATTTTAATACTGTTACTTTATACAAATCTTCATGAAATTGAAATATGTTATTCAAGTCTACTATCGGATGTTCCCCCATTGAAAATGAAGTAAATACCATCACTAGTTTGTATACAGGGACACCCGAAAGTATTCCTAAGCATTGCGTACTATGAGAGGAATTTCTATAAACCAAATTTGAAGAACTTTACTTTGCACAAATCTTAATAAAATTAAAATATATATTATTCATATGCACAAAAGAATGCTTTCCATAGAATACAGTATGATTAGCAATAGATTTATAGGGCCACACAAAAATATTCAATTATATCAATGGATATTATTGAAAATTTGCTGGAATTGCATTTTCTTTTAAATTAATCGTTTTTATCGCTTTCTAAATGTTTTTAACACTTTCCAGTAAGGTTGAAAAGTGTTAATGATTTCGGTCCGTCTGTCTGTCTAGCCACGCTCTAACTCCCGAAAAATTTCATGGAATTTCTTGAAACTGATATATAATATTCAAGTTCACTATCGGATTTTCCCGGGGGGGGGGAATAAAAATGTTCGTTTTATTAGTTTCCTATTTTATTGCAATTTTAATATAAGGATGTGTCTATTCTAGATGGTTTCATGAGTTAAAAAGCAAAATACAGATTTTTGAGCGCTTCGCACATTTAAGTCATTAACGGTTACTATAACATGAGATATTACTTTTATGGGGTCTATCACTATAATTTTTGCATGTGCAATTTGATTTCCATCCTTGTGCACTTTATACCCAAATAACATGATTAAAATAGTCGAACTGAATTCTACCAAAACTAAGCTCCATCAGTTGCCGAGAGATTTTACTCTCAAAGGGGACATGGGAAGTGCTTAGTTCGAACAAATATCGCATTTGTAAGCCTAGTTGTTCGGAGTTCTCCATGTTTTTTTTTCCGAAATTTGCCAAATTACGGGCTCAGAAAGACCCTCACTCACAGTGGTCAATCGATCCAGGCCTAGAACCTTCGAGAAGTCAGTCAGCCTTAATCATCCACACCACACAAATATCTACCAAAATGTAATTACGAAAACTATTCATACATCGATATCAGGCAGAGGTGGGCAGTATTTTATATACTTGTATTATAGTATATTAGATGTGCATTTGTATATTGTATGTTTACCAATATTTTGAAATGTATTTGTACATTATATCTAATATACATTTTTCCAAGTCTGTTGTATATTTTTAAAAACTTAATGTACAATACAAAGTATGTTGTCTCAAAATTCTAATTTCTGAAAAGAAAAAATAATAATTGAAAAAAAAAAAAAAAAAGGCTCATGTCAGAATTTCATAACGCAATCTCTGTTCAAATCTGCCTTTCTTTCGAAGACCAAGATGTTGATTATTGGCTCTATAAATTACTCATACACAATGTGAGGGTCTTTTTTTTTTTTTTTTTTTTTTTCCTTTTTCTAAAACGTATTTAATAATCCAATAACATCCAGTTTAGTATAAAATATTTGGATATTGTTTTTATTCATTTTATTATATTATATTTCATTTACACAATATATATTTTATAACAAAAAAAGTGACGCACCAAGAAGGAGTAATGCGAACTGGACACAAATTGACATACATACAGATTTTGATGGAATCAAGCACCTATTCATCATTATCATCGTTCCTACGTGCAACTGGTACTTCAGTGACTTCAAATACCCTTAATAGACGGCTCAGTGAAATGGAGTTGAGCTCAGTCACCGGATCTCTCTTCCACTGAGGACGTTTGGAGCATCATAAAAAGGGTCCTACAACCAGCTCGGGATTTCACCAATCTAACGCAACAATTGGACAGAATTTGGCACGATACTTCACAGAAGCACAACTGCGTAGATAAGAGCCAGAAGTGGACCAACGCGTTATTGACTTGTTTACTTTGTGAGGCCCTTTCTCTTGATTAAATCATTCAATTTTTCTGAAACTGTACTCAATTGTTTTTCTCTACATGTACATGACATCTACCAATTTTTGTCCCATTCGGACCTCCCATTCCACCCCATCTACCAATTTTTGTCCCCACTTCTTCTTGGTGCGTCGCTTTTTTTGTTATAGAGTGCATTTACTTCCTTATACAAAATATGAGGAAGTACATATTATAATCTTGATTTGCGAAATGGATTTTGTGTTTCTCATACCTCAAAAATGAAAGATCGCAGAATGTTGTAAATTTATACGTGTGAATATAATATCATGTCTAGTTTTACACCAGCAACATTGGTTTTAATACGAGCTTCCATTTCGGAGATATCAACGACTTTACACGATTTTTCGTGACTTCTGTATGTACGTACGTATGCGTGTGAATGTGTATCTTGCATAACTGAAAAACGGTTGGACGTAGAACGATGCAAATTGATATATTGGTTTGTTATAAAATCTAGCTGTGCATCTTCCTTTTTGGATTTTATGTGACTTTTGACTTTTTGTTTTGGAGATATTTAGGAAAATTATATTCCTAATGACCAAAAATACAAAAGTTTTGGCAATATATGAACTACCATCATAGAGATTTCAAAAGAATTTAACACTGATATAGCCCGTAATGATATTGTTATGAAAGTTGTCGACATTTTAGCGTGTAGAAATTAATTCTGTGAGACAAAAGCAGGTTCTAGTCAATGAATGCACTTCATTTAATCAATATTCAGTCCGTAGATAGAGCTTGCAATGAAATTGATTAAAAATAAAAGTTGTCGACATGTTAGCGCGTAGAAAAAAAATTCTTAAAGACACAAGCAGGTTCTAGTCGATGAATGCATTTTAATGAATATTCAGCACTTAAATAGAGCTTATAATGATATTGTTATGAAAGTTGTTGACATTTTTGTGTGCAGAAAGGAATTCTTAAAGACATACGCAGGTTCTAGTCGACGAATGCCTTTCATTTATTGAATATTCAGCGAATAAATATTGCTTGTAATGATATTAATAGAAACGTTGTCGACATTTTAGGGTGTAGAAAGTAATTCTTAAAGAAACAGGCAGGTTCTAGTCCACTAATGCATTTTATTTAATTAATATTTAGCAAACACTTCAATAAATCTCTTTTTGTGCTACAAAGATTAATTAATGTTCTTGAATAATTCAATGAAATGGTCATTTTTTACTACAAAAATCAATAAACATTATTAAATTTACTACAGAGCTTAAACTAAGCTAAATTAGGAACAACCGAATATTTAGAAGTCTAGATGGAATTTGGTAGCATATACATCAGATTTGTATGCTTGACCACTGCCCACTCAATACTAGCTGCCTGTCCGATGCTCCGAAATAAGCGGAATCCAGTGTGGTAGCTAGTTGGGCGGGTAGTTGTTCGAGGGCGTCTGTTTCTTTTACAAAATGTCGCCAAAACTCAAATACACAGTAATAGAATAGAAGGTCTGTGAACACTTTATATTCACTTCTTGAATGATTATAGCAGTTTATCACTAAACAAACTTCCATATCATAGTTTACTTAGCTAAAATTATGAAATGTAATAAAACAAGTTACTCTACAGTAACGTAAGACGATAAAAAAAAAATGTTTGTCGTTTGTTTATCAGAGAAACGCGCTGGGTACATGTGGCAACCCTAAGGCAACAAAATGCCTGATGCGCCAGCTCGTATATATAGGAGCCTTAGTGAGAACGAGTCCAAATTTTTGGAGGGATGCAAAATTGGCCGAGAGATTGTTATTTGGCAAACATCCAGTTATTCGGTGTTCCCTTATCGCTTGTTTTCTCTCAGTCACCCCTATTTTCACATTGGACTCGTTCAATCCGCACTTGCGCAGAGGCTTCCATGGTCGCAAGAAATGTGGATAAAGAATATAAGGAAAGGGCATGTTTACAAACAAACGATCTTTAATCAATCTTTTCCACGAGATCTTTTGATGTTTTGGTGGGTGTTGCGTGGCTAGCGGTGCCGGCTCTGTGACATTATTGCTAAGTGTTTCCTCTTTATATTTAGTTTTGAAACTCGGGTAGAGTAATTCTAGTTTCTTTACTGAGTTATTGTTCGGTGAACAAGTTTATTTATTTTGACAGTTTTAATTAAAGAAAGTTTTTTTTTTAAACTTTTGTGTTACGAAGTGTGTGAACCGCCCTACACGTGGTGGTACAAGAGTGTTTGTTATCGCCGAATTAGGACTGAACTTGTTTGTTGACCTTTGCGGTAAGGTCAGTTGTTAAAACTACTGAAGCTGGCGGTAAACCCAACGGCAAATATTGTGAAGAATGGAAATGTAAGCACGCAAGGACTGGACATGGCTCAAAACATGGATACTTCACAAGGTACGACTTTTAATCCTAACTTCTATGTTAATAATAATCTTCCCGACTGTTTACAAGCAGCAGTAAATGATGGAGTAGATGAAATTACCATTTTAATCGCTGCTAAAGAGGGTTCGCTGCCTGCATCCAACCCTAAGAAACTGAAGGTTGAAATTTTAAACAGACAGTTCGGAATCTCAAGCAAAAAGGTTACTAAAAAAGAAGAAACTTGAACTCGCCCTGCATTCACCTACTCTAAATGCCATGGATACTTCGGGTCTACCTACAGACAATAGCCAAATAAGAACTCCTGCTCCCAGCGAGATACCTTCATTTGGTAATGGGCCTGGGTTAAAAAAAAAAAAAAAAAAAAAACTTGTTTGGCCGGAGGCCTCTTTTCTTTTCTTTATTTTTGTTTCTACTAATTGACTACGACTGGTTTAACCAGGTTCTTTACCTTTGCAATAGTTCTTTCATAATAGTTGGTGACTTCAACAGTTATCATACGAGTTTTGGTGGCCGTCGGGATTCTCCTCAGGGCTCGAGGGTCATCGACTGGATCATAAACAACAATATCTGTCTTGTTAATACTTCCGTTCCTACCCATGTTTCCCCGGGGGATCTTCTACCTTAATTGATCTCTCTCTTGTTTCACCTGACCTGTTTTCGAATACCTGTGTCCAGGTCCACTCTGATACGTTTGATAGTGACCACTGCCCAATCAAACTTACTTTCGATAGACTGCCCGGCTCTCGTCCGTGTCATAGTGTTAGGTTAAGGTGTGACTGGGGGTCCGCTACCGTTAAGCTTAACAAGAAGTTACAGGATTGTAACTCTCCGTCCTATGAGGACATGGTAAATATTTGCCAAACGTCGGTCGCTGTGAGTAGCCGAAGGATTAGGATCTTGGATCGTGTCGGCACTCCCTGGTGGGATAGCCGCTGCAGTTATCTTCTTGGGCAGAAACGCAAGTTCCTTCGCCTGGCGAGAAAGCACCTAAGTTCGGCTTACTGGATGCAGCACAAGCATTTCGCTGCTCGTCTTAAGAAAGAAATCAAGGACGCTAAACGTATGTACTGGTCCGAGGTCTGTAAAAGGAGTGGGCAGTCTAGTGATATCTTCAAACTTCTCAAGGCTCTCCAAAACCGGAAGAACCCTCCCCAGGGGTCCTATAATTACATTAGTACCTCAAATGACAGTAGGCTGGCTGCTGCTAATATTTTTGCTCACACGTTTGTGCGCCCCCCTATTGACTGTTACATCCCGCTGGACTTCAGTGCCAACGTGGATAGCAACATTAGGAAGCCTTTTGCTCTCTCGGACCTTCAACACGCCTTGCACAAGTCTTCCCATCGCACACCTGGAAATGATGGTATTTCCCTCCGACTTCTCAAGTGCCTCGACAATAGCATTCTGGTCAAACTTCTCGATTGCTTTAATAATCTCTGGTTGGAGGGTCTAGTTCCCAAGTCCTGGAAGGAAGCCATTGTCGTTCCTATCTTGAAACCGGGTAAGAATTCCAGTTCCTCGTCTTCCTATCGCCCAATCTCCCTCACCCCTGTTCTCTCGAAGGTTTTTGAGCAGATGGTTCTTCGGTGGATGATTCCTTGGGTGCTTAAGAATGATTTTTTCCATGTGAACCACTACGGGTTTATTCCTTTTAGGGACTGTGCACCTGCTTTGACGAAAATATATGCTGATCTGGTATCGGCTCGGCGGCAGAAGTGGTTTAGTGTCTTGGTCTCGGTGAATATTGCCTCTGCTTACGACTCCGTTTGGCCGGACGGCCTGGCTTTTAAGATGCTGTCAGCGGGCGTTGACGGCCATCTCACGAAACGGTGCCATTCCTTCATGCAACGTGCTATCCAGGTTAGGTGGTCGGGAACTTTGTCTGCCCCAGTTTCGTCTTTCGTGGGGGTCCCGCAAGGGGCTGTTCTGTCTCCTTTACTCTTCTCTTTCTATATGAGTGATATCTTTGAAGCAATTGGTCCTCGGGTTAATGCTGTTGTATATGCGGATGATACCTTCCTTTACGCGTCTGGTCCCTGCCTCGAAGATATTATGCATGATATTCAGGACACCCTTCATAATCTGGTTCGCTGGTGCAATTACTGGAAGTTGAGTCTCAGCCCTCATAAAAGTGCTGCGATTGTTTTTTCCAGGAGGAAAATCTCGCCTGATCCTAACCTTCGGCTGCAGGGAGAAGATATTCCCTGGGTGGTCTCCCTTCGTATCCTTGGCCTGTTCTTCGATCGGGGTTTGACGTGGGGCAATCACGTCTCTCGTCTCCGTGAGAAAACTGTGAAGAAACTTAACGTTCTGAAGAGCATTAGTCATACTTCTCGGAGTGTTGGCACCAAAAACCTTCTCAGAATCGCGAATGCTACTGTTGTCAGCTCCCTGTATTTTGGTAGCAATGTGTACTCTTTTGCTTGTCCCTCCACTCGGAAGAGGTTAGAGCCCCTTTTGAATGCTGTGCTTAGGGTGGCTACGGGCCTCCCTCGGTGGACGCCTATCCCCGTTCTTCGCCGGGAAGCTAACTCGCTTACTGTGGCTAGCCTTCAAGACCTCCATAGGGAACGTTTTTTCATCCGCCACTTTGGTTTAGGTACGAGTTCACCCATTCACTCCTTGATGGATCCCTCCAATTTTGACTCTGGCTCTCCTGGTTCCCCCGTGAGGGTTATTCTTAGTCAGCTTGGTCTGAGTTCTCAGGATTTGTTGCTTTGGATTCAGCCCCCCTATCCTTTGTGTGACAACATTTCTTTTCTAATTGATACTTTAGACTTCCAGAGCAGGTCTCTCCATCCGGAGCTTGTTCACCAGACTTTCACTGATTATGCTTCTCTACATAGCGAGTTTTATCAAATGGCTACTGATGCCTCCAAAACTAGCTCTTGCACTGGCATCGCTGTTTGGGACATGTCTTTGTGCTGTGGACATTCAAAGCAAATAGACAATATAAATTCTATCTTTACTGCTGAAACGCTTGCGATTGGTCTGGCCTTGGACCATGCCCCTCTTAAGGGGAAGCTTATCATCTTCTCCGACAGCAAGTCTGTGATCACCAGCTTCCAGGCTATCAACTATCGCTCGCCAGTTGTGATTACTTGGGTTTACCGCAAGCTGGTCATGGTAGCCAGCCGTCTAAACAAGGTTCAGGTGGTTTGGGTACCCGGTCATATGGGTATCCATGGGAATGAAATGGCCGGCATGCTTGCTCGGTCCACCATTTCTGCACCATCCTCGTTCAGCAAGGTGTCTCCAGAGGACATCTGTCGATACCTTCACACCATTCATAAAAGGGATGATGTCCAAGAGTGGCTCTTAGGGAAATACAGTGTGGTTTTCCCCCACCTCACCAAAAGAAGCTGGGAGCATCGTAAACTTTGTCTGCCCAGAAGAAGTGAAGTCCTCCTCAGCCGCCTGCGGACTCGAACCCTCCCCACCCGGGCTCTCCTCTACAAGCTTCATATGAGTGACTCTCCTCTCTGTCCAACCTGTCAGGTTCCAGAAACCTGTGACCATTACCTCCTTGTATGTCGCCGCTACGCCTCAGCTCGGCATGATTTGTATAGCAATCTCAATCTCCTTGGTTCTTCGGCTTCCTTCAGCGATTTATGCGATCTAGCCGTCTCTGGAGTTACTCAAGCTCGCCAGTTGGTGTCCTTTATTCTCAAGTCTGACAGATTCTGACTTTGGCTCCTTCGTCTTATCCACACGTCCTTAACTGACGATGCAACCATGTACTGTGTGATTCCTCACAATTAAGATCTTCATCGAACTTGTTTAGGATTATTAGGGGTGTAAAGCCTTGCAGCTATAAACCCCATGCTCTGAGGGTCTCTCCCTTCAAAACAACAACAACAACAATCTTTTCCACTAACGAGTGGTAAAAGGACAATCTCTATTGGTGAAAATACCAGTGTTTTGCCCTGAGTATAAGACTACTATTATATAGTAGTCTTACCTAAGACTCCTATATGATAAGAGCTGGCGCAGTGTCCGCCATTTTCTAGCCCGACTGGGAAAGTGTTGGCGGTAGAAAAAGCTAGGTTACCTGATTAGCGTCGTTATCGCCTTTCAGCTTCTATACAGATCAAGTGAGCTAGAACTTCTTATTACAGCGTCTAGAATAAACAGTGTGGCAATCGCCTATAACCGTGAAGTTAAAATGATGCTACAAAAATTAAGCTTACCCAGATGTCGCTGTGATCGAAGCTATTGCTCAAATCGAAGACCTGATTGACTTTTCCCAGTTTCGTCCGTTGAATCACGTGATCTAAGCATATAATTAACCAATAGGGAGTCTCGGTTTTGTTGTCGGGACACTAGCTTCGATTACAATGACATCTGGTGACAGGCTTAATTTTTTTAGTACAATTTTATTCGCCGCTTTCTACACTGTTTATTCTAGATACTGTACTTCTTATCACGAAACAAACAAGTTGGCAATTTTAAGAACATCGCCAACATTCTCAAAACTGTAACCTTCACGTTAAAATAAATGTAATTTTAAAAGAATTTAAAAACACTAACTTAAAAAAACAGTACATTCATATTAAATTTGTCGAACTTTGAAAATTAAATAAAATAAGTTGAAAATAAGGAAACCTTTTGCTAAAAAGTTGTGCTTCTGCTCAGGGTATCCGCGAGCTTCATCTGCAATTTGTAATCCACTTTTTCCTTCTTTCTGGATTAGAAGAAAATATAAACAGGCGGTGCTCTATTCTGGAGTTATTCGTGCAATTTATTGCCGAAAAACCAACAATAATAAATCGTCATCCGGTCTTGTGGCCTAGAAAATGGCGGATGCGTCAGCCTATCAATGTAGGAGTTCTAGTCTTTTCTGAGTTAAGACTACTATAAAACAGGCTGAATCATTGGCCGCCATTGCTAAAACTAAGACTGTTGTATATGACTATTATATGAGATTATATAAGACTATTATATAATAGTCTTAGGTTTGACAGTGACTAATTACCATATAAGATTATTATATGAGACAATATAAGACTATTATATAGTAATCTTAAGTTTAGCAATGACGGACATGACATACGAATGGCGGAGAATGATTCAGCCTGTTATATAATAGTCTTAACCTGAGTAGAGTGTTTTGCTCGGAGCGTGACGTCAGCTGCGCTTTCCTTATTGGAATCAAAATTATGATTGCATGTTCTGTTCAGAAACAACGCACAGGGGATGAATCCCAGATTGTCGCCAATTACCATTTTGCAGTTCTTTTGCGATATTAAAGTCACTCATTTTCAACCTTCATTTCCTCGTTTCCTATTTAGTAGTTGATTTGTCGATCGTTGGTATAGCCCATCTTTCTTTTAACCATTTTTCAACATTCGTCTGTCAGTTTTCCTATCCGTCCTCTGACTACCATAAATACCTATGTAATTTCTTAAAATTGATGTACGTTATTACAGTTAACTAGAAGACATTCCCTACTGAAAATGGGGTAAATACCTCTATTGTTAAAACCAAGGAAATGTTCAACGTCTTGAACGCCAAAAGGAAAAATTGGAAAGCAGACAATTGTTTCGGTAACATTTAGTTGAAGAAATGAGAGAGAAGTTCTCATATATACAGGAAAGCAATCGAGTTCTGATCAACCAATAGAATTACGTGGAATGTGGAGGATTGACCAATAGGAATTTGGGAAACACAAGTAGTGGAAAATGTAGAAGAAATTAAGAAAATGTGAACTAAATGTGAAATTTCCAACAATCAGACAGATGAGGTGAAGTTCTTTGCTGACTCCGTGATGCAGTTCAGCGCCAAAGACCAGACCCACGGATTGCGTAAAACTGGCAGTGTCATCATAACAATGTGCCATCACATTCATCACACCTGACTCAAATATTCTTGGCGAAGCATGGAATTCCAGTCGTCCGCCAACCTCCCTACTCCCCAGTCATGGCTCCTTGCGACTTCTGGTTGTTCCCGAAATTGAAAATGTCATTGAAAGGACCCCGTTTTCAGAGTAGAGATACGATAATGCAGAATGCGACGACGGAGTTAGACACCAACGCTGCACTAAGTGTGTGGAGGCGCAAGGGACCTACTTTGAAGGGGATTAGGATCCCAATCCCGCAAAGTAACTAAGATATTTTTCTGGTCAAAGGTCGGATACTTTTTGAACAGACCATGTATAATTCTTGGGGCATCTATAGTATTTCGTGTCTATATATAGTTTAACATACATTTGTCATTTGTTATGTATTGGTCAACATATTAGTTACATTCGTAAGCCGGAAACTAATAAATCGGTTATTTCTATGCACTGTTAGGAGAAAAACCATAATTTTAAATTTGATTCAATTAAAACAATTTGCAGACCTAAATCCGCTCAAGAACTCGATTTCATTGAAGCTTTTTGCATCTATAAAAACTTTAAATATATTGTCAATTGTGATTTCGCTGTACCGCATGTGTCTGATTGTTAGAAATTTTGCATTCAGTCCACATTCTTTTAATTTCTTCTGAATTTTTCACAACTTGTGTTTCCAAAATTCCTATTGGTCAAAACACAACATTCCATGTAATTCGGTTGGATAATCAGAATTCGATTCGTCTCCGATATACAGTCGGCAGCAAAAGCATCCGAACACTAGCCAATAATCCCGATGTCGAAAAAGTACACTTAAAACTGTTTTGTTAAATAAATCCTTGTCGAATCATGTTCTTAGACTGACTAAGAACATGACTGGACAAGGATATGTTTAACAAAGTAGTATTAAGTGTACTTTTTTAGACAGGGATTATTGCCTGTGCTCGGATACTTTTGCTGCCGACTGTATACGAGCACTTCTCTCTCTATCTATACGCTGAAGACGGTATGCTATATGCTACCGAAACAGCTGTCTGCTTTCCATTTTTTTCCCTTTGGCGTTCAAGAGGTTGAAGACTTTCTCAGTTTTAATAATCTCGCGCCAAGTCGTCTTTTTATACAAAATACCACTATTAGTTTATGTAATAAGGAAAGGGCACGTGACGTCACTCGCAGTCAAATTATGGGTAAAGTGGCAAAACACTGGTATTTCCACCAATCCAGGTCGATCTTTTGCCACTCGAGAGTGGCAAAGATTGACTGACGGAGCTTTTGTTTGTAAACATGCCCTTCCTTATAGGATACCCAAAATAATTTCAAAGCACTGCATTCTCTGAGAGGTATTCCTATAATAATATTTTAATATAGTTATTTTGTGCAAATCAGAATAAAATTGATAATAATTATTTATATGTATAAAAAATGTGTTCTGCATAATGTAGTATGATTAGCATTAAGATTATAGGCAATACAAAAATATTCTAGTACATTAATATCTATGACTGGAAATTGCTTGATCTGTATTTATAGTTGTATAAAGTGTTTTTAACACTTTTTAACAGTGGAAGGAACGCTGGTCTAAGTGTATGTTCTAGAGAGATTAAAATTTGAAATAGTTTATCGTTCTGTTCGTCTTTAGTATCCGTAAATGTTTTCAGAATTTCTTCAAAATGATATTTTTTTAAAGTTTTCATTGACATGTCATTTTAAAATGGTATAAATAGCACAATATGTATGTGTACATGGAACCCAAAAAATGCCAATGGAATGTGCTCTATGAAGAGCATTTTTGTGTCAAATATTTAAATAACTTTATGCTGCATAATTGACATTTATAATTCACACGCATAAAAAAATGTTTTCCATAAAATGTAGTATGATTAGCATTAAGATTTATAGGGACACGCAAAAATATTTAGATACATTAAGGGCTATAATTGCATTTTCGTTTTTATGAAGCCTTTTAACGATGTTTAAGAGTGATTATGATTTTAATTAGTCTGTCTGTCGTTTTGCCCGTCTGTGCAAGCTCTAGCACCTGTCAATATTTTCAGAATTTCAACAAAATGATATGTTATTCAAGTTTACTGTGGCGTGTTCCCCATTTAAAATAATATGAATATCACAATTAGCTTGTGCACAGGGATTCCCAAAATAGTCCCAATGCATTGCGTTCTATGAGAAGCATTTTTATAAATAATATTTAAATAAGTTCGTACCACACAAATCATAGTGAAATTGGCATTTATTATTCACATAGGGGAAAAAATGTTTTATATAGAATGGTATGTTTAGCGCTCAGATTTACAGGCCTACACTCAAATATTCAGATACATTACGGGTTAAAATTGGAAATTGCTGGAACTATATATACTTCTGTTTGTGTTAAGTGTTGTTAACACTTTTCAACAATGCTTAAGAGGGATCATAAATTTATTTATTCTATCTATCTGTCCATTGTGTGATCACGTAGGGAAAAAGCACATTGAACGTTAAACAATGCAACGAGTACGTATAACTGGAAAGCATTAGTAATCTATGCGAAACGCATGAGTTTTCGTTCTTGTTTAATTTTAGCGTATGTTGCCAAATTGCAGGTGCTATTTCTACCGGGCGCCATTTTTTTATGGTTTAGGTTCTATGTTCTATCGCAAAAAACTTAAAAAAAAAAAAAAAAAAAAAACAGCAGTTTTTATGTGCAGTATAAGTATTTTTTTATTTATATTAAATATATTGCAATATGTAATATGATTGCCGAAAAAAAAAAGGGGAAGGGGGGAGCCATACATTGTCTATGGATGAAATTTCTTGTAGCAGCAGCAGCTTTATATGTTTGGCAGCACTACAAAAAACAAAATTGACATATATTTCTTAAATGCACAAAACCATGTTTCACATACAATTATTTTGAAATTTATCTTTAATTTACAAAGGCATGCAAAAGAGCTCTGAAAGATTTGTGTTATATTTGTAAGTGGAAAGAAGAGCATTTTAAGTTATGTCCCTCTTTTCTCTCTCTTTCTCATGGTGTTAGTTTTAATTACAGTGTTCGGTACATAAAATCTGGTGGACGATATACAGGGCTAATCAAAATTAGTCAAACAAGTTTAATAAAACAGGATGGCCGACATTTTTCTGAATAATTTGAAGTAAATTAAAAAAATAAATAAATAACAGTCTTAAATGCTTAGGAATGTAGCTGCAACAACCAAACGGTGTTGAAGGGGCAGTAGCTCTTTTCATACAGAAGTGCAATTTAAATAAAAGTGTTTCGAAAACCATTTTGAAACGTTTTTAAAGTACAATAAAAATGTTAAATACAGTACATTCTATCTTTGATCTTAAATTGCAAAAATTTGTCTTTATAGTAATGCATGGTAACAGAAAGTAGCTTATGGGGTATATCGTCCAACAGGTATGCTGCCATGCTGCAATTTCTCTCATTTAATAAGAGGCTAGAGCTCAGTTTCTATAGTGTTTAATGAAAGAAAAAAACATGACACGCATGATAGCAAGGAAGAGAAACTATGTTGATTTCGTTTGGGTGCATATTGCCTAACATGTGGCGCTGGTATCGAGCAATTTAACCCCATTTACGGAAAAGCAATATCTCAACTTTTATAATATATAAAGACCTAAATTTGGCATGTGATAAATTTGGCTATTATAGAAAACTATGTTGATTCGACTGAATGCATATCACTTCATACAAGTTGGATACCGAACCAGTACAAGCATCCAAGTCTTTAATGGAATTGGAAGCCAGCACGAAAGCCAGAGCATTTCATCACTAGGCGGACCCTTCTAAGAGGATAAAGTGAGAAATAAGGTGTATACTGTTGCTGCGCAATTTCGAAAATTGGATTTCAAATAATATTTCGTTAACCATATGTATATAAGCAGCTAGATTCGGTGAAACATAGTAAAGCATAGCAATTCCATCAATTATATTCAACAGAAAAGAATGTTTTCGCTTAATTTTGAGTAGCTCTGTCTATTGTCTATAAATTATATATAAATCATGTAGTTTAAATTTAGTATAGCATGGAAAACATATAGCATTACTTGAAATGTACCTCGAGCAATTTCCATGCGAAATATCTCCGAATTACTTTGTGAGACTCTGTAAAATAATTATGATGATGAATGACTAACTGAAATTTATGCGAAACATGCTATTATTTTCATTTATTTTTGTTTCATGCAGTCTAAAGATGTTAAACAGTATTTACAAGGTATTACATCCACAGACGTGATGAATATGAATTATCTTGGAGGTAACTGTGCAGGACCCCCCCCCCCCTTTTTTTTTTTTTTATTTCAACAAAAAATTTCAAACAGCATCCTCGTATGATACAGATTCAAAATACTGAGCTAGACTTTATGTGTTCTTAAGTTATGCTGATAATAAACAGATACACACACAGAACAAACGCTAAAAATCTGATTTTCCGACTCAAGGAACTTCAAAATGTGCAATAATAATAATAATAATAATAATAAAATAAAAAACACAAATTCAAATTTATTAAAAAAAAAAAAAATCTACCATTTAACGGGTAAAAGGATGAAAAAACTGCCTTAAAATTAATATACATGCATCAAAAATTGAAATGTTCCCATCATTGTAGGTAGTCTTGTTATTACCTAAACAAAGATTCATTTCTGGCATGTAAAAATGATAACTTTTACTTACATTTTGTTTGCCAAATACACACACACACAAAAAAAAAAAAAAACTTTAAAATAATTTTAATTTTAAAAATTAATATTAAAATGGATAGTTGGAAAATTCTTTTTAATTAAAGAGAAAAAAAATCTGTATCTACTTTTAATTAAAATAATTGAAAAAAAAAAAAAAAAAAAAACTAGTATGTTGTGGCCACCACAAAACTTTATTCTATATTTTCCTATACAAATTCACTAAATGCAAATGATTTATTAAAATTATCTAACATGGTGAATGCAAATGCTCTTCATCTTAGTGAAAACTAATACGAAATATCCAAAGACAGACAGCTTGTCTATAAATAAAATCTTAAAATATACGTTTTTATAATGGTTATCTCACATATCAAGTTTCGTACAGTTATATTCCATAGAAGTTGAGATATAGCCTTCCCGTTATCGATGAAATTTGCAGTATAGAAGCGCCATCTATTGGGCTATAAGCATCCACATTGAATCAGCAAAATGACTCATAATGGCCTTCTCCCATATAGTTTGGTGATACGCGAAATAGAACCTGAAATATAGCCTTCCCTTAAAGTGCGGAAATCGTTTGAGGCAGCGCCACCTGTTGAGCGGTTGCCATCAAAAGTTGATAGGCACTAATTTATGTCAAAGTGCATCTACATACGAATTTATATGGAATTATGGGCAGTAGTTACTGAGATACAGCATACAGCCTTCTCTTAAACTGCGGAAATTGCTGTATAGCAGCGCCACCTGTTAGCCGATAAATATTCAAATTGAATCAGCATAATGTTTCATAATGGTCTTGTCACGTATCAAGTTTTGATTGATTATACGCAGAAGAACCTGAGATATAGTTTCCCTTTTAATTACAGAAATCGCTGTATAGCAGCTCTACCTGCTGAGAAGTTGACACCAAAAGTTGATAGGCACTAATTTATGTCAAAGTGCATCTACATACGAATTTATATGGAGTTATGGGCAGTAGTTTCTGATACAGCCTTCCCTTAAACTTCGGAAATCGCTGTATAACAGCGTCACCTGGTGGCCTATAAGCATTCAAATTAAGTCAGCATAATGTCTCATAATGGCCTTCTCACACATCAAGATTTGATTGGTTACACGTAATAGAGTCTAAGATATAGTATCCTCTTAAATTGCGGAAATTTCCGTATAGCAGCGCCACCTGTCGAACAATTGACACCAAAAGTTGATAGACACTAATTTAGGTAAACATGCATTTACTTATAAATTTATATATAATTCTGAACTGTAGTTCCGGAGATACACTTGCCATAAAATTTTTGTCTCACAGACACACACACAAAGACAGACAAACATTTTCTAAAAATAGCCAAATCGTGTTCTAGACCTATCAAAATATGTAAATCCGTTGAAAACCGGAAGTCGAAAATTTTTAGGAAGTCAGTAATAAAAGCATTATAATAAAACTGATAAAAAATGCAAAGCACCATCTTGTTTTATTTACTTGTGATATTTTTAAAGCAAAACTTTTTGAAGAATTTTGGTGTTTTACATTTTGCTTATTCAAACCTTTTTTTTTTTTTCATTTTTTATGAATTATTAGCATTTAACTAAAATTGTGAGGTATTTCTGTATTATGCTTAACAACTATGCAATTTTCAACATTTTAAAATGAAATTTTAATTTAAGATGGCTTCACGAGTGGTTGACAGATTCTGCTGTAGAAGCAGGAAGGGGGGGGGGGACATGGTCGTCCTAAGTTTTTTGTCACTTTCTCCGAAACATGCGTAACTACAACGAACAATTTAGAATAACCCTAATAGTCCTAGAACTAGGACCTTCGTATAGTCAGTTGGTCTTTATTACCAAATACACACACCTAATTAAAGTTGTTTCAAGCTTCTAAAACCTAGTTTTAAACGTCAAAAACTTGGTAGATGTGAGATGCCAGGTTCGATCCCAGGTCACGTTCGTCGGCTGAGGCGTACAGAGTTTACCGCGGTTTTCACTGAAACTTGCGTAAATACGGGCTAGAGCCCCTTAGAAAGAAACCAGTGTAGAGCACTCCTTCCAGGCCTAGGATTCCAGTGCAGTCAATTGTCCTCAATCCTAACACCATCTAAAACAAAACCTAGTTCGTTTTTTTAAATAATTTAACCATTACGACGTATTATTATGTTTTGATTTAAGAAAAATGAATAGTCCGAAGTGATTTTATTATTACAGTCGGTAACAAAAGTCTCCGAACACTAACAAAAATTCCTATATAAAAAAAGTACACTTAATACAGTTTTGTTAAATAAATCCTTGTCGAATCTTGTTCTTAGTAAGTCTAAAAACAGGATTCAACAAGGATTTATTTGACAAAATTGTATTAAGTATACTTTTTTCAGATAGGAATTTTTGCTAGTGTTCGGAGACTTTTGTTACCGACTGTACTAATAAATAAAAATTTTAAATACAAAAATGAATTTGTGGAAGAATATCAAAAGAAAATTGTCTAGTGTCGCCCTCTATGCTTACAAATAAGCACTAAACCTTGACTTTTATTTTACATATTTTAAATAATAATTCATCTTCAAATTTTAAAATATTTTTAATTTATCATTGCAATTTACGGAGGAAAAAAAAGTTAGATGTGAACAATAACAGTTAAGAATATAACAAGCTTCATTTACAAAATGAAATAAGATTCCCCCCCCCCAAGGTCCCTAAGCTAAACAAATGGTTGGTACTGCCATCCATAGACAGAAATTACTACTAAAAGTAAAAGTAAAAAAAAAATAGCTTTGAATTTTCCAGTAGCGTACACCATTTATTGATTTATAACTCAAGTACAAACACAGTCCTTTAAAAAATATTTCAAATTAAGGATAAAGAACATATTGCCTTAATAGTCCTTGATTTAAAGCAGATACTTTTTAATTATTTATTTTAATAAAAACTGAACTTGAATTTTGAAAGTATTTTATTTCAGGGATAAAATTATAATTAATTTTAAAGTTAAATGATGTAGGGTAAAACACAATAAATTAAGGATACAAGTCTTCTTCAGTCAGTTCAGCTATTTATTTATTTATTTTTTTTTAATTTGTCACTTACCATCTAATTTAAGGTCATTTTATTAGTATTTTTATACCTATGGGCTAATGAATATGCAATGTGCAATGATAAATGCATCTACATCATGTACCATCTTTGTCTTCACACACTGTCTGCCCTCAACATACATATTTTTATTTCAATTGATTAGATTTTTAAGATAACAAGCATTGTTGATTCATTCAATCCATCTGTCTCATATAATGTTATATTTAAAGTGCTAGCAAGCTTGCATACAGACAGAAAATTAATTTTATGCCTGAAAAATGTAATCGAACTGGAATGAAAATTCACAAATGGAGAACTTTTTTTTTTCAAAATTCATATTCATCTACAAACAAAACAATTACACAACCCTTTTCTATATATATTCATATATCTCTGTAAAAAATTATCTCAGAACAAGGAGTGAACATGTGCAATAATAAAAATAAATTATTAATTGTATATTAGACATAACAGCAAAGTAACATGATATCTAACATTCATATTTCTACTTGATTTTTTTTAGTAATTCTTTGGGTTCTAGCAGGAGGAAATATACAAAATTAATAAAGTTTTTTAAGTCTTCTTATTGAGGATTATTAAATAACAAAATAAATAAATATTTAAAAATCTACATTAAAAATGGATTATGTTTCAGACAGGAATATATATAAATCAATTTTTAGGTAAATATTGGTCATATATAATATCAGGGTTGGGTTTTAGACGTCAAAAAGGGGTTTTTGACATGACAAGGGTTTAAACCGTCAGAAACCGTCACAAACCTGCATTTTCAAAATGAAAATCTATAAATGAGCTAGAATCTGGTTAGAAGTAGGAATTAGTTGCCATATACAAGTGAATATCTAAATATTATGCAGTTTATAAATAAAAAAATCTTAAAACAATTTGTAGATAATTAAAATTTAGGTAGATATGCTGTTTTATGACCTAAGAAATATGTACAAATTATGCATACACATATTTTGTATGTTTATTTATATTAATATTTAGGAAATTCTGAAATTCAAAAGTTACTTATGAATTTTTTCACATAAGCCATGAAAACACAGGAATACTGTTTTTTTTTTTCTTTCAGTAAAACATGTGTAGGCAGTAAATTAATATGGATTTGAAAATAATTATATTTTTAATCTATATTTATTACACTTATTTATTAATAATTTTTTATCTATTTATTGTTATTATTGATTGTATAAATATTTGTACCTGTTTATTGCTTGGACTATTGGTGTTAGGTATTTTGGGAGTAAGGCTGATTGACTACTCTAGGATCTTAGGCCTAAAAGGGAGTGCCCTCCATGGGGGTCTTTCTAAAGGGTCCTAGCCAGTATTTATACAAGTTTTGGAGAAAACCACGAAAAACTCTGAACGGCTAGGCCGACGAGTGTACCCTGGGATCGAACCCGGCACCTCACGTTTATCAGCTTTGAGCGTCGAACTGCTTGGCTGCTGGTGGGCCCTACAGCTTAGACTAATAAATTTTTTAAAAATCTGTACGAGTAAATATTAACAGGCCTAGTATTAGGGCTTCTCAAAATTTTAGGGAGGAATTTTAGGAATTTTTTTCAAATTTTTAGGAAAATTTTAGGGGAAAACTGATGATATTGTAAAACTTCTAAATCCGTAATGGGTAATAATTGACGTGTTAAAAGTGGAAATGTTGTGTTGTTTTGAATATTCAAGTTGAGCCAAACAAATTAAGAGCCCTTACTCCATCAAAATTTAAATAATCTATAAAACAGACGGCCCTTTTATAAAATAAATTTAATTTTATGTAAATCATGCTTTCTGCATTTTCAGTACTTGGTTCGATGAAACCCTTTACTTGATATCTCTAGTGGTTTAAAATTTTTATGCTTTCTGTGACATGTCTTGTATGTATAACTCTTTTGGGATGAGCCTGTTATATATGATACAGCCTTTAAATTATTTCTCTGGACGAGCATATCATATTTAAATAGAACGTTTGGTATGATACGCCTGCCCACAGAAAGAATTTAAAGGATGTGACATATGTTAAACACCCGAGTGGGAAGGAATATTTGCAGCCATTTCATATGTTACACCCGTCCCAAAACGGTTAAACCTTCTCTACAAGATGATTCAATTTTTCTCTAATTTCCACACATGTATAATTAATTAGAAAGGTATAAGATTACTATACTGCAGAAGAATTCTGAATTATTAATGTAAGACATGAGTTTCTGTCTACCACTGACTCAATTCTATGAAAAAAAAAAATTTGGCGACAATGTTGCATAAGTTCTGTTACTAAGTTAGTAGCAGTTATGTAAAACTTTTCGGAACATAAAATACATTTAGCAGAATAAATGTTGCCATTTATAGCTTCAAGCCATTCTCTCAGCAAAACACCATCAAATTCTTTTTCCAACCACGAGTCTTGAAATTTCGTTTTACCTTTAACCATGATAAAGATGCAAATGAAATGAAACGATATGCTGAGATATAGTATAAAATCATTCAATGCAACAATGCTAAGAATTAATACAATAATAAAATAATCTACACATGCATGCGCAAGCGGTAAACACAATACAAGAGCATTTGCTATGAACTGGACCGGAATGAATAATACTCTCGACCCTTGAATGCGTTTTTTAGGATTCATGGAAGAAATGTAGGAGAATTTTAGGAATTTTAGGAATGATTAAAATATTTAGGAATTTTAGGAATATTAGGGGGAATGCGAGCCCTGTATTAAATTTATACACGTTCAGAAAGCATTCATATTTCTCTTGTCTCGCAATAATTATAAGAATTTCAGATGCAATTCAAGCTCGTTTAACATTCAGAATTATTCTTTTTTCTTAAAAACTTGCAATATCAACAGTCATTAAAAGAAGAACAAGATATATTTCTCTATAAAATATTTAAATACAAAATATTAGGCCTTGCATTTTTATTTTACTGGTTAAATACATAATACTAAAAAAATTGAAATATATAATGTTGTATTGCAAATAAAATGATTTATCAATCAAAATTATCTATCAATGATTTATAAATCATGAATTTTTAGAAGCCTAAAATTTTGTTTTTATATTAATCAAAATGTTATAATAATGTTTCTCCAAAAACATTAATATGTTTATCTTTTAAAACATACTCATAAACAATATCTTATTAAAAACAACTATATTATATATAAAAGTATCACAGCATATTTTGAATGAACATAGAAATAATTCATAATAAAATTTTAAAAGCGTAAAGTTTCGTTTTTTATATTAATCAAAATGTTGTAACAATGTGTTTTTCAAAGAACATCGATCTATTTACTTTTCAAAAAATCTTTATAAACTATACTTTGTTAAATTAAGTTTTTATATGACAATTAAATTATAAATATAGGTTTTTGACATGACGGCTTTAACTGTCAAAAACTGTCACGCATCAAAAACCTGCCAACCCTGTATAATATACAGTTGAACCTTGTTAATCTGAATTACTTTTAACATGAACCGCTTCCACAATCCTCGTGAAAATGAAGATTAGTTACTGATAGCATGAAATTTTTTTTGACTCATGTTAACGAGATTTGAATGTATTCTAAAATGACCCTTAGCAAACAATGTTGTGATAACAGTTGTGCTATAACTATGTTAATAATTGGAGAACAAATGGATTGTGTTTGCATGTTAATTTATGAAGCATATAATCAATGTGAATTATTTCTTTGCTGAAAGTTGTTTTCGTAAAAGTGCACTAAATTTGCTTTAGATTAACTTTTGAAAACTTAGTTATATATATATTAGAAAGAGAGAGGGATAAAATGAATTAATTTTAATTGTGCTATTTTAAATTAAAAAAATTTTATTTCTCCAAATTTGCCACTTACCATTTAAGGTTATTCTCTTGGTATTTTCATTTATGGGATATATGAGGTGTGCTTCTGCTTCATCATCTTCTTACACTGTCTGCTCACATTTTTATTTAAGCAGACTGATTTTTTCAATACCAAATGTTGATTCATCATCCAATCCAGCTCCACCATATAATGCAATACTTGATTTGCTAGCAAGATTACATCAATAGACAGAAAAATAAATTTTATGCCTGAAGATGTAATCCAACTGGCATGAAATATAAAAATTCACATGTGCAGGAATTTTCATGTAAAGTTCATATCCTTAAACTATAAAACATAAATGCATTAAGATGAAAGAGTTCAAACTGTAAATGTAAAATAAATATTAAATTAATTGTTTTGTTCATGAATGCTCTCTTCATAAGTAATATAGCAAAGAGAGACTCTTATAATACACCTCTAGAAATCTTTTGGAGTTATGTATATAAAATTGATAAATTGTTTATACAAGCCTTCGTAGTGAGTTTTATTAAACTGATGAAATAAATACATAAATATACATTTAAAATGGATTATGTTAGAGAGAGAGAATGAATTTTTATTGTGTATTTTTAAAATAAAGAATGTTACTTTTCTAACTTTGCAACTTACTATTTACGGTCACTCTCTTGGTATCTTGATTTACAGGATGTATATGAAATACTTTTACTTCATCTACTATCTCTGGCTTCTTACACTGCCTGCCTAGATTTTTATTTAAGCTGATTGACTTTCTGGGGTACAGAATATTGATTCATCATCCAATCCAGCTCCACCATATAATGCAATACTTGATTTGCTAGCAAGATTGCATCAACAGACAGAAAATAAAATTTATATCTGAAGATGCAATCCAACTGGCATGAAATACAAAAATTGACACATGCAGGGATTTTCATGAAAAGTTCATAATCATCAAGTTTAAACTAGAAAGATAAAAATATATAAAGATAAAATATATTTTAGAGTCCAAATTTTGAATGTGAAATAATACAAATCATAGAAGTTCACAAGCAGAAAATATTTCACATTTTTCTGAATATGTAAAATCTCAAAGTGAACATATGCATTTTTTTTTTTTTTCCTAATTGTATTTTCACAGATTATGAATGTAAAATAATGATAAAGACACATTACATGTAACACTCACATTTATTTTTAGTACTTAAAAAGGGAAAAAAAAAAGAAAAAGGAATTTTTTAGTTTCTGACAGTTGTTTTTTTCTTTTTATGAAATGAAGAATCTCTATATTTCTTTTTTGGTTGTTTTAGCCTGAAGTCTATGAAAACATGTCATGAAAATATAAGTTATTTGGCTATTTCAAATGAATATAGAGATATCCATATTATACCTTATTTTATTTTTGCTATGAAAAGCAAAAGTGTTTCTAAGAAGTCCTAGCTTGTTTTTACCCCCAAACATGGAAAACTCCACATGACTAGGCCAATGAGCATGACCTATTTAAGATTGAACCAGGCACTTTCTATCTATCAAGCGCACTGTTTCAAATATGAACATATATAATTTTTGTGCAAATATTGATTGTATATTCCAAAAAGATCCTCAAGAAACTATGATAGGAGTTGTGTTGACTGTGTTAAAAAGTGAAGCACAATAGGATTATGTTTGCCTCTAAAGCAGAATACTTTTAAATGTTTTGCAACAAGTTTTCAGATAATCAACATGTTCCACAGGACACACATGCATTTTACAAATTTACTTTGACAATATATTATTGACACACTCATAAAAATACAAATCTTAGAATTTGATGTGCTATAATATATATTTGTATATAATAAGAAAACAATAATAGTAAAATAGCATTCAAAGGTATTTTTGTTGAAAAAAAAAGAATAAATAAACCAAGGCTGAATAGAAAATTCTCCATGCAATCAACTAACAACTTTAGAAATATTTTTGAGAAATTGTTTCAGTGATTAATACTAGATTTTTAATAAATGTCCACTCTTAAGGCTATAAGACAAATTTTTTTTTCTACCTAATTTCTAAATATCTGCAATTGTTATGCAGTAAAGCTGTTTGTTCTGCAACATACGTTCGAAACTGTGACATATTCTGCTTTGAGGATGTTTGCATGTAAAATTTAACACATATTATTTAGCAAATAGGAACTAATTGGTAACGGACAAGAACAAATTTAAATAAAATTGCACAGAAATACTATGTAGAAGCATGAGAAACAAATAAATAAACACATTTTAAGTGAAATGAACAAAATCTTGTATATAAAAAAAAATATCCTGCATGCAAATCAGAAATAAGAGTATACATAACCGAACCGGCCGGTTTATTTCAAACCTAGCATCTAACAAATTATCGAACATACAAATAATTATTTACTAAGAAAATGAACACATTATTAATTTATTTAAATGCAAATAACGAGAAACAGACAGCGGAATTATTCCAAACCATCATGAATAAAACATATCATGCTTTTATGCGTCCGGCCGGCTGGATTCAACAATTAAATTACTTAGTACACATTACTAATTAAAATAAGAAGATTCTTATCTAATTATTATGAATAAAATTAATATGGAACAAAAAGTATTTTTTAAATATAAACTACTAGAAGGAAAAAAAGCTACCCAGCCGGTATATTTCAAAAGACAAGACAGCCACCCGGTTTATTTAAAACTATTTTAAAAACATTTACATTATCAAACATATGTAATAAGTTATACAATAATAATAATAATAAAGAAAAAACTATTAAGGAAAAGAATCTAACTAAAATGCTCAAACAATAATTCAAAAATCAACAACCACATGCAGATTAAAAAAAAAAAACAAATATTAATTTATTTTCAAAACGAAATGCAAGAAAATTTAAGTACATTCAAAATAAACCGAATTTGTACATTACAGAAAAAGAAAATCATATTAATTATAATAAATAATTGCTAGAGAAAAATTCAATCACTTACCTTACCTTACTTAAAATCCAAACCAAATGGCATAAGCGCGGGAAACGGGATAGGGAGAGGGGGAAAGCAAAAAACAGAGCAAATTCACGCCAAGCCAACATCGCCAGAATATTATTCGCCAACAAGACGGACGTACAAAACATAAACAAACCAGCCGGCAGGTTATCCTGGAAGACTACGTTTACGGCTGGCAGCCGGCAGCGTAGACACTGGCTCACTCGCAATTTGTAAATAAACAAAATTACTTATTGGCTATTGCCATATTGCCAAATATAAATATTATTGTGTAATCTGTAAGGCAGTGGAAAAATCCAATGAAAACTAAAATATTCAATTAATTTCATTAGTTCTGATTTTTGCTTTTAATTTTGGGTACATATATTAATTTTTCAAATTTATTGCTAGAAAAATACCCATTAAACTAATTTTAATTATGAGCGTAGAGGGAAAAGCAGAACTTCTCAACTTTCTAGGAAGAAAATATCCCGCGCAATCTGTTTTCCGCATCCCGCGCTTTTGGTTTTGAGGAGAGTTTTAATTTTTAGTAACTCATATTTAAAGGGCCTTTAAAACTTAAATGGCTGGTTTTGATGATTTAGGAGTCTATTACAGTGATAACTTTTCTTTTGGTGATCAAGCCGAAAGTGACGTTCAAAGAGCTAATTTCCTACATGTTAAACAACGATTTAAAGATTTTCTTCGCACTTATCATGAAAACAATTTTGTGTACAGCTATAGGTCAGTACATACATTTAATATTTATGGAATTTTATTTGTTTAAATAAACAGCCATTAAATTCTCGAATTTTTTTAAAGAAGTTTTAAAATGTCTATTGAAAATATTTTTAAACAATTTTTATTTATTAAGACATTTTTGTCTTTATTATTTTGTACAAGTTTGCCTTCGAGTGGATGTGGATGATAAACGTATCTTAATTAGATTTATTGAAATGTATTTTATAAAAGATATGTCATAGGATTTTTGGTGTGTGAAGTTGTGCAAAGACAGCAAAGTTTATTTAGAAATTTTTGCTTATGGGTTTTTCTTTCGCGCTTTATTTATCTTTAATTGTCTGTGTGATAGTTTATAGCAATAACTTCAGAACGAAAAGGTCGCTAGGCAAATCTCATTAAAAAAGACAACGTGCTTAATAAAAGGCCGTCATACAAAATTCAATAAGAAGGTCATATGCAAACAGAAAAAGACTGAAATGCTAGAAGGTAAAAAAGAATTGCCGGATGCTGCACCAGCTATGATGCAGCATCTATAATAAATCATCTTTGAGTCACCATTAGTTTATTTTATTAAATTATGTTTCCAATTTCTTATAGGTAAAAAAGACATTTGATATTACTAACTACTTTGCTTGTGTAAACTGTTTAAACTTACTATAGATATTGTTATTATATATTCATTATTATTAATTTTTTTTCTCCTTCTCCATATCTGATGATCTTGGCTGAATATTAACCCATGTTTTCTAAATCATAGGGATCAACTTAAGCAGCACTATAGTTTAAAACAATATTGGATTGAAGTTAGTTTAGAAGACCTATCCAGCTTCGATGAACTGATTGCTGAAGGTTTTTGTTCAAAGCCGACTGAATATTTACCACTGGTAATTTTTTCCCCTTACTAATGTTAACATAATTCTTTAAAAAAGTTTATTATTTATTTAAAGTATCTTTAGTTAATTTCAAGATAAATCATATACCATATATTTCCATGTATAAGCCGATAATTTTTGGAAATTTTTCAGAAGCTGAAGTACGGGAGTACGGCTTATTTGTAGCAAAAAACGTATATTAGAAACAATGATTGAATGCATATATTTTAAGCTTAAAAACTATATATAAAGTAAAATAGTGATATTAAACCTTATTTTAAATAATTATCACATATAAAACTCTTAAATTAACAATTTTAAATTTATTTCTAGAGCAGCTCAATGTAGTCACATGTGTTTACATTTCTTTTTTTTTTTGACCTGCTGATAGCTGACGTCATTGGCAGATTGCACGAACGGAGTAACTTCTCTGTCTGATTCGGAAATATTATAAGAGAAACTTGAAAAAACAGGACTCCCGATCATATTTTTAATTTATACAATTAAATCATCTGTTTAAAATGTTTCTAGGCTTACACTATCAAAAAAAGTGGCAAATCTTCGTTTTTTTTTTTTTTTTTTAAATAGAAGTTTTTTTTTTTTTTTTTTTTTTTTTTTTAGTTGTTGTTGTTGAAGATTGACTTGAGGCACTGATAAAAATACTCAAAAATAGAAATATACAAAATAAATTAGATACGCCATTAAAAAAATCTATGCAATCGGTCTTTTAGCGGCTTATTTATGCAAACATCCAGAGGCCTGCAGCATCGACGTTAGGCCTCCTGGTATTACGGCGACTATCGTTTTCAGCTGCCGGCACTTGTCCTTCACTGTGTGTGCAAGAGCGTCTGTTTGATGCCTGTGCTAGCCTCCCTTCTGATAGGGTTACCAGAGTTAAAACTATTGCCGTTGGCGAACAGAAACACACAGCGAACGTTTTACGTCATAGCTAAGCAAGGTAAGGAATTCTATTGGATAAGCACACATTTCACTCAATTTCATTGGACAGATTATCCTGAAAGTTTTATAGATTGGCAATATTTTCGCTGTTTTGGCGATATACTTGAACTTTTCAATTCAACTTATACACATGTTTGCAATTTTGGGCAAATTTCTGAAGGGAAAAACATACTCTCAGCTTCGGCTTTATATACGGATCGGCTTATATTCGGAAATATACGGTATATTATTATATTTAATGTATAATTTCTCTACAGCAGGGCACGAATGGCGAGTGGAAATTTTTCTGTGGCGAGTAAAATTTTGGTCTAAATGTAGATAGAATTCTTACAGTTCACGGTGCTACAATATATATATGTATCAACTTAAAAACGTATCATGTTAATCTTAAGTAAGGTGACCAGACATCATCTTTTTTAAGAGGACAGTCTTCTTTTTCAACGCTCTGCCCTCTTAAACAAAAAAAAAAAAACATTACAGGTAGTGATGTGGAGTGGGTAAATACCCAGTGGGTAGGTAAATATTTTTTGGGTATTTACCCAGGTATTTACCCGAGGCCTGGGTAAATACCCAAAAACTGGGTATTTTGAAAAAAAAAAATTAATAAATATATGTATTGCATACAATAATTTGACTAATGGCAATGAAAAATGTTGGTTACTGCATTCATTTTTTTTTTTCTCAATTTTGTTTATTTTTAGTGCTAGAGGCCTATTTCAGTCGGTACAGTTGTCGAATTTTTATAATACACTCTTAATAGTGCTAAGGGCCTATTTCAGTCGGTTTATTGAATGGGGATTTATTGAATGAAGTCCCCCCCAAGGCACAACTTTGACATGAGTCCCCCCCAAGGTACCCCTATTTCAGTCGGTACAGCGTTGTCGAATTTTTATAATACACTCTTAATAGTGCTAAGTGCCTATTTCAGTCGGTTTATTGAATGGGGATTTATTGAATGAAGTCCCCCCAAGGCCCAACTTTGACATGAGTCCCCCCCCAATGTACCCCTATTTCAGTCGGTACAGCGTTGTCGAATTTTTATAATACACTCTTAATAGTGCTAAGGGCCTATTTCAGTCGGTTTATTGAATGGGGATTTATTGAATGAAGTCCCCCCCAAGGCCCAACTTTGACATGAGTCCCCCCCCCAAGGCACAACTTTGACATGAGTCCCCCCCAAGGTACAACTTTGACATGAGTCCCCCCAAGGCCCAACTTTGACATGAGTCCCCCCCAAGGCCCAACTTTGACATGAGTCCCCCCCAAGGCCCAACTTTGACATGAGTCCCCCCCAAGGTACAACTTTGACATGAGTCCCCCCCCCCAGGCACACCTCCCCCTCATTGGGAAAAAGAGAAAAAACGTTTTGCGGCTATAAGACAGTTTGGACTTCCAACGTTATTTGTTACAATATCTGCAGCTGAAACACATTGGTTTGATTTAATGAAAACTTTATCATGGAATTTAGATCGTCACGAATTAACTAAAGAAGAATTTGTTTATATTAACAAGTTTAGCAGTAGGCCTCTGGCACTAAATTAAAATCTGTCAATGTCAGATTTTCATGTTTTATATATATATATATATATATTTTTTTTTCCCTAACATAGTTTATATTTCTTTTCACTTAAAAGTTTTGATGAAATTATTTTTTAAAATTCTATCAGCATTGATAATAAAATATTCTAACACTTAAGTGGTGTAGCAGTATAATTTAATTTTTCTGGTATAAAGCAACGGCAGCAACAGTTGAATAATAATTTTTAACTATGTTTATGTCATATAATATATATCATATAATAGGTGTTAGAAGCTTCTCTGACACTATCTATAGTCCCAGTAGCAGAATTTTTTATGTCAATCTGTGACAGCTATTGAGAGATTAGAAAATAATCTAAAAATTACATGAGGGATAGATTTTGAATTATTCTATTTCTTTATAGGTTCTAGAACCTAATAAAGCGTGTTTAAAATGAATATTGACATTTATGCTGAGAATGAAGAAAGATTGAAAATCACTATCCTTCCTGCAAAATCGAGAGACTTGGAATCTCTGCACAATACTGTTTTGGAAATAGTCTGCAGACTAAAGGAAAAATCTGTGACGTACGTCTCGCATTTTCTGCTATGGGGTCTATAGTTTTAGAAAAGCTTCTAATTCTTAATCTTCTCGCAATACCATGCTATACTAGTCAATTTTCATTTGATGACAATTAATCGCACACTTTGTTTAAGTATTACTTTAAATTTTATGCTAAAAAAGAGAAAAAAATAATATAGGAAAGGAAAAAGACCTGCTTAGAATTTTTTTAGTGTTAAGGGACTCTACTTATTGTCGGCGGAAGCCAAAGCCAATATAATTGTACGGGGAATTTTTCCCTCCTATTATAACTCATTAACGAAAATGTATTTTTTAAATTTTGTTTTCACATTTGGAAAATTCACAACTCTTAAACTGATTAACCTCATCAAAAAATTGATTTTTTTTTTTTTTTTTAATATTCTATTTTGAAGAGTTGTAAAATGCAAAATATCACTTAGTCAAAATTTGCAACATTCTTGTAATACATTTTATTTTTTATCTTATTACAGAAATTGCAATATGTATAACAATAACCATTTTTAGTTCAAATCTTTATTTTTTTTTCCATAATGTTAGGATTTTTTAAACCGTATCACAATTCCCCCTGCAATTGTATCTAGATATCTTTTTTTTTTTTTTTCATTATCAGTGTTCTTTATCATTTTAAAACTAAACTCTACATTTTATTTCAGTTTAAATTAATAACATTTCTCTTAAAAATCAGTAAATACATTATAATTGAAAACGACTGATATTTAAATCAAATATTTTATGAAAAATGTCGTATTGCATTTGTTTTTTCTGGTTAGTTTTTTTAGTTTTATAAAATTTATCTAAGACTGAAATATTTCTAACATTTCTTTACACGCTCTGTGTCTTTCTTCCTTTCTCTTTATAGACAGCAATATCATATTATACACAAATACAGGTATTTTATTCGAATAGAGTTTATTGAAAAATAAATACCCAGGTAAATACCCGTTTTGGGTATTTACCTGGGTATATACCTTGGGTATTTACCCTTGAAAATAAATACCTGGGTATTTTACATCACTAATTACAGGACTAAAAATTCCTCATTTTTATGTTTTACGTCCTCTGTCCTCTTTTTCAAATGAAAAGGATTTAGTCCTTAATTTACAAAATTTCGCAAAACTAGGAAGCTCAATCGGCTGTTGGCTGTATCGAACGGTGAGCACAAACTTTTTCCTGCATTAGATTCGCAAGAGAACAACTTTCTAATAAACTTGCCTCAGAATATTATAGTTTATGTCTATTCAGATTCTTAGAATCACAAAGAAATAAAAGTATACCCTATATTTGTACGATTCTTTGATTCAGAATGCGTAATCACTATTGAAATTGTCATGAAATCATTAAGAACATGGTGCTCTGGTTGGTACGCGGTGGGTTGAAGTGTGTTCTCATTTTTGCATGAATAATATTCCTCATAAAAATAGGCCCACCAGAGACCAAGAGGTTCTGTCCTCGAAGCTGGTACACGTGAGGCATTGGGTTAAATACCCAGTCGCGCTCATTGGATAGCCGCTAGGAGTTTTCCGTAGTTTTCTCCTAAACTAGCACATATATGGGCTACAACCTCTAAGAAAGATCCCACGGGGCTCTTCTACTCAGGCCTAGAGCCCTAGTGCAGTCAATTGGCCTTAAAGATAACACTACCACATGAGACGAAAAATCCCTGATTTTTATTGGTGTCACTGGGCAGTATAGATTTTATTTTATTTTATGGAACATTTATGCAGTTAAAAAAAAAAAAAAAAAATGTTGGTAGACTTTTTTAAAATTAAAATCATAGTCATAAAATAAAAAAATGAAATTGGTGAATGAAAAAATAAAATGAGGTGGTGGTACAAAAATATGCAAAAGTTAGTTGAATTCATTTTATGTTTTCCTGGTAAAACGCTCCCACAAAGCGACTGTTGTCTTCAATGAACAAAATGTAAACATGTGAAAAAAAATCTTATTTATATACCTACATTAAAAACTTATTAACTACTAAGACTAATTTAGGTTATACTTGTGAGAACTGTTTAAAATGATGGTAAAGAATGACTGTTCGTTAAAACAAATCATTTCATCTGCTGAATATTAATTTTATTTTTTCATTCACCAATTTCATTTTTTATTTTATGACTATGATTTTAATTTTAAAAAAAAGTCTACCAACATTTTTTTTTTTTTTTTTTTTTTTATGTAACTGCATAAACGTTCCATTAAAAAAAAAATAATAAAATAAAATCTGTACTGTCCAGTGACACCTATAAAAATCAGGGATTTTTCCTCTCGTATCCGTATATTATTAATTTAAATTAATGTTTACTGATCCAAATTCATCATTTGAGATAAAAATGTTTCCACCACTTGTGTAAAATAGCTTTTGAATCGGGTTTTATAATTATTTTCATTCAATTTTGTGTCCTCTAAAATGACCTCTTTTTAAAAATTGAATGGCTTCTATTTTCTTATAAAATAATAGACATTGTGTAATTTGTCCTCTTTTTCCAATAAAAAATTCTGGTCACCTTATTCATAAAAAATTGAGTAAGTTAATCGTATTTTGTGGCGAGTAACTTTTTTTTCAGCGAGTGTAATCTAAGTTGAAATTTCGGGCCTTGCTCTACAGTCAAGTCTTGATCCAGGTTTTAAGTTTTGAGGCCCATTTTTGTGAAAATTTATTTCTTTTTGCAATGAAAAGAATTATCGCACGAAACCTTTCACTTTAGCAGTTACTCTGTTAATGTTTAATATCGAGTTAACAGCATATTATTGAACCAAGCATAGACACTCATTAAAATAATACTGTTAACGTGGAAAATTTTTACAAAATCATCATATATTTTTTTAAATAAATCTTGTGAAAGGACTTGTTATAAATCTGAATTTTATGAAGGGACCCCTTTTTATGGATTTGAATTTTGTGAAAGAGCCCATTTTAGAGATTTGAATTTTGTGAAGGGGCAGCAAATGGGTCCCAAGTTTTGCCTGGATCGGCCCCTGACAGTGTGATCATACATTTCTGATTAAATAATGCATTTACTTTTGTAATTCATCTTAAATCTATTCATATCATTTTTCTTGTTGCTTTACCACTTAAAATATTTTCATATGCGCGCTTTTCCCGCACTTATTTTTCAGCAATTTTTTTTTTTTTTTTTTTTTTTTAAATCTAATTCATTGAACTCCGAGAATTTATTTTTTCCGTTAAAAAAAAATCGCGGATGTTGTTCGTTAAAAAATAAATAAATAAAAATGGAACAATCGGCGATCAAATGTTCTACAAAAGCTTCTGATTCCTAATCTTTCTCCATCCACAACATAAATGTCAATATCCATTTCAAAGTTGCTTTATGAGATTCTAGAACCTGTAAAGAAATAAAATTGTTAAATATTTCTTGCTCATGTAATTATTTTTTGCCCACCTCCCCCTTTATCTCCATCTAGCGATCAGCAATCAAATGTTCTGCAGAAGTCTTGTTTCCTAATCTTTACCCATCTGCAGTATAAATTATATTTATAATATTCATTTTAAACTTGCTTTATTAGATTCTAGAAGTAGAATTGAAAGAGTTTAATATTTCTTATTCTGTAATTAATTTTTTTAATCCCCCCCCCCCCTCTTTCCCATCTCCGGACTACGGATTGTGGTCAAAGATCAATAGAACATTTTTTCCAAATCAATTTAAGAAAATTAATACTCCATTGGTTTTATGTACGTTTGAAACTAATAATTAGCTACTGCTACTTTTATATGAATGATTAATGTACACATATAAAAATCATATTCTATATTTGTTTGAAAAATCTGTTTTACTTTTGGTGTGAAATTTTAATAAGATTCTATGTGGATATAAAAGTTATTGCAGGTATATTGAAGATTTTTTTTTACGCTAATGAAAATGCTTAATATAGATAAAAACTATATATATAAATGTTTATGTCATTAGTTTATTGAAAGTGACGTTATCAATATTCAACTAATCATCCAGTCAATCATATTCGTGAAAAATTTTCAGCTAATTTCTAATTTCAGCAATCACATGTAATTTGCATATTTCTTGAAAATACATTTTTTCTGTAAAATGTAATTACTGACTTAAATTTCAAAAATCTCACTTAAATTTTCAAAATCCCAGTTAAATTTTTTGTTAGAGTGGGAGAATCCCACTCATTTTTTTTCCCTTAGTGCGAACCCTGTCTAAAGCACGCCTGCCCAAGCAAAAATGTATGGTGTGCTGCATTGGGAACTTATTTTATTCAGGCGGGCCGCATGTATGTATGTGTATGTGTAGATATGTTTGTGAGAGTATGAATCATGTATGTATATGTGTTTTCGGGAGAGGGCAGGATGAAGATTCGGAACAGAATACATTAAATTATTTACATGCAGTCATAAAATAATAATAGTGGCATAAAAAATTTCTGACACATACATTAATAACTATAATAAAAAGAAGAATTAATGGATCTAATAATATTTCATAACAATAATGTAATTCTTTAGCTACCATAATCGTTGAAAGGTATTTATTTTCACTTCGAAAAGTCAGAACCTATTTATTAATTTTTAATGTGTTAATCGAAGTTGTCAAACGTTAAATATTGTTAGTCTCCTCACGGACCTAAAAAAACTACATGGCGGGCCACGTGCTGGCCACCCCTGATCTAAAGGTTCAATTATAAAAAGTCATAGACATTAACATTATCATCTAGAGGATGGTACAGAAAGTGATGAAGAAGCCATAGTTAAAATCTATCAGAATTAAGCATAAACAAAACCAGCTTACACGCCTGAGGAGCTTCAGAAATCACTAAGTCACTTAACTCATTAAATAAAGAAATGGAACCAAGGATGTCGAGTCTGCTGTATTATATCCTTGATGTACAATTAATAAATAATAATAATAATAATAATAATAATAAGAGGTGGAGTGAGAGGAATAACAATTCTATTAATTAGTTTCTTATATTTGATCTGGGAAAATAAGGATTCTAATTAGAGATGGGATAAATACAGTGGCGCACCCACGGAGGGGGCTTAGGGGGCTTAAGCCCCCTCCAGAACCAGCTGACATAGTAAAAATTTTCAGATATGCATGAAAAAAATATATATATTACTCAAACACAGATACTGTAAGCAAAAATAGTTTATTAATTATACATTAAATATCAGGAATTTTTGAAATCCTTACTGTCAAACACAAAAACAATGAGCTAGTTCTTTGATTTTTAAGTGAAAAATACCCTAGACATTCCATTGCAGTTTTTAGGGATAGGCTTCTAAGGTCTTAATGCATATACTGTTATCACGAAATCGAGTATCTAAAAAGTCAGGCAGAAGAAGCAATCTGATGTGGAAGTAAGCAAGGATATATTTGTCAGAAAAATGGGATACCAGGCTCATACAATTTTGTATTTTAACCCATTAAACGCCGCTATATGAACGACACCGAAAATATTTGAATTTTTGTATGTTATGAGATTTAATATACTTCTCTAATCATAAGCAGTTTAAATTTTTCAAAAATCTTTATTTGTCTAGAAGATATGATAGGGTCCCAAAATGGGAGACTTGGCGCTTAATGGGAGTAACAGATATTTCCGCCAAAATGTAGAGAATTCAATGTTTAATTTTAATATCTTGAAAATTAAGTTAGAAATCACCTAGAGTATTTTTTATATTATTAAAAAATTAATTATTGATAACTTAAATGCATATTAATTATGTTCAAGCTTTAAAATAAAGAAACTCGTAAATTTTCTTACCTGTTTAATTTCTTTTTTCTTTTACATTTTTGTATGAAATAGACCTAAGCAGTTTTTATGCAACATGACCTTACATTTTTCGCACCACAGGCGAGTATTCTTTTTACAAAGTTTACATTTTGATTGTTTTCCAGACTGTGTGATAAAGTGATTCACATTATCAAAGCGTATGTGAGCGTTTATGAGTATTTATAGCATTTTTGTGAAAGTTTGTTTTGTTCCTGGGCAAAATTAATACATTCTCATCGGCAAATGAAAATTCTCATTTGATGTAAAATAAAAATTAGCCCTGCTCTTAGTCATTCCTCTAAAACTAAATTTTAAATTAAAAATGGACTTTGCATATTTGTGTTAAACCCTTTAAATGCCGCTAGTGCAAATACATACTAGTAGAATTTTGCATCAATTGCTAAAGATAAAATTTAATGGATTAATCACAAATAATTATTTTTCTAAAAATATACCGATTTAGAGGAATGCCAGAAGGCGTAGTTTACTGTTCAAAGTAGGAAAATGCCCCAATTTCAATATGTCAAGATATTTTACAGATGCTTGAGAGGGTGAATGCACTTATTTTTTTTATAGACCATACAGTAGGATCCATGCACGGTTTTCATTTTTGCTTCTGATGTCACTGAGATCTAAGCCCCGTTCTTGGATAATGCAATTTTTGCCTGTTATAAAAATTCAAATTCCATAATATATATATATATATATATAATTGGACTACAATATCCTGTAATGACATTGCTCTGAAAGATAACGCTTGTAATATTTACTAACAGTACAAATAATTCTAAGTAATATATTATATATTAGAATTAATGTTTTAGGATATTAAAAGGTTCTGCCCCCTGCTTGCTGTGTTGACTAACCCCAACGAAGACTACATGCCCGATTTTTTCTGTTAACCGAACCTAGAAGGAGCATCGCCCCTATACTCCAGATAATTAAATTAAAATAGCCATATAAAAATTTACATGGAGATTCTGTTATAATTCATAGAGTATTAAATTTGATCAAAGTCTATTTTCGATGGAAATATTTGGGGGGGGGGGAGCATTTCATTTATGGCGAATTTTATGTTCACCAGCTTGTGATATTGCACACGGCAGTTTTTGATCGTAGATGAACCCACAACTTTATGTTTGCATACTCAATTCCAACCCCAACTGACCGAACTAATGTAACTTAGCACGTTATATATCAAGATAAATTCCTCGATTGCACTATTCAACTTAAATTCAGTTTCTTTCATTCGTTTATTTATTTCAAAAGAAACATTTAAAACTGATTCTTTACTATACGTATGTCTGCATACCAGCGGCGGCTCATGAACCGAAAATAGGTGAAGGGGCATTTCACCTAATATTTTACACTGTATTCATTTGTAGAGTATAAATTTACATTAAAATAAAGTGAGTATTCTTAGTTAAAATTATGCTTAATAAAAATAATGCATTAAAACTACTTAAATGTTATTTCTCAGCTCTTCACCTATTTTTCGTTTACAAGACGCTGCTGCTGCGTATATGGCCATAAACCTATTACTATAACTATAGGACCCAATTATTCTTCAGCCCCCTCCAGACAGAAATTCTGGGTGCGCCACTGGATAAATAGTTACTTTTCAGTAATAGGTTATTTCGTTCCATACTTCCTTTGGTAATAGGTTTTTGCAACATATTATTTTTATAACCTATTACTTTTTAGTTTACATATGGCTAATGTTTTTCTAATCCTTTCTGGATGATATACAATATATACATGTGTCCTACTCCTACATAGTAGATGTGGTTCATGTTTTTAAGTCACAATGCTTTCGAATAGTAATCTTCACTCTATTTAACACTAGTATTTCTTCAATTTAATAATTAAAAAAAAAAAAAAACGCTTATATGAAATAGTGGTAGAGTCAAAATTTTACAAACGTTTGTCCCAATCGAGTAAGTTTAAGGTTCATTAAACCAATTCCTTTCAACACGAAAACAGAATATTTAAAATAATATTAAGAAACACGTACACGAGAGCCGTTTTCTGAAAAAAAAAAAAAAAAAAAAAAAAAAAAAAGTAATTCTCATATTATAAGCCATATATGTAATTAAGAAACAATTAAATAATAGCAAATTTTTAAGAAACATCTTTAAAGCATCCCAAATTTTAAACTATCGAGTGACTGTTTCTTTTGATTTTCCGAAGAACTTGAACTTTCCAGATTGACAAGAAAATTAGTGTTTTTCACTCATAAGAGCATAATTAACTATTCTTAACACCTTTACTCATTTTAAATCTGAAAAAAATAGTCTCAAGAAAAAATCAGATTTTTTTAAAAAAAAATCTGGAGTGACTCCACTCGACTTTCCGAACATTGAGTAACTAACAGTTTTGTAGATAAAATAAAGAAAGAGGAGTTGCTAAACAAACAAAAGAGAGAAAAACATAACAGAGTGTTTGAGTATTTTTCTCCATACATCACACGAGGTTTTATTTAACGCTACTGAACTTTGAGCCCTTAGATCATAATGATAAAGAATTTTTCGTTGTGTTCCTGTAAAAATCTATAAATGCTAGATTCACCAAAATGCTTATAGTTAGTGCAACAGTGATTTATAACATTCATACAAATTTTCAGCTCAATTGAATAAGGTGTTTAGATGCTATCACGCTTTTAAAAATTTGGTCTCATAAGCCATAATGATAAAGAATTTTTCTTTGTGTCCCTGTAAAAAAACTGTAAGTGCTAGATTCACCAAAATCTATACAGTTGGTTCAAATGTGACCTATAATATGTGTAAAAATTCTTTGCTCAGATTAATAAGGCGTTTAGACGCTATCACACTTTTAAAAATTTGGCAAAGAATTTTTCTTTGTGTCCCTGTAAAAAAACTATAAGTGCTAGATTCACCAAAATCTATACAGTTGGTTCAAATGTGACCTATAATATGTGTAAAAATTCTTTGCTCAGATTAATAAGGCGTTTAGACGCTATCACACTTTTAAAAATTTGGCAAAGAATTTTTCTTTGTGTCCCTGTAAAAAAACTATAAGTGCTAGATTCTCCAAAATCTATACAGATTGAGTATCTGTGACCTATAATATGTGTATAAAGTTTTTGCTCAATTCAATAAGGCGTTTAGATGCTATCGCACTTTTAAGATTTTGGTCCCTTGGCCATAATGATAAAGAATTCTTCTTTGTGTCCCTGTAAAAAAACTATAAGTGCTAGATTCACCAAAATCTATAGGGTTCGTACTATGGTGACTTACAATATACGTACCAACTTTCAGCTTATTCGAACAAAGCGTTTAGACGCTAGCGTGTTCACTCACAGACATACACACATACATACACACATACATACACACACACATACATACATCATCGTAAAAATAGTGAAAACGGACTCGTTGGACCTCGAAACGTATAGAAACATCAAAATCTCGAATTCGGATTTTTGACATGATTACAATACTTTCCTCACTATAGTGTTCGGAAAGTAAAAAGGGAAGAAAAGCTAAACAGTAAAAATAAATAAATATTCAATTTTCTTCTCAAATTATTCTTAATTAAACTTAAACAATAATCTTAATAAAACCACAATAAATGCTGTATGCCATTATGCATTTTCAATTCCATCTGCTATAAGCAATTAAAATATAAACAAACACTCCTTCCTTTCAATTATCAAACTCCCGAAACATCTGTTTCCAATATGCAAGTGAATCCAAACCTAGCAAGTGTAATCCCATTCCTCACCTTCATGACGAAATAGTAATCAACATCTAATAATCACCCCTTACCTATCTCATGTTAGCTGCATAAATTAACACTATTTCGTTAAACCGTGGCATCAAAGTATTTTATTCAAATGATTTTATTATCCCATTATTAAAATTTTGATTAATATATTTCACAAGGAATATTCCGTAATACATTCTAGAAAATATTATCATTACAAAATTATCATAAAAAAATAATACAGCTGCAGCTGTATTATTTTTTTAACGATAATTTTATGAACATGAAAATGGAAAGATATTACTCATTGAGAATATCACTGAGTAACAGAGTTGCATGAAATCATATGTATTCCTAGGTATTTTTTCAGACATGAAGTAACAAATTGATTCGAACATCTGTGCGGAAAGTCTGATGAGAGTCTTTTACTCATTACTTCGTTATCTGTTTATGTATGATGCTGTATCTAACATGAGGGGTGCGGGTATAGTTAGATTGGAAAAGATGGGTGTTTTATTGACCAGGAATTACTCCAGGTGACTCTATTGTATATTTTATAAAACAAAATATACAATAAACTTTGTCTCAAAATTCTAATGTTAAAATTTCCAGTTTTTTTTTTTTTTTAAAGAATAACTGAACTTTATTCTGGGTAAAAAATACTTGAGAAATAAACAATTTAAATTTTCTGAAAGGTGCACATTCATATTAGAATCTTAAACTCATATCCAAATATGAAAGGAGATATTTCTTAAATACAACATTACCTTAACTTGCACCTGTTGAAAGACTTTCCTTCTTCAAATTTGATTAATGGATCAAACCAGTGGTGTACCCAAATACAAATCACAGACTTATATTAGGGGGGGGGGGGGCAGTAAAACAGCAGAAAAGACAATTGTTTCAGATTTTGAAGAGCATGCAGGTTTACTTATCAATAAGTTTGAAATTTTAACCAGTCAACAAGCTGTAACTATAGTTTTAAGTAATATGTTCAACAGTAAAGTAACTCAGGAATGAAACAAATATTCTTGGCATGAAAAAGTAGTTTTTTCTGATAGATGTCACTTCCATATTTCTTCCAGTAATTGTTTTATATATCTAAAAGCCCCCCCCCCCCCCCCCACACACACACACACTTTTTTTTTTTTTCCTCTTCATACGTTTGGCTGTGGTAGCCCGGTCAGTAGAGTGCTGGACTTGTAATTGGAAGATTATAGGTTCAGTGCCAAAAAACGTCATGTACACTAATAGTGGCTGGTGTACATAAAATCCGTCGTGGCTGCAATGTCCTCTGTGTTCCCATTCAAATTATCCTTTTAGGGGTCACCAAAGCAGAGGAGCCATTCCCTCCGTGGAGGATAACAATTGTGATGGCATATCTCCAGACCATCCTTAGGGGGTGCATCCTAGGCTGTCGTCAATTGTCCATTGTGCTGTACTAATGTGACGTTAAACCCAACTAACAAACCAACCAACCTTTTGCACATTATAACTATAGACACTAACAAAAGATGTCAAGCTAAACCAAAAAAAGCTTCCTGTTCTTTTTTTTTTTTTTTTTTTAACGTTTTGCCTTTAAAAAATAATAATAAGGAATGTATATATATATATTTAAAAATATATCTACTCTTTTTCTTGACAATTCTGCTCTATGATTAGTAATTTATCTAATGGTTTTAACAAAAAACATAGTAGTACAAGTTTTTTACTTATTTATTGTTTGCATATTATGAAAGATTCTTTGTTTTTTTATTTAAGTTTGAAGAAGCTGCTAAGGAAGTCGCAGATGAAGTCACAAAACCAAGGCCTGCGGGAGAGGAAGAAGTTCATGATATTCAAGTCACACTTCGTTCTAAGTCTAATCCTTGTATTATGCGAGATTTAAAGGTTTGGGATTTCAAATATGGTTATAAAATTATTGTAAACTTTTTTAAAATAGTTTATATTTTTTATAAACACATGAATTATTAATTTTTTTAGAAGGCCATTTAAAAAAGGCTTAAAACAAAACTGCATAATTATTCAGATGTGTTGGCAGAAAAATTTCACAATGGCAAAATTTCCATTCTAAATATATTTGGATAAATTACAATTTTTTTGAGGGGGCAAGTTGTCCATTATTAGCGAGTTATATATTCAGGATTGCATTAATTTATAATTTTAACATTTCTTTCCTTTTTAAACAGGATATAAGGCAATATATTGTTTACATATAGAAGACAGAGATTAAAAATTGTAACTTTAATTAGGTCGCATTCAGAAAAAAAAATGAAGAATTTTAGTTAAATGATCTTACGTATATCCCTGCGGATAAAAAAAAAAATGTAGAAACTGAAATTCTGAAATATTTTTATGATACTTTTGATAGTAGTGATGATAATAAAGTATCTGGCAAAATTTTATTTGTATTAATGTTTATAGGTGATTATATCACTCAAGAAGTTTGAAATAAATTAAAATATTGCGATTGTATTACTCAGTTAGTCAAAGATAAAACATTAGTTCTAAAGGTGTGAATAGATATTTAATGATTGTTAATAGAGATCAGCTAAATGGCCTCATGATATATTTATTATTGTAAATGCATTTCAAATTTTCTAAAAACTGATATCTAAAGTGTGAAGATTCTTTCATAAAGTTACAAAATACCAAAAATCTAATTATACAACTAGCACTGTGCAAAATCAAAATAGGCATCAATTTTTCCTGCAAATGTACGTGTGAAAATCCTTCATCTTATATAAATAAGAAATGCCTCTCTCAGGAATATCCTGTATTCTCCTAAATAATTATACTAAAGTTAGAAATGGAAAAAAAAAAGAACAAAAGTCCACATGAGTGGCCGAGAGGTTCTGCTCTCGAAACTTGCACATGAGGTGCTAGGTTCGGTACAATATTGCACTCGTTGGCCTAGCTATTATGAGTTTTCTATGGTTTTCTAATATACTTGCATAAAAGGCTAGGACCCTTTTGAAAGACACCTCCACCCCATGGAGAACACTATGACTAGGACCCTAGGGCCATCAGTTGTCCTTAACTCTAACACCAACAGAGGTGTAAAATATGTCCGAACGCCCAAACTGTCATGTTATTACTATTAATTAAAACACATTACAGATGAAATATATTTATTACATAAATCATAAGTTAAAATAAGCTGTTCAAAATTATATGTCGGCATCACAGTTCATAGCATACAGGCAAGCCAGCAGACATGCAAAAACTAACTATAAATAATAGCTGCCAAGTAGAGTTGAGTTGTATGAATCACATTACAGTTGAGCTGTTTAAATCACATGACATCCCCCCTTTGAGATGTAAAACTTTTACACATTTTACAAAATCACATAGAATATGATGACATTCAAAAAGGTACACGGCCAATTACAAATATACAAAATTACTATTCAATCAAATACAAATTTATAAAGTTACTACACATCTTAAAAATTCACATAATATTTAAACAAGGAACTTTACACAAACAGTCACTGAAGTTATACATACAAGTTATACATAATCATTTATATATTTCGGTCTTCGAGAAATTCTTCCACTTCTATTCACAATTACATCTGAATTACCTACAGTAGTACATTTACCTTGATCTAGTATATTATTGCTAACTGAACTATCAGACAAAGAATTTTCATTATAATCAAATTTTTCATTAAATCTACCATGTGACTTAATTAGGTATTTTCTATTTCTTTTAAATATTTTGCCAGATTCAGTTTTAACAGTGTATGATCTCAAATTTAGATCAACAGATATTATCCGAGCAGATTCCCAAGTTTTATTTTTCATGTTCTGCATACGCACATTATCTCCCGGGCTCAATTTACTCAAAGATTTTGCTGTACAACCATGAAACCGTTTTTGAATTTGTTTACGTTTAGTCAACAGGCCTTTAACATTATGAAATAATTCTGAGTTAAGCAATTTATTTGTTAGAGGCAATTTTGTTCGCAGTCTTCGATTAAACATTAACTGAGCGGGAGAGAGCCCCAATCCTGAAATGGGTGTGTTTCTATATTCCATTAGACCAACAAAATAATCCACATTATCTGCTTTGCCTTTTTCATTATCATTTTTACTATACCCACCCCCCTTTCAGCCTGGCCATTACTTTCATGATGATGTGGGCTAGAAAAATTTATATTCAAAGTCCCAAGCTTTAGCAAAATCTATGTACAAATGGCTATTGAATGGTACATTATCAGAAACAACAAAGTTTGGAACACCCCATACCTTGAAAAAGTCTCTTTAAGAACTCTAATGACTTCAGTAGCAGTTTTATTAACTAGCTCTGAAACTTCAATCCATTTAGAGTAATAGTCCATAATTACCAAATAATTTAAATTTCCACATTCCATAATATCCACCCGTAACTTTTCAAATGGTTTATCAGGAATTAAGTGAGGTTGCAAAGGCTCTTTAGTGTTAGAATGCCTAAACTTTTCACATATCTTACACTATGCGACTATTGTTTCAATGTCTCTGTTTATGCCTGGCCAATACATAAGTTCCCTAGCTCGTTGTTTGCATTTTTCTGTACCAAAGTGACCCTCATGAATTAATGTTAACATTTGATTTCTTAATTTGTTAGGGACAACAATCTTATCATTCATAAACAACAATCCTTCATTTGTATGCAGGTCACTCCACAACTTCAAATATTGTTTTAATTCTTGTGACATATTTTTGATGGTTTTTGGCCAACCCTCCTTAACAAATTTAATTACAGTTTTTAACTCATTGTCCTGATCTGTTTCATATTTAAATTGGATCAATCTACTTTTTGGCAAATACTTGGTTATACTATGCACAATATTACTCATTTCCAGGGTTGGCAAGTTTCTTCCAAGGTGGAAAAAACCATGGAAAAAACCGGCCGGAAGAAATAGGTTTCTTCCAAGTGGAAGAAATGGAAGAAACTGTCTTTCTTAAAAATTTAACCAATAAATTGCAGATTTGTAAGATACAATGGATACATTTATATTATAAACAACTTTAAGTAACCTTAATTATATCTATAAAAACTTAATTACATATTTAATTAATAATTATGGGATTTTTACCGAAGTGATCTTCCGTATCTGATGATCACGTTCCAAAATACTCAAAATCCAGTAAAAAAGTAAATTTCAATTTAAACAGTGTAATGTTTTATAATTTAGACAATTTTATTTCTTTAACTGGTAATAAATAATAGTTTGGATCACTTGCTTATACTTTCTGATAAAACAACTCTTAACAAAGATCCAATTAATTAAAAGAACCAGTATTCAATAATTACTGTATTACAAAATGTCATCAAAAACTTTATTTTCTTTATAGTCATATGCAGTACGGTCAACTCCCTCTAATCTGCAGATTTATAATCTCGGAAATAATACTAAATCCTTCTAATTCGTAATTGATTTTTTTAATATGAAAGAAATTCACATGTCGTATTTTTAAAAAAATTCACATTTCTCCTTTTTTTTTAAATCAAATTTTTGGCTTAATCCTTGCTTTGAAACACAATTGGCAGGGATGGGGGAGTAATATTCTTTTATTTATTATCCTGCAATTCATACAGACTAGTGCTCATAACAAACCACTATTACATCAGTGTTTTACAGAATTAATCAATGATGAATATTATTTCCAAACTTTCAAAAATACTTTGTTTCGTATTTTTTAAATATGTTTGTTTACATTTTATACGTACATATTATTTGAATATGCTTAAGTTATTTACCATCATATATGAATGTGATAGATCAGTTTTATTAATATTGAAGAAATGTTTTATTCTAAATTTTATTAGAAATTGTCTTTCCATTTTGATGTCTATTTAAGATTAAATAATAACTAACTTTGTATTTGCAAAAGAAAACAGTGAACAAAGGCAATGATCTCTAATCTGCAAATTCTTATAATCTGCACATCTCGACAAAACTTTTGAGAGTTAGGGGGAGTTGACTGTAAAACAAATTAAACGTTTTTTAGGCTCAATGCTGCACTTTATTTTTCAACTTAAAATAGATAAATGCAAACCATAGTTTTTTTTTTTTTTTTAATCCTAGAGAACTTGCAGGAGAATTTAAAAGTAGAGATATCTTACATATTGATACAGTTCATTGGGTAACAGCCTCGAGTTTATACAAAAACTTGTATCCTTTAAAAAAAAAAAGTACAAATATTATGGCTAAAAATTCCGTAATTATTATCACTTGTACTGTTTGAATGTATAATAATATGAGATAGTATCTATGCAAAAATGTCTAAAAATATTAGTATTGAAAAGTAAAAACCCATCACTTGTATATAATATTTAATATTTGTTATCAAATAACTTATTTTTCTAAAAATATTTTTAATATTAATTAGATTATAGTTTAGATTTGACATTATATTTATGCGTTGAGTTTATATAATTCATAAATTTTAATTTTGAACATATGTTTTGTCCTTTGGTTGGTTTCTTCCATTTCTTCCGGTTTCTTCCATTTCTTCCGGTTTTTTCCAGTTTCTTCCACTGTCCTGGAAGAAACTGGTTTCTTCCAGAAGAAACCCAACCCTGCTCATTTCGGGGTCATCTTTAATCTGGGTATCAATCTTAAATGCTCGTGACAGTGTATCTGCTAAATACATTTTGTTTCCAGGTGTATACTGAATTTCATAATCATACTTTAAAAGTTTCAATAACATTCGTTGTAACCTAGATGATATTTTAGCCTTGGGTTTATTGACAATCGATGTAAGAGGTTTGTGATCACTTTGTATAATTACATGTTGACCATACACAAGGTTATGATACTTTTTAAATGAGAAAACTATTGCCCAAAGTTCCTTCTCTATCTGAGCATAATTTTTTTCACATTCTGTCAGACTCCTAGACAGAAAAGGAACTGACTGCCCATTTTGTATCAGGCAAGTACCCAAACCATCTTTTGAGCTATCACACTGTATAATGATTTTTTCAGACCCATTAAATACCTTTAATACTGGGGCACAACTAAGTAGATTCTTAATCAGATTAAATGACACAGTATGTTCATTTTCCCATCTAAACTCAACATTTTGTTTTATCAACTCCCTTAATGATGCTGTTATTTGAGATAAGTTTGGTATGAACTTAGATAAAAAGTTCACCATGCCTAGTAATCGTCTCACCTCACTTTTTGAATTGGGGATAGGCATATCTATTATACCTTTAATGTGTCCTGGATCAGCTTTTACTCCTTTATCTGAAATTATCTGACCCATATATTTTACCTCTGACATTCTAAACTGCAACTTATCAGCATTAAATTTAATGTTAAGAACCTTAATTAAAGTTACATCAAAGTATATTTCCACCCCATCTATGTCCCCAAACAATCTTTCATCTCTCTTTTGAAACACCTCTCGGGCTGAAGCAATCCCAAAAGGCATAATATTGAATTTATAACATCCGTATGGTGTGTTAAAAGTACACAAATATAAGCTTTCATTATCTAAAGGAACCTGCCAAAATCTATCTTTAAGATCCAAAACAGTGAATAATTTTTTTCCCCTCAAGTATACTAATTATGTCCTCTGCCGATGGTATTAGATGGTGTTGCTTTTTAATAACCCTATTCAGGTCCCTGGGATCTAAACATAAACACAAAAGACCATTTGGTTTCTCTACAATCACCAAACTCTGGACCCAATCTGTCGATTTGTTTACTTTTGATATGATTCCATTAGCCTCTAACCTACTCAATGTTTCTTTTAAACGATTCTGCAATGCTTGTGGGACTCTCCTAGGTGGGTGTATTACTGGTTTTGCATTAGGTTTTAATTCTATATGATATTCCTCCCCTTGAAATCTACCAAGGCCTACAAAAACAGTTTCATATAACTTCACAATATCCAAATTAATTTCATGCAAGCATTTAGTCCTAATATTGGTGTTGAATACTTTTCAATAACAAAAAATTCAATAGGAATAACATTATTAGGATTTACATAACATTCAAACATTAATTTACCCATAGGCTTAATCTTAAAATTACCATATGCAATTAATATAGTTTCAGTATTAATTAAATCAACATTAAAACATTCTATCATATTATAAGAAATAACATAAGTCATTTTAGATTTAGATGTTTTAACTGTGTTTATACCACTACTGCTGGCCCTCATTGACTGGAACTGTTCTCTGCTTGTTTCCGCTGCTCGCACAAATTCTGCTGCTTTCTGTAACGTCAAAGATGGCTCCCGGAGCATTCTTTCCTGCAGACTAGCAGACTAGAATCATGGATACCTAATACAATTCTATCACGAATTTGACTTTCTTCCTGAACGCTGAATTCACACGTAGTTGCCAGTGTTTTCAGTTCCGTTAAGTAATTTTCAAATGGTTGGCCCTCACGCTGTTTACACGAAAAAAATTTGTATCTTTCAAATACAACATTTTGATGGGAATTACGATGTTCTTCAAAACTTGCTAGCACATTGTCAAGTTTTTAAAGGTGTTATAAATAGCAACACCTTCATCTCCTAAGAGATTAGTAAAATTGCAATCTTGACATTGTCGGATTTCGTATTTTTCTCAGATGCTAGCATAAAATTATGCAACTTCTGGACCCATCTTTTCCAATTTTCTGCCACATTTCCTATGGTAAACCGCATTTCACCTGGAGGCTTGAAAGTATCCATGTTGCACAAGCGACAGCAGTACAGCACATGGTCATCCCTGCATTCACTTAATATGTAAATTATTTATTTCAAACTTTCATTATTTTACAGTCCTGACACCATGTCATGTTATTACTATTAATTAAAACACATTACAGATGAAATATATTTATTTCATAAATCATAAGTTAAAATAAGCAGTTCAAAATTATACGTCGACATCACAGTTCATAGCATACAGGCAAGCCAGCAGACATGCAAATGTATGGATCACGTTAGAGTTGAGCTGTTTAAATCACATGACACAAACAAGGTTTAGGGGAAATTTTGACTAACTAGGGAAATTTTGAATAGTTTCTTGAGAAAAAATAAAAACATGTTTAAAATAACAATTTACTATTTTTGCATTGCTTATAATAAACTAACAGCTTTTTATGTTACAGTATTTACAATTACAGCATTACAATCTTTAATTTTAAACACTTATTAATTACATAGAATAAATGGTTTTGTATGACAAAATATTTTGTGTTATTGAAGGAAATTTAAATTGCGTTTGAGGGAAATTTCAGAGATCTGAACATTTTCTGCACCCCTTAAAACCAACATCAACACAAAAAAATTTAGTGACACACACACACACAAAAAAAAAAAAAAAAAGTGAAATTATTGAAATCTGTTAAATTACATTTTCCTGTTGTGCTGCAAAATTTCTAATCTAGTAATTTTATTGTTATATTTGATTTTTATTAGGTTTTATTGTAAATTTAATCAATTAATTTTAACTCGTAACAACATTAAACTTTATTTATTATTATTATATATATTTTTTCAAATAATGGTTATTTTCATGGCAATACACCATAGAAAAAAATACATCAATATGAATGCCTTGTTTTTTTATGAAAAAAAGAACAATGTAGTGCCTATTGTTCTATTCAATAAAAGATTAATAAGATATATTTCATAACTAATTTCAAGAAAGCAGTTAAATAATTACAAGCATGAAATAATTTAATAGAACTATCAAAAAAGAAATATATTCATTATGTTTTTTAAATGTATATATAAAATTTAATGTCAATTTCACACACACACACACACATATATATATATATATATATATATATATATATATATATATATATATATATATATATATATATTGTAATGCTTAATTTTTTATTCATTATTTTAGACACTGTATTGTATTTCAGTTATATTTTGTATATTAATTCAGATTATTAGGCAAGGAGGGTATGTTTTGGGGAAAAGTATGACATATTTGGAGGAGGCAAAAAGAACATAACATAAGGGGTGCATATTTGTTCTTTAAGGGGCATTTAAGGTATTTATTGTATTTCAAATGGCAGGCAGGGTGCAGCACCCTTCTCAAAGGCTCTAGGGAGAACCCTGGTTTGCCTTTATGCATGTGGGAAACCACAATTTTTCTCTTAAACTATTCACTATAGTTATGTATTTTTTCTTTTCTCTTTTAGTCTGATAATATATCAAAGTTGGTGAAAATACCTGGAATCATCATATCTGCATCTTCGGTTCTATCCAAAGCTACAACTATCAGTATTCAGTGTCGTTCTTGTAAAGAAATTGTTCACAAAATTAAGATTAATCCAGGTTTAGATGGAATTAACTTACCAAGGCGGTGTAATAGGTATTAATTTATATTTTCTATGTTGACTCTGATATGTAATAATAATAAAAATAAACCTTTTTAAGTTTAGTTGTTGCAAATATGATCAAAATACTATTTTATTGCTTTGTACCACGTAAGGCTACCTTCTAGCTTCATGCATTAATTTTTTGCTCTCGAGGTGCATCTATGCTGAATGTAGAAAGTAATTATGAATTTAAATATGAACTTTTTAAGTAAAAGAAAGTTAATTTTATCATTTTGATACTTAAGTTCATAACAAAAACTTCATCATTACAAAACTAGTCCAAAAAAAAAAAAAAAACCTGTTTGAAGCTTTATTAGAGAATCTGAATTGATATTCTATTAATTGAAATAAACTGTAATCGTATCAACTGATTTAAAGATATGTGATTAACACCTAGTTTGATTGCAATTTGATTAACTAAAATTTATTAGTTAGTTGGTGTTGTACTAATTTTATTACAATGCATTATGAATTTTTTAATAATTTTTGATTTTAAATAAAAATTATTTTATTATAAACATTTTGTATGAAATCATACATTAACTTGTAAAACATACATACCCTTCAATAAAATCACTAATCTTGTATCTTCTATAAAGTTCAGCAAACTTAAAAGGATGAACCCTTCACAAAAATCTGGAGATTAAAAAAAAATATATTGGGTAAGGAAATTACATGTTTTAATAATTGACTGCAAAAAACATACCATACGTCAGAAATCAGAGTTGGTGTTGTTGTCATTAGTTGGTGTTGTACTAATTTTATTACAATGCATTATGAATTTTTTAATAATTTTTGATTTTAAATAAAAATTATTTTATTATAAACATTTTCTATGAAATGATACATTAACTTGTAAAACATACATACCCTTCCAATAAAATCACTAATCTTGTATCTTCTATAAAGTTCAGCAAACTTAAAAGGATGAACCCTTCACAAAAATCTGGAGATTAAAAAAAAATATATTGGGTAAGGAAATTACATGTTTTAATAATTGACTGCAAAAAACATAACATACGTCAGAAATCAGACCCCAAAAAAAGGTAATAATTATGCAGATTTGCTTTTGGAAATCACCTTTTTTAAAAAAGGCGTACATTTGGTTTATTAGGTTGAAATAATTACTTCTTCCAGCAGTTGGCAGTAGTTAAAGGGGTTTCATTAATCAATTGTGAATAAAATTTTATCAATCAACTAGCAGGCTTTGCCCGCTTCACTGGACACTATATTTAAATGATTTCTTTGTAATTGAATATATTTCGATTGGCGACTATTTTCGTCACAGCTTTAGTAGGGACCTCCTTGGCAATATCAAATATTTTTTGAACTTCTCGAATCTGTACAAAAATCTATTATTAAAACAAATATTTTCGAAAATAGTCCAATAGCTGGTGTTAATTCTTCGAATAATCTGGAAACAGTTGAAGCTGTTACTCGTACAGTATAAGTTATTATTCGATGTATGTTCTGGGACAGTCTAAAAAATAGTCACTTGTTCCACAGGAGTAAAGCAAATAACATCAACTACACCAGAGCAAAAATTTTCACTCACTCACGAAAAATGTCCAGTTGCTTAGAGCTCAATCACCTAAAGTGCAATGACTCAGAATAGGTCTCTAAATAACTCTGGATCGCAGTGACTACATACTCTTTCACAAAAATCAACTCACACCTACTTATAACTTTTGGCGATGAGGCTTGGAGATGACTCCATCGAGAATCCCTTGGTAAGCTCAAGGTCTACGTTCCAGTGTGTCGGAGAGCTTCGAAACATCGGGAACCCGAAACTATCATTTTTCACCAAATTTGGTCGCCAACTCGCCAAGTTTGTCTCCAAGACTATGCTTTCTATTAAACATATCTTTATTTGGTTATTTAAATATTAATTTGAATTAATCAAATATTTCTGCCCGACAGCGTGCAAGAGGGCAGTCACACACAGCAGCTCATTTATTTGTATGTTAAATTAGCGTAGTGAATGGTATATATATATTAAAAAAAAAAAAAAAAAAAAAAAAAACTAAACATTATCGTGCTACACAACTTTATTAATTTTACATTTTTCTTGAACTACCTAGATTAAAATCGCTGTTGTTAAATTAAACCTCTTTTATATTTTTCTTGAACTACCTAGATTAAAATCGCTGTTGCTAAATTAAACCTCTTGGCGAAAAATGTTCGGTGTACTTCAACGCAACAATTTAAAAAATCACCCAGGAGGATCTATAAATAAAACTGATTTTAGTACAACACACATTAGCATCGTAAACTATATTAGCACTTTGTAAAAGAAATTTTAAATTTAAAATGACGTCAATTTTTGTGAGATGCATAATTTATTTATTTATTTTATTTTTTATTGTTCACGTTTAGATAAATGTATTTATTTTCCTGTTGGAAAAAAAAAATAAACTCGACAAAAATTAAATTATGGATAATTAAATTTAATTTTGGCAACAATTAAATTATGGTTAAAATTTAAATGGCTAATTTTTTGCTATTATTAGCTTACAAAATTGCTATTTTATGCATAAAAATAGCAAAAAAAAGTTTTTTTTCGGAATAAAAGGCAGCCAACTTTCTAAGTTAGGGTATAAGCTATCTCCATAACAAATTTTATCGAAATCCATCGAGCAGTTTTAACGTGAAACTCAGTCAAATAAACGGACATTCACATTTATAATATATATAAGATTATGAAACAATCTCGTATTTTAGCAATTAGTGGCAAGAATATGTTTTTGAAATCAACTTTTAAACTAGTATGCTGTGGCCACCACAAGACTTTCTTCTATATTTTCCTATACAAATTCACACAGTAACAATATTTAAAAAAAAAAAATAAGATTTTTTTTTTTTTTTTTCAAAGTTTTTTTTCGTAAAAAAAAAAAAAAAAAAAAAAATCGATAATTTTGTTTTAAATTATCACATATTTATAGTTCAACCATTCGTTTTATAGATATTGACGAGACCTTTCGAAAGATACCCATCTTGAAAATTTACCGCCCCTCCCCCGGGGGGGGGTACTTTCCCCTGGGGGGGTACTTTCCCCTGGGGGGAGGGAAGCGATGACCGAGATTTTTTTCCTAATTAACTACTACTATTATCAATAATTCATATTAATTTCACAATCACAGGTTAAGAATAACTCCCATTATGTACATTTATACGAAATTTTGTCCTATATACTGCCATGTTAAAAATTTAGAAAAAATACGATCACAGCACCACCTGTTGAGTGATTGATCCCCAAATCTAATCAGCCCCAGTTTATGTCAGGGGCCAACTAAATACCAAGTCTGGTTAAATTTCGTTTAGAAAAAAAAAAAAATGCGATTTTTTTTCTAAGTTACTTTTTGTTAAAAGTAAAAAAAATCGATAACTTTGTTTTAAATTATCACAGATTTATAGTTCAACCATTCGTTTTAAAGGTATTGATGAGACCTTTCGAAAGATACCCATCTTGAAAATTTACTCCCCTCGAGGGGGGACTTCCCCCCCCCAGGGGGGTTCACGAGGCTCCTACGCATACAAAATTTTTTCCCCAGTTGACTACCTCTATTATAAAAATTTTTGTAAATTTCATAATGATTACTAAAAAATAATTATCTTTATGCACATTTATGCAAAATTTTGTCCTATATCACCATGTTAAAAATTTAGAAAAAGCGGGATGGCAACGCAACCTGTAAGACAATTTTTACCAAAAGTTGATAGGCACTAATTTATGCCAAGGTGCAACTACATACTAATTTGTATGAAATTCTGTGCAGTAGTTCCTGAGATACAGTTGCCACAAAATTTTGTCACACACACACACACAGACAGACAGACATTTTCTAAAAAGGGTCAAATCGTGTTCTACAGCTCTCAAAACGTGTAAATCCATCAAAAACCCGAGGTCGAAAATTTTTACGAATCCAATACTTTCTCTATATTACATATAGAAGAATACGGGCTAGGACCCCTTAGAAAGACCCCCACGGAGGGCATTCCCCCTCTAGGCCTAGGACACATCAGGAGTCAATCGGCCTTAAATCCTACAACCAACCATATAGAAGAAAGTAAAAATGCTAATATTGTTGATTAGTAGCTGCGACAAACCAGTAACCTATTATAGCAATAGCTTGCATGCAATTAAACTTTTTGCCAATTAATGGTAAAATGATTGATTCCATATTTCAGCAATCAACCACATGAAGAATAACATAGTTTATCAATCACCATCCCCTTAAAAAGATAAATAAACATTGACTATAAAAAACTCCCCACAATAACCTATGGCAAAATGATTAAACAGTTTATTAATATACACAATTGTACTTTTTCTCAAAATAAGACTAAAATATTAGCTAGGTAGATCTCCAATTGATTTTTTTTATTTTTCCCTTAATGATTTATATTGATTGATGATTTTAGATTATGTTTAGATGTGCATTTGCTTGATAATTACATTAACCTTAGAATACCAACCTGTGTAAATTTACTCGTAGAATGAAGAAATGCGCAAACAGCTACTCAACTGTGTTAAACTAATTTCTAAATAAAATTTATATACATGGTCATATATATTAATTTTTAAAATATGCCTTATATGTTGTAAATACGGAGTGAGTAAATTTTATGCATGGTAAAGTTTAACATACTAAATGCAAAGATTAGTGTTTTAGGGTTAAAATCTTTATGAAAACATTTTAATATGAAACAAATTATGGTGTTAATGATTCGATATATATTTACCAGTGATCAGACTACTGGCCAGCCACGATGTCCTGTTGATCCATACTTCATCTTACCTGATAAATGTGAGTGTGTGGATTTTCAAGTGTTTAAAATGCAGGAACTTCCTGAACATGTACCACATGGAGAAATGCCTCGTCATATGCAGCTATATTGTGACAGGTATTTATCTATACTAATATATAACAAGTAATATAAAAGAAAAATTTTTAATGTAATTTCTACTTACAAACACTATCGAAAAAGTTTTTTTTTTTTTTTTTATAATACTGAAGGAAATATAAAAGAGCCCATACAAAATGAAATAAAAATAATTATAAGAAAAAAAAAAAAAACTTTTTATATACCATGTTTTAAATTTTCTGATGAATCATAGAGCTCTTATCAATGTGCATAAAATTTTTAAAGTGATAATGACGTAATTTTTGTGAGATGCATAATTTAACTTTTTATAATGTTTTAATGTTCACGTTTAATTAAGTGTATTTATTTTTATGTCGAAAGAAAATGAACTCATAAATTTTTTTTTGGCAACAATTAAATTATAGCTAATATTTTAATGGCTATTTTAACGCTATTAGGATGTTATTTTCATATTTTAATTAATTATAAAACTAATAAAAAATCGGACTTCGAAGTATTGTGTTGTCACCGGGTTAACATCAGTGGTGATCTCGTGCAACAATACACGAATACAATTTTACTGCAGAACAACATAATATAAACAATTGTATTCATTCAATTAAATATTTTATAGCAATGTTTGACACATCACAATATAAATAAGAAAAGTATTAGTTTTAGTTTTGATACAGATATTTTTATAAGTGAATTGTTATCCAAAGTTGCGGACAATTTTTTTTATCAGTGCAGGCAAAAACTGTCCGCGAGCCGTTTTTCTGTGTCTGCGACTATGTCGCCGTGTTGCAGTATTTCTGCCACTGGGAACCAATGTAAAATTCATCTATATCTATTTATACAAATATGTGAAAAAGAAAAGTCTGTATGTGGAGGGAACTCTGGAACTACCAAACCACTTAAAAAATTTTTTTTACTAATCAAAATAAATTTCAATCGTGCATTTACAAATGGATCAGCTTTTTTTCATTTTGACAATTTATAGTACTTTTTTTTTTAGTGGAATTGTTGTCATTTTATGGCCGACAGCGTAAATCAATAAAATATTGGAAATAATATAATAGTATATACTATGTATAGTGCTTTTAGTATTGTTAAATGTAATCACAATTAAAATATGAGAGATACTTTTTTTTTTTTTTTTTGTCTATTTATTTTGAAAGAGATGTACGGTAAACATTCGAATTAAAGTCCAAGTGTAAGGCATTGGTTGTCTCAGGCAATAGCTACACAGAACCCAGTTAATGCAGGTGAGGAAGTTGCAGCCAAAGGCATCGGAGACCTAAAGCAAATTTTTAGCAATTTCATTCCCCCCCCCCCCCCCCCCCCCCCCCCCAAGTTTTCAGTTATAAAGTGAAAATAGTGATTCTTTATTATCATGTTGTTACTCATATAAATATAGTGATCAGTAAAGTGGTCAAAGTGCTAATTTTATACATATATTATTTACTTCTATTTCGGCAGTGAATCATTGTGGTGGTTATAAAGTGTGTGTGTGTATAAAGTGATTTTTTTTTTTTTTTTTTATGTGTTTTATAATTTTCTTTGATTAAAATTATAGAATACTTTGAAATGTGCAGGGATCGCTTCACTCTAAATTACCTAAATTTTCTTTTCTTCTCCAAAAAAGTAAGATTTTTGCTACTTCCATTTTCTGTTCCCAAAACTATCAACAAAGCAATTTTCTCATCAGTTCATAATACCCAGAGCTAAGTATTGATCACTCAATTTATCATCAACAGGGGTCTGTCTAGGGAGAAAACTGGGTCTGTTTACGGACCTTTCACAAAATTCCAGGCTAAAAAAAAAACCAGATCCTTCACAAAATTCCATATTCATAAAATGGACCCTTCACAAAATTCCATATTCATAAAACGGACCCTTCACAAAATTCCATATTCATAAAACGGACCCTTCACAAAATTCCATACTCATAAAACGCACCCTTCACAAAATTTAATTTGGAGATAGACAAACTTTTCCCAAAATTTTTTGGAAAAACAAAGCATTTATAAAATAATGCCAAGCAAAAACATTTGCTCAGCAATATATAAACATTGCATCCCATCAATTTTCTCTTATGTTCTCGTACTAGTCACTATCACTACTACATGACAATAAAACCACACCTTCGTTTCTCGTGGAATCCACACTGATTAGTAAGGGAATGACATCAAACACGATAATAGGTGTGGCATACTTTTCCTTGATGTGACGAAATTTTTCTGTGGAAAATTACATAAATATTTTGGCAACATCTTTTTGCCGTGTTGTTTTTGTTTAGTTTGTAATTCTTTAGTATGTGGCTTGTAGAGTAGCATAGCTATCGATGTGTGATTTTGTATTTTCGTAATTTTGTCAGTAATTTGATTGCTTCCATTTAGTAAAGATAAAGCGAGGTCGGCCAGTTACGGGAGTAAATTTCCATTCCCGTAATTCGGACTATTACGTTAAAAAAATACGTTCAAATTACGTTGCTCCTCTTTTATTGATTGGTTGATAACAAGATACAGAAAAATTAGGGCTTCTGTCTAAATGATTTGAGTATCATTTGAAATTCAGAGTTTTTTTTTTTTTTTCTTCTGAAACACTAGTTTTTTGGGGGATTTTACCTATGAGCAGGGTTCATATGCCTCAGGGAGAACCTGAAAATCAGGGAAAACTCAAGGAGAGATCTACTCTAGAAAAAGCTGGTACTGGCGCATTTCTGTTACGTCATTATAGAAACCCGATAAGACACACCTACTAACATCATGCCGATCCAATGAAAAACGGCACGCTTTTTGCATCATGAACAATTCAATCGTGAAATTAGACACACATTTCCTCTCTCTAAGAGATTCTTTAGCTTGATTTTTCTCCATAGTTAATTTGTTTTCATTCGATAATCGGCATCTGGTAGCAGCTTCAAATATTTCGTTTGTTATTTAGTCTTACTGATGCAGTGTGCACATGCTTAGCTTAGTTATTTTATTAGCTTAGGCATTTTATTTCATTTTTTTGTGAGATGGATTGAATTATAATTAAAAAGTAATTATTATCATGAGTTGGAAAACATTGTTTAATCTGAACTGGGCAGATAAACTTAAATCCACAGTTTGCATTTTAGGTGGAAAGTGTAGATAGTGACCCTTACAAAGCACAATGTCGTTTAATAATCATTGGCTAGTCAAATTTTTTGAAGCATTTGGTTTAGGGGCAAATTTTTATGTAAGGTAATTAAGTTTCCAAGAGTTTTATATATATATACACATTTCCATTTCTGATTAATATTTCATTTTGTCTGAAAAGGTTTTTGAAATTAATTTAAAATAAGTTATTCAGATCCAAAACATTCTGGGTAATTAGTTTGCTACTTTTTTTTTTTTTAGAAAAAAAAAAGGGGGGGGGGGAGTGGATTAAAATAAACATCACTAGTTGTCGATATGGAAAAATTATTGATTCTGGAAACTAACTCAGGGAAAACTCTGGGAATTTTTTTTCTGAAAATGAGTATGAACCCTGTCATAATCATCCATTAAAAGTATAAGCATATATATTAGAGTTGTCCCCCGGGATTATAAAAAGGGCAATGTGCAGCTAATTAAAAGGCATTTTCTAGATTCATGTGGGCAGTTTTGGATTCTTAAGGGCTCATTTAATATTTAAAATTCAGACATTTATTTAAAAATTTCGATTTTAAGTACAAATAAAAGAAAAACTTTTAAACATTAACTTTCTTTACAACTTAATTTTGCTTGTTACTGACATATGAATGACTGTTGATTGTTATGCACAATACATTACATTTATTTATATTTATAACATACAGTGAAAAACGTTTAACACGAAACTAAGGGGACCGAAATATTTTTTCGTGTTAAAAGAATTTCGTGTAAAAAGATTTGTAGAAAAAGTACAAAATTCGCGAATGTTTTCCATGTCGTCAATTTTTATTTTCATTTCCTGTAAAACTACTACTAACTTGCATCCATTAGGATGAAAATTAAGTATAAATATTAATTTCAGATATCTTTTACTGAAGTGTCTTTTTCAGCACCATATTGTTCAAAAATTGATTGAGATCATCCATTGTTTTATTCATCTCTCAATTTGAATGCGCATCTAAATAACTGTGGATACTCATTACTTTCTTCATTTCTGAAGCAGAGAGGACAGGAACTGCATCATTGATTCAGTTGTCAGATTCGTCATGAAAATTTACATAAGCGGAATCATTTTAATTATGAACGATGTCAAAAATCTCATTATCGGTGCTGTACACACATGATCATCGACGACAACATATCGTAGCATACTTGCCAACATTATAATTTATTCCAGAGAATTTTTATCCCCGCCTTTACTCCACACCACTTTATTTACAGACTATTTTCCTTCAATATATAACTACGATAAAATAAGGAAATATTACTCTTAAGAAAAATGTGGTATGGAAATAAAGGCGGAGTTAAAAATGCTCCGGAATAAATTAAAATGTTGGCATCTCTGTTGTAGCAAACATGTCATTGAAGGTCGAAAGCGAGTTTTTTCGTGTTAAAAGAAACAAAAATGTATTAAATAGCATAGTACACTGTCCGAACCATTATATCATTTCGTGTTAACCGATTTTTCATGTTAAGCGTTTTCATGTTAAATGTATTTCACTGTATTTTCAATAAAAGGCAAGGGCGCAACTTTTTTAGATTAAGGGCAAGAAGAGTGCCATTTTTTCAGTCAAAGGCACAGCGCTCTCCTGCTTGCTCTAAATGAAACATATATACATATGTGTGTGTGTGAAGATAAAATTTGTGAAATGAATTTTCACAAATAAACATATCAGAAAAAAATTTCTCAAAAATAAGAAAAATTCACAAAAATAAGAAAATTTTTCACAAAAATAGGACCTTGGAAAAAAAATAAAAACCTGGACAGACCCCTGATCAATGTAGGGAAAATTTTAATTGGCAACACTATCACACACAGCTTGTTTATATGTTTGTGTTAAATCGTTGCTCATTGTTCCAATTGCAGATTTCATTTTCTTATTCAGCAATGTTTTTATTTTATTTAAACGTAGCTAGTATGATGTAATATCTTAATATAGTCATAATGCCAACAGCAAAACAAAATTTTAAAATGGGTGGGTTCAAAAAGATCTGGACAGAATTTGTTAAAAGAATGGTGCCTGGTGGATTCTGATATTAAATACTTCGTGAAATGCAGTCTGTGCAGAAAATTTTGAAATATGCAGTGGCACATTTTACCCAAATATGAAGTTATCATAAAGGAAAAAATCACAAGATTAAATTTGACTTTAAATTTAAAAACAAAGCATCATATATTTCAGCAGCCTTTTGGCTCTGAGAAATCTTTTCATGTGGTTTTTGACCAAAGAACAATTAAAAACAGATTTGTTTGTTGTTTTTCCTGTGATTTTTAGCCAAAGGATAACTGAAACTATTTACTTATTATTTTTTTAATACAGTTTTGGGCCAAAGGGCAATTAAAAAAACATTTTTTTCTTTCTTTCTGTGCAAACTGGCACTACCTTGTAATGGTGGATAGGTTTTCTACTATAGTCCGTTCAAGTTAAAGTGATACCCGAAGTAAACAAATGGGTTACAAAGGTATACCACATTTGTGTCTTTCTCTCGGAAATGGCAACTTTTGTTATTCATGAAAAGAATGTGTTAAGATTTATCCATTAACCAACTCCCCCTTCAAACAAAAAATAGCTTGTTAAAAGATAAAACTATCCCCCACCACTTCTTTTTGTATTTTGGAGTTTATATGACAAAAACTTGTACCTTACAAGACGTACAACAATGAAAGACCCATTAAAGTAAGAAAAAGTGTTAAGATAACAAAAGAAGAGGTGGGAAAATTCTAACAAAAGAAGGGGAGAAATAAGTGACCTTGGCTAGCGCCAACAGTGACAGTGACATTATCCATGTCGCCAAACAACATGTGGTTTTGTTTATTTTCGGTATCAGTTTAAGTTGAACAGACTATAAGAGTACTAGAACTGTGTTTTGATGACAAATTTCTCCCGATCTGCATCAGGGGTGTTTGTGTTCAGGGTTTACCCCTGATTTCAGGGTTTTTACTCTAACCATCTGTATTTTCATATTTCCTATAAAGTAATTTTTTGTTTTCATTGGTTGTTCATTTGTCATTCAGGTGATATGTGAATAAAATATGAAAAGATTGAGGGCTTCTGGCCTATATAGTTTGAGTATTATTTGATATTTTGCGTTTTTTCTAATTTGAGGCTCTAATTTTCAGGGTTTTTACCTTTGAGTCACAATCACCCCTATATATTCACATATTTTCAAGTACTATATATGATTTATTAGCAGTGTTTTTCTATGAGCTTATTTATTTAGTAACATTGTATTCACAAGAGCTTGTGCTTTTTTTTTTTTTTTTTTTTCAGAAATTTGTGCGAAAGGGTTGTTCCTGGGAACAGAGTTACAGTTCTTGGAATATATTGCATTAAAAGGGCATTTGCAAGAAGCAAGGTAACTAGTTCTTTTTTTTCCCCCTCTTTCTCTCTCTGTTTTGTATTTTTAAATGTGATAAACAATAAGTGAATAATTATCTGAACTAGTATTGCCCAGTGGTCGAAACTAGACCTTTTTTTTTTTTTTGCAAAGCGAGGCAAAGCAAAGTTATTGCCTTGTCCTAAACGGAATGCAATTGCAACACAGCTGCGGCAATTGTTTGCCGATATTCACTCTAACTGAATCAGCAGAGTTTTACTTAATATAACTATTTCTCTCTGTAAATGTTAGCCTTTCCTGAAATGAGAGAAAATCGCAACGTGAAAACGCCTCTTGTTGTGTGGTAGCCCAGAAGCTAATAGGTACCATGTCAAACCAAGGCCCAACCAAGTATCAAATTCTGTTAAATTAATTCGATTGGTTCATAAAGTACAGTGTTTGAACAAAAAAAAAAAAAAAAAAGATATTTTTCAAAAATGATCGAATTGAGTTCGGGAAATTTCAAAATGTGTAACTTTATCGAAAACCGAAAATCTAAAACTTTTCTGAATCTTATATTTTCTACTTATATATGCAGAGGAAAGAATAATAAATCCACTTTTTAAAAAATAAAAATAAGTAGTCAATTTCACTTAATTAAAATGCAAGGAAATCTCAAAACGTTTAAATTCATCAAAAACCGGAAATCAAAAGTTTTTATGTATCATCTACTTGCTTCTTCTACCCACAAAAGCTAGCAATAAAGACACTTTTTTAAAAAATAAGTGGCCAATTTCAGTTAATTGAAACGTAAAGAAAGCTCAAAACATGTAAATTCAGCAAAAAACGGAAATTGGAATTTTTTCCGTATCGTCTACTTATACATGCAGCAGTTAGTAACAAATCCATTTTCCTTTTATTTAGTATACAGGCATGAGAATTTTCCGCGGATCCGCGATTTTCCGCTTTTTTTGTGATTTTCGTTTATTTCGCGGTTTTTTGTTTTGTTGAAATCAAACTCCAATAATGATCAGTGTTCAAACGCTCCACGAAAAACTTTAGATTCTCAATCTTTTTCCATCCAAAATATAAATATAAATATTCATTTTAAGCATGCTTTATCAGATTCTATAACATATAAAAGAACAGAATTATTCAATATTTCTCACTCATGTAATTTTTTTTGTCCTGCCCCCCCCCCTTTTTCATCTCTAACCATTGCCAATCAAACATTCTGCGGGAAGCCTTTTAATTTTGAACATTTATCCATCCACAACAAAAATGTGAATATTAATTTTAAACTTACTTTATGATATTCTAGAACCCATAAAGAAGTAGATTTGTGTTTAATATTTCTCACTCATGAAATACTTTTTACCCCCCCCCCCCACCACCAGTCAATGTTATTAAATGTTGATTGCTGGCTAATTTTTTTTTTTCTAAACACATGTTTTATTGTGTTGATGTGTTATTCTTTTAGTGTAATTTGTCACTTTTAAAATATTTTGTATAGTTTTTTCCTGTGAGTATTATTTTTCATTTGAAATAAATTTTATGAACACATTTGTATAGTTTTCCCTGCGCGCATTATTTTTCATTTGAAAATAATTTTATGAACACACGTGTTTCCTCTTTTTTCAATTTTCTGCATTCTCATGCCTGAGTATATTAGTTGAATATTTATTGTTTAAATATCACCCTTTGAAATGAAATGTTTATGTTTACATTTGAAACTGGAAGTTTGCCATTTTTTTTTTTTCTGGACGTGATTTTAAATTAAAATTTTATCAATTTTACAGAAAAAATAACTCAAACACATGTAGACAGTAACTTATATATAACTATACCCAAATATCGGAATTAAAATCGGCAGATAATTTCCATTATTTTTTAATAATTTTTTACAAAAAATCCAATGCACGATTAACATAGAAAATCTTTTTCATGGCTTCATGGACAGACAGTGACGTCATCACTTCGCTTGCGTATAGTGATGCTACATTATACAAATTACTGTGTCTATGGTTTTATTTGAGCTTTATGAAATTGCCAGATTTAACAACTTTCTACTTTTAGGTATTTTTTAATGTAAAGGAATACGTGTATCATACTTGCCAACTTTTCTGGTTTTCCCGGAAGACTTTCCGGTTTTTTAGCGTATCTGTTAAACTTAAGTTTATGGATACTTTTAACTTTTAAAAGAAAATTATGAGTGAAAGAATAAATAGTATATAAAGTGGAATACTTAGAAAAGATTGTTGCTTCTGTAATAAACATTTAGTCACACTTGAAATCTTCATTTAGCTATTAGTAATATAAGTTTAACCTTAAAAAATGTAAAATAAGTAAATAAACTTTCACTCATCTAAGCAGCCTGAAGCAAATGAAATCTTGATGTAAAATTGATCATAAGAAAAGTCTTGAAATAAAAACTAAGAATTTGCTATACATTAATTTATTTAAGAATTCTACTTGATCCTTATGGTTACAAAAATATTGTCTTGACAGTAACAAGAGAAATCTTGAAAATAATTTTCTAACATTAATTTAAATAATATAAACTCATACCCAATGCCTTTGCAAAGATAAACAAACATTTGGAAATTTCTATTCCAACACTTGCATCCATTCTAGTAACTGTCATGGCATATCTCCGTCTACTGATGAGTCTGGTAAGGAAAAAAGAAAAAGCGATTTGACAGCAGACGACGTCTGGTTTTATATCTTGCTGATTGGCAGTTAACAGCGAATTTCGCCGTTATGCTAGTTGCGTTATCTATGCAAATGCATTGGTATGAAAAAATTTAAATAAAGTAAAGTAAAAAAAACAACAAAAACATCCAAAGTAAAATAATTAATGAATTTTTTTTTTTTTTTATAAACGAATATGTCTAGAGAAAAATTAAGTTTTAGTAGCTTTACTAGTAGCTAGTCATTATAATGCAGTTGCGATCGCAACTGTTATTGCTGAATACCAAAACTGGGAGTTTTTCTAAGAGTGGCAACAGCTCATTAAAGTAAGTTTTGTAAACAAAACAACGTCTAGTTAGATCGTTCTTAACAGGAAACTATAAAATTAAGAAATAAATTTAAAACTTTGGATGTTTAAGGAAAAAAAAAAAAGGTAATTAAATATATTTATAAATTGATTCAAGCCTTTAAGAGGTAAAAAAAAGTTGTATTGAATATGCATGGGGAAACAACGAATGTAGAATGCACTGCATCTACAAATGCCTCCCTTTCCCCATACATATTCCATAAAAACTAGAAATCAAAATATATAGAATTTTACAGACGACCTGAACATGTTCAGGGTAAACTTGAATTGAAACTATAAATGCAAAAAGTTTTTTTTTTTTTTTTTTAATAAGTCACTTTGTAGTTTAGTCTTTTTTTTTTTTTTAAAGAGTTACTCTATAGCTGGCACTAAATATGCACTTCTTAATCTTAAGAAAATAGTTTTGCTCAGTGCTTTCGTTAGGAGGTCAGCCAAATTTTCTTGTGATCTTACTTGCTGTATATCAAAGTCTTTATTTTCATACAGTTCTCTGACAAACATATATTTGATATCGATGTATCTATTCCTAATATTTTCAGATCTAAATTTGATGTATTGAATAGCAGCTGAATTATCGCAGAATAGTATAGGTACTTGAAATTTAACGTCAATGTTCATAGTCAATATTACAGTTTTTATATTGGCCTTAATATACTTCAGGTCTTTTGCCGCTTCTGATGCAGAAATGAACTCTGCCTCCATGGGCGACAGGGCAACAGATGTTTGTTTCTTGACTCTCCAAGTTATGGGCATTCCATTCATAAATATAGAGTACCCAGAAAAGGATCTTCGGTCTGAAGGATCACTGGCCCAACTTGCATCGGCAAATGATGAAATCTGGAGGGTAGAATCTTGGGAATCATACCTTAATCCCAAAGTCTTTGTAGAGGCAAGGTACTTAAGAATCTGCTTGAGACGGTTCCAATGGACTTTAGCTGGGTTTTCCGCAACTTGGGCAAGGGTAGCAACAGCATACGAGATATCAGGGCGGCAGCGTCCAGATATATACAGAAGGCAACCAAGGAGGTTTCTGTAAGGCATCTTCTCCATTGCGGCTTTTGACTGGTTGTCTCTAGGAGATTCCTGTTTGGAGGAAACTGTACCTGGTTGTATAGGAAGAGATATGTTAGTTATCGTAGAAATATCAAATCTTTCAATACAGGAATCTATATATTTGCTACAATTTATGTTAACTGTACCGTCTTTAATGTCGAATTGTATGCCTAATAGTTGAGTGATTGGGCCTAAATTTTCGAGCTGATATAATCCTTCTAATAACTGAATAACTTCTATAAGAGTTGACTTGTCTTTAGCAAAAATCGGGAGGTCATCTACATACACCATAATGATTGCTTTAGTGTTATATCTATAAATACATGTTAGTCCCGGAATTTCTGTAAACCCATTTGCAATGAGTTTATGATGCAATTCTTCAAACCAGCATTTTCCAGATTGGTGTAAGCCATAGAGGGCTTTATTTAATTTTAAAACGTAATTTTCTTGGCCTGGTATTATATAATCATTAGGTTGGTTAATATATATATCCTTATCAATATTACCATACAAATATGCACATTTTACATCTAAAAGACTATGTTCCCACTGGAGAATACATATAAAAAGTGCAATGAACAATCTTATTAACATGAAATTAACTACTGGACTGTATGTTTCATTATAATCTAAACCCTCTCTTTGGTTATTACCTAAAGCAACTAATCTTGCTTTAAACTTTCTAGATTCATTCTTATTTTTAAGGGTATAGACCCAACGGGTTCCTATCACTTTCGTATTAGCTGGTCTGGGAACAACTGTCCAAACATTTCTGTCTATCATAGTTTTTATTTCACTGTCCATGGCCCTTTTCCATTCTGCAGCCTCTGGTAACCTTTTTGCCTCCCTAGCTGTTTTTGGAATAATTATTTCTACACAATTTGCTTCATCTTCGACTAATGGTATTTCTTCAGATTCTTGGTCTGAACTTTCTGCGGCTTCATTTAGATTCTCATCTATATCATTAATGGGGGATTTTCTTTCTAGTTTAAATTTGCCAAGGATTTTGCAATTTTTAGAAAAAATATTTAATGAATCGTCATATATGAAGTTATTTTCCTCACAATAATCTTTTAATTCTCTAGAACTCCTTAATACCTTCCCCTCTGGTGTTTTCACATAAATGTCTTCTTTACCTCTACTTTCTCCTGTCTTTCTAATTGCTATATATCTCTCAAACATTAATTGTGGGTCATCTACAGGTTGGTAGGGATTTTCGGATATGTCTAATTCATCATCTGATTCTTCTGCTAATATATAACCTTGTTTTTCCATACCTAATTTCGTTTCATCAAATCTGACATGTTTTGTCTCTATTATTTTGTCTTCAGTGGGTAGCCATATTCGATAACCTCTAGTACTATAACTATAACCTACTAAAATATCTTTTTGAGCACGAACTTGAAATTTGTTACGCTTTTGGGATGGAATGTGAGCATAAGCTACACATCCATATCTTTTTAAATGACGGAGAGAAGGTTTTCTGCCGAACCAGCGCTTGAACGGTATTTCCCCGGTTGAACTATGCAAAAGTCTGTTTCGTATATAGTTTGTTGTTTGCATGGCCTCAAGCCAAAGTTCTTCTGGAAGATTAGCAGAATTAAGCAAAGTTCTCATTCCATCAAACAACATTCGATTAAGGCGTTCTGCTGCACCATTTGATTGAGGTGAATATATGTTTGATCTTTCATGTTTTATACCCAATGATTCTAATAATTTTTGTACGGGAGTACAACAATATTCTAATCCATTATCGCTTCTTATAGCTTTTACTTTTTTATTGGTTTGACGTTCAACAAATTGGATAAAATTTCTAAGTTTTTCACAAACTTCATTTTTACTTCGCATTGGATAGCAAAAGGCTCTTCTACTATAATCGTCAAGCAAGGTTAAAATATAGCGATAACCATGCTTTGAAAGATAAGGAGCAGGGCCCCAAATATCTGTGTGAATTAATTCTAAAATGTCTTTTGAACGAATACTTTTAAGTTTTGGGTAGGGCTGTCTTGTATTTTTCCCCATTATGCAAGCCTCACAGCAGACCTCTTCCCCTTTTAATCTCACTTGTGGTTCTACTAGGTCATTATTAAACATTTTCTTAATAGTTTGTATATTACAATGAGCAAGTCTTTCATGCCAAATCATAATTTCATTAGTATCTACAGCAAAAGCTTGATTAAATGTTTGCTTTGTATGTTTTGGTATTAGCTTTTTAGATGAGCTCTCAGTTTGTGTACATTGGTTATTAGTTACTTCTTTATGATGGCTATTTTCCAAAGTATCTTTTATTTTTAAAACATTAGGTTGGTTATAATTAGGTAAACCCTGTATAACATAAAAGTTATTTTTCATTTTTGCAGACCATAAATAGTTCCAATCTGGATCAAAAATTTTAAATCCTCTATCAAGTTTAGCATGAAAACCTGCTTTATCCATTCGACTCATACTAATTAAATTTCTATGAATTGTTGGGACATAAAGACAATCATTAAGTGTAATTCCTCTTATGTTTGGACCATCTTTAATTTTAAACTGCACAATTCCTATACCTTTAACTGGATGAGATGTAGTTCCCATTTTTATCATTGAACCTTCTGAAGAAGGTTTTAGGTATGTGAAAAACTCGTGATTTTGACAAATATGTGCAGTCGATGCACTATCTAATGTCCATTCCCTAGTTGGTAATAAATTTTCGCTTTCAAAGCATTCTGAAGTAAACTCGGTTACAAAAGAGGATTCTTTTACATTAGTTTGATTTTTACTATTACCTTTATTTTTAAACCTACAAATATTTTCTGTGTGGTTTGGTTTTCCACAAAAACTACATGTAACTAATCTTGCCGACTCTTGTTTTACAGAACTAAATGAGTCAGGATGTTTGTGTTTTTCAACAGAAAAGCATTCAGTTGTTTTACTAAGCTCATGCAAGTTACGACGATTATATTCTTTAATTATTTCTGCTTTTAGTTTTGCAAAATTAAAATCTGTATCCTTACAATTTTCAAATTCTCGAGCAAGATAATCGTAATCTTCTGGCAAATTTTGCAAAAGCATGTAACATCGATGTTCCTCACTTACAGTTTCCCCTGCATCAGTTACTTTTCTATACTGATGTTCAAATCTATCAATAAAAGTTGGGAGTTCCTCATCTGGATTTGGTTTCATTGTTCTGAATTCAGCTAAACATAGAGATTTATAAGAACGACTGGCTGTCAATAGATTAGTTTTTAATGTATTCCAGATAATTTCTGGTTCTTCTAAATTATCAATCATTAAAACTATTTCTTGACTACAATAGGTTTTAATTAAGCCTGCTGCTTTTGCTTTAGATTGATTTAATTTAAATTGCTCTAGTGGGGATAATTTATCCATTTCTTGAGGATGCTTTTCTGCATCAATCCAAGCAATTAACCCTTCTGTTTGCAAAATTCGTTTCATACTAGTTGACCAAGATTGGTAATTATATCTAGTAAGCAACATTTGGGGATTTATATTGGATGCCATTTTTCAATTGAATTTAAATGCAACTCTAGCTATTACTTTTCGATCAATAAAGACTACAATAAAACATATTACAATACTTCATTCTTCAGGTTAGGGCTGGGCCCATAACCCACTGTTAAACTTAAGTTTATGGATACTTTTAACTTTTAAAAGAAAATTATGAGTGAAAGAATAAATAGTATATAAAGTGGAATACTTAGAAAAGATTGTTGCTTCTGTAATAAACATTTAGTCACACTTGAAATCTTCATTTAGCTATTAGTAATATAAGTTTAACCTTAAAAAATGTAAAATAAGTAAATAAACTTTCACTCATCTAAGCAGCCTGAAGCAAATGAAATCTTGATGTAAAATTGATCATAAGAAAAGTCTTGAAATAAAAACTAAGAATTTGCTATACATTAATTTATTTAAGAATTCTACTTGATCCTTATGGTTACAAAAATATTGTCTTGACAGTAACAAGAGAAATCTTGAAAATAATTTTCTAACATTAATTTAAATAATATAAACTCATACCCAATGCCTTTGCAAAGATAAACAAACATTTGGAAATTTCTATTCCAACACTTGCATCCATTCTAGTAACTGTCATGGCATATCTCCGTCTACTGATGAGTCTGGTAAGGAAAAAAGAAAAAGCGATTTGACAGCAGACGACGTCTGGTTTTATATCTTGCTGATTGGCAGTTAACAGCGAATTTCGCCGTTATGCTAGTTGCGTTATCTATGCAAATGCATTGGTATGAAAAAATTTAAATAAAGTAAAGTAAAAAAAACAACAAAAACATCCAAAGTAAAATAATTAATGAATTTTTTTTTTTTTTTATAAACGAATATGTCTAGAGAAAAATTAAGTTTTAGTAGCTTTACTAGTAGCTAGTCATAATAATGCAGTTGCAATCGCAACTGTTATTGCTGAATACCAAAACTGGGAGTTTTTCTAAGAGTGGCAACAGCTCATTAAAGTAAGTTTTGTAAACAAAACAACGTCTAGTTAGATCGTTCTTAACAGGAAACTATAAAATTAAGAAATAAATTTAAAACTTTGGATGTTTAAGGAAAAAAAAAAAAAGGTAATTAAATATATTTATAAATTGATTCAAGCCTTTAAGAGGTAAAAAAAAGTTGTATTGAATATGCATGGGGAAACAACGAATGTAGAATGCACTGCATCTACAGTATCTTCCGGTCTTCCGAACAGATGATGAAATCTTCAGTTTTTAAAAAAGTCGCGGATATCATTCGTTTTAAAAAGAAACCCCAAATGTTCTACGAAAGCTCCCGATTCCCAATCTTTCTCCATCCATAACATGAATGTCAATATTCATTTCAAATTTGTTTTTTGAGATTCGAGATCATGTAAAGAAATAGAATTGTTAAATATTTCTTGCTGATGTAATTATTTTTTGCCCCCCCCCCCCTTTTATCTCCAACTAGTGATCAGCAATCAAATGTTCTGCAGAAGTCTTTTGTTTCCTAATCTTTATCTATCTGCAACAGAAATGATAATAAATATTAATTTTAAACTTTTTTCTTTAGATTCTAGAAGTATAGTTGAAAGAGTTTAATATTTCTTACTCTGTATTTACTTTTGTATTCCCCTCCCCCTTCCCCCCAGATTGTGATCAATGATCAATTGTAGAAACAATAAAGCAATGGAAGTGTTCAATATTTCTGATGTATGTAATTATTTTTAGACCTTTATTGCTGAATTCAGTGAATCTGTTTATTTTTCCTCAATTAAATTAAATATTTGTTTGTCATATTAATACCAAGTGTGTAAACATGGGGAAAAAATGAAGAATCATTTTTTCAGGTAGGAAAATTTTTCCCAAATCAATTTAAGAAAATTAATACTCAGTTGGTTTTATGCACGTTTGAAACTGATAATTCATAATTAGCTACTGCCACTTTTTTTTTTATATGTATGATTAATGTACATACACAAAAATCATATTCTATATTTGTTTTTCTGTTGGCATGGAATTTTATTAAAGTTTTATGTATATATAAAAGTTATTGCAGTTATATTATTATTATTATTATATTTTTTTTGTGTGTGTGTTAAGGAAAAAATTCTGAAATTGCTTAATGTAGTTAAAAATTATACATATAAATATTTATGTCGCCAGTTTATTGTAAGTGACATTATCAATACTAAACTAATCAACCAACCAACAATGTTAGCGAAAAAATTTCAGCTAATTTCCAATTTAAAAAACCACATGTATGATTTTTTTTTTTTTTTTTTCTGGGGGGGGGGGGGGGGAATTTTTATAGATTGCTTCAAAATATTAAAATTGTAAAACTGTATTGTTTAATACGTCAAAAAAAAAAAAAAAAATCTTCCCTATTTTATGAAATTTCTGGTTTTTCAACAAAAATCTTCCCTTTTTTTATTAAAATTGGTTGGCAAGTATAGTGTATAAAAGGGAAAAATGGGGGAAAATGCATAAAAAATAAATGTATTTTTAAATACCTTCTTGACATCGTAAGAAAATAATATTTGTATTCGCACCTTCCGGCTAACCATACCTTTCGAATGATACCATTTTCAACCCTCTACTCCGATAATTAATATGTTAAAAAGGGACTACAAATTTTATGCTTGCCTATTAATATATAGATTATATTTTATCCTCCTTTCTGAAAAGTGTTTTTTTTTTTTTTTCTCCCCTGTTTGCTGCTTCTTCTATACATTAAACAAAACATGATCATTTAAATTTTATTTAAAAGGGCGGTGGGGGGGGGGGGCAATCTGCCTACTATATCAAATGAAGAATCAGTCATATATGTTAATCTCCCATAGTCTAAGACAGTTTGTCAGACTAAATTGGAAAGTTATTTGTGGGTTTGTGCACAAATAGATGCCAGTTTTTTTTTCCCGCTACCTTGTATTAATGTTTATTACAAGATAATTCATTCCATTTATAAAACGCATGAACAAAATAAGTTATGACAGTTTGGTCAATTGCAAAAAATGATTTTAAATCATAATATGAAATTACAATTACTATATAATTGAATGTTTTATTGTAAATGTAAAAAGATATACATTTTAATGTATAGTAATTAAAATCATTATTATAAAATGCAAAATGTTATAAAGACTAAATGCTTATTGACACATAAAATATATCCAAATCGTTTTACAGCATAGCACAACTAAATACTTGTTAACAAAATACTAATTGTTTTGTATGTTTGCTGTACAAGATATATCAGGGTTCAAACTAGAAAAATAAATTGAGTGGGATTTTCCTAATCTAGCAAAAAATAAATAGATTTTTTCAAATTTAAGTAAGTAATTATTACATTTTTTTTTTTCTTTTTTTTTGAGAATTAAATTTGCGAATCAAACTATTGTAAAAATGAAGTAACTGTTAAAATATAAGTTACTGATAATATATATATATTTTTCTGATAAACAATCTGGACTTCATTAACCATCTGAGTGTTTTTGAAAAGGGAAAAATTGTAATGTTTTCACTGCATATATTTTCAATTTACTAAAATAATACTTATTTTAACTGACGATTTTAAATTTAACTGTGCATGTAATTATAATCCTTATGGCTTATTTAAGACCTTCAAACTAAAAAAACAAACCAAATTTCTAAAATTATATTTTAATTATAAATGTATTGTTGAAAAAAGAACTCAATGACCGGATATATCCATCAGTGGCAGTCAGGTGGTTAAAAAGACGTAGAAATGTAAAAGACATACAAGTTGTACATAAAATGTGTTTAACTGTATTAGCAATTTATAAAACGTGTAAAATTTGCATCTACAAAGAAAGTAAATAAAAAACATACAGCTAGTACAATAATCTAGAGATGTAGTGTAAATTGTATTTTCGCTGCCGTGCTGCACGCACTGTTTCTGATACTGGGCACACAACAGAAGTAGGGTTAACTGGAGTAACATTTTGTGTGTGTGTGTGTGTGTGTATTATTACAATGTATCTAGACATACATCATTTGTATGTATTTAAAATAAATACAACATACCGATTTCCAAGCTCTCTAGCTATTTGTTGATAAAATACACACATCTTTGCATCCTCTTCTTAACAAATATGAATTAAGAAATGTTTTAAAATGACTATTCAACCTGCTTGCAAGTTTCAGTTTTTAATTTATTTTTTTTATCAATGTAGCACAAACATTTACATTAATGATACAATTATTTTTCTCCTTATTTAGAAAGCAGTAACTGAAAAAAGCAATGCTGGAATACGTAATCCTTACATCAGAGTTATTGGAATTTCTGTTGTAACTGAAGGTGCTGGTCGTACTACGGATCTTACATTTACCCCTGAAGAAGAAGAAACTTTAAGATTTCTTGCTAGTAGTTCAAACATTCTAGACAGAATTACAAAAAGTATTGCTCCATCAATTTATGGCTCTGTTGATATTAAAAAAGCTATAGCTTGTCTGTTGTTTGGTGGATCTCGTAAAAGGTTTGTGCTTTTTGTAAAGTTGGTTATATAACTTTATAGATGTTGATGAATCAAGTTATTAGTCTAAATTAGTGGTGCACAACTTGTGACATTTAAGAGATTATTAACTTTATGGCCCTCTGATAAGTATCTATAAATGTAGTTTTATAAGGTTTAATTTTTCTTACTCTAAAAATAGCAAAAATAAAAAGTTATCCTGGTAGATGTAATCAGTTATATGAGTAGCCCTCACCTCCTAAAAAAATTGTGCACCTCTAAATTAAAATGAATAAAAATTGGGATTTACTGAAAGTAAAAACAAATACACAAATTTTTTTCTGATATGTTGAACAAATATACTATTCATATCATTTATGGGTGAAGCTTTTCAGGGGTTTGAAAATTTTGCGGTCTCTTAATTTCATGTTAATTTATTTTGTTTATATATATATAATATATAACTCGCTTCATAATGTATTAAGAACTCTCAAAATATCACATATCATGTATCATTGTTTCTCCCCTATCTGCATAAGTAGCAGTTTTCAAGGTATTTGCATGTTAGGTAGTTTCACTTCTGATCATTATTCTATACATTGTATTTTTTTTTTCTGTTAATTTTGGAATGTTATTAAAATATCAAATATTGTTAATTTGATTAATTCAAATTGTTAATAAAAATATTATAAATTGTCAGTGGCCTTTCCCCCCCCCCCCCCTGTCCCTGTCCCTGTTTTTTTTTTTTAATGCATTTTGCCCTAAATCTTCTATTAAACCTCACCACACATGCATACTTCTACTGATGCAAGGGAGGGGGGGGGGGTATTTGTATCTGCACTAACAAGGAGAGGTCACGACATGGAAAATTCAGATCAGTACGAAATTGCACAGGATTGTAGCATACTATGAAGGTAACAACCAGGGTTTAAACTGCCATTAGTTTTTTTAGCATTTTGCTAAAAGGTATCATATTTTGCTAAAACATGTTGGTCAGAATTTCGCTAAAAAGCTAAAACTGGATAACTGTATAAAATATCTCTATATAATAACTCGGATTTTTTTTTTTTTTTTTTTTGTAATATTTGCAGGCAAAAACTACGAAAGGACTGAAATATTTGGGAATGATTATTTATATAGTAATTTGGATTTATTTTTAATTTTTAATGATTGAATTTAAATGCAAAAATATTTTAAAGTATGTCAGAATTCAGAATTTGATTCATAGAAGCATTCTTAGCACTGGTATTTCACGATTATCTACCACTACACTTTACTTAATTTTTCAATTGCTTTTTCATTTTACATATATGAGTACCTCTTTTTCTATTGTTAAAATCAAAAAATAGTTTCCCTGATTCATATTTTTAAACTCAAAAATATGGATGCTTGGTTAAAATCATCAATGAGCAAAAGAATAGAAAACAAAACTGAGGATAACAAAGCTAAGTAAAAGAAATCAATGGTATCCAAAGAATTAACTTTCGAAAAAGCTAAAATAGTGCTTGCCTATTTTCGCTAAAATGCTAAAGTAATTTTTTTGCCAGGTTAAACCCTGGTAACAACATATTAAAGCAGTAGGACCCACTAGCCACGGAATTTCTAGAAAAAAGCATTTAAAGTTTCAGTAATCTATAAATACAAGTTATTTCGCAGCATAGATAACGTTCCAATGGCAGCAGAGTAAATGGCTGCCCTGCGGAGGGTCCGGGTTCAAGGCTACAGACGGGAAAGTTTTTTTTTCATCTTTTATTTATTTAATCTAAACATTTTATTTTATTGTTACTTTCTCTTATAATTCAATTCAAAGTTTGAAAATTTTAATGAAATTTCTTGAACTTAAACTTGTTGTGGCCACCACAAGACTTCCTTCTATATTTTCCTATATACATACTCAATCAGTAACAATATTTAAAAAAAAAAAAAAAAAAAAAAAAATTACGATTTTTTTTCTTTTTTTTTTTTTTTTTTTTTTTTTTTGTTAAAAGTAATACATATTCAACCAGTAACAATATTTAAAAAAAAAAAAAAAAAAAAAAAAAAAAAAAAAATACGATTTTTTTTCTACGTTTTTTTTTTTTTTTTTTGTTAAAAGTAAAAAAAAAATCGATAACCTTGTTTTAAATTATCACAGATTTATAGTTCAACCATTCGTTTTAAAGGTATTGACGAGATCTTTCGAAAGATACCCATCTTGAAAATTTACCCCCCCCCCCCTGGGGGGTACTTCCCCCCCAGGGGGGAACCAGTGCCCCCACATGCACAAAATTTTTTTCGTAGTTAACTACTACTATTATCAATAATTCATATTAATTTTACAATCACAAGTTTAAAATAACGCTCATTTAGTACATTTATACGAAATTTTGTCCTATATTGCCATGTTAAAAATTTAGAAAAAATGCGATCACAGCGCCACCTGTTGAGATATGGATCCCTAAATGTAATCAGCACCAAATTATGTCGGGGACCAACTAAATACCAAGTTTGGTTAAGTTTCGTTAAAAAAAAAAAAAAAAAAAAAAAATACGATTTTTTTTTCTAGGTTTTTTTTTTTGTTAAAAGTAAAAAAATTGATAACTTTGTTTCAAATTGTCACAGATTTATAGTTCAACCATTCGTTTTAAAGGTATTGACGAGATCTTTCGAAAGATACCTATCTTGAAAATACAAATTGCCATGTTAAAAATTTAGAAAAAATGTGATCACAGCGCCACCTGTTGAGCTATTGATCCCTAAATGTAATCAGCACCAAATTATGTCGGGGACCAACTAAATACCAAGTTTGGTTAAGTTTCGTTTAAAAAAAAAAAATAAGATTTTTTTTCTAGGTTTTTTTTTTGTTAAAAGTAAAAAAATTGGATAACTTTGTTTCAAATTGTCACAGATTTATAGTTCAACCATTCGTTTTAAAGGTATTGACGAGATCTTTTGAAAGATACCCATCTTGAAAATTCCCCCCCACCTCCCCCCCAGGGGGGAACCGGTGTCCCCACATGCACAAAATTTTTTTCGTAGTTAACTACTACTATTATCAATAATTCATATTAATTTTACAATCACAAGTTTAAAATAACGCTCATTATGTACATTTATACGAAATTTTGTCCTATGCTGCCATGTTAAAAGATTACATAAAATGCGATCACAGTGCCATCTGCCGGGCGATTGATCCCAAAATCTAATCAGACCCTTTCCATGTCAGGGTCCAACTATACACCAAGTTTGGTTCAATTTCATTCATCAGTTCGTGAGATACGGTGAAGCATACGAAATTTTGCGATCACAGCGCCACCTGCTGGACGATTGATCCCCAAATCTAATCAGCACCATGCCCCGTCAGGTTCCAACTATATACCAAGTTTGGTTGAATTTCATTCATTGGTTCGTGAGATACGGTGTAAAATACGAAAATTTGTCCTATACTGCCATGTTAAAAATTTACATAAAATGCGATCACAGCGCCACCTGATGGGCTATTGATCCCCAAATCTAATCAGCACAATGCCCCGCCAGGGTCCAACTATATACCAAGTTTGGTTGAATTTCATTCATTGGTTCGTGAGATACGGTGAAAACACTAAACCACAGACACACACACAGACATTTTTTAAAAACTATCAATTCGTGTTCAGGACATCCCATAACGTGTAGATCCGTCAAAAAACGGAGGTCGAAAATTTTCGCGAATCCAATACTTTCTCTATATTACATATAGAAGAAAGTAAAAAAGAAAAAGAAAAACATATATTATTTAAAATATTCTATTTTTTATATTTATAATTTTCTATTAAAATATATAAAGCAGACCTTTTTTAAAATCTAAACATGTTATTTCTTTTTATAGGTGTATTTAAAACAATGCTAATCTTTGTTTTTTAAATTTCAGAAAAAAAAAAATTACAGAGAGAAAATAATTTTAATTGTACATATAATTACGGCCCAAACAAATTAATTACTTCTCCAATAATTACAGCTTCTTGAAAAATTATAATACAGGATTCCAATTATATTACAGGCAAACAAATACTCAAAATATGCATCACCTGTAAATGTAGAGTTTAAATATTCATCAACATACATTTTTCTTCTTCAATCTGTTTTTTATCCTTCTGTGCATGGAATAAAACTTCAGTTGCTCTCTAATATTAACTATCTCAAAACGGTTAAGTAATTCATACATATTAAAACCATATCGGGAAGTTTAAACCAACATTTAAACACACCTGCTGTTAGGTTGATTTCTTTAGAAATCGACCTATTGCAATCACTTTGTTTATCTATCTATCTTTAATGAAAATTTTGTCATCACGATAACTCCCGAAATAATACTCCAAATTGAACCAAATTTGGACAGTGAACTGATCTTATAAATATCTTGGATGAGTTCGTTAACCAAGTTGCTCCGACTTTTTGTTTTCAAGTGGCAGCCACTTGAATATTTCAAAACCACATTGTAAAAAGCTTATTTAAAACAAGATTTGCTTGAATTTTGATGTAAATATACACCACATAAGGGTCTCAATAAAGTTTATTAATGAACTTTTTCCACCATGGCAGATATCTTAAGTTAAGCGGGGCCACTTGAAATCAGGCTACAACTTGAAAATTTAAAACCACAATAACTTCCGAAATAATACTCCAAATCGAACCAAATTTGGACAGTGTCTTAACTTATCGTATGAATATCTTGGATAAGTTTCTTAACCAAGTTTCTCCACCATTTTATTTTCAAGCGGTGACCACTTAAAAATTTCAAATTCAAATTGTAAAAAGTGTATTCCAAATTTATTTGAATTTTGATGCATATATAGACCATATAAGTGTCTCAATCAACTTTATTAATAAACTTTATCTGCCATTTTTAACAAAGTGCGGATGTTATAAACTAAGCGAGACAACTTAAAATTAGGCTACCACTTGAAAATTTATAAACATGACTTTTTAAATTCTAACTCAATTCGAACCAAAGATGAATAGTGATCTTATCATATAATTATCTTAGATAAGTTCACTGGACAATTTGTTCCAACATCTTGTTTCCAAGTTGCAGCCACTTAAAATCACACTGCAACTTGAAAATATGCCATCACGATAACTTTTAAAATACTAAACTGATTCAAATAAAAGTTGGATAGTGAACTTATGATACAAATATCTTTGATAAGCTCACTTGATGACTTGATCCGCATTTTTATTTCCAAGTGGCGGCCACTTGAAAATTTGTCAATATGGTAACTTTAGTAATACTGAACCAATACGCATCAAATTTGGGTAATGGATTTATCATTCAAATATCTCAGATAAATTCACTGGTCATGTCACTCCGACTTTTTTTCCAAGTGATGCTACTTGAAAAATTTTTATGACGATAATTTTTGGAATACTGATTTAATTTGAACTAGAACTGAACAATGAACTTATCGAACAAATATATTGGTGATTTCACTGGGCAAGTTGTTTTGCCATTTTGTTTCGAAGTTGCAGCCACTTAGACTGCCACTTGAATATTTGCGATAGCAATAACTTTTGAAACACTGCACTGATTTGAACCACAGTTGGACAGTGAACCTATGCTTTAAATATCTTGGATGTGTTTGCTCGGCAACTTGCTCCACTCTATTGTTTCCAGGTGGTGGCCACTCGAAAATTTGTTATCACGGTAACTTTTGAAATACTCAATCAATTGAAACCAAAGTTGAAAAATGGATTTATCACTCAAACAACTATGGTTTCGGTGGGCAAGTTTATTCCCAAGTTGCGTCCACTTGAACGCTGCCACTTGAGACTTTGTTATCGCAATAACTTTTGAAATACTGAGTTTATTCGAACCAAAATTGGACAGTGGACTTATTTTACAAATATTGTTGCGTACATGTGGGTTCGTAAGTTTTGTGAGAATGAAAAGTGAAAATTGCAAAAGTTCAGTAGTTTATTTACAGAAAATTCCAGAAGAATACAGGTCTATAAACTAGGTATCAACTTCAGTTTCACCAATAAACACAGCTTAAATAAAAGCCGTCAACAACAAATTCACTGTGCAAACTGTATCAAAGCATGAACATAAAGCAAGGCTCATTCAAAGAGGCTCAGAACTCCTTCAATAGCAATGCAAGCGTTTGGCGAAACTCAACTGTGACTGACTGTGTGCGTTCAACCACTTTTTATACCCTTTTATCGAAACCAGAAAAATCTAGAAGTTTCACGTAGCTAGTGAACCAATCATGTTACAGCATCCATCTTTGGTATATTGATAATAAAAATTTTCTCGCCAAGAGAGAAAAGTTGCCAAATCCATTACCTGCCTTATTGGAGCTTTTAAATACGTTTTTAAGGGAAAATTAGGCTATTTTAACGTGAAAACGAACTAGAAATGCAGAAAATTAACATTTTATTAACTTACTAAACCTCTTTGAAAGAATTTCTACAAAAAAAAAATATATATATAAATAAATAAATAAATAAATAAAAAAAAATTGAATTAATTTCAAATTTGCTACCAGAGGTTAATCTAGAACAAATTTAGTACCCCATTGAGGCACTTTCACAAAGTCAACTTTTGGCAATGAGGTACCTTCACAAAGTCAAATTTTGGCAATGAGGTACCTTCACAAAATCAATTTTCAGCAGAGACACCTTCACAAAATCAACTTTCAGCAAAGTAGCACCTTCACAAAGGCAATTCTCAGCAATATTTTTATAAGCTTCGCTGCATCAAACATATAAAAATACCCTCAGTTTGAATATTTACTGAAGAAAATGGTAAATATCAAAGTAAACACCTTCTTATCTTACGCATAAGAAATAACTGGCCAACATATATATTTATTTTACAACTGTTCCATTTTATTTTTTAAATGTAATTTAAATTAAAAAAAAACTCTTTGTCTTTGCGCATTTTGGTTAATTGTTCTGAAGCATTATTAATTTTCACAAACTTACTTGATTTTTTCACAAATTATTTTATAAATTCACAAATGGGGTACCGTTTTTAAAAAGCTGGATTAAACCCTGGCTACAATATTTTAGATTAATTAGTTCACTGAGCAACTTTCTCTGCCATTTTGATCCAAGAGACAGCCACTTAATTTTTCAACACGATGACTTAATTATTCTGAATTAATTCCAACTATATTTGTATAGTAGTCTTGTCTCACAAATACATTTGATATATTTGTCAACTTGGCCCACCATCTTGTTTCCAAGCGCCGACCACTTGAAAATTTTAAATTCACATAAAAGGGTATTTATGAACCAATTTGCTTCAATTAGCCTACATCAATATTCCTACTAAGTCCATTAATAATTTGCAGCCGCCATTTTGAAAGAAAATGACGGCTGCTTGATAAGGAAAAGAAATCAACCTACCCTTCCTAATAAGCCAGAAGGACTTGTTTTACACTTCTGTTTAATTTTAATTTTTTTTTTTTTGTCTAGTTTTTCTTTATTTTTATATTTGTTATCCAGGTTTTTGTTTGTATATTTATCTTATTTATTTTTATTTGATTATTTCATCCATTTACTTATTTTGCTATTAAAGCTGCAGTTGAACGATCGTAATGATTGTAAAATTTAATCTTTTGAATAATTAAACATGAAATTTAATTAAATGCAAAATAACTAGTATTTAAAGATTACTGAAACTTGAAACGCCTTTTTTCTCAAAATTCTGTGGCTAGTGGGTCCTACTGCTTTAATATGTTGTTACCTTCATAGTATACTACAATCCTGCGCAATTTCGTCCCGATCTGAGTTTTCCATGTCATGACCTCTCCTTGTAAGTACTAACTGAAAATTACCCTACATTGTTTGAGGAAGTACCTGAAAATACTTCTGCGCTAACTAAAATGTACAATAACAGAAAGCACATGAATCAAGAGATACTTGTAGTTAATTAAATCAATAAAAATAAAATATAAATGTTTTGATATGTTTAAAAAACACATAATTATGCAACTTTCATAATTAAGATTTGTCATTTCAACTTACATATTTTGTTGTCTCCTGTTTTATATGTTAATTTTATATTTAACAACTTTTGCATTCTCCCTCTCTGTCTTATGTATGTATATTTTTTTATTAGAAAATTTGCGAAAAAATTTTGATTTTAATTTCATCTTTTATTGGTTTAGATTACCTGATGGTTTAACTAGAAGAGGTGATATAAATATTTTATTACTTGGAGATCCAGGAACAGCTAAGAGTCAATTGTTAAAATTTGTAGAAAGAGTAGCTCCAATTGGTGTAAGTGCATTTTGTGTATATTAAGTGTTTAAATTTTGAAAATACTGTGTGCATACCTGCCAACATTGAAGGATCAAAATAAGAAGAGATTCCACAGAAATTCCACATTTTCAGGCTTAATCATCATTGACAGGTTTTCGCCATGGGCCAGATTTTAATAGTTTTATCCATGACTTAAACTATTAAAAATCTATATGCATGTGTGAAATTTAATTCATAAGAAAAAAAATCTAGTCATGTAAGACAGTCTAAAAAAAGGAAGTCTTACTTGAAATAAGGAAGAGTTGACAAATAGTATGTGTGTTAATTTCTCGGTGATAGCAGAAGTGATTTAGGTAAAATATATATTAAATTTGTAATAATTAACTTAAATTTTGCAATTACTTTCAGAAATTATTTTTACTTCTATTACTCGATTAGCATAGGCAATGAAAGTATTATATTTGGTCCAAAATTTTGGAAGAGTTTTCCCTAATTTACATGTTTTAAGATCTCCTGAGTGCAAAAAAGTAGTTTTTGGCAGTTGGTCAGTGTGTGTGTGTGTGTATGTGTGTGAGGAATCTTCTGACTATCATATCTCCAAAACTACTAAAGATAGAAAACTTCAGAATCGAGATAGGTCGGTGTACAGATTATTTTTTCAACTTCTGCTGAAAATTGGAAAAGAGACCATAAGTCCGTATCTCAAAAACGGCTCTCTTTTCTTCAAATTTGCTATATAAACATTCTATTAGATGTCCTCTCATATGATATAGTTGGTTAGTTCAAGAAAATTGATATGCATTCTGTATAAATAGATTAATTTGAGGTCTTGAAAGTGCGTTCCCTTAAATACGGCTATACAGATTTTTTTTTTTTTTTTTAACTCGCCATATGCAATTGTTGTTTTCTGGTCAACATCTGAGTATGCCAAGTTTTGGTAAAAGTCGGTAACTCAAAAACAGCTCTAATGATTTTCTTAAAATTTGTTTCATAAACCTATTTTAGATATCCTTTGTATTATGTGGTTGTTACAAGGAAATTAACAGTCATCCTGATTTATTTAAAGTAAGTCAATTTTAGATCTCAGAAATTAGTGTTTCAAAAAATAGATCTGCAGATTTTTTTTTAATTATTTTTAATTATTATTATTATTATTATTATTATTATTATTTTTGCTTGCTATGTAAACTCTGTTTTATGTTTTTACATGCTTTCTCTTACCAGAAAATAGTTGTCTACTTTCTTACGTTAATTTTATGTGTTCTGATCACATTAGCTCCAAAAAATAAGTGCATATAAATACGTGTAATAGTGTTTAATGGAAGTCATGTGGTTGTTTCATACGAGATTTTTTTTTTAATGTCTCTAAAGAATAAAATTTAATTGGTATTTCTTTGTCATATTTTTCTCTAATTATTTAGTCCCTTAACGATTGCCTTATTGTAAAAAAAAAAAAAAAAAAAAAAAAACCTGTCATAAGTTTTTTTTTTTTTTTTTTTTTTTTTTCTTTTAATAAATCAAGTATTTTTCCTTGTAAATTCATCACTTGATATGGTAAATTAAAAAAAAAAAAAAAAATTGGATATGGAATATGGATTTTACTTGATATTTTTGATAGATCATATTTAAAATTTTCAGCTCGGAAATATGAGCGCATGACAGGAGTGAGAAGTAAGAATGGGTTAATAAAATGTCACTTTAACACTTTTAACTTACTTCAGTATAAATTTTAAAATCACCTGAAAAGTATTTATGGACATTATTAGATGTTAATTTCACAAAAGTTTTGTTGTAGCATGTGATTGTTTCTAGTACAACTTGTGCCTCATTATTAAGAGCAGATCATTTTGTATAACTCTGGTGATTTCTATGCCTAGAATAAAGAAAGACCTTAAGACTGCACATCAGATTCATCCTTTCTGTCTTCCAATGTAAGCCCATAACATTTTTGTTGCTTTACATTTTAAGGATAATTCAAAAATGAAGTCTTTTGAATTCTACACTTTAAACATGTTGCCCTTATCTTAATGAGCAATTAAGAAATATATTAATAATTTCAATTTTATTATTATTATCGAGATTGAAAATTAGCTCTCATTTAATTAATGCAATAAAAAAATTATTATTATTTTAATTATCACTAAGATAAAAGGCAACATGCTCAAAGAATGTAATTTAAAAAACTGTTATTTTTCAATGAGATCCTTAAAATATAAATTAATAAAAATCCCATACCATTATAGGCCCACCAGCGGCCGAGCGGTTCTGCGCTCAAAGCTGGTAGACGTGAGGTGCCGGGTTCGATCCCCGGTCGCGCTCGTCGACCTAGCCATTCGGAGTTTTCCGTGGTTTCCTCCGAAACTTGCATAAATGCGGGCTAGGACCCCTTAGAAAGACCTCCACGGAAGGCCCTCCCCCTCAGGCCTAGGACCCCAGTGTTGTCAATCGGCCTTAATCCCTAACACCAACACCCATACCATTATAGAGGAAAGAGGATGAATCAGACTGATGTGTACAGCCTTAAGGAAAAATAAAAAGTACATCAAAAACTAGTTTCAACTAATTAGTTTTCTGTTGATGAAATTTTGTGACTATAGTAACTGTATTCATTATCCTTTACTTAATCTTTCTTATTCAAATAAATAAATTAAATTAAATAGAATATTTTAAATACTAATATAGATTGTTTAAATATTTTTGTGTAAGTGTGAAATGCTTGTTTTATCAATAAGCTGTTGTTGGAGATATTTTTTATAATTTGTAATGTTTTCTTAGATCTATACATCTGGAAAAGGTAGCAGTGCTGCTGGTCTTACAGCATCAGTAACTAGAGATCCTCAATCTGTATGTTTATTTTATGTTATTTTCCAATTTTACTTTATAACATTGTGAAAAACGATGTGCATTAAATTTTATCACAAGCTTTTTTCTAGATACCTTGTATGTACTGAGTTCTATAAAAGCAATCTCAGTTGTATTCATATTCCTAAATTTTATAATTGTGCATATGGATAACTGAGTACAAAGAAAGAAAATCTCAACTTTTAAATTTTATGCTAAATATTGAAATTTTTATTTTAATTCTAGTGTGTTTTAAGAAAAGTTAACTGTGATATTGTTCATTTTGCTTATTAATATGTGACAGATATTTTAGTTAAGGTTGTACATCAGCCAGATTCACTCCATGTAATCCTATGGGATTTTCTTTGTTTTGTATTTCAAAGATATCGTGTTTAAAAATGAAGTTTTGAGAGTGATGCATTCTATTCTTTGAAAATACTGCATCATTTGTTTTATTAAGTTATTTAAGGATAATCTTTATAGGGAGCTTTTTTTATAAATTTAAATATTTTATTTCATTAAGTAAACTCAGAGCTTTAATTTTTCAAAAGACCTTATTTTTCAATGAGATGTCTTTAAAATATGAAGTAACAAAATTTCTATTGGATTTCATGGGGAGAAAGAAAGGGTAAATCTGAGTGATGTGCAACCTTAAGATTCTAAGTCATAAATTTCAAAATGTTAGTTTAGTGAGTGATATCTATTTTTACTTTTAGTGAAAAGGAATATTTTAGGATCATTGACCAAAATAAAATTATATATTTTTACTTTCCGAACGCTATAGTGAGGAAAGTATTGTAATCATGTCAAAAATCCGAATTGGAGATTTTGATGTTTCTATACGTTTCGAGGTCCCCTGAGTCCGTTTCCACTATTTTTACGATGATGTATGTATGTGTGTGTGTATGTCTGTGGGTGAACACGCTAGCATCTAAACGCTTTATTCGAATAAGCTGAAATTTGGTACGTATATTATAAGTCACCATAGTACGAACCCTATAGATTTTGGTGAATCTAGCACTTGTAGTTTTTTTACAGGGACACAAAGAAAAATTCTTTATCATTATGGCCTATGGGACCAAAATCTTAAAAGTGCGATAGCATCTAAACACCTTATTCAATTAATCAAAAAATTTATACACATATTATAGGTCACAGTTACTCAATCTGTATAGATTTTGGTGAATCTAGCACTTGCAGTTTTTTTACAGGGGCACAAAGAAAAATTCTTTATCATTATGGCCTATGGGGCCAAATTTTTAAAAGTGTGATAGCGTCTAAACGCCTTATTAATCTGAGCAAAAAATTTGTACACATATTATAGGTCACAGTTGCACCAACTGTATAGATTTTGGTGAATTTAGCACTTACAGTTCTTTTGCAGGGACACAAAGAAAAATTCTTTATCATTATGGCCTATGGGACCAAATTTTTAAAAGTGCGATAGCATCTAAACGCCTTATTCAATTGAGCTGAAAATTTATATGAATATTATAAATTGCTGTTGCACTAACTATAAGCATTTTGGTGAACTAGCATTTATAGGTTTTTTACAGGGACACAACGAAAATTCTTTATCATTATGATCTATGGGCTCAAAGTTCAGTAGCGTTAAATAAAACATTGTGTAATATATGGAGAAAAGTACTCAAACACTCTATTATGGTTTTCTCTCTTTTGTTCGTTTAACAACTCCTCTTTTTTTACTTTATCTACAAAACTGTTAATTACTCAATGTTCGGAAAGTCGAGTGGAGTCACTCCAGATTTTTTTTTATGTCTCAGCAAAGGTGGAAGCTTCTTTCCTTTAATAAAAATTAAGTTGTCAGATATATCAGTGTGCTATGTTAGTGCATCCATAATAAAATCCGAAAAAGGTGGCAAAAAATAAATTTCTATTGATCCTTATCGTGAACAATTTTTTTCTTCTAGATATATACTTTATATATATTAAATCTAGCTCATTAGCCTTTAAAAAAATATATACACATTTTAATTCATGTCTGCATCTTTCGGTATTTAGAAACATCAGCCTTAACTATTTATTTCAAATTAATAATTTGTGCTCTGCGAAGTTTAAAAACAAGAATATTAATAAACTGATCACAGCCACTGCTAAAATGGGTTTTCCTAAAAACTTTGTATTTTCTATTTTATATCCTTAACCATGTCTCTGTCACATTATATATATAAAAAAAAGCTGTGTACTCTTTCGTGTATATTATCAAAAAAATTATAAAATAATAAAAGACAATAAAAAAGGTGGTGGTTGGGTGGGCAGATGTTTGATTACGGAGGTGGGGTGGTGTTGTAAGGCTGGATGGTTGGTTGGGTTTGTGAAATTAAATTTAAAAAAAAAAGCAGAAGGCTTGTTGCATTTACTTTGTATTACTATGCAAACTTTCTTTTTCAAATAAAATTTCAGTTTCTTTTTTGAGTTGTCAACTATTCTTAAAATTCTAATCATACTATTAAACTCAATGTAATCAATCAGTGAATTTCATTGTTGCTTCGTGGTTTCATTGTTATTCATCTGCTTTGAAATTTTGCTTTTTTAAATCCATATGACTCCTATTCTGATCGTGGCAGGCTGGGTGAGTGTTGCCGGCGTGAAACTAGTTTACAAGTCCAGACATGCCAAGTCTCCTGCTTTTTGCCTGTTTTTCTATGCTCCTGCTTTTCTGATGTAATTTTTATCTATCTCTCTTAGCGTAATTTATGCTAAAAATTTGTAGGATTGGGTAAAGAAAATTGAAATTTATCTTGGCCTGCAATTTATCAAGTTCAGTTTGAATGTGAATTACTATACAATGCTTTGAAACTAACTTTTGCAAAGAATAAATTTTTAACTTTCATTTTTGCATGATGAAAAATGTCTTATTATCAAAAGATTTTTTTTTATTTTTTTTAAATACCATAACTATTGAAAACTTAAAGAATTCAATTTTCAATAGAATATAGCTGATATTTTCATTTCTTTACTACCTTTTCTTTTAAAAAGATAATTAAGATTCTTATTGTTTTATATTAGGAGCAGAATGATCAAATCTGTCTATTTTGACTTAAATTTTAAACAACTGTATGTCTGAGTTTTTTTTTTTTTTTTTTGATAGTTTGTTTTACTGCAAAAAACATATATTATTCATTTAATTTTAATACTGATGCTTTGTAAATACCTCCTAAGCTTATAAAGCTTTACTTAAAATTAAATTTGCATTATTTTACTCATTTTTCTTACAAACTTTCTTGTTGGAAAAAGTCTCGTGATTTCTGTTAAAAAATCTCCTGCTTTTTGGTTATTAGAAGTTGGCATCTCTGCAAGTCACAAGTCTTGCCGCCTGCCTCCTTCCTTCCTAACTTAAGTTTCTTAAATTATTTTTTCATAAATTTTGATAAAGTTTATGGCTTTAAGTTAAGATTTGTTGTGTTACTTTATTGATTTGTTTGTTTTGCAGGCTATTAATAAATCTAGTTTCTTTACATTAGTGTATTTCATCCACTGAAATTTTTTTTAAAAAATCTTATTGGTCATTGGTGTTTCAGTGATCTTGTATCTGTTGCTTGGCTTCTACTATGCTTAATAGATCATTATTATTATATATATATATATATATATATATATATATATATATACATATTTTAGAAATTCAGAATTTTGAAAGGCTGGAGTGTCTTCGCTGATAATACTAAATAAAGCAGACCAAATTTAAATTATACAGTAAAACACCGTTTATACGTCTTTTACAATTATATGTCCTTTTAATGAAGTCCTGATTCATTCCTATTTATTTTTTTCTACCAGACATTTTTCCGTTCAAAATAAGATATAAAATCCGACCTAAATATCAATTTTGATGAGTGTTTGAGCTATGATGCCGATATCATGAGACAGAATTATTCACAATTTATAAACTTATAGAAAAAAAAAACAAATCTGTTGGTAATTTAAGCGATGATGATGTAGAATGGGGAGAAATTAATACGCCTTCCTTTAAAGGTGCAATGGACTGCATTATGAAGCTACAAATTTATTTTGTTTGTCAAAAAACAAGTAAAGAACATTTAATATGAACTCAGTTCAACTGAGAGTGCAATTCTTAGTACTCACATACAATCAGCACTTCAGGCAAGTATTAAAGATTTTTTAATGTAATTAAATAATTACCTTTGAAGACATAAATCGTATGATACTTATTAAAGATATGCATTATATATAATTAGAACTCAAGCCATGAATTAATGGTTGATTTTTTTCTCTTTTTATAATAAATTTAATTATTATCATCAGACACAAATTCTAAATAAAGTACTAGTTACTATATTAATAAACTAATTAGTATTTTCATATAAATTTTGCTTTAGTAGTACCATTAAATTTGTAAAAATGAAGTCTTAATTTTTAAATTTCGATTATACATCTGTTTATGTCAGTCACTTGAAATACGTATAAACGATGCTTTACTGTATAAAGTTTGTATGATTGCTTTACTTAATGCTTTTAAAATGAAACTGTTCTTATCTCGGTTAGCTAACTTCGAAATTTCTTATAATTGTAACAAAGGATAACTGCCTTCAATGATTTATAATCTGCACAACCTTTAGAAAAAATATTTATGGATTAGAGATTACAAGCTGATTTGTTAATACAGTTGACTGTATTAACAAATTAAGTTATAATTTTATTGTGATGGTAATGAAATTGTTAAAGAAAATTTGCTTAATTACTTAATTTGTATCCCTATTCCCTATAAAAATATATTTAGAAGCTTCAGTTTTTCTGTGTTATCTTATTTTCCATATTTAAGTCTTTGTACATTCAATAAATTTTATCACTAATTTCTTAATATTGAGGTATTTCTGAAGCTTATTTTAAGTTGTGACTATATAAATAGTTATAGTTTTTTATGTCTTGATCGTAAAGAAACGTTTTTAGTAAGTCAATTTTCATCTTAACGGCTGTAATATTTATTAAATGTTACATATATATATATATGATACATAATTGTTTCATCTAATAAAATATGTATTCCTTAATTAAACCTTTATTCTGTACTGTTATAAATAATGTAACTTTTGCATGTATCAGTTGCTTATTAATTTGTATTTAAAGGTTTGTATATGTCTGCAATGTTTAAATTATTTTACAGGAAAGATATTTAAAATGATTTTGTAAATTGTGAATTATTATTTTCAGAGAAACTTTATTATGGAAGGTGGTGCTATGGTTCTTGCTGATGGGGGTGTTGTTTGTATTGATGAATTTGATAAAATGAGGGAAGATGACAGAGTAGCTATTCATGAAGCTATGGAACAGCAAACAATATCTATTGCAAAAGTATGCATAGTTAGAAATTTCTCTTTAATTTTCTTTTCTATTTGGCTTTTCATAATGATATATTATTTCTTATTTTGTCTTTGTTACAAATTTCTTTTCTTTCTAATATCTTATTAATAATGATTTAGATCTTATTAGTTATGATTTAGTTGAATTGCCATTATTTAGACTAATTATTCCATTTTCAATATTGGTATGTTTTATTCACATTACTAAAATATGCTTTTAAGAAATAAAGGTTGGGGAAGAGGGTATTTGTGTAATTTAGTGGTGCACTATTTTGTGCTTACTCAGGCAAAACTCTGGGCCCTTTTGCAGCCCCTTCACAAAATTTAAATTCATAAAAACTGCCTTTTCACAAAATTTCATTTTATAAAAAAAAGATCTTTTACAAAATTTTCCATGTTTTCAATATTATTTCAAGTGATTCCCTATAATTGGTTCAGTGAAACACTAATAACATGATATTAAACATATAAAGTGGCTGCTAAAACAAGAGGTAGGTTTTACACCATAGTACTTTTTTATAAAATAAAAAAAATAGGCCCCCAAAAATTAATACAGTTTGACCTCTGACAACCTCTTAGTAGTCAATACAGCTGATTGAGATATAAAGGTCCATTACTAATTGTCTGCTTCCATATATCTGTGTAACTTTTATTAAATTTACCATTTTCCGTAAGAAAATCTGGTCTAGGCCATGGACTGTAAGTTGAATGGCAATTTTCTCCTTTATCATACCAGCATAAAATAGCATGTATATATTTAAATCTCATGCTCCAATCAGCTCTATTGAGATTGACTTTCTTTACCACATTCAGCTGTATGTGTGACCTTACACCTAAAGATTGTGTAGCATTACTTTAACTGAAATTTATATATTAGAAAAAGACTGTTGAATCATAATCATAATTCTTAAAACATATGTTCCTTGTGTAAATTATCTGTAATGTGGTTTTCAAATATTGCTCCTTTTCAGGCTGGTATTACCACTACTCTCAACTCCAGGTGCGCTGTGTTGGCTGCTGCTAATAGTGTGTTTGGACGCTGGGATGAAAGCAAGGCTGAGGCAAACATTGACTTCATGCCTACTATTTTGTCTCGATTTGATATGATCTTTATTGTGAAAGATGAACATGATGAAAAGAGAGACAGTGTAAGTTTTATTCTCTTTTAAATTTTTATTAGTCCAAATTTAATGTGATTAACTGTTACTGTATCATATCTTTTATGAGATAAATGCTGCAAATTATTATTCAGGGCTCAAATGCCTGAAAATACTCTGGGAATTAGGTTTTTGATAAATCAAAAACCTATCTCATATAAAATGAAAAATATCATTAAAATTTTAGAAAAATTGATTGTATAAAGTCTAAATAAGATTTCACTCCTACATCTTGTTAAACTTGATTAACCCTCTAAGCATTTGAACTGGATTTTTGTAACTCAAATAGACACCTTTGAAATGGTTTGAGACTAATTTGCTTAAAGCAAGAAATCTCTCTCCAAATCGTGCAAGACGTAAAATTGTAACTTAAAATTATGAAGCTAGAGTAGTCAATAAGATTATCTTTTTAGACAATAAAATTATATTTTAAGTAGAAATGTCATTTGAAGCTGAGGGTTAAAATGGCAAAGTATTGTGAAAATATGTATTACTATTATAATTAGTAACATAGCTTCATACAATCTAAATAATTTTGCAAAGATAAAAAAAAAAATGTACTATTTATTGACACTTCATGTTTTATTTGGAATTTGTGTGTTGTTTTAGGAAGGGAACAAAAGATAGGAAGTTAATATTGGACTAAACTAACCAATTATGTGAAGATTGCAGATGCATCTTGTCTCGTTATGTAATGTGTTGCCAATATTTCTTAAATTATTTCTCTTGCTGTTTCTTATCTAAATATTTAGGAACATATAATATCTAACAATAAAATTTTATTTCTTTAAATTCATCTTTTAAATAACTAAGCTGAAAAATATTATTTTAATTTTGCAGGATAAGGCAATATTTAATGTAAATATTGATGTAAAAAAAAAGTTAATGACTTGATTTTTCCTTCCACAGACTCTTGCAAAGCATGTGATGGGTCTTCATATGAATGCATTGCAGACTACTGAAGAAATTGAAGGAGAATTGAGCCTTAGTACCTTAAAAAGATACATTGCATTTTGCAGAGCGTAAGTTTAATTATTTATATAGACAAAATAGGCTATATTCCATGCTATTTGTCTCATCGCTTACAGTTATTTTTCTTTAATTTAGAAAATGTGGCCCTAGATTATCGAATGAAGCTGCTGAGAAGTTGAAAAATTATTATTTATTTATGCGCGGCACTAACAAAGAAAACCAAGGGATGGAAAAGAAATCTAATATTCCCATCACTGTGAGGTGATTATCTTTCTTTTTAAATAATATTTTATTATTAAGTTCTATGTTGAAGTGATGTACATAGCATATCACAAATAAGAATTGTTCAGTTTCTGTGCATAATTAATAAATGCAATCATGATAAATGTCTGTAACTGATTCCATTGTATTTTCCATTTGATATATAAACCAGGGTTTAAACTTTTCAGTGACTATCCAGGAATTCAGGGCATTTGAAAATTTTGCTGTTTGAATTTCATGTTAAATTATTATTATTATTTTTTTTTTAATAGAAATTTCTTATTTTGAATGTTTAATTAGGCATCTAACATACTGAAGAACTCTCCAAATATCACATATTATAAATGAATACTTTTGATATTAGCCACATGATATATCTTTGTTCAATGTTTTCTTGCCATTCATTTTGCATGCAAGAAGCAATTGTCAGGGTTTTTGCTTTTTGGGTAGTTTCACCCTTGATAAAAAAGCCTGATGTTTTTATCATATTAAAGGCATTACTTCTCCACTGTTAATTGCTGCTATGATGTATATATTTGGAAAAGTTTCAGTGTGCAAAAACTTTTGGTTTATTATCATTAGTATTTTTAAATTACCCTTCTTTGAAACTGTGCATGAAACAAAATTTGGAAATATAAATATTATATTATATAAAATAAAAATCCATTTTTTTTTTTAAATATATATATTAAAATCCTTATAAATAGTTAATACAATGTCTTTATAAATCTTATTTTCTCTTTTATTTTTTATGTAGACAACTTGAAGCTATTATTAGAATCTCTGAAGCCTTAGCAAAAATGGAACTTCAGCCATTTGCAACTGAAAGGCATGTTGATGAAGCCATGCGACTTTTCCAAGTTTCAACTCTTGATGCAGCACATTCTGGTGATCTTGCTGGTGCTGAAGGGTTTACCACTGAAGAAGAGCACCAGTCATTGCTTAGAATTGAAAAACAGCTGAAAAAACGCTTTGCAATTGGTTCACAGGTGTCTGAATTCAGCATAGTTCAGGACTTTTTAAAACAGGTTAGAAGATATATATATATATAGTGTGTGTGTACTAGTCTTTAAGTAAAAAATTAAGCATTTTTCAGTTATTAGTTTATATATTAGAAATTTAAACTATTTGCAGTTTATAATGTTGAAAAGGTTTGATACATTGATAGACACATTTATTTTTATAGAAATGAAATAATTTAAAAATGTATGAAAGAAAGTTTGCCGGATTGGATTATAACTCAAATGTGACTTTCATTATTTTATCTTATGTCAATATTATTGATAGTAAATGTTATGAAACAGCGATAATAAATATAATATTTTGCTAAAAGTGAAAACTAAGGCATTCCAAATTAGAAGAAAAATGTTTCTAGATGAAATTTTATATTTATCATGTATTTTCTGTGCAAATACTGCTTTTAATAATTTTGAATCTTGTTTTTCTTTTCAAAGAATCTAATTATACAAAGTATAATAAGGAAGTACAGTATTATTGATTTGCGAAATGGATTTTGTATTTTGCATAGCTCAAAAACGAATGATAGTAGAATGTTACAAATTTATATGTCATGTGTGACTGTCATGATGTCTAGTTGTATACCTGCAAATTTGGTTTTAATACGAGCTCCAGTTTCAGAGATATCAGCGACTTTAAATGAATTTTCGTGATGTCTGTATTTCTTAAAGACATAAGCAGGTTTTTGTCGATGAATGCATTTTATTTAATGAATATTCAGCCCATAATGTTATTATTGTGAAAGTTGCTAATATTTTAGCGTGTAGAAATTATTTCTTTAGACAGAAGTAGATTCTAGTTGACGAATGCACTTCATTTAATGAATACTCAGACTGTAGATAGAGCTTGTAATGATATTGATTTTTTTTTAAAAGTTGTCGGCATGTTAGCATGTAGAAAGTAATTCTTAAAGACACAAGCAGGTTCTAGTCGACGAATGCACTTTATTTAATGAATATTCAGCCCATAGATAGAGCCTGTAATGATACTGATAAAAAGCATTGTCGACATTTTAGCATGTAGAAAGAGAAATAAGCAGTTTCTAGTCAACTAATGCACTTTATTTAATTAATATTCAGTAAACAGTTGAATAAATCTCTTTTTTGTGCTACAAAAATTCATATTCTTGAAACAATCCAATGAAATGATCATTTTTAGTACAGAAATCAAACCCAACCTGAATCCGATAAGTGAATTTTGAATCAACCCGAAACCCAATCCGAACCCACACTAAAGAACTTTTGGTAACCCGTACCTGACCCAAACCTGATTTCTTTATACCTGAACCCGACGTGAAACCTGAATTTAATGAAAATTAATAATTCATCTAAAATTCATGGAAAATATTTTTAATTTATAAAATAAAATAAATTTTGTCACACTGTTGTGTGTGTGGTAAATAATTTTAAAAAGAATTAGAAATATAATTACTAACTTATAACTAAGTTAAAAATAAAAAAATCTGAAAAACGCATTAATAATAATTTTTAACTATTCATGTGTGTTGTGAACTTCAAGTGTACAAAAATGGGTTTCAAGCTAAGGGTTTTTGTAGTTTTATTGTTTAATGCTTATCACGCACAAAATAATATTAAAATAATACAATGTTACACATGCCAACTAAACATCCACTAAACTCATCTAAATCTACATTCCTATAAAATCTTAGAAAAATCTGTAAGGAAAAAGATATTAAAATTCCTTTTTTTTTTTTTTTTTTTTTTTTTGTTCATTGCTTTAGTCAAATATGGATGTTTATTTTACTAGGATAATTTGGGTCAGCTTATATTCATCTTGGGTATATTGAGGATAGAGCAAACAAATTTCTGTTTTATTAAGATAATATTTTTTTGAAGGATGTTTTCACGTCGACTCAATTCGTTGAAAACTAAACCCAACCTGCATTACAAAAAATCCAGTCAACCCAACCCGAACTCGACCCACACAAAAACTAAATCAGTCAACCCAACGGTCAGGTCGAGTTAAGTCAAAGGCCACCATCGTGGATATGAAAAAACTTTCATCTGTTTCTACTTTTACTGTAATACCGTATAGAAAGTGACACCTAAAGATATAGGCAAGTTCTAGTCTACAATCATCAGTAATCACTTCTTTTTTTATAGTTTTGTGAGTCATTTATTTAACTTTTGGAGAATTTAGTTCTACACTATAAACCAATGAGTTTTTCCAGAATATTCCAAAAACCAAAACTCTGTTCTTATTGAAGTCAGAGCTTCCAAACTTTGACAACCCTAAACTACAAATTTTTGTCAAATGTGGTCGCTGAGTTGCCAAATTCGACGCTGAATCACCAAATTCGAAGCCAAGAAAAAAACTCTGCGCTGGCTACTAATTTGCAGCGTGACGAGATTAGTGATAAAATTTTGCGGCAAATATTGTTTCAGGATAGCCAGAAACCCTTTCTCAATTTTTACTGAGTTAATTATTTTGATAAAATTTATCGTTTCCCGCCACTAATTTTTGCCAAAGAGAACAAAACTGGGCCATTTCTACTCGAATCAGTTTCATTGTACTCTCAGTGGGGCATTTGCCTGTGAGAGATTCTGTAATAAGTGGTGGAGAAAATTCCTGAAAAAACTATTATATTTTTCTCAATAGTATAAATTTTCCTATTATTGTGACTTTTTTGGTGCCTGTTTGTTTATGAATCGGTTACCTCACACGAAACTGTCAATGTTTTCATAACAATATGTATATTCCTATGGTTGCATACTTGCCAACTTTTCCGGTTTTCCCGGAAGACTTCCGGTTTTTTAATGTATCTTCCGGTCTTCCGGACAGATGATGAAATCTTCCGTTTTTAAAAAAAACGTGGATATCGTCCATTTTAAAAAGAAACCCAAATGTTCTACGAAAACTCCCGATTCCCAATCTTTTTCCATCCATAACATAAATGTCAATATTCATTTCAAACTTGCTTTATGAGATTCTAGAACATTTAAAGAAATAGAATTGTTAAATATTTCTTGCTGATGTAATTGTTTTTGCCCCCCCCCCCCCTTATTTATCTACAATTAGTGATCAGCAATTAAATGTTCTGCAGAAGTCTTTTCTTTCCTAATCTTTATCCATCTGCAACATAAATAATATTATTAATTTTAAAGTTATTACATTAGATTCAAGGAGTAGAGTTGAAAGAGTTTATAAATATTTCTTACTCTGTAATTATTTTTGTATTTACCCCCCCCCCCCCCCAATCCTTTACCCGGATTGTAATCAATTCTAGAAACAATAAAGCAATGGAAGTGCTCAATTTTCTCACATACGTAATTATTTTTAGATCTTTATTGCTGAATTCAAGGAATCTGTTTATTTTTCCTCAACTAAATTAAATATTTGTATGTCATATTTATACCAAATGTGTAAACATGAAAAAAAAAAAAGAAGAAGAATTTTTTCAGGTAGGAAAATTCTTCCCAAATCAATTTAAGAATATTAATACTCAGTTGGTTTTATGCACGTTTGAAACTGATAATTAGCTACTGCTACTATTTCTTATATGTATGATTAATGTACATACACAAAAATCATATTCTATATTTATTTAAAAAATTAGTTATACTTTAACTTAACTAAGTTTTTTGGTCTATTGTTAAATAAATTTCTTACAGATTCTGTTTTGTAGATATTTACATGTTGAAGAGGAATAACTTCATTTAAAACATTTATATATTTAGTATAATCAATCTATAGTAAAATGTTTTTATAGATTGCTTCTAAATATTAAAATTGTAAAAACTGTATTATTTAATACGTCAAAGAGAAAAAAAAAAATCTTCCCTTTTTTTTATGAAATCTTCTGGTTTTTCAACAAAAATCTTCCCTTTTTGTATTAAAATTGGTTGGCAAGTATGTGGTTGCATAATGAAGTCGTATGGTGTCCACATGAGATTTTTAAGTAAATATTTATTGGTTTTTCGTTATATATATATATATATATATCTTTGGTTCCATTTTGTCAGGCATACAATGTTATTTATAAAATCAATTGTGGTCATTGTAAACTTAGTTATATTGGTGAAACTTCAACTCCTCTTCATCTACGCATTAATCAGCATCGATCAGATTCTAAAAACCTTTCAGCTGCATCTTCTAAGTCAACTATAGAATTACAACACTTTAAATCACATAATTTTAATTCATGTACCATAGAGATTGTAAAAATTCAGAAAAATAAAAGTGAGCGTCTATTTCTTGAATCAAAATTTATGCAATATTATAATACAATTTATCCATATGGCCTAAATTCCGAATACTTTAGTAAAACTATTAAAGCATTTTCTAACATTAACCCTCTACATGATTATTCGACTATTTATGCACAACTCAATCACAAAATTAACAATAAAACTTCTAGAACTAAACGAGGTAGTAAAAAAACAGATTTAATCTTTTCTAAAAGTGCCATTATTAAACTCATTTCAGATCTACAGACTAATTACTTATCTAACTATAACTGGTTCATTATTCGAAAATTTATTTTTGCAATTAAAAAGAAATACTTAGTAAACTTTCTGAATGTCTTTCAAAGCCAATCCTATAATAAACATTTTTCAGACATTTTTTATGATATTATAATGTACAAAATCAAACAATTTAATTTAAAACTTAATAAAAAGCCCAACAAATTTAAAACAAATACTCAATTAATTGTGAATTTTACAAATCAAATATTGAACAGTATTAACATTACGTCTATAATTAATGACAAAGAATGTTTGTTTCCGATTAAAGATTTAAATCTATCTCGTACCTTCAAATATCCTCTTCCTCTTGGCAGAAAGATATTCAATTATAATTCTGTATCTAAGTCTACCTCTTTTACTAACACTGTAACCTGTAAATGCAATGATCCTTCTTTCTCAAAATTTATTGACAGAGACCATGGACACATTATCACGGGTAATCTCAATATTATTGATAATTATCAATTAAAAAAATTCATGAAATTTGGCACCAAATTTAGACTTCCAGTTAAAACTAGCATTCCACAAATCTTTCAACAGTTTTCTTATGACCTAGATTTATTTATTTATAAAATATCTATTACTCATAATAAACCTATTGCCTACTTCACTCAATGGAAAGTTTTAGTGTTACAAAAAATCAAAAATGCATTATTTATCAATTCTTCAAATCTGGTGTTATTTAAAAAATCTGTACTTCTTAACTCAATCAAATCACTACAGGATGACTTTGTGATCACTTATGTTGACAAATCACCTAATAATTATGCCATTATTTGTAAATCCTACTATCTCTCTATTTTAAACTCTTCAATCAATAATAGTAACATCTTCAGTTTAACTAATAATAACCTTATTATTAATAACCGAAAAATACATAATTACTATAAACTACTTCAACTTCCCTTCAATAACTTTAATTATCCTTATATAGTTCTCATACCTAAGTTTCACAAATCTCCAATTAAATTTCGCACTGTCACTGTTGGGTGTAACACTTATAACAACAATGCTAATAAAGCTCTACTGGATATTCTAAAACAAATTTACAAATGTACTTGCAAAGTTGATAATTTACACTGTCTTAAAAATAGCTTTCAATTAATTCAATACATAAAATCGCTCGATTCAATAGACAATATTATGACTTTTGACTTTCAAGATCTTTTCAATAATATTGAGTTATCAGATCTTAGTAATATCATTTACAGTCTTTTTCAAGAATATAAAGCTCAAATTAATCTTCCTTACAATTTTAAAGCAGAAAAATTTAAAACTCTTCTTAACTTTGTTATCCATAATAATTATATCTTCCACAACAACGCTGTCTATTTGCAACAATTAGGCATCCCACAAGGAGGTTGTAGCTCCAGTATTTTGGCAGATCTCTATCTTTATTATTATGAAAAGCAAATTTGCAATGATGATGTTCGATTTTATCGTTACATCGATGATATTATTGTATTTTATCTCAACAAGAACTCACAAAATGGCTTTTCCTTCAATTATCCACCTAATTTAAAGCTAACTCAAAATACTCTGACTAATCAATCAATTAACTTTTTAGATCTCAAAATAATCATCGATGGTAATAAACTTTACACAGATATCTATGACAAACGGCAAGATTTTTGTTTTAATGTCAACTTATTTACACATTTTAATTCATGTCTGCATCTTTCGGTATTTAGAAACATCATCATTAACCATTTATTTCGAATTAATAATTTATGCTCTGCAAAGTTTAAAAACAAGAATATTAATAAACTGATCACAGCCACTGGTAAAATGGGTTTTCCTAAAAACTTTGTATTTTCTATTTTATATCCTTAACCATGTCTCTGTCAGTACAAAAAAAAAAAAAAGCTGTGTACACTCTTGTGTATATCAACAAAAAAATTATAAAATAATAAAAGACAATAAAAAAGGTGGCGGTTGGGTGGGCAGATGTTTGATTACGGAGGTGGGGTGGTGTTGTAAGGCTGGATGGTTGGGTGGGTTTGTGAAATTAAATAAAAAAAAAAAAAAAAAAAAAAAAAAAAGTAGAAGGCTTGTTGCATTTGCTTTGTATTACTATGCAAACTTTCATTTTCCAATAAAATTTCAGATTTTTCCTTTTTGAGTTGTCAACTATATTTAATGTTCTAATTATACTGTTAAACACAATGTGATCAATCGGTGAATTTCATTGTGGCTTCGTGGTTTCATTGTTGTTCATCTGCTTTGAAATTTTGCATTTTTAAATCCATATGGTTCCTGATCTGGTTGTGGCAGGCTGGGGGAGTGTTGCCGGCGTAAAACTAGTGTAACCCCACAGGCAAGTCACAAGTCTTGCCGCCTGCCTCCTTCCTATCTTGTGTTTCTTGGGTTGTTTTTTCATAAGTTTATGGTTTTAAGTTAAGATTTGTTGTTTTATTTTATTGATTCGTTTGTTTTGCAGACTGTTAATTAATAGATCTGGTTTCTTTACCTTAATGTATTTCATCCACTGATGAATTTTTTTTTTTTTTTTTTTTATCTTATTGGTCATTGGTGTTTCAGTGATCTTGTATCTGTTGCTTGGCTTCTACTATGCTTAATAGATCATCTTTATTATATATATATATGTATATATATATATTTTTTTTCAAAACTGTTTCTGTAATTTAGAGTTATTTTTCTTAACTTTTGCAATTCCTCTTACTAATGCTTTAAAAAAGAACTATCAAAATTATATATTTAATAAAGGGCATACCTGCCAACTCTCCGTTATTTCAACGGAGACTCCATTTCTCCGTTATTCTGAAGATTTTAAAAATTATACCTATAATTTATTCAAAACTTCAACAAACCTTCATTTTTTAAGCAAGATTTTGCTTTTGCTGAAAAAAATTCTCATGAATCTCTATATATATATATTACTATTTTTAATTAATAATTACTTAATTTTTATTTAATAATTAAATTTATGTTTTTCATATGACTTTTCGATAATTTAAGCCATGGATTAAACTATTAAAATACTGTCATATGTCGAAAACACATCAATGTTTTTTAGACCTGAAAATGCCACTTGTAAAATCTCCGTTATTTTGATTCTTCAATGTTGGCAGGTATGAAAGGGGCTTTTTACCACTCCATCAGGTGCATAGTATCTCACAGATACAGAGCTCTGAAATTCCTTTCTTTTGAATAGAAAGGGAAAACTCTCAACCTTGACAGAATAATATCTGCCCTTCCGGTCACATGGTCACCTATAATGTCACCATAGTAGGTTTCAGTGTATTTTTTTTTTTTTTTTTTTTTATCAGGGTAAATATTTAAATGCCAGATAACATCTGTTGTTTATTTTGTTCTTATAGATGGTTAAAAAATGTTTTGTTAGATTTAAATGATTAAAAAGTTTTCAGAAAATTTCAATGAATGTGTCAAAGTTCAAGAAGATTGGATGGGATATAATTCTGAACACTGTAGTGCAAATGATGGCAGTAATTTTGATGATACTGCATGCTTAGCTGTTTACTATGTAAGAAACAATTATCCAACAAAATGAGCAAAACTAGTATGGAGAAAAAATACTACAATATCATGACAAAATTACCTAGTATAATTTGATCTACCCTTGGCCAATCTAAGATTTCAAACTTAATACCTATTTTTGTGAAAAATCTTAACTATATTTTATTTTTGTGAAAAATTGTAGTGCACTCTTTTTCTTTCTCTCTGTGTGTATGGGGGGGGGGGGGGAGTTTGAACTAAGTAGAATAATAAAATTAACTCTCAGCAGCTAGTGTGAGGCAACAGGAACCAAAATCCAAAACTTACTTCACTCTGAAGTAAACAGTTCAGTAGAGATAGTGTAAGTAGAAGTTGTTTTTATTTGTGTTAGTATCACTGCAGTATACATGATTTGTACCAGGGAGGATAGACACATCACCATACAGTCACCAAAATGTTAAACCACCTGACGAATCAGCAAACAGTACACTATGGCCACAACTTCAGAGCGTGTCTGTACCGATACACACAAGGATCGTTTTGTTTACATATGCTGCACTGTTTCTCGCCCATAACAAACGCTTGTGTGTAGATTAAAACCAACATTCTGTATGATTCTTGCTTCGCAAATCATATCAACAGAAATGCACGAATTACTTTCCTTTGAAAATGTGCTAATTAAAAATGTTAGATTTTGCTGGGAGGACTAAGATTTTTGTGCAAGTACCGATTTTAGCTGTATGATTTTTGTGAAGATACCTTTTTTGCCAGGTCGATTTTTGTGAAGGTACCCATAAACGGTAGTAAACTCCACCTGTATTAACTCACAGATACAGAGCTCTGAAATTCCTTTCTTTTGAATAGAAAGGGAAAACTCTCAACCTTGACAGAATAATATCTGCCCTTCTGGTCACATGGTCACCTATAATGTCACCATAGTAGGTTTCAGTGGATTTTTTTTTTTTTTTTTCAGGGTGAATTTTTAAACGCCAGATGACACCTGTTGTTTATTTTGTTCTTATAGATGGTTAAAAAATGTTTTGTTAGATTTAAATGATTAAAAAGTTTTCAGAAAATTTCAATGAATGTGTCAAAGTTCAAGAAGATTGGATGGGATATAATTCTGAACAAATGATGGCAGTAATTTTGATGATACTGCATGCTTAGCTGTTTACTATGTAAGAAACAATTATCCAACAAACTGAGCAAAACTATACTCGGGGAACGCATAACTTGTCAGCATTGCAAAGGCTACAGAGACCTGTTTACGCACTTGGCGGTAATTGGGTTGCGATATCGGGCGATTTAGCGATGATTTCGGAAAGTTTTTTCTTTTTCTTTTTTTCGATTAAAGTAAAAATATTTTTTCAGAGTATATTTTTTAGTTTCTTTAGAAATGAATTTACACTAAATTCATTACTTATAATTTATTGTAAATCCATATTACTGCAAATTATGTAATACAGTATAGGACCCATTATCCGGAACCCACGGGACCAGAAGAATTCCGGATTTCGGAATTTTCTGGATTTTGGGTCCTTTTTCTATTATTGCTTTCCCTTAATTATAAAACATAACTCAGTAATTGACAGGTACTAATTTACTTCTAGGAGCAACTACTTCACATACAGACAGACATTTAAAAAAAATATTCGAATTACAGTCTAGAGCTCTTAAAACATGCAAATAAATCAAAAACTGGAAGTCAATATTTTTTGCAAATCTGATACTTTTTTCTATTAAATTTAGCAGGAAGAAAAAAATAACTATAATGCATATACATATTGGATATACATGGATATACATATATTGGATATACATATATTGGATATACATATTGCATATACATGGTTGCTTCTTTATCAATGCTGCTAAACATGAATACTGTCTCAATCATAAGAGCAGAATGCTTAAAAAAAAAAAAATATTTTTCTTTAAAAATTTTCATTTCTCCTTTTTCTTTTTAAGATCTTAATGAGAAGTTAAAAATCACCGGAAATGTATCATAAAATAAATTAGAATTTTATTTATTTGGCTTGCTGTGAATTCCAGGGTTTTCTCGGACCACAAACATCCCAGACCATATAAAAGAAAGAAATTCTGTTTTAATTTCTAAATTTTCATAATACTACCTTATAAAACACACAATAATTCATTTTAGGGTAATTTTCTTTCTTTCTTTTTTTTTTCTGATTTTAGATATAAAATGTATTTTAATCATTAAAAAATATATATATATATATATGAAATGATTCTGGATTTTGGGTCTTCCGGATTTTGGAATTCCGGATAATGGGTCCTATACTGTATACTACATTTTACCCTGAGAGAAAAACAAAAACAAAAAGGTTAATACTTAAATATTTTGAAAAAGGAAATAAATAAATAAAATATTATCTGTATGTACATTTTTTGCCTTTGTTTTCTTTAAAGAGAAACCGATTATTATATATTTATAATTTAAAAATATACTTTTAAAATATTTCGAATATATTTTGGCAGAAAAATTATTTTATCATAAGATTTAAAATGTGATTTTTAAATGGCAGTATCTTCTGTGGAGAAAATGAACAAAAAGTTCTAAATGAAAAAAACGTAATAGATTTTCAATTTGCATTATTATTTACCGGTTAATTAGTAAATGTTAAAAGCCGTAAAAAAATGAGAAAGTGGAAATAGTTTAAAGCTTTTATGAAAATATTTAAAAAATATTAATTTAAAATAAATAAATAAATATAGTGAATTTTCATATGCAGAGGCAATCTCTGTTTACAATTTGTTTATACATTCATTTTGTCTGTATCCCGATTTTTTATGCTAAATGTGAATATGAGAATTTTTATATATTTATTTCTGAATAAAATTAAGAAACTCACAATTTATATGAAAGGGAAGCGAATTTTAATTTACTTGTAAATATGATTTGTCTTTATGTATTTATTTAATACTGATAAACACACACCTTTGCGACTGCTATTTTTAAAAACTGAGTTGAAACATTTATTTTCATAGCATTTTTAGGAGGTTGGAATGAGATTTTTATAGATGAGAAAGAGGGAAATGTTACGTTATTCGATTCTTTGGAATAGGAATGAAAGCATGTCATTTCACGCATTTTTCAATTTATTTTGATATATTGAATGGATAAGCATGCTTTGATATTAATGTGTGATATTAAATTTAAAAGCAATCTTAAAATTTTCAGAAACAATGTTTCCACATTTTTATTGAGGACTATTTCTTTCCGACAGCATAGACTAAATAAAAACGATTTATCTTTTTATTTTGTGATTTTGTCTTCCCTTTGGCACAGTTAAAAAAATATTAAAGGTAAAATTGAGAGATAATGTTCGACAGAAATTTTCAGAAATTTATATAGTAACCGTTTCAAAGGGCTACAATTTATAAACAAAGTTAAGAACCTCCTCCCATTTTTTTAAGGTTATTTGTATATTTAAATCGAAAAATAACTATTGTAGTAAATTATGTAGAGCAATTGCAGAAAATGAGTCAAAATTCCGTCATACTTGATACTGAAAAACTTAGCAATTGAATGAATACCAATTTTGTAGCCATTTGGAATTATTTTAGATATCTAAAAATAAGTTTTTGACTTTTGTGTAGCTTTTGGAAGAACTTCGAGGCATTTTTATGAATTTAGGAGGCTCTTGGCTCTAAATTCAAATCTCAAAAGATAGATTTATAAGGACGAGAGAACTATTTCTTTCAAGAGCCAATAATAATAATAATAATTGTGTCGTTAAAATTTTGCGGTAGACTACCTTGATTAAAGCAGGCAGTGTCAGGAGTACATTTTCATGCATACACAATAAATAAATAGGCCACTTTCACAAAATTATACTATGTGTAGGACAGAATTTAAATTTCATTTCAATTCACTTGACCACTATCAGCCTTTATTTATTTATTTATTTTTAATTTAATTTAAATTAATTTAATTTATTATTTTTGTTAAATAATATAGTTTTTATTCACTTGATGAAATTATTTTACCAACTAAATCTACAGAATTATAAGTAATAATTCTATTCAATGTAAGCTTTTTCTAATCAAAATTTTTTATAATGATATCTTTAAAGGTAAATATTTTAAACTGCAATATAGAAAATCCTACATAATTGCTCTACATATCTTTAAAATTTTGTAATTCCTCTCCAAGGTATCGATCAATTTGTTATAAAGTCTCAAACAGTATTTATTTCCCAATTAATTTTCTTTAAGTAAATATCCATTAAAATAAAATTTGTTTTACAATGTAATGCTTGCTAATTATGTAATTTCGGCTTTAAATAATTGATCTGTCTCCCATTTATATATAAATTTTACATATATAAGTCTGATATATATATATATATATGATAATTATTATTATTATTTTTATTAAAGATAATTATGTTTTTCTTTTATTGTTCTGTTCCAGAAAAAAAAAAAAAAAAAAAAAAAAAAAGTAAAATCTTTAGTATATAGTGCATAGTATAAATTAATGTAAACACTATTAGTTGTTTGTATTGGAAATAAAAATATTTTATATAACAATGCGTAAACGAATTCAAATTATATTATCAATGTAATAATAATAACGAAAAAGAAAAAGTATTTGTTGAAAAATATTTTTCCTTATTCCTGTTAGCTTGAATATTTCATTGACATATTTGGTGTGAATCTGGTGTGAAAATTTCCCAAAAGTTCAAATCCGTCAAAATTTTTACTCTATTTTTAACAATTGTGAAATTAAAGAAGCGGACTGTGCATTAATTATCTTCAAATTTTCGAAAATAAAGTAATCTATTAGCCCCACCAAACTGTTTCGCACTCACAATAGGGGTTAAAAGGTTGCTTCCGGTATTCCCTCTTCAGCCAATATTTCGCCAACAGACTTTCTTCGCGAAACAATACATTGATATAAATTTTATGCTTATCTATTACAAAAAATTCCATGTGTTAACATAAATATGTTTAGTTTAAATAGTTAATCTTTTTTCAGTTTACCAGAATAAAAAAAAAATCGAGAAAAAGTTTATTACACTTAAATATAGTAAAGAACTATTTTCTTTCGCGGATGTGTAATTTCTACAGGCTAATACACACTGTCAAGTTATCCTTTCCCCGAGTATAGTATGGAGAAAAAATACTACAATATCATGACAAAATTACCTAGTATAATTTGATCTACTAAGGAAATGAAAAGTATTTACAGTTCATGCAACTGCTTTTTTCTGGTTGAAATGTCAAATATTAATTTATACTGCACTAATAAGTGTTCCAGTCTATTAAAAATGTGAGACAGAAAGAGATGCTCGTCAAATTGATACTACTGTGTTTTATTATTTTTCATTTCATTTTATACTTGTAATTCTCTGTACTGTATTTTAATATTTTCTTTGTATTTTTTATTGAAATGAAGGCGAAGTAAGGTTCAGATGTAGATAAGGAGATCCTAGTACCAAAAACAAAAATACAATTTGATTAAAGTTCATTAAATTTACGAATGACATCAAATTGCGAAATGTATCTGTCAAAACACACTCAAAGGAGTGTTAAGAATGGAAAGTTACAGAAAATCTACCATTTATCATTAGATGAAAATCATGTATTTTTATGGGATTGTTTTATTAAATTTATACAGAAACCACAGTTAATGAAACCAGATTTAATAAACATTTTAATAAGTATGTATTCCTATTTAAATGAATAAATTTAATGATTTTCCTTAAATTAAATCTAAATTTATCTTTTTCTCTTAATATATAATTGACATTAGAAATATTTTGTTATATAAATAGTTCTAACTCAGTTTTTTATATTTTGTTTCTAGAAATACTCTGAAAGATTAATATACAAGGTTTTGTATTTAATGATTAGAAGAGGTGAACTCCAACATCGTATGCAAAGAAAAATGCTGTACAGAATTAAATAAACAATATAAACAGACTATAACAACTTTTCAGAATAACTCTGGAAAAAATTAAATATTGATAATCATCTTTGTACAAATTCTTCTTCTTCTTCTTTTTTTTTTTTTTCTATTTTAAAAAGCATTGTATATTTTAAACTGTTGCTGTTAATAATCACTGTGTGAAATCAGAAATAATTTTTCTAAAATTTTGGTTTTATGAAGATTTTAACTGTAATATGAAAAAATAAATTTTGTTTTTATGTGAAGCTCAATTTTGAATTTATTGCAAGATATTTTTTATGTATTTGTCAGTTAAATGTATTATGAACAGAATTCTGAATGCAGGAAAAATTTCAAAATAAAACTTGAAATGTACAAAACTCGTCTCCTGATGCTGTTTGCGTGCCAAAGTTTGTTAACAAAACTATTTTTAAATTCATGAAATCAACAAAGGTAGTAGTGAATCAAGGAAGGCTTGCCCGCTTCACTGGTCTCTATATTTAAAGGAAACTTTTCTATATCACTTTATAAACAAAAATAAAATAAAATCATGAAATTGCTCAAAAGCCTGCTTCGGGTCCCTGCTGCCTGCGGGAGCGACCCACTCATTCGCAGATTCTCGGGTGCCTGTCCCTACTGCCTGTGACAATAGCTTACCGGTGGTCTTCCATTTGGATGGTCATCGGATGACAGTATCGAAAAAATTGAAGTAGCAATTTTATATTTGAATCCCAGTTACATATGAACAACACTATATGTGGTGTACATAATATTTCCTATATTTGATTTATTCGTTCAACCATAAAATGACCACAATTTCACACCAAATATAATATTACAGTATGCTATAAACAGCTATGTCTATATTGCATGAGACAATTAATTTTTTGTGGTTATAATAGTAGTTGAGTTAGTTAATAATTGTTGGTATATAGAAAAGTAAATAATTAAATATGTAAATCTGATCACTGTACCAGCCTTAATATAGCTCCCCTTGGCGACTTTTGAATTTTTATCGTAATTTTATACAAAAATACACAATTTATGCGATTATTTTATTTATTTTTTTCTTTTCTTTTTTCCTTCCCTTTCTGTTTTTAAATATTTTATAATTTATTTATATTTTTGATGTGCTACTTGGCTTCAAGTGGCTTTTGCAAAAAATGTCCAATCTATTTCAGCATCAAAATTTTAAAAATTACCCAGGAATATCAATAAGTAAAGCTCTTTAATATAATGCTGAATTAGCTCTCATGCCAAGTGCAATTCATCTGTGCAAAAAACATAATATTTAAACAAAACAAAAAAGAAATAAATCTAAAATCGTGGTATATTAAAAAAGGTTATGTTTTTTTTTTTTTTTTTTTACTCCATCTTTTTATATGCATGAGCAAATTTAATTTTTTTTTTTTTTTTTTTTCATAAGCATATTTCATTTTATGATAAAAAAAAAAAAATAATAATAATAATTCGCAAATTTTTTTGGCAACAATTGAAAATTTAAATGTCCAGTTTTAATGCTTTTACCAGGTTATTATTTTCATATTTTAATTAATTTTAAAAAATCTAATCAAAACTTCGTTACTAATAAGGTATCAAATGAAAGGGGCTTCTGAATCCATTGGGCTAAAAAGCTTATTGATCGGACAATTAGATTTTTTAAACTTAAGTATGAAAATTAGGTGGCAACTTGTGTCCACACACAGTCCAAGGAAATCTCTTAGCCTTTTATATATATATATGTATGTATATATATTTTATATATATATATATGCTATTTATATATTAATAATTTACAAGATTTTTTCAATTAAATAAAAAAAGCACAAAAGTAAATAGGAAGTCAGGATATATTCTAATACTGCAAAAATTTAAAATCATTTTTGGTTACACAATGATCAGATTTAACTCTTTCGGTCCCATGAAAATTAAATTTTCATCTACCTCAGGATCCCGGACAAACGGCCGAGATTTCACCCCCATGGAAGCACAGAGTGGCTTCTTTTTCTATTCATGTGCGTGTCATTTCAACACGCCTTAAGATTAGGGGAAAAGTGGATTATTCTCTGGTCCAGTTTCACTGCAGAGTGCAAATCTTTAGGTTAAGAAAACTCCCTTCCCTATCCCTTCTTGTCACCATAAAGTTAACCCGCCCACTTGTCATCTGCACTGACAACTAACCACAGAAAAATGACCATCGCGAAGATAAAAGAGCGAAAAGGGGGGGATGAACGATCTCAGGTGTTTTAGGGCCGGAATGGGACTGAGAGGTTTCGGCCGTTACGGGAACGAAAGAGTTAAAAAATTAAATTTTCAACAAATATGTAATTTTTTTTTTTTTTTTTTTTTTTTTAAGTGGACAAAACATTTGTGAAAATCACTTTAACTGTTTATTGCTGCAATAATATCAACCTCTATAACAGAATTTGTTGATAGCGATTTTGTTCTAAAATTTTTATAGTTTGTCACCAATATCAAAATACTCAATCTTTTAAATACATATACTGCTTAGCCAAGGATTAAAGATGGGTCATGTGACTTGGAGGTGGGGAGAAAACGAATCTATTCTATAAAATAGGATAGGAGGATCCTGCATAACTTGTTTTGGTGAGAGGATGACTTTTCTCAACCTTTCAGGGTATGTTTCATTCCCTCCGGAATAATCCATTTTTTTGGCAGCATGCCAAAGCCAGTCTTTGAAATCTGACTTAGCAGTAAATAGATGGGTCAATCCAGAGGAAAAAAAAAAAAAAATAGAAGCTCCGTTATAAAAATTTCAACCCCTTTCATATAATTTAAATTCATAAAAATTTCGCTATCAACTATTACACTATTGAAGCACCATATTAAACATTACATAGTGGGACTCTTAAAATAATTGGTTTTACATTTTTTTTTTTTTTTTTTTTCCTTTTTTGCGAAAAGAGGCTCCAAAAATTGAAACCACCTGAATTAATTCCCTGTATATTTTACTTGGATTTTTTTTTCTTGTAACAAAAGGAAAAGAGTATTATCAACTGATGTACAAGTCATATATTTTAATGGCAAAATATAACATTGCTTCTTTTTTTGAGAGAAAACACAGAATTTGAAGCATGATCTACACTGCTATAAAAAGGGTCCGAAGGCTTTTACTAATTATTATTATTATTTTGCATGTGATCCTCTTAAACTGTCATTAAAATGTAATAATTGTAAAAATAAACGTATTGGATTAATTGAAAACAAAATTATGCTTGTAAAAAGGGAATTCAGAATTAAAGCATTCAACCATAAAATATTTCTGTGCTGCTTACAATATTTTTTAAAAGTTATTTTTTGTTCATCAAATATGTAACTGATGCCACTCTTGATTACAAGCCTGTATCAAAATTGCTAACGAGTTTTGATTGCCCCTTTAAGTTAGTTTATATTAAAATTTGAAATTACTCAAATATGATCTTTCTGTTACTTATAAGACTAGAATACTTCAGACTGTATTGAAATTTTGTAGCTCAAGTCTGATAATGACCTTTCCATAAATGATCAGACACTTTTGATTTCAGATTTTTTCCCAATATTTCAAAATGTACTAGATAAATGATCTTGAAACTTCAGGGGTGTAAAGGGTATGTTATAATATACCTCATTTATTCCAATGAAAGTTTCAGGGTTCCCACCAAGTCACTTTTTTTTTTCATTGGTCGGTCACTAAAAGTTACTTTTTTCGGTAAATGGTCACTTAAAGTGGTATTATTTTGATAAAAATACCTATTTTGTCACTTAAGGGCCCTTTTCACTCACCGCCGCCAGAAGCCAAAGCTAATGTTATTCTATGGGAAATTTTTCTTTACAAATAACTTATTAACTAATGCATATTTTTAAATTCTGTTTTCACAGTCTGAAAATTCCCAGCTGTTAAATTGACGGACATTTAAAAAAAAAAAATATTTTTTTATATTTTATTTTGAAGCTGCAAAATACAAATTTTCAATATGTGAAATTTTTTCATTTTGCAATTTCAAAATAAAACATTAAAAATTAAAAAAATACATTTATAAAAAAGGTCCGTCAATTTAACAGTTGGGAATTTTCTGAATGTGAAAACAGAATTTAAAAATATGTATTAGTTAATAAGTTATTTGTAAAGAAAATTTCCCCATAGAATAGCATTGGCTCAGGCTTCCGGCGATGGTAAGTGAAGAGGGCCGTTAATGGTCACTTTATTTTTTTTTTTTTTACATGTGTAATAATTTTAAATATTTAACAAACTTTTCTTCTAATCATTAAGAAATATTACCGTGTCACATGTTCAGTATGCATACTCATAGCCAAAGCATTTGAAATTGAAACTAGAAGCAATGCAAGTGAATAAAAGAAATTCAGCTGTGATTGAAAGGGTGTAGGTCACAGCTTATCACTGGTATCACATGTGCTCCAGCTGTTAGTACTGGACACAAAGAATTCTAAGATTTAATGTCCATTCCATGAATTATAATGACATATGATAGAGAAGTTCAAGTTTTAGTATTCTTGTTTAATCAAAATTATATACTGGTAATTTTCAGTTCACCATCATACTGCCAGTATAGCTATAGGACCATTTGAGATATCGAAAAATCGCAAAATCATTGTATTACCCGTCATTTTCTTGCTTTGTTAGTCCATGTTTATATTATCTCATGAACAAATAGTCATAAAGAAGTCAAACCAGTTTGATTTTAAGCATTCTAATTTGAAAACTTTGTACTTCATAAGTTATTCAAAATTTAAGATTTTCTTAACATGGGACAGTAAGACAAAATTTCGTATAAACATATATTATGGTGATTATTTTCATTGTAACAATATCAGACCAGTTTTGCAATATAATTTATAATAGTGGCATGAACAACATTGACTGTGAACATTATACAGCCTTGAAAACTTTGTAAGGTATTCGAAATTTACAATTTTCTTAACATGGGAGAATAGGGCAAAATTTTTCATAAATGTGAATTAAGTTTATTTTCATCTTGCATAGGTTGAATCAATTTTAAAATATCATTTATGATATTGCTATCAAATTTATTGATTATCAACGTTCTACTTTAAAAGCTTTTATGTTATTTGAAATTAAAATCTTATAGCATGGCAAAATAGGGCAATATTTTACATGAACTTTCTTTATGGAGATTATTACATTGGAAATTGCATGGTGATGCATGAAAACTGAAATACAAAACTGACCCAGGGGTGAAACTTTTCAGGGGCTACCCCTGAATTCAGGGTTTATGAAAATTTTGCTGTCTTTGAATTTCATGTTAAATTACTTTGTTTTTACAGAAATTTCTCATTTTGAATGTTTAATTTGCCTTATAATGTATTATAAAGTCTGTAAATGTTACTTAATATAGGTAGTCACATGATATATCATTAATAAATGTCCCCTATCTGCATGTAAGGAACAGTTTTCAGAGTTTTTGCGAGCTAGGTAGTTTCACCCCTGCTGACCATAATAAAATTAATCTACAAATTAGGTTAATGTAAATGATTGAAGCAGAGGGAAGGTGGCCTAATGGGTTGGGGATTTCAGTCTGCGACCATGCCAAGTGATCAGATTGAATTTATTTTTCTGAATATGAATTTAGTTTGCCCTATAGTAGAAATTCATTAGACCAAATATATGGCAGGGAACTAAACAGTCTACTGTGCTAACTAGTTAAATCTTTTTCATATCAAGAGAAAGATTTCAAAAATTAAAATTCTATTGTATCTGTTTAAAATATCATTAAAAAAGTATAAAAGAGATGAGTCTATTAACTTTCAAAAAATGTATATAATCATGTATTTTTGCCTTAAAATTTTAGCCTCACCAGTGGCTGAAAAGCTCTGTTGTCAAAGCTGAAATGTGGGAAGTGAAAGATTTGGTTCTAAAGTCATATTAACCTATCTGGTCAGAGTTTTCCATGGTTTTCTCGGAAACTTATGAAACCATAAGTATGGGCTAGGATCCCATAAAAGAACCCTCCACTGAGGATATTCCACCCAGGCCTAGGACTCTAGCCTAATCAATCGGCTATGAGCCTCTACTTTTAATTCATTATAAATAGCCAAAAAGCTATGAGTGCAAAACTACCAGTTTTTAAAATTGTAAATAAATATCAGCAAAAGTTAAAAAAAAAAAAAAAAAAAAAAAAAAAAAAAAAAAAAAGTTTCTAAAGTGCTTTTAAGAAAGCAGATATTTAAATATGCTTAAACAAATAAGGTTGTAAATTGAATCATTCATGATATATGGAAACAAAAATTGAGGGTGAAACAAATAAGGTTTTTAAATTTAATCATTCATGATATATGAAAACAAAAATTGGAGATGAAACAAATAAGGATGTAGAATTAAAGACTTTCGATGTCTGAAATACTTTTACAGCAAATGCACAATTGGCATGTTATTGGATTTTGTCAGAGCAGGGTTTGAAAGTTCTTTTTTATTTTACATTTGCATTTCGAAACAGAATTCTCTGCTTTATTTACTATCAAAAATTTGTTAGAGAATTTTTTTATTCACAAACTCTGATAATAAATTAAAAGAAATATACAAATTGTAATAAATAATATATAAATAAAAACTTGAAAACTGCAAAAAATATGAGTAAAACATTGAGCTAAAATATTTTTTACTTCATTTAAAAGGTATATGTAAATCAGAATTAGAGAAAAATGGAAAAATCTTTTACCATCTAAATAATCCTTCACTGTTTTCCTAAAAAAAAAAAGTTTATTTCAGAGTTCGAAATTAGTTGTTAGGCTCATTTTGCGCCTGGAAATTTTAAGTTTGGTAACCATAAAATCATACCCAGTCATCATTTTTGATGCCTGACTTTTAACCAGATTTTTTAAAAAATCAATTTTATCATAATAAATTTTTTATATATATTTCAACTGTTTGTTCCGTTTTAAGTAAATTTTTATTTTTTTAAAAATATAGTTGTATTCATGTTTAACTTTTGTGTTCGTATTTATTATTTAAATAAATAAACTAAGTTTTATCCTGTTATTATGATCCCAATAAAAAATATGCCTGAGAAGAAAATTGTGACAACTAAGAAAAAATAATTAGGTGCCATTGATGCCTGATTTTCACTTTATAATCCTGGTGCATGTTGTCGGAAATATACATATACCGTAAAATTCCAATAAGTACCCCCCCCCCCTCCCCCCTCTGAAATTTGGTATACTTTTAGTTTACTTCTATAAGTAAAATTTCATCAAACATAATGACAGACCTCGGTATTCACACTAGAAAAAAATATTGAGTGTGATTCTCCCACATTAACAAAAAATTTAAGTGGATCTTTCAAATTTAAATAAGAAATTACATAATTTACATTTCACAAATTTCGTTTTAGAGAATTACAATTGCAAATTAAACAATTTTAAAAAAATCAAGGTAAATGTTAAAAATTGAATTTTATTTATTTTCTTTCCCATTTTTGTGGCTAAGGATAGATACTTACTGCTTCAGTATTCAGAATCTAAATTTTCATCAGAAATGCAGAAGAAATTGCTCAGGTTATTACTTAATCTGTTTCAAAATTTATTTTCAATTTCAAGTCCTCAAATAGTGTTTGACAGAAGTGCAGTAACTGGAATAACCAAAATTATTTAATATATAATTATTTCAATTTTTAGCCCTCACATTTCGTAGTTGTTTGTTCATGAAATAAACACTTCATCATACTTGCCAACTTTTCCGGTTTTCCCGGAAGACTTCCGGTTTTTCAACGTATCTTCCGGTCTTCCGGACAGATGATGAAATCTTCCGTTTTTAAAAAAGTCGCGGATATCGTTCGTTTTAAAAAGAAAACCCAAATGTTCTATGAAAACTCCTGATTCCTAATCTTTTTCCATCCATAACATAAATGTCAATATTCATTTCAAACTTGCTTTATGAGATTCTAGAACATGTAAAGAAATAGAATTGTTAAATATTTCTTGCTGATGTAATTATTTTTTGCCCCCCCCCCCCATTTCATTTATCTCCAACTAGTGATCAGCAATCAAATGTTCTGCAGAAGTCTTTTGTTTCCTAATCTTTATTCATCTGCGACATAAATGATAGTATTAATTTTAAACTTCCTTCATTAGATTCTAGAAGTAGAGTTGAAAGAGTTTACTATTTCTTACTCTGTAATTATTTTTGTATTCCCCCCCCCCCCTTCCCCGGATTGTGATCAATGATCAATTCTAGAAACAATAAAGCAATGGAAGTGCTCAATATTTCTCACGTATGTAATTATTTTTAGATCTTTATTGCAGAATTTAATGAATCTCTTTATTTTTCCTCAATTAAATTAAATATTTGTATGTCATATTTATACCAAATGTGTAAACGTGGAAAAAAAATAAAGAATAATTTTTTCAGGTAGGAAAATTTTTTCCAAATCAATTTAAGAAAATTAATGCTCAGTTGGTTTTATGCATGTTTGAAACTGATAATTAACTACTGCTTCTTTTTTTATATGTATGATTAATGTACATACACAAAAATCATATTCCATTTATTTAAAAAATTAGTTATACTTTAACCTAACTGTAAGTTTTTTGTCTATTATTAAATAAATTTCTTACAGATTCTGTTTTCTAGATATTTATATGTTGAAGAGGACTAACTTCATTTAAAACTTTTTTTTTATTCAGTATAATCCATCTATAGTAAAATGTTTTTATAGATTGCTTCTAAATATTAAAGTTGTAAAATTGTATTGTTTATTGTGTATTAAGATAAATAAAAAAAAAAAAAAAAAAAAAAAAATCCCTTTTTTATGAAATCTTCTGGTTTTTCAACAAAAATCTTCCCCTTTTTTATTGAAATTGGTTGGCAAGTATGCTTCATATATCCTCTTAACCCTTTGAGTGCTGAATACTCACGGCCTATGCAGTCCATACGAACAGCACGTGGTTGGCGCTTACGAGTTATCTCATTCTTATCGCGGACGCGCTTTATGCGAGTGTTGCATAGTACACTGATCATTTTTGCCGGGCGCGTATTTGTGTCCATAGTCTATATTAATGACTTTCGCTGGATGCATGTGTGCGTCCATAGCACTCAAAAGGTTAACAAATATTTACAATTAAGAAGTGTTTTGAAATAATTAAATTACTTAATATTTCCATTTTTTTCCCTCTCTTTTATCAAGAAATTCTAGAGAAGTTAAAAAAAAAAAAAAAAAAAAAAAGATGACTACAGGTTTCAAAGTAATTAATATATTACCCAACTGAACTAAAAAATTGATGAAATACTCAATGAGCAATGTGAAAAAACTGGAAGAAAATCCCCTTTATGATATATTTCTTAATAAGATTTTTCAAAATATTGTTCTCGTAATTCATGCAAACCCTGGACCTGATTAATGTGTTATGGTAAAAAAACTGAAAAACAAGAAATTCTGTCATAGAATCTTTGTAATCGAATATATGTAGAATAAGGTGCTTAATTTCGAGTGCATGAAGATTGTCAGAGAACGTTATCATCATCACTAAAATTTAGTTGTATTTATGGTAAAAATATTGGCAGAGAATGAGCGATGGAGAATATTCTTGAACACATACAAAAAAACATTTAAAAGAAAAATAAAACATGGGAGGAGCTTTAATCTGTTTTATCTGGTTGAAGCCAATAAGAGAGATGGAATATTATGTTTTTAATATATCAGTGGATGTTGTCAGATGATGTTGGTGATAATGATTAAAAAAATAACTAAAAATGGATCAAATGAATATGTCTCGGTCTTGAATAAATCTTTCAAGTCAGTAACTTTTATCTGTAAAATTGAAGAGATCATTTATGTATTTATAGAACTCTGTATTCAGTCATTTTCAGAATTTGTCTGCGTTTCACATCATAACTCCAAAAGTTATAATTGAAACGTTATGAAACTTTGACAAAATACTCTAGAGGAGTTGGTTTAGGGATTGAACTATGATAATGAATCTAGCTAAATTATTATTATTATTTTTTTTTTTTTTTTTTTTTTTTTTTTTTTTTGTCGATAGAAGTTATGAACTGTCATGTATATTCATGATTTTTTCAGCATGTAAAAATGTTATCTTCTCTAAAATATTAAATAACATGGTTATAGTTTTGAGAGTTGTTCACTCCCTTAAGTACCTTTCAAAAATCTAAATAATTTCAATAAATAAAATTTACAGAATAAAAATATTTTTATTTAAATTTGACTTATGATGTTTTGTAAAAGTGCTTTTTTCCCCGCAAATTTTATGCATATTTTGAGCATAAATATCAAAATATTTTAAAGTGTGCATATTTTTTTCAGGATATTCACTGTTTTTTTACTATATTCTATCATATATTGCACATAAATAGGCAATTTTTCAATTATTTAAAAAATTACCTCCGACAATAGGCATGCACCTTAAACTTAGCCAAATTTTCAATGTGTTTGGATTTAGATACATTTCCTAGAAATTGGTGAAATGATATCTAAGTTCAGAACTCTATGAAATCATGACTCCTCTCTACAACTTAAGAGAAAGAGATGCCAATATATAAGGGCTTTTAAAAAATTGATTTTTTTCCTCACAAACGTCTGGTTCCCATCTAAATCCATTTTCTTATAGAAACTGGCTTCGACTTACTAGGGAGAGTCACCAACTGTTCAAAAGGTATTTATACATTTTATATATCATTTTAAAGGTCTAACTGTGCTGATTACGAAAACATTAATTTTATTGGCAAATGTGCTCCCAAGCGCGAATTTTTCTAAGTTAAAAGTCGTAAATTGCACACTCTTCAGTAATGTACTTTGCAGACTTCGTATTATAATGAGTTTTGTAATAGATTCTTGTTCTAAATACGACTGTAAATATTATTAGTAAAGTATTTTACTGTTTAATAATTATTTTGTAGCAACATTAAATAGTGAATTATATAAAAAAAAATTAAAACGAAAAAAGTAATAAAAATTAAACAAAGAACTTGCAATTTTTATTGCAATGAATAAAGCTAATACCTTGTATTTATTTCCATTATAAATATTATATTGTAGGTAATAATTATAATTATGAATTTAAGGAATGAGAAATTTTTCCTACTTCTTTTCCCCTATTGCTATGGTAATTACTTTTAATAATATTCACTCATGCAAAACAATAGTCAAAACTTATAGCTTGATTTTAAACCAATTTCAAGCTGATTGCATCAATGACTTCTTTTGTATGCTTTGTACAAAGTGGCTTTCCTGTTGTAAGATCATCTTTTTATTACTTTAAGAGACCTGTTGTTTGAATTTCGAAATGTATCTTGTTTCTGATCAACCTTTCATACATGTGGCATTTAGCACCAGAATCTATTTCAAAACTGATTATAATGATAGAAACTCTGGAAAGTATAGTACTGGAAAGTCTGTAATTTACAAAATTTTAATGGAGAATAACTCACGCTAGGGGGCGCATTTGCCAATAAAATGAATATTTCTGTAATGAGCTCTGTTAGACCTTTAACAAGATATGAAACATGTATAAATACCTTTTGAACAGTTGGAGAACCCTCCCTTGTTAGTCAAATTTTCAGTTCATTCAGAATTCAATTTTATTTATTTCTCTTATAAATTAAAGATAAATTAATTAAAATTTGATTTCTGAAATTGTCAGTGTGAATGTATAGGAGATTTCTTATTCAAATTATTATTAATTTATTTATTTTATTAATTACAATTTCTAAAATGTTTTTTGTATATCCTGTGATTTTTTGACATTTTGATACGGATGCTGAAAAATTGAGGAGTTCTGCATTGCTTGAATAATATTTCATGCATATTAACATGTAAAAGAAAACAAAACTCAGTTAAGAAAGTTAAAAAATTTCTACTAGTTCATAATATTTCATATAAATACAGAAAGTAACGATTATTAAGAATTTAATAAATGAAAATATTTCCTTATAATGCAAGTTTAAAATAAAGCTGAGTTCTCGGATAATATTTAAATACTTGAAATGTTTGACTTTATAGCTATTCTTCCTATTTTAGAGATGAAATTAAATATTGTAAAAAATAGAAATTCATGAACAAAACAACATGAAAAGTAGCCCTGTTAGAATTATAATTAACAAGAAAAGCAGTGTAGGTAAATTCGTAGTCTAAAACAAATTCTTCATTGTAAGGATGCAGAATGAAGTATGATTATGATAGTCAAAAGTCATCAGGGGTTGATCCAGTTTTTAATTTTTGGGCCCATTTATGTGAAAAACAAATTATTTTTGTGAAAATTTATTTATTTTTGTAAAAAAAAAAAAAAAAAACTGTCGCTAGAAACCTTTCATTTTAGCAGTTACTCTATCTAATGATTAATATCAAATTAATAGTATTTTATAAAACAAAAGTGTAGACACTCATTACAAATAATACAGTAAGCATGGAAAAATTTTACAAAAGTATTTTTATAAAACAAAATTTTGTGAAAGGGTTTTTTTAATAAATCTGAATCTTGTGTAGGGACCCATTTTCTGAATTTGAATTTTGTGAAGGGGCCCATTTTAGAGTTTTGAATTTTGTGAAGGGGCAGCAAAAGGGTCCCAATTTTTGCCTGGATCGACCCCTGGTCATGAATAGCACAATACAGTAGGTTCTGAAATGTTGCAGATAATTGTAACTGGATTCATCGGGAGATCTGATGTAACGGCAAAATAGAAATAATAAAGTTAAGAACACCAATATTATGATTATGCTATTGCTACACCTTATTCAGAATGGCCATAAAATAATAGCAACTATCTTTTTTTTTTTCTCAATTTGATTCATTGATTTGTGTTTTAGTCATTGAAGTGAGCAGATGTGTTTTAACTGACTCTTGACTTGTTTATGGGGGATAACTGAGATAGCCTACTATTGAATCCATGACTTTTTCTTTTTAACTCTATTATACTTTTTTTTTTTCTTGTGGAGTTGTTTGAATTGTTTCATGATCTATACAAACTGGACTTCCATCCATGAATGTGTATCGGTAGAAGAATTGATTAAGAGGTTACATAGGTTTTAAAAATTCAATAAATCTATTTTCTTTCTTTCTTTTATAATTTTATCTGATAGTACGATGTGACTAGAATATTTTTCGGAAGTTTCAATTCAATCTGAGTAAAATTCTAGGAGAGAGATTTTTTAACTTTTCATGGAAATTTTTGACATCAGGTTTGTTTCATTCCTACTTAAAACTTTAATCGTTTTTCTGAAAGCACAAATTTTTAATTTGGTGGACATGATTTCTCAAAAAGTAATGCACTAATCTTATTGAAAGTTTGCACATTTCACTGCTTCACAACAGAATTAACTAGCGCTTGAATGAAGAATTCCTCCCCCCCTCCCCCAACACACACAATTGCAACTAATTTTACAAGTTTATATAGGGGGTAAAATGTACCGAGAATTGTACTGTTTTTGCATAAAACTTTGCCAAAACTTCAAATTAAAAATTAAAAAAATCCTTCTCTCAAGCACTAGCTGTACTCATCTGTCAAGATTCTTTTTCTTTAATTTCGGTTAAGGTTATCATGAGTTATCATGTGCACCACTTTTTTGAAGGATATCTGGAAACCAGATTCTACCAGCTGAATTTTCCAAATTTTGTAATGAAAATTTTATTAAATATTTATATGTTATGCTCAAAATTTTGAATAAAGACGTTTACTTATTATATATACATATAAAGAGAAAATATGTTTTATTTATTTTTTTTTCTGACTTTTTGTATCTTGGCAGCATCAAGGTTTGCAGAGAAAGTTACCGCCATCACTGTAATTTAGGAGTATTTACAGTAAAAATATTAGCTTAGAAAAAACAATGAAGAAAAATTTTCTTGTATATATTCCAAAAATAAATAAAAAGGAACAGATTGCATTAAAAATGTGGAAGAAACACTAATCTAATTTGACAGGGTGCATCTAAAAAGAGATTTAGATTATGTTATTAATATGTCATTGGACATTGTCAAATGATGATAATATTTATAATAATAAATAAAATGAGTCAAATTAATATTTCTTGATTTTCAATAAATATTTCAGTTTATTAACGGCTATCTCTGAAATTGAAGAGGTTAGTCATGTTTCTTTAGAGCTATGAATTTAGTCATTTTTTTCAAAGATCTACTGGAATTTGTCTAAATTTCACACAAGCTGAAAATTCAGCTAAATCCGAACAAGTCTGTTAAGGGGATTGAATATCTTGGCAGAAACAATTTCGTATTATTATTATACAATTATTTTTTCAACATTTGTCATCGCTGTGGCACAGAGGGAGCATGTTGAATTTCAGACTTAAATTTTCAGGAAATCATTGAGATAAATCTCGATGTTAAATAAATGAGGGAGAAAAAAGATGCGGAAGTTTTTTTTTTTTTTTTTCCCTTTACAAAGTTACATTGTTTCTGTTGATATCTCCATTTCCTTTTGGAAACTCGTTTGGATTTATCGAAATTTTCTGTTTGTTTGGACATAGATATAATTCTAGTAAATGTTTGAAAAAATTACTGAGTTCTATGAAAACATGTCTGATTTTCTTCTATTTCAGAGGCAGAGATATGACAAAATGTGATAGATTAATATTTTTCCAACTTAAGTTGTTTTCATCTCCCTTTCTTGCTTGTTTGAATTTAGCTGAACTTTTAGTTTGTATTTAAACTTCCATCACATTGTTGAGTAAATGACTATAAATCCAGAGTTCTATTCTATGAAAACATGTCTCTTTGATTTCATGGAAAGAAGTAAATGAACTAGGAAAGAAGGCGAATACTATTAAAAATGGTAAAAAAGAGTTCTCTATTGTATTTTTGTTTGACTTACAAGGGAGGGTCACCAACTGTTCAAAAGGTATTTATACATATTATATATCATCTGAAAGGTCTTACTGAGCTGATAATGAAAATATCTATCTTATCGGCTAATGCGCCCCCGAGCGCGAGTTATTCCCAATTAAAATTTTTAAATTGCAGATTCTTTAATAATGTACTTCGTATAATTTCTATCATTATAATCAGCTTCATAAAAGATTCTCATTCTAAAAACCATTGTATATATTATTAGTAAAAGTCGCCTGTATATTGTTGTGGTTAGCGTTCCTATCTCCATAGGGCCGGGTTTGAATCCTAGACAAAGCATGGATTTCTTATCCCTGTAAGTGGTGGCGATGGCCGCCCATTGGGTACTCCTTCAGAAATGGTTATCAGTTCAGCGACCGCACAGTCAATGCTCATTGCAAGTACTGCACCATTGAAAAATAAATAAATAAATATACATGTTATTTTATATATGTATATTATTATGTGTAAAGTATTTTACTGTTTAATAATTACTTTGTCTCAACAATAAATATATACATGCTAAACAGTATGAAATGTATTAAAAAGGAAAAATAAAAAAAAAGCAATTAAAGTAAAAAAGAAACTATTGTAATTTTTATAGTATCGAAGAAAACTATTACTTTTATATATTCATTTTCATTTTGTAGGTAATAATATAATTATTGTTTTTTTAAAAGTAGAAATTTATTTTTCAGCTTATTTCCTCCCTTCATTACTATGTTAGTGCATTCCTTCTATTCTTCCCCCATTCAATGTCAATATCCAAAATATTGATTATGTCGATGTGCAGGAAAATCTTTCTGATTGTAAATATTTTACACATGGCTACATATATAAAGTATTGGATTAAAAATTTAATGCTGTCACAAAATAATTATAACACATAATAAAATAATTTTCTAACAATATAAATAGTCATAATTAGCACAAGAATCTGTTAAAAAATTGATTCTAATGATAGAAATTCTTAGAGCCTGCAATTTACAAACTTTAATTGAAAGAGAATAAATAACTCATGCTAGGAGCCGCATTTGCCGATAAGACGGATATTTTCGTTATCAGCTCAGTTAGACCTTTAAGATGATATATAACATGTTAAAATACCTTTTCCACAGTTGGTGACCCTCCCTTGTTAGTTGAATTTTCAGTTGGTTAAAATTTAGATAAAATTTCAAGAAATCATTGAAAAAATGATTAAAGTCCAGAACTTTACAAAAACATGACTGTTCTCTGCAACTTTAGAGACAGAAGTGAATGAGAGAGATGGCAATATATGTAAGGGTCATAAATGATAAACAAATAAAATAACTCCTCCCTTTCCTCACTAATTTATGTCTCTGTCTTAATCTCCATTTTCCTATAAAAACTGACCTGGACTTAGTCGAATTTTCAATTAGTTTGGAATTGTAATTTTATTTATTTCCCATATAAATTTATTGAAATTATCAATTTACCATATAAATGTATCAAAATATTAAAATTTCATATTTGAAATATTGGTAGAAATGTATAGGGTAATTTTTCATTCAAATTAAGTTTTTTTTTTTTTTTTTTTTTTTTAAGTCTTAGTATGTTTATTTTATCAACACAATTTTCTCAGTGTTTTGTTTTGTTTATCCCATTGTATGTTGACATTCTGTTATAAAAAGGAGGCTGAAAAATAAAACGGTTCTTTATTGTCTCAATAATATTCAGTGTATGTTAACATATAAAAATGACAAACTCAGTTAAGAAAGTTCAATTTTTTTTTATTAGCACACAGTATTTCATATAAATAAAGAATATATTAACTAATATAAATTAAATAAATGAAAATATATCCTTACTGTAATGCAAGTTTAAAATAAAGCCGAGGTCTTGGATGATGTTTAATTCCATGCTTTTAAACATTTGATGTGTTCAACTTTATAGTTAATCTTCTTATTTTGAAGATGTGGTTAATAGAGATGTTTTGCAACCAACATAAATTCACAAACAAGACAACATGAAATGTAGAATTATAAGTAACAAGAAAAGCAGCATAAAGTAAATCTGAAACCCAAACAAATCGCTCATTGGTCAAGGTAAGAAGGCAAAATGAAGTGCGGTTGTGATTATCAAAATTCTGTTGAATAGCATAATGCAGTGGATTTTGACAATGTTGCAGATAATTGTAAGTGGATCCATTGAGATCTTTGAAGAGAAGGCAAAATAAAAAAAATTAAAGTTAAGAATAGCATTGTTATGTTTTATCTAATACTACACATGCCTTTATGTAATCAAAAACCTGATCATAAGAAATAAATAAAATAATATATATATATATATATATATATGCTAAACGAGATAGTAAAAAAACAGATTTAATCTTTTCTAAAAGTGCCATTATTAAACTCATTTCAGATCTACAGACTAATTACTTATCTAACTATAACTGGTTCATTATTCGAAAATTTATTTTTGCAATTAAAAAGAAATACTTAGTAAACTTTCTGAATGTCTTTCAAAGCCAATCCTATAATAAACATTTTTCAGACATTTTTTATGATATTATAATGTACAAAATCAAACAATTTAATTTAAAAGTTAATAAAAAGCCCAACAAATTTAAAACAAATACTCAATTAATTGTGAATTTTACAAATCAAATATTGAACAGTATTAACATTACGTCTATCATTAATGACAAAGACTGTTTGTTTCCGATTAAAGATTTAAATCTATCTCGTACCTTCAAATATCCTCTTCCTCTTGGCAGAAAGATATTCAATTATAATTCTGTATCTAAGTCTACCTCTTTTACTAACACTGTAACCTGTAAATGCAATGATCCTTCTTTCTCAAAATTTATTGACAGAGACCATAGACACATTATCACGGGTAATCTCAATATTATTGATAATTATCAATTAAAAAAATTCATGAAATTTGGCACCAAATTTAGACTTCCAGTTAAAACTAGCATTCCACAAATCTTTCAACAGTTTTCTTATGACCTAGATTTATTTATTTATAAAATATCTATTACTCATAATAAACCTATTGCCTACTTCACTCAATGGAAAGTTTTAGTGTTACAAAAAATCAAAAATGCATTATTTATCAATTCTTCAAATCTGGTGTTATTTAAAAAATCTGTACTTCTTAACTCAATCAAATCACTACAGGATGACTTTGTGATCACTTATGTTGACAAATCACCTAATAATTATGCCATTATTTGTAAATCCTACTATCTCTCTATTTTAAACTCTTCAATCAATAATAGTAACATCTTCAGTTTAACTAATAATAACCTTATTATTAATAACCGAAAAATACATAATTACTATAAACTACTTCAACTTCCCTTCAATAACTTTAATTATCCTTATATAGTTCTCATACCTAAGTTTCACAAATCTCCAATTAAATTTCGCACTGTCACTGTTGGGTGTAACACTTATAACAACAATGCTAATAAAGCTCTACTGGATATTCTAAAACAAATTTACAAATGTACTTGCAAAGTTGATAATTTACACTGTCTTAAAAATAGCTTTCAATTAATTCAATACATAAAATCGCTCGATTCAATAGATAATATTATGACTTTTGACTTTCAAGATCTTTTCAATAATATTGAGTTATCAGATCTTAGTAATATCATTTACAGTTTTTTTCAAGAATATAAAGCTCAAATTAATCTTCCTTACAATTTTAAAGCAGAAAAATTTAAAACTCTTCTTAACTTTGTTATCCATAATAATTATATCTTCCACAACAACGCTATCTATTTGCAACAATTAGGCATCCCACAAGGAGGTTGTAGCTCCAGTATTTTGGCAGATCTCTATCTTTATTATTATGAAAAGCAAATTTGCAATGATGATGTTCGATTTTATCGTTACATCGATGATATTATTGTATTTTATCTCAACAAGAACTCACAAAATGGCTTTTCCTTCAATTATCCACCTAATTTAAAGCTAACTCAAAATACTCTGACTAATAAATCAATTAACTTTTTAGATCTCAAAATAATCATCGATGGTAATAAACTTTACACAGATATCTATGACAAACGGCAAGATTTTTGTTTTAATGTCAACTTATTTACACATTTTAATTCATGTCTGCATCTTTCGGTATTTAGAAACATCATCATTAACCATTTATTTCGAATTAATAATTTATGCTCTGCAAAGTTTAAAAACAAGAATATTAATAAACTGATCACAGCCACTGCTAAAATGGGTTTTCCTAAAAACTTTGTATTTTCTATTTTATATCCTTAACCATGTCTCTGTCAGTACAAAAAAAAAGCTGTGTACACTCTTGTGTATATTAACAAAAAAATTATAAAATAATAAAAGACAATAAAAAAGGTGGCGGTTGGGTGGGCAGATGTTTGATTACGGAGGTGGGGTGGTGTTGTAAGGCTGGATGGTTGGGTGGGTTTGTGAAAATAAATTTAAAAAAAAAAAATTAGAAGGCTTGTTGCATTTGCTTTGTATTGCTTTGCATTTGCTATGCAAACTTTCATTTTCCAATAAAATTTCAGATTTTTCCTTTTTGAGTTGTCAACTATATTTAATGTTCTAATTATACTGTTAAACACAATGTGATCAATCGGTGAATTTCATTGTGGCTTCGTGGTTTCATTGTTGTTCATCTGCTTTGAAATTTTGCATTTTTAAAATCCATATGGTTCCTGTTCTGGTTGTGGCAGGCTGGGGGAGTGTTGCCGGCGTAAAACTAGTGTAACCCCACAGGCAAGTCACAAGTCTTGCCGCCTGCCTCCTTCTTCCTATCTTGTGTTTCTTGGGTTGTTTTTTCATTAATTTTGATAAGTTTATGGTTTTAAGTTAAGATTTGTTGTTTTACTTTATTGATTCGTTTGTTTTGCAGACTGTTAATTAATAGATCTGGTTTCTTTACATTAATGTATTTCATCCACTGATGATTTTTTTTTTTTTTATCTTATTGGTCATTGGTGTTTCAGTGATCTTGTATCTGTTGCTTGGCTTCTACTATGCTTAATAGATCATCTTTATTATGTATATATATATATATATAGAGAGAGAGAGAGAGAGAGGGGGGAGTGGGGTTTAAAATTAAATAAAAATTTCCAGTGGCAGCTCGTGCACCGAAAATAGGTGAAGAGGCACACTGTATTTTACATCATATTCATTTATAGAATATAAATTTACATTTAAATAAGTATTTTTAGTTAATTTTAGTTAAGACCATGCTTAATAAAAATTATGCATTAAAAATACTTAAATATTATTTTTGAGCTCTTCACCTATTTTTGGTTCACGAGCCGCCACTGAAAATTTCCTTCATTTGTATTTTAGCTACTAAAATGAGTAGATGTGTTTTCACTTAGCTCTTGATTTGCCCCACCCCCACTCTTTATTCAACTTCCAATGTATTTGAATTGGAATAACCTGCTACTTTAATCCATACCATGATATCTGGTACAAATTTATTGGGTAAAATTTTGGAATTGTTTCATGATCCATACAGACTAGACTTTCAATTATGAATATGTGTAATAGTAAATTTGTTTGTATGAAATTAAGGAACAAAACCTACATTTTACCTTTGATGCTTTGTTTTCCATTTACCATTCAACAAATTCTGTATCTGAAAATCCATTATTCCTGAATTTTCATTTAGTTAAAAATTATCTCTTTGAACTACATTTCATATATGAAATTTAAAGCATCTCTGTAAAATTAAATTTTTATATTTCATTTTTTTTTAAGACATGACTGATTCTTTGGATATCTTTAAGAACACAATTTAAATATTCAAGATTAAAACACTTTATTTAATTACTTTTTTTTTTTTTTTACTTGAACAAATTACATCCAGTAGAATGATCCAATCAGCGAAAAATCTTGTTTAAGAAATAGTCGATTCTTAAACCAAAAGTTTCAGAATTTTTTATAATATTGTTTCTAGCAAGTTCACATTTACAGACAGAAAATAAAATATATCTGTCTGTCTATAAATGTGACCAGCTAATTAAAGTATCTTTTTGCTTTCAAGTTCAACTGAAAATAATAAAATCTGCAAAATAAAATTTTTTAATTTATGTATTAAAAAAGTCACACTATTAAGTACGAATAAAAGTGAGTACATAAAAAAAAAAAAAAAAAAAAAAAAAAAACTCATAAAAAGTTTAGTAATTCTGAATATAAACTACAAATTATTTCTTCTATGCATAAAAACAGTTTTAATTATAAAGTCCTTAATTCAATATTTATTTATTTTTATTTTTTAAATAAACTCAGGGAAAAGTTTTTAAATGTACAGAAATTTTGCTCTACATGTAGTTTTCTGCAGTTGGGATTTTCTAGATAATTTCAAACTCCAAAACCTCCTCTTAGTATAAGAAATGTGTATAAGTGTTATTAGTTTTCATAGTTTTAAAATTTTTGCTTATCAAATGCTTTGCAAAAATAATTAGATCTAACTTTTACTTGATTTCTAACAATTTTGAAATATATAAAAACTAAAATACGAAAAATAAAATAATCTGTCATTTCATTATCAATAACTAATCATCAGATAAGCAATAAAAAATAGTATTGTTATAAAATATTTTGTATTGAAAATTTGTTAAATAATAGAATTTTACATTAGTTTTATTTTATTTAACTCTTTCTAAGTGGGTACCCAAATTTTTATAGTAATTTTTAGCAATTAATTTAGCATTTAAATTACAAATTATAATTAAAAATAGTAGTGAATTTTCAAAAACTTAAACTTTTATTGATATAAATGTATATATATATGTATATATCTTCTTCCGTTTTAATAAATACTTGAAAAAAATTATAAAAAATAAATAAAATAAAAATAAATAAATAAAGATGTATCTTTCTACAGTTTTAAAGCTTTAACTTTTTAAATTAAGTTTCAAAAAATAAAATAATAGAAGTTCATATAAATCAAGCAATCCAAAAAATATATAGAAGCAAGTATATATCTTTTTAAATTTAAATCTTCTTCCAGTGATAAGAAATATTTAAAATATAATAAACTGAATTTACATACATCTGATATATAAAAAATAAAAAAATAAAAGAATATTTTAATAATAATAATATAAACATATTAGATGATTTTCGATCATTTGTAATTCAATATATAAAGCTCAACTAATTTCATAATACAGTTTTCTTTCAAAATATGAAAATACAATTCATATAAGTTCATTTAATACAAACAGTCAAAAAAGATATAAAATAATGGCAAGCTCCATTTATGTATTTTTCCATTGCTAATAACTATTTCAAGAATAATGTTAAAATGAAATGGATTTAATCATTTAAATACCTCCATTTATTATTTTCTAGTATTATAAAATTGTTGTTGTTTTTTCAAGATATTTTAGTAATAATAATTCTAAAATAAACATATTCATATATATTTTTTCTTTTTTAATATTTATTTATTTGATTAAAAAGGAACTCAATTTATTTCTTACACAGCTTTCTTTTTAAACTTAGTTATTAAAGAAAAATAGAATCAAAAATACTATAATTCAAGCAATCCTAAAATATAACAGTAAGGAAGTCTCTAAATTTTTATATTCTTCCACTGACTTTTAAATATTGCTGCAGTAATATATCTTTTAATTATTTAAATGTTTTCTTTGACTAATTCCTAGCACCAAAAAGAACAATTTTTGGGTATTAAAATAATAGTAATATTAATAAAAAGAATTACTTAAATTATTGTCTCTTTCTTTTAACCGAATATCAAAGCAAAAATTATTTCATATCTTTTTCCTTTCTTTTCTTTCTTTCTTTTTTTTTCTTCCTCTCTAAGTAAATAATAATAATAATAATAATAAAGTTATTATAAGTTCTGATAATACAAACCACCCAGAATATATATATATATATATATATATATATATGCCTTAACAGAGATAACCTTGTTGAATGTATCTTCTTAGATTGATAATAAATATATCAAAAATATTGTTTTAAAAAATAGTTTTAATAATTTAATTCCCTTCATTTATGGAATTACTAATGTAAGTTCGTGTAATTCAAGCAATTTTCAAATTTATATCCCTTTCCAATGAGAATAAATCTCTATATATTAAAAAAAAGTTACTGTCACTGGCGTCAAATTTTTTTGTCTGCGACAGCATCTTCTAGCGGAGGGCAGGGTCCATCGTGTCATGAGAGGTATCAATGTGTTCCGAATACTCCAAGGAAGACATTTCAGCTGCTTAGAAATTTCTATCATTTTAATTAAAGAAGTTATCAACTAAAAACGACAAGTTTATGAAGGTACTCTATTTGCCATTTTGAAAAAAGTTTCTCCCAGTGATGTTGTTCTTCGGTCATGAAGTCATTTTACACGGGAAAATTAAAATATGATCCATGGTTGTATGTAGGTAAGTAGGTAGGTAGGCAGGTAGGTTGGATTTAACGTCGCACCAGTACTGCACTATGGGTAATTGGCGACTGCCTGGGACGCACCCCTAGAGATGTTCCGGAGACATGTCATTACAATTTTGATCCTTCACGGAGGAGATGATCACCCGCTCTTGTGATCCCCAGAGGTATAGTATGGATGGGAATATGGAGGACTTTGCGGCCGCGACAGATTTTACGTGCACCAGCCACCATTAGTGAACACGGCGGTCTTTGGCCGGCTCAAGTATCGAATCAGCAATCTTCCAATTACGTGCTCGGCGCTTTACCGACTAGGGTGCCGCGGTCCGAAACCATAGATGTAAAAAAGAAAGAAAAAAAAATATCAACTTTTTTTCTCTACTTTTAGAAAATTAATTTTCTTACACGGGAAAATTAAAATATAATCCCTGGTTGTAGGTAGGTAGATAATTAGGTAGGTTGTGTTTGACGTCGCACCATTACTGCGCTATGGATAATTGGCGACGGTCTGGGACGCACCCCTACGGATGTTCCTGAGACATGCAACCACATTTTTGGTCCTGCACGAAGGAGATGGCTCCTTCGCTTCGGTGGACCCCAGAGGTATAATTTTGATGGGAACATGGAGGATATTGCGGCCACGACATATTTTACGTGCACCAGCCACCATTAGTGTACACGACGGGCTTTAGCCGGTTCGAGAACCGAACTAGCAATCTTCCAATTACGAGCTCGGCGCTCTACCGACAGGGATACCGCGGTCCGGATCTAAGGTTGCAAAAAAGAAATAAAAAGGGTCATATACTAAAACTGTAATGCAAAATGGTCTAGATATTATGAATTTCTTTCTATTAAATAAATAAATATATATATATATTATATAATTTCAATTTGACATTGAATATGAGGATTTCCAAAAAATTTTTCCTGCTTTTGTCTTGTTATATGCACTTTTAATATTCCTTTTAGGTGAAAGAAAGCAGCGAATAGGCGGGCAGACCTCTGCATGTGTTAATAAGTAAAGTGAGTCGGGGAAGGAGGCGAAGCCTCCCTCGGGTGTTGGTGAGCGGAGCGAGCAGGGGGCAGAGCCTCCTAGTATATTAAAATATAATAATTTAAATAATTTACATACCTCTAAAATAAAACAGCTATTCTTTTGAATATTTTAATAATAACAATAATTATAACAAGCATACTAGATGATTTTTCCTCCTTTTTAATTTGATATACTAAGTTCAAGTTATTTCATTATACATTTTTCTTTTTTAATGAAGTTATAAAAATTAATATAAGTTTGTTTAATACAAATAATCCAAAAAATATATAGAATGAAATAAATATCAGGTTAAATTTATATATTCCTCAACTGATAATAAATATTTCAAACATGTTGCTAAAATATAATAGCTTTAATTATTTACATGCCTTCATTTACTAACTTCTATTAAATGAAGGTAGATACAAAACAGACTAGATATTATAAACTATACCTGATATAAACGGTTATTTTCGGGGTATTTTAATAATAGTTAAATAGATATATTCAGGTAATTTTTACTCTATTTTAGTTGAATACACAAAGCTCGCAATTATTTATATAAATTAGTATAATTCAAACAATTCTAAAAGATATAGAAGTAAGAAAGTCTTTTTAAATTTATATAGTCTTCAAGTCTTCCACTGAAAATTATTTTTAAAATATTGTTAAAATAATGTACTTTTAATTATTTAAGTAATTCTGCTATCAAAAACAGCAATTTTCCGATACTTAGTTAATAAAAATATTTACAAGAAACTTGTTTAGACTATTATCTTTCCCTTTTAACTAAATATACGAAGCAAAAAATATTTCATAAATGTTTTCTTTTTCAAGTAAGTAATGATAATAATAATAAAAGTTAATACAATTTTTTATAATAAAATTAATACAAAAGATATATTTTTTCTATAATAGAGATTTTTACTTTCCGAACACTATAGTGAGGAAAGTATTGTAATCATGTCAAAAATCCGAATTCGAGATTTTGATGTTTCTATAGGTTTTGAGGTCCCGTGAGTCCGTTTTCACTATTCTTACGATGATGTATGTATGTGTGTATGTGTGTATGTATGTGTGTATGTCTGTGAGTGAACACGCTAGCGTCTAAACGCTTTGTTCGATTAACCTGAAAGTTGGTACGCATATTGTAAGTCACCATAGTACGAACCCTATAGATTTTGGTGAATCTAGCACTTATAGTTTTTTTACAGGGACACAAAGAAAAATTCTTTATCATTATGGCCTATGGGAGCAAAATCTTAAAAGTGCGATAGCATCTAAACGCCTTATTCAATTGAGCAAAAAATTTATACACATATTATAGGTTACAAATACTCAATCTGTATAGATTTTGGAGAATCTAGCACTTATAGGTTTTTTACAGGGACACAAAGAAAAATTCTTTATCATTATGCCTATGGGGCCAAATTTTTTAAAGTGTGATAGCGTCTAAACGCCTTATTAATCTGAGCAAAAAATTTGTACACATGTTATAGATCACAGTTGAACTAACTGTATAGATTTTGGTGAATCTAGCGCTTACGGTTTTTTTACAGGGACACAAAGAAAAATTCTTTATCATTATGACCTATGGGACCAAATTTTCAAAAGTGCGATAGCATCTAAACGCCTTATTCAATTGAGCTGAAAATTTATATGAGTATTATAAATCACTGTTGCACTAACTATATGCATTTTGGTGAATCTAGCATTTATAGGTTTTTAGAGGGACACAACGAAAAATTCTTTATCATTATGATCTATGGGCTCAAAGTTCAGTAGCGTTAAATAAAACATCATGTAATAGATGGAGAAAAATACTCAAACACTCTATTATGGTTTTCTCTCTTTTGTTTGTTTAACTCCTCTTTCTTTTCTTTATCTACAAAACTGTTAATTACTCAATGTTCGGAAAGTCGAGTGGAGTCACTCCAGATTTTTTTTTCTAATTATGTCGTCTTTAACTGATAATAAATACATTTAAAAAAAAAAAAATCATATATTTAAATAATAGCTGTAGTTATTTTAATACCTTCACTTACAAACGTCTAGTATTATAAACAGCTATTTTAATGTTATTTTGATAATAATAATGATATACTTATTTAAATGATTTCCCCCTCTTTGAAACTGAATAGGCACACAAAAGAAATAAATTAAAACCCCTCTATTATACAGTTTTAAAAATTTAACTTTTTGATGTAAAATTTAAAATATATAATTAATACAAGTTCTTGTATATACACATATATATATATAAGCAATGATATACCTTTCTAAATTTATATCATCTTACAATGACAATAATTATTTAAAATATTTTTTAAAAAGTCACTTGGTTATACAGTTTCAAAGATTTAACTTTTTAAAGTAAGTTTTAAAAAACAGAATTAATGTAACTTCATATAATTCAAATAATCCCTAAAATTATAGAAGCTAGGATATACTTTTTAAAATTTATATCATCTTCAAATGATAACAAACATTTAAACACATTAAAATATAATAAAATATTTATACCTTTAATATTACAAAAAACTGTTGTTTGGAGGGTTTAATAATAATAATAATAATAATAATAATAATAATAATAAGCATATGAGATGATTTTATCTTCATTTAAATTCAGTGTACAAACTCAAATTATTTCATAATACAGATTTCTTTAAAAAAAAATAAGTTATAAAGATATAATTAATGTGGAAAGCAGGATTTCAATAGTAATAATTCATTAAACACACCGGATTAATATCTAATATAGAAGAGATAAAAAAAAGATGGGTTTTTTATTCGAAACAGTACCAGATAGACGCATTTGGCTAATTATAGCACAATACTACTCTTAATAAAAATCACAACTGACAGCTGATTTGCTGCTACTTACATTAAAATCTATAAAACGCTCTATTTTTTAATTATTTACATCTCACGCTTTCTTAGTGCGGCATGCGCTTGAGATTGTAAAAAAAAAAAAAAAAAAAAAAAAAAGTCAGTCATGTTATAATAAAATTTAGGAGTTTGTGCTTGAATTAGCTTCCATCCACTCCCACATCCAAAGTTCTTTAATGCAAACAATCTAATATATATATATATATACTAGCTGACCCGACAAACGTTGTTTTGTCATATAAATTATTTCTAGAGAATATTTTGCTAGAAAAAAATAACTAACTTATTGTAAGTATGTAAGGATGTGGTATATAAGTGGAAGATGTATGGAGCGCTGTGAACGGTGAAAGAATATAAAAATAACAAAACACCAATCATTTATCTTTTTAATTTATTAAAATTGATTCTTTAAAATTATATACATATCGCTACTTATAATAATATTGCTAAAAAACAATATCAATCCCTTAATGCAACAGAGTGTACAATATTTTTTGTTATCCCATCTTTCGCCAATACAAACAAACTGGATGGTTTGCCCACTCAAGAGCCACGTATAATTGTCCGTGTGAAAACCATGATGTGCTCAAATCTAAGCCACAGACAGACATCGTTTGGCCCTGAGACTTATTGATAGTCATTGCAAATGCCAATCTAATTGGAAATTGAGGGCGTTTAAATTGAATTGGCACATCTGTGGGTATAATAGGGATTCGCAGTAGTAATATATTTTCACCTCGGAATTTGTCATTTAAAATGATGGCTTCGATAACATTTTTCATTAATTTTTTTTATGACTAATCGCGTGCCGTTGCACAACCGTTGTGGGTTCAAATTACGAAGCAAAATAACCGGAGATCCAACCTTCAGTTGTAAAATATGCGGTGGCATGCCTGGTAAATCCAATGAGTTTAAAAACTTTGTTGGATAATTTACAGCTTCGGTGGCATCGCAAACTGTATCATTAGATTTGTATGACACCAAGTCTCCTGGTAACAAATGTTGTATCTTGAGATTCAATTCGTTGACGTCCACATTTTTTGCTGCTAAAATTGCTCTTTCTGCCAGCCACTCATGATTTGTGTATCGTCTGTGTACATCGGGAAATATCTGGTCAATAAGAGCATCTTGAGAATCAATGATTGTGCAGAAATCGGCCGGTAATTTTATGCATCCAGTTTCATCTGTAGTAACTTTTCCATCGCCGATATCTAACAATTGTTTTGAGAATGTTTTAGCGGATGGATCTTGAAGCTTTTGAAAGCACAAATTTACTTTCAGTTGTACTTTTTCAACATTACGCCACAATGACGATGATTTTAAGCACGCGTTGATCTCATCAGCGTATGTTGAACGCGGGATAACGGGAAGTGGTTGTCTGAAATCACCTGAAAAGAGTAACAGAGTGCCGCCAAATAGTTTGTCGTTGTTTTTTATATCTTTCAATGTCCTGTTCGACGCCTCAATCGAATGTTTGTGTGCCATAGTGCATTCATCCCAGATAAGAATTTTACACTATTTCAGCACTGTGGCCATGGACGATTGTTTTTTTATGTTGCAAACTGCGTCTGGGTTATTTTGAATATTTAGTGGCAGTTTAAATAATGAATGAGCTGTTCTGCCTCCATCCAATAAAGTTGCCGCAATGCCAGATGATGCAACAGCCAATGCGATGCCATTATTTGATCGTATTTCTGCGAGAATTAGCGAAATAAGGAATGTTTTGCCAGTTCCACCTGGTGCACCCAAAAAAAAAGAAAAAAAAAAAAAAAGAATCCACCTTGTCCTGCCAAAACTGCGAGCATGATGCGGTCGTAAATGGTTCTTTGTTCTTCATTCATTAGTGGGACATTGCGAGCAACAATCGCTGCCATTTCTACAGTATTGTATTGTAGTTCACGATTCAATTCAGTGCTTATTAAATCAGATGCATTTCGATTTGTTGAATGCATACCGAAATGACTGAGTGGTAAGTTGGCAATGATAATGCAAAGATCTTCAATAGCAATCAATGCTTCATTGTACATAGCGTCACTGAATACTATCGTTAGATCGTTGCACCGTGAACGATGTTGATGCAATATATCATCAGTCATTGAATCTTTGTGATTATCCCGTAATGTCTCTGCTCGGGCCGGGAAACATGTAGTCAACACTATAGCGAATAGTAGACGAATTTGTTTTGCTGTACAGTTCAGTCCTACTTCAGCAAGCATACACTCCCACTGGTTGTCGTCTTCCAGCAAGCCGAGTGCAAGGCATGCATCTTTATACGTTGGATACTGTTGTCCATTCACTTTACGTAAATCTTGAAATGACAAAGGGCCGATGACATTAACCAATAACAGTCGAAGATAAAAGCACTCAGTCTTCCCTGGATTGACTGTAAATACTCGTCCCAAGGTGTTTGATTTGAGTAAACCGGGACATGCATCAATCGGCGTGCCTTGCTTGCGGGGCATCCATTTTTTTTGTTGGAGTCCATGTGAAATAGCGTGGTACTTCTAAATAGAGTAATGTCCGTGCAAAAGCACCAAAAGCATCCGCACGATTACACAATTCAAAAAATTCGGTGAGTGTAGTTTTTGGTGGATTTATAGCACGATCAATCGCTGTCTCGCTCGTGAAATATACGCGCTGGCCATTTTCAAGATGGACGGCTAAATGAAGAACTGCTGGATCCCGTTCATGAATTGGGAAACCAAAGATACGCCAAACAGCTTCATTGGAGCTGACGTACCGGCCAATTTGATAAAGTGTTATTTCATCGTTGTTATTCACCGGAGGAGCATTCACATTGGTATTTTCAACTCGAAATACAGCCATATCACTGCCTTTATTCACATACTTGCAAATGTATTTGATGCTCTTCACTGAACTGCAGAACTGAACATTAATAGGAGCACCAAAAATAAATTAAAAAAACTGGCGTACAGACAATAGCAAGAAATTCAAACTTCTTCACACACCATAAATTTTAAATCAGCACAACCGGTTTCGAAAGGACGTAGCCTTTCTTCATCAGGTGCAAACACGTGCAACTGCCTTGGAGGCAAAAGCAAGACTGAAAGCAGGACAAAATCCAGATTCCACTTTGCTGGCTACAGCCTGGAAAAATTTGTTTAATTCAATTAAATAATTTCCTTCATTATGTTTATAACATCATATTAGTTATAATAAAATAATTCTAATTTAAATAAAAATAATAATAATTAATGGATAAATTTTATTAAATTTACTTATTAGTTTAATATCATTGAAAAAAAAAATAATAATTGTTTACTCCTTTACTTCCTCCTCATTTTGTGGTGTGTGTGTACGTGTGTTCCTCTCTGATTGGTCCTGTCCTGCATGTTGCTTCCTATTGGTTGTTTGTGTTGCTCCTCCCCCTCTGGATTTTGTCCTGCTTTCAGTCTTGCTTTTGCCTCCAAGGCAGTTGCACGTGTTTGCACCTGATGAAGAAAGGCTACGTCCTTTCGAAACCGGTTGTGCTGATTTAAAATTTATGGTGTGTGAAGAAGTTTGAATTTCTTGCTATTAATATGAGCATTGAATGTTTTGCTCAGCAGAGGCGAATATGGGACCACCCAACGGTTATCAATGTCATTATCTATGTTGTTGACATAGATGACCGCCATAGATGATAAGATTGTCCGCCATTATCGGGATTTCTTCGACGATATATTGGATATCCGTCAACATTTGTGATCGTGAAATTTTTCGGAAAACTTTTAGTACATTTTCCATCTGCACAAATAATAATGGCCTAAAAATTCATTTTTCATTTTAACATAAAATAACTCCGTCGGATATTGACGAATTTTTTAAAAGAATATACCATTTTAACTAATTTTAACATTTTAACAATATTAACGTTGAAAAAATATTTTAAACACTTACGGTTAAAAATTCATTTTTCATTTCAACATTAAATAAATTCTGACATCGTGTTTACGATTCTAAAATATTAACTTTGAGAAAATATTTTAAACACTTCGTAAGATAAGGTTAAAAATTCATTTTTCATTTCAACATTAAATGAATTCTGACATCGTGTTTACGACAACTCACGCCATCTAGGTGGAGAAGTTGTTAAAAGAGTTGGTTAAAAATTAATTAAGAAAGAACTAATTAAGTTACAACTTTCATTTGTAAATATAAACCATTCTCGAATCCACCTGAAGACACACAAAAAATTTCATTAAACTCAGTCCAGCCGTTTAGGAGGAGTTCAGTGACATACACACGCACAAAAGAAATATATATATAAAGATATATATATATATATATATATATATATATATATATATATATATATATATATATATATATATATATATATATATATATATATATATATAAACGAACTCCATTTAAATTTCTATATCTTCCATTTATAATAAATATTTCAATAATATTGTCAAAATAAGATTGATTTAATTATTTAAATGACTTGATTTATTAACTTCTAGTGTTATAAAATGTTATTTTCAAGATATTTTAATAATAATAATAATAATAATAATCTTATTTAGATTGTAATTTCTGTCTTTTAACTGAATATATTATAAAGCAAAAATTATTTCATAAAAGTTTTCTTTTTCAAATAAATGAAATATATATGCTTAGATGTTAAAATATATATGTTTAGACATGTTAATGCAAACAATCAAAAATATATTTTTTTTATATTAAGCGATAAAATCGCTTTTTAAACTTATATATCTTATTCGACTGATAATATATATAAAAAATATTGTTTAAAAAATTTCTTTAATTATTATGCCTTCATTTATTAACTTACAGTATTATAAACAGTTATATTTGAGATATTTTAATGATAATGCCATAAAAAATGATCATATAATTTTCCTTCCCATTTAATCGAGCACACAAAGTTCAAATAATTTCTAAAAGGTAGTTTTCCTTTTAAAGAAATTTATAAAAATAGAACAATATAAGTTCGTATAACTCAAACAAACAAAAGTAAGGAGAATATATAGAAGTAAGTAAATCTTTTTTAAATTTATATATTTATTTCACTGACATTAAATAGCTTTAAAATATAGTGAAAATGAAATAGCTTTTTTTTTTTTTTTTTAAAGGTTTGAGTAACTTGTAAGATCACAAAACATGTTCAACTGCATAACAGGAACTTGAGGATAATTCTTCCCCATTTTTTAAAATTTTTTAGTCAAAAATATAACATTGCATTTAAATTAATGAATTAAATTTAATATGTATAACAGTATATACTTGAAAACTTGCAAGCTGCAATATTTAAAAATATATATTAATAAATTATTTAACTGACAACAAAGTAAAGTAATTTTAACGTAAAATTATCCTTTATTCTTATATAGCTAAATCCTATCTTTATATATTCTAATTACTGATTGAAAAAAAATAATTTTCTAAGATTTAGTCCTGAAAACTTATTTATATATAAAATATCATAAAAATGAATTTATTAAAGAAAATTTAATACATTTCTCTCTGTATTTTTTTTTTTTTTTTTTTTTTTTTTTAATAGTAAGTAATATTAATAATAATAAATATAATTTTTTTTTAACTTTAAGTAACTTGTCGATAGTAAATTTGTAATAACATTTTTAATTGCATAAGAGGTATTTTCAGAATAATTCTTTCTCAAATTGTTTAGACAAAAATATAATATTGTGTACAAGTATATGCTTAATATTATGTTTCAGTATGTTATGCAGTATACACACGATAAATTGGAATATATAATAGTTTTTAAAATATTAATATATTAAACAATTAATTAACTACAAAGTAAAGTATTTTATTGTTTATATTTTAAGAAAATTCCCTTACAGTCTCATATAACGGAATTTTGAAATTCTTACACTGAAAATATAAATTTTGCTAAAGAATTAATCCAGACATAAACTAATGTGTTAATAATAATTGTTACTTTCCGAACACTATAGTGAGGAAAGTATTGTAATCATGTCAAAAATCCGAATTCGAGATTTTGATGTTTCTATACGTTTTGAGGTCCCCTGAGTCCGTTTTCACTATTTTTACGATGATGTATGTATGTGTGTGTGTATGTGTGTATGTCTGTGAGTGAACACGCTAGCGTCTAAACGCTTTGTTCAATTAACCTGAAAGTTGGTACGCATATTGTAAGTCACCATAGTACGAACCCTATAGATTTTGGTGAATCTAGCACTTATAGTTTTTTTACAGGGACACAAAGAAAAATTCTTTATCATTATGGCCTATGGGAGCAAAATCTTAAAAGTGCGATAGCATCTAAACGCCTTATTCAATTGAGCAACAAATTTGTACACATGTTATAGATCACAGTTGAACTAACTGTATAGACTTTGGTGAATCTAGCACTTATAGTTTTTTTACAGGGACACAAAGAAAAATTCTTTATCATTATGCCTATGGGGCCAAATTTTTAAAAGCGTGATAGCGCCTAAACGTTTTATTAATCTGAGCAAAAAATTTGTACACATGTTATAGATCACAGTTGAACTAACTGTATAGACTTTGGTGAATCTAGCACTTACAGTTTTTTTACAGGGACACAAAGAAAAATTCTTTATCATTATGGCCTATGGGACTAAATTTTTAAAAGTACGATAGCATCTAAACGCCTTATTGAATTGAGCTGAAAATTTATATGAGTATTATAAATCACTGTTGCACTAACTATAAGCATTTTGGTGAATTTAGCATTAATAGGTTTTTACAGGGACACAACGAAAAATTCTTTATCATTATGATCTATGGGCTCAAAGTTCAGTAGCGTTAAATAAAACGTCGTGTAATAGATGGAGAAAAATACTCAAACACTCTATTATGGTTTTCTCTCTTTTGTTTGTTTAACAACTCCTCTTTCTTTACTTTATCTACAAAACTGTTAATTACTCAATGTTCGGAAAGTCGAGTGGAGTCACTCCAGATTTTTTTTTCTAACTATAGGTTTAACCAAAAAAAAAAAAAATATATCTGTGACTTCTAAAATAATTTATATAACCAAAATAATATTAAACCAAGCAGTCATACATGTTCAAAATTAACATGTTTGTGAGAAGTAGTATATTTTTGAAAATATAGCCCGAAAAACTTGCTTACTTAATACATGTACGTGAAATATCATAAGAATGAATTTATTATAGAAAATTTAACACATTTATAAAGCTTTAGATTTTTTCCCTCAATCTGTTGATAATGTAAATTTAAAGTTTAAATAACATTAAGTGATAACTTTTAATTTTTTGTAATTTTCATTCCAAAATCCTAAAATTACTCTGTGATAGAAAATGAGTCTATGATAGAAATTGACATTTTGCTCTTATTATTATTACTATTAGGTTTTCTTTTATATCCAAAAGGTTAAACAAAAATTTCAAGAAACAGACTTCTTAATATGAATTCCCTAAATAATATATAAATTTAAATCATACAGAGGCTTAAGCAAAGAAATATTTTTTATCTGTTGATAGTGTGATTTTAAAGTTGATTCGATTGTTTTAATAAAGTAATGGTAAGTAACAATTTTTTCTTTTATATAGTTATATATAAAATATTAATTTATACCTTATTCTACTAATATATTTCTTAATATAGTTAAAACGAAAAGCTTTAATTATTTAAATATCTTCATTTACTGACTTCTATTATTATAAACAGATATTTTTGGGGTCTCACAATAATAATGGTAATAGTAGTCTTGTTTGGATTATTATCTCCCCTTTTTGGAATATACAAAATGAAATTTCATAATAATATTATTTTTAAATTAAGTTTTAATATATATACATATATAATACATTGAGAATTGTAAATATATATATAAATTTTAGCGCACAAGAGATTTACTGTTAGAACCAACTAAATTCAAAAGATACTTATACATATATAATTTTGGATGATACAAATAATTCAAAAATGTCATTTTTTTCATTAAGCAAGAAAAATGTCTTTTTAAATTTCTACCTTTTCCCCCTGATAATAAATATTTCAAAAATATTTTTAAACTAAATAAATTTACAGTTATATTTGGAGTTATATGTAATGACATTTAATATTATTATAAACTTAATTGACATTATTACCTCTCTCTTATAGTTGAACATTCAAAACGTTAATTATTTCAGACTAGATTTCTTTTTAAATTAAGCTTGAAAAAAAAAAAAAAAAAAAAAAAAAAGAAGAGGAAGAAGTTCGGATGATGCAAATAATTAAAATTTTTTTCTTTCTTTCTTTCTTTCTTTCTTTCTTTTTTTTTTAATTGAGTGAGAAAACATCATCTTAAATTTATATCTTTTTATACTGATAAAAAATCTTTCAAAGATATCGTTAAAATAAAATAATCATTAATTTTCTGAATTCCTTCATTTATTAACTTTTAGTATTATAAACAGCTATTTTGGGTTTCGCATAATAATAATAAAATCATTGCAAACTTAGATTATTATCATTCTCTTTTAATTGAATGATAAAATAAAAATAATAATAATAATATATCTTATGCTTTTATTGTTAAAGTAAGTCTTAAAAAATTAATACATATGTTCGGATAATACAAACAATCTAAAAGATATATATTTGTAATATTTTTAAAAATATCAAAATATTACATATTAAGCAACTAACCAACTATAAATTAAAATATTTTATCGTTTATATGGCGGAAAAAAAAAAAATGCTGCTGTAATCTGCATAACTGAATATTGATATTTTTTTAAAATTATTATTAATGTTTTTATTTAATTATAATTTTTTTAAACTAAAAATATAGATTTTATTAATAAAATTATATTCAAAACATAAAGTAAATAAAGTAATACTACTAATTACTTTTTTCTTTTTCTATTACGAATTAAAAAGTAAAACTTTGGTGATTAATAAATAATTTATGCTACACAAAATTAAAGTAGTTCCTAGATGAATGTAACTAATATATATATATTTTAAAGTTATTTTTATACTTGCATTAAATATTCTTTTTCCTGAATATTTTCCGTAATCAAATATATGTAACAATTTAAAGTGTTAAAAACTTAAGTTTATTCTGCATTTCTATACAGCTAAAACTTTTTCAAAACTCTATTATTTTATATCAGTTAAATTTAAGTAACTCATTATTTTAAGTTATGTAAAAATAGAAATTTTTATACCATTAGATAGATTCATAGTTACCTTTTTTTGACACTTAAAATCTTGTGTTCTAGAACAATGTTCTTGTATATATGCTAAAAAATATGGAAGGAGCTTCAATTTGATACGACAGATATGTAATTAATCCAATCAAGAAATTAGGTTATTATGTCAGTGGATATTGTCAAATGATGTCAATTTTGATGATTTGATTTAATAATAATAATAATAATAATAATAATAACAACAAAAAAATTAAGCAAAAATGAAAAAAAAAAAAAAAAATAAATAAATAAATGAGTGAAGGACATCCATCTAATATTTATTCATAATGAATAAATTTCGTCACTTATTTCATTACTTAATAAATTTCATCACAAATTTCACCACTTAATAAATAATTTTATTATGATGAAAAATATTTTTTGGTGAGTACGTATATAAATGCTTTTCACTTTATGAAATAAATATTTGTATGGTTTCAAATTAACATATTATCTAACATTTAATTAATTATTAATTTTATAATATATCATTTAAAGTTACCTAACAATTATTTATATAATTTTGTTAAATAAAATAGAAATATTAAATTTACTCCAATAAATATAATTTCTTTTATAATGAAGATTTATTTAAACACAGATTATTTTTATAGTAAAGTTGTAAAATTCAATTAACATTAATTTCTGATAATGTAATATATTTATAATTAATAATTAGTTCTGTTAATATACTAATATATATTAATCCCTACATTTTTATTTATAGTCTTTAAACAAAATTAGTGTAATATTGTCAATCTTTTTTAATAAATGATAAATATATTAATTAATTGAATGTAGACGCTTAATTAATAAAATTGTACATAATCAATAACTTATTTTGAATTAAATAACGGAAAATTTATTATTGTTATTTTTAATATTTGAGATATATTTTAAAATAAATTCTTATTTTAATTTTGGAATTGTAGCACGTGTTTTCATATTAATTTATTTTTATTGAACTTTAATCTGAAAATTAAAATCATAGTTTTAATAAGTACAAAACTTTGAATAAACACCATAAAAGGCAAGAGCTCGCAACAATTGTTTTGGGTTGAAAGAACATAGGATCCTTCCTATATATATATATAAATGATAAATATCGTAAAAAAATTTAACCTTAAAATTTTGCAATTAATAGATACAAAACAATACCAACACAACAAAAATGGAACTAATTTTAACTTATAGGTAAGACTGACACAGAAATGTTGCGATGCAGATTAAGAACCAATAAGATACAAAAACAATTTAAATTACTTACGCCGACATGAACGATAATAATAAAAAAAGGACCATTAATATACATATTAGTGTTACTTTTATTTTTATAATAATAATTTTTAAAATTAATGTATTTTTATCAATGTGTAAAAGAATATTATTATGATTATCATCATTATTATAATTATTATCCCCTTTTTTTGTTAATAAAAAGATTGAAAGCACCATTATTTTAATTAGAAGTAAATATGCGACTATAAGTATTTCTAGTCATTAAATAGGGCCTATCGATCGTTCATCTGTCAATAAATATCAGTTCTATTTTAGACAGTTACTATTAATTTTAGAAATGGTCAACTTATATATATATATATACAATATCGCGATTTTTTAGCCGATTTTGACATAATAATAATAATAAAGGCTGTGAATAGTAATTACAAGTTTTCAGTCAACAAATCAATAAATTTGGTTGAAAATTAGAGATTCTATTGAAATTCTTTAAAACTAATTACACTTTTTTTCTTTTTTACTCCAGGCTTTTTTGTTTTGATACTTCAAATCTTCCAACCTTCATGTTTTAAATGACATAACACCAGTAATGGCCCCAGAAATTCCCCGTCGGGGGGACACCACCTCCCCGACAGGGGGGCACTACATAACGAGAGTTTATTATATGAGTATTTATCAAAAACTGCAATACTGTTATTATTTGTGCCATTCCATTTGTTAGTACTCCTTGTGGTTTTAAAGATCATCGTGTCACAGACAGACATTTTCTAAAAATATCATGGTCAAAACTTGTTCTGGACCTCTCAAAACGTGTATATTCATGGAAAACTGGAAACTGAAAATTTTTACGAATCCAATACTTTCTTCTATTGAATATAGAATGGAAAAACTGGAATGCTCCAAATTTGTAAAAGGAAAGAAAAATGCTGCTAAAAATAGAAAAACTGAAAATTTTGTATTTGTTCCCCGAGAGATTTTAAGAGTATGCCCCGATGGGGGGGTCACAGACTCCCCAACAGGGGGGCCTGTGCCCCCCCGGCCCCCTAGCTGGCGCCACCCCTGCATAACACGTGGTTTTGGATTAGAGTATAAAAACGTTTTACTTAAAAATCGCAAACTTTCATCCAATTTTGATAAAAAGCCTGAAAAAATTGGCTGTAAATACAGGTTGAAAATTAAAAATTTTTTATAGAAAAATAATATTTAATTAATTCAAAGTTACCCATGCATTGACATTTTATAATTTCTAAACTAACGTTTTTTCTAATTAAATTTGTAGATTTTTATAGAAGAAGAATATTTAATAAATTCAAGGTTATTATTATTTCTATTTTTAATGAAGCTTGTTTTACATTTTTACTATATAGCTTATTTAATAATTTAAACCTTATTTTAAAACTTAGGAGGAAAAAAGATGACTTATTTTAAAATTTTATGTATTGATTTATTTATATATGTGTGTATGTGTGTTTTTACCTCTTTTAAAAAATTTCCTATTTAATATTCTGTAATTAAACTTCCTGTTTAAAATTATTTATTACTTTCCTTACAAAACCCTTAACACTCTTTGACATTAAATAAAATAAATAAACTGATTTACTTACTTTAAAAAGTAACAAATAGTTAAAAATTTTCTTACTTTATTATTATTTTTTATTTAATTTATTCTTTAAATAAGTTAAATTATAATAATTAAATAAATAAATAAATAAAACTGTCTTATCTCTTCCCTGTAATATCTTCTTTTTTTATTCTGATTAATTCGCGCATCAAAAAATTTTTTCTTTTTCATAACTTACTTTATAATTTTGCCAAATATTCCCGTACCTTTCAAATATCTTTTCAAAGTATCTCTATCTGAGCTGAACATCTCTTCTCAACCACCAGTTCTAAATACTAACTCCTCTACGTCTACATATGCCTTGTTAAACAACTACCTATGTATTGTTACGTCATCACCTTGACACTTCTAAAGATACTTTTTCTCTTCTCTCCTTCTCTGTTTTCGCGTCGTGCTCGCTAGCGGAATTCGCTAGCGGAAAATTCTAGCGGAACTCGCTAGCGGAAAGAGAACCCACATCGTTGACCTAGCATACAACTAGGGTGCCTAGAATGGACACTCTACATGCAACCAGGACCCAATTAAGCTCTGAAGCTAGGGGAAGGTCAGCATCTTTTCGGGGCCCCCTTTCATTTCGGAAAATCTTGTTTTCCTGTTACATATTGTAATATAAAAATGCTATAGACCAAAAAATAGTGTGCGTTTATTATTTTATTTTATTTTATTTTATTTCATACATCTGGGTGGTTTCTACACAGAACATTAAAATCATACAACTTTTAAATTAAGAACATTCAAATTTTTGAGATTAAATAATAGATTTTTCCCGAAATAGTGAGTGTTTTGTCTTGTTTTAGGTAACCTTTCTTAGAAAAAATTCAATCTCAGTGTGAAAATATGAAACAAAAAATTCAAGACCATGTTTTTAATCCTTATGGGGCCCCCTCTTAAATTTTAGAGGGGAAGCTTGTGCTTCCTGAGCCTTTTGGATGATCAGGCCCTGCATACAACCACAAAACTTCAAAAAATGTTTTTTTTTTTTTCTTCTTCTCTGTATGAATTGTTTCAGGGTAGGCGAGGAGGGGGGTATTCATTAAATTTGTTTTAAAAAGGGATCAAACAAGAAAGGCCTCAACTGTCTATCATATATTTGAAGAAAAAATGCATGCTAAAAAAAAACTGTATTTTACTTTTAATAAATTAAAAACTGTAAAAACACCATAACTTGCACACACACACACAAAAAAAGCAAGAATTGTTTTGGGTCGAAATAAAGCTAGGACTCTTCGTCAGGGGAATAAAATAAGAACGAGTGCAGCAAACAAAAAGGCAACACACAAAACCGAAGCACGTGACGAGCTAAAATGAATTAAACTGAAAAAACAATGTAAATACTGGTCTAATAAGAATTATAAAAAGAAAAGATAGTTATAGAGCAAAATATAGTTATTTATGCTGGTAATATATATTTATATGCTTCATATCAGGTAAAGAAAAAAAAAAAAAAGGAAAAAATACATAACGTACTTTAAAATGTCCGAAAATAATTCATTATTTAAATCCAGATTTTTTGTTGTAAAGAACAATTAGAATTTTAGAATATTTGAAGAATAATTATTTTACTTTATTTTTAATTTTCTTCTAACTCAGTCATAAATAACTTCAGAAATATTGTTTTTTTAATTTAATTTAAATAAATAATTAGCATTTAATTTTCCAGTTCATCGTATTACTTGCATGCTTGTAGTTACATAAAAATAAATAAAACATTCACCAAAACACTGGGAATAATAATTAAAAAAAAAAAAAAAATCTCAACACTATATTTAATGATCATCATTTTATAAGTATCATAATAATTAGTTTAAACAACTAAATTCCAAAGAAACTTCTTTAAATGCTTATTAAATTTTATCAAATAAATAAATAAATACATTATAATAAAAAAAGTTAGTAATAATAAGATAAAATAAAATAAAAACCATTTTAAGTTTTCTGAATAAAATTTATGTATAGTACGGAGGGGTGTGGTTTTTACAAATGCAAGATGCATTATTTATGAATTTTAAAATTCTTTTGCTAAATCAGGAAGAAATTTTGTTGCCATTAAATCAATTGCAACATACTAAAACTAAAACACTTTATTATGATCTTTGAAGAAAAATACTATTTTTTCTTTCTCTTCTTCTTTTTCAGAAATATTAATGAAATTCATCAAAGGAAAATGGGATCTGGCCATAAAAAAATTGTCCAAATACACTTTAATCCAGAAAATTCTTGTGAAAGTAAATTTCATGAGGAACACATTAATATTCCATATAAGAATATTAGAGCAATAAATCGAAAGTGCATCCAATGTGCATTTGTTAATAAAATATGCATATCGTACGTAAAACTGACAGTATTCGCGAAAAAAAAAAAAAAAAAAAAAAAAAGCTACAAATTATGAACAAGTATATTGCAGCTTTTTATTTAATTATTCAATTGTCTTACATCAATATCAATAAGCAAACAAAAGATTAATATTCAAAACATAACGTTCATTTATATATAAATATATTTTCTTCCCTTAGTTGAATCCTTTCTCCTGCCGGACTTAATAAAATAATGACGAGAGGTTTTTATTTATTCATTTTCGTATCGAATTATCTGTATCTAGTGATCGCAATTTCACAAATATCATAATAATGGATTTACAACGTCAAATAAAGTAAAATAATATAAATATAAATGCTTAGTTTTTAATATGCATAACTAATATATAATAATAAATAGAAATAAAATAAAATCCACATTTTTAGGTTTTGAACTCTACGGATGGAAAAGTGTTCGTAAATGCAAAATGCATTATATAACAGTTTGGATTTCAGAATTGTTTTGCTAATTAACCATTAAAACAATAATAACATACTAAAGCATTTTAATATCATTCCTTAAAATATTACCTTTTTTTTCTTTTTCTTCTTTTTCAGAAATAACGATGAAATTTCTCAAAGGATATATTTCATCTGGTTGAAAAAATTATCCAAAAGTCTCCTCTGACTGTCCAGTATATTCTTCTTGTGAAAGTAAATCTCATGAGCAGCTCATTAATATTCCATGAAAGACTAGTACAGCAACCAATCGAAAGAACATTGGATGTGCATTTGTTAATAAACTTATCAAATGCAACAAACAATACTCATTCAACCAAATTTAAAGGATAATTTTCTAATAAATAAACAAAAAAAATAATTTTTAACTTTGACAGAAAACACAAAAATGAGTCTTAAAATTATAAACTTCTTTATAGAATTAATACAATTTCTTAATAATAAAAATAATATAATTAGACATTATAAATGAATTCCTAAAAAAAAAAAGAACTTTTTATTGAATAATAAGCGAAATTTTATCTACAATCTTAAATCTATTAAAAATAAATAAATAAGTAAATCATAATAATTATATAAAAAAAAAAAAAAAAAAAAGACAACAATAAGAAATAAAAGATTGTTACTTTTTACTATACATTTTTTTTTCAAGTTTAAGTTTTTTAAATTTCTCATACTTCAACAAATTTTACATTTCGTTTTAAAACAAAATAATCGAATAAACATAAGATACTTGATCAGTTCTCTCGTTTAAAATGAATGCAAGCAAAAGGGAAAATACTTAAGAATTAAAAGAAAAAAAAAAAAAAAAAAAAAAAAAAAAAAACAAGAAAGAAAAATCATGCAGTACGCATTGATTAGTAACATTTTCCAACTGTACGCAATTGTTGTATCGAATAACTATTAATATTCTTTGCCTACGTTATCGCACAACAGACAGAAGGACTGAAAAATATACAGATAGACTAATTGATTTTAAAATTACTCTTAGGCATTTTGGAAAGTGTGAAAAAGGCTTAACGCAAAAAAAAAAAAAAAATGCAGCCGTTATGATTATAATTACAGCTTTTAAACTCTCTGAATATTTTACTGTAGCCCTGTAAATCTGAAAGTTAATCATATCATATTCTATACAAAACAATATTTTAGAATATTAATAATACATGTCAATGTTTTTAGATTTTTGTAGTAGAAAGTTTTTTAAATATAACTTTTAAAAAATTCTGTCCTCAAACGTAATACATTGGATTTTTTTTTTTTTAATTGTTGTTGTTGTTGTCCCTGTAAACAAACTAGTTGTACAGGACCTATTAATGACGTTTTAAATAGGGAACATTCCATAAGGAACTTGAGTGTATCATTCATAAAAAATTATCAAAATATTCACGGATGATAGGAGCCGGAGACAACCAGATAGAAAGGTAGACAATCGGACAGACAGATGTACAAATTGAAATCATATTCCCACTAAAATTATAAGAAAGTGTTAAAACGCTCATGTAGACAAATGTGCAATTCCAGCAAATTTTTATTAATACCTCTAACTGATTATTTTTGTGTGGCCCTGTAAATCTAATGCTAACCATACTATATTACATAAAAGGCCCACTCTTTTGTGCATATGAATAATATATTTCAATTGCATTAAGCTTTGTGGAAAATAAAATTATTAAAATTTGGTTTATAAAAACAACTTTCATACAACACAATGCTTTGGAGTACTTTCAAGCACCCCTGTACACAAACAAGTTAGAAATGTACTCCGTTTTACATAGGAAACATCCGATAGGGAATTGATTATCATATTAAAATTTCATTAAAGTTTCTATACATTAAAGGTATTAAAATATGATTTATAGAAACTCCTCTCATAGAACACAATGCTTTCGAATACTTTTGTGTGTCCCTGTACACAAACCAGAAGAGGTATCCATTCCATTTTCAATAGAGAACATCCGATAGTGAACTTCAATAAAATATATCGGTTTAATAAAATTCCATAAATATTTACGAAATTAGAGCGCAGAAAAACAGACAGACGGACAGAAGAACAGTCAAACATATACACAAATTGAAATGATATTCACGCTAAAAAAATGATAGAAAGTGTCAAAAACGCTTAATGTAAACGAAAGTACAAATCTAGCAATTTTTTATTAATAGTTCTTAATATAGCTGAATATTTTTGTGTCACCCTGTAAATCTAATGGTAACCATGATATATTTAATGCAAAGCATTCTTTTGTGCATATAAATATCATATTTCAATTTCCTAAAACTTCGTGGAAAGTAAAGTTATTAGAATTTGATTTATAGAAATACCTGTCATAGAACACAATTATTTGAAATCCTTTCGGGTGTCCCTGTACACAAACCAGTAGAGGTATAAACTCCATTTTTAATAGAAAACATCCGATAGGGAACTTGAATAACATATATCAGTTTCAAAAAATTCCATAAATATTTATGGGAGTTAGAGCGCGGGCAGACATACAGACGGACAGGCGGACAGATACACAAATTGTTATTATATTCACACTTAAAAAATATTAGGAAGTGTTAAAAACGCTTAATGTAAACGAAAGTAAAATTCTAGCAAATTTTTAATAATAGCTCTTAATATAACAGAATATTTTTGTGTCACCCAGTAAATCTAATGCTAATCAGGCTATATTCTATGTAAAGCATTCTTTTGTGAATATAAATAACATATTTTAATTTCCTAAAACTTCGTGGAAAGTAAAGTTATTAAAATTTGATTTATAGAAATATCTCTCATTGAACGCAATGCTTTAGAATACTTTTGAGTGTCCTTGTATATAAAACAGAGTTGGTATTTAATCCATTTTATACAAGAAAAATCCAATAGTGAACTTGAATAACATATTTCAATTTCATTAAGATATGTGTACAATAAAGGTATGAAAATATGATTTATAGAAGTACCTCACATAGAACACAATGATTTGAAATACTTTCGGGTGCCCCTGTACACAAACCAGTAGAGGTATAAACTCCATTTTCAACAGGGAACATCCGATAGTGAACTGGAATAACATATTTCAATTTCATTAAGATATGTGTATAGTAATAGTATGAAAATACGATTTATAGAAATAACTCTCATAGTACACAATGCTTTGAACTACTTTCGCGTGTCCCTGTATACAAACCAGTAAAGGTATAAACTCCATTTTCAAAAGGGAACATCCGATAGTGAACTTGAATAACATATATCAGTTTCAAGAAATTCCACAAATATTTACTGGAATTAGAGCGCGGAGAGACAGACAGACGGACAGACAGACAGGCAAACCGAAGTCATTAACACTTTTCAACCTTGTTGGGAAGTGTTAAAAATGTTAGAAAGTGATAAAAACGCTTAATGTAAACGAAAGTACACTTTCAGCAAATATTTATTAATAGCTCTTTATATAACTGAATATTTTTGTGTCACCTTGTAAATCTAATGCTAATCATGCTATATTCTATGCAAAGCATTTTCTTTTGTGCTTGTAAATAACACATTTCAATTTCATAAATCTTCGTTCAAATTAAAGTTATTAAAATTTAGTTTCTAGAAATATTTCTCATAAAACGCAATGCTTTGGAATACTTTTGTGTATCCCTGTACACAAATCAGTGGTGGTATTTGCTCCATTTTATACAGGAAACATCCGATAGTGAGCTTGAATAACATATTTCAATTCCTTAAAATTTGTGGAAACTAAAGTTATTAAAATTTGATTTATAGAAATATCTCTCATAGAACGCAATGCTTTGGAATACTTTTGAGTGTCCCTGTGTATAACCCGATGGTGGTATTCCCTCCATTTTCAACAGGGAACATCCGATAGTGAACTTGAATAACATATTTCAATTTCATTAAGATTTGTGTGCTGTAAGGGTATGGAAATATGGTTTATAGAAATGCCTCTCATGGAACACAATGCTTTGAAAATTTTTCGGGGATCCCTGTACACAAACCAGTAGAGGTATAAACTCCATTTTCAATAGGGAACATCCGATAGTAAACTTGTATAACATATTTCAATTTCAATAAGATTTTTGTACAGTAAGGGTATGAAAATGTGGTTTATAGAAATGCCTCTCATAGAACACAATGCTTTGAAATATTTTCGGGGGTCCCTGTACACAAACCAGTAGAGGTATAAACTCCATTTTCAATAGGGAACATCCGATAGTGAACTTGAATAAAATATATCAGTTTCCAGAAATTCCATAAATATTTACGGGAGTTAGAGCGCGGACAGACAGACAGACGGACAGACAGACAGACAGACAAACAAACCCAAGTCATAAACACTTTTCAACCTTGTTGGAAACTGTTAAAATAATAATAATAATAATAATTAAAAATACTCGAAAAATACTTTCTTAAAAGTAATGTCTATTACAGTACACCAGTGTATAAGAAGAATAATATTTTTCAATTTATAATGCTGGGGAAGGGGGGGGGGGATTATTCACGAATGAGACAAACAGGAAATTACAAAATAATCAAAACGTTTAATTCGATTTAAGGCAGTTTCGACGTATTTTAATAACTTTCTTTACTTTATGGACTATTTAATAGTTTTTTCTTCCTAATTATTATTATTATTATTGCTATAACTTGTAGTAAATTTAAAATACCTGATTATTTTTCTTTCAAAAGTATTGTATGTACTTCACTTTGAGTTATATATATATATATATATATATATATATATATATATATATAAATATTCACCAAAATCAATTGAGATATTAAAATTATCATTTATAGATTATGTAATTAAGTAGCCCAAATTACTCTCTTTATTTCAATGCTTAAGCTTTCATTGTTTATTTTGACATTTTTAAACGAATGTTACAAAAAGCTGTACGCAGAATACCACAAATATTAATATTTTAAATATGAAAAATGCTATCATACCTGTAATTGCTCTTTTTTATTTTACGATTACATTTAAAAATTTCAAGCATCATAATTACAAATCTACATGTTTTATTTTTAATCTGATTCGAGTTTGCACTGATTTGACCCTATATTAATTTTCTTTTCTTTTCTTTCCTTTTTTCTTTTTTTCTTTCCCCTAGAGAATATTTGACGGGACTTTGATTAATCAACTTCTGCATTTCAGTGTTATGTGGAAAACGAATATAGTTTATATTTGAATGTTCCATGATCTAATACAATTTGAAAAATGCGCAATATGTACAGCAATATTCTGAGAAATGAATACATTACAATTATTAAGTTTCTAATAACTGTCACTTGGTTTTGAAAACTTATCCACAAAATTACCAGAGATTAAAATCTATAATAAATGTACAAGTAAATCGATAATGATTAAGAGATTATCAGAATCGCTTTTTCATTAAGAAATGATTTATAGGACATCAGTAGCAAATGACGTTTTAGAAAGTTCCGAAAGTAATTATAAGAAACAAACTTGTATAAATTCTACGGTAATCAATATTTTTAAATTTCATTACAATTAGTTTTGTTTCGAAGCACTTTATTAACGTTCTATGACTTATCGCGGATACGGTATTTTTTTATTCATTATTATTAGTAATATTTTAAATAGCAGTAGTTCTAAAATACATAATTTTTTCTTTTAAAATCATTGTATGTATTTTATTTCATAAGAAGTATAATTAAGCATAAGAAGTTTAAAAAAAAATGTGCCGAATGTACCATATGGTTTGAATAGTAATCGTTCTTCAATTACAGTGCCATACATAATTATCCTGATATATTAATGGGAGAATTGGATAGAAGTTCCTGCAAGACGTTTCAAGTTAGCATTTTCTTCATTGTGTGTGTGGGAGAGAGCGTTATGTGAATGTTAAATTTAAGTGCACCATTTGGTGTGAATATTATTTATCGATAATATAAGACACTATATAAAAAAAGGTCGAATAAGTTTCAAAGAATAATATGAGCAGCAAATTTCTGAATAATTTGAAATAAATTTAAAATTTAATAGTTGCCTGAATTGGTTTACAATACTGCACTTACAAAATTGAAATATGGAGATGGGGTAGCGGTTGCTTCTTTCACACTGAAAGATATGTAAAATAAAACTTCTAAATTTTCGTTTAAATTGTTATTTAACGTACACGAAATATGTTAAATTATTTAAATGCATAGATTAAGCACTGCTTCATTCTATGCATGTTAAATATATATAAAAAAAGACAAACTCACTTAACGAAGTACACATTTTTTTATTAACAAAAGATACATCAATTAATAAAGAAACAAATAGAAAATTAAATATATATATAAAATAAAAAAATTAATTATTTAAAAATGCATGACAAGAGCATTGTGAAAAAAGTTGAAATGGAACTTGCGATGTGTAAAGTTATTATAATCAATAATCTAAATGTTGAAAATGTGCAACTTTGCGGTTATTCCTACGATTCTGAAGATGCAGATGCTAAAGCTGTTTGGCAACAAACAAAAATTCACAAATAAGACGACGTGTGCCGTAGATTCATTAGAGTTATAACTAACAAGCAAAGCAGCATAGCTACATCTGAAACCCAAAACGAATTCTTCATTGGAGAAAATGAGGTTAAAAAAGGAAGTCGTACGGTCAACATTATCAAATATTTGCATTGAAAATCGACGCATAGGATTCTGAAAATGTTGCAGATAATTAGAAATACGGGATTCATCCAGAGGACTGAAAAGACGGCAAAGTAGGAACATTAGAGTTATTAAAGCCATTGTTGCTTTTTACTCATCGGTTTGCCTTTTTATAAGCTTAAAAAAAAATTAAATTAAATAATATATATATATATATATATATAAATTAAATTAAATAAAAAAAAAAAAAAAAAAAAATTTTTTTTTTTTTTTTTTTTTTTTTTTTAAGCTTATAAAAAGGCAAACCGATGAGTAAAAAGCAACAATGGCTTTAATAACTCTAATGTTTCTACTTTGCCGTCTTTTCAGTCCTCTGGATGAATCCCGTATTTCTAATTATCTGCAACATTTTCAGAATCCAATGCGTCGATTTTCAATGCGGATTTTTGATAATGTGACCGTACGACTTCATTTTTTAACCTCATTTTCTCCAATAAAGAATTCGTTTTGGGTTTCAGATGTAGCTATGCTGCTTTGCTTGTTAGTTATAACTCTAATGAATCTACGGCACATGTCGTCTTATTTGTGAATTTTTGTTTGTTACCGAACTGCTTTAGCAACTACATCTTCAGAATCGTAGGAATAACCGAAAAGTTGCACATTTTCAACATTTAGATTATTGATTACAATAACTTTACACATAGCAAGCTTCATTTCAACTTGCTTCACAATGCTCTTGTCATGCATTTTTAAATAATTAACTTTTTATTTTATATATATATTTAATTTTCTATTTGTTTATTTATTAATTGCTGTATCTTTTGCTAATAAAAAAATGTGTACTTCGTTAAGTGAGTTTGTCTTTTTTTTTATATATATTTAACATGCATAGAATGAAGCAGTGCTTAATCTATGCATTTAAATAAATTAACATATTTCGTGTACGTTAAATAACAATTTAAACGAAAATTTAGAAGTTTTATTTTACATGTCTTTCAGTGTGAGAGAAGCATCTGCTACCCCATCTCCATATTTTAATTTTGTAAGTGCAGTATTGTAAACCAATTCAGGCAAGTATTAAATTTTAAATTTATTTCAAATTATTCAGAAATTTGCTGCTCATATTATTCTTTGAAACATATTCCACTTATTTATATAGTGTCTTATATTATCGATAAATAATATACACACCAAATGGCGCATTAAAATTTAATATTCACATAACGCTCTCTCCCACACACACAATGAAGAAAATGCTAACTTGAAACGTCTTCCAGGAACTTCTATCCAAATATCCCATCAATATATCAGGATAATTATGCATGGCACTGTAAGTGAAGAACGATTACTATTCAAACCATATGGTACATTCGGCACATTTTTTTTTCTTATGTTGCGCTGATTTTAAAAATGCGTGTCTCACTTTCATCATATGATAGACACATAATTGAAACATAAAATTTTAACGGTACCACATGAAAGCATTTTTTAGTGCTAGTTAGTACGGACACAAGAATCAAATACAAAAGAGTAAAAAATGGTAATCCTCGTACTTTTCAAAAGTACAGTTTCAATGATAGTATAAGAATATACTTCTTAATGATGGTATAAGAAGATACTTCTTAATGATGGCATAAGAAAATTTAGAACCATTTAAAAGAGAATTTAGAAACAGTTTTATTTTACATAACTTTTTGTGTGAGAGTAGCAGCCGCTACACCATCTCCATATTTCAATTTTGTAAGTGGAGTATTGTAAACCAATTCAGGCAACTATTAAATTTTAAATTTATTTCAAATTATTCAGAAATTTGCTACTCATATTACTCTTTGAAAATTTGAAACAGGGTCCGTCAACAGCCGTACCCCCTGCTATCTCGGAATTTGGAAAACAATGACGACTGTGTTTAATGAATTCGAGGGGGGTCTCTTTTAGTAAAAATATTTTGATTAAGGGGAGGGGGGTAGTATGACCGCTAAGGTGGACAACTTTAAAATTTAAAATTGGAAGGTATGTTCTTGTGATGCATCCCTGGAAACATCTTTTTAAGACAATAAAATTGATATAAATAGTTTTATCCTGCGATAATTATTAAAGGAGATTTATGAGTTTCTAGAGTTTTGAAATGTCGATTTTATACTTATGCATCTCCTATGATAATCATCGCAGGACAAAAGGATTTTTATCAAATTCATTGTCTTGGCAAGACACTTCATGGGATGTATCACTAGACGTACTTTCCTATTTGAAATTTGAAATTTGCTCTTCCTTCCGGCATATCTAACCCCCCCCCCTCCCCCACCCAAATATTTCTTTTCTCCAAAAGAGATCCCCCACTAATTTAATGAACACGTGTTTCGCCATTTTCCAAAACTCTGACGCATTTTTAAGATAAAAGGAGGACTTTTTTCGAGTCTTGAAATGTGTATTTTATACTCATGTATTTCTGTTAATAATCCTCGCAACACAAAACTATTTGAACCAAATTCATTGTCTTGAAGAGATGTTTCCAGAGATTTATTACAAAACATATCTTCCGGTTTGAAATTTTAAAATTACCCTCCCTAGCGGCCTTCCTAGCCCCTCCTCCCTCCCTCCGGGGTCCAAAATTTTTTTCACCTGAAAAAGTTCCCCTCGAATTTATTGAACACATGTTTCACCATTTTTAAGAATTCTCACGTATTTTAGAGGTGGGGGGGGGTGAACTTTTTTCGGACCTATAAGCCAATTTCATTATGTTGTTTTTTTATCTGTTCATTTGTACCTGCAGAAATTTTAATAAGCAGACGTGTTGTATTTGAATACATTTATGTTTCTATACATTAACCATTTGCGCAATCTCAATAAAACTTTTTAAGTAACATCCCTATATAATATTGATAAAGATATTGATTTTGAACTTACTGATTATGTTTGTTCTTAGTTATAATGATAACAGACTCGCACAGGGATTAAATAAAGACCACCAATAAAGACCAATCCCTAAAATCTTCACTTTTCGATTCAATTGGACCTCAAAACATGGAAACATAACAAAAACACAAAATCGAAAATTTGACTTAAAAACTGTTTCTCTACCATACTTGGGTAAAAAAGAGATTCAAAAAAGTGGAGGAATTACCATGAGGAATTTCATTCAGCCATCTTATGTTGAAAAACTAGTAAACGATAACTTATTGCAAGGCAAAACAAATGGAAATAACAATATGTTACACTAGAAAACACTCAAATAATACAAAATATTTTTTATTTAAACTTATCCGTTACAAAAAAAAAATAAAATAAATAAAACAAATAAATAAATATTATTTTTAATTAATAAAGTAAGTCTGCAGATCAGGAGCCTCAACTCCCCATTTCTGTGATTTATTACTGGGAAATCTTTATTTATATGGAGGCAACCGACACCTCACATCACACCACTCCGAAAATGAGTAAAACGTAGCTATGAAATACATTCTGTAGTTATTAAACATAATACATAATTTGGGGAAATTATTTTATGTAGAACTGCAAATCGATTAATTCCTTTAATCACACTATTTTCTTTTGCAGATACCATGCTTTCAACCATCTTAAGAGTGTATGCAAAATCCTTATGTTGAATGATAATGATATTTGCATATAAAAGACACACCATGTATAGTCCGAAGTATAAGAAAATTATTTTGTGTGTCTTTGTACACGAGCTACAAATACTCTGCAGACTAAAAAGTATGTGGTTAATTCTATGTAATTCACAAATATTTGTACAAAAATTTTAGTCATTTGAATGATTACACAACGTGTAGGATTATTTTGTTTCAGTTAAATATTTTGTTAAGCCCCGTAAGCTAATTGAAAGTTTTATGCAATGTATTTTCAGCAAAAACTTGTTTCTAACATCCACAGAAAATACATTAATTTTGTTATTTTGTGTACAGTATGATAAAATGAACTGAAAAAATAATTTCAGCTATAAATCGTTATGTATGGATTTTTTTCTTTGTGTGTCCATATACATAAGCTACAAACGTTGGGCTAACAAAAAACATTTCATCTAAAATCTCTGTAACTCATAATTATTTACACGGATTTTCCAGTCAATCGAATGTTTACATAACGTTCCAAATGCCTTTTGTGTAACCCTGGTAGATTAAATATTTATTTACATATTGTTTTCTACATAAGCAATTCTTTTAATCATTTTAGTAATGTATGTTAATTGTAATGCTGTCTAACTATCTAGAAAAGCACTTAAAAGAAAGTCTGTCAACTGACCCCAATGTATAGAAATTCTTTTTTGTGTCTATCTATCCGAGCGATAGACACTACGTACATCATAATTAATCGTGTGAAATTCATTTTTATTTTTATTCATTTTTAAATCGATCGGTTTTGATTATATAATATATCAGAATTCATTCGTTTAGTCCTGGTGAATTAATTACAAATTTTAGACCTACTTTTTTTTACCAAAACCATGTTTGTAAGCATACTAATAACATATTTTAATGTCATAATAATAAATGCAATGTACCCATGTTGAAATACACTTGAAAGAAATGACGACCATGGTACATAGCCCGTAACAGAATGGAATTACTTCATGTGTCCCTTGACACAAGTCACAAATACAAAAATTTCAAATTTTACTTTGCGAGAAACGGAAGCATTGAAATTTTACTAAATTATTTTCGAGAAAATTTTGCAAGTAGTTTAAAATTTTGAATTTCTAGAACAAAACACAGAAAATAAAGTATATGTATATATATATTTTCAATGATTATTTTATTTTTATTTATTTTTTATTAAAATTAGAAATTGCAGATGATTACTAATCTGAAGACGTTATTTCATATTTGAGGAAAACGCATAATTATTTTAACATTGTGATTAAAATAACTTTTCTTTTTGTCAGTTTATGCCAATTTCATTCCTTAATTTCTTGTTAAACAAAAAGTGTAGCTTCTGAGTGTAAATAGACAGAAATGTGATATTATAGACAGAGTAAACACAAATGCTTTTTTATTTGTTGAAATACTACTATTATTGAGTTATTATTATTATTATTATACATTTATTAAGTTACTATTATTATACTATATAAAAAATAGAATAAGAAGATAATTGTACCAAATTAAATACATGAATGTTATCGTTTGAAAGAATTAAAACAAAATAAAAGCTCCACTTAATAGTATTATTTTAGAAAAATTTAAAAGACATTTCGAACGATTATTTTCTCTTTTCTGAATAATTATGTTTTATTATCCCTCTTTTTTTTTTTTTTTTCCTGTATAAATTTTAAATACTTACAAAATTAAAGAATATTTTACAAAATAAATATCACATTTTAATATTTAGTATAAACATATCATATTTTGTCTATTAATTTCAGTCTTTTGATAAAAGCATGGATTTAGTTAATATTTCCTTTTAAATGCTTTTTCCAATTTTTTCCTTTAATTTCATGTTAAACATTAAGGTTAAACTTTAAAGCGTTGATGGACAAACTTCAGCCACAAAAACTTTTTTTTTTTTTTTTTTTTTTTTTTTTTTTTTTTTTGTTCAAAAAACATTAATAATAATTAAAATAATATTAAATGGCAAAAACTGTATAGAATGAAACAAACAAACGTTTTTATTACAAATAATAATAGAAGTAATAATAATAATAATTATAAATATAAATAACTTAAAATAAATTAAAATTGCTGTAAAATAGTATTATTTCAGAGGGGAAAAAAAGCAAATAATATTGTCAAAGATTATTTTCGCATTTCCGAGTCTCCTTTTACGTTTGATAAAAGTACAAACATCAGATGATTGCAAAATTCAAGAAGTTTTTATAGAATAAAAATAAAACTTTAGTATTAACATATTACTTATTTTCTATTATTTTAATGCTGTAGAATAAATATATGTACTAATATTAACATTTACATATCTCTAGTAATTTTATTCTTTAGTTTCATATAAAAAAAAAAAAAAAAAAAAAAAAAAAAAACCGTAAATGTACAGGCAGAGAAACTAAAATCATAAACACTACATTATTTTTTTGGAAAATATTAATAATTAATTAATAATTAATTATAAATAAATAGATAATTATAAATTATAATTTTTGAAATAAGAAAACTGTACAGGTTGAATTAAACGAATATTTTCATTAGAAATAATAATAATAATTATGAATATAAATAACGTAAATTAAAAGCCCCTTAATGTTGTATTATTATAAAAAATATTCAAATAGCATTGTCAAAGATTGTTTTCTCATTTTCGAGTAATTATTTTTGAAAAATGTACAAATATCAGACGATTAAAAAATTTAAGAAGTTTTTACAGAATAAAAATAAAACTATAACTATAAAAACTAGTTTTTATAAAATAAAAGTGCATGTACTTTAACATTTATATTTACTTAAATTTAGTAATTTTATTCATATACTATCACCAGTTATTTTAGAAAAACAAGAGTTATAAACACTACTCTGCAATTTTTGGTCAGTATTAATTATAAATAAATAAATAAATATAAATAAATAAATATAGAAAAATTAAAATAAAATTCACGAAATAAGGAAACTATACAGAATGAACATAGAACATTTTTGTTATAAAAGAAATAAATAACAATAAATTAAATTAAATTAAAATCAAGTTTTATGGTGTTATTTTAAAAATATTTCAGAGAACATTTCTTAGAATTATTTTTTAATTTCTGATTATTTATGCTTAAAATCTATTTTTTTTTTTTTTTTTTTTTTTTTTTAAGTACATATTTTAGATGCTTAAAAAACTGAAAAGGTTTTCTTAAAATAAATATAATATTTTATTATTAAAAACTATTAATTTTTTATTAATTTAATACCGTTGATGAATGTATGGGCGTTAATATTTACCAATCTCAACTCAGTCCATTCATTAGTTTTGTGTTATTATTATTGTTATAATTATTATTTGCTGAAAAATACTTATTCATTGACGAAAGCTTGATTTGAAAAAAAAAAAAAATAAATAAAAATAAATAAATCCAACATCTTCGCCAGAAATATATATATCAAATAATATGGATGAAAAAAAAAAAAAAAAATTCCACATAAAACGCACCGGAAATTGAATGCAAAAAATAAAAGTCAGAAGCTGATACAGAACACATCTGCTTCCTTTGGCGGCTGGAATAAAAATGCAGTGTTGCCAACTCAAATGTTGCAATGTCCCTACTGATAGCTCAAAATGTCCCTACCACGGAGTATTATTGGTCCCTACCCTAACGATAAAAATCCTTACATCAGTGAAAAATTACGAAAGAAAATGGAAAAGTAACAAAATCTTTAGAAAATCTTATAAAAAGTACTAAAAAAGTACACCTGAAAGTTCCTATGGATTCAAAATTTGTCTTTACATCCTGAAGAAGAATATTAAAAATCACTATACGTACGGCCATATCCCTACAGTTGGCAACATTGAAGCAGAAATGAAGGGATTTTTTTTTTTTTTTTTTTTTTTTCAAAAAATGCTTTGGGGTTCATTTGGGAGCGAAAGTTTTTAGGGAGTTTATTTTAAAAATATTTCAGTAAATATTTCCTAGAATTATTTTATAATTTCTTATTATTTATGCCTAAAATCTTTTAAAAAGTACATATTTTAGATGCTTAAAAAACTGAAAAAGTTTTTATTTTTTATTTAATTTATGGTTTGAGGAGAAAGAAACATGGTTTTTTAAAATCATCGTAAGAAAATTAATTTGTACTCGATTTTTTTTTTTTTTTTTTTTTTTAAAGTTTCTAATTTTAAGTTTAATTAAATAATAAATAATGGAATGTTATATATAAGGCAAGCGATAAGTAATGGATAACAGTGAACTTCTTAACTATAATGTCCTGATTTTGTCATCCTTTTAGTTTTCTGGTTAAAACACCTGCAAAATTTTTGGATCTGAATGCATCGAATTTAAAGTCAAAGTATTTAATTTGATTTAATTAAATCCTGACCAAAAAATCATCATCTTTTTGCCTTCACCTGCTCGAATGAGGAATTTCTTTTGAATTGAGCATTTATCTATACTTCTTTACATTTTAATTCTTTTTACTCTACGGCCCATTTTTATCCATATTCATGAATTTTAATTCATCAAAGTACATCTTCAGAATCAGAAGAATAAATGTAATGTTACGCATTTCAAGTGTTTAAAAAAATAGATTAAAAAAAAATGCTAATATCCCAAACTAACTACCAATATTCAAACATCTATATGAGTATAGTTTACTTTCAATCTGTTTTTACAAAAAGTTGAAAATAAATAGCATCATGTTGGAAAACAAATCAAATATAAGTTATATGAAAAAGCATCTTAAATATGCTTTTTAAAATAATTTACATAATTTGATTATTTATTTATGTATCACGAGCTATTAAAAACATTCATTCTTTCTTAACTGAGTTTTTATTTTTTTATGCTTTACATGCATAAAAAATGTAATTTTATGCATGTAAAGCACCCCTGCATGTTATGTTATGCATGTCCCCACCAATGCGCAATATGTATATATATATATATATATGTATATACATATGTACATATAAGATATGTGAGCCAAAGGTGACTAGTGTTCCTAAGGTAGCCCAACCCTTAAAAGAGGTTTATTTAAACTTTTAATCACAAAATGGTGATACTGCATTGTACATCATGAATCTGCAGTGTATATGATTGAATTCGAAGAGATTATTTTGATCGGATGCCATTGTATGCAGTGATTTCACTTTAGAGGAGGAGTTGTTCTAATTTCCAGGTAAGTAGATATTTTAATTTACATGTGCTTAAGTTTTTAGAACTTTGAGCTGTGATATGTTTTCTCAAAACTCATTTCTTTCTTTTTAACTACATGAATTTCATTTCTAATAAATTTATCAGATTAAAAGTTTAATACAGTGCAAATGGCGTCCGTACTTGTTCTCAAGGTGGCCCAGCCAAAGATCTTTCAATCTATTAGAAATTGTTTGGCCCAGCTGTTGGGAAGCCTTTAGACACGTGAGTAATTTAGCAAATAAATACGCAAATTAATGTAATAAGGGTAACTTTCAAAATTTCGGTTTAAGCGCCTGAAGAAACAAACTTATTATCATTTATTTTCCAGCAATTTACACGCTGTTGAGAATATCAGAGGTCTCCCGAAAGAAGCCAATGAATCCCAGAATATATGTCCTGAACTATTTTGCCAAACACGTCTTTTTGTGTCAAAAGGTAAGATGAATAAGAAGAAAAATCCAAAAAATAACAAAAGAGCGTCTGGAGCACATTTTAAGAGTGCTTTCAATACATGGGCCACCTTTGGAACACTATGATTCAATGGTGGTCCACAAACTGCAATTTTGAAATCACTTTATAAAAAAGCATCTAAATTACATTTTATAAAGAACATTATACTTGATATGTGTAGCTTTTTACGAAAAAATAAGTAAATAAATAAATAAATAAGTAAATAAAAAAAAAAAAAAAAAAAAAAAAAACCATACACCTAACTATAAAATTATAAAAAATTCTGAAAGCTTAACTATGGCCACTTTTGCCTAAGCTTATTACATAAAATATAGGAAGTTACAAAACACATAAAAATCTTTGTGAATTTGGTAATTAGCAAAATATCATATGACTGGGATACGTAAACTTGGGAGTATGTAAACTTGGATGCTATTCAATTTGTTTATCTTAATTTAATCCCGGAAAATCTTATTTTTTTATTATGATTACTTTTTTTTTTCTTTTTCAAAAATAAAAATGAATTTCGTCAAAATAAAAAGTATATCTGGTCTTTAAAAATTATTGAAAAGAATTCTTTTACTGTCCATTGTATTCTTCGTATGAAAGTAAATCTCATGAGCAGCTCATTAATATTCCATGAAAGAATAGTACAACAATCAATCGAAAGAGCATTGGATGTGCATTTGTCAATAAACTAATCAAATACAACAAACCATACACATTCAATCAAATATGAAGAAGCGTGTTTCTAATAAGTAAATAAAATAAACAATTTTTAACTTTGACAGAAAACACAAAAATGACTCTTAAAATTTTAAACTTTTTTATAGGATTATTAAAATTTCTCAAAAATATTAGTAATAATCCACACATTAAATAAATCTTAAAAGAGAAGTTTTTATTAAATAGCAGGCGAAATTTTATCTGCATTCTTAAACTCATGAATAAACAAATAAATAAATAAGTAAATCATAATAAATATTAAAATAATAATAAGAAGAACAGCAATAAGAAATATGGGAGTATTAATTTTTACTACACATTTTTAAAAAAGAGCTAAAGTTTTCTAAATTTCTCGTAAAACTTGGAAAAAAAAAAGTATTTTTTAATTAAATAATAATAATAATAAATGATAATAAATTAATAATAATAATAATAATAATAATAATAATAATTAAAAATACTTGAGAAAAACATTCTAACATGTAATGTGTGTTGCATGTGTTGTAAGAATGCCTTTCTCAAATTTTAATGCCGGGCGGGGGGGGGGGGGAATCAAGAAGGAAAAGTAATGTAAAACTTTTATGTTATTACATCCATTTTAAAAAAAGCTTTAAACTTAAAATAGTGGTATTTTCATTAAATACATTTGTTCTCCTATTATTAGATAAAAATATATGCTTTAAAAATCATTTCAGTAATCATGCATTCAGTAACATCGTACAGCACTATTTTTTATTAAAATGAGATTATACTTAATTATCTTTCTGAAATTGCTTTTTTAAAGTCTTTTAATTTTTCCGAATGTATGTTAAAATATCAGAATTAGAAAATTTTAAAAGATTGTGTTATTATAACTGAGAAATTTTATTTAATCAAATACAGTTTCAAATGCTCATTAGTTTGGAGTTTTCAGGAAAACAGAAAGATTTAATTTTCTTATTAACATTTTTTTTTTTCCAATTGGTTATATGTTTTCCTTAATAAATAAATAAATAAATAAATAAAACTAGATTTTTCTAACATTTAGCACTTAAATAAAATTGAATAGGAGAATAAATCTACAAATTAAATAATGATAAATTTACTATAGAGTTGATGAGTACTTCTTCTCAAACTCGTACAATTGTACAATAAATCATAATGCAACCAAAATCTTTGTGTTTTCACTGCAAATGTTCAGCTTTTAATTTTCAGTAATGACTACGCTGTAACAAATTTAAAAAATATGCACCAATTAATTTTTTTTAAACAATTTAATGCACTTCAGTTAATTTGTAATGTGTTTCAATTGTTTAAGATCCCTTCTAAATTATAGGTTTACGTACAGTTTTTCTTATTGTAGATACCAAACCTTAAAAGTTATACATATGCATACATATAATATTTATTAGTATTTTTTAAATAATTTGAAAATACTAAAATGTACTTGAAATAATTTGAGCTCACAGGGCGTAATGAATACTAGTTCTTTGTCTACTTGTATAAGAACTAAAAATATGCGCCCTTAAAAATCGATTCATATCATGAAACACTGTCTTAATATCTATCTATTAAATTTGAAATAAACAGAGAATGCAATATTTAAGTACTACCGTCTTCATTTATACACATGAACATAGACATAAATACATTACTGTAAAATTACTAAAAACAAATTCAGGGTACTGTAAAATGAATTGATATGGCAAAATCTAATTGACATTTTTTTTTCCTCAGGTGTAGATTGCTTTCCTTATACAATATGAATTCGTAAATTAAGGAAAAATAGGAGAGAATGTTAAGAAAAACCACCATTATTAATATAAAGTTCTTATAAAATAAAATATCATATTTATGGACAGACGAATTATTATTAATATTTACTATTACTTTAATATTGTAAAGTAAAATAAAAACGTTGTTAAAATTTAACTTTTTATCGATTTATGATTATTTTTTTCATTAATTGCATGTTAAACAAATGTGTGTATATTAAAGTTTGGATCGACAGACAGAAAAAAGAAGTCGTGAACACTTTTTAACTTTGTAATAAATAAAATTTAATTTTAAAAAGAAGAAGAAGAAATTTCACATAATAAAATAAACAATTATTTACGTTGCAATATATAAATAATTATTTATTGTAATGAAAATGTATAAAGAAAAAATAAAGAAAAATATAAAATAAATAAAATAAATAAATAAAATCTAAAACAAGCTGAAATTTAATAAAATAGACAAGTAAAGTAAAATCGAAGCTCTGCAATTTGTAAGACTTAAGAAAATGTTCAAATATTTCAAACGGTTATTTTCTTCTTTCTGAGTAATTATGCTTAAAAAAGTACAAATTTCTGGTGCTTGAATTATTAAAAAATTATAAATAAAAGCGAAGCTTTATACACAGCAAAAGAAATTGGAAAAAGTTCATAAATATAGAAAAATATCTTTGAAATTTCCTAAAGTACTGCTATATCATTATCAAGGTAAATTTTAGCAGCAGGGTAATAGAAAATGGGTTTTTTTTTTTTTTTTCAGACAGTGATGTATGAGATAATATAAAATTGCTTTCATTGCCCAACTACCCAAAGATTTAAATAAAGAATTAAAAGACTTAAATATAAGAATAAATAAATAAAATACCCAAACCTCATCCTTTTGTATCTTAATTTACACGAAGCAAAAATAATTTAAGAATTTTAAACAAGATACGATATTAATGTAAGAGACAAGAAGATTAAACTTTTAAAAAGTTAGCAGACTGATAAATGAAAAACAAACTCTGATATTAAACCTCATTAAAAATAACTACAATTAAGTAGCAAAAATTTAAGACTTCATAGTTTAAAATATGCTAATTATAAATATATTACCATACAACAAATATTTTTATGCGGATATACCCAGTATTCAGAAAAGAAGAGACGAGTTGAATAATTTTAAAGATAACTTTAATCACGTTAGGTTATTTTAAGGATACTAATTAAAATTCTTTTTCAGTTTGTTAAATTAACTGTCATCTTAAATACCTTCATTAATAACATTACTTTCTAAAGTATACAGTTATTGTGATGTTAAATTTAAACATATTTTATTTAGCAACTACTTTTGTAACCAGCATATTAAAGCTGAAATAAATATTTAAATCAATAAATGTTACCTAATAGTGGTAATTTGTTTTATAAGACTGCTAAAATATAATTTAAATCAAATAAGTATGCGGCCTGTTATACACAGTATGAGAAAGTTAAAGATACTTAAAATGAATGATTTTACTTTCTTTCTTTTTCTTTTTTTCTTTATGTTAATTTTAGCAATCTGCCCAACTTATTTAAATAATGAATTAAAAGACATTTTAGATGTGAAATAAAAATTAACAAACATCATCCACTTGTACATTAATTTACATGAAACAAAAATAATTTCAGAATTTTGAACAAAATAAAATAATAATGTAAGAGACAATAACATTAAACTTTTAAACATTTATTAGAGTGATAAATGAAAAAACAAACATTGATATTAATCATCAATAAAAATATCTACAATTATGAAGCGAAAATAAATAAATAAATAAATAAATAAAACGTTATATTATAAAAAATAGCTAATAATAAATACATGACCACATAACAACTATTTTCTTGTGGATACACCCAATATTCAGAAAAGAATAGACGAATTGCATAATTTTAAAAATAACAATGATCATTTTAGGTTATATTAAAGATTCTAATTTAATTTAATTTCAATTTGATACGGTAAATTAACAGTTACCTTAAACACTTACATAAATAACGTTACTTTTTTAAAGTATATAATTATTTTGATGTTAATTTAAAGTATATTTTTTATCAACTACTTTTGTAAACCGCATATTAAACATGAAATAGATATTTAAATCCACAAATGTTAAATAGTAGTGGTAATTATTAATAAAAAAAATTCTTAAAATGTAATTTAAATCTAATAAGTGTATGTACAGCATAAAATACACAGGATAACAAATTTAGAGATATCTGAAATGCAGTGTGATAAATATATATATATATATTAAATTTACCAATCCATCCTAGTTATATATATATATACACACACACATATGAATATGTATAGGAAATTATGGAAGAAAGATTTTTTTTATAATTCAAACAAATCGGAAGTTGAACGAAAGATGAACAAGTCAGGAGCAGCGCGAAAACACGTCTGCACTCTTCGGCGGCTGAAGCACAAATGACGAAAAATTTTGTAATTTTTGGGGGTCCGTTTGGGGGTGAAATTACAATTTTACGAAAGCGAGACATGGATTTTCAGAATCAGTGCAACAAAATTAATTTATACTAAAATTTAAAAAAAAAAAAAAAAAAAAAAAAAAAAAAAAATTTTTTTTTTTTTTTTTTTTTTTTTTTTTTTTTTTTTTTTTTTATATTTTTTTTTTTTTTTTTTTTTTTTTTGTGTGTGTATAAGAAGACAAACCAACGAGTGAAAGATAACAATGAGTTTCTCAACTCTCATGTTTCGATTTTGTCGGCTCTTTCGTCCGCTGGATGAGTCCGGTTATAATTATCTGCAACATTTTCGAGATCCAATAATGAGTCGATTTTTAATGCAGTCTTTTAATAATTCTGACCGAAGAACTTCTTTTTTTATCCTCACCTTCTCAAATCGAGAATTTCTTTTAAGTTGTGTATTTAACTATGCTGCTTTACTTTTTAATTTTAATTCTACTTATTCTACGGGCCATGTTGCTTTATATGTGAATTTTTATTATTTGCCAAGTATTTCTTTTAACTGCATCTTCAGAATCGGAAGAATAAATGTGACGTTACAGATTTCAAATATTTAAAAGGAATTGATTGAAACAACTTTCTTTCTACATATTAGTTATCTGCTCCCTTCAAGAGAAAAAAAAGGTAAGTTTAATAGATTTTCCAAAGAGTTATTAGTTATCCAGCATTTAGACAAATTTAATTCAGTAAATTAACGAAAATGAATATTATAATAATATTTTTGAATATTTCATTTAAGTTCATATACCTGTACAGTAAAAAATACTTATCTGTATTTATATTCTATTATTTCAGTGCTGTTGATGAAAGTATAGACTTTGTTTACATTTACGTTTTACTTATCACTGCTAAATTTATTTCTTGATTTCAAGTTGAACAATTCTTGTATTGAAAAATAAATATTCGTTGATGAAAGTGCAGTTTATATGGAGTAGGAAAAAATTACGGTGGATTTCACGGCAGTATATGATGTGAGAAGTGACAGAAAATAAAACAAATATAATTCCTTTCAACATCCCTTGTCACCTTAAGCAAATTTAACTCAGGAAATTAACTAACACGAATATTATAATAGTATATATGAGAATATCGTATTTATGCGAACTTCGGCGAAAAATATGGGAAAATCTGAACGGCTAGATCAAAGAACGCGAGCTGAAATCGAACCTAGCACAGTTTTCTTCCAGCGTTGAGAGCGGAACCTTTCAGTTACTAGTGGGGCAAATACAGAAGAGCATACTTAAAAAAAAAATTTCATAGTCCTAATTATTTCTCGAGCTCAAAGTATCATATCACTAAATTTTCATTAATTACTACGATGCTGTGACATACAAAATTTTGATTTATTTTATCTTTAAAAATTGCTTTAACGGGATTAAAAACCATGGAATAATTTTATATATATATTAATATGAGTATTTTTCAAAAGAAGGCGTCGATATTTTTAAAATGAATGGTTGAACCAACTTTATGTGGTAATTTGAAACAAAATTATTGGTTTTTCAATTTTTTTTTTCTTCTTCATTGAAAAGGAAAAATGAAAAGAAAAAGGAAAGAAAGAAAATATTGAAAAATGCTTTTTGTAAGATGTCATTTTTGGTACACAAAATTGATTTTCTTTCGATATTTGGGGTTGAGCTTTTTTTAGATAAAAATCGTCCGAAATCACCATGGAAAGTAATTTGATTAATAGTAATTTAAAAAATAATTCACACTACGTAAATTTTTATGGAAAAATATATAAAACCATTTATGATGACCAGAACACATTATTTTTACAATGTGGTATTTCCAATATAAGATTTTTGTTAAATGTAACTTATATTCAAATAACGGATTTTAATTTCTCTCGTTAAAAGAATATAAGACCAGAGATTTTTACATAGCGAACTGATCATGATGTCGATTATCTGTATCCAGTAACATAATGCTTTAAGCATTTCGGAAAGATTTAATTTAAATGTTTTATTTATGTAAATGTTTGTCGATATATTCATAATAATTCAAATTATGTGCAAATCATATATGTTTTCCTTACGATTGATTTTATACACTATTATATTGCTGAGTTATAAAAAAAAAGAAAAAGAAAATATTTTTGAGAGTTTGTTACATTTTAGGATGAAATTTTTAAGAGACTAACTAATAAAACTCTTACAAACATATTCAGTGCATTTACAGTTTAATTTTTAAATTTGTACAACATGAAAACTCTGATTAAAAGACAAATTAGTTTTAAATATCCATTTTTCTAAGTCTTAAGATCACTTTTCATTTTCAAATAATTCTTTCGTTGAATTCTTTTAATTAGTCGTTGATATATCTCCTTTTACTCAATTAATTTGAGAATATTAGAATAGCTCCAATTTAAAGTTGGGATGAGTAAAAGTTACTGTGTATAAAATAGTAAATCAACAAAATGAAAAACTTTCTAGAGAACACAGAACAGTTATTGATATTTTTTTCCCTTTAAAAAGGTTTGCTATAACTGTAACGACATAAAATATTTCAATGAGTATTTCTTAATCTATTGCTTGAAATTTGAATATAGAAATAATTATTAATTGTACATCAAATTCCTTAATTTGGCAACATAGGACAAAATTTTGTATAAATGTACGCAATGAGGACTATTTTAAACAAATCTTTGTGAAATAAAAATTTTAAAAAATTACAATATTAATAGTCAAGTGTATATATATATTTTAATATGTGGAAACATCGCTCCTCCTTCCCTTTCCCTTTTCAAAAGAATTTGTCAATAGCTTTAAAACAAAAGATTGAACTATGAATCTGTGATAAGTAAAAACAAATTTATAAATTTATATTTCATTAAAAAAAAAAAAAAAAAAAAAAAAATAAGAAAAGAAAAGTAACATCAATGTCAATGCTAAGATATTAAAAATAAACTATAATACAAAAATTTGCGATTGAGTTGCAAAACTTCGGCGGAAGCGTGTTGAACACCAAAAATGGTCCTTTGCTACTATTTTTTGAGGAGGGTAGATCTATTGTACAGACGTCTATAGGGGAAAAAAGAGAGAGACAGAGACAGAGACAGAGAGAGAGAGAGAGAGAGAGAGAAGATATGTAAAAACAAGTTACTTACTTTGCATTTCCTTGAGATTTTACCATAGAAATAAATTTTAATTAAAAGATTCCACTTCTTCAACATAAAGTTGATAATGTTGATTAATTTTGGCGATCGAATTTTTAAAGATGTAGTGTATCATAATCCATGTAAGAGCTACATAATAAAAAAAGGGAAAATTTTAAATTCCATCAGGATGATTTCATCTAAAAACTTCTGTAATGCATCACAATCCGTGTAACAGCCACATGCTTACACAGAAAATATCTTTTTCTAAGAGTAACTGTGATGATTTTATCTCAAAAAAATTGTAAAATTTAGATAAATTGACAATTTATCGAGAAATAAAAGTGATAAATACCATTAGATGCTTCAGAAAATTTGCACTGTTGAAAACATATCTTTTCCTTTGTATGCTGTAACTATGGAAATGTAAATGTGCTTGTTTCAACATTAAGTAACATTCTGTAACACTTATCCTGATTTCACCAGCAAAATTATTTAATATATGAATATATAGACAAGTTTTCTTCAGCATTCTAAATATAATTTTGTTCAAAATTTTTTATACTTCCGATTTTCATGGATTTTTATTATATTCTGAAGAAGTAGAATAATCAACGGTTATATACATATTTACAGAAAGAGACCAGCTAGAACAGCTCTCTTTTAAGTTATGGCGGACGCTCGCTCGTCGTATAACATATCAACTATAGATGAATTGTGTACACGTACCTGTTTCTCACTGTATGACGTAACACATTAATGTCGAAAAACAAGTTGACTTTTCCTTGAAAGCTGGAAGAGGTCAACTGTATCAACAAGTTATGTCGCTTAATGCTCCATCTCAATGTAAATGTTTTTCCATAGAAATCTGGGATACGGATGAATGCAACTTGACAAAATTTCAATAAAGCGACATTTTAGTAGCTTATTTTTAGACACATATTTCTTTTTTCCTGTATAAAATCTTCCATAGCAAGTTTAATGAATAAATAAATAAATAAATAATAATAATAGTAAACTATATTATCTCTTAAAAGAGATAGTGATTAAAATCAGCCTACAAACACAGCTTCTTTCCAGGACCATTATAGGACATCTTGAGGATGAATTAGACATCTTTAAGATGTCATGTGGATGAAAGGGATATCTTTAGGAGGAATTGTGGATAAGTGTGTTTGTAGGGACACGTGTAACATATAGTTTACAAATACATATTTTAAAAAAATTAAATTTAATTAAAAACATTTTATTGAATTTTTGGAGTTAATTTAATATTATGATTAATTGAAACAGTTAAAAGCCGATTTTTTATTGTAATAATTGTATTAACAAAAGTAGCTTACCCTACGGAATATAAAAATGCATTTTTTAACTCTTACATTAACCGTGCTATAAATTATACTTCCTTTCAATATAGCAAAAGTCACCAAATAAATAAAATTATACAAATTGCAAAGTTTGCACGGACCGGCTTTTTTTCCCTGAATCTCACACCAGTTAGTGAGACAATATAATTCGTCGTAAGTTTATAGACTTATTTTTTAACTAAAATCGTTATACAATATTACTGGTATAAGACTCAGGGAAAAAATAAGGCCCTGAATTGGTAATGATACGAGATATAATGAACTTACTATTGTTAAAAGGATTAATAAAATAAAAAATTGGCTTTTAACTATTCCATTTAATCATAATATAAAATTGACTAAAAAAACTCAATGTACTAATAGCTTTCTATATTGTGAAGAATTCGTTAGTTTTAAACATTATATGTTGTGAAAATTATATGTTCTGAAAACATTATATGTAGTGAAAAAATAAAGTACACTTATTACTGTTTTGTTAAATAAATCCTTGTCGAATCATGTTCTTAGTCAGTCTAAGAACATGTTTCGATAAGGATTTATTTAACAAAACAGTATTAAATGTAATTTTTTTTATAGAGGAATTATTGTTAGCGCTCGAATAATTTTGCTGCCGACTGTAGTTCACCTATAACATTTAAACAGTTAACTATTAGCGATCACGATTCTAATGGACCCACCGGAGGTGCATATAAAATCCCAACAGAAGCAAATAACGAACTCTTTTATTATATGGGTCAAACAATTAGAACTCTTGATAAGCGAATTCGAGAACATATCCGCAACATCAGAGACGAAAAAAGTTCTGCATTAGTCGTTTTTGTATATACTACCCCAGGGTGAAGTACCTATATGGAATAAAGCTAAAATTATACCAGTTCCACATAATCTACAAGAATTAACTATTTCAGAAATCATTAATATTATAAAATGTCAAAACGTAATAAAATTTAAAGATGCAGCAGCTTTGTCGAAAATGTGGCCTTTTTTTTTTTTTTTTTTTTTTTTTTTTTTAAAGTCCGATATATAATTAATATGTTTTTCTTTTCTTACAGGTTTCTTATAGTTTTGCGATGTGTCAAATACAAGTCCTCAGAATGTTACTTCTATAACACTGTAATACAGACTCATATGTGTCATTTATAGTTCAACCTCAAGTAATCTACTCTATAGCTCAGTACCTTATTCCCATGAATTCAACTGAATAAAAGATCTACGCCACGACCTTTTTGGTCTTGCAAGGAGTTCCTGCTACAAGTCTCCATTCTTCAGATGATCTACTCCATAGCTTAGCATCTCATTTACATAGATAAAAGTTCTACGTCACCACCTTGTTGACTTTACAAGATTCCACCCTTATGTTTTCCATAGCTCTTGCTACAAGCTTATTGAAATATTTTCCTGCCAATGGACAGCTTACTATTATTTAAGTATACTACGTATACTAAACTATTATTTACGTATATTTAAACTTTAAGAAAGAAACATTTTTGTGATTCCTGAAGATGCTTTAAAAATTAAAGCGAAAAGCTTCGAATGAATGTACATATACTTTTAAAATGTTTTTAATGAAATGTAATTTTTTTAAATATGTGTTTGTAAAGTTTTTTCTTTATGCAAAATAATAGCAACAACATTAACAACAACAACAATAATAATAATAATCTTACCGAAGTATTTTGATAGATTCATGTGAATTACAAGAGAAACTTTGGACTATTTTACTGTGAATTATATTTTGTGAGTTAAAAGTTTATCAAAGAGTACAAGATCGGGAAAAACTTTATTTAAACGTTATTATAACGTTATTATGTTGTTTTAAAGAGTTTGTCCACGCAATAAAAATAGCACTACGAAGGAGAAACAAAATTTAAAATATAAGTATATATATCATCGAAAACTTACAAAAGCCTATTTAAAGCAGTGAAGGCAAATCCAAGTTGTCATGTATGACATTTTTTTTTAGGTTTTATAATTTGCCAATTATTTAAAAGAAGAAGAAACTATCACATATTAAACAAATATTCCATATATATATATATATATACATATACAGAGATAATATTATAAAAGTAGAATTTCCATCAATAACCATTTGCTGGTTTCGAGGCCTAATACACATAACAAGCTCTCTTCATCATTAGAACTAACACAAAGTAACATATGAGCGCTTAATCGCTCTAATAATTCACATTAGTACCTAAGCGTACTATTTCAAATATGTGAGATTGTGGTATAGAGCTCTCCATGGCTCTACCCAACTATTAAGAGCACTACAAGCTCTAATTAGAAGAAAATGACCACATCAGCCTTCCCGCTGACGGTCTCAACAGCTCTTCATGGCAGGCAGATCCCAACTACCTTCCGTTCGTCCTCTCGTTGAAAGATGAGCATCAGAGGCAGCGCCATCTGTTGACTGTACAAGGAATGCGTGCCACAAAGCTTTCCACATAACTTTCCACATAACTAGCCCCCACTTGTAGAATCTTGTTGTAATAAGATAGCACCGAATCCTAATTTAGATGCATCTGTATGAACTTTTAATTTATGACCTTGTTTAAAAAGATATAACACAGGTGTATTCGGTAAAATGTCTTTCAGCTTTTGAAAATCCAATTTCTGTTCTTTCTCGAATTTAAATGGATTGGAAGTACGTAATAAGTCACTGAGTGGTCTTGCTATGTTGGCATATGAACGAATAAATTTTCTAAAGTACCCCGTTAAACCTAAGAAACTCTGCTTTTCCGTAGCATTACGGGGTTCCGGGAAATTTTAGACTGCAAGAGTTTTTTCTACTGAGGGTTTAATCGTGCCATTCTCAATTATGTGACCTAAGAAATCGATCTTTCGTTTCAAAAACTGACATTTCTTTAAATTTAACTCTAGACCAAATTTCGATGCCGTTTCTAACACACGTTTTAATTTATCTAACCCTTCATTCTCATCTTTAGATGGAATAATTATATCATCTAAATAAATAATTACAGTACCATCTTTTAATAGGTCTTTAAACATATAATTTACATATCTTTGAAATACTAAGAGACTATTACATAATCCATAGGGAACTTTTAGAAACTCATACTGGGCATTATCGGTCACAAAAGCTGTATATTTCCTACTTTTTTCCTCTACATCAACTTGTAAAAACGCATTCTTTAAATCTAGTGTCGAAAAGACTTTACCCTCCCCTAATCTATCAAATAAATCCTCAATATTTGGCAACGGGTATTTATCTTTAATAATTTTCTTATTTAAAACACGATAATTACAGAATAACCTTATTCCTCCATCTTTTTTCCTACATACCACTATTGGCGAAGCGTAATTTGACGTACTTTCTCTAATTATACCATCTTTTAACCACTGGTCAATTTGTTTATCCACCTCTGATTTCTCTACAAATGATAATCTGCGAGAACGTAAACATACTGGTGTATCATCAGATAAAATAATGGACATTTTTAAATCAGTACTTTTTGTTTTAACTGGCTTATAATTTTTTATTAACTCGCTTAATCTCTCTTTTAACGACTTATCTAAAATGTGACTGACATCGAATTTTGTTTCTTCTGGAAAGTTGCACATATTTGAAAAAAAAAGAATCTATTTCATTTTCCCTTCGATCAAATAAAGAAAAAGTACAGCCATCTGTTTCATCGCTTTCCCCCGAAATCAGAAAACAATCTTTCCCGCCTACGGCGCTGGAACTCGAAACATCTGTCTCTTCTTTATTTTGTTGTTTCAAAATATGAAAGATGTTACCAGGCAGAATTACGTCACATGACAAATTGTTGCAAAAAGCACCGATTACATTTATTGAATCATGATTAGGTAAAGATATTTTAAATTCAGTCAGATTTGCATCTTTCTTTTCATTAAAGCAGCTAACTAGAGGGGTTGAAGAAATAACATTTTTAGTCTGTGGAATGCTGTTTTTATTTACAACTAGAATCGAAGAACCTGTATCTTTTAACCCTTTAAGTGGCATATCATCCACTAAAATATCAATATATTCGAGCTCATTAACAATTTGGTTAATCGGACTTGTTTCAGATTGAACTACTGAATTCGTTGGAAGATTTTCACGGAATTCTTTTTTCTCTGGAATACGTTTAGGACAGACTCCAGCGAAATGAAATGTTTTCCCTTTTGCACCACAAATGGAATACATTCTTTCATGCTTTTCGTGAGTTTGATTAGATACCGAATTACGTATTATGGGATCTTTATTATTATACTGTGTCTTTTTAAAAGGAGTTTTGTTTACAAACCGCTTATTCTTTGAACTTTCGTTTCGCGTATTATTATTAGTTTCAATTAACGACTTCCCTCTAGAAGAGTAGAATAAATCACACTCCCGACCTAATTCGTTGGGTTTAAACCAGTTTTGACCTTCTCAAACACTAATATGTTCCCTAGTTCTAGAATCCAACGTTTCATATAATTTATCAGAAACTATAAGATCACACAATTGTTTAACATCGTTAACCCCTCTCAATCTACAATAGTAATCAAAAGAAGCACTTAGACGGGAAGCAAACTGGACATGAGATTCTGACGGATTCCGCAGCGCATTTTTAAAATTACTTAAACATTCACGCGGCATTGGTTGAAATTGTCTTAAAATCAATTCCTTAACTTCTTCATAATCGTTAATTTCTTCGGTGGTTACGTATGCAAGAACTTGATTACATTCTGCTCAAGTGATATTTTTATTTCATCACAAAATGAAACCAAAACTGTTGTTCTTAAAAATATTTTTCATCAATTTCTAATTCAAAATAGCACTAAATTCTTCCTGCTTCAATTTATGCATTACTCATTATTATCTAACAGAATGATAAATATATAAAAGTTACCTTTTATAACTTGTTGGTGTTGCTATAATATCGCGGCAGAGTCCCCACTTGTAGAATCTTGGCTGGGCGTCTAGAGGTGGGGCAATGATGAGATGCAACTTAGAGAACTACGCGTTCATTGAAGACACACAAAAACACAAAATATACAGAGATAATATTATAAAAGTATTTTTCCATCAATAACCATTTTCTGGTTTCGAGGCCTAATACACATAACAAGATCTCTTCATCATTAGAACTAACACAAAGTAACATATGAGCGCTTACTCGCTCTAATAATTCACATTAGTACCTATGCGTACTATTTCAAATATGTGAGATTGTGGTATAGAGCTCTCCATGGCTCTACCCAACTATTAAGAGCACTACAAGCTCTAATTAGAAGAAAATGACCACATCAGCCTTCGCGCTGACGGTCTCAACAGCTCTTCATGGTAGGCAGATCCCAACTACCTTCCGTTCGTCCTCTCGTTGAAAGATGAGCATCAGAGATAGCGCCATCTGTTGACTGTACAAGGAATGCCTGCCACAAAGCTTTCCACATAACTTTCCACATAACTTCCCACATACATATATATATGTATATATATATATATATATATATATATATATATATATATATATATTTATATATATGTATATTTAATACTAATTTTCAGTTCACTGGTAGATCTTTCAGCTTTCCTGTCTCTATATCCATCACTGAAGATCGAGATGGAATAGGCTATACTTTGATCTTTTTTTTTTTTTAAATTTTTTAATGGATCATGGATGTAAACCGTTGTTCACACAAACATACATAAACGTGTGCGTATAGTAAGAATTAGAATCTTTGAGAAACTAGTGAAAAGCGTATTCATAAAAAAATTAATTTCATATATTGTAAAAGGATTTACAATCACAAACTCAGATTTAAAAAAAGTGAAACTTGCCTCTCATTACATAAAAATGTGTAATAAACATTTAAAATAATAATAATAATAATAATAATTCTTTAATTAAAAGTTTTTCTGTGCTTCTATTACAGTTGTAATTCTTGATTAAAATTTCTTAATTGTTATGGAATTCCTTAACAGTACAGTACTGCAATTGTAATGGGGCAAAGAAAAAAACATGTGCTTATTAATGTTTATTAGGTAAAGCCTAGTCCTTTCAACACTTTCACTGTTTTTTTTTTTTTTTTTTTTTTTTTTTTTGTCCCACATCAATAAAATAATGAATTTTACATTTAATCATAAATATGTCTTAAAAGAAAAAATATATATCTATGTAAATAGTTTTTTGAAAATGGGAGCAATAGTAGAGTACGAATTAATAAGTTAATTAGAGGTGTTTACTTGTACTTAATATAAAAATTGAGGTAATTTAAAATCATAAGTTTTCAATTAAAAAAAAAAAAAATGAAAGAAATTCTTGTTAAAAATAATTAAAATACAAATTATAAACACCAAAAAATAAAATAAAAATAATTGAAACGGTTAATTCACTTAAATTGCCCACAAAAAGAAATTGATTTCGACATCTTTAAACAGAATAAAATCTCCTTTAATTCATCAGCAGGAATAGTGCAGTTATCTAACACAGGTGTGGCCAATCTGCCGTGCCTTACTATGTGGCACGCGATGTGCCATATGTAACAACCGGGTTACATGAAGGTGCCCACAACCGGGAATGACAATCACTTTTATAATGACAGAAAAAACTATTAGTTTCGTTCCAAATTTTGGCTTAATTCGATATTGCATCACAAAATATATTGAATATACTGCATGAATATATATTACACTCGTATTTTTTAATTAATTCACTTAGATTCGTTGCACATTGAAAAAAATCAGAAATTATTTTTGTGTTGCTTTTTCTTCAAAAGTTTATTTCGATGCTTCCACTTAGTAAGCAAATGCGTCTATTCAATCAATTCGGTGTTAGCGCATAACTGCGCACTGTTACAATACATGTTTGGCAGTACTCAAATCCACCATATTGACTTAAGACTATTGTTAAAAGATATGGTGGGGTGCCCACAACTGGAGATGTTCCCCTATATATGTATAATTTTATCTGATATCAAAATGTGTGTAGAATATTTTCCAGAAGCTTCAAGTCAATCCGAGTAAAAGTCTAGGAGAGAGATTTTTTTCGATGCTTCCACTTACTAAGCAAATGCGCCTATTCAGTTCGGTGTTAGCGCCATAACTGCGTACTGTTACAATACATGTTTGGCAGTACTCAAATCCACCATATTTACTTTTTGTTAAAAGGTATGGTGGGGTGCTCACAGTGGCGGTTCGTAATTGAGGACCAGCGGGGCACTGCCCCATCTAATTTTTTTCTCTATTAAGATAATAATAATTCTTTTGTTTTTTATAACTGTTCAAAAATATATACACAAAATAACAAGTCTATCTAACTTTTTTCTTTATCTTCTTTCATTATAATTTATTTGTTAATATCTTTTTTTCAGCTGTCACAAATCACTAATGACTGAGAGAGAGACTGCTACTTCCCTTTTCCTTATCTAACACAGCGGGCCGTTTTCATTCAGCCCGAAATTGGCGTCTTTATTTGTACAGTTTATTCTACTAGAAGATCGGGTTAACAGATTTGGCGATGAACTGCGTTATCAGTGTAAGCACGCTGTAATTTTCTCGTCGATGGGCCAGCAGAATCCTGCCCCTTGGAACAAAACTATAGGCAAAAAAAACTGTCTATTAACCATGCAATTCACGGATAAAATTTGGCGACTTCTGCATTACGGTTTTTTTTTTCTCATTGATTTTTCGGTGAATTTTTTAGAGTTATATATGACGGTTTAAACTTTTAGTGTTTAAAGAAAGAAATCTGGTAATAGTCAAAAATATTTTCTAGACTAGCCTTTGAGATAAAAGCCTGCATAAGAATTTAAGACCTCTTTAACTAAAGTATTTTTAATTTAAATGAGGGAAAAAAATTTTTAAAAGAAAAGAAAAAAAAAATATGCGATTTTATTTTCCCTTCAGAATAGTGTATTAAAACGTTTATGCAAATAAATTGTAAAATTTTTAAATAAATAATTAATGGATTTAAATGGATAAATGGATTAAATATCTGCATAAAATATTACTGAAACAACATAGGCCAATAAGAATGAAATTACAACAAATTTAAATAATCTGTGGAGACTGATTGTGATTTATTGAAACATTTACATTTGATTTATTAATTTTTTTATTTAATTTAAATCCAGTCTAACGATAAACTTATTCCTAATTGTTAGTTGCAATTTTAATAAATTTGCCGATGCGTAACATTGACTTAGAACTTAAAAGATACAAACCAAGCAATGAGAAAATAAACAATTAAGATAGTATTTTAAACAAAATATTTTTTCAATTAGGAAAAGTTCAAAACGGTAAAAAAAAAAAAAAAAAAAAAAAAAAAAGTGATCTTTTTTTACTGTTGTGCATCAATGTGTGATTTCGTTCACAAGTAATTACTTGTGAACGAAATCATATCGCTGGGATGATAATAAATACCATCACATAGACGTCACTTTGTAATCTCCTATAAATATCGCACTTAATGATCTATAGACGTTTCATGCGATGACCTATGGATGTTGCAATGTGATGTCGCCAGGCGCAGACATTTTTCTGTGCATAGAATATTGCTAGGATGTTAATAAATACCATCGCATAGATGTCATTTTGTAATCTCCTATGAATATCTCATGTAATGATCTATAGATGTTTCATGCGATGACCTATGGATGTTGCATTGTGATGTCGCTAGGCGTGGACATTTTGCCGTGCATACAACATTGCTGGGATGTTCTTAAGATGCAACGCGACATCTGTGGAACGTAACCAATGTCGCAGTGTGACGTTCTTAGAACATTCCTGGAACGAAATGTGCTATATGGGAACCTATCATACAAGAAATTAATTAAACTTAAAAATTAAGAATAAAGTGGAATAAACTGTTTAGTTCAAGAAATCAGAGAAACAAAAACAAACATTACTCAAAAGATGATGTATTTGGAGTCACAAGGATTAAAACAATCAAAATAATTCAAAGGTTTAGTTCTACATAGCAGATGAATATTAATGATACTAGATAACAGCATGGTTATTAATTTATTGACTGATTATCATGTGTTTTATTGTTTGATTACTAATTTTAAGAATAGTTGACAAAATAAGAAATATATTTTAATACAAAGTAAAGGCAATAGGCCTTCTGCTCTCTCTCTCTCTATCTCTCTATGTGTATATTTATTTAATAAACTCAGGGAAAAAATTTTAATTTACAGAAATTTTGTGCTATATGTAATTTTTTGTAATTAGGAATTTCAAGATAATTTCAAGTTCTAAAACCTTCTCATAGGATAAAAAATACGTATAAATGTTATTAGTTTTTATATTTTCGCTTCTCAAATGCTTTACAGAAATAATCAGATTTAACGTTTACTTGACATATTATGTGTTTTGAAATTACAATTTTGAAATACATAACTACCAATAAGCGAAAGTAATAATAATCTGTCATTTGATTATCAATAACTAATAACCAGAGTAATGAAAAGTAGACGGCTATTACAATAAACATTCCTGTAGTATTAATGATAAACTGAAAAAAAAATTGTGTAAGAATACACAACATTATTGAGGGAACTTATTTTCCTCAACCATGTTGAGAAATGTTATCAGCTGTGTAACAGAGGCATACAGTGGAATGTTACGCAATTATAACTGGTAACATTTCTCTACATGGTTGTGGCAAGTAAACTGCCTAAATTACAACCGGTAGCATTTCTCTACATGGTTGTGGTAAGTAAGCTGCCTCAATATTGAGGCAGTTTACTTGCTACAACCATGTAGAGAAATGTTACCAGTTGTAATTGCTTAACATTCCACTGTATGCCTCTGTTACACAGCTATAGCTTACAACATTTCTCAACATGGTTCAGAAAAATAAGTTCCTCAATAAGGTTGTGTATTCTTACACAAAATTTTTTACAGCGTAAGATAAGTTTTCATGTTTATTTTTTAAAAAGATCCAGAAAAATAATGCAATCAATTAAATATAAATAATTTAAAATTTGTTAAACTGCATAACTATAAATTCAGTGATAATGAAATTTTGTTAAACAATAGTATTTTTTATTTTATTTTATTTAACTCTTTCTAACTGAGAAACCCAATATTTTAAAGTAATTTTTAGCAATTAATTTAATATTTCAATTATAAATTATAATTAAAAATAAACAGTGAATTTTCAAATAAATCAGCTTTTATCAATTTTAAAAAAATGTTCTTTTTGTTTAATAATGCATTTAATAGGGTTTCCTATTATCATAATTGTATACATAAAGTGCATATTACTTTCGATTCAAAATCTCTTATTAAAATAAGTTTATAAAAGATCTTTGAATAATACAAACAATCTGGAAAGATATAGGAACAAGGAAATTCGCGCTTAAATTTATAGCTTCTTCCACTATAATAAATACCTGAGAAAAACTAGAATGATGTGGCCACCACAAGACTTTCTTCTATGTAATTTTACACAAATTCATGTAGAACATTATTTATTAAATTACTTTCCATCACAGATGCAAACGATTTTTATATGACAGAATTATAACACTAAATGCCAAAAGAAAGTCAATTTTGTGCCAATATCAGAAGAAGTGCAATCCCCCCCCCCCAAAGTTATTTTCGTTAAAAAAAAAAAAAAAAAAAAATCGATAACTTTGTTTTAAATTATCACAGATCTATGATTCAACCATTTGTTTTAAAGGTATTGACGAGATCTTTCGAAAGATATATTGACAATTTACATCCCCCGGGGGGTCAATATGGGTACTCCCCTCCCTGGGGTGAAGCGGCGCTCCCACATGCACAAACTTTTTTCCCCTAGTTTACTTCTACTATTATCAATAATTCATATTAATTTTACAATCCCATGTTAAAAATAACTTAATCACACGTTAAAGTAACTAAAAATGAAAAAAATTGATAACTTCGTTTTAAATCATCGCAGATTTATGGTTCAACCACTCATTTTAAAGGTATTCTATCTGTACTGATAAGTAGAAAGGATTTAAGTCCAAATATTTCGATTTTCAGTTAAGTACATAGTCAGACTCAGAAAACAATTCTCTATCGACTGGTATAAAGGATTCAAATTAATGTTATTTATTCTTTGAGAATATCCATTGGTAAAAAAAGATTCAAGTCAGAAATTTAGCTTTAATCTACGGTATAAAATATTTAATTCATTTTTTTCCCTTTATTAAATGAAGGTTGACAATAACTGAATGGTATAAAGCGTATAAATCAACATAATCCCTTTTCCTAATCGATTCTTCTGATTAACTTTTGGTAAGTTGAACTTTATTTTTCGTCTCCTGAAAAATGAAGAATATGGACTTAAATCCTTTATACTTATCAGTACAGATATATTGACGAGATCTTTCGAAAGATACCCATATTTAAAATTAACACCCCCATTGCCCGCCCCCCCCCCCCCCAACAAAGAAATCTATTTAAACTTATATATTCGCCTACTCATTTCCAAAGTATTCTTAAAATAATATATCTTTAATTATTTAATTGCCTTCTTTTATTAACTCTTAGGTTAGTATCAAAACGAGCAATTTTCTAGTATTTAAATAATAGTTATATTAATAAGAAATTTATTTAGATTATTGTTTTTTTTTATTATTATTATTTTTATTTATTTTTAATTGAATATCAAAGAGAACATTATTTAATAAGAGTTTTTTTTTTTTTTTTTTTTTTAATAAATAAAAAAAAAAAGGCAGTTATTATAAGTTCCGGTAATAGCACAAAATATCCAAAAGTATGTCTTTTGCATTAAGAGAGAAAAACCTCCTTTTAAAGTTCTATTTTCTTAGACTGATAGTAAATGCATAAAAAAATGTATTGTTTAAAAAATAACTTTAATTATTTAAAGGCCTTCATTTATTAATTTATAATATTATAAAAATTTATTTTAAAGAACTTTAAATAATAATAATAAACTTTCTTAAATGGTTTCACCTTCTTTGCAAATGAATGCTCAAAAAATAAAGACTCTAAACAAATTACTTCCTTAAATAGTTTTAAAAATTTAACTTTTTAAAGAAAGATTTAAAAATAGATTTAGTATAAGTTTATGTAATTCAAACGATCGAATATATATAAGCAAGAATATGTCTTTTTAAATTTATATCCCCTTCCAATGATAATAAATATATGAAATATATTAAAAATATAATAATTTACATACCTCTAAAATAAAAAATAAAAAAGAGCTATTTTTTGCATATTTTAGTGTTATCATTAATGATAATAAGCATTCTGGATGATTTTCGCTCTTTTTTAATTTAGTCTACTAATTTCAAATTATTTCATAATATATATTTTTTCAAAGACGTTATAAAATTAAATTTAATATAAGTTCGTTTAATACAATCAACCCAAAAAAGTATAAAAGAAAGTAAATCTTAGTTTATATATTCTTCCATTGTTAAGAAATATTTCAAAGATGTTGTTAAAATAATGCCTGCATTTATTAACTTCTGTTAAATAAAGTCTTATACAAGACAGACTAGATATTATAAATTATACCAGATATAAACGATTATTATCAGAGTATTTTAATAATAGTAAATAAATATATTCATATAATTTTTAGTTGAATACACAAAGTTAAAAATTAATAATGTAAATCTGTATAATTCAAAAAATCCTTTAAAAAAATGTAGAAATAAGGAAATGTTTTTAAATTTATATAGCTTTCACTGAAAATATTTTTTAAATATTGTTAAAATAATATAGTTTTAATTATTTAAATACTTTCAACTGATAATAAATATTTAAAAATAATGATATATGTAAACAATAGCTTTAATTATTTTAATACCTTTATTTACTAACTTTTAGTATTATAAAGAGTTATTTTAATATTCTATTAATAATAATACTGATAAACTTATCTAAATGATTTCACCCTTTTTGCAAATGAATATACACACAAAAAAATAAATTAAAAATCCCTCCACAATGCAGTTTTAAAAATTGAACGTTTCAACGTAAATTTAAAAAATATAATTAATGCAAGTTCATATAGTTCAAACATTTAAAAAATATATATAAAAGCAATGATATACCCTATTAAATTTATGCCAACTTCCAATGATAATAAATATTTAAAATATACTTTTAAAAATAACTTGATTATAGAGTTTCAAAGATTTAATTTTTTAAAGTAAATAAAAAAAAAAAATGAAATTAATGTAACTTCATATAATTCAAACAATTCCTAAAATTATATACACAACGATATACTTTTCTAAATTTATGTAAATTACAAAAAGCTATCTTTGGATGGTTTAATAATACTAGTAATAAACATATTAGAGGATTTTGCCTTCATCTGAATTCAGTGTACACAGCTCTATTTTTTTTTTTTTTTTTTTTAAGTAGGTTATAAAAATATAATTAATATACGTTTTTTAATACAAACAATCCATTGAATATAGGGAAAAAACTAATTTCCTTTAAATTTCTATATTCTTGCACATATAATAAATATATCAATAATATTGTTATAAAACAAAATTCCTTTAACTATTTAATGACTTAATTTATTAATTTATAGTGTTATAAAAAGTTTTTTTCAGAATATTTTAATAATAATGTTATTATTAAGAAACTGATTTAGTTTGTTATCTCTGCCTTTTAAATGAATATAGTACTAAAGCAAAAATTATTGCATAAAAATTTTCTCTTTCAAATAAATAAAATATATATGTCTGGATAATGCAAACAATTAAAATAATAATAATAATAATAATAATAAATAGACTAATAATATACAGGAAAAATATTTTTTTTTTTTTTTTTTTTTTTTTTTTTTAATTATTATACATTCATTTACTAGCTTCTAGTATTATAAGCAGTTATATTTAAGGTATTTTAATCATAATACAATAAAAAATAGTCATATAATTTTCCTTCCCTTTTAATTGAGTACACAGAATTTAAACCATTTTTAAAAGGTAGTTTTTCTTTTAAAGAAAGTTATAAAAATAGAATAATATAAGTTCGTATAGCTCAAACGAACCTGAAAACAGGTAAATAAACTAAATTTTAACTAGTAGTTTTATATTTCAGATATAGATATTATTAAAGTATCGTTCCTTACGTATAGACTATGTGGTGATTTCATATTTTAAGGACTTGAATTCTTACCTTACATGAATTCCACTGTCAATCCTGAAAATTACTCCATGGTCAATGCAATTTTGAACTAATTAACTGTGTGTTTAACTGATAACTGATTGTTACATTTTTACATGTGCAACGTTTATTGCTTCAATTTCATTTATAAAGGTTAAAGTAACCTTTATTTTATTCTACAATTTTATGGGTTTTATTTTAATCTTACATTTAAATGGTTATGGATTTTCATATTTAGGTAATGGTTTTATTATGATCGTCGTTTTATTATGATCTTCGTTTTTTTCTGTATTGACTATGTCAGTTTCTTTTTTGAGTTGTGTTCATTTCAAATATATTTTATTAAATAATTTGAATTTTTGTATTTTTATTATGATCTACATTTTATATGGTTTTTGATTATCATTTTAGGTTATAGTTTTATTTTGATCTTCATCTTTAATGGATTTTCTATGGGTGTTTCGGGCCTGTGAACAAAGAAATTCTTAGCTTTTGCTTTCTTTGTGACAGAAAAACATCCATATTTTAGCATATTTGCATTCTACCAGGCCCTTGAAAACGTTAGAATGGAAATTATGCTTTTTTCTCATTCCAATTTCCAATATTCATTTCGATTTTTCTTTAATTCTTCTTTGATTTGATATGGGTAGTCTTAGCTTATGACCCGAGGAAATGTTTTAATACTGAAGTTAAATCATCTTTAAATTTCAAAAAAAAATTTTGCACTGATTAGATTATTGTATTTCTCTCTCTCAACATTATCAAATAATAATAATAATAATAATAATAACTTGTTTAGCAATAAAAAATAAATTTTTAAAGATTTAACACCGTAAACTTATTTGGTATATATAAAGTAACATAAAAATGAATTTGATTCTTATATATATTACACTGTCTTCCAATCTTTTCTTTTTAAATTAATTAATTAATTTTTATTTTATTACTTTTTATAGTAGGTAATAATAATAATTATTATTATATTTTATAGCGAAGAATTTAATAACATTATAAAAACACTCACATAAAAGTTATTGTAATTCAGTTTAAATGTTAGCGCATATTTTTTCTATGATTCATTTACAGTATCAATTAATAAATGAATTCATTTTAAATTAATTACGTTAATGCTAGCAATTAGGACCACAACACTAAGTCCAACAAGGTGTGATTTTTATCATGCGAAATTCAAGAAAGTTATCAAACGTATATATATGTACATGTATATATATATATATATATATATATATATATATGATAATAATAATAATAATAATAATAATAATAATAAATATATTTTTTTTAACTTCAAGTAATTTATCGATAAAAAATTTTAATGACATTTTAATTACATAACAGGAATTTTGAAAAATTCGCTAAATTTGGTTGAAATTTAGATATTCCATAGAGGTTCTTTATTTTATTTTATTATTTCCAGGAATTTTTGCACTGATATTTAAAATTTTTCAAATTGTCAATCTTTTGACTTTCAACTGTGACGTATTATATGGTTTCGCATTAGGATTTTAAAAAGTTTTACGTAAAAAACGCGAATTTTCATCCAATTTTGACAAAAATTAAAATTAGCTGTAAATACTAGTTGAAAATTAAACTTTTTAAATAAATTCAAAGCCAGCCATGCTTTGCCATTTTATAATTTGCAAGCTAGCATTTTTCTAATTAAATTTATAGATTTTATTATATATATATATATATATGTATGTATATATATATGTTTAATTGCATTCAAGACTTTTTTAAAAATGACGCTTTTACATTTCTACTATATAGATTATCTACCAATTTCAACCTTTCTTTTGTCTTTTGATTTTATTTTTAAAACTTGGGAGATTTAAAAAAAAAAAAAAAAAAAAAAAAAAAGTTTATTTTTTAATTTTATGCATTGATTTATCATTAATATATATATATATTTCCTTTCTTTTCTTTATTTCTCGATTTCAGAAATTTCCTATTATATTTTCTATAACTAAACTTCCTGTTTAAGAATATTTATTATTTTCCTTCCAAAACCTTTCATTGCTCTCTAACATTAAACAAAATGAGTAAACTAATTTAATTACTTTAATCTCTAAATAAATCAAATTAAAAAATTAAATCTGTCTTATGTCTCCCATGTAATATCTTCTTTTTTTATTTTCATTAAATCACGCATCAAAAAATTTTTCTTATCTCATTAAATTACTTTATATTTTTGCCCAAATATTCTTGTATCTTTGAAATATCTTTAATTCATTTCCCTCAAAGTATCTCTTTCTGAAAATCATTTCTCAACTACCAGTTTTAAGTTCTAAAAAAAAAAAACCTGTCTTCTCTACACCTATCTTGTTGCTAAACAACTACCTGCGTATCGTTACGTCATCATCTTGAAACCCGCGGACGACGAAAAACCGCGCTTGAAACTTCTAAAAAATACTTTTTCTTTTCTCTGTTTTCTCGCCTTTTAGTTTTCATAAGCGGAAAGAGAAGAGAAAGCCCCACATCGTTGATCTAACATACAACCACAAAACTTCGAAAATTTTTTTTTTTTTTTTTTTTTTTTTTATGAATATTTTCAGGGAGGGAAAAGGGGTATTTATCAAATTTGTTTTTAAAAAAGGATCAAACGAGAAAGGTCTGAAGTCTGAACCCTCCACAATATATTTGGGATAAACTGCATAGCGTTCAAATAGTGTATTTTAATAAATTAAAAACTTTGTAAAAACACCGTAACTTGCACAAAAAGAAAAAAAAAATGTTTTGGGTCGAAATAAAGTTACGATTCTTCGTCAGGGAAATAAAGCAAGCACGAGTGCAGCAAACAAAAGGGCAATGCACAAAACCGGAGCACGTGACGAGCTAAAATGAATAAAACTCAAAAACAATGTAAATACTGGTGTAATAAGAATTATAAAAAGAAAAGGCAAAAAAGAAAATATAGTTATTTATAATTATAAGCTAATAATATACAGTGCAGCCACAAATCCTAAAACTAGCAGTGAGGACGCGACCAAAATGTTGGAGGGATGCCAGCTTGACCGACAGTTTGAAATTTGGAAAATATCCAGTAATTCCGCACTCTGTTATCGGTCATTTTCTCTGAGTCAGATGACTGTCACCCCTTTTTTAGACCTGTTGAGTTAGCACTTGCGCAGATGCTTCCGTGGTTTCATAAAATGTGGTCGAAGAATATATATTAATATGCTTCATATCAGGTCAAGGAAAAAGAAAAAAAATTATAATGCACTTTAAAATATCCGAAAATAATTCTTTATTTAAATCCATATTTTTTTGTCGTAAAGGACAATTAAAATTTTAGAATATTTGAAGAATAATTATTTTATTTATTTGTAATTTTCTTCTACCTCAGTCATAAAAAGGCTTCAGAAATATTGTTTTTTAAAATTTTATTTTAATAAATAATTAGCATTTAATTTTTCAGTTTATCATATCACTCGCATACTTGCAGTTACTTAAAAATAAATAAAAGGTTCACCAAAAACACTCTATATTTATTGATCGCCATTTTATAAGTATCATAATATTTAGTTTAAACCAACGAGAAAAATACGCATAGATTTATTATTTATTTATTTATTTATTATTATTATTATTATTTAAAGAACTAAAATTCTGTTCATTCTATCTTTTATAACTTTTTGAATTTACTTGATATTTGTTGAGGGTTTTCATATAAGTTGCTCAATACTTCTTGCTATTAAATTATGCAAATGAAATTTTTAAAAGCATGCATAGTTAAAAATTATTTAGTAAAAATGCTCATATTTCCTAAGATATTGAACATTTTTTGCCTTCTGATTGCAGTATGCAGTCTCTAATGTAGTATGCCAAATTTTCTGAAAATGTCTTTGCAATTGGATCTAATACCCTACGTGTTATAATTAAAAAAGTAGATTTTTTTTCTTTTAATAATAATAAAATCTCCATAAATATATGTGGCAGCTTCACAAAAATTTATACAAATGGTGAGAAAAATCTTCATATATAGTTAAATTTTTTAGAGTTAGACAAATAGTTAAAATTTTCGCACGTATGTGAAAGAAAATTATGCAAATGAAAAAGTCCTATGAATTGCACAATTTTGCGATTAGAACAGTTTATTTCTAAATATACCTCCTATTTGTGCATATATGAAGTTTTAATTGCGATGTTGACTTGGCTGATAAAGCGTTATCGGTGAAGATGTTTTTCCTCGCCGACTGAAGCCGCAGTTAGCAGCGTCATAACTCGTTTGCAAACTGTAATTTGAGGTGACGGATTAATTGAATAGGATTTATATGCCTGTAAACATTTACATGCGAATAAGCATAGTTTTTCATGAAAATGTGTGATCTGGTCACGCACAGCGCCCTGTATCGACAAATAGCTTAATTATTATTTTTTCTTTACCAAAAAGAAAAAAAAAAATCCCCTTTACGAGAATGATTTTTTCAGAAACCGCGTTCAATTCTATCAATTCATTCAATACTTATGGATTTTTAAAATGGCTACAGACTTATAGGACATCCTGTATGTTCACACCCCGCGACAAAAAGATAGGTACAAAGGGTTTTTGATTTGAATTTTCATAAAATAACATTATCTAAATTGTGCATATCATTTATTATTATCATAATATAACACTATTCCCGGACTAATTTTTGTTTTAAGACTAATTAAGAAAAATTTTAAGACGAAAATGTTTCTAATTTAAGGCTACACACCGCGACAAAAAGGAAGGAACAAAGGTTTTTTTTTTTTTTAATTTTTGAATATGATTATTTTGAATATGATTCAAATATTTAATATGTTTTTGATACGATAATATTTTGTTATGATAATAAATGATCAGCACAATTTAGATAACGTTATTTTATGAAAAATTAAAAAAAAAAAAAAAAAAAACTATTGTTTTGTCGCGGAGTGTAGTCTCAATTAGAAAAATTTTAGTCTTAAAACTTTTCTAAATAAGTCTTAAAACAAAAATTAGTCCGGGAATAGTGTTATTTTATGATAATAAAAAATGATAAGCACAATTTAGAAAATGTTATTTCATGAAAAATCGAGGACAATATTTAGCTGTTTATTAAAATTAACATATTCATAAAATTATAATATATATATTTTTAAATTTGTAAAATATGTTTTATTTGTATATAATGTATTATATTGTGTGTATATATATTTGAATATAAAATTTATCTTTTTTTAATTTCTTGATTTATTCTCCTATTCAATTTAAATGCTAACTGTTAGAAAAATCTAGTAAATTTATTCTGTTTCATTTTAATTAATCAAACATAACCATTTAAAAAAATAATTAGTATGTTAATAAGAAAATTAAATCTTTCTATTACCTCTAAACTAATGAGTAATTTAAACTGTATTTGATTAAACAATATTATTAATCAAATATAATAATTAGCAGTGTTCTCAAAAGAATACCCAAGGATAACATTTTAAAGATATGTTGAATTATATTTTTATATAAATTTATTTTGACATAAATTTTAAATTTCTCGAAAGCTTTTTAAAATATTTTGAACATTTAAAATTTTTTCATCTCTTGAAAAAGTGAAATATATTAACAGTTATATACCTTAATTTTTTGATATTTTATTAAATACTAATTTCACAATGACCGTCAAATATCTAGAAAAATTCTTCACTAAACATCTTGAAACTTTGAACGTTTTAACTACATATGTACAAGCTTTATAAAAATTTCACTTACTTAATCTAATTTAATAGTAAAAAAAATTATAAGATTGAATTTCTTTATAGCTCTTATATCTGGAGACGAATTTTCATAGTTAGCCAGTAATTAAAAAAATAATAAACAATATCACACAACTTAATATATTAATTTAAATTAGATAATTATATATGAAAATGCAGAGAGATAACCAACTCTTTCGATTCATTGTAAATACTGGAAACATGAATTTCTATTCTATAAAACAATAGAGTTACATATGTCTATGCAATTTTTTCTTAAATAAATTGCCAAAAATTTAGGCTGTTGATGAAATATTTGTATAGCAGAAATAAAACTTAATTCCTCTAAATGCATTTTGAAAGAAAAGTAAATCATTTAAATGAAATATCTCGGTATATAAAAAATTTATTCTTTATACACAATTTAAAAAAAATGCTACAATTACATTTACATTTCAAAAATTAATTTGAAATAATAATTTTATTTTTTTGGTTTGCGACATTATAAATTTCTTCAAGATGTAAATTTTACTTATTTTTCTCCCTTTCCTTTCTGAATAATAACATAAAAAAGGGTGTGGTTCATCCTTGAAACATAGTCTCGGATTTCCCCTATGAGGAAGCGAACTCTTTTTAGTAGAAATTTATTACAAGGTTATTTAATTTCAAGAAACTGGTCTGAGATGATATAAAAACGTTATATATTAAATCTTATGATCATAAACAAAATATTTTCTGTGATTCAACAACTGTGATACCTATTTAAAGGATAATCAACATTACATACATTACATGGATTACATACATTAACATTCTATATAAAAAATTTATTCTTTATACACAATTTAAAATATATGCTACAATTACATTTACATTTCAAAAATTAATTTGAAATAGTAATTTTATTTTTTTGGTTTGCGACTTTATAAATTTCTTCAAGATGTAAATTTTGCTTATTTTTCGCTATTTCCTTTCTGAATAATAACATAAAAAAGGGTGTGGTTCATCCTTGAAACATAGTCTCAGATTTCCCCTATGAGGAAGCAAACTCTTTTTAGTAGAAATTTATTACAAGGTTATTTAATTTCAAGAAACTGGTTTGAGATGATATAAAAACATTATATATTAAATCTTATGATCATAAACAATATATTTTCTGTGATTCAACAACTGTGATACCTATTTAAAGGATAATCAACATTACACGGATTACATGGATTACATACATTAACATTCATGGATTACATACATTAAAGGATATTTAAATTTTAAAGGATACATATTTAAAGGTATGTTGTATTTTAAGTAGATTATTAATAAAAAGGATATATTTATATTATCTAAAACATTTATTTTTCATTTTTATTTTGAATTAGCGCAATATTTAGCTTTTAATCAATTGTGTTATTAAAGCTACGAGAATTTTACCACAGGAAAATTAATTCATGAAAGATTTTTTTTTTTTTTTTTTTTTTTTTTTTTCAATTCATGCTATAAGTTCTTATGTAAATAAAAAATCAAAGTTAAAAAGTAATAGGATAAAAATATGTATAAAAGGCCATTTTAAAATTTAATACAAATAATATTTGAATTTGAATTTCAAGTCCAGATATGTGAAAATTAGGTATAATCTTTGAATGCACCTTTTTTTCAACCAAAGTATACGGTACATATAAATCAAAATTTAATAGATAATGCCAATGATATCGTTATTAATATTCAATTAATTTTATTCTTATGAAATTTTAAACACGTTTGAAGATTGATTATTTAAATAATTTAATAATAAAGCATTTGCGTACGTGAGAAATTGTTACAAATAAAAGACAAAAGAAGTACTTCATCTTAAAAAGATAAAATTAATGAAATAATTACCAAATGATAATGACCAATACAGTGTAGTATAAAAGTTGTTTGCCAAATTAGAAATGTCAAAAGTTGGAGGACATTTTGATTACTATACAAATTTTTCACAAATAATCTGTGCAAACTTAGCTCTCATTATGATTGATAATACTTCGCTTTATATATTAAATAAATATAAACTATAAATAAATTTATAATACCTTTTCAATTTACATTATAAAAGTATGTTTAAGCAATTTTGGAATGTGCAACTTATTTTCAGATAGATAATTACAGAACAGACGATAATTCTTTTAAGTAGTAGAACTTTAATAGCTGCAGAAAATACGAGAAATTGTGATGCGTTTAACATTTTATTTTTTACCATTTTATTAACTTCAATTCTCGTTTGTTTGTTTGTTTGTCCGGTACAAATCCTGCAATCGAAAAATATTGAATAATTTCAGAGATATCCTGTGCGCAAGGGGGAAAAAAATCACATTTATTATTAACACATAAATTATTAAATAACTCACCACAAAATTTAAATTATTATTCCAAAATACATAAATATGCTTAAATATAATCCATTTATTAATAATTTTTATCCTTGCGAATTTTATTAATTACATCCCTATCATATCGTTTTAACAAAATATAATCCGAGAAATATAATATAATATTATATTATATAGTTTTTCTTAAATTATTTCTAACCATTTTAAAATTATAAATTCATTAAAAAGCAAAGTGAGAAAACGCAATTTAAAGAGTTCAAATCTGTAATGGATTCATATTTAAATTTACTGTCGTCAGTTGTCGCCAGTAAATTTAAACCGTTGTCGCCAGTTTTACAATGGTTGGACATTTATCGTAATCGAAATTTATTGAAAATATAATTGAATAATTTCAAAGTGATTTGAAAAAAAGCTAATAGTCCTCCATACTAAACTAAATTTTGCTTTGCCAAAATTTCGTTTTGACAATTCTGAGAAAGGTTTCGTGTACAGTTAATTATTTGACTGACTGTATATATATATATATATATATATATATAATTTATTATATTTGTTTTATACATTTTTTATTATATTTAATTCCTAACAGGGAAAAAAAAAAAAAAAGAAATTGAATAATATGAGACTTAAATGCTACTCGTCTTCAGAAGATTAACACCATAAAATAATAATATTCATACTAAATATATTTGGCCTCCTATGAATTAACATGCTTAAAAAAGCGCAAATGTAATGAAAGAAATTCATGCTTTGCCAAACACGTAATGTTTGCTGCAAAGCATGTAATATATGAAGCTATATTAATTATTATTAATTATTATATTTTCACAGGGTTTAAATCGTCAAACGATATATACACACACAGAAAAAAGGAAATGCTTAAACACAAAAAGGTGTATGAAATTGAAAACCTCAGTGCCATTGCTCAGTACAAAGCAGCGTTTCATTAAGTGAAAAAACAAAAAACACAAATCAAAGCCAAATATTTAGTAACAAAATAACTATTTTTTGCATGAGTTAATATAAATAAGAATAATATGAAACTGATAACTAAATAATAATAAAAGAACACTATTAAGAATTTTGTATATAAAACTGACTGTATTCGTGAAAAAAAAAAAAAAAAAAAAAAAAAAAAAAAAAAGCCCCACAATTTATGAACAAATACATTACAGATTTTTATTTAATTATTCAATTGTCTTACATGAGTATCAATAAGCAAACGAAAAATCAATATTCGAAACATAATGTTCATTTATACATATATATATATATATATATATATAATTTGAATTATTTAGTACCATTGTAACACCCAGCAGACAAAAAATAGATGAAAATACCAACATAAAATAAATTTTAATTGAGATTTATTTCGATTAAAAATAGTCAGGGTATTAATTAAATTTGAGTACCAATGATTAGTAAAAACAAGTTAAAGTACTTACGCAGAAGGGAAATGGCACTAACATAACAGATAAGCCTAACGATGAGAGAATTTGCAAAAACTATGAATTATTAGTAACAGTCAACATTTGAGAGAAAAGAGAAAGGATAAAATCACCAAAAAGTTCCGTTAAAAAAAAAAAAAAAAAATGAATTCATGAATTGAAAATTGGAATTTTAAATGCTGAAAAATAGAAATGTGCACTCATCAGGAAACTTGCATTTCTATCAGCAAATGCAAGATTTCGGAAAACTGTATAGCTAATTCCAGCAAAAATACAGCTCAAGTCTCAATCTTGCAACAAAACAAAAAATAAAAAAGGAAATTGAATTAAAATAAAAAAGGAAACTAAATTAATCATTAACACAAACCAAAATTTAAACAAGGAATAAGTAATTTAAGCAATCCACATGTTAAATGTTACTTACAGAGATAGTAGAAATAAACGGGTTGCCAAACGAACATTAGTAAAGAGAAAAGATTAAAAGTTTAGAAACGATTAATCGATTTAGGTGCTACTGAAATACTTTAATTTGGTTGCATTATTTGTTAGTTATTAATCTTTAAAAGCTTTTAACAATTTTAAAAAAAGGTGATTTTTAATTTTAACGTTAACCTTTTTAAAGTTCAGTTTATTTTTAACTTTCAACGTAGCGTGAGCAAACGCCATCTTACGTGAAAAAAGATATTTACTTTTAGGTAAATACTTAAAATGTACGGTTTAACTTAGAATATTTACTTAGTTTAGTTAAATTTTTAGTCTTAAGCAATCTCATCCAAAGGCCAACATGTCATGATTAAGACATTGTGATTATTGGTGAAGTAATTAATTATTTTATTTTATTTTATTTTTTTAATTTTTAGATTGTAATTTTTTTTAAGATAGCACCAAATTTGATTATTCATTTAATGAAATCTGAAGTATATATATATTTCCTTCCCTTAGTTGAATCCTTTATACTGACAGACTTAATAAAATAATGACGCAGTATTTTTATTTATTTATTTTCGTATCGAATGGTCTTAGCTAGTGATCCCAATTTCATAGATCATAATAATTGACTTACAAAATCAAATATAACATTCTCCCCTCCCCCGCTTTTTGCCTTAATGCTTGGTTTATATCAAATAAATACATAATTAAAATAAAATAATAAATAGAAATAAAATCCACATTTCTGGGTTCTGAACTGCACGGATGGAAAAGTGTTCGTAAATGCAAAATGCATAATGTAACAGTTTGGATTTCAGAATTGTTTTGCTAATTCGTAAATGAATATTGCAACCATTAAAACAATAATAACATACTAAAGCATTTTAATATTATGCCTTAAAATCTTACCTTTTTTTCTTTTTCTTTTTTTCTTCTTTTACAGAAATAACGATGAAATTTCTCATAGGAAAATTTTCATCTGGTCGTAAAAAATTATCCAAGTCTTCTCTGACTGTCCATGAAAGAGTAGTAGAGCAATGAATCGAAAGAGCATTGGATGTGCATTTGTTAACAAGCTAATCAAATGCAACAAACAATACTCATTCAATCAAACATGAAGGGATGATTTTCTAAAAAATAAACAAAATAAAGAAATAACTAACTTTCACCTTTAGCAGAAAACACAAAAATGGGTCTTAAAATTATAAACTTCTTTATAGAATTAATATATATTTTTAATAATAATAATCACATAATGAGACATTTTAAATGAATTCCTATAAAAAGAATTTTTATTAAATAATAAGAAAAATTTTATTTGCAATCTTAAATCTATGAAAAATAAATCAATAAATACGTAAATCATAATAATTATAAAAAGACAAAGAAAAAAAAAAAAAAAAAAGAAAAGAAAAGAAAAGAAAAGAAAGAAAGAAAGAAATGGGCGTCACTTTTTAATACACATTTTTTTAAGAGTGTAAGATTTTTAAATTTCTCGCATCTTCATCAAATACTGTATTTCATTTCATAACAAAATAATTTATTAAACATAACCTACTTCCTCAGTTCTGTCTCTCAAAATGAATGCATAAAAAAGAAAAAATACTTAAAAAAAAAAACATTGTTTAATTGAAAAAATAATTAAAAAGACTTAAATACTTTCTTGCAGGTAAAATCAATTTCAGTACACCTGTGTATAGAAAGAAAAATGTCTTTTTCAATTTATAATGCTGGGAAAAAAATCAAAAAAGCGATTAACGAAAAACTTCTATGATATATATATATATGTATATATATATCTTTAAAAGATTAAACTTAGAATAATTGTTCTTCCATCTACATTTGTTCTCGTATTAATACATCAAAATGTATGCTTTAAAAAGCTAATTTAATCATAAAAAATATTCGCTTTAATCTGAACAATATTTCACCACTCTTTGATCAGTCAGCCTCTTCTTTTTCAGTAGTACGTAAAAAAAGAATTTTTTTTGCACTTAAATGTTCAAGATCTAATACGATTTGAAAGTGCGATTTACGGAAGTAATATTCTGAAGTGCAATTATATTGCAGATACTGGAATCTATATTAATTGTTTCCTGGTTTTGAAGACTTCCCCATTATGATAATTACGTAATTATATATTGACTTGGGATAAGGAGTGTTCTATAACAAGTAAATAACGCTGAACAATTTATTTGATTGGAATAAAATTCCGTCCGGCAGTTTATTATTTGCTTATAAAAAGGTGAAATTCGTGATAAATGTATACGTCGAAACCCTATTACAATCAATCACTGTTTAAAAAATCTTATACGACAACACTAACTAAATATGTATAAAAGAGTTTTAGAAGTGATGAATACCCTACCGTACCTTACATTAAAAGGAGTTTTTCAATTTATATACCATTTTAGTTTCGGTTTTTAGTTTCAGTTTTCATACTATTACATTTTCATTCTAGCCAATCACAACATTATTTTGAAAAGTCAAACTTATTACCTTTTAGTTTGAATTTTTATATTGATTTGATATTTTCTCTCAACCAATGACAGAGGATATATTAAGCCCTTGATCCTATAACTGAGTACATTCTGCGAGTATAATTGTAGAATACAATTCTTCTTTAATTCACACCATTTATTTAAGGGGGGGGGGGTGAAATAATGTTCAATTTTTATTTGAATTTTTAGATTCGTTGTAATTTCTTTTTCAACGAGAGTTTTAATCTAAAAATAATAAGCCAATGAAGAATTTATATTTTGGTTTTTCTTTGTAGCATTTCTCTTTTCAATTTTCCTTCATGAATGAAACAAACAAGAAATCGCAAAATAATCGAAAATTTTAATTTGATTTAAGACAGTTTCGACGTTTTGTAATAACATTCCTTACTTTATCGACTATATAGTAGTTTTTCTTCATAATAATTATTATTGTAATTGCTATAAATTGTAGTATTTTTAAAATATTTGATTATTTTTATTTTAAAAGTAGTGTATGTACTTCACTATGAGTTATTTATACATATATACATAAATTAGGGCGCGAAATTTCCGCTCGCCAGCTCGCCATTGGCGAGTGATTAAGATAGAATTCTTACAGGATACGGTGACAGAAAACATTCTTTTTATAAAAAAAAAAACAGGTCATATTTTCCAGTTTTTTTACTGAAACGCCAATGGTTTGCGCTTGTAAAGATTTGTAAGCAACGATTTTATTGAAAAAGTTATTCCGAAATGGCTATTTCAAATGGCAAAAATGAACAAGTTATACACATCGACATTCCGTTTGATTACAAAAATAAAATAGACGAAAAAGAAATTTCTAATATAAAAAGTTAAGTAAATAAATAGATGAACAAGGAAGCTTAATCTTTCATAATAAAAAGATTTTCACGGGATATTGTATGACAAAGAATTTTTTTTTTCTTTTTTTCTTCAATTTTTTCTTTCTTTTCATTTATGTCATTAGATATTTAATCTTTTTCAAATCTCAAATACAATACATTTATAAGATTTTTAATTATAGATGATTATGAAACATGATGATATACGACATACTTTAAATATATATAAATTAAATAATTTGTATAAGCCTTTCAAATAGTTTGGAAAAATAAAAACCCCAAAATGCGTAAAAAAAAAGAAGAAAAAAAAAATGACAACCCTATTTTGTGGCGAGTAAAACTTTTTTTTCGGCGAGTGTAATCCGAGTTGAAATTTCGGGCCCTGCATATATATATATATATATATATATGTATGAATAATCATCAAAATCAATTGAGATATTAAAATTAATATTTATAGATTATGTAATTAAGTAGCCAAAATTCGTCTCTTTATTTCAATGCTTAAGCTTTCATTGTTTAAATTGAAAGTCTGTACGCAGAATGCCGCAAATATTAATATTTTAAATATGAAAAATTTTATCATAATTGCTCTTTTCTATTTTACGATTACATTTCAAAATTTTAAACATCTCTATTAGAAATCTACATGTTATCTTCTTCGAGCCTGCACTAATTTCACCATGGTAATTATCTTATCTTACCCTATCTGACCTTTTCTTTCCCTTTTTCTTTTGATTAATCTACGTCTACATTTCAGTGTTAATGCAATTTGAAAATGCGGATTATGTAAAGCAATATTCTGAGTGAGCAGCGAATGTATAACAATACTAAAATTTCTAATAACTGTCACTTGGTTTTGAAATCTTATCCACAAAATTACCTGAGATTAAAACCTATAATAAATGTACACGTACAGATGGGTGACAAAATAACGAGAACATTTTCGCTTTTTTACGTTTTGTCAAATATCTTGAAAACTTCTTTAGGAATCATCTTGACACTTTAGTAGTGTAAAGAACATGTTATACCTCATATTTTTCAGTAAAAGTTGTGTCGTGAAAATGAAAAGGGGACCAGCAAAATATTAAACAAAAATCAAAAGGTTTTGGATCACCCTGTAAAAAGTAATACTTTAAATGCGTTTGACTGTAGCGTGTGATTTTGAGGACTTTTTTCGTTATCTGTATAAAATTTCATGAGGCTACCACATATATTCATGGAGATATGACGGATTCTTTAAAAAATTGCAAAAACAATTTTCTCTTTTTTAATTATAACACGTAGGGTATTAGACCCAGTGTTCTTACCAGTGATTTAGGTTCTTCCCCCCCCCTCCCCCCCTAAAAAAAAAGTTGTTAGGGGTTTTATCAATATTTATTAAAAATCAGCGAAATCACTATAATATCATTGGGCGTTGATTGAATCAAAATAATAATGTGTGTAAAACCCCCTATAGTTTAGCTTTTATTTTGAGAGGACTGAAATTCTGTTCATTCTATCTCTCATAACTTTTTGAATTTACATGATATTTTTTTCGAGTTTTCATATAAGTTGCTCAATACCTTTGGCTATTAAATTATGCAAATGAAATTTTTATAAAGCTTGCGCATGCGTAGATAAAAATTATCTAGTAAAAGTGTTTGTATTTCGTAAGATAATTAAACTTTTTCATTCTGATTGCTGTATGCTGTGTCTAATGTAATATGCCATATTTTCTGAAAATGTCTTTGCACTAGGTCTAATACCCTATGTGTTATAATTGAAAAGGTGGAATTTGCGTTTTTGCAATTTTTTAAAGAAACCGCTATATCTCCATGAATACATGTGGGAGCCTCATAAAATTTTATACAGATAATGAAAAAAGTCCTCATAATCACATGCTACAGCCAAAATGCATTTAAAGCATTACCTTTCACAGGATGATCCAAAACATTTTGATTTTTGTTTGATATTTTACTGGTCTTCTTTTCCTTTTCATGACACAACTTTTACTGAAACATATGAGGTATAACATGTTCTTTACACTACCAAAAGTTCAAGATGATTCGTAAAGACCTTTTCAAGGTATTTGACAAAACGTAAATAGGGAACATGATCACATTATTTTGTCATCTATCTGTAAACCGATAATGATTAAGAGTTTATCACAATTGCTTTCTCATTAAGAAATATTTTTATAAGGCATCAGTAGCAAATGACGTTATAGAGTGTTCCCAAAATAACGATTAGAAAAAAAACTTGTTATTGTACAATAATAAATATTTTTAAATTTCATTACAATTAGTTTCATTTCGAAGAACATTGCATATATATATATTTCATTCATTATTATTACTAATGTTTTAAATAGCAGTAGTTCCAAAATATTTTTTCCTTTAAAATTATTGTATGTATTTTATTCCAAACATCATTTTTGTACGTGTATCAGTTTTTCTTTTCTTTTCTTTTCTTTTCTTTTTTTTTTTTCTTTATATATATCTTATTCGAGCTAAAAGTTATTTGGACTTTTTTTTTTTTTTTTTTCCCTAAATAAAGAATATTTGACCCGGCTTTGGTTGGAATAAAATTCTTTTTATAATTCCTTTCTCGTGTTAAACAACTTTTTGATTTTCAGAAATTCGTAAAAACGAACAATGTTTGTACCTAAATGTAAATATATTAATGATCTAATGAAATCTGAAAGTAGTATATATAGTAATATAGTCTATATAGTCTATAGTAATGTTCTGAGCAACGATAATATTGCAGTTATTGAAATTTGAAACAATCAACTTTTAGTAAAAAAAAAAAAAAAAAAAAGTAAATAAATGAATAAAATGATATTTAACAGATCATTTAATCGGAATATATATATATATATATATATATATATATATATATATATATATATATATTTTTTTTTTTTTTTTATAGACCATTTCAGTTTTAGTAAAAGTTTTAGGTTTCAGTATTACAATTTGTTTCTGGCCAATCACAACGTCACTTAAAAAAGTTAAACCTCTTATTTATTTTAGTTTCAGTTTTTCGTATTCGCGTGACATTTTTCCTCAACTATTAAGGAAAGAATTTAAAACAATCGAGCCTCTAAATGAGTATAGTTTGAGATTTAAAAAAATACTAGAATACTATATAAAAAAACATTTTGTTTACTTAAAAAAAAAAAAAAAAAAAAGATTTGTTTCTACTTGATTTAAATTATTACTCTTACATTATAATTTCTTTTTCTTGAGAGTTTTAAACTGAAAATGCTAAGTCAGAGAAATATTCATATCGGTTTCGGTCTCATTTTTTCGCTTTTGTTTGCATTTACTAATAAAAAAAACCCTGAAATTATAAAATTATAAACGTTTTCTAATTTGTTTAGGAGTACCTGGCACTTTACACTTAGAACCACAGGTTTCATATAAAAATAATATTTTCACATTACATTTGTTAAATAAAATATATATTCAGGCAGCAATTTGTATGGTTTTTGTTACATATTTTTTTAGAGATTTGAAACATTTAAATTTGTTTCTTCAGTTTGACCTTTTTCATGAATTCATGATCTTCAAAATGTTAAAACTTCTACCGATGTTTAAGAAAAGATTTAAAATTATTTTTGAAGGTTTAATAGAACTTTTTTTAAAAGAATTAAGGGTGGATTTTGCAATGTCTTTAGCCATAATTTCAAAATTTCAGAACAATAGTATGATAACTTTAAAAGGTATCTTAGTCTATTAAGGAATCTGCCTAGAGTCATATACCCTCTAGCTTTTAATTCTACCAATTCACGTTAAACTATATTCAAAATTAGGGGAAAATCGTATGGTAACTTTAAAAGTTACTTCGGTCTTCCACCAGGTCTACCTAGAGTCATATACCCCCCTACCATTAAATTTCAGTAGCTAATATTAACCTAATTTCAAAATTTGGAAAAAAACGTATGATAACTTTAAAAGTTACCTCGGTCTACCATGAGGTCTACTAACAGTCATATACTGTTTACCATACAACAGGACAGGTCTTAATAAATCTAATTTTAAAATTTGGGAACAATCGTATAGTAACATTAAATGTTACTTCGGTCTATCAGGGGATTTACATACAGTCATATAACAACCTATCGCTTTCTATTCTATAGATTCATATTAACCTAATTTCAAAATTTCAAAAAATCGTATGATAATATTTAAAGTTACCTCGGTCTACCAGGGGGTCTACTAATAGTTACATACTGTTTACCATACAATACAATAGGGCATAGGAAATCTAATTTTAAAATTTTTGAACAATCATATGTTAACTTTAAATGTTACTTCAGTCTGCCAGGGGGTCTAGATAGAGTCATATAACCTCTAGCTTTCAATTCTATCAATTCATATTAACCTAATTTAAAAATTTGGGAAACATCGTATGGAAACTTTAAAAGTTACCTCAGTCTACCAGGGGGTCTACTAATAGTCATATACTGTTTAACATACAATACTATAGGGCTTAATAAATCTAATTTTAAAATTTGGGAACAATCGTATGGTAACTTTAAATGTTACTTCGGCCTACCAGGGGGTCTACATAGAGTCATATAACCTCTAGCTTTCAATTCTATAGATTCATATTAACCTAATTTCAAAATTTGGGAAAAATTGTATGATAACTTTATAAGTGACCTTGGTCTACCAGGAGGTCTACCTAGAGTCATATACCCCCTACCATTCAATTTCAGTAACTAATATTGACCTAATTTCAAAATTTTGGAATAATCGTATGGTAAATTAAAAAGTTACTTCGGTCTACCAGGAGTCTACTAATAGTCATGTACTGTTTACCATACCATATTATAGAGCTTAATAAATCTAATTTTAAAATTTGGGAACAATCGTATGGTAACTTAAATGTTACTTCGGTCTACCAGGGGGGTCTACATAGAGTCATATATCCTCTAGCTTTCAATTCTGCAGATTCATATTAACCTAATTCCAAAATTTGGAAAAAACTGTATGATAACTTTAAAAACTTTAAAATTTACCTCGGTCTGCCAGGGGGTCTACTAATAGTCATATACTGTTTATTATACAATACTATAGGGCTTAGTAAATCTAATTTCAAAATTTTGGATTAATCGTATGGTAACTTTAAAAGTTACATCGGTCTACCAGGGGGTCTACCAATAGTCACGTACTGTTTACCATACCATACTATGGGACTTAATAAATCTAATTTTAAAATTTGTGAACAATCGTATGGTAACTTTAAATGTTACTTCGGTCTACCAGGGGGTCTACATAGAGTCATATAACCTCTAGCTTTCAATTCTATAGATTCATATTAACCTAATTTCAAAATTTGGGAAAAACTGTATGATAACTTTATAAGTTACCTTGGTCTACCAGGGGGTCTACTAATAGTCATATACTGTTTACCATACAATACCATAGGACTTACTAAATGTAATATTAAAATTTGGAAACAATCGTATAGTAAATATAAATGTTACTTCGGTCTACCAGGGGGTCTACATAGAGTCATATAACCTCTAGCTTTCAATTCTATCAATTCATATTAATCTAATTTCAAAATCATATGATAACTTTAAAAGTTATCTCGGTCTACCAGCTACCTAGAATCATATACTCCCTACCATTCAATTTCATTCACCCATTAACATAATTTCAAAATTCTGAAACAATCGTATAGTAAACCTATAAGTTACCTTGGCCATCCTGGGGGGGGGGCTATTTAAAGTCATATACCGTTTATTATACAATACTACAGGGTCTAATAAACCTAATTTCAAAATTTGAGAACAATCGTATGAAAACTTTAAAAGTTATCGCGGTCTACTACTGGAGACTGCCCAGAGTTTTATACCCTCAAGCTTTTAATTCTATGAATTCATAATCCCCTTTTTTCAAAATTTGGGGAAAATTGTATGATAACTTCAAAAGTTACCTCGGTCTACCAGGAGGTCTACTAGTAGTCGTATACTGTTTAACATGCAATATTAAAAGGCTTAATAAATCTAATTTTAAAATTTGGGAACAATCGTATGGTAACTTAAATGTTACTTCGGTCTACCAGGAGGTCTACATAGAGTCATATATCCTCTAGCTTTCTATTCTATCAATTCATATTAACCTAATTTAAAAATTTCGGAAACATCGTATGATAACTTTAAAAGTTACCTCAGTCTACCAGGGGGTCTACTAATAGTCATATACTGTTTAACATACAATACTATAGGGCTTAATAAATCTAATTTTAAAATTTGAGAACAATCGTATGGTAACTTTAAATGTTACTTCGGTCTACCAGGGGGTCTACATAGAGTCATATAACCTCTAGCTTTCAATTCTATAGATTCATATTAACCTAATTTAAAAATTTGGGAAAAATTGTAAGATATCTTTATAAGTAACCTTGGTTTACCAGGAGGTCTACCTTGAGTCATATACCCCCTACCATTCAATTTCAGCAGCTAATATTATCCTAATTTCAAAATTTTGGAATAATCGTATGGTAAATTAAAAAGTTACTTCGGTCTACCAGGAGTCTACTAATAGTCATGTACTGTTTACCATACCATACTATGGGGCTTAATAAATCTAATTTTAAAATTTGGGAACAATCGTACGGTAACTTTAAATGTTAGTTCGGTCTACCAGGGGGTCTGCATAGAGTCATATAACCTCTAGCTTTCAATTCTATAGATTCATATTAACCTAATTTCAAAATTTGGGAAAAACTGTATGATAACTTTATAAGTTACCTCGGTCTACCAGGGGGTCTACTAATAGTCATATACTGTTTACCATATAATACTATAGGACTTATTAAATCTAATATTAAAATTTGGAAACAATCATGTAGTAAATTTAAATGTTACTTCGGTCTACCAGGGGGTCTACATAGAGTCATATAACCTCTAGCTTTCAATTCTATCAATTCATATTAATCTAATTTCAAAATTTGGAAAAATTGTATGATAACTTTAAAAGTTATCTCGGTCTACCAGGGGGTCTACCTAGATTCATATACTCCCTACTATTCAATTTCATTAATTTATTGACATAATTTCAAATTTTTGGGCAATCGTATGGTAACTTAAAAATTTACCTCGGCCATCCTGGGGGGCTATTTAAAATCATGTAACGTTTATTATGCAATACTATAGAGGCTAATAAACCTAATTTCAAAATTTGAGAACAATCGTATGATAACTTTAAAAGTTATCTCGGTCTACTACTGCGGTCTGCTTAGTGTCATATACCATCAAGTTTTTAATCCTATCAATTCATATTTACCTATTTTCAAAATTTGGGAAAAATTGTATGATAACTTAAAAATGTTACCTTGGTCTACCAAGAGGTCTGCCTAGAGTCTTATACCCCCTACCATTCAATTTCAGTAGCTAATAATGATCTAATTTGAAATTTCGGAATAATCTTATGGTAACTTTAAAAGTTACATCGGTCTATCAGGGGGTCTACTAATAGTCAGGTTCTGTCTATCATACAATACTATAGGGCTTAATAAATCTAATTTTTAAATTTGGGAACAATCGTATGGTAACTTTAAATGTTACTTCGGTCTACCAGGGGGGTCTACATATTGTCATAGTTTTCAATTATAATAATTGATATTAACTTAATTTCAAAATTTGTGAATAAAGTTATCGCGGTCTACCAGGGATACCTACCTCCATCTACCTAGATTCATATACTCCCTACAATTCAATATCATTAACTTATATTAACATGATTTTCAAAATTTGGACAATATTATTTTATCTTTAAAAGTTACCTCGGCCTACCTGGAGAGTTATTTAAAGTAATATACCGTTTATTATACAATACATTAGGGCCTAATAAACCTAATTTCAAAATTTCAGAACAATGGTATGATAAATTTTAAGTTATCTCGGTCTACTCTAGCTTTTCATTCTATGTACTGTCTCTGTACTGTACTAGTAATGTACTGTTTACTATACAATACTATAGGGCTTAATAAATCTAATTTTAAAATTTGGGAACAATCGTATGATAACTTTAAATGTTACTTCCGTCTACCAGGGGGTCTACATAGAGTCATATAACCTCTAGCTTTCCATTCTATCAGTTCATATTAACCTAATTTTAAAATTTGGGAAAACCGTATGATAACTTTAAAAGTTGCCTCGGTCTTCCAGGGGTGTACTAATAGTCATATACTGTTTACCATACAATACTATAGGTCTTAATAAATCTAATTTTAAAATTTGGCAACAATCGTATGGTAACTTTAAATGTTACTTCGGTCTACCAGGGGGGGTCTACATAGAGTCATATAACCTCTAGCTTTCAATTCTATAAATTCATATTAACCCAATTTTAAAATTTGGGAAAAACCGTATGATAACTTTAAAAGTTACCTCGGTCTACCAGGGGTCTACTAATAGTCATATACTGTTTACCATACAATACTATTGGGCTAAATAAATCTAACTTTAATATTTGGGATGAATCATATGGTAACTTTAAATGTTACCTCGGTCTACCAGGGATAACAGAGACATACCTCTTCACTCTTCGAATGCTCGACATCAAATGAAAGGCATTATGGGTAATACAACAACTTCAACCAATCCTTCTTTCATTTGAGACGTCTGCGCACAAACTTCGCGCATCAAATTTTTATTTGAGACTTTTGCACCCAAACTCTGCGCATCAAATTTTTCTTCCCCAACCTATATAAGGAGACGCGAGACTTCGTTCTGTCATTTGCTGCTCGGCGTTTACGGTCGAAGGTTTTAGGGATCGACTCCGAAGAAAGTAACCATCCGAGAGGGCAACTTATCGTCTCTGCGGAACCCCTGCCAGAAAGCTTTACAAAGTAAGCGTATTCATTATAATGGAGCTATAGGTAGCGTACTATGTCATGGTTGTGTCATGGTTACGTCATAGTTACGTCACTGATCGATGACAAAGCCATCTCGTGTTGGATGTACCTGAACTACTCAGGCAGAAACTGCGCATGCTCGAATAGAATTTGTTTACTCGGGCGATGCTCCATATTTAAAATTAAAATAGAACTGTGTTTGAACAAATGCACATCTAAACGAAACAATTCATGTATTTTTAGAATATTCATATTTCGCATGTTTCCGCATTTTAAGATAAGGAATATATTTTAAATCAATTCTTAAAAGTTATTTTTTTAATACTTCTTACATTTTATACAATTATTGAAATCTTAAACACTTGAATTTTCATTCATTACGGATCAAGAGATAATCTATCGAATTTTGAATTCCGTTGTTTGATTTGTTATAAAGTTAGAAAAAGTTAGTTTTTATTATATTTGTTCATTCCTAAATGTTATTTTATCATTCCTAAATGTTATTTTAGTTATAGATTTAGTTATAAAGCGGTCACAAATATATTTTGTTTAGAAGATAAAATTTTTCCAAATGGTTTCGTCTGCGTCTGATTGATTTTATGGAACATGACATAATGCTTTTTTTTTTATAAAAGAGATAATGATAAAGTCATCTTTTATAAGCGTTTTCTTTTCCAAAATTTGAATTTTTTTTACCAAAATTTTAATTTTGAAAATTCCACACGTTAACATTTTCTTCTTAAATTACTAATACATGAATTTTTTCGTATTTACAATACAATTTACAACATTAGGAGATCGATTTAAAAAATTATATTTTACACGAATTAATTCTAGCTCTAAGTGAACTCTAAAATTAACTTAAATTCAAATATTGGGAAAAATTGTATAATAAATTTAAAAGTTCCTTGGTCTACCAGGAGGTCTACTAATAGTCATATACTGTTCACCATACACTACTATATGGCTTAATAAATCTAATTTTAAAATAAGGGATCAATCATATGGTAACTTTAAATGTTTCCTCGGTCTACCGGACGGATAACCGAGACCCACCATACCTCTTCACTCTTCGAATTCTCAACATCAAATGAAAAGCATTATGGGTAATACAAAAACTTCAACCCAGACTTCTTTCATTTGAGACGTCTGCGCACAAACTTCGCGCATCAAATTTTTATTTGAGATTTCTGCACCCAAACTCTGCGCATCAAATTTTTTCTTCCCAACCTATATAAGGAGACGCGAGACTTCATTCTGTCATTTGCTGCTCGGCGTGGACGGTCGAAAGTTCCAGGGATCGACTCCGAAGAAAGTAACCATCCGAGAGGGCAACTTACGTCTCTACGGAACCCCTGCAACGACTCGTACCTGTGAAGACAGAAACCTGCTGGAAGAAAACTGCTGTTCGAAGACGCCTGTTGCTGGAAGAAGAATGTGTCTGGAAGACGCTTAGATAACGATAATGGTGTGAGCACGTTGGTCGTTCGTTTATGTCGTACAAAGCCACGCAACAAGGTAATTTTTTTTACGAGTATTGGTGGCTGTTACCATATCGTGATTGCATTTACGAACACAAACCCTGCTTACGGGGGTATAGCCGTGTACTTTTTCCCATCAATGTTTAACGATAAATTCCGGAAACCTTGACGGTGTTAACATAAGGAATTGATCGAAATTCTTTTATCCTGTTACCCTTTCTCCTATGTTTAATTCTGCACTAACCATTTGCTGAGACGCATCATTGTGTTTCTTTATTTCTCCTACACTCTCTATTTCTCTACATTCAATTCTCTATTAGCCTTCTGCTGCGATACATCATTTGTTACTTTATTTCTTCTATATATTCTCTAAGTATTATCCTAACATATTCTGATCAGTGTCCGGAAACCTTGTCGGTGTTAACGTAAGGACATGATCGAAGTCTATGCTTTATGCTTTTTATGTTTTTTTTTCCGATCAATTCTGGAAACCTTGTCGGTGTTAACGTAAGGAATTGATCAAAATTCTTTTATCCTGTTACTCTTTCTCCTACGTTTAATTCTGCACTAACCATTTGCTGCGACGCATCATTGTGTTTCTTTATTTCTCCTACACTCTCTATTTATCTACATTCAATTCACTATTAGCCTTCTGCTGCGATGCATCATTTGTTACTTTATTTCTTCTATATATTCTCTAAGTATTATCCTAACATATTCTGATCAGTGTCCGGAAACCTTGTCGGTGTTAACGTAAGGACATGATCGAAGTCTATGCTTTATGCTTTTTATGTTTTTATTTCCGATCAATTCTGGAAACCTGGTCGGTGTTAACGTAAGGAAATGATCGCAATTCTTTTATCCTCTTACTCTTTTTCCTACATAATCTGCATTAGCCATCTATTGTGAAGTATCAATGTGTTTGTTTATTTCTCCTAAACTCTCTATTTCTATATATTCAATTCTCTATTAGCCTTCGGCTTCGATGCATCATTTTGATAGTCTATTTATCAAAGTATTATCCTAACATATTCAGATCAGTGTCCGGAAAACTTGTCGGTTTTAACGTAAGGACATGACCGAAGTCTATGCTTTATACTTTTTATGTTTTTTTTTTTTTTTTTTTTTTCGATCAATTCTGGAAACATTGTCGGTGTTAACGTAAGGAATTGATCTAAATTCTTTTATCCTCTCACTCTTTCTCCTACTTTTAATTCTGCACTAACCACCTGCTGCGACGCATCATTGTGTTTGTTTATTTCTCCTACACTCTCTATTTATCTACCTTTAATTCCCTATTACCCTACTGCTGACTGCTGCTATGCATCATCGTGTTTGTCTATTTCTTCTATATATTTCTCTAAGTGTTCTAACATATTCAGATCAGTGTCCGGAATCCTTGTCGGTGTTAACGTAAGGACATGATCGAAGTCTATGCTTTATGTTTTTTATATTTTTTTTCCCGATCAATTCTGGAAACCTTGTCGGTGTTAACGTAAAGAATTGATCAAAATTCTTTTATCCTCTTACTCTTTCTCCTACTTTTAATTCTGCACTAACCATCTGCTGCGACGAAACATTGTGTTTGATTATTTCTCCTACACTCTCTATTTCTCTACATTCAATTCTCTATTAGCCTTCTGCTGCGATGCATCATTGTGTTTGTCTATTTCTTCTATATATTTCTCCAAGTGTCCTAAAATTTTCAGATCAGTGTCCGGAAACCTTGTCGGTGTTAACGTAAGGACATGATCGAAGTCTATACTGTATGCTTTTTATGTTTTTTCCGATCAATTCTGGAAACCTTGTCGGTGTTAACGTAAGGAATTGATCAAAATTCTTTTATCCTCTCACTCTTTATCCTACATTTAATTCTGCACTAACCACCTGCTGCGACGCATCATTGTGTTTGATTATTTCTCCTACACTCTCTATTTATCTACCTTCAATTCTCTGTTACCCTTCTGCTGCTATGCATCATTGTGTTTGTCTATTTCTTCTATATATTTCTCTAAGTGTCCTAACATATTCAAATCAGTGCCCGGAAACCTTGTCGGTGTTAACGTAAGGACATGATCGAAGTCAATGCTTCATGCTTTTTATGTTTTTTTTCCGATCAATTCTGGAAACCTTGTCGGTGTTAACGTAAGGAATTGCTCTAAATTCTTTTATCGTCTCACTCTTTCTCCTACGTTTAATTCTGCACTAACCATCTTCTGCGACGCATCATTGTGTTTGTTTATTTCTCCTACACTCTCTATTTCTCTACATTCATTTCTCTATTAGCCTTCTGCTGCAATGCATCATTTGTTACTTTATTTTTTCTATATATTCTCTAAGTATTTTCCTAACATATTCAGATCAGTGTCCGGAAACCTTGTCGGTGTTAACGTAAGGACATGATTGAAGTCTGTGCTTTATGCTTTTTATGTTTTTTTCCGATCAATTCTGGAAACCTTGTCGGTGTTAACGTAAGGAATTGATCAAAATTCTTTTATCCTATTACTCTTTCACCTACTTTTAATTTTGCACTAACCACCTCCTGCGAAGCATCATTGTGTTTGTTTATTTCTCCTACACTCTCTATTTATCTACCTTCAATTCTTTATTAGTCTTCTGCTGCGATGCATCATTGTGTTTGTCTATTTCTTCTATATATTTCTCCAAGTGTCCTAACATTTTCAGATCAGTGTCCGGAAAACTTGTCGGTGTTAACGTAAAGACATGATCGAAGTCTATGCTTTATGCTTTTTATGTTTTTTTCCGATCAATTCTGGAAACCTGGTCGGTGTTAACGTAAGGAAATTATCGAAATTCTTTTATCCTCTTACTCTTTTTCCTACATAATCTGCATTAGCCATCTACTGTGAAGTATCAATGTGTTTGTTTATTTCTCCTAAACTCTCTATTTCTATACATTCAATTCTCTATTAGCCTTCGGCTTCGATGCATCATTATGTTAGTCTATTTATCAAAGTATTATCCTAACATATTCAGATCAGTGTCCGGAAACCTTGTCGGTGTTAACGTAAGGACATGACCGAAGTCTATGCTTTATACTTTTTATGTTTTTTTCCGATCAATTCTGGAAACCTTGTCGGTGTTAACGTAAGGAATTGATCAAAATTCTTTTATCCTCTTACTCTTTCACCTACTTTTAATTTTGCACTAACCACCTTCTGCGAAGCATCATTGTGTTTGTTTATTTCTCCTACGCTCTCTATTTATCTACATTCAATTTTCTATTAGCCTTCCGCTGCGATGCATCATTGTGTTTTTCTATTTCTTCTATATATTTCTCTGAGTGTCCTAACATATTCAGATCAGTATCCGGAAACCTTGTCGGTGTTAACGTAAGGACATGATCGAAATCTATGCTTTATGCTATTTATGTTTTTTCCGATCAATTCTGGAAACCTTGTCGGTGTTAACGTAAGGAATTGATCAAAATTCTCTTATCCTCTTACTCTTTCACCTACTTTTAATTTTGCACTAACCACCTTCTGCGAAGCATCATTGTGTTTGTTTATTTCTCCTACACTCTCTATTTATCTACCTACAATTCTCTATTAGCCTTCTGCTGCGATGCATCACTGTGTTTGTCTATTTCTTCTATAAATTTCTCGAAGTGTCCTAAAATTTTCAGATCAGTGTCCGGAAACCTTGTCGGTGTTAACGTAAGGACATGATCGAAGTCTATACTGTATGCTTTTTATGTTTTTTTTCGATCAATTCTGGAAACCTTGTCGGTGTTAACGTAAGGAATTGATCTAAATTCTTTTATCCTCTCACTCTTTCTCCTACATTTAATTCTGCACTAACCACCTGCTGCGACGCATCATTGTGTTTGATTATTTCTCCTACACTCTCTATTTATCTACGTTCAATTCTCTATTACAATTCTGCTGCTATGCATCATTGTGTTTGTCTATTTCTTCTATATATTTCTCTAAGTGTCCTAACATTTTCAGATCAGTGTCTGGAAACTTTGTCGGTGTTAACGTAAGGACATGATCGAAGTCTATGCTTTATACATTTTATGTTTTTTTTTCGATCAATTCTGGAAACCTTGTCGGTGTTAACGTAAGGAATTGTTCGAAATTCTTTTATCCTGTTACTCTTTCTCCTACGTTTAATTTTGCACTAACCATCTTCTGCGGCGCATCATTGTGTTTGTTTATTACTCCTACACTCTCTATTTCTCTACATTCAATTCTCTATTAGACTTCTGCTGCAATGCATCATTTGTTACTTTATTTTTTCTATATATTCTCTAAGTATTATCCTAACATATTCAGATCAGTGTCCGGAAACCTTGTCGGTGTTAACGTAAGGACATGATTGAAGTCTGTGCTTTATGCTTTTTATGTTTTTTTTCGATCAATTCTGGAAACCTTGTCGGTGTTAAAGTAAGGAATTGATCTAAATTCTTTTATCCTCTTACTCTTTCACCTACTTGTAATTTTGCACTAACCACCTCCTGCGAAGCATCATTGTGTTTGTTTATTTCTCCTACACTCTCTATTTATCTACCTTCAATTCTCTATTAGCCTTCTGCTGCAATGCGTCATTGTGTTTGTCTATTTCTTCTATATATTTCTCCAAGTGTCCTAACATTTTCAGATCAGTGTCCGGAAACCTTGTCGGTGTTAACGTAAGGACATGATCGAAGTCTATGCTTTATGCTTTTTTGTTTTTTTTCCGATCAATTCTAGAAACCTTGTCGGTGTTAACGTAAGGAATTGATCAAAATTCTTTTATCCTCTTACTCTTTCTCCTACTTTTAATTCTGCACTAACCATCTGTTGCGACGAAACATTGTGTATGATTATTTCTCCTACACTCTCTATTTCACTACATTCAATTCTCTATTAGCCTTCTGGTGCGATGCATCATTGAGTTTGTCTATTTCTTCTATATATTTCTCTAGGTGTCCAAACGTATTCAGATCAGTATCCGGAAACCTTGTCGGTGTTAACGTAAGGACATGATAGAAGTCTATGCTTTATGCTTTTTATGTTTTTTTCCGATCATTTCTGGAAACCTTGTCGGTGTTAACGTAAGGAATTGATCAAAATTCTCTTATCCTCTTACTCTTTCACCTACTTTTAATTTTGCACTAACCACCTTCTGCGAAGCATCATTGTGTTTGTTTATTTCTGCTACACTCTCTATTTATCTACCTTCAATTCTCTATTAGCCTTCTGCTGCGATGCATCATTGTGTTTGTCTATTTCTTCTATAAATTTCTCGAAGTGTCCTAAAATTTTCAGATCAGTGTCCGGAAACCTTGTCTGTGTAAACGTAAGGACATGATCGAAGTCTATACTGTATGCTTTTTATGTTTTTTTCCGATCAATTCTGGAAACCTTGTCGGTGTTAACGTAAGGAATTGATCTAAATTCTTTTATCCTCTCACTCTTTCTCCTACATTTAATTCTGCACTAACCACCTGCTGCGACGCATCATTGTGTTTGATTATTTCTCCTACACTCTCTATTTATCTACGTTCAATTCTCTATTACAATTCTGCTGCTATGCATCATTGTGTTTGTCTATTTCTTCTATATATTTTTCTAAGTGTCCTAACATTTTCAGATCAGTGTCTGGAAACTTTGTCGGTGTTAACGTAAGGACATGATCGAAGTCTATGCTTTATACTTTTTATGTCTTTTTTTCGATCAATTCTGGAAACCTTGTCGGTGTTAACGTAAGGAATTGTTCGAAATTCTTTTATCCTGTTACTCTTTCTCCTACGTTTAATTTTGCACTAACCATCTTCTGCGGCGCATCATTGTGTTTGTTTATTACTCCTACACTCTCTATTTCTCTACATTCAATTCTCTATTAGACTTCTGCTGCAATGCATCATTTGTTACTTTATTTTTTCTATATATTCTCTAAGTATTATCCTAACATATTCAGATTCAGTGTCCGGAAACCTTGTCGGGGTTAACGTAAGGACATGATTGAAGTCTGTGCTTTATGCTTTTTATGTTTTTTTTCGATCAATTCTGGAAACCTTGTCGGTGTTAACGTAAGGAATTGATCTAAATTCTTTTATCCTCTTACTCTTTCACCTACTTTTAATTTTGCACTAACCACCTCCTGCGAAGCATCATTGTGTTTGATTATTTCTCCTACACTCTCTATTTATCTACCTTCAATTCTCTATTAGCCTTCTGCTGCGATGCATCATTGTGTTTGTCTATTTCTTCTCTATATTTCTCCAAGTGTCCTAACATTTTCAGATCAGTGTCTGGAAACATTGTCGGTGTTAACGTAAGGACATGATCGAAGTCTATGCTTTATACTTTTTATGTTTTTTTTTTCGATCAATTCTGGAAACCTTGTCGGTGTTAACGTAAGGAATTGATCTAAATTCTTTTATCCTCTCAATTTTTCTCCTACATTTAATTCTGCACTAACCACCTGGTGCGACGCATCATTGTGTTTGATTATTTCTTATGCAATCTCTATTTATCTACCTTCAATTTTCTATTAGCCTTCTGCTGCGATTCATCATTGTGTTTGTCTATTTCTTCTATATATTTCTCGAAGTGTCCTAACATATTAAAGATCAGTATCCGGAAAACTTGTCGGTGTTAACGTAAGGACATGATAGAAGTCTATGCTTTATGCTTTTTATGTTTTTTTTCGATCAATTCTAGAAACCTTGTCGGTGTTAACGTAAGGAATTGATCAAAATTCTTTTATCCTCTTACTCTTTCACCTACTTTTAATTTTGCACTAACAACCTCCTGCGAAGCATCATTGTGTTTGTTTATTTCTCCTACACTCTCTATTTATCTACCTTCAATTCTCTATTAGCCTTCTGCTGCGATGCATTATTGTGTTTGTCTATTTCTTCTATATATTTCTCCAAGTGTCCTAACATTTTCAGATCAGTGTCCGGAAACCTTGTCGGTGTTAACGTAAGGACGTGATCGAAGTCTATGCTTTATGCTTTTTATGTTTTTTTCCCGATCAATTCTGGAAACCTTGTCGGTGTTAACGTAAGGAATTGATCAAAATTCTTTTATCCTCTTACTCTTTCTCCTACTTTTAATTCTGCACTAACCATCTGCTGCGACGCAACATTGTGTTTGATTATTTCTCCTACACTCTCTATTTCACTACATTCAATTCTCTATTAGCCTCCTGGTGCAATGCATCATTTGTTACTTTATTTTTTCCATATATTCTCTAAGTAATATCCTAAAATATTCAGATCAGTGTCCGGAAACCTTGTCGGTGTTAACGTAAGGACATGATCGAAGTCTATGCTTTATACTTTTTATGTTTTTTTTTCGATCAATTCTGGAAACCTTGTCGGTGTTAACGTAAGGAATTGATCTAAATTCTTTTATCCTCTCAATTTTTCTCCTACATTTAATTCTGCACTAACCACCTGGTGCGACGCATCATTGTGTTTGATTATTTCTTATACAATCTCTATTTATCTACCTTCAATTTTCTATTAGCCTTCTGCTGCGATTCATCATTGTGTTTGTCTATTTCTTCTATATATTTCTCGAAGTGTCCTAACATATTAAAGATCAGTATCCGGAAAACTTGTCGGTGTTAACGTAAGGACATGATAGAAGTCTATGCTTTATGCTTTTTATGTTTTTTTCCGATCAATTCTAGAAACCTTGTCGGTGTTAACGTAAGGAATTGATCAAAATTCTTTTATCCTCTCAATTTGTCTCCCACATATAATTCTGCACTAACCATTTGCTGCGACGCATCATTGTGTTTCTTTATTTCTCCTACACTCTCTATTTATCTACATTCAATTCACTATTAGCCTTCTGCTGCGATGCATCATTTGTTACTTTATTTCTTCTATATATTCTCTAAGTATTATCCTAACATATTCTGATCAGTGTCCGGAAACCTTGTCGGTGTTAACGTAAGGACATGATCGAAGTCTATGCTTTATGCTTTTTATGTTTTTATTTCCGATCAATTCTGGAAACCTGGTCGGTGTTAACGTAAGGAAATGATCGCAATTCTTTTATCCTCTTACTCTTTTTCCTACATAATCTGCATTAGCCATCTATTGTGAAGTATCAATGTGTTTGTTTATTTCTCCTAAACTCTCTATTTCTATATATTCAATTCTCTATTAGCCTTCGGCTTCGATGCATCATTTTGATAGTCTATTTATCAAAGTATTATCCTAACATATTCAGATCAGTGTCCGGAAAACTTGTCGGTTTTAACGTAAGGACATGACCGAAGTCTATGCTTTATACTTTTTATGTTTTTTTTTTTTTTTTTTTTTTCGATCAATTCTGGAAACATTGTCGGTGTTAACGTAAGGAATTGATCTAAATTCTTTTATCCTCTCACTCTTTCTCCTACTTTTAATTCTGCACTAACCACCTGCTGCGACGCATCATTGTGTTTGTTTATTTCTCCTACACTCTCTATTTATCTACCTTTAATTCCCTATTACCCTACTGCTGACTGCTGCTATGCATCATCGTGTTTGTCTATTTCTTCTATATATTTCTCTAAGTGTTCTAACATATTCAGATCAGTGTCCGGAATCCTTGTCGGTGTTAACGTAAGGACATGATCGAAGTCTATGCTTTATGTTTTTTATATTTTTTTTCCCGATCAATTCTGGAAACCTTGTCGGTGTTAACGTAAAGAATTGATCAAAATTCTTTTATCCTCTTACTCTTTCTCCTACTTTTAATTCTGCACTAACCATCTGCTGCGACGAAACATTGTGTTTGATTATTTCTCCTACACTCTCTATTTCTCTACATTCAATTCTCTATTAGCCTTCTGCTGCGATGCATCATTGTGTTTGTCTATTTCTTCTATATATTTCTCCAAGTGTCCTAAAATTTTCAGATCAGTGTCCGGAAACCTTGTCGGTGTTAACGTAAGGACATGATCGAAGTCTATACTGTATGCTTTTTATGTTTTTTCCGATCAATTCTGGAAACCTTGTCGGTGTTAACGTAAGGAATTGATCAAAATTCTTTTATCCTCTCACTCTTTATCCTACATTTAATTCTGCACTAACCACCTGCTGCGACGCATCATTGTGTTTGATTATTTCTCCTACACTCTCTATTTATCTACCTTCAATTCTCTGTTACCCTTCTGCTGCTATGCATCATTGTGTTTGTCTATTTCTTCTATATATTTCTCTAAGTGTCCTAACATATTCAAATCAGTGCCCGGAAACCTTGTCGGTGTTAACGTAAGGACATGATCGAAGTCAATGCTTCATGCTTTTTATGTTTTTTTTCCGATCAATTCTGGAAACCTTGTCGGTGTTAACGTAAGGAATTGCTCTAAATTCTTTTATCGTCTCACTCTTTCTCCTACGTTTAATTCTGCACTAACCATCTTCTGCGACGCATCATTGTGTTTGTTTATTTCTCCTACACTCTCTATTTCTCTACATTCATTTCTCTATTAGCCTTCTGCTGCAATGCATCATTTGTTACTTTATTTTTTCTATATATTCTCTAAGTATTTTCCTAACATATTCAGATCAGTGTCCGGAAACCTTGTCGGTGTTAACGTAAGGACATGATTGAAGTCTGTGCTTTATGCTTTTTATGTTTTTTTCCGATCAATTCTGGAAACCTTGTCGGTGTTAACGTAAGGAATTGATCAAAATTCTTTTATCCTATTACTCTTTCACCTACTTTTAATTTTGCACTAACCACCTCCTGCGAAGCATCATTGTGTTTGTTTATTTCTCCTACACTCTCTATTTATCTACCTTCAATTCTTTATTAGTCTTCTGCTGCGATGCATCATTGTGTTTGTCTATTTCTTCTATATATTTCTCCAAGTGTCCTAACATTTTCAGATCAGTGTCCGGAAAACTTGTCGGTGTTAACGTAAAGACATGATCGAAGTCTATGCTTTATGCTTTTTATGTTTTTTTCCGATCAATTCTGGAAACCTGGTCGGTGTTAACGTAAGGAAATTATCGAAATTCTTTTATCCTCTTACTCTTTTTCCTACATAATCTGCATTAGCCATCTACTGTGAAGTATCAATGTGTTTGTTTATTTCTCCTAAACTCTCTATTTCTATACATTCAATTCTCTATTAGCCTTCGGCTTCGATGCATCATTATGTTAGTCTATTTATCAAAGTATTATCCTAACATATTCAGATCAGTGTCCGGAAACCTTGTCGGTGTTAACGTAAGGACATGACCGAAGTCTATGCTTTATACTTTTTATGTTTTTTTCCGATCAATTCTGGAAACCTTGTCGGTGTTAACGTAAGGAATTGATCAAAATTCTTTTATCCTCTTACTCTTTCACCTACTTTTAATTTTGCACTAACCACCTTCTGCGAAGCATCATTGTGTTTGTTTATTTCTCCTACGCTCTCTATTTATCTACATTCAATTTTCTATTAGCCTTCCGCTGCGATGCATCATTGTGTTTTTCTATTTCTTCTATATATTTCTCTGAGTGTCCTAACATATTCAGATCAGTATCCGGAAACCTTGTCGGTGTTAACGTAAGGACATGATCGAAATCTATGCTTTATGCTATTTATGTTTTTTCCGATCAATTCTGGAAACCTTGTCGGTGTTAACGTAAGGAATTGATCAAAATTCTCTTATCCTCTTACTCTTTCACCTACTTTTAATTTTGCACTAACCACCTTCTGCGAAGCATCATTGTGTTTGTTTATTTCTCCTACACTCTCTATTTATCTACCTACAATTCTCTATTAGCCTTCTGCTGCGATGCATCACTGTGTTTGTCTATTTCTTCTATAAATTTCTCGAAGTGTCCTAAAATTTTCAGATCAGTGTCCGGAAACCTTGTCGGTGTTAACGTAAGGACATGATCGAAGTCTATACTGTATGCTTTTTATGTTTTTTTTCGATCAATTCTGGAAACCTTGTCGGTGTTAACGTAAGGAATTGATCTAAATTCTTTTATCCTCTCACTCTTTCTCCTACATTTAATTCTGCACTAACCACCTGCTGCGACGCATCATTGTGTTTGATTATTTCTCCTACACTCTCTATTTATCTACGTTCAATTCTCTATTACAATTCTGCTGCTATGCATCATTGTGTTTGTCTATTTCTTCTATATATTTCTCTAAGTGTCCTAACATTTTCAGATCAGTGTCTGGAAACTTTGTCGGTGTTAACGTAAGGACATGATCGAAGTCTATGCTTTATACATTTTATGTTTTTTTTTCGATCAATTCTGGAAACCTTGTCGGTGTTAACGTAAGGAATTGTTCGAAATTCTTTTATCCTGTTACTCTTTCTCCTACGTTTAATTTTGCACTAACCATCTTCTGCGGCGCATCATTGTGTTTGTTTATTACTCCTACACTCTCTATTTCTCTACATTCAATTCTCTATTAGACTTCTGCTGCAATGCATCATTTGTTACTTTATTTTTTCTATATATTCTCTAAGTATTATCCTAACATATTCAGATCAGTGTCCGGAAACCTTGTCGGTGTTAACGTAAGGACATGATTGAAGTCTGTGCTTTATGCTTTTTATGTTTTTTTTCGATCAATTCTGGAAACCTTGTCGGTGTTAAAGTAAGGAATTGATCTAAATTCTTTTATCCTCTTACTCTTTCACCTACTTGTAATTTTGCACTAACCACCTCCTGCGAAGCATCATTGTGTTTGTTTATTTCTCCTACACTCTCTATTTATCTACCTTCAATTCTCTATTAGCCTTCTGCTGCAATGCGTCATTGTGTTTGTCTATTTCTTCTATATATTTCTCCAAGTGTCCTAACATTTTCAGATCAGTGTCCGGAAACCTTGTCGGTGTTAACGTAAGGACATGATCGAAGTCTATGCTTTATGCTTTTTTGTTTTTTTTCCGATCAATTCTAGAAACCTTGTCGGTGTTAACGTAAGGAATTGATCAAAATTCTTTTATCCTCTTACTCTTTCTCCTACTTTTAATTCTGCACTAACCATCTGTTGCGACGAAACATTGTGTATGATTATTTCTCCTACACTCTCTATTTCACTACATTCAATTCTCTATTAGCCTTCTGGTGCGATGCATCATTGAGTTTGTCTATTTCTTCTATATATTTCTCTAGGTGTCCAAACGTATTCAGATCAGTATCCGGAAACCTTGTCGGTGTTAACGTAAGGACATGATAGAAGTCTATGCTTTATGCTTTTTATGTTTTTTTCCGATCATTTCTGGAAACCTTGTCGGTGTTAACGTAAGGAATTGATCAAAATTCTCTTATCCTCTTACTCTTTCACCTACTTTTAATTTTGCACTAACCACCTTCTGCGAAGCATCATTGTGTTTGTTTATTTCTGCTACACTCTCTATTTATCTACCTTCAATTCTCTATTAGCCTTCTGCTGCGATGCATCATTGTGTTTGTCTATTTCTTCTATAAATTTCTCGAAGTGTCCTAAAATTTTCAGATCAGTGTCCGGAAACCTTGTCTGTGTAAACGTAAGGACATGATCGAAGTCTATACTGTATGCTTTTTATGTTTTTTTCCGATCAATTCTGGAAACCTTGTCGGTGTTAACGTAAGGAATTGATCTAAATTCTTTTATCCTCTCACTCTTTCTCCTACATTTAATTCTGCACTAACCACCTGCTGCGACGCATCATTGTGTTTGATTATTTCTCCTACACTCTCTATTTATCTACGTTCAATTCTCTATTACAATTCTGCTGCTATGCATCATTGTGTTTGTCTATTTCTTCTATATATTTTTCTAAGTGTCCTAACATTTTCAGATCAGTGTCTGGAAACTTTGTCGGTGTTAACGTAAGGACATGATCGAAGTCTATGCTTTATACTTTTTATGTCTTTTTTTCGATCAATTCTGGAAACCTTGTCGGTGTTAACGTAAGGAATTGTTCGAAATTCTTTTATCCTGTTACTCTTTCTCCTACGTTTAATTTTGCACTAACCATCTTCTGCGGCGCATCATTGTGTTTGTTTATTACTCCTACACTCTCTATTTCTCTACATTCAATTCTCTATTAGACTTCTGCTGCAATGCATCATTTGTTACTTTATTTTTTCTATATATTCTCTAAGTATTATCCTAACATATTCAGATTCAGTGTCCGGAAACCTTGTCGGGGTTAACGTAAGGACATGATTGAAGTCTGTGCTTTATGCTTTTTATGTTTTTTTTCGATCAATTCTGGAAACCTTGTCGGTGTTAACGTAAGGAATTGATCTAAATTCTTTTATCCTCTTACTCTTTCACCTACTTTTAATTTTGCACTAACCACCTCCTGCGAAGCATCATTGTGTTTGATTATTTCTCCTACACTCTCTATTTATCTACCTTCAATTCTCTATTAGCCTTCTGCTGCGATGCATCATTGTGTTTGTCTATTTCTTCTCTATATTTCTCCAAGTGTCCTAACATTTTCAGATCAGTGTCTGGAAACATTGTCGGTGTTAACGTAAGGACATGATCGAAGTCTATGCTTTATACTTTTTATGTTTTTTTTTTCGATCAATTCTGGAAACCTTGTCGGTGTTAACGTAAGGAATTGATCTAAATTCTTTTATCCTCTCAATTTTTCTCCTACATTTAATTCTGCACTAACCACCTGGTGCGACGCATCATTGTGTTTGATTATTTCTTATGCAATCTCTATTTATCTACCTTCAATTTTCTATTAGCCTTCTGCTGCGATTCATCATTGTGTTTGTCTATTTCTTCTATATATTTCTCGAAGTGTCCTAACATATTAAAGATCAGTATCCGGAAAACTTGTCGGTGTTAACGTAAGGACATGATAGAAGTCTATGCTTTATGCTTTTTATGTTTTTTTTCGATCAATTCTAGAAACCTTGTCGGTGTTAACGTAAGGAATTGATCAAAATTCTTTTATCCTCTTACTCTTTCACCTACTTTTAATTTTGCACTAACAACCTCCTGCGAAGCATCATTGTGTTTGTTTATTTCTCCTACACTCTCTATTTATCTACCTTCAATTCTCTATTAGCCTTCTGCTGCGATGCATTATTGTGTTTGTCTATTTCTTCTATATATTTCTCCAAGTGTCCTAACATTTTCAGATCAGTGTCCGGAAACCTTGTCGGTGTTAACGTAAGGACGTGATCGAAGTCTATGCTTTATGCTTTTTATGTTTTTTTCCCGATCAATTCTGGAAACCTTGTCGGTGTTAACGTAAGGAATTGATCAAAATTCTTTTATCCTCTTACTCTTTCTCCTACTTTTAATTCTGCACTAACCATCTGCTGCGACGCAACATTGTGTTTGATTATTTCTCCTACACTCTCTATTTCACTACATTCAATTCTCTATTAGCCTCCTGGTGCAATGCATCATTTGTTACTTTATTTTTTCCATATATTCTCTAAGTAATATCCTAAAATATTCAGATCAGTGTCCGGAAACCTTGTCGGTGTTAACGTAAGGACATGATCGAAGTCTATGCTTTATACTTTTTATGTTTTTTTTTCGATCAATTCTGGAAACCTTGTCGGTGTTAACGTAAGGAATTGATCTAAATTCTTTTATCCTCTCAATTTTTCTCCTACATTTAATTCTGCACTAACCACCTGGTGCGACGCATCATTGTGTTTGATTATTTCTTATACAATCTCTATTTATCTACCTTCAATTTTCTATTAGCCTTCTGCTGCGATTCATCATTGTGTTTGTCTATTTCTTCTATATATTTCTCGAAGTGTCCTAACATATTAAAGATCAGTATCCGGAAAACTTGTCGGTGTTAACGTAAGGACATGATAGAAGTCTATGCTTTATGCTTTTTATGTTTTTTTCCGATCAATTCTAGAAACCTTGTCGGTGTTAACGTAAGGAATTGATCAAAATTCTTTTATCCTCTTACTGTTTCACCTACTTTTAATTTTGCACTAACCACCTCCTGCGAAGCATCATTGTGTTTGATTATATCTTATACAATCTCTATTTATCTACCTTCAATTCCCTATTAGCCTTCTGCTGCGATGCATAATTGTGTTTGTCTATTTCTTCTATATATTTCTCTAAGTGTCCTAACATATTCAAATCAGTATCCGGAAACCTTGTCGGTGTTAACGTAAGGACATGATTGAAGTGTGTGCTTTATGCTTTTTATGTTTTTTTTCGATCAATTCTGGAAACCTTGTCGGTGTTAACGTAAGGAATTGATCAAAATTCTTTTATCCTCTTACTCTTTCTCCTACTTTTAATTCTGCACTAACCACCTCCTGCGAAGCATCATTGTGTTTGTTTATTTCTCCTACAATCTCTATTTATCTACCTTCAATTCCCTATTAGCCTTCTGCTGCGATGCATAATTGTGTTTGTCTATTTCTTCTATATATTTCTCCAAGTGTCCTAACATTTTCATATCAGTGTCCGGAAACCTTGTCGGTGTTAACGTAAGGACATAATCGAAGTCTACGCTTTATACTTTTTATGTTTTTTTTCGATCAATTCTGAAAACCTTGTCGGTGTTAACGTAAGGAATTGATCTAAATTCTTTTATCCTCTCAATTTGTCTCCTACATATAATTCTGTACTAACCACCTGCTGAGACGCATCATTGTGTTTGATTATTTCTTATACACTCTCTATTTATCTACCTTCAATTCTCTATTAGCCTTCTGCTGCGATGCATTATTGTGTTTGTCTATTTCTTCTATATATTTCTCCAAGTATCCTAACATTTTCGGATCAGTGTCCGGAAACCTAGTCGGTGTTAACGTAAGGACATGATCGAAGTCTATGCTTTTTGCTTTGTGCTTTTTTTCCGATCAATTCTGGAAACCTTGTCGGTGTTAACGTAAGGAATTGATTAAAATTCTTTTATCCTCTTACTCTTTCACCTACTTTAAATTCTGCACTAACCACCTCCTGCGAAGCATCATTGTGTTTGTTTATTTCTCCTACACTCTCTATTTATCTACCTTCAATTCTCTATTAGCCTTCTGCTGCGATGCATCATTGTGTTTGTCTATTTCTTCTATACATTTCTCCAAGTGTCCTAACATTTTCAGATCAGTGTCCGGAAACCTTGTCGGTGTTAACGTAAGGACATAATCGAAGTCTACGCTTTATACTTTTTGTGTTTTTTTTCGATCAATTCTGGAAACCTTGTCGGTGTTAACGTAAGGAATTGATCTAAATTCTTTTATCCTCTCAATTTGTCTCCTACATATAATTCTGCACTAACCACCTGCTGCGACGCATCATTGTGTTTGATTATTTCTTATACACTCTCTATTTATCTACCTTCAATTCTCTATTAGACTTCTGCTGTTATTCATCATTGTGTTTGTCTATTTCTTCTATATATTTCTCGAAGTGTCCTAACATTTTCAGATTAGTGTCCGGAAACCTTCTCGGTGTTAACGTAAGGACATGATCAAAATTCTTTTATCCTCTTACTCTTTCTCCTACTTTTAATTCTGCACTAACCATCTGCTGCGACGCAACATTGTCTTTGATTATTTCTCCTACACTCTCTATTTCTCTACATTCTATTCTCTATTAGCGTTCTGGTGCAATACATCATTTGTTACTTTATTTTTTCTATATATTCTCTAAGTATTATCCTAACATATTCAGATCAGTGTCCGGAAACCTAGTCGGTGTTTACATAAGAACATGGTCGAAGTCTATGCTTTTTGCTTTTTATGTTTTTTTTCCGATCAATTCTGGAAACCTTGTCGGTGTTAACTAAGGAATTGATCAAAATTCTTTTATCCTCTTACTCTTTCTCCTACTCTTAATTCTAAACTAACCACCTCCTGCGAAGCATCATTGTGTTTGTTTATTTCTCCTACACTCTCTATTTATCTACCTTCAATTCTCTATTAGCCTTCTGCTGCAATGCGTCATTGTGTTTGTCTATTTCTTCTATATATTTCTCCAAGTGTCCTAACATTTTCAGATCAGTGTCCGGAAACCTTGTCGGTGTTAACGTAAGGACATGATCGAAGTCTATGCTTTATGCTTTTTTGTTTTTTTTCCGATCAATTCTAGAAACCTTGTCGGTGTTAACGTAAGGAATTGATCAAAATTCTTTTATCCTCTTACTCTTTCTCCTACTTTTAATTCTGCACTAACCATCTGTTGCGACGAAACATTGTGTATGATTATTTCTCCTACACTCTCTATTTCACTACATTCAATTCTCTATTAGCCTTCTGGTGCGATGCATCATTGTGTTTGTCTATTTCTTCTATATATTTCTCTAGGTGTCCAAACGTATTCAGATCAGTATCCGGAAACCTTGTCGGTGTTAACGTAAGGACATGATAGAAGTCTATGCTTTATGCTTTTTATGTTTTTTTCCGATCAATTCTGGAAACCTTGTCGGTGTTAACGTAAGGAATTGATCAAAATTCTCTTATCCTCTTACTCTTTCACCTACTTTTAATTTTGCACTAACCACCTTCTGCGAAGCATCATTGTGTTTGTTTATTTCTCCTACACTCTCTATTTATCTACCTTCATTTCTCTATTAGCCTTCTGCTGCGATGCATCATTGTGTTTGTCTATTTCTTCTATAAATTTCTCGAAGTGTCCTAAAATTTTCAGATCAGTGTCCGGAAACCTTGTCTGTGTTAACGTAAGGACATGATCGAAGTCTATACTGTATGCTTTTTATGTTTTTTTCCGATCAATTCTGGAAACCTTGTCGGTGTTAACGTAAGGAATTGATCTAAATTCTTTTATCCTCTCACTCTTTCTCCTACATTTAATTCTGCACTAACCACCTGGTGCGACGCATCATTGTGTTTGATTATTTCTTATACAATCTCTATTTATCTACCTTCAATTTTCTATTAGCCTTCTGCTGCGATTCATCATTGTGTTTGTCTATTTCTTCTATATATTTCTCGAAGTGTCCTAACATATTAAAGATCAGTATCCGGAAAACTTGTCGGTGTTAACGTAAGGACATGATAGAAGTCTATGCTTTATGCTTTTTATGTTTTTTTCCGATCAATTCTAGAAACCTTGTCGGTGTTAACGTAAGGAATTGATCAAAATTCTTTTATCCTCTTACTCTTTCACCTACTTTTAATTTTGCACTAACCACCTCCTGCGAAGCATCATTGTGTTTGTTTATTTCTCCTACACTCTCTATTTATCTACCTTCAATTCTCTATTAGCCTTCTGCTGCGATGCATTATTGTGTTTGTCTATTTCTTCTATATATTTCTCCAAGTGTCCTAACATTTTCAGATCAGTGTCCGGAAACCTTGTCGGTGTTAACGTAAGGACGTGATCGAAGTCTATGCTTTATGCTTTTTATGTTTTTTTCCCGATCAATTCTGGAAACCTTGTCGGTGTTAACGTAAGGAATTGATCAAAATTCTTTTATCCTCTTACTCTTTCTCCTACTTTTAATTCTGCACTAACCATCTGCTGCGACGCAACATTGTGTTTGATTATTTCTCCTACACTCTCTATTTCACTACATTCAATTCTCTATTAGCCTTCTGGTGCAATGCATCATTTGTTACTTTATTTTTTCTATATATTCTCTAAGTAATATCCTAAAATATTCAGATCAGTGTCCGGAAACCTTGTCGGTGTTAACGTAAGGACATGATCGAAGTCTATGCTTTATACTTTTTATGTTTTTTTTTCGATCAATTCTGGAAACCTTGTCGGTGTTAACGTAAGGAATTGATCTAAATTCTTTTATCCTCTCAATTTTTCTCCTACATTTAATTCTGCACTAACCACCTGGTGCGACGCATCATTGTGTTTGATTATTTCTTATACAATCTCTATTTATCTACCTTCAAATTTCTATTAGCCTTCTGCTGCGATTCATCATTGTGTTTGTCTATTTCTTCTATATATTTCTCGAAGTGTCCTAACATATTAAAGATCAGTATCCGGAAAAATTGTCGGTGTTAACGTAAGGACATGATAGAAGTCTATGCTTTATGCTTTTTATGTTTTTTTCCGATCAATTCTAGAAACCTTGTCGGTGTTAACGTAAGGAATTGATCAAAATTCTTTTATCCTCTTACTCTTTCACCTACTTTTAATTTTGCACTAACCACCTCCTGCGAAGCATCATTGTGTTTGATTATATCTTATACAATCTCTATTTATCTACCTTCAATTCCCTATTAGCCTTCTGCTGCGATGCATAATTGTGTTTGTCTATTTCTTCTATATATTTCTCTAAGTGTCCTAACATATTCAAATCAGTATCCGGAAACCTTGTCGGTGTTAACGTAAGGACATGATTGAAGTGTGTGCTTTATGCTTTTTATGTTTTTTTTCGATCAATTCTGGAAACCTTGTCGGTGTTAACGTAAGGAATTGATCAAAATTCTTTTATCCTCTTACTCTTTCTCCTACTTTTAATTCTGCACTAACCACCTCCTGCGAAGCATCATTGTGTTTGTTTATTTCTCCTACAATCTCTATTTATCTACCTTCAATTCCCTATTAGCCTTCTGCTGCGATGCATAATTGTGTTTGTCTATTTCTTCTATATATTTCTCCAAGTGTCCTAACATTTTCATATCAGTGTCCGGAAACCTTGTCGGTGTTAACGTAAGGACATAATCGAAGTCTACGCTTTATACTTTTTATGTTTTTTTTTCGATCAATTCTGAAAACCTTGTCGGTGTTAACGTAAGGAATTAATCTAAATTCTTTTATCCTCTCAATTTGTCTCCTACATATAATTCTGTACTAACCACCTGCTGAGACGCATCATTGTGTTTGATTATTTCTTATACACTCTCTATTTATCTACCTTCAATTCTCTATTAGCCTTCTGCTGCGATGCATTATTGTGTTTGTCTATTTCTTCTCTATATTTCTCCAAGTATCCTAACATTTTCGGATCAGTGTCCGGAAACCTAGTCGGTGTTAACGTAAGGACATGATCGAAGTCTATGCTTTATGCTTTGTGCTTTTTTTCCGATCAATTCTGGAAACCTTGTCGGTGTTAACGTAAGGAATTGATCAAAATTCTTTTATCCTCTTACTCTTTCACCTACTTTAAATTCTGCACTAACCACCTCCTGCGAAGCATCATTGTGTTTGTTTATTTCTCCTACACTCTCTATTTATCTACCTTCAATTCTCTATTAGCCTTCTGCTGCGATGCATCATTGTGTTTGTCTATTTCTTCTATACATTTCTCCAAGTGTCCTAACATTTTCAGATCAGTGTCCGGAAACCTTGTCGGTGTTAACGTAAGGACATAATCGAAGTCTACGCTTTATACTTTTTATGTTTTTTTTCGATCAATTCTGGAAACCTTGTCGGTGTTAACGTAAGGAATTGATCTAAATTCTTTTATCCTCTCAATTTGTCTCCTACATATAATTCTGCACTAACCACCTGCTGCGACGCATCATTGTGTTTGATTATTTCTTATACACTCTCTATTTATCTACCTTCAATTCTCTATTAGACTTCTGCTGTTATTCATCATTGTGTTTGTCTATTTCTTCTATATATTTCTCGAAGTGTCCTAACATTTTCAGATTAGTGTCCGGAAACCTTGTCGGTGTTAACGTAAGGACATGATCAAAATTCTTTTATCCTCTTACTCTTTCTCCTACTTTTAATTCTGCACTAACCATCTGCTGCGACGCAACATTGTGTTTGATTATTTCTCCTACACTCTCTATTTCTCTACATTCTATTCTCTATTAGCGTTCTGGTGCAATACATCATTTGTTACTTTATTTTTTCTATATATTCTCTAAGTATTATCCTAACATATTCAGATCAGTGTCCGGAAACCTAGTCGGTGTTAACATAAGAACATGGTCGAAGTCTATGCTTTTTGCTTTTTATGTTTTTTTTCCGATCAATTCTGGAAACCTTGTCGGTGTTAACGTAAGGAATTGATCAAAATTCTTTTATCCTCTTACTCTTTCTCCTACTCTTAATTCTAAACTAACCACCTCCTGCGAAGCATCATTGTGTTTGTTTATTTCTCCTACACTCTCTATTTATCTACCTTCAATACTCTATTAGCCTTTTGCTGCGATGCATTATTGTGTTTGTCTATTTCTTCTATATATTTATCCAAGTATCCTAACATTTTTAGATCAGTGTCCGGAAACCTAGTCGGTGTTAACGTAAGGACATGATCGAAGTCTATGCTTTATGCTTTGTGCTTTTTTTCCGATCAATTCTGGAAACCTTGTCGGTGTTAACGTAATTAATTGATCAAAATTCTTTTATCCTCTTACTCTTCCACCTACTTTAAATTCTGCACTAACCACCTCCTGCGAAGCATCATTGTGTTTGTTTATTTCTCCTACACTCTCTATTTATCTACCTTCAATTCTCTATTAGCCTTCTGCTGCGATGCATCATTTATTACTTTATTTCTTCTATATATACTCTGAGTATTATCCTAACATATTCAGATCAGTGTCCGGAAACCTTGTCGGTGTTAACGTAAGGACATGATCGAAGACTATGCTTTATGCTTTTTATGTTTTTTTTTCCGATCAATTCTGGAAACCTTGTCGGTGTTAACATAAGGAATTGATCGAAATTCTCTTATCCTGTTATTCTTTCTCCTACTTTTAATTTTGCACTAACCATCTACTGCGACGCAACATTGCGTTTGTTTATTTCTCCTACACTCTCTATTTATCTACCTTCAATTCTCTATTAGCCTTCTGGTGCAATGCATCATTTGTTACTTTATTTTTTCTATATATTCTCTAAGTATTATCCTAAAATATTCACATGAGTGTCCGGAAACCTTCTCGGTGTTAACGTAAGTACATGATCGAAGTCTATGCTTTATGCTTTTTATGTTTTTTTTCCGATCAATTCTGGAAACCTTGTCGGTGTTAACGTAAGGAATTGATCAAAATTCTTTTATCCTCTTACTCTTTCTCCTACTTGTAATTCTGCACTAACCATCTGCTGCTACGCAACATTGTGTTTGATTATTTCTTATACAATCTCTATTTATCTACCTTCAATTCCCTATTAGCCTTCTGCTGCGATGCATCACTGTGTTTGTCTATTTCTTCTATATATTTCTCCATGTGTCCTAACATTTTCAGATCAGTGTCCGGAAACCTTCTCGGTATTAACGTAAGTACATGATCGAAGTCTATGCTTTATGCTTTTTATGTTTTTTTTCCGATCAATTCTGGAAACCTTGTCGGTGTTAACGTAAGGAATTGATCAAAATTCTTTTATCCTCTTACTCTTTCTCCTACTTGTAATTCTGCACTAACCATCTGCTGCGACGCAACATTGTGTTTGATTATTTCTTATACAATCTCTATTTATCTACCTTCAATTCCCTATTAGCCTTCTGCTGCGATGCATCATTGTGTTTGTCTATTTCTTCTATATATTTCTAGAAGTGTCCTAACATTTTCAGATCAGTGTCCGGAAACCTTGTCGGTGTTAACGTAAGGACATGATCGAAGTCTATGCTTTATGCTTTTTATGTTTTTTTTCCGATCAATTCTGGAAACCTTGTCGGTGTTAGCGTAAGGAATTGATCAAAATTCTTTTATCCTCTTACTCTTTCTCCTACTCTTAATTCTGCACTAACCACCTCCTGCGAAGCATCATTGTGTTTGTTTATTTTTCCTACACTCTCTATTTATCTACCTTCAATTCTCTATTAGCCTTCTGCTGCGATGCATCACTGTGTTTGTCTATTTCTTCTATATATTTCTCCATGTGTCCTAACATTTTCAGATCAGTGTCCGGAAACCTTCTCGGTATTAACGTAAGTACATGATCGAAGTCTATGCTTTATGCTTTTTATGTTTTTTTTCCGATCAATTCTGGAAACCTTGTCGGTGTTAACGTAAGGAATTGATCAAAATTCTTTTATCCTCTTACTCTTTCTCCTACTTGTAATTCTGCACTAACCATCTGCTGCGACGCAACATTGTGTTTGATTATTTCTTATACAATCTCTATTTATCTACCTTCAATTCCCTATTAGCCTTCTGCTGCGATGCATCATTGTGTTTGTCTATTTCTTCTATATATTTCTAGAAGTGTCCTAACATTTTCAGATCAGTGTCCGGAAACCTTGTCGGTGTTAACGTAAGGACATGATCGAAGTCTATGCTTTATGCTTTTTATGTTTTTTTTCCGATCAATTCTGGAAACCTTGTCGGTGTTAGCGTAAGGAATTGATCAAAATTCTTTTATCCTCTTACTCTTTCTCCTACTCTTAATTCTGCACTAACCACCTCCTGCGAAGCATCATTGTGTTTGTTTATTTTTCCTACACTCTCTATTTATCTACCTTCAATTCTCTATTAGCCTTCTGCTGCGATGCATCATTGTGTTTGTCTATTTCTTCTATATATTTCTCCAAGTGTCCTAACATTTTCAGATCAGTGTCCGGAAACCTTGTCGGTGTTAACGTAAGGACATGATCGAAGTCTACGCTTTATACTTTTTATGTTTTTTTTCGATCAATTCTAGAAACCTTGTCGGTGTTAACGTAAGGAATTGATCTAAATTCTTTTATCCTCTCAATTTGTCTCCTACATATAATTCTGCACTAACCACCTGTTTCGACGCATCATTGTGTTTGATTATTTCTTATACACTCTCTATCTATCTACCTTCAATTCTCTATTAGACTTCTGCTGCGATTCATCATTGCGTTTGTCTATTTCTTCTATATATTTCTCGAAGTGTCCTAACATTTTCAGATCAGTGTCCGGAAACCTTGTCGGTGTTAACATAAGGACATGGTCGAAGTCTATGCTTTATGCTTTTTATGTTTTTTTCCGATCAATTCTGGAAACCTTGTCGGTGTTAACGTTAGGAATTGATCAAAATTCTTTTATCCTCGAACTCTTTTTCCTACATAATCTGCATTAGCCATTTGCTGTGACGTATCAATGTGATTGTTTATTTCTCCTAAGCTCCCTATTTCTCTACATTCAATTCTCTACTAGCCTTCTGCTGCGATGCACCATTGTGTTAGTCTATTTCTTATATACATTTCTCCAAGTATTATCCTAACATATTCAGATCAGTGTCCGGAAACCTGGTCGGTGTTAACGTAAGGACATGATCGAAGTCTATGCTTTATCCTTTTTATGTTTTTTTCCGATCAATTCTAGAAACCTTGTTGGTGTTAACGTAAGGAATTGATCAAAATTCTTTTATCCTCTTACTCTTTCACCTACTTTTAATTCTGCACTAACCACCTCCAGAGAAGCATCATTGTGTTTGTTTATTTCTCCTACACTCTCTATTTATCTAACTTCAATTCTCTATTAGCCTTCTGCTGCGATGCATCATTGTGTTTGTCTATTTCTTCTATATATTTCTCCAAGTGTCCTAACATTTTCAGATCAGTGTCCGGAAACCTTGTCGGTGTTAACGTAAGGACATAATCGAAGTCTACGCTCTATACTTTTTATGTTTTTTTTTCGATCAATTCTGGAAACCTTGTCGGTGTTAACGTAAGGAATTGATCTAAATTCTTTTATCCTCTCAATTTGTCTCCCACATATAATTCTGCACTAACCACCTGCTGCAACGCATCATTGTGTTTGATCATTTCTTATACACTCTCTATTTATCTACCTTCAATTCTCTATTAGACTTCTGCTGCGATTCATCATTGCGTTTGTCTATTTCTTCTATATATTTCTCGAAGTGTCCTAACATTTTCAGATCAGTGTCCGGAAACCTTGTTGGTGTTAACGTAAGGACATGATCGAAGTCTATGCTTTATGCTTTTTATGTTTTTTTTTCGATCAATTCTGGAAACCTTCTCGGTGTTAACGTAAGGAATTGATCTAAATTCTTTTATCCTCTCACTCTTTCTCCCACTTTTAATTCTGCACTAACCATCTGCTGCGACGCATCATTGTGTTTGTTTATTTCTCCTACACTCTCTATTAATCTACCTTCAATTCTCTATTAGCCTTCTGCTGCGATGCATCATTGTGTTTGTCTATTTCTTCTAAATATTTCTCTAAGTGTCCTAACATACTCAGATCAGAGTCCGGAAACCTTGTCGGTGTTAACGTAAGGAATTGATCTAAATTCTTTTATCCTCTCACTCTTTCTCCTACTTTTAATTCAGCACTAACCACCTTCTGCGACGCATCATTGTGTTTCTTTATTTCTCCTAAACTCTCAATTTCTCTCTCTTCAATTCTCTATTAGCCTTCTGCTGCGATGTATTATTGTGTTTGTCTATTTCTTTTATATATTTCTCCAAGTATCCTAACATTTTCAGATCAGTGTCCGGAAACCTTGTCGGTTTTAACGTAAGGACATGATCGAAGACTATGCTTTATGCTTTTTATGTTTTTTTTCGATCAATTATGGAAACCTTGTCGGTGTTAACGTAAGGAATTGATGAAAATTCTTTTATCCTCTTACTCTTTCTCCTACTTTTAATTCTGCACTAACTATCTGCTGCGACGCAACATTGTGTTTGATTATTTCTCCTACACTCTCTATTTCTCTACATTCAATTCTCTATTAGCCTTCTGGTGCAATGCATCATTTGTTACTTTTTTTTTCTATATATTCTCTAAGTATTATCCTAAAATATTCAGATCAGTGTCCGGAAACCTTGTCGGTGTTAACGTAAGGAAATGATCGAAGTCTATGCTTTATACTTTTTATGTTTTTTTTCGATCAATTCTGGAAACCTTGTCGGTGTTAACGTAAGGAATTGATCTAAATTCTTTTATCTTCTCAATCTTTCTCCTACATTTAATTCTGCACTAACCACCTGCTGCGACGCATCATTGTGTTTGATTATTTCTTATACACTCTCTATTTATCTACCTTCAATTTTCTCTTAGTCTTCTACTGCGATGCATCATTGTGTTTGTCTATTTCTTCTATATATTTCTCCAAGTGTCCTAACATTTTCAGATCAGTGTCCGGAAACCTTGTCGTTGTTAATGTAAGGACATGATCGAAGTCTATGCTTTATACTTTTTATGTTTTTTTCGATCAATTCTGGAAACCTTGTCGGTGTTAACGTAAGGAATTGATCTAACTTCTTTTATCCTCTCAATTTTTCTCCTACATTTAATTCTGCACTAACCACCTGCTGCGACGCATCATTGTGTTTGATTATTTCTTATACACTCTCTATTTATCTACCTTCAATTCTCTATTATCCTTCTGCTGCGATTCATCATTGTGTTTGTCTATTTCTTCTACATATTTTTCTAAGTGTCCTAACATATTAAGATCCGTATCCGGAAACCTTGTCGGTGTGAACGTAAGGACATGATCGAAGTCTATGATTTATGCTTTTTATGTTTTTTTTCCGATCAATTCTGGAAACCTTGTCGGTGTTAACGTAAGGAATTGATCAAAATTCTTTTATCCTCTTAATCTTTCACCTACTTTGAATTTTACACTAACCACCTCCTGCGAAGCATCATTGTATTTGTTTATTTCTCCTACACTCTCTATTTATCTACCTTCAATTCTCTATTAGCCTTCTGCTGCGATGCATTATTGTGTTTGTCTATTTCTTCCAGATATTTCTCCAAGTGTCCTAACATTTTCAGATCAGTGTCCGGAAACCTTGTCGGTGTTAACGTAAGGACATGATCGAAGTCTATGCTTTATACTTTTTATGTTTTTTTTCCGATCAATTCTGGAAACCTTGTCGGTGTTAGCGTAAGGAATTGATCAAAATTCTTTTATCCTCTTACTCTTTCTCCTACTCTTAATTCTGCACTAACCACCTCCTGCGAAGCATCATTGTGTTTGTTTATTTTTCCTACACTCTCTATTTATCTACCTTCAATTCTCTATTAGCCTTCTGCTGCGATGCATCATTGTGTTTGTCTATTTCTTCTATATATTTCTCCAAGTGTCCTAACTTTTTCAGATCAGTGTCCGGAAACCTTGTCGGCGTTAACGTAAGGACATGATCGAAGTCTACGCTTTATACTTTTTATGTTTTTTTTCGATCAATTCTAGAAACCTTGTCGGTGTTAACGTAAGGAATTGATCTAAATTTATTTATCCTCTCAATTTGTCTCCTACATATAATTCTGCACTAACCACCTGTTTCGACGCATCATTGTGTTTGATTATTTCTTATACACTCTCTATCTATCTACCTTCAATTCTCTATTAGACTTCTGCTGCGATTCATCATTGCGTTTGTCTATTTCTTCTATATATTTCTCGAAGTGTCCTAACATTTTCAGATCAGTGTCCGGAAACCTTGTCGGTGTTAACATAAGGACATGGTCGAAGTCTATGCTTTATGCTTTTTATGTTTTTTTCCGATCAATTCTGGAAACCTTGTCGGTGTTAACGTTAGGAATTGATCAAAATTCTTTTATCCTCGAACTCTTTTTCCTACATAATCTGCATTAGCCATCTGCTGTGACGTATCAATGTGATTGTTTATTTCTCCTAAGCTCCCTATTTCTCTACATTCAATTCTCTACTAGCCTTCTGCTGCGATGCACCATTGTGTTAGTCTATTTCTTATATACATTTCTCCAAGTATTATCCTAACATATTCAGATCAGTGTCCGGAAACCTGGTCGGTGTTAACGTAAGGACATGATCGAAGTCTATGCTTTATCCTTTTTATGTTTTTTTCCGATCAATTCTAGAAACCTTGTTGGTGTTAACGTAAGGAATTGATCGAAATTCTTTTATCCTGTTATACTTTCTCCTACATTTAAATCTGCATGAGCCATCTGCTGTGAAGTATCATTGTGTTTGATTATTTCTCCTACACTCTCTATTTCTCTACATTCAATTCTCTATTAGCCTTCTGGTGCAATGCATCATTTGTTACTTTTTTTTTTATATATATTCTCTAAGTATTATCCTAAAATATTCATATCAGTGTCCGGAAACCTAGTCGGTGTTAACCTAAGGACATGGTCGAAGTCTATGCTTTATGCTTTTTTATGTTTTTTTCCGATCAATTTTGGAAACCTTGTCGGTGTTAACGTAAGGAATTGATCAAAATTCTTTTATCCTCTTACTCTTTCACCTACTTTTAATTCTGCACTAACCACCTCCAGAGAAGCATCATTGTGTTTGTTTATTTCTCCTACACTCTCTATTTATCTACCTTCAATTCTCTATTAGCCTTCTGCTGCGATGCATCATTGTGTTTGTCTATTTCTTCTATATATTTCTCCAAGTGTCCTAACATTTTCAGATCAGTGTCCGGAAACCTTGTCGGTGTTAACGTAAGGACATAATCGAAGTCTACGCTTTATACTTTTTATGTTTTTTTTCGATCAATTCTGGAAACCTTGTCGGTGTTAACGTAAGGAATTGATCTAAATTCTTTTATCCTCTCAATTTGTCTCCCACATATAATTCTGCACTAACCACCTGCTGCGACGCATCATTGTGTTTGATTATTTCTTATACACTCTCTATTTATCTACCTTCAATTCTCTATTAGACTTCTGCTGCGATTCATCATTGCGTTTGTCTATTTCTTCTATATATTTCTCGAAGTGTCCTAACATTTTCAGATCAGTGTCCGGAAACCTTGTCGGTGTTAACGTAAGGACATGTTCGAAGTCTATGCTTTATGCTTTTTATGTTTTCTTTTCGATCAATTCTGGAAACCTTCTCGGTGTTAACGTAAGGAATTCATCAAAATTCTTTTATCCTCTTACTCTTTCTCCTATTTTTAATTCTGCACTAACCATCTGCTGCGACGCAACATTGTGTTTGATTATTTCTCCTACACTCTCTATTTCTATACATTCTATTCTCTATTAGCCTTCTGGTGCAATACATCATTTGTTACTTTATTTTTTCTATATATTCTCTATGTATTATCCTAACATATTCAGATCAGTGTCCGGAAACCTAGTCGGTGTTAACATAAGGACATGGTCGAAGTCTATACTTTATGCTTTTTATGTTTTTTTCCGATCAATTCTGGAAACCTTGTCGGTCTTAACGTTAGGAATTGATCAAAATTCTTTTATCCTCGAACTCTTTTTCCTACATAATCTGCATTAGCCATCTGCTGTGAAGTATCAATGTGATTGTTTATTTCTCCTAAGCTCCCTATTTCTCTACATTCAATTCTCTACTAGCCTTCTGCTGCGATGCACCATTGTGTTAGTCTATTTCTTATATACATTTCTCTAAGTATTATCCTAACATATTCAGATCAGTGTCCGGAAACCTGGTCGGTGTTAACGTAAGGACATGATCGAAGTCTATGCTTTATCCTTTTTATGTTTTTTTCCGATCAATTCTAGAAACCTTGTTGGTGTTAACGTAAGGAATTGATCGAAATTCTTTTATCCTGTTATACTTTCTCCTACATTTAAATCTGCATGAGCCATCTGCTGTGAAGTATCATTGTCTTTGTTTACTTCTCCTACACTCTCTATTTCTCTACCTTCAATTCTCTATTAGCCTTCTGCTGCGATGCATCATTGTGTTAGTCTATTTCTTTTATATATTTCTCTAATTATTATCTTAACATATTAGGATTAGTGTCCGAAAACCTTGTAGGTGTTAACGTAAGGACATGATCGAAGTCTATGCTGTATGCTTTTTATGTTTTTTTTCCGATCAATTCTGGAAACCTTGTCGGTGTTAACGTAAGGAATTGATCTAAATTCTTTTATCCTCTCACTCTTTCTCCCACTTTTAATTCTGCACTAACCATCTGCTGCGACGCATCATTGTGTTTGTTTATTTCTCCTACACTCTCTATTAATCTACCTTCAATTCTCTATTAGCCTTCTGCTGCGATGCACCATTGTGTTTGTCTATTTCTTCTAAATATTTCTCTAAGTGTCCTAACATACTCAGATCAGAGTCCGGAAACCTTGTCGGTGTAAACGTAAGGAATTGATCTAAATTCTTTTATCCTCTCACTCTTTCTCCTACTTTTAATTCAGCACTAACCACCTTCTGCGACGCATCATTGTGTTTGTTTATTTCTCCTAAACTCTCAATTTCTCTCTCTTCAATTCTCTATTAGCCTTCTGCTGCGATGTATTATTGTGTTTGTCTATTTCTTTTATATATTTCTCCAAGTATCCTAACATTTTCAGATCAGTGTCCAGAAACCTTGTCGATGTTAACGTAAGGACATGATCGAAGTCTATGCTTTATGCTTTTTATGTTTTTTTCCCGATCAATTCTGGAAACCTTGTCGGTGTTAACGTAAGGAATTGATCAAAATTCTTTTATCCTCTTACTCTTTATCCTACTTTTAATTCTGCACTAACCACCTCCTGCGAAGCATCATTGTGTTTGTTTATTTCTCCTACACTCTCTATTTATGTACCTTCAATTCTCTATTAGCCTTCTGCTGCGATGCATTATTGTGTTTGTCTATTTCTTCTATATATTTCTCCAAGTGTCTTAACATTTTCAGATCAGTGTCCGGAAACCTTGTCGGTTTTAACGTAAGGACATGATCGAAGACTATGCTTTATGCTTTTCATGTTTTTTTTCGATCAATTCTGGAAACCTTGTCGGTGTTAACGTAAGGAATTGATGAAAATTCTTTTATCCTCTTACTCTTTCTCCTACTTTTAATTCTGCACTAACTATCTGCTGCGACGCAACATTGTGTTTGATTATTTCTCCTACACTCTCTATTTCTCTACATTCAATTCTCTATTAGCCTTCTGGTGCAATGCATCATTTGTTACTTTTTTTTTCTATATATTCTCTAAGTATTATCCTAAAATATTCAGATCAGTGTCCGGAAACCTTGTCGGTGTTAACGTAAGGACATGATCGAAGTCTATGCTTTATACTTTTTATGTTTTTTTTCGATCAATTCTGGAAACCTTGTCGGTGTTAACGTAAGGAATTGATCTAAATTCTTTTATCTTCTCAATCTTTCTCCTACATTTAATTCTGCACTAACCACCTGCTGCGACGCATCATTGTGTTTGATTATTTCTTATACACTCTCTATTTATCTACCTTCAATTTTCTCTTAGTCTTCTACTGCGATGCATCATTGTGTTTGTCTATTTCTTCTATATATTTCTCCAAGTGTCCTAACATTTTCAGATCAGTGTCCGGAAACCTTGTCGGTGTTAACGTAAGGACATGATCGAAGTCTATGATTTATGCTTTTTATGTTTTTTTTCCGATCAATTCTGGAAACCTTGTCGGTGTTAACGTAAGGAATTGATCAAAATTCTTTTATCCTCTTAATCTTTCACCTACTTTTAATTTTACACTAACCACCTCCTGCGAAGCATCATTGTATTTGTTTATTTCTCCTACACTCTCTATTTATCTACCTTCAATTCTCTATTAGCCTTCTGCTGCGATGCATTATTGTGTTTGTCTATTTCTTCCAGATATTTCTCCAAGTGTCCTAACATTTTCAGATCAGTGTCCGGAAACCTTGTCGGTGTTAACGTAAGGACATGGTCGAAGTCTATGCTTTATGCTTTTTATGTTTTTTTTCCGATCAATTCTGGAAACCTTGTCGGTGTTAACGTAAGGAATTGATCAAAATTCTTTTATCCTCTTACTCTTTCTCCAGTTTTAATTCTGCACTAACTATCTGCTGCGACGCAACATTGTGTTTGATTATTTCTCCTACACTCTCTATTTCTCTACATTCTATTCTCTATTAGCCTTCTGGTTCACTGCATCATTTGTTACTTTATTTTTTCTATATATTCTCTAAGTATTATTCTAAAATATTCAGATCAGTGCCCGGAAACCTTGTCGGTGTTAACGTAAGGACATGATCGAAGTCTATGCTTTATACTTTATGTTTTTTTCGATCAATTCTGGAAACCTTGTCGGTGTTAACGTAAGGAATTGATCTACATTCTTTTATCTTCTCAATCTTTCTCCTACATTTAATTCTGAACTAACCACCTGCTGCGACGCGTCATTGTGTTTGATTATTTCTTATACACTCTCTTATTATCTACCTTCAATTCTCTATTAATCTTCTGCTGCGATGCATCATTGTGTTGTCTTTTTCTTCTATATATTTCTTTAAATGTCTTAACATAATCAGATCAGTATCCGGTAACCTTGTCAGTGTTAGCGTAAAGACAGGATCGAAGTCTATGCTTTATGCTTTTTATGTTTTTTTTCGATCAATTCTGGAAACCTTGTCGGTGTTAACGTAAGGACATGATCTAAATTCTTTTATCCTCTCAATTTGTCTCCTACATATAATTCTGCACTAACCACCTGCAGCGACGCATCATTGTGTTTGATTATTTCTTATACACTCTCTATTTATCTACCTTTAATTCTCTATTAGACTTCTGCTGCAATTCATCATTGTGTTTGTCTATTTCTTCTATATATTTCTCGAAGTGTCCTAACATTTTCAGATCAGTGTCCGGAAACCTTGTCGGTGTTAACGTAAGGACATGATCGAAGTCTATGCTTTATGCTTTTTATGTTTTTTTTTCGATCAATTCTGGAAACCTTGTCGGTGTTAACGTAAGGAATTGATCAAAATTCTTTTATCCTCTTACTCTTTCTCCTACTTTTAATTCTGCACTAACTATCTGCTGCGACGCAACATTGTGTTTGATTATTTCTCCTACACTCTCTATTTCTCTACATTCTATTCTCTATTAGACTTCTGGTGCAATACATCATTTGTTACTTTATTTTTTCTATATATTCTCTAAGTATTATCCTAACATATTCAGATCAGTGTCCGGAAACCTAGTCGGTGTTAACATAAGGACATGGTCGAAGTCTATGCTTTATGCTTTTTATGTTTTTTTTCGATCAATTCTGGAAACCTTGTCGGTGTTAACGTAAGGAATTGATCAATATTCTTTTATCCTCCCTCTCTTTATCCTACTTTTAATTCTGCACTAACCACCTCCTGCGAAGCATCATTGTGTTTGTTTATTTCTCCTACACTCTCTATTTATGTACCTTCAATTCTCTATTAGCCTTCTGCTGCGATGCATTATTGTGTTTGTCTATTTCTTCTATATATTTCTCCAAGTGTCTTAACATTTTCAGATCAGTGTCCGGAAACCTTGTCGGTTTTAACGTAAGGACATGATCGAAGACTATGCTTTATGCTTTTCATGTTTTTTTTCGATCAATTCTGGAAACCTTGTCGGTGTTAACGTAAGGAATTGATGAAAATTCTTTTATCCTCTTACTCTTTCTCCTACTTTTAATTCTGCACTAACAATCTGCTGCGACGCAACATTGTGTTTGATTATTTCTCCTACACTCTCTATTTCTCTACATTCAATTCTCTATTAGCCTTCTGGTGCAATGCATCATTTGTTACTTTTTTTTTCTATATATTCTCTAAGTATTATCCTAAAATATTCAGATCAGTGTCCGGAAACCTTGTCGGTGTTAACGTAAGGACATGGTCGAAGTCTATGCTTTATGCTTTTTATGTTTTTTTTCCGATCAATTCTGGAAACCTTGTCGGTGTTAACGTAAGGAATTGATCAAAATTCTTTTATCCTCTTACTCTTTCTCCAGTTTTAATTCTGCACTAACTATCTGCTGCGACGCAACATTGTGTTTGATTATTTCTCCTACACTCTCTATTTCTCTACATTCTATTCTCTATTAGCCTTCTGGTTCACTGCATCATTTGTTACTTTATTTTTTCTATATATTCTCTAAGTATTATTCTAAAATATTCAGATCAGTGCCCGGAAACCTTGTCGGTGTTAACGTAAGGACATGATCGAAGTCTATGCTTTATACTTTATGTTTTTTTCGATCAATTCTGGAAACCTTGTCGGTGTTAACGTAAGGAATTGATCTACATTCTTTTATCTTCTCAATCTTTCTCCTACATTTAATTCTGAACTAACCACCTGCTGCGACGCGTCATTGTGTTTGATTATTTCTTATACACTCTCTTATTATCTACCTTCAATTCTCTATTAATCTTCTGCTGCGATGCATCATTGTGTTGTCTTTTTCTTCTATATATTTCTTTAAATGTCTTAACATAATCAGATCAGTATCCGGTAACCTTGTCAGTGTTAGCGTAAAGACAGGATCGAAGTCTATGCTTTATGCTTTTTATGTTTTTTTTCGATCAATTCTGGAAACCTTGTCGGTGTTAACGTAAGGACATGATCTAAATTCTTTTATCCTCTCAATTTGTCTCCTACATATAATTCTGCACTAACCACCTGCAGCGACGCATCATTGTGTTTGATTATTTCTTATACACTCTCTATTTATCTACCTTTAATTCTCTATTAGACTTCTGCTGCAATTCATCATTGTGTTTGTCTATTTCTTCTATATATTTCTCGAAGTGTCCTAACATTTTCAGATCAGTGTCCGGAAACCTTGTCGGTGTTAACGTAAGGACATGATCGAAGTCTATGCTTTATGCTTTTTATGTTTTTTTTTCGATCAATTCTGGAAACCTTGTCGGTGTTAACGTAAGGAATTGATCAAAATTCTTTTATCCTCTTACTCTTTCTCCTACTTTTAATTCTGCACTAACTATCTGCTGCGACGCAACATTGTGTTTGATTATTTCTCCTACACTCTCTATTTCTCTACATTCTATTCTCTATTAGACTTCTGGTGCAATACATCATTTGTTACTTTATTTTTTCTATATATTCTCTAAGTATTATCCTAACATATTCAGATCAGTGTCCGGAAACCTAGTCGGTGTTAACATAAGGACATGGTCGAAGTCTATGCTTTATGCTTTTTATGTTTTTTTTCGATCAATTCTGGAAACCTTGTCGGTGTTAACGTAAGGAATTGATCAATATTCTTTTATCCTCCCTCTCTTTATCCTACTTTTAATTCTGCACTAACCACCTCCTGCGAAGCATCATTGTGTTTGTTTATTTCTCCTACACTCTCTATTTATGTACCTTCAATTCTCTATTAGCCTTCTGCTGCGATGCATTATTGTGTTTGTCTATTTCTTCTATATATTTCTCCAAGTGTCTTAACATTTTCAGATCAGTGTCCGGAAACCTTGTCGGTTTTAACGTAAGGACATGATCGAAGACTATGCTTTATGCTTTTCATGTTTTTTTTCGATCAATTCTGGAAACCTTGTCGGTGTTAACGTAAGGAATTGATGAAAATTCTTTTATCCTCTTACTCTTTCTCCTACTTTTAATTCTGCACTAACTATCTGCTGCGACGCAACATTGTGTTTGATTATTTCTCCTACACTCTCTATTTCTCTACATTCAATTCTCTATTAGCCTTCTGGTGCAATGCATCATTTGTTACTTTTTTTTTCTATATATTCTCTAAGTATTATCCTAAAATATTCAGATCAGTGTCCGGAAACCTTGTCGGTGTTAACGTAAGGACATGATCGAAGTCTATGCTTTATACTTTTTATGTTTTTTTTCGATCAATTCTGGAAACCTTGTCGGTGTTAACGTAAGGAATTGATCTAAATTCTTTTATCTTCTCAATCTTTCTCCTACATTTAATTCTGCACTAACCACCTGCTGCGACGCATCATTGTGTTTGATTATTTCTTATACACTCTCTATTTATCTACCTTCAATTTTCTCTTAGTCTTCTACTGCGATGCATCATTGTGTTTGTCTATTTCTTCTATATATTTCTCCAAGTGTCCTAACATTTTCAGATCAGTGTCCGGAAACCTTGTCGGTGTTAACGTAAGGACATGATCGAAGTCTATGATTTATGCTTTTTATGTTTTTTTTTCGATCAATTCTGGAAACCTTGTCGGTGTTAACGTAAGGAATTGATCAAAATTCTTTTATCCTCTTAATCTTTCACCTACTTTTAATTTTACACTAACCACCTCCTGCGAAGCATCATTGTATTTGTTTATTTCTCCTACACTCTCTATTTATCTACCTTCAATTCTCTATTAGCCTTCTGCTGCGATGCATTATTGTGTTTGTCTATTTCTTCCAGATATTTCTCCAAGTGTCCTAACATTTTCAGATCAGTGTCCGGAAACCTTGTCGGTGTTAACGTAAGGACATGGTCGAAGTCTATGCTTTATGCTTTTTATGTTTTTTTTCCGATCAATTCTGGAAACCTTGTCGGTGTTAACGTAAGGAATTGATCAAAATTCTTTTATCCTCTTACTCTTTCTCCAGTTTTAATTCTGCACTAACCATCTGCTGCGACGCAACATTGTGTTTGATTATTTCTCCTACACTCTCTATTTCTCTACATTCTATTCTCTATTAGCCTTCTGGTTCACTGCATCATTTGTTACTTTATTTTTTCTATATATTCTCTAAGTATTATTCTAAAATATTCAGATCAGTGCCCGGAAACCTTGTCGGTGTTAACGTAAGGACATGATCGAAGTCTATGCTTTATACTTTATGTTTTTTTCGATCAATTCTGGAAACCTTGTCGGTGTTAACGTAAGGAATTGATCTACATTCTTTTATCTTCTCAATCTTTCTCCTACATTTAATTCTGAACTAACCACCTGCTGCGACGCGTCATTGTGTTTGATTATTTCTTATACACTCTCTATTTATCTACCTTCAATTCTCTATTAATCTTCTGCTGCGATGCATCATTGTGTTGTCTTTTTCTTCTATATATTTCTTTAAATGTCTTAACATAATCAGATCAGTATCCGGTAACCTTGTCAGTGTTAGCGTAAAGACAGGATCGAAGTCTATGCTTTATGCTTTTTATGTTTTTTTTCGATCAATTCTGGAAACCTTGTCGGTGTTAACGTAAGGACATGATCTAAATTCTTTTATCCTCTCAATATTTCTCCTACATATAATTCTGCACTAACCACCTGCAGCGACGCATCATTGTGTTTGATTATTTTTTATACACTCTCTATTTATCTACCTTTAATTCTCTATTAGACTTCTGCTGCAATTCATCATTGTGTTTGTCTATTTCTTCTATATATTTCTCGAAGTGTCCTAACATTTTCAGATCAGTGTCCGGAAACCTTGTCGGTGTTAACGTAAGGACATGATCGAAGTCTATGCTTTATGCTTTTTATGTTTTTTTTTCGATCAATTCTGGAAACCTTGTCGGTGTTAACGTAAGGAATTGATCAAAATTCTTTTATCCTCTTACTCTTTCTCCTACTTTTAATTCTGCACTAACTATCTGCTGCGACGCAACATTGTGTTTGATTATTTCTCCTACACTCTCTATTTCTCTACATTCTATTCTCTATTAGCCTTCTGGTGCAATACATCATTTGTTACTTTATTTTTTCTATATATTCTCTAAGTATTATCCTAACATATTCAGATCAGTGTCCGGAAACCTAGTCGGTGTTAACATAAGGACATGGTCGAAGTCTATGCTTTATGCTTTTTATGTTTTTTTCCGATCAATTCTGGAAACCTTGTCGGTGTTAACGTTAGGAATTGATCAAAATTCTGTTATCCTCGAAATCTTTTTCCTACATAATCTGCATTAGCCATCTGCTGTGAAGTATCAATGTGATTGTTTATTTCTCCTAAGGTCCCTATTTCTCTACTTTCAATTCTCTACTAGCCTTCTGCTGCGATGCACCATTGTGTTAGTCTATTTCTTATATACATTTCTCTAAGTATTATCCTAACATATTCAGATCAGTGTCCGGAAACCTGGTCGGTGTTAACGTAAGGAAATGATCGAAGTCTATGCTTTATCCTTTTTATGTTTTTTTCCGATCAATTCTAGAAACCTTGTTGGTGTTAACATAAGGAATTGATCGAAATTCTTTTATCCTGTTATACTTTCTCCTACATTTAAATCTGCATGAGCCATCTGCTGTGAAGCATCATTGTGTTTGTTTACTTCTCCTACACTCTCTATTTCTCTACCTTCAATTCTCTATTAGCCTTCTGCTGCGATGCATCATTGTGTTAGTCTATTTCTTCTATATATTTCTCTAAGTATTATCATAACATATTAGGATCAGTGTCCGAAAACCTTGTAGGTGTTAACGTAAGGACATGATCGAAGTCTATGCTGTATGCTTTTTATGTTTTTTTCCGATCAATTCTGGAAACCTTGTCGGTATTAACGTAAGGAATTGATCTAAATTCTTTTATCCTCTCACTCTTTCTCCCACTTTTAATTCAGCACTAACCACCTGCTGCGACGCGTCATTGTGTTTGTTTATTTCTCCTAAACTCTCAATTTCTCTCCCTTCAATTCTCTATTAGCCTTTTGCTGCAATGCATTATTGTGTTTGTCTATTTCTTTTATATATTTCTCCAAGTATCCTAAAATATTCAGATCAGTGTCCGGAAACCTTGTCGGTGTTAACGTAAGGACATGATCGAAGTCTATGCTTTATACTTTTTATGTTTTTTTTCGATCAATTCTGGAAACCTTGTCGGTGTCAACGTAAGGAATTGATCAAAATTCTTTTATCCTCTTACTCTTTCTTCTACTTTTAATTCTGCACTAACTATCTGCTGCGACGCAACATTGTGTTTGATTGTGTGTCCTACACTCTCTATTTCTCTACATTCAATTCTCTATTAGCCTTCTGGTGAAAGGCATCATTTGTTACTTTTTTTTTCTATACATTCTCTAAGTATTATCCTAAAATATTCAGATCAGTGTCCGGAAACCTTGTCGGTGTTAACGTAAGGACATGATCGAAGTCTATGCTTTATACTTTTTATGTTTTTTTTCGATCAATTCTGGAAACCTTGTCGGTGTTAACGTAAGGAATTGATCTAAATTCTTTTATCCTCTCAATCTTTCTCCTACATTTAATTCTGCACTAACCACCTGCTGCGACGCATCATTGTGTTTGATTATTTCTTCTACACTCTCTATTTATCTACCTTCAATTCTCTATTAGTCTTCTGCTGCGATGCATCATTGTGTTTGTCTATTTCTTCTATATATTTCTCTAAGTGTCCTAACATATTCAGATCAGTATCCGGACACCTTGTCGGTGTTAACGTAAGGACATGATTGACGTCAGTGCTTTATGCTTTTTATGTTTTTTTTCGATCAATTCTGGAAACCTTGTCGGTGTTTACGTAAGGAATTGATCAAAATTCTTTTATCCTCTTACTCTTTCACCTACTTTTAATTTTGCACTGAAGCATCATTGTGTTTTTTTATTTCTCCTACACTCTCTATTTATCTACTTTCAATTCTCTATTAGCCTTCTGCTGCGATTCATCATTGTGTTTGTCTATTTCTTCTACATATTTTTCTAAGTGTCCTAACATATTAAGATCCGTATCCGGAAACCTTGTCGGTGTTAACGTAAGGACATGATCGAAGTCTATGATTTATGCTTTTTATGTTTTTTTTCCGATCAATTCTGGAAACCTTGTCGGTGTTAACGTAAGGAATTGATCAAAATTCTTTTATCCTCTTACTCTTTCACCTACTTTTAATTTTGTACTAACCACCTCCTGCGAAGCATCATTGTATTTGTTTATTTCTCCTACACTCTCTATTTATCTACCTTCAATTCTCTATTAGCCTTCTGCTGCGATGCATTATTGTGTTTGTCTATTTCTTCCAGATATTTCTCCAAGTGTCCTAACATTTTCAGATCAGTGTCCGGAAACCTTGTCGGTGTTAACGTAAGGACATGATCGAAGTCTATGCTTTATGCTTTTTATGTTTTTTTTTCCGATCAATTCTGGAAACCTTGTCGGTGTTAACGTAAGGAATTGATCAAAATTCTTTTATCCTCTTACTCTTTCTCCTACTTTTAATTCTGCACTAACCGTCTGCTGCGACGCAACATTGTGTTTGATTATTTCTCCTACACTCTCTATTTCTCTACATTCTATTCTCTATTAGCCTTCTGGTGCAATGCATCATTTGTTACTTTATTTTTTCTATATATTCTCTAAGTATTATCCCAAAATATTCAGATCAGTGCCCGGAAACCTTGTCGGTGTTAACGTAAGGACATGATCGAAGTCTATGCTTTATACTTTATGTTTTTTTCGATCAATTCTGGAAACCTTGTCGGTGTTAACGTAAGGAATTGATCTAAATTCTTTTATCTTCTCAATCTTTCTCCTACATTTAATTCAGAACTAACCACCTGCTGCGACGCATCATTGTGTTTGATTATTTCTTATACACTCTCTATTTATCTACCTTCAATTCTCTATTAGTCTTCTGCTGCGATGCATCATTGTGTTGTCTATTTCTTCTATATATTTCTTTAAATGTCTTAACATAATCAGATCAGTATCCGGAAACCTTGTCGGTGTTAGCGTAAAGACAGGATCGAAGTCTATGCTTTATGCTTTTTATGTTTTTTTTCGATCAATTCTGGAAATCTTGTCGGTGTTAACGTAAGGAATTGATCTAAATTCTTTTATCCTCTCAATTTGTCTTCTACATATAATTCTGCACTAACCACCTGCTGCGACGCATCATTGTGTTTGATTATTTCTTATACACTCTCTATTTATCTACCTTCAATTCTCTATTAGACTTCTGCTGCGATGCATCATTGTGTTTGTCTATTTCTTCTATATATTTCTCGAAGTGTCCTAACATTTTCAGATCAGTGTCCGGAAACCTTGTCGATGTTAACGTAAGGACATGATCGAAATCTATGCTTTATGCTTTTTATGTTTTTTTTCCGATCAATTCTGGAAACCTTGTCGGTGTTAACGTAAGGAATTGATCGAAATTCTTTTATCCTGTTATACTTTCTCCTACTTTTAATTCTGCACTAACCATCATCTGCTGCGACGCATCATTGTGTTTGTTTACTTCTCCTACACTCTTTATTTCTCTACCTTCAATTCTCTATTAGCCTTCTGCTGCGATGCATCATTTATTACTTTATTTCTTCTATATATACTCTAAGTATTATCCTAGCATATTCAGATCAGTGTCCGGAAACCTTGTCGGTGTTAACGTAAGGACATGATCGAAGACTATGCTTTATGCTTTTTATGTTTTTTTCTATCAATTCTGGAAACCTTGTCGGTGTTAACGTAAGGATTTGATCAAAATTCTTTTATCCTCTTACTCTTTCTCCTACATTTAAATCTGCATGAGCCATCTGCTGTGAAGTATCATTGTGTTTGTTTACTTCTCCTACATTCTCTATTTCTCTACCTTCAATTATCTATTTGCCTTCTGCTGCGATGCATCATTGTGTTAGTCTATTTCTTCTATATATTTCTCTAAGTATTATCCTAACATATTAGGATCAGGGTCCGAAAACCTTGTAGGTGTTAACGTAAGGACATGATCGAAGTCTATGCTGTATGCTTTTTATGTTTTTTTCCGATCAATTCTGGAAACCTTGTCGGTGTTAACGTAAGGAATTGATCGAAATTCTTTTATCCTATTATACTTTCTCCTACTTTTAATTCTGCACTAACCATCATCTGCTGCGACGCATCATTGTGTTTGTTTACTTCTCCTACACTCTTTATTTCTCTACCTTCAATTCTCTATTAGCCTTCTGCTGCGATGCATCATTTATTACTTTATTTCTTCTACATATACTCTAAGTATTATCCTAGCATATTCAGATCAGTGTCCGGAAACCTTGTCGGTGTTAACGTAAGGACATGATCGAAGACTATGCTTTATGCTTTTTATGTTTTTTTTTCGATCAATTCTGGAAACCTTGTCGGTGTTAACATAAGGAATTGATCGAAATTCTCTTATCCTGTTATTCTTTCTCCTACGTTTAATTCTGCACTAACCATCTACTGCGACGCAACATTGTGTTTGTTTATTTCTCGTACACTCTCTATTTCTCTACCTTCAATTCTCTACTAGCCTTCTGCTGCGATGCACCATTGTGTTAGTCTATTTCTTATATACATTTCTCTAAGTATTATCCTAACATATTCAGATCAGTGTCCGGAAACCTTGTCGGTGTTAACGTAAGGACATGATCGAAGACTATGCTTTATGCTTTTTATGTTTTTTTCTATCAATTCTGGAAACCTTGTCGGTGTTAACGTAAGGAATTGATCAAAATTCTTTTATCCTCTTACTCTTTCTCCTACATTTAAATCTGCATGAGCCATCTGCTGTGAAGTATCATTGTGTTTGTTTACTTCTCCTACATTCTCTATTTCTCTACCTTCAATTCTCTATTAGCCTTCTGCTGCGATGCATCATTGTGTTAGTCTATTTCTTCTATATATTTCTCTAAGTATTATCCTAACATATTAGGATCAGTGTCCGAAAACCTTGTAGGTGTTAACGTAAGGACATGATCGAAGTCTATGCTGTATGCTTTTTATGTTTTTTTCCGATCAATTCTGGAAACCTTGTCGGTGTTAACGTAAGGAATTGATCTAAATTCTTTTATCCTCTCACTCTTTCTCCTACTTTTAATTCTGCACTAACCATCTGCTGCGACGCATTATTGTGTTTGTTTATTTCTCCTACACTTTCAATTTCTCTCCCTTCAATTCTCTATTAGCCTTCGGCTACGATGCATCATTGTGTTTGTCTATTTCTTCTAAATATTTCTCTAAGTGTCCTAACATATTCAGATCAGTGTCCGGAAACCTTGTCGGTGTTAACGTAAGGAATTGATCTAAATTCTTTTATCCTCTCACTCTTTCTCCTACTTTTAATTCTGCACTAACCACCTGCTGCGACGCGTCATTGTGTTTGTTTATTTCTCCTAAACTTTCAATTTCTCTCCCTTCAATTCTCTATTAGCCTTCGGCTACGATGCATCATTGTGTTTGTCTATTTCTCTAAGTATTATACTAACATATTCAGATCAGTGTCTGGAAACCTTGTCGGTGTTAACGTAAGGACATGATCGAAGTCTATGCTTTATGCTTTTTAAGTTTTTTTTTCGATCAATTCTGGTAACCTTGTCGGTGTTAACGTAAGGAATTGATCTAAATTCTTTTATCCTCTCACTCTTTCTCCAACTTTTAATTCTGCACTAACCACCTGCTGCGACGCGTCATTGTGTTTGTTTATTTCTCCTACACTCTCCATTTATCTACCTTCAATTCTCTATTAGCCTTCTGCTGCGATGCATTATTGTGTTTGTCTATTTCTTCTATTTATTTCTCTAAGTATCCTAACATATTCAGATCAGTGTCCGGAAACCTTGTCGGTGTTAACATAAGGACATTATCGAAGTCTATCCTTTATGCTATTTATGTTTTTTTTTTTTTTTTTTTCGATCAATTCTGGAAACCTTGTCGGTGTTAACGTAAGGAATTGATTAAAATTCTTTCATCCTCTTACTCTTTCTCCTACTTTTAATTCTGCACTAACCATCTGCTGCGACGCATCACTGGTTTTGATTACTTCTCCTACACTCTCTATTTCTCTACCTTCAATTCTCTATGAGCCTTCCGCTGCGATGAATCATTGTGTTAGTCTATTTCTTCTATATATTTCACTAAGTATTATCCTAACATCTTTAGATCAATGTTCCGAAATCTTGTCGATGTTAACATAAGGAATTTGTCAAAACTCTATTAACTTTAAGAGTTACTTCGTTCTACCAGGTGGTCTACTAATAAACATATACTGTTTACCATACAATACTATAGGGCTTAATAAATCGAATGTTAATATATGGGAACAGTCGTATGGTAACTTGAAATGTTTCTTCGATCTACCAGGGGGTCTACATAGAGTCATGTAATCTCTAGTTTTTAATTATACAGATTCTTACTAACCTAAATTCAAATTTTGGGAAAAATTGTATGATAACTTTAAAAGTTACCTCGGTCTACCAGGGCGCCTACTAGTAGTCATATACTGTTTACCATACAATATTATAAGGCTTAATAAATCCTATTTCAAACTTTGGGAACTTTAAATGTTACTTCGGTATACCAAGGAGTCTACATAGATTCATATAACCTCTAGCTTTCAATTCTATCAATTCATATTAACCTAATTTCAGAATTTGGAAATAATGTTATCTCGGTCTACAAGGGGTCTACCTAGAATCATATATTACCTACAATTCAATTGCATGAACTTATATTGACATAATTTCAAAATTTTGGAACAATATTATGGTAACTTTAAAAGTACCCTCAGCCTATCTGGGGATTTATTTAAAGTCATATACCGTTTATTATACAATACTTTAGGGCCTAATAAACCTAATTTCAAAATTTGAAAACAATCGTATGATAAATTTTAAGTTATCTCGGTCTACTACGGGGATCTGCCTAGAGTCATATTCCCTCTAGCTTTTCATTCTATCAATTCATATTCACCTATTTTCAAAATTTGAGAAAAATCGTATGATAACTTAAAAATGTTGCTTCAGTCTACCAGGAGGTCTGCCTAGAGTTTTATACCACCTACCATTCAATTTCAGTAGCTAATATTGAAATAATTTGAAAATTTCGGAATAATCGTATGGTAACTTTAAAAGTTACATCGGTCTACCAGAGGGTCTACTAATAGCCATGTACTGTTTTCCATACAATACTATAGGGCTTAATAAATCTAATTTTAAAATTTGGGAACAATCTTATGGTAACTTTAAATGTTACTTTCGTCTATCAGGGGGTCTACATAGAGTCATATAAACTCTAGCTTTCCTTTCTATAAATTCATATTAACCTAGTTTTAAAATTTGGTAAAAAACGTATGACAACTTAAAAAGTTACCTCGATCTACCAGGGGGTCAACTAATAGTCATATACCGTTTACCATACTATACTATAGGGCTTAAGGAATCTAATTTTAAAATTTGGGCCCAATCACATGGTAACTTTAAATGTTATCTCGGTGTACCAGAGGGATATCGGAGACCCAGCATACCTCTTCACTCTTCGAATGCTCAACATCAAATGAAAGGCATTATGGGTAATACAACAACTTAAACCCAGACTTCTTTCATATGAGACGTCTGCGCACAAACTTCGCGCATTAAATTTTTATTTGAGTCTTCTGCATCCAAACTCTGCACATCAAATTTTTTCTTCCCCAACCTATATAAGGAGACGTGAGACTTCATTCTGTCATTTGCTGCTCGTCGTGGACGGTCGAAGGTTCCAGGGATCGACTCCGAAGAAAGTAACCATACAAGAGGGCAACTTATCATCTCTACGGAAACCCTGCAAGGACTGGTACCTGCGAAGGTTGAAAACTGCTGGAAGAAGAATGTTTCTGGAAGACGTTTAGGCATCGATAATGATGTGAGCACGTTGGTCGTTGGTTTATGTAGGATAAAGCCACGCAACCAGGTAATTTTTGTACGAGTGTTTGGTGGCTGTTTCCATTTCGCTCCTGCATTTACGAACACAAACCCAGCACGGGTATAGCCGTGTAATTTTTCCCGATCAATTCTGGAAACCTTGTCGGTGTTAACGTAAGGAATTGATCAAAATTATTTTATCCTCTTACTCTTTCTCCTACATTTAAATCTGCTTTAAACATCTGCTGTGAAGCATCATTTTGTTTAATTATTTCTACCAAACTCTCTATTTCTCTACCTTCAATTCTCAATTCTCTTCAGTTCTCTTTTTTAGAAGGTTATAGAAAAAAATATTAAAAATAATAATAATAATATATATTTATTTTTTTTTAATTTAGTTTAATTTAGTTTAATTTTTTTTTTTTTTTTTTTTTTTTTTTGTAAAAAAAAAAAAAAAAATTATCTTTAAGCTTATAAAATGGCAAACCGATGAGTAAAAAGCAACAATGGCTTTAATAACTCTAATGTTTCTACTTTGCCGTCTTTTCAGTCCTCTGGATGAATCCCGTATTTCTAATTATCTGCAACATTTTCAGAATCCAATGCATCGATTTTCAATGCAGATTTTTGATAATGTTGACCCTACGACTTCCCTTTTTAACCTCATCTTCTCCAATGAAGAATTCGTTTTGAGTTTCAGATGTAGCTATGCTGCTTTGCTTGTTAGTTATAATTCTACTGAATCTACGGCCCATGTCGTCTCATTTGTGAATTTTTGTTTGTTGCCAAACAGCTTTAGCAACTACACCTTCAGAATCGTAGGAGTAACCGTAAAGTTGCACATTTTCAACATTTTGATTATTGATTAGAATAACTTTACACATCTCAAGTTTCATTTCAACTAGCTTCACAATGCTCTTGTCATGCATTTTTAAATAATTAATTTTTTATTATATATATATATTTAATTTTCTGTGTGTTTATTTATTACTTGATGTATCTTTTGCTAATAAAAAAATTTGTACTTCGTTATGTGTGTTTGTCTTTTTTTTATATATATTTAACATGCACAGAAAGTGCTTATAAGCTATGCACTTAAATAATTTAACATATTTCGTGCACGTTAAATAACCATTTAAACGAAAATTTAGAAAATCAGTTTTATTTTACATTTTTTTAGTGTGAGAGAAGCAGCCGCTACACCATCTCCATATTTCAATTTTGTAAGTGCAGCATTGTAAACCAATTCAGGCAACTATTAAATTTTTTATTTATTTCAAATTATTCAGAAATTTTCTGCTCTTATTACTCTTTGAAAATTTGAAGCAGGGTCCGTCAACAGCCGTACCCCCCTGCTGTCTCGGAATTTCGAAAACAATGATGACTGTGTTTAATAAATTCGTAAGGGGGGGGGGGGTTCTCTTTTGGTAAAAATATTTTGGGTCCGGGGGGGTGTGACCGCTAAGGTGGACAACTTTAAAATTTAAAATTGGAAAGAATGTTCTTGTGATGCATCCCTAGAAACATCTTTTTAAGACAATAAAATTGATATAAATAGTTTTATCCTGCGACAATTATTAAAGGAGATTTATGAGTTTCTAGAGTTTTGAAATGTCGATTTTATACTTATACATCTCCTATAATAATCATCGCAGGACAAAAGGATTTTTATCAAATTTATTGTCTTAGCAAGACACTTCATGGGATGTATCACATAACGTACTTTCCTATTTGAAATTTGCTCTTCCTTCCGGCATCTCTAATCCCCCATCCTCCACCCATTTTTTTCCCTTCAAAAGTGATCCCACACGAATTTAATAAACACGTGTTTCGCCATTTTTCAAAACTCTGAAGCATTTTTAAGATAAAAGGAGGACTTTTTTCAAGACTTGAAGTGTGTATTTTATACTCATGTATTTCCTTTAATAATCCTCGACACACAAAACTATTTGTATCAAATTCATTGTCTTGAAGAGATGTTTCCAGGGATTTATTACAAAACATATCTTCCTGTTTGAAAATTTAAAATTACGCACCTTAGCGGCCTTCCTAGCCCCTCCCCCTCCCCCCGGGGGCCAAAATTTTTTTCACCTAAAAAAGATCCCCTCGAATTTATTGAAAATGTGTTTGGCCATTTTTAAAAATTCTCACCTATTTTAGAATTTGGGGGGGGGGGGGATCTTTTTTCGGACCTATAAGCCAATTTCATTATGTTGCTTTTTTATCTGTTAATTTGTACCTGCCAGAAATTTAATATGCAAACGTGTTGTATTTGAATACATTTATGTTTCTATACATTAACCATTTGCGCAATCTCAATAAAACTTTTTAAGTAACGTTCCTATATAATATTGATAAAGATATTGATTTTGGACTTACTGATTATGTTTGTCCTTAATTATAATGGTAACAGACTCGCACAGGGATTAACGACCACAAATAAAGACCAATCCCTCAAATCCTCATTTTTAGATTCAAGTGGACCTCTAAGCATGGAAATATAATGAAAACACAAAATCGAAAATTTAACTTAAAAACTGTTTCTCTACCATACATGGGTAAAAAAGAGTTTTTAAAAAAGGCGAGGGGGGGGGGGGGCTACCATCAAGAATTTCATTCAGCCATCTTATGTTGAAATACGAATAAACAATAACTTGGTGCAAGGCAAAACAAATGGAAATAACAACATGTTACACTAGAAAACACTCAAATAATACAAAATATTTAATATTTAAACTTATCCGTTACAAAATAAATAAATAAAATAAATAAATAAATATTATTATTAATTAGTAAAGTAAGTCTGTAGATCAAGAGCCTCAACTCCCCATTTCTGTGATTTATTACTGGGCAATCTTTATTTATATGGATGCAACGGACACCTCACACCACTCCGAAAATGAGTAAAACATAGCTATGAATACATTCACTAGTTATTAAACATAATACATAATTTGTAGAAACTATTTTATGCTGAACAGAAGATTGATTAATTCGTTTAAGCACACTATTTTCTTTTACAGATACCATGCTTTCAACCATCTTAAGAATGCATGCAAAATCCTTATGTTGGATGATAATGATATCTGCATATGAAAGACACACCATGTATAATCCGAATTACAAGAAAATTATTTTGTGTGTGTTTGTACACGAGCCACAAATACTCTGCAGACTAAAAAGTATGTGGTTAATCTTATGTAATTCACAAATATTTGTGCCAAAATTTTAGTCATTTGAATGATTACACAACGTGTAGGATTATTTTGTTTAAGTTAAATATTTTGTTAAGCCCTGTAACTAATTGCCAGTTTAATGCAATGTATTTTCTGCAAAAACATGTTTCTAAAATCCACATAAAATACATTAATTTTGTTATTTTGTGTACAGTATGATAAAATAAACTTAAAAATAATTTCAGCTATAAATCGTTATGTGTGGATTTTTTTCTTTGTGTGTCCATATACATAAGCTACAAACGTTGTGCAGACAAAAAACATTTCATCTAAAATCTCTGTAACTCATAATTATTTACATGGATTTTTCAGTCAATCGAATGTTTACATAACGTTCCAAAGGCCATTTGGGTAACCCTGGTAGATTAAATATTTATTTACATATTATTTTCTACACAAGCAATTCTTTTAATCATTTTAGTAATGTATGTTAATTGTAATGCTGTCCAATTATCTAGAAAAGCACTTAAAAGAAGGACTGTCAACTGACCTCAATGTATAGAAATTCTTTTTTGTGTCTATCTATCCACGCGATAGACACTACGTACATCATAATTAATCGTGTGAAATTCATTTTTATTTTTATTCATCTTTAAATCGATCGGATCTGATTACATAATATATCAGAATTCATTCGTATAGTCTTGGTGAATTAATTACAAATTTTAGACCTACCTTTTTTACCGAAACCATGTTTGTAAGCATACTAATAACATATTTTAATGTCATAATAATAAATGCAATGTACCCATGTTAAAATACACTTGAAAGAAATGACGACCATGGTACATAGCCTGTAACAGAATGAAATTACTTCGTGTGTCCCTTGACACAAGTCACAAACACAAAAATTTCAAAATTTACTTTGCGAGAAACGGAAGCACTGAAATTTTACTAAATTATTTTCGAGAAAAGTTTGTAAATGGTTTAAAATTCTGAATTTCTAGACAAAACTCAGAAAATAAAGTATATATATATATATATATATATATTTTTTTTCGATGATTATTTTATTTTTATTTATTTTTTATTAAAACTAGAAATTGCAGATGATTACTAATCCGAAGAAGTTCTTATAAAATAATATTTCATATTTGAGAAAAAACGCATAATAATTTTAACATTGTGATTAAAATAACTTTTCTTTTTGTCAGTTTATGCCAATTTTATTCCTTATGAAACACATGAACGTAATCGTTTCAAAGAATTAAAACAAAATAAAAGCTCCACTTAGTAGTATTATTTTAGAAAATATTTAAAAGACATTTCCAACAATTATTTTATATTTTTTGAATAATTATGTTTTATTATCCCTCAGTTTATGCCAATTTTATTCCTTAATTTCTTGTTAAACAAAAAGTGTAACATCTGTGTGTAAATAGACAGAAAGTTGATATTTTAGACAGTGTAAACACAAATGCTTTTTTATTTGTTGAAGCAAAACTATTATTAAGTTCTTATTATTATTATTGTACTTTTATTAAGTTACTATTATTATACTATATAAAAAGTAGAATAAGAAGATAATTGTACTGAATGAAACATATGAATGTTATCGTTTCAAAGAATTAAAATAAAATAAAAGCTCCACAAAGTAGTATTATTTTAGAAAATTTTAAAAGACATTTCCAACGATTATTTTCTCTTTTCTGAATAATTATGTTTTATTATCCCTCTTTTTTTTTTTTTCTGTATAAATTTTAAGGGGGTCCGGGACACCAAATTTTTGTTTTTATTATTTAGTGATGAATTGCTGTAATTATTTTTTCTGAAATTGAAGCTTTTTTGACGATGAAGTTGAGCATGAAAGAATCTTTAAAAAATTTTAAATACAATTTTAAAAATTTAAAATGTTTGATAAATTAAAAATTTGCCATATCGCATGAACTAATGGTACAATTTACAAACTTTTTTCACCTTTATATACATAAAGGATTTATCTTCAGGTTTTCTGATTTCTTTATAATAATTTTTTTAAATATTAATTTTAATTTGAAAAAGTACTTATTTCATGTATAACTTTTTGATTACCAAAAAAGTTTTCCTCCTAATTAAAAATCCCGAAGACAAATTCAAGATAAATCTTTTCTGTGTATAAGAGTGAAAAAAGTTTGTAAATTGAACCATTAGTTCATGAGATATAACAAATTTTTAATTTTTAAAATTTTATTTAAAATTTTAAAATTTTATTTAAAAAAATTTTAAGATTCTTTCTTGCTCAACTTCATTGTCAAAAAAGCTCCAATTTCAGAAAAAAATAATTACAGCAATTCATCAATAAATAATAAAAATTAAAATTTGGTGTCCCAGACCCCCTTAAATACTTACAAAATTAATGAATATTTTACAAAATAAATATCACATTTTAATATTTAGAATTAACATATCATATTTTTTCTATTAATTTCAGTCCATTGATGAAAGCATAGATTTAGTTAATATTTACTTTTAAACGCTTTTTCCAACTTTTTCCTTTAATTTCATGTTAAACATTATGGTTAAACATTAAAGCGTGGGTAGACAAACTTCAGCCAAAAAAACTTTTTTTTTTTTTTTTTTTTTTTTTTTGTTCAAAAAACATTAATAATAATTAAAATAATAATAATAATAATACGATAAAAACTATATAAAAGGAAACAAACAAACGTTTTCATTGCAAATATTAATAGAAGTAATAATAATAATTATTATAAATATAAATATAAATAACGTAAAATAAAATAAAATTGCTGTAAAACAGTATTATTTCAGAGGGGAAAAAAAAAAAAAGCAAATAATATTGTCAAAGATTATTTTCTCATTTCCGAATCTCCTTTTACGTTTGATAAAACTACAAACATCAGATGATTGCAAAATTCAAGAAGCTTTTATAAAATGAAAATAAAACTTTAGTATTCACATATTACTTATTTTCTATTATTTTAATTCTGTAGAATAAATATATGTACTAATATTAACATTTACCTATTTCTAGTAATTTTATTCTTTAGTTTCATAGTAAACAAACTAAAAAAAAAAAAAAAAAAAAAAAAAAAGCGTAAATGTACAGGCAAAGAAACTAAAATCATAAACACTACATTATATTTTTTGGACAATATTAATAATTAATTAATAATTAATTATAAATAAATAGATAATTATAAATTATAATTTTCGAAATGAGAAAACTGTACAGGTTGAATCAAACGAATATTTTCATTAGAAATAATAAATAATAATAGTAGTAATAATAACAATTATAAATATAAATAACGTAAATTAAAAGACCTGTAAAGTTGTATTATTTAAGAGAAAATTCAAATAGCATTGTCAAAGATTGTTTTCTCATTTTCGAGTAATTATTTTAAAAAAATGTACAAATATCAAATGATTAAAAATTTAAGAAGTTTTTACAGAACAAAAATAAAACTAGAACTATAAAAACTAGTTGTTATAAAATAAAAATGCATGCACTTTAACATTTACATTTACTTAAATCTAGTAATTTTATTCATATACTATCACTAGTTATTTTAGACAAACTGGAGTTATAAACACAACTCTACAATTTTTGGTCAGTATTAATTATAAATAAATAAATAAATATAGAAAAAGGAAAATAAAATTCACGAAATAAAGAAACTGTGCAGAATGAACAAAAGAGCATTGTTGTTACAAAAGATATAAATAACAATAAATTAAATTAAATTAAATTAAAGTTTTATGGTGTTATTTTAAAGATATTTCAGAGAACATTTCCTATAATTATTTTATAATTTCTGATTATTTATGCTTAAAATCTTTTAAAAAAATAGTACATATTTTAGATGCTTAAAAAACTGAAAAGGTTTTTCATAAAATAAATATAATATTTTAGTATTAAAAACTATTTACTTTTTATTATTTTAATGCCGTCGATGAAAATATGGGCGTTAATATTTACCAATCTCTATTAATTTCATTCCTTAGTTTCGTGTTATTATTATTATAATTATTATTTTCTGAGACATACTTACTTATTAATGAAAGCTTAATTTGTATAGAAAATGAAATAAATCCAGCATCTTCGCCAGAAATATATATATCAAATAACATGGGAAGTCCCTACTGATAGCTCAAAATGCCCCTACCCTGACGATAAAAGCCCTTACATCAGTGAAAAATTACGAAAGAAAATGGAGAAAGTAACAAAATCTTTGGAAAATCTTATAAAAAGGCTGAAAAAAGTACCCATGAAAGTTCCTATGAATTCAAAATTTGTCTTTACATCCTGAAGAAAAGTATTAAAAATCACTATACGTACGGCCATATCGCTACAGTTGGCAACAATGAAGCAGAAATGAAGGGATTTTTTTCAAAAAAAAAAACTTTGGGATTCATTTTGGAGCGAAATTATGATTTGAGGAGAAAGAAACTTTTTCAGAATCATAGTATCAAAATTAATTTGTATTCGAATTTTGTAATTTTTTTTCTGGTTTTTAATTTAAATTTTAAATAAAGAATAAAGAATGGAATTATATAAATAAGGCAAGTGATGAGTAAAGAATAACAATAAACTTCTTAACTTTAATCTGAAGGCAGCGAATTTAAATACAATGTATTTAATGCGATTTAATTAAATCCTGACCAAATGACTTCATTTTTTTTATCTTCACCTTCTCGAATGATAAAGTACTTTTTTTTTTTTTTTTTTTTAATTGAGCATTTGCCAATACTGCTTTACATTTTAATTCTTCTTATTCTACAACCCATGTTATGTTATTTGTAAATTTTTATTCATAGTCGTAAATTTTTATTCATAATCATGAATTTTTATTCATGTATATCTGGTCTTCAGAAAATATTCAAAAGACTCCTTTAACTGTCCAGTGTATTCTTTTTATGAAAGTAAATCTCATGTGCAGATAATAAATATTACATTAAAATATAGTAGAGCAATCAGTCGAAAGAGTATTGGATATGCATTTGTCAATAAGTTAATCAAATGCAACAAACAAAACTCATTTAATCAAATACGAAAGGGTGTGTTTCTAATAAATAAACAAAAAGTATAAATAAATAATTTTCAATTTTGACAGAAAATACAAAAATGAGACTCTTAAAATTTTAAACTTTTTTATAAGATTATTAACATTTCTTAAATAATAATAATAATAATAATAATAATATCAGACATTATAAATAAATTCTTAAAAAAGAACTCTTTAGTAAATGACAAGCAAAATTTTATCTGCAATCTTAAATCTATGAAAAATAAATAAATAAATAATTAAATCATAATAAATAAATAAATAAGTAAATCATAATAAATAAATAAATAAAAATAATAACAACAGCAATTTAAAAAAAAAAAAAAAAAAAAAAAACTAGTGTTAATTTTTATTATAAATTTAAAGTTATGTAAATTTCTCACATCTTCACCAAGTACTGTATTTATTTTTTAAACAAAATAATTTGATAGACATAAAATAATTGCTTAGTTCTGTCGGTCAAAATAAATGCAGGAAAAAATATGAAGTACATGAAAAAACAAACTATTTTTTATATTGAAAAATAAAAAAAAAACATAAGAAAAACATTCTTACATGTAATGTCTGTTGAAGTACGCCTGTGTAGTAGAGTGACTTTCTCCATTTTTAATGCCGGGAAAATAAAATAAATAAAATAAAATCAAGAAGGAAAACTAGAAAAGCTCTTCTATATATTATATATCTATTTTTAAAAAGATTTAATCTTAAAATAGTGGTATTTTCATTATTTGTTCTCATATTTCTAGATAAAAATATATGCTTGAAAAAAAAACTAATTTAATCATAAAAATGATTTACTTATTTCTTCTAAACAATATTTGACAACTCTCTGATTGATCAGCTTTCATTTTTAGTAAAATGTGGAAAAGAATATTGTTTGTACTTAAATGTTCAAAATCTAATACAATATGAAAAGAAAAGAAAAGAAATTCAAGAAGGAAAACTAGAAAGACTCTTCTATATGTTATATATCTATTTTTAAAAAGATTTTATCTTAAAATAGTGGTATTTTCATTACTTGCTCTCATATTTCTAGACAAAAATATATGCTTGAAAAAACTAATTTAATCATAAAAATGATTTTCTTATTTCTTCTAAACAATATTTGACAACTCTCTGATTGGTCAGCTTTCATTTTTAGTATAATGTGGAAAAGAATATTGTTTGTACTTAAACGTTCAAGATCTAATACAATATGAAAATACATATTATAAAAGTAATATTCCGAAGTAAGATCGTATTGCAGATGCTGGAATTTGCAATAAGTTTATTGCATAAAATGTAGAAAGTTACAGTCATTGTGAAATTAGTATTTGATAAAATATCAAAAATTTATGCTAGAAATTTATGCTACAAAATCAAAATGCTACTCATTTTGTATGTTTCAGTTAAAAAAATTCACATCATAAACTTTAATATTAAGAATTATGATAAATTTGTCACTAACTTATATAAAAAGAAACAGCCCAAAACAACTTGATAATATACCAATGAAATTTATTCACAGTTATTAGCTTTCTGAAAATGAAATCCAACCTAAATATTTCTTTATAAATGTCTGTTTCTTATACTTTAGGATTTGAAGGAATTTTAATCTTTACCAAAAATCATATTTAATTCTGTTAATATTATATTACCTTAAAAAGAAAAAAAAAAAAAAAAAAAAGAGTAAACCATTACACATCAAGTATCGCTAAATAATTCCTTCCATTTACTGTATGCAAAAAGATATAGTTAAAAAAAAGAGTTTGCATGTTATTTAAAGGATTAAAATCATTTAAGTAACATGCATTAAGTAACGTTGTACAGCACTATTCGCTATTTAAATGAGATTATAATTTAATTATCGTCCTGGAATTTCTTTAAACTTTTTTTAATTTTTCCAAATCTATGTTAAAATATCAGAATTAGAAAAAAATTAAAAAGATTATATTATTATAACTGAGTAACATTATTTAATCAAATACAGTTTTAAATGCTCATTAGTTTAGATTTTACAGGAAAACAGAACGATTTAATTTTCTTATTGACATTTTAATTTTTTTTCAATTGGTTATATGTTTTCATTAATAATAATAATAATAATAATAATAATAATAACTAGATTTTTCTAACTGTTAGCACTTAAATAAAATTGAATAGAAGAATAAATCTACAAATTAAATAAAGATAAATTTACAATAGAGTTGATGAGTACTTCTCAGATTCGTATAATAGTACAATAAATTGTAATGTAACAAAAATCTTTATGTTTTCACTGCAAATGTTTAGCACTTAATTTTCAGTAATGACTACGCTGTAGCACATTTCAAAAATATGCACCGATTAATTTTCTTTAAAACAATTTAATACACTTTAGATAATTTGTAATATGTTTCAATTGTTTTAGTTTCCCTTCTAAATTATAGGTGCTACGTAGACTTTTTCTTATAGTTACCAAACCTTCAAAGTTATATAAACACACATACAATATTTTTTACTATTTTTTAAATAATTTGAAAATACTAAAATGTACTTTAAATAATTTGAGCTCACAGGCCATAATGAATATACAGTACTAGTTTTTCTTTGTCTCCTTGTATAAGAACTGAAAATATGCGCCCATAAAAATCGATTCATATCATGCAACGCTGTCTTAATATGTATCTACTAAATTTGAAATATACAGAATACAACATTTAGGCACTATCGTAATCATTTATACAAATTAACATATACTTAAATACATCACCGTAAAATTACTAAAAACAAATTCAGGGTACTGTAAAATGAATTGGTATGACAAAATCTAATTGACTTTTTTTTCTTTTTTTATGTATAAATTGCTTTTCTGACACATTATGAATACGGAATTTAAGAAAGAGTAGAGGGAAAGAGGATTAAGAAAAACCACCATTATTAATGTAAAGCTCTTATGAAATAAAATATCATGTTTACAAACAGACGAGTTATTATTATTATTATTATTATTATTATTATTATTATTAATATTGTAAAGTAAAATAAAAACTTTGTTAAAAATTACATTTTATCGATTTATGATTATTTTATTCATTAATTTCATATTAAACAAATGTGTGTATATTGAAGTTTGGATCGACAGGCAGAAAAAAGAAGTCGTGAACACTTGTTAACTTTATAATAAAATATTAATATAAAAGAAGAAGAAGAAATTTTGCAGAATAAAATAAACAAATATTTTCGTTAGAATATACAAATAATTATTTATTGTAATGGAAATGTATATATATATATATATATATAAAGCAAAGAAACAAATAAATGAAATAAATAAATAATAAAACAAACTTAAATTTAATAAAACAAACAAATAAAATATAATCGAAACTCTGCAATTTGTAATATTTAAGAAAATTCTCAAATATTTTCGACGATAATTTTCTCATTTCTGAATAATTATGCTTAAAAAAGTATAAATTACTGATGCTTGAATTAAAAAATTATAAATGAAAGTGAAGCTTTATACACAGCAAAAGATATTTAAATGGTTAATAAATGTAGAAAAATATCTTTGAAATTTCCCTAAGTACTGCTATATCATTATCAAGATCAATTTTAGCAGCAGGATATATAGATTTTTTTTTTTTTTTTTTCAGATAGTGATTTATGAAATAATATAAAATTACTCTCATTGCTCAACAATTCAAAAATTTAAATAATGAATTAAAAGACTATAGATGTAAAATAATAATAATTATTATTATTATTATTATATATATATATATATATATATATATATACAAACATCATCCATTTGTATCTTAATTTAGACGAAGCAAAAATAATTTAAGAATTTTAAACGAGATACAATATTAATGTAAGAGACAAGAAGATTAAACTTTTAAACAGTTAACAGAGTGATAAATGAAAAATACTGATATTAATCATAATAATAATAATAATAATAATAATAATAACTTCAATTAAACAGCAAAAATATAAGACTTCATATTTTAAAAGATGCTAATTACAAATATATTTACCTTACAACAAGTATTTTCACGTGGATATACCCAGTATTCAGAAAAGAAGAGACGAGTTGACTAATTTTAAAGATAACTTTAATCACGTTAGATTATATTAAGGATACTAATTAAAATTATTTTCGGTTTAATAAATTAACTGTCATCTTAAACACCTTCATAAATAACGTTACTTTTAAAAGAATACAATTATTGTGATGTTAAATTTAAACGTATATATACTATTTATCAACTACATTTGTAACCCGCATATTAAAGCTGAAATAATTATTTAAATCCGTAAATGTAACATAATAGTAGTAATTATTAACAATAAGACGGCTAAAATATAATTTAAATCATATAAGTATGCATTATAATACACTCAGGATCATTTTCCCCCCTCTTGTTTCCCCTTACATGTATATAATTCTTAATTTCAATAATCTACCTAACTTATTTAAATAACGAATTAAAAGACATTTTAGATGTGAGATGAAAATTACCAAACATCATCCAATTGTACATTAATTTACATGAAGCAAAAATAATTTAAAAGTTTTGAACAAGATAAAATATAAACGTAAGAGACAATACCATTAAACTTTTAACCAGTTAATAGTTTGAAATGGAAAAACAGTTTTAATGAAAAAACAAACACTGTGATTAATCACCAAAAAAATGACTACTATTAAGTAGCGAAAAGCAAGAAAATATTATATCATAAAAAAAATTATTATAAATACATGACCATATAACAACTACTTTCTTGTGGATATACCCAATATTAAAAAAAGAATAGACGAGTTGAAAATTTTTAAAGATAACAATAATCCTTTTAGGTTATATTAACGATACTAATTAAAATTAATTTCAATTTGTTATGGTAAATTAACTGTTATTTTAAACACCTTCATAAAAAACGTTACTTTTTAAAGTATATTAATTATTATGATGTTAATTAAAAACTTAAAAGTATGTTTTTTATGAAGTAGTTTTATAAACAGCATATTAAAGATGAAGTAGTTATTTAAGTCCGTAAATGTTAAGTAGTAGTGCTAATTATTAATAATAAAATTCATAAAAAGTAATTTAAACCAATTAAGTGCTTGTACAGCATGAAATACATAGGATCACAAATTTAGAGATGTCTGAAATACAGTGATATATATATGTATATATATATATATATATATTAAATTCACCAATCCATCCAAGTTATATATACACACATATGTATATAAATATCGGATATTATGGAAGAAAGAATATGTAATTCAAACATATCGGAAGTTGAACGAAAGATAAACAAGTCAGGAGCAGAGCGAAAACACGTCTGCACTCTTCGGCGGCTGAAACACAAATGACGAAAAATTTTGTAATTTTGGGGGGTCCATTTGGGGGTGAAATTACAATTTTACGAAAGCGAGACATGGATTTTCAGAATCAGCGCAACAAAATTAATCTATACTGAAATTTTAATTTTTTTTTTTTTTTTTTTTTTTTCGCTGATGGCAGTATAAAAGGGCGAAGCAACACGTAAAAGTTAACAATGAGTTTCTCAACTCTCATGTCTCGATTTTGTCGTCTCTTCCGCCCTCTGGATGAGTCCGGTTATAATCATCTGCAACATTTTCGAGACCCAATAATACGTCGATTTTTAATGCAGACTTTTAATAATCCTGACCATAGAACTTCTTTTTTTATCTTCACCTTCTCGAATCGAGAATTTCTTTTAAGTTGCGCATTTACCTATGCTGCATTACTTTTTAATTTTAATTCTACTTATTCTACGGCCGATGTTGCTTTGTACGTGAATTTTTATTATTTGCCAAGCATTTCTTTTAACTGCATCTTCAGAATCGGACGAATAAATGTGACGTTACACATTTCAAATATTTAAAAAAAATTGATTTTAAACAACTTTTTTTTTTTAATATGTCAGTTATATGCTCTCTTCAAGAGAAAAAACGCTAAATTTATTCAATTTTCCAAAAAGTTATTAGTTATTTGGCATTTAGACAAATTTAATTCAGTGAGTACATCAGTAATTTAACTAAATAAAAAATCATAATAATATTTATGAATATTTCATCTAAGTTCGTATATTTGAATAGTGAAACATATTTATCTGTATTTATATTCTATTATTTTATTTCTGTTGATGAAAGTACAGACCTTGTTGATATTTACGTTTTACCGATCCCCGCTAAATTTATTTATTAATTTCAAGCTAAACAACTCATGCATCGAAAAATAAATATTCATTGATGCAAGTGCAGTTTATATGGAATAAGAAACATTTTCAGCATCTTTTTCAGAGTAAAAAATACGTCGCATGTTATGGATCGAAGAAGTATGAGTTTCTAATTCACACTCCACGGAACTTGGATGAAAAATGATCGAGTCACAGGAGCAGAGAGAAAACACGTCTGCTCTCTTCGGATGCTGAAACACGAATGACGAGAAAATTTAACTAAAAATGTTTGGGGGTCCATTTAGGGATGAAATTAAAGTCTGATGAAAGGGAGACATGGATATTCAGAATCCGCTTGCCAAATAATTAAAAAAAAAAAAAAAAAAAAAAAAATTTTTTTTTTTTTTTTTTTTTTTTTTTTTTCTTTTTTTTTTTTTTTTTCGCTGATGGCAGTATAAAAGGGCGAAGCAACACGTAAAAGTTAACAATGAGTTTCTCAACTCTCATGTCTCGATTTTGTCGTCTCTTCCGCCCTCTGGATGAGTCCGGTTATAATCATCTGCAACATTTTCGAGACCCAATAATACGTCGATTTTTAATGCAGACTTTTAATAATCCTGACCATAGAACTTCTTTTTTTATCTTCACCTTCTCGAATCGAGAATTTCTTTTAAGTTGCGCATTTACCTATGCTGCATTACTTTTTAATTTTAATTCTACTTATTCTACGGCCGATGTTGCTTTGTACGTGAATTTTTATTATTTGCCAAGCATTTCTTTTAACTGCATCTTCAGAATCGGACGAATAAATGTGACGTTACACATTTCAAATATTTAAAAAAAATTGATTTTAAACAACTTTTTTTTTTTAATATGTCAGTTATATGCTCTCTTCAAGAGAAAAAACGCTAAATTTATTCAATTTTCCAAAAAGTTATTAGTTATTTGGCATTTAGACAAATTTAATTCAGTGAGTACATCAGTAATTTAACTAAATAAAAAATCATAATAATATTTATGAATATTTCATCTAAGTTCGTATATTTGAATAGTGAAACATATTTATCTGTATTTATATTCTATTATTTTATTTCTGTTGATGAAAGTACAGACCTTGTTGATATTTACGTTTTACCGATCCCCGCTAAATTTATTTATTAATTTCAAGCTAAACAACTCATGCATCGAAAAATAAATATTCATTGATGCAAGTGCAGTTTATATGGAATAAGAAACATTTTCAGCATCTTTTTCAGAGTAAAAAATACGTCGCATGTTATGGATCGAAGAAGTATGAGTTTCTAATTCACACTCCACGGAACTTGGATGAAAAATGATCGAGTCACAGGAGCAGAGAGAAAACACGTCTGCTCTCTTCGGATGCTGAAACACGAATGACGAGAAAATTTGACTAAAAATGTTTGGGGGTCCATTTAGGGATGAAATTAAAGTCTGATGAAAGGGAGACATGGATATTCAGAATCCGCTTGCCAAATAATTAAAAAAAAAAAAAAAAAAAAATTTTTTTTTTTTTTTTTTTTTTTTTTTTTTTTTTTTTTTTTTAAATTTTTAATTTTTTTTTTTTTTTTTTTTTTTTTTTTTCTTTTTTTTTTTTTTTTCGCTGATGGCAGTATAAAAGGGCGAAGCAACACGTAAAAGTTAACAATGAGTTTCTCAACTCTCATGTCTCGATTTTGTCGTCTCTTCCGCCCTCTGGATGAGTCCGGTTATAATCATCTGCAACATTTTCGAGACCCAATAATACGTCGATTTTTAATGCAGACTTTTAATAATCCTGACCATAGAACTTCTTTTTTTATCTTCACCTTCTCGAATCGAGAATTTCTTTTAAGTTGCGCATTTACCTATGCTGCATTACTTTTTAATTTTAATTCTACTTATTCTACGGCCGATGTTGCTTTGTACGTGAATTTTTATTATTTGCCAAGCATTTCTTTTAACTGCATCTTCAGAATCGGACGAATAAATGTGACGTTACACATTTCAAATATTTAAAAAAAATTGATTTTAAACAACTTTTTTTTTTTAATATGTCAGTTATATGCTCTCTTCAAGAGAAAAAACGCTAAATTTATTCAATTTTCCAAAAAGTTATTAGTTATTTGGCATTTAGACAAATTTAATTCAGTGAGTACATCAGTAATTTAACTAAATAAAAAATCATAATAATATTTATGAATATTTCATCTAAGTTCGTATATTTGAATAGTGAAACATATTTATCTGTATTTATATTCTATTATTTTATTTCTGTTGATGAAAGTACAGACCTTGTTGATATTTACGTTTTACCGATCCCCGCTAAATTTATTTATTAATTTCAAGCTAAACAACTCATGCATCGAAAAATAAATATTCATTGATGCAAGTGCAGTTTATATGGAATAAGAAACATTTTCAGCATCTTTTTCAGAGTAAAAAATACGTCGCATGTTATGGATCGAAGAAGTATGAGTTTCTAATTCACACTCCACGGAACTTGGATGAAAAATGATCGAGTCACAGGAGCAGAGAGAAAACACGTCTGCTCTCTTCGGATGCTGAAACACGAATGACGAGAAAATTTGACTAAAAATGTTTGGGGGTCCATTTAGGGATGAAATTAAAGTCTGATGAAAGGGAGACATGGATATTCAGAATCCGCTTGCCAAATAATAAAAAAAAAAAAAAAAAAAAAAAAAAAAAAATTTTTTTTTTTTTTTTTTTTTTTTTTTTTTAATTTTTAATTTTTTTTTTTTTTTTTTTTTTCGTGCTGATGGTAGATATAAAAAGGCGTAGCAATGAGCAAAATTTAACAATGATTTTCTCAACTCTACTGTTTCGGTTTTGCCGTCTCTTCCGTCCTCTGGATGAATCCGATTACAATTATCTTCAACATTTTCGGGATTCAATGGATCGATTTTCAATGCGGACTTTAGATAATCCTGACCATACGACTTCATTTTTTATCCTTACCGTTTCCGATGAAGAATTTCATTTGGGCTTTTCATTTACAAATGCTGCTTTGCTTGTTACATTTAATTACACTGATACTACGGCCCATGTTATCTTATTTGTGAATTTTTATTGTTTGCCAAACGTTTCTTTTAACTACAGCTTCAGAGTCAGAATGATAAATGTGGTCGTACACATTTCAAATCTTTAAAAAAATTGATTGAAAAACAATTTCTTTTTCATATCACTTACATGCTTATTTCTATTAAAAAGAAATAAGCATGAAAGACTAAATTAATTCGACTTTTCATACAATTACTAGTTATCTGATAGCTAAACAAATTTAATTCTGTAAATGCATCAGTAAATTAACTGAAATGAAAGTTATAATAGTGTTTATGAATACTTCTTTCATTCGCCCTACAAGTGGCCAAGCGGTTTTGCTTTCAAAGCTGGTAGACGAGAGGTGCCGGGTGCAAGTACTCGTCGTCTTATCCGTCCTATTTTTTTTTTTTCCTTCAAAGCTGCGTAAAATTCATTGAGTAAAAGATAACAATGATTTTCTGAACTTCATTTCCTCGATTTTGCCATCTCCTTCGTTATCTGGAGGAATTTGGTTATAACTATCTGCAACATTTTCTAGACCCAATGCGTCAATTTTCAATGCATACTTTTAATAATCCTGGCTGTACAACTTAATTTTTTTTACCTCACATTTTAAAATGAAGAATTTAATTTAAATTTTTCATTTACAAATGCTGCTGTGCTTGCTACATTTAATTCTATTGATATTAATGCCTATCTCGTCACATTCGTAAATTTTTATTATTTGCCAAACGTTTATTTTAACTTACATATTCAGAATCGGGAGAATAAACATAAAGTTACGCATCTTAAATATTAAAAAATAAAATGAAATAAAAAGATTGAAATAACTTATGTACTCTGTTCAATAATAATAATGATAAAGAAAAACCCATTAAATTTATTAAATTTTCTGAACAGTTATTAGTTAACAGATATTTAAGGGGACAAAGGACGATGAAAAATCGAATGCAGTTAAAAGTACTTTGATAGATATTATAAATGTTTGAATGTCTAAATGTCTAATAATACTTTTAAAATAATATCATTCTACAGTTGCTCAAACACTATTAAGCTTTCACAAAATTTTAAACTTTATTTTTCCTGGGTTGTAAAATTCGCAAGTAACTAGTTACTTAAAATGGCTCCATGCGAATTTGTTAACATCTAATCCTTCTAAATATTTGTATGAATGTTAACTAGTCCATTTGTCACAAAACTGGATATCCATTTTGAAATCAAGAAATTATTTTTATTACGAACTCTTAAATTCAATTTCAAGAAAAAAAATTCATGAAAAATTCAAATTTTACATTTTTTTTTCTTTGTAATTGATTCTTTAATTGAGATAACAAAAATTAAATATCCAGATATGTTCAGTTACATACAAAAAAAAAAAAAAAAAAAAAAAAAAAAAGCAAGAATTGGAAATTTAAAGTAATCTGTAATTCGCATGGAACATTTTGAAATTAAGAATTATTTTAAGAATTATTTTGTATTATTTTTACCATAAAAGGAGCCTTTCCATCTCTAAAATGGACCGTTACCAATTGCTCATTACGCAGCACCAGTGTGACGTAAAACCTAATCAACATCTCTAAAATTAGTTTTTATCCTTTAAAATATGCCTTGTGTACGATAGTATCCCCAGCAGCACATCTTCTCCGAAAAGCATCCCCAGGATGTCCTGTGGATAAAAGAGAAATCCTATGGACCTCCTCAGGAAGTTCTGTGGACAAGTGTGCTACTAGGGATATAATTTACAATAAGAAGTGATAGAATGTTAAACAAATATAATTCATTTCAATGTCCCTCGTCATCCTAAACAAATTTAATTCAGGAAATCCATAAAGAAATTAATTCACACGAACACAATAATATTTATGAGTAGATCGTATTTACACGAAATTTGGAAAAAAACTACAGAAAACTTTGAACGACTAGATCAACGAGTGTGATTTGGAATCGAACCCAGCACCACCTTCTTCGAGCGTTGAGAGCAGAACCTTTCGGTTATTGGTGGGGTGAATGCAGAAGAGCATAATTTTTAATTTTTTTCATAGCCCTTATTAATTTCGAGCTCTTACCGATTGTTCTTTAAAGCATCATGTTACTAAATCTGCATTAATTACTACGATGCTGTGATATATAAAAGTTTTATTTATTTTACCTTAAAAGTTGCTCTAATATGATAAAGAACTATGAAATAATTTTATGCTTACTACTTTATTCTATATTCAATAGAAGGAAGTATTGGATTCGTAAAAAATTTAGACTTCCGTTTTTGATGGATTTTCACGTTTTCAAACTTCTTATGAACACGATTTGACAATTTTTAAAAAAATGCCTCTCTGTCTGTGACAAAAGTTTTCTACGAACTGTAACTCGAGAACAAATACGTAGAATTTAAAAAAAAAAAAAAAAAAAAAAAAAAAAGTTAATTGCACCTTACAATAAACAGGTGTCTATAAATTTTTCTTGCATATAGCTCAACAGGTGATGTCGTCCCATTTTATAATAATTTTTAATATGGCAGCATATGACAAATTTCGTATATATGTATACAATGAGGATTATTTTAAAATAATTTTTGTAAGAAAAAAGAAATTAATACGAATAGTCAACTTGATATATGTATAATGTAGGGATAGTCCTCCTCCTCCTTTTGAAGGGAAAATTCCTCTCGGATCTATAAATATGAGTATTTTTTAAAAGAAGACGTCGATATTTTTCAACTGAACGAACTTTATGTGGTAATTTGAAACAAAATTATTGTTTTTTCTTTCTTTCTTTCATTTTTTTCTTCATTGAAAAGGAAATATATATTAAAAATAAGAAGAAGAAGAAAGAAAGAAAAAAAAAATATATTGAAAATGCATTTTATAAGATGTCATTTTTTGGATAGAAAATTGATTTTCTTTCGATATTTTACATAGCGAAGTGACCATGGTGTCGATTACCTGTATCGAGTGAAAAAATGCTCCAAGCGTTTAGGAAAGATTTAATTCAAATGTTTTATTTATGTAAATATTTGTCAATATATTCTTAATTATTCAAATTTATTTACAAATCATGTACGTTTCCCTTATGTTTGTTTTATACGCCATTATATTGCTGAGAAGTATTAAGTAAAAAGAAAAAAAAAAAAGTTTTTTGAGAGTTTGTTACATTTTAGGATGGAATTTTTAAGAGACGAAATTTTAGGATGGAATTTTTAAGAGACGAACTAATAAAAATATTACAAACATATTAAGTGCATTTACAGTTTAAGGTTTAAATTTGTACAAAATAAACACTCTGATTTAAATAATAATAATAATAATAATAATAATAAATTTAAATATCCATTTTTCTAAGTCTTAAGATCACTTTTCATTTTCAAATAATTTGTTCATTGAATTCTTTTAGTTAGTCGTTGATGTGTCTTCTTTTACTTAATTAATTTAATGATATTAGAATAACTGCAATTTAAAGTTGGGATGTAAAAGTTATTGCGTATAAAACTTTTTAGCCAACAGTTATTGATATTTTTTTTCCCCTCTAAAAAGGTTTGCTGTAACTTTAACAACATAAAGTGTTTCAATGAGTATTTCTTAATCTATTGCTTGAAATTTGAATACAGAAATGAATTTCGCAGGATAGGGAAAAATTTCGTATAAATGTACGCAACAAAAACTATTTTAAACCAATCTTTGTGAAATAACAAAAAAAAAAAAAAAAAAAAAAAAAAAAAGAATAAAAACACTAATATTAATAGTCAAGTGTATAATTTTTTTTTTTAATATGTGGAAGCATAACTCCTCCTCCCCTTTCCCTTTTCAAAACAATATGTCAATAGCTTTAAAATGAATGATTGAACCATGAGTCTGTGATAAATAAAAACAAATTTATAAATTTATTTTTTCATAAAAAAATTAAAAAGAAAAAAAGAAAAGAAAAGAAAAATAATATCAATGTTCAAGAAATGTATATATAAATATATTCGTATTTAAGCTAAGTTATGATAATTAGTGTTCAAAAGTAGTGCATTTAAGATATCGATTTTCCAGTTTAATATTAAACATTTTATTTTAAAACTGATTTTTTTTCCTATATAAATACAACAGTCAAATAATAATATATTATATATATATATATATATATATATTATTTTCGCATATGATTGCATTTGTAGATAGATAAATTTGTTAAAATAAAAGTAGTTTGTTGAAAATTCAAATATACTGTTTTTTTTTTTGTTTTTTTTTTTTTTTTTTATGAGTCATTTTAAGTCAGTTTCTTAAAAGGGAGCTCTTCTCATGTTTAGTACACCACCGGAATTGGGGGGGGGGGGGGGGGGGGGGGGAGAAAGGGCGTAGCCAGAAAATTTTTCAGAGGAATTCAATATTTAGTATGTAATGCAATATGAAAACATATTTAAAATGAAATATAAACCAAAAATTTGGGACTAAGTTGCAAAATTTCGGGAAAAAAAAAAAACATGCTCCTTGGCTACGGTCTTGGAAGAGAGTAGACCTATTGTACAGACCCGTAGGAAAAAAAAAAGAAAAGAAAAAGAAAAAAGAAAAAGAAAAAAAGCAAGAAAAGATATGCAGAAACTAGTTACTTACTTCGTATTTCTTTGAGACTGAACCATAGAAATAAAATTTTAATTAAGATTCCACTTATTAAACAAAAAGCTGTTAATACTCAATAATTCTGACGTACGAATTTTTAAAGATGTAAAGTATCATAATCCATGTAAGATCCACACAATAAAAAGGGGAAATTTTCAAAAATCTATTAGGATGATTTTATTTAAAAACTTCTGCAATGCATCGCAGTCCATGTAACAACCACATTCTCAGACAATAAATATCTTCTTCTAAGAGTAACTACGATGATTTTATCTCAAAAAATTGTAAAAGTTAGATAAACTGTCAATTTATCGGGAAAGAAATGCGGTAAATACCATTAGATGCTTCAGAAAATTTGCTCTTCTGAAAACATGTATTTTCCTCTGCATGCTCTTACTGTGGAACAGTAAATGTGCTTGTTTAAACATTAACTAACATTCTGTAAAACTCATCCTGATTTCACCAGCAAAATTATTTAATATATGAATATATAGATAAGTTTTCTTCAGCATTCCAAATATAATTTCGTTCACATTTTTTTATACTTCGATTTCCATGGATTTTTACTATATTCTGAAGAAGTAGAATAATCAACGGTTATATACACATTTGCAGAAAGAGACCAGCTAGAATAGCTCTCATTTAGTTATGGCGGACGCTTGCTCTTCGTATAACATATCAACTATATATAAAATAAAATTCTGTGCATGTACCTGTGACGTACCACTATATGACGTAAAACAATCTCGAAAAACAAGTTCACTTTTCCTTGAAAGCTGGAAGTGGTCAACTGTATCAACAAGTTATCACGTTTAGAGCGTTTGTCCTCGATTTCAATGTACGTGTTTTTCGCAGAAATCTAGAATGCGGATGACTGCAATTTCATAACATTTCGATACAACGACATTTTAGTAACTTATTTTAAGACACATATGACTTTTTAACAGTGCTTTTATAAAGGCAAATTTGAAAAGGCTTTTTTTCTTTTTCTTTTTTCATGTATAAAATCTTCCATAGCAAGTTTAATAAATAAATAAATACTAATAGTAACCTATATCATCTCTTAAAAGAGAAAGTGGTTAAAATCGCACGCATAATATACAGTTTACAAACACATAGTTAAAAAAATTAAATTTAATTAAAAACATTTTATTGAAATTTCGGAGTCAATTTATTATTTTGATTAATTGGAATATTTAAAAAGTCAATTTTTTATTGTATTAATTATATTAACAATAGTAGTTTACCCTACGGAATATAAAAATGCATTTTTTAACTCTTACATTACCCGTGCTATAAATTATACTTCCTTTCAATTTAGCGAAACTCATCAATAACATAAAATACAAAAACCCTGAAATATACAAATTCTAGGGTTCGTACGAACCCACCTTCTTTCCCCGAGATATAATTCATCTTAAGCTTATAGACTTATTTCATGACAAAATCGTTATATAAAATTACTAATATAAGACTCAGGGAAAAAATAAGCCCATCACGAACCCTGAAGTGGTAATGATGCAAGATATAATAAAACTACTATTGTTAATATTATTAATAAAATAAAGATTTTAAAGCTAAATAATTAATATGTTTTTCTTTTCTTACAGGTTTCTTATAGTTTTGCGATGTGTCAAATACAAGTCCTAAGAATGTCACATTTACAACACCATAATACAGACTCATATGTGCCACCTATAGTTCAACTTCAAGTAATCTACTCCACAGTTCAACATGTTATTCTTAGGAATTCAACTGATTATAAGATCTACAACACCACCTCGTTGACCTTGCGAGATTCCACCTTTTCAAGTGATCTACTCCATAATTTAGCATCTCACTCATATGGTAAGCTGACCAAATGTACCCATTTTCTGGGGACAGCCTTTATTTTGAATGCATTTTTCTATGTTTTAAAAAAATTGTCGAAAGTGAATTATTTATCATTGATATTATTTTTAGTCGTTATTTATTTAAAACGAAAAAATACATCCGTCGTTGCATAATTATACCAATTTTTAATGCTTCTATGTTATAAAGGTACTCTGGTCTGGTCACTATATCATATGGATAAAAGTTCTACGGTACCACCTTGTTAACCTTTCAAGATTATACCCTTGTGTTTTCCATGGTTCCTACTTCAAAGTTCGTCTTTCAAGTAATCTCTACCATCTCTGTTATAAAGTTACTCTGATCTGGTTTCACTCATATGGATTTAAGTTCGACGTCACCACCTTGTAGACCTTACAAGATTCCACCCTTGTGTTTCTTATAGCTCCTGCTACAAGTTTATTCAAATATTTTCCTGCCGATGGACAGTTTATTATTATTTACGTATACTAAACTATTATTTACGTGTATTTAAAGTACAAGAAAGAAACATTTTTGTGATTCCTGAAGATGCTTTAAAAACTAAAACGAAAAGCATCGAATGAATGTACACATACCCTAAAAATGTTTTTAATAAATATATATTTTTTAAATACGTGTTTGTAAAGTGTTTTCTTATTTGTTTATTGATAACACACATCAGATTTGTATGCTTGACTCGATGTTCACAAAATTATTTATCCTAAAACAGGACCCTTCACAAAAGTTTTATCCTAAAACAAGACCCATCACATTTTTTTTTTAATCCTAAAAAAGGACCCTTCACAAAATTTTTCTCCTTAGGCCTTTGATAAATACCTCATTTTCAAAATTAATCTTCAGTGAAACGAACAGACTACCTGAAAAATCAAACATTTTTGTTATATTTCTCTCGAAAAGTTGATATTAAATTTCTAATCTATAAAGGGCTTCTATGCATATGTGTGAGTTTAGTTCTATAAAACTGAACTGTCATTGTCAAAAATGAAACCTTAATTGTAATTTTATTTTGCGAAATTGCATTTTTCACAATTTCACAAAAAGAGGACCCCAGTCGAAAAGTTTGGAAGAACTTTACTTTCACACTAAATTTAGATTCACAAAATTACGTGTAGAAATTTTCACAATTTCACAAAATCAGGACCCTGTGTGAAAAGTCTGGACAGACCCCTGTAAAGACAGATAGCACATGACAGAACTACAATACGAAGAATTGAAAAAAACACCCAGGACCAGCACGGGAATCGAACCCGCTCTCCTATACTCGAAGGAAATTAGTAGTGTGGGCACATAACCACTCGGAAGAGTACAAGATCGGGAAATACTTATTTTGAACGTTATTGTGTTGTTTTAAAGAGCTGATTCACTCAATAAAAATAGTCTCACGAAGGAGAAAAATAAATAAATAATGCACTCTTGCTCAAAAGTTTAGTAAGATTTGCAAACGATCAGGTTTTTTTTTCCAATTTAAAAACTTATCTTCTGACGAAATATTATCAAACATTGGTTATTTATATAACTAGGTCTTCCTCATGTTTTTCTGTGAATATTGGTTTGAAACAACATTTAGGGAGCCGGTAACCAATTGAGCAAATTCAATAATGTTTGTGGTCACCCTGTATCGTTAAGTGGACGAAATGAAATGTAACTTTAGGACATGATAATACAAACATAGTTCAATTTGTGGATAGATTTGTGTGACGATAGCATATTAAATAACGGAGATATAAGCATTTATTTTAAAACTTAAAAAAAAAAAAGCATGTTTTTTATTTATAATTCAATATACAGAGTTTTTAACAAAAAATATTCCCACTTTCAGATAAGTTTGAAAAACACTTTTGAAACAATATACTGCAGTCGGAATACAAATATCTCATGAAATATGAACATTTTTATGAAAAACGTTTTCAATGCGCATGTGCGAAAGATAAAAAAAATGTTTACTACATAGGTTGAAAGCTAGATATATTGGGCAACTTCTGTCAAAAGTGCATTTGAATAGAGCAAATTTAAGCAAATTATCCAAAGAACGAGCTAATTTTTAGATATTTTCCAAGAGTTAAAATTTCTTAAGGGGTTTTTCACATACTGTGTAATTAATTTAAAGATCCAATTATTTTAACTGCTTAGCAAAAGTCCTTTTTCGTGAAAAACCCTTTATCATCTCAAAAATCTTTGTAAATAAACAAAAATATGTTAGAGTTATAAACTTATAAGGAGTTTTCCACAAAAAAGTACATTTGGAGCGTAGCTGAAATAAATGGATCTTCAAATTAATTACGTGGCATGTGAAAATCCCCTTAAGAAATTTCAACTCTTAGAAAATATCTAAAATCTAGCTCTTTCTTTTTTCGGATAATTTGCTTAATTTTTACTCCATTCAAATGTACTTTTGACAAAAGCTGCCTAATATGTCTAGTTTTTAATCTATGCATTATTTTATTTATTTATTTTTTACCTTTTGCAGTTGCGAAGTGAAAACGTTTTTTATAAAAATGCTCATATTTCATGAGATATTTGAGATATTTGTATTCCGATTGCAGTGTATTGTTTTAAAAGTGTTTTTCCAACTTATCTGAAAGTGGGAATAATTTTCATTAAAAACTCTGTGTATTATAAATAAAAAACATAATGATTTCTTTTTTATTTTTTTTATTTATTTATTTATTTTTTTTTAAGTTTTAAAATAAATACTTATATTTCCGTTATTTAATATACTATCGTCTCACAAGTTTATCCACAAATTGAAATGGGTCTATATTATCATGTCCTAAAGTTACAGTCTATTTCGTTTACTTAACGATACAGGCTGATCACAAACATTATTCATTTTGCTTAATTTGTTACCAGCCCCCTAAATGTTGTTTTAAACCAGTCTTCACTGAAAAACACAAGGAAGACCCAGTTCTTTAAATACCCCATGTTTGAAAACATTTCATCGAGGGATAAGTTTTTAAATTGAAAATAACTGGTCGTTTGTAAATCTTGCTAACTTTTGAGCAGGAGTGTATATATATATTATCGAAATCTTACAAAAACTCTCTAAAGTGGTGAGGGCAAATGTAAGTTGCCATCTGTGACCTTTTTTTTTTTTTTTTTTTTTTTGAGGTTTTAATGATTTGCCAATGATTTAAAAGAAGAAGAAACTATCATGTATTAAACAAATGTTCTATATATTTTTTGAATACTAATTTTCAGTTCACTGGTTGATCTTTCAGCTTTCCTCTCTCTAAATCCATCACTGAAGATTGAGACGAGATGGGTTATAGTTTGATCTTTTTTTTAATAGATGTAAACCATTGTTTACACAAATATACATACACGTGTGCGTATTAGCAAGAATTAGAATCTTTGAAAAACTAGTGAGAAACGTATACATAAAAAAAAAAAAAAATTTCATATATTATAAAAGAATTTACAATCTCAAATTCAGATTAAAAATCTGGAGTGACTCCACTCGACTTTCCGAACATTGAGTAACTAACAGTTTTGTAGATAAAATAAAGAAAGAGGTGTTGCTAAACAAACAAAAAAAGAGAAAACCAGAACAGAGTGTTTGAATATTTTTCTCCATATATCACACGAGGTTTTATTTAACGCTACTCAACTTTGAGCCCTTAGATCATAAGGATAAAGAATTTTTCGTTGTGTCCCTGTAAAAATCTATAAATGCTAGATTCACCAAAATGCTTATAGTTAGTGCAACAGTGATTTATAATATTCATACAAATTTTCAGCTCAATTGAATAAGGCGTTTAGATGCTATCGCTGGTCTCATAGGCCATAAAGATAAAGAATTTTTCTTTGTGTCCCTGTAAAAAAACTGTAAGTGCTAGATTCACCAAAATCTATACAGTTGGTTCAAATATGACCTATAACATGTGTACAAATTCTTTGCTGAGATTAATAAGGCGTTTAGACGCTATCACACTTTTAAAAATTTGGCAAAGAATTTTTCTTTGTGTCCCTGTAAAAAAAACTATAAGTGCTAGATTCTCCAAAATCTATACAGATTGAGTATCTGTGACCTATAATATGTGTATAAAGTTTTTGCTCAATTGAATAAGGCGTTTAGATGCTATCGCACTTTTAAGATTTTGGTCCCTTGGCCATAATGATAAAGAATTTTTCTTTGTGTCCCTGTAAAAAAACTATAAGTGCTAGATTCACCAAAATCTATAGGGTTCGTACTATGGTGACTTAAATATTCGTACCAACTTTCAGCTTATTCGAACAAAGCGTTTAGACGCTAGCGTGTTCACTCACAGACATACACACATACATACACACATACATACACACATACATACACACACACACACATACATCATCGTAAAAATAGTGAAAACGGACTCGTTGGACCTCGAAACGTATAGAAACATCAAAATCTCGAATTCGGATTTTTGACATGATTACAATACTTTCCTCACTATAGTGTTCGGAAAGTAAAAAACAGTGAAACTCTTCCATCTCATTATGTAAGAAAGTAATAAACATTAAAAAAATATATAGATAGATAAATAGATATACTTTAATTAAAAGCTTTTATGTGCTTCTATTATAGTTGTAATTCTTGATTATGACATGTCTTTCCTAAAAATTCTTAAATGTTATGGAACTCCTTAACAGTATCGTAATGCAACTGCAATAAGGCAATGATAAAAAAAAAAAAAAAAAAAAAAAATCTTTGTGCTTATTAATATTTATTAGGTAAAGCCTAGTCCTTTCTACACTTTCACTCTTTTTTTTTTCTTTTTTCCTCATCCATAAAATAATAAATTTTACATTTAATCATAAATATTTCTTAAAAGAAAAAATATATATCTATGTAAATAGTTTTTTGAAAATGGGAGCAATAGCAGAGTGCAAATTAATAAGTTAATTAGAGATGTTTACTTGTACTTAATATAAAAACGGAGGGCATTTAAAATCATAACTTTTCAATAAAAAAATAGTTAAAAAAAAAAAAATTGAAAAAAAAAATTGAAAAAAAAAATTGAAAAAAATTGAAAAAAATTCTTATTAAAATTAGTTAAAATACAAATTATAAGCACTAAGAAAAAAATAAATGAAAAATAATTGAAACAGTTAATTCACTTAAACTGCCCCCGAAAGAAAACTAATTGCGATATATTTATAAAAACAAAGTAAAACCTCATTTCATTTATCAATAGAGATAGTGCAACCATCTAAAATATAGGTTTTTTCGGTAGAAAAATGTACATAGATTACAATAGTATTCGTTTGAGATCTATGAATGTTTTAGATGTTAAGAAAGAAAATATTAAATGTTATGAATCCAAATGACATTACGGGGATTAGAAGCGATAATTTTGCATCATCTTCAGTTTTTATCGACCACGTGAAATATCCTCCCCTCCCCCTTTTTTTTCTTTTGACATCAGATTAAAAATAATGATAATTTATAAAGAATTTCTAAAAGAAAATGTTTTTTTTTTTTTTTTTTTTTTTTTCAATTTATTTCTTGCGAAAGAGGATATTTACTTCGAATTTGTGAAAAATTACAAAATAAATAAATAAAAAGTTTGAGAAAGGTTTTTTATACTTAATATAACGTTAAAAAATTAGCATTTTAAAAATTCAAAAATATCTGGAAATTTTTATTAGTTATTTTAGTTTTTATTTGTTAAAATTGTAGGAAAATTAATGAAACATACAAAATAACAGGGGGAAAAAATCAAGTTATTATTTGTAGGTATCTGTCCAGACTTTTCACACAGGGTCCTGTTTTTGTGAAATTGTGAAAATTTCTACACGTAATTTTGTGAATCTAAATTTAGTGTGAAAGTGAAGTTCTTCCAAACTTTTCGACTAGGGTCCTCTTTTTGTGAAATTGTGAAAAATGCAATTTCGCAAAATAAAATTACAATTAAGGTTTCATTTTTGACAATGACAGTTCAGTTTTATAGAACTAAACTCACACATATGTATAGAAGCCCTTTATAGATTAGAAATTTAATATCAGCTTTTCGAGAGAAATAAAAGAAAAAAAAAAGTTTGATTTTTCAGGTAGTTTGTTCGTTCCACTGAAGATTAATTTTGAAAATGAGAGTTTTATCAAAGGCCTAAGGAGAAAACTGTTGTGAAGGATCCTTTTTTAGGATTAAAAAAATTGTGATGGGTCCTGTTTTAGGATAAAACTTTTGTGAAGGGTCCTGTTTTAAGATAAATAATTTTGTGAATGGTCCTGTTTTAGGATAAATAATTTTGTGAAGGGTCCTGTTTCAGGATAAATAATTTTGTGAAGGAACCTTTTTTAAGATATAAAATTTTGTGAAGGATCCTTTAACGGACCCATGTTTGCCTCTGGACAGACCCTTGATTTATTACTTATTATTTTATTATTTATTACTTACTATTTATTTGATTATTACTTATTTAATCATTCTTATTAATAAAAAATTGTAAGTAAGTGTTCTATCAGTACTTAGATAATACTTAAGTCATACTTGCCAAACTAACCCGGAAAATTGTTAGTCCTGACCCTTTCCGCCTATTTTTTCCCACCAGTCTTTTCTTTAGAGTACTTTTTTCTTATTTAATCGCAAATGTATTTGAAGAGAATTACTCTAAAAATTTAGTTGCGTACAAAAAGGGGCGGGAACTAACAATCTTCCGGGTTAGGTTGGCAAGTATGATTTAAGTTATATGAAATTTAAATGTCAAATTCGTATTATAACGTAAAGTGACACAGGAATCCGATTTTTTAATTTTTTGCGATAGAAACAGAGATTAAAGAATTTTTATCATACATCTCCAATTGCAGTAGACCAACTGGAACAGAGTAGGATGTCCCCTAAAGTCCAAAACGATATTCTTTCTTTCTCTCTCTCTCTCTCTCTCTCTCTTTTTTTTTTTTTTTTTTTAAGGTTGCACATGAATTAGATTCACTCCTGCCTTTCTCATATAATCCTATAAGATTTTTATATTATTTCATGCTATAAGGATATCTCGTTCAAAAATGAAGTTTTTCGAAATCTGTTTTTTTTTTTTTTTTTTTTTTTTTTCTAATTCCACTCGTTCAACTTGTTGCCTCTTATCTTAGTGGGCAATTAAAAATAAATAAATAATTATTTTATACTCATTAAGTAAATTCAAACCTCTAATTTACAATCTCGAAAAAAAAATATTTAAACTTATATATATTAAAAAAAAGTGCACGCTAAGATAAAACGCGACATTTTTAGAGTGAAATTCAAAAAACAGAATTCGAAAAATTTAATTTGAAGCTTTATCGAAAAACTTGGTCGATTGCATTTGAATATTATTGTTGATTTCGTATGTTTAGTATACAGTATGAAGATCTTGAACTGTGATTTTAAATCTCTTAGACCGTAATGTGTCCGAAATACTTTGCGATTCTTTGTACAAAAACCATTGTTGTAATATGTAAGATTTTTTAAACTAAGCTATCTACAGTAAATCTGAAAAAACTTAAGAACATACATCAATTTTGTAGAATTCTATAAATAATTATTGGATTAAAAACATAGATAGACAAGCGAACGGACGTCATATCATAAACACTGAAATTTTGATAGAAAGTGTTCAAAAATCCTTTAATATTATTTATTAAGAAGAAAAGATATTTACATTAACAAATGAAATTATATTTCTCGTAAAATAAAAAGTTTGAAAATTCACAATTATTCGAATAATTTTCACATGGACCCAGTGAAATTCAAGAAATTCAGATTTCTCTGAAATGTGCTTTTTTAAAATTTTTATTAATATTATTTGTAAATTTCATCATGTTTTTAAGAGAAAGGATAATTTTCACTTAAATTAAGAATTAAATAATTAAAAAATAAAATAAATATATCATAATATTTGTACTTTCTTCGTCTGTTAAAAGTATACTTCTAGTGAAATATTTATTTAACATGTGACATAATGCATATTTTACAATTCAGTTATGAAATAGTTGAACGAGCTAAAGCGCTGGACCATAGCCAAAGAACTTATAATAATATGGCTTTTTTCGTCATTACTTACAGAGAAAATAAAAGACGGAAATTGTAGCGACTAAACAGCTTTGGAGTTTAGGAAATGTACAAATATTACTGTCCATCTTCTCATCTTTCTCTGCATAAAAGCTATGAATACTTTTAACTTATTTTTCTTTTTTAATACGCATGATATTTGTGCACATTCAAGTAAAAGAAAATCAAACGCTGTTCTTAAAAAAAAAAAAAAAAGATGGCGGAGAGAAAAGTAGTCATAGAGTAATTGTATCACAATCCTATTTTATTCTATTGGTTCTATGAGAAACATCTTTAATTTTTAATAATTTCAATAGTAATAGCGAAAATTTCATGCCTATCCGTTTAAAAATAGCTGTATAAGCTCGTTATAATAAAAAATATCTTGTTGTGGTGTAGCAGAGACGATGATGTTCTATTTTCATAATATTCTTTTGCAACCTTGAGATAAATTAGGTCATTCCACTCATTTTTCGCTTGAAATAAATTTGATTGGCTCTCTTATTAGCGATTTCTATTGGCTCTCTTAACAATGATTTTCATTGGCTCTCTTAATAATTATTTTCATTGGCTCTCTTTTAAAACATCCCATTGGTTTTTTCACAATCCTTATGTAAGTTTATAAATACTCGACATTTCGGCCATCCGGAACCTTGACTGACAGTTGACTTTCTGAGTGGTTTCTCCAAGCGGACGTCTCTTTTCTACTACGTACTAGCTCTTCATCTTCGTCACAGCCACTGAGCTGAAGAACAACTAGAGCAAATGGTTCCAATATCTTTACACAGTGTTCATGTGTGCCAGTTTTTCTGCAATCGTTTGCCGTACAGTGTCAGATCTTGCACGGCAAGCAACATTTGTCGGGTCGTCTATTACTATTATACAAGGCCGTAGGCAAGGGGGGGGGGCGACGGGCCCAAGCCCACCCCCCGAAATAAATGATGAAAGACTGATTTCGTGTAGTATGTATCAGGCAAACATTGCTGTCTTGAAAAAAAAAAGTATTTAAAAATAATTTAATAAAACCTATTAATTTAATTAAATTTTCCATTACGTTCTTTCTTTTTTATATTTAAACTCTAGAGCGCCGTAAAACCCATTCATTCTTAATCTCGCTATATTTATTCGCTTACTTTCATCCACCTTCTTGTCAAAGCTATAATGGACTGTCCTACGTCATGAATTCAATCTTTTTACTTTCTTCTGTATCAATAGAAGAAAGTATTGGATTCGAAAAAAATTTTTGATTTCCGGTTTTCGATGGATTTACATGTTTTGAGAGATCCAGAACACTATTTGACCCTTTTTAGAAAATGTCTGTCTGTGTGTGACAAATATTTTGTTCCAGTTGTATCTCAAGAACTACTGCACTGCACAGAATTACATATACATTTATATGCAGCTGCACCATGACATAAATTATTGCCTAACACCTTTTGGTGAAAATCGTCCAACAGGTGGCGTTGCCGTCTGAATTTTTCTCAGTTTTTAACTTGGCGGTATAGTACAAAATTTCTTATAAATGTACACAATAAGAATTATTTATCATAGTAATAATCAAGTGGACAAAAAATTTTGGACACATAGGAAGGGTGAAGTCGGACAGTTATTCGATATGGGTATCTTTTAAAAGAACTCATCAGTATTTTTAAGACTAACAGTTGAACTATTGATGTATGATAATTTAAATCTAAGTTTTCCTTTTTTTTTTTTTTTTTTTTTTTTTAACAAAACGAAAAAGGGCAAAAAACATTTTTAAAGATATTGTTAGTGAACATAAAATTGATTTTCTTTGGACATTAAGTGTTACATTTCTATTAGAAACAAATCATCCGCATTCATTATGGAAATTAATTTTAATAAATAAAAGTTTTAATAAAATGATTGGTATTGAGTGAATTTGTATAGAAAACTATAGACGAAAGATTTGTGTGCAAGGCCTGATTAAAGACAGGTGTAAGACATGTGACCTGAATAGCACGGGCCATATAATTCGCCCTGAAAATGCCATTTAGCCTTTTATGCCCTAAAAAAGGTATCATATAGTGCAAATTCTGACATATTACTCCCATAATCGGGTATATATGTACCTGTGTTTATTGGTGCAGAATGCGAGGAGGAGGCGGGCTCACGACACTATGTGTGCCCCGGGTCTCGCATGAAATTAATCAGGGTCTTTTTGTGTAGGGTCTGATTAACTTCGTGTGAGGCCCGGGGTAAACACACTTTTGTGGGCTCCACCCCCACCATTCGTACTGCGCAGGAATCAGCAAAAGTACATATATATACCTGTATATGAAACTAAAATAACAAAATTTTGGGCTCTTTGCTACTCAGGGCCCAGGGCACCATGTGCCCCTGTGTTAATCAGGCCCTTGATTGCGTGTGCGTATGTTTTTTTCGTTGGGTATGCGTATTATTATATCATATTCGATGACCTTGTATTAGAAATGTGATGGGCCCCTCCCAAAAAAAAAAAATCCTGGCTACGGCCTTGCTATTATACTCTTTAAAGAATTAAAATTTAAAATTGTAATATCATGTTTAGCATATGGTTGTTCGAACAGACAAACTTTACACAATTTTACTTTGAAATATAAAGATATCAAATGCGTTTTGCCATACAACGCTCGGAAGACAAATCTTACGAAAACGGCACGCGAAAGCTGGTCTAGTATTTCCTCCAGTTTTTCTTCAGCTCAGTGGTCACAGACAAACTCGATCGATCTGACTAGTGTTGTAAAATTCTCGAGAATAATCTTTTTGAGAATATTCTCGAGAATCAGCAGGTTTAAAAAAAAAAAAAAAAAAAAAAAAAATTTCAAAGTTAAAAGATAAAATCTTTTAAATTATTAAACATAAAATTTAATGATAACCCAAATAATAAAGTGACAAAACATGGAATGAGATTTGTTTAAATTTCATTAAAGACACATTTTTTAAAAGATGACATAAACAAAAATATTACTGATTATTTGTTTTTGCTTTAAAGTTTTTTACATCTGCCTGCATGAGATGAAAATGAATTTATAATTCACCCCCTTAAAGAGTGTGGCCGAGCGGTTCTGCGCTCAAAGCTGGTAAATGTGAGGTGGCGGGTTCGATCCCAGGTTGCGCTCGTCGGCCTAGCCGTTCGAAGTTTTCCTTGTTTTTCTCCGAAACTTGCGTAAATACGGGCTATGATCCCTCAGAAAGACCCCCACGATGGGCACTCCACCTCAGGCCTAGGACCTACAGCAGTCAATTGGCATTATTCCAAAATCTAATCCAACCCAATCCCACTTAAAGAGAGGCGACGGTAAGTGAAGAGGGTCGTTAAAGAGTATACATAATGTTCACCGTTCAAAAAGAAATTGATTGTCTGTGTAAAGAAGTATCATATTGACATATAGAGCTCAAAATATTACGTTTTTAAAAGCCAAAGGAAAAAACAAAACTATTTAACTTAAACAAAGTAATGTTGTTGATAAAGAACTGGATGAGTTGTTTGTAATTGAGTTTAATTGATTTCTCATCGTTAAATGAAGCTGACGGTTAATTTTGATTCTAAATTTTGTACAACAAGTAACCAATTACAAAATAAAATTTTCATTTTTAAGTTACTTGTTACTTTAGTTTTTAATTTAAATAAAATATATTTGATATTTTAATATAAAATGTCACATAATTTAAACTTGCTAATTTTCTAGCGCAACTTAAAATTTTATTTTTAAACTACAGATTTTTTTTTTTTTTTTTTTAGATATTTTCAAGCAAATTAATTTTCATGCACTGCACATACTATTAAGTTATTAAAAATCTTAAATATAATAGATAATAAACATATGGTTTACATGTAAAATAAGGATTACAAAATTAGGAATTTTGCGAATTAAATTTCTTAAGGAAACCAACAAGTATTTTTCTTTTTTTTTTTTTTTTTTTTTTTAATCTTTATATATAATGAGAATATTTTCTTTAAATTTCAAGTTTTAGTGATGGTTTAGTTATGAATAGAAATAATTGAACCTTAAAAAATTTAAATTTGTATTTTAAGATAAATAATTACACAGATCTACAAAAATAATGTTGGCAAAATTTGATTTCATAATTTTAGTTGCTACAAGTGTTTTTTGGTGTGCTGAAACCAGTTCTTCTCTATCATATGGAGATTTTGTCAATATAATTTCTAACGACACAATTTCATGTTGGTAGACATGAAATTGTATAACTTAAAAATTAAAAAAACCTTACATACCTCTTGGAAATATTAGTACTTGCGGGAAGGGGCCCCTCCCATCGTCAGAGGCAGCACGGTGGCGGCTTGCTTTGTTGTTCTGTGATGACTTGTTCTCTTGCAGTCTTCACGATTCTGCACCAGTTACGGTTAATTTCTTGTGCTGGGTCGTTGCCATTACAGGTAAGAGGATTGAATAAGATTTCGACTGTTTCCCGATTTGTGGCGTAAGTTGCGTTATTGTAATCAGCAAGTTTGCGAGTATCGTTAAAATTGATATTGATAGGTTCGTTAGCGTTTACCTTGGTGAGTGCGGTGGTTATTTTCCCAAAATCCATCAGCAGAGTGTTCTTTAATACGGTTTTTAATTTTGCGCTTTGTCATACCTATGTAGTAGCCAGTGTCTTTGTTTTCTTTGGAGAATGGAATACGATAAATACCGGAGGTTTCAAGGGGATCGATTTTGTCTTTTTCATTCCTAATGGTTTGATAGATATTTTTATTTGGTTTTATGGGGATTTTTATATTTATTTTGTTGGCGGCATTTTTAATTTTCAGTGAGATTCAGTGATCATACATGATGGCATCATGTATGGCATAGACACCCTGTATTGACAAAAAATATGTGTGATAGAGAAAAATTGGCTTTATTTCCGGTCAGCACACAAAAATACAAAGATCAGCCAAAATTATTAAATCAAAACTTTAGATGTAGACCTGTGTTATTCTTTATTTGCTGTTAAATGCTTTTTGTCTTAAATATATAGTGAATATTTAGAAAAATTGCTTTATGGAACTTATCAGAAAATGTTCTGCAACTGAAAATTATGAATTGTAAATAGAATCTAGTGAAAAAAGGCTTGTTTATTCTAATTAGGCATGTCAAACTGAATAATTATGAATAAATATTTAAAATTTAAGACATAAACATGAAAAATTTGTATGTATTTAAAAGTAAAAAGAATATTCTCGATTCTTCTCCAATTTTGAAGCGCCCAGTCGGTATATTCTCCAGAGAATATTCTCACCTCACGTCTCTAGATTTGACCGTGTCTTCCTCTTCACAATCATGGATTGATCTGCGTAAGAGAGATAATCCGTTGAATCGAAACTCTTACAAGGAAAGTCTCCTTAAAGCGCATACTCAGAATATTGTGAAAAAAATTACAGAGATGCTACTTACAAGATCAGTCAAATTTATCGGCGGAATCCTACTAAAAAGTCTACAAAAAATAAAATACCTTCGAATATTTGGAGCAAAAAGATAAAAAGTGCACGCGATTTGGCGAGCAACATCCTTTCCCTCCAAATGCAAGCAATTTTACTGCGTTTGAGAATTTCTTACAAAATAAACCTTTCTGAATAGCGTTATAGTAAATATAGTTTGAAAGAATCGATGAAAGAATTTCCTGTTTCTCGTACAAGCTTGTATAGTTCCATGTGGTTTTTTATTAAAAGTATTTAATTTGAGCTATGGGGAAAAAAAAATAAAGTTACCTTGCGAGTTGCAAATATTTAAATTGCATGTCAAATACATGTTTAAGTTATATATATCTTTAATTTTTTAACTGGTAATTGAAAAAAAAAAAAACATTTTGCAAGTTGCAAATATATAGTTTTACTTTTATTTAGCGTTTGAAATAAATTTTACAATTCGAAAAAAAAAAAAAAAATTATTTTAATTTTTTATTGAAGATAATATCTTTGAAAATTAACACGTACAATGTTTTTTTCGATGTTGTATAAACATGGAAAATAATATGGCACTCACAAATGTTACAAAAGAATAAATTAAATTTAAAAACCGCATTTTTGAAATATTAAAAAAATAACAGTGTGTAATATGTAAGTTATGAAAATTTTGAAAGCCTTTCTGATGATGCATATCCTTCGCCTAATGAAATATCGTAAAACTCCGATGAAAATGAGTATACTACCTAACTGTCTCTTAAACATGTGAAACATCAAAATAATATATATATATATATATATACACGGTGTCCCAAAAAGATTGAAACGCGCTTTATTTCTTTACCTGTTACAGATAAATGGGCAATGTAAATTGAAAAAACGTCAAAATTAAGGTAGGAAAGACAACTATATTAAAAAAAAAAAAAAAAAAAAAAAAAAAACTCCCATTAATTTTTAAAAAGTTACATTTTTTAAATTCTTATATAGTATACATACAGTGTACATTTTTATACTACGCAAATTTTGTCAATTACAAATTTTTTTTATTTTTCATTCAACAAGACCATTAGAAAAAACCGCATAAGTATGTCTTTAAAACCAACCGAATTATGATACAGAAAAAAAAAGTGACTTATGCCACATTTTCCGTATCATTAAAAAGGCTAACTTTTCGGTGAAAATAGGGATCATTTACAAATTGATAACGGAAATGTTTAGATAAAAAACATAATGTGTCGAAAAATTCTCAAATGCATTTAAATTAATCCTTAAGATTTTAAAATGTGTTTCGAATCAATCCAACCTACTCAAGAATAGTTTTAATGCAAATGCTATGATATATTTTATCTTTTTATAATATGTCACAAATTTACATTTCTACACTACTGGCCATTAAAATTGCTACACCAAGAAGGAATAATAATAACGGAATGAAATTTGTTGGACACATACATTATAGTAGGAAGAACAATTGATTAAAATTTCAGGAAATTTAGAGTAATATGTACTGAGAAAACAGTACATAAAGCAGCGACCTCTGTGAGCAATAACAGCACATATCTGCCTAGGCATTGAATCGAACAGCGATTGGATGACATGTACGGGTAGAGTACTTCATGATGTTTTAACACGATGCCACAATTCATCGATCGAAGTTACTGTTATTAAAATACCTCGATAGCACAGAATATTATTTTATAATAACGCAGATGTCACACATATTTATTTTAATTATATATATATTTCGATAAAATATTTTACAGGTAATTATAATTAAGAAAATCTTCTTACCTGTATTCGTCAATTTAGCATCCGATCATTATATTCTTGTTTAGACAGCTAAATCATTATAAACTCTTCTATAAAGAAAATATCCATTAGATTCAAATGATTCAGCATACTCAATTACGAGATGACTTTGTGTCTTTTAAATATTTAAGAAAAGAATTAAAAGAAAAAGAACATAGAAATAAATTTAAATTACGGAGCTAATAAACGCTCCGAACATTAAAGAATCTACATTACGACTACAGATGAAAAAACTACATTTACACTGATTCAGGTGCAAGCGGTTTCGTAGGCATGCGCAGATGCCTTATTTATTTCGCTTCACAGTTCGAATCGAAAGTAGAATGTTTTGTTAGTCTGTGAAATATATATATATTGGGCAGATAATTATTATATTTACAACACTCCACCTTGCACAATATATATTAAGTTTTGATAAGTTGCAGTTTATCTCTGTGTTTAATGAATGCCGCTTTAGGTAGTGCCTTAGTGAGCACATCGGCAGTCATATCCTTGCTTGAGATATATTTCAATTTAATAATTCCTTGTTCGCACAACTGTTTAATTAAATGATATTTCACATCTATATGTTTCGTGCGACTTTGGTACTTATCAGATTCAGTGAGTTTAATACAGGCCTGGCTGTCTTCATAAATAGCGATTGGTTGATTTTGTTCCATGTCAAGATCTTTCAGTAGTTTTAATATTGATATTGTTTCCTTTGCTGCATTTCCAGCCGAGATATACTCAGCTTCAGCTGTTGACAGTGCTATGCAGTTATGTTTCTTGGATGTTCAGTTAATCGGGTTTTTCCCAACAAAATATATGTTACCACTTGTAGATTTTCTATCAAGTGTGTCATTTGCCCAGTCAGCGTCAGCAAAAACTTTTAAAATAGGTTCTTGATCAACATTATATTTTAATTTATAGTTTTTAGTAGTGTTTAAGTATTTAATTACCCTTTTTGCGGCTTCCCAATCCTTTTCTATAGGTTGTTCATTTCTACGACTAAGTATATTAACTTCTTCCGAGATGTCCGGTCTGCTTAACGTTGCTATGTACAACAAAGCTCCTACAGCTTGCCGATATTTGGTGTTATTTGGTAGAATATTTTCAATTTTATCATCTTTCTGGTATCCTGGATCAAGTGGTGTGTTAACTGGTTTGGAATCTTGCAAATTAAATTTGTTTACAAGTTCATTTATTTTATTTTTCTAATGTATAGCTAATGTCCCATTATCATCTCTTTCTATTTATATTCCTAAGTATTTGTTTACTTGACCTAGATTTGTGATTTCGAATTCGTTTTCAAGTTCCTTTATTACTTCGTATATTTCATTTTTGTTTCCTGCCAACAATATGTCATCGACATATATAAGTAAGTAAACTGTATTATTGTCCTTTGTCCTTTTGTATAAACACTTGTATGATTCACAGGCAGTAAAATTTAATTTGATTAGTGTATCATTGATTTTGGTATTCCAAGACCTGGCTGCTTGTTTGAGGCCATATATGGCTTTTCGTAATTTGCAGACCTTTTTCTCTTGTCCTGGTATTATGAAGCCTTCTGGCTGGCTCATAAAAATGTCTTCTTCTAGTTCTCCTTGTAGGAAAGCGGTTTTCACGTCAACGTGAGTTAACTGCAAATTTTTGTACAATGCATTTATCAAAAAGGTTCTGATTGTTGTATGAGAAGCCACTGGGGCAAAAGTCTCATCATAATCAGTTCCATACTTTTGACTGAAACCTCTTGCCACGAGACGTGCTTTGTATTTTTCAATTTTGCCAGAGTCATTGTATTTTGCTTTAAAAGCCCACTTGGAACCAACAATGTGTGTATTAGGTGGAGGATCAACAAGATCCCACGTTTCATTTTTATTTAATGATTTTATTTCTTCTTCCGCTGCTTCTAACCATTTTTCTTTCTCAATAGGATTTTTCATGTTCACTATATCGTCAAATGTTTTCGGTTCAATATAACTAGTATTAGTTGACAGAAAAACAAAACGTTCAGGTGGTACCCCTTTGCTTATTCTGTCTGACCTCCTTAGGGTTTGTGTATTCTGTATTTCATTGTGTTTTTCTGTTACATCATTTTCATTGTTTAGAATAACAGAAATTTTAGATTCTTCATTAATTGCATTTTGGTCAATGTTTCGAAAATGTTCGTGAGTTTCATGCTCTTCGAGAAATTTCACAGTTCTGCAGATTTTTGTGTTATTATTTACATGAATTCTATATCCTTTACTTTTTAGATCATAACCCATGAAAATTCCACGCTTCGCTTTACTGTCCAACTTTTTTCTATCAGTTTTGTTCACATAAACATAAGCTTTGCAGCCAAATGTTCTTAATTTTGAGAGGTCTGGTTTCATACCAGTCCAAAGCTCATATGGTGTCTTTTCACGGGCACTTGTTGGTAGTCTGTTTTGTAAATAGTTTGCTGTCATTAAAGCTTCTCCCCAAAAGTTTTTGTTTAATTGACTTTCATTTAACATGCATCTGGTCATTTCGACTAAAGTACGGTTTTTCCTTTCCGCCACGCCGTTCTGTTGAGAACAATGGGGCACAATCAGTTGGTGTTGTATACCCTCATTTTGAAGAATTTTTTCAAACTCTTTATTCATATATTCACCATCATTGTCAGAATGCAAAATTTTAATTTTTCTTCCAAATATATTGGAAGTGAGTGCATGGTAATTTTTGAAAGCTTCTAAAGCTTCATATTTATTTTTCAACAGATATATATAAGTGTAACGGCTGTAGTCGTCGATGAAAGTGAGAAAATAACTTTTTCCACCCACCGTAGGGGTCTGGAATGGCCCACAGAGGTCAGAATGTATTATATCTAATGTTTGTTTTGTCTTGTGTGTAGCTACTTTGGGGTATGAATCATTTTCTAATTTTGACATAATGCAAATTTCACAATTATCATCGTGTTTATAATTGTTCAGTTTAATTCCCGTTGCCATGTCTTTACTGACGAGTTCTTTTATTTGTGTGATATTTTTGTGTCCTAATCTACTGTGCCATAGTTTACACAATTTTTATTATCGCAAGTTTGTGTCATGTTTATTTTTTCTTCTATGTTATCATTTGTTTTAACTTCATACAAATTGTCAGCTACTGTCGCAAAAATATATTCTTCGTTTTTAAATTTAATTTCACAAGTGTTCTCTTTAAATATTGCCTGACAACCATTCTCGGTTGCCTTTTTTATTGAAATTAAATTTGTGGCAATTTCAGGAATGAAGAGAGTATCTTTGAGTATAATGTGTTTGGTTTCGTTTTTAGAATTTTTTACTTTTAATTTTACATCTCCACAACCTTGTGAGATTACTGATTGACCATTGGCTAACATAACTTGTGTTTTATCATTGTTTTTAAATGATATGAACCTTTTTATACTGTTGCATACATGGCTTGAACTCCCGCTATCTACGATGAACGAGTTTCTGTTTGAATTTCCTACCGCAAAAGTTAGATTTTTCATTTTATTTTCCGTTTCTCGTATCATATTTGATCTTTGTTTGTTTTTATATTTATTGCGGTTGTAGAAGTTGCTTTGATAGTTATTTGGATTTTTATAGTCATTATTCTCTTTGTGTTTATATTCGTTGCTTTCTCTATTTTTTAAATGCCAACAATCGCTTTTATTATGCGAACTCTTTTTGCAATAATTGCAAAACTTTCGTGGTGGCGTTTTATTTTTAATGTGCATTTTATATGCGCTTTCATTATTTGTTTGATTGTTTTCTCATCTTTTTAGATCTTCGTCTAGTGACTTTCCCCTAATGAATTCTGGGGTCAAGTCTTCCTGATCTCTAGATTCAATTGCAGTAATCAAGGTATCGAAACTTGGAGGAAATGAGCATAGCATAAGAGCTGACATGTGCTCATCATTTATCACTTCACCTATAGCGGTCAGTCTATCACGGATCTGATATATGTATGTTAGATGTTGAGATAGGTTTTCACCCTCTGCTAGTTTAGCAGAATATAACTTTCTTAATAAAAATAATTTGCTTGATAAATTCGAACGCTCGTGAATTCTTTTCAAAGTGTCCCACGTTTGCCTAGCTGTCGCGAGATTTTTAATGTGTACGATTTGATCGTCTTCTATCGATAAATTAATAATCGTTTTGGCTTTGCGATCCTTTATTGTCCACTCATTAGTGACAGGATTGGGAGGTTCGTCTGTTATCAATTCAAACAAATTTTCCTTACATAGCATCATTTCTATTTTGAACTTCCATAAATCGTAATTCGTGGAATTCAATTTGTCGATGGTTGAAACATCTTTTGCAAAAGCCATTTTAACTTTATTATTTAATCACTGCAAATATTTTGATTATATAATATTTCTTTTCTTATTATACTTAATTACAATTCAATTGAGTTTTTTCTTTTCTTTCTTTTTGTTTCTAGAACACATATATTTTTCAAACCAAAACTTTTGGTTTCAGTTCTATTTTGAACGGATGCTGTTTTTTTTTTTTTTTTTTTTTTTTTTTTTTTTTAATCGAAATTTATTTCAATTCATTTATTATTTTTGTATTTTTAACATATTCCACTTCATATTATCTTAAAATAGAATACTATACTTTTCTTATATCTATATAAATGAATTTATATATATAGAAAGTGTGACATCATTTTTTGTTCTGTGCTCATAATCTGTTATTAAAATACCTCGATAGCACAGAATATTATTTTATAATAACGCAGATGTCACACATATTTATTTTAATTATATATATATTTCGATAAAATATTTTACAGGTAATTATAATTAAGAAAATCTTCTTACCTGTATTCGTCAATTTAGCATCCGATCATTATATTCTTGTTTAGACAGCTAAATCATTATAAATTCTTCTATAAAGAAAATATCCATTAGATTCAAATGATTCAGCATACTCAATTATGAGATGACTTTGTGTCTTTTAAATATTTAAGAAAAGAATTAAGAAAAGAAAAAGAACATAAAAATAAATTTGAATTACGGAGCTAATAAACGCTCAGAACATTAAAGAATCTACATTACGACTACAGATGAAAAAACTACATTTACACTGATGCAGGTGCAAGCGGTTTCGCAGGCATGCGCAGATGCCTTATTTATTTCACTTCACAGTTCGAATCGAAAGTAGAATGTTTTGTTAGTCTGTGAAATATATATATTGGGCAGATAATTATTATATTTACAACAGTTACTGGTGAATGGCCAGTCGCTTTTCAACGATTAAACAGTCATTTTCATTGATGCGAGATCAGGAGAATGCGCTGACCAGAGCAAAAGTAGACCACATTCGGCATCAATGAAGGTCCATACAATATGGACAACTTGCGGTAGTGCATTGTCCTGCTTAAATGTTGTGCTTCGGAGGCCTTGAACATAGGGCAGAGTGATGGGCCTTAACTCGTCAGAAATGTAATGGCTGGTATTCAGAGTGGCCGGAATGAAAACAAGAGGTGACCGGGACGTGTATCCAGTGGTACGACATACCATCAGTCCAGGTGGTGACACAGTATGCGGCTACCAAAATTCTGATTATCCTCAAAACTGCATCACTGATATGAGCGCCATTAATGTGTGATCAACGATGAACCTGAACGCAGAAATGGCGTGAAGTCACTTTTCAGACAAATCACAATCCTGTTTACAGCATCAAGATTGCCTTATCCGTATTTAACGGCATTATGAATAATGCACATTGCCAGCCGGGATTCGACATCATTATAGTGTCCATCATTCGCAATGATGTTATGGGTACCCATTGCGGATACACGTCTCGATTACTTCATGTTCGTATTCCTGGCACTCTGAACAGCGGCCATTAAATTTCTGATGAGTTAAAGCCCGCCCCTGCACCCTGTATTCGAGGCATCCGTAGCGCAAAATTTAAGCAAGATAATGCACGACCGCAAGTTTTTTGTATTGTCCGGACCTTCTTTGATACAGAATGTGTTCGACTGTTGCTCTGGCCAGCGCGTTCTCCTGATGTCGCACCAATGAAAAAGACTGTTTAACCGTTGAAAAGCGACTGGCCCGCACCACTCACCAGTAACTTCAATCGATGAATTGTGGCATCGTGTTAAAACTTCATGAAGTGCTCTACCCGTACATGTCATCCAATCGATGTTCGATTCAATGCCTAGGCAGATATGTGCTGTTATTGCTCACAGATTTCGCTGCTTTATGTACTGTTTTCTCAGTACATATTACTCCAAATATTCTGAAATTTTAATCGATTGTTCTTCCTACTATAATGTATGTGTCCAACAAATTTCATTCCGTTATTATTATTCCTTCTTGGTGTAGCAATTTTAATGGCCAGTAGTATATTTTCATATATGGCCCTAATAATCATAGTTCAGTTTTCAATTCATTCAGTTCTAAAGATACAAGAATTCAATTTTTTGCAATGATGTTGTTGCATTGAAAATAAAAACTTTCTAATTGACCAAATTTGTCTAGAGGAGTCGTATAAAAATTTAAAAAGTGTAATTTTTTGAAAATTAACAGGAAGATATTTTTATTAGCATAGTTTTATTTCCTATCTTATTTTCTACACTTTTGCAATTTGCATTCCTCTCTCATCTCTAACAGGTAAAGATTTAAACTGCGTTTCAATCTTTTTGGGGCACCCTGTATATATGTCCTGGTACTATAAGAAAAGGGCTGTAAATTGCTGGTTCTTATGTAAAATCTGGAAAATCATGTCGCAGTTTAAAAAGTGTCCAAACAACTTTTAAATATGTAAAAAAAAAAAAAAAAAAAAAAAATACCTGAATTGTATCATTGGAAGAAACAAATAGAAAATGTAACCAATCGTAAAGAAAAGACTAAAACTAAATAAATAAAAAAGAATTTTTCTTGGAGACGAGGCAGGGGGTAGAATTACATCTTCTAATGAAGCATCTTTCAATAGCAAAGCGTATGCTCATACAAATAAGTTTGTTTTTTGTGCATTTTTGCTAATCCAGAGATCTGTTTTACTCCTCCTCCTAATCCATGATTATTATTTAAACTCATAAAGAACTTAAAAATTTTAATTCTTTATAATTATCAGTTAAAATTTGGTTTAAAATTTGAATAAATTAACGAAAGGTACACGGTTCAAAAACTGCTGTTATACAAATCAATTATTTTTTTTTCTTTTAAGTTAAACTTATTTAAATTAATCTGGTAAGTTCAGTTAAAAAAGTTATTTGGTATATTTTATCTAACCAGTGTAACAAAAATTAAATTATAAGTTTAAAAAAAAAAAAAAAAAAAAAAAAAAGTGTAAATTTCCAATAATAATGTGTAATCTATAATGAAATTTGAGAGTTAAATTTAAGTTTGAAATAATTTTTATTAATTTAAATTTTGATCTAAATTACTGGTTGTGAAATCGATAGTTTTTCAAAAACACAGAATAGCGCACTGATAAGTGGTGGCCATTTACCACTGTTTCATTTCCAAGCAGTTATGCACATTCTTTTTAATTTTTTATGCAGTATAAATAAATGTGCGTACTGTTTTACTTTTAGCCATAATATTTAAAGCTCAAGTAAAACTTAGTTTAAGTATTTCACGTTAAACTTAAAGTTATAATTCGACCGCTAGATTTACTTATAAATACATACGACAAAATTGTAGTTATAAAAGTATATTTACTTAAATTAAACTTTATTAAACTAGTTTAGTATAAAGAGAATAGATAAAGTGTTTCTGTGATGAATAGGGGAGAGTGGGGATGAATGGGACATTTTTCATGTTTTTATTGATAACGTCGGCCATATGTAATTCAGAATTTTGCAACATTGCTCATACGTACACTTCAGTAATCAGTTACATTTAAACATACTAACTTTAATAAAAGTTATCACTTTTAACTAATAATAATTTTCTTTTACATGCATGTGCATTGTCCCATTCATCCCCGCCTATGGGGAAGAATGGGACAGGACTGGAGATAACAAAGAAAAGAAACAAAATGTAAAGTAAATACATTTTTAAAGTTAAATTGGTTTATGTTATTTTATTACACACTATGAATTCGCTGAAATTAACATCAACTGCTGTATTAATTCAAATTAACATCGAAAGACAAAAGTCCTTTGGTTCGTGCAGTTCCTAGTGCTCTAGGCTTTGGTAATTTAATCTAATAAAACATAATCTAAAAATAAATAAATAAATAAGACGCTAGAAACAGATAAATCATTATAATAAAGTAAAAATTATCCAGATAAATTTTTGTTTCTGATTAATCGGGAAAATCAACATACTATTCTGTATTACATTAATAATCAACAGAATTTATGTAATTAGCTTGAGTGAAATTGTGATTTTAAACTATTATTAGTTTATTTATTTATTTATTTATCTTAATTATTGATTTAATTTGCATTGAATATTTTAACTTATAATTTTTTTATTCATAATTATTATAAACGAAAATCAAAACAATTAATTTCATTTTTTTTTTCCTAAGTCCACAAAATTAAGAATCCTGATAAACAATATGGCTAATTTACGTTTTAATATAACTCTTGTGTAAAATTTTAAATTAGTACATAGTGGGGAATGTCTCATTCATCCCCATTTAAACTGTCCCATTCATCTCATCCATCGTATGATCATATTAAACAGGAAATAGTCTTAATGAACAATTGTCAATATTTTTCTTGAAACACAATATAAAAGATTATGCCTTTTCAATATATATTCACTTTAAGCAAATAGTTAATTTCTTAACTACTACCTAACTGAATCAGTAAAAACTTACTTTGGCAGCTGAAAAAGACACTTTAATTTTTTTTCTGCCCTTCTATGAATAGCACAATTCTGAAACTACACTTGACGAATAACCTCAGTGCTGCCATATATCAGAAAAGTTGTCAAGTTTCCGATGTTTGCAAAACATAAAAATTTTGCTATTGTCTCATTCATCCTGCGTCCTATTCAACCCCATTCTCCCCTATTTATCAAAAAACTGTTTTGCATCAGTTTTCATTCTGTCGCCAACGAGCGATAAATTGCCGAGATTCTGACTTTTCAAATATTTTTTTACGGACAATATATTGTGATTCCGCCGAAATTATTTTTATAAGCATAACCTCATGAGGAGAGTATTTTGCAATTTTTTTTTTTTTTTTTTAATTTTTTGAGTAGCGCCTATGGAGACCTTGTTAGTATTTCTTTCGTTCTGCTGAATGTCGTTATAGAAATATCCCCCAATTCTATGCCAGAGACTATTATTATCATTATTTTATGTAAGAATACTTTTATAGAAAGTTATAAAATCACTCACATATTATCATTTTTACTGTTTGTAGTGCTATAACCACTTCTTTATTTTTCGGAGCTGCATCATTACTAGCAGATTCGGTAGTATGTACATGTATTAAGTGCCCTTTTAGATTTGGAATACAAAGAATCTCTTTTGAAAATTTCATGGTTAATAGTCAATATTTCATAGTGAATATTTTTCGTTGTCTTTCTCTGTTTCTTTCTTTTGTTGTCTTTCTTCACGTTTAATGCAAATAGCTTCTTAATCTAAAGTTTTAGTAGTATTTTGTTATTTTTTTAATTTTTATGTATCAATTTTTAAGAGGATGTTATTAATTGACGTTTCTTTTATGAATTAATTAGTTACAAAATTGTAAATAATTGTGTTTATTTTTGTATAAATTCTTTCAAAGAGGCTTAGTAAATTGATAAAGTGCTAATTTTGTGCATTTCTAGTCGTTTTAGCGTTGAAATAGCCTTATTTTCCCTTAAAAACGCATTAAAAAGCCCCAATAAGGCAGATAAGGGATTTGGCGCAAAATTTGGCGACTTTTTCCCACCTTGGCGATTTTTTTGGCGACCTTGGCGAGAAAATCCTTATTAGGGATATACCAAATATGGAAGCTGTAAGTTGATTGGTTGACCACTTTCTAGAGTTTTCTCGAAAAATCTGGGTTCCATGGAACAGTATATAAGGAGCGCTTCTCGCCAAGGCAGTGAGTCAGTTCAGTTCAGATCTCAGCCAGCTTCGCTAATGCTTGTATTGTTTGAGCCTCTTTGAAAGAGACTTGCTTTAAGTGTTATTGCTATACAGTTTGTACTGTGGATTTGCTATTGACAGCTGTTGTTTAAACTGTGTTTACTAGTTGAATTGAAGCTGATACTTGGTTTATAGACCTGCATTTTTCTGGAACTTTCTGTGAATAAAGTACTGAATTTTTGTACGTTTGGCCTTTCATTCTCGGACAACTCACGAAACCCCAAGTACGCAGCATTTCTAGTGTCAGAAGCGGAGATTGTCTGTGAATGGTTATAACTAGAGCTATGGAAGAAGAGATGAAGAAACTTCTAGAAAGCTTAGCTACCCAGATGAATGAAATGAAAGAAGGGCAAAGAGAAATGAAAGAAGGACAGAGAGAGATGAAAGATAGCCTGAGTCAAGAGATGAAAGAAATGAAGGCAGCACAAGAGAAAATGGAAACATCGCAAAGAGAGTTGAAAGACACTATGGGCGAAGTTCAGGAAGAATTTAAATCTAATCAAGATGAGATGAAGAGAGAGCTTTCAACGGTGAAAGAATCAATCGAGGGTAAATTAACGGTGATGGAAAATAGAATGGATGGAATAGAAGAGAAAGTTATAAAGATAGAAGGAAATTTTGAAGAGAAAGTTTTGAAAATAGAAGAAAGTTTTAAAGAGAAAGCTATGAAGATAAAAGAAAATGTTATGAAGGTTGAAGAGAAAGCTATGAAGATAGAAGAAAATGTTATGAAGGTTGAAGAGAGTGTTACGAAAATAGAACGGAGTTTCGAGGAGAAAGTTAAAGAAAATTTTGATCAGGAACTGAAAGGAAGGTTTTCAGAGATAGAAGGTAAACTGAAGAGAATAGAAGAAGATCTGGAGAAAAAAGTGGAAGAAAAGTTAGAATCCATGCCCCAGGAAACTGAAAAGAAAGAGAGAAGAATCCAGAATCAGGAATCTATTAAGCTATCCACCTACAACGGCAGTTCCTCCTGGCATGTATATAAGGCGCAGTTTTCCATCGTAGCTGAAGCTAACGGCTGGGACTCTGTTGCAAAGACAGCTCATCTGGTAGGGTCGTTGCGGGGCGACGCCGCAGATATTCTGGAGACCCTTTCGAAGGAACAGCGATATGACTTCGAAGCTGTAACCAGAGCACTAGAGCTACGTTTTGGAGCGAAATGGTCCAAAGAATATAGTCGACTCCAGCTAAGGTCCCGTCGTCAGAGACCAGGGGAAAGCTTACAAGAACTGGCATAAAACATCCAGAGGCTTTCACATTTGGCTTTCTCAGACTGTCATCCTGAAACACGTAATGATCTGGCTCTAGAATATTTCATTGATGCTGTCGGAGATCCAGATATTCAAAAAGCCCTCAGACTCTCCGGCGTGAAGGATGTGGAGTCAGCCTTGGTGTATGCCCTAAAGCTCGAGACAGCCCAACAAGCTTCCTATAAACATCGCCAGAACAGCACAGCAGACAAAGTGAACGGCTCTCAAGATGATCTTAAAGAGATTCAGGAAATGATTGCAGAAATTAATAGAAGACTACGCATTCTTGAGAGTAGGAAAGAAGGGAAGACTCCAACAACTAAATGCTGGGGCTGTGGAAAAGACGGGCATATCAAACGAAGCTGCCCAGTAAGAACACCTAGAGAAGCAACCAAGAATGTCTCCGAAGTATGCCACCCAGAAGGAGCTCTTCGGAAAAATCCAGATGCCTTCTTTCGGAAGCCTCCATCTGAAGATCATAAATACAGCTCTAAAGCCGAAGATAGACCCCAAAGAATACAGCCAGTTGCTCGCCAAGTTACTGTCTCAACACCATCAGAACAAGATCCCGATCCATGGAGTGACGAAGAACTTAGACAAGCCCAGTTGGAAGATCCTGACATAAAGCCAATATTACAGCTGAAGGGGACGACCAGCAACAGACCTACCTGGCAGGACATTTCCAGATTTAGTCCCATTACGAAAATTTATTGGGCACTTTGGGACTCTCTTCATATCAGAAATGGTGTATTATACAGAAAGCGGGAATCTGATGATGGGAAAAGCTTCAGATGGCAGATTGTATCAGCAAGATCAAAAATACCAGATGTTTTAGAACAACTGCATAGTAGCTCTACCGGAAGCCATTTTGGGGTAATAAAGACTCTGCAGAAAGTTCGGGAACGCTTCTACTGGTGCAAGGCAAGGGAGGATGTGGAGAAATGGTGTAAATCCTGTGATGCTTGTGCGGCACGTAAAGGCCCGCAGAAACGAAGTCGGGGAAGACTGCAACGGTATAACGTGGGAGCACCATTTGAACGGATTGCAATCGACATCTTGGGTCCTTTGCCACGGACCTCCAGTGGAAATAAATACAGTCGGCTGCAAAATTGTTCGAGCACTAGCAATAATCCTTGCCAAAAAAAAGTACACTTAATACAGCCTTGTTAAATAAATCCTTGTCGAGTCCTGTTCTTAATCAGTCTAAGAACATGATTCGACAAGGATTTACTTAGCAAAACAGTCTTAAGTGTATTTTTTAAATATAGGAATTATTGGCTAGTGCTCGAATAATTTTGCAACCGACTGTACATCCTCGTCGTCATGGACTATTTCACCAAGTGGCCTGAGGCATATCCCATTCCCAATCAAGAGGCATGCACAGTCGCAGAGGTCCTAGTGCAGCAATGGGTGTCAAGGTACGGCACGCCCCTACAACTTCATACCGACCAAGGTAGGAACTTTACCTCTGATGTTTTCAAAGGACTGTGTCAACTACTCGGCATAGACAAAACCCGGACAACACCTTTACATCCCCAGTCGGACGGCATGGTCGAGAGGTTCAATCGTACTATCCTGAATAACCTCTCTCTTCTAGTAGCAAGGAACCAGCAAGACTGGGACTTGAAGTTGCCATTGTTCCTGCTGGCTTATCGAAGTGCTGTCCATGAAACCACCGGCTACACTCCAGCCCAGATGCTGTTTGGACGTGAACTTCGTCTCCCATGTGATCTCCTGTTTGGTTGTCCACCCGATGCGCCTTCATCGCCCGAGGAGTACATCCAAGATCTCCAGGCACGATTTGAGGACGTACACAACTTTGCTCGGGAGCGAATTCACATTGCAACGGAGAAAATGAAGACAAGGTACGATCTAAAGGCTACACAACATGAGTTCCAGGAAGGAGACAAGGTCTGGTTGTGGAATCCTGTTCGACGCAAAGGACTCTCCCCCAAGTTACAGTGCAACTGGGACGGACCGTACACAGTCTTAAAAAGGCTGAATGATGTAGTGGTGCGGATCCCTAAAACACCTTCATCAAAACCGAAGGTGGTGCACTATAACAGGCTAGCCAAATACCACAATTACCGGTAATATTAAAATTAAAAATGTAAATACTGATAAAATTTGCGCATGCGTAATGTAAATATTTGTATATAAATATTTGTACATATTTGTGAATTTTGTAAATATTTCCCACTTAATTTATATTTCTATGTTATCTTTATGTGCAACTTAGTTCTTGTATTGTAGATTGTGTAAATTTGTTTAGTTTCGCCTCTTGACCAAGGGTTGCACTGCCCGGGACGTGCAGTCCTTGGGAGGGGGGCAGTGTTACAAAATTGTAAATAATTGTGTTTATGTTTGTATAAATTCTTTCAAAGAGGCTTAGTAAATTGATAAAGTGCTAATTTTGTGCATTTCTAGTCGTTTTAGCGTTGAAATAGCCCTATTTTCCCTTAAAAACGCATTAAAAAGCCCCAATAAGGCAGGTAAGGGATTTGGCGCCAAATTTGGCGACTTTTTCCCACCTTGGCGATTTTTTTGGCGGCCTTGGCGAGAAAATCCTTATTAGGGATATACCAAATATGGAAGCTGTAAGTTGATTGATTGACCACTTTCTAGACTTTTCTCGAAAAATCTGGGTTCCATGGAACAGTATATAAGGAGCGCTTCTCGCCAAGGCAGTAAGTCAATTCAGTTCAGATCTCAGCCAGCTTCGCTAATGCTTGTATTGTTTGAGCCTCTTTGAAAGAGACTTGCTTTAAGTGTTATTGTTATACAGTTTGTACTGTGGATTTGCTATTGACAGCTGTTGTTTAAGCTGTGTTTACTAGTTGAATTGAAGCTGATACTTGGTTTATAGACCTGCATTTTTCTGGAACTTTCTGTGAATAAAGTACTGAATTTTTGTACGTTTGGCCTTTCATTCTCGGACAACTCACGAACCCCCAAATACGCAACAATATATTTTTACCTAATTTAAAATGAAAGCAAACTCATTATAAGCCCTAAAATGATTATCGTTTGATATAATTTATGCAGGAAAATATTTTAAAGTAATTTGTCTTATAAATATTTTTGCAGCAGTTAATTTACACATTGGAGAAACTTTTTTTTTAATGGTATCGCCGTTACAGCCGGTAGCAAAAGTGTCTGAACACTAGCAAAATTTCTATATAAAAAAAGTACGCTTAATACAGTTTTACTGGATAAATCCTTGTCGAATCATGTTCTTAGACTGACTAAGAACAGGATTCGACAAGGATTTATTGAAAAAAGAAAAACAGTATTAAGTGTACTTTTTTTACATAGGAATTTTTGCTAGTGTTCGGACACTTTTGTTACCGATTGTACTTAAAACTTAATTAAGATTTATAATGTTACGAATAAATCATATTAATTTGAAATCGGTATTAGTTTGGGCATCATTAACGTATTTTTAATGAACTTACTTTGTTAGTAATTTCTTTGTGCATTTTTTACGTGATTACTTGTAATCATTTTATGATTCCCACGCTCTTTTTTTTTATGTATATTTTTGCAGCATTCATTTTTATGTTGTTTCATGAGCATATACTCTTTTATATTATAATAATTCAGAATTTGACACGATTTGATAATTTTATCCAATGATACAGCGATTTTATCCAATGATACTAATGATTTTATCCAATATATCACTTGGAAATTTTGTGAGATATGTAATTCTTAAAAAGAAGAAGAAGGAAAAAAAAAACCTTTAAAGTATATTTTAGTAGATACCGTCTATAAGTAGCTTTAAGAGGACATTCATTTAATTTTTAATGATATTCCAGATCTTGGTATTTATAAATGCATGTAACAGTATGTGTCATTTTTCTTACGCAATACTAGCCACCGACTAGATGTCGCTAATGCAAACAGATTTAGAAATCATAATTCTGAAAAACTCTCTTTTCTCGTTTGCGTGATGCCACTTAAATTTTTCCTTCCGGATGTGAACGTCATCTTTCACATCCCAAAAGGGCGCCTCTTTCTGGTTGCATAATTTTTATTTTCCTGCTTCCTCTTATCTACTTCTTACAGTTGTTGTTCTATTCAACTGTATATATTCCATTTCTAGTAATTATGAAACTTCAGACTGCTTTTTTAAATTTAATTTCTCCATTTTCTTATTGGCTGCTACAATTAATTAGTTTAATAAAAATTAAATTAGTTTGTAAATAAAAATTCAAACTAATTTATAATAAAAAAATATATATTTTTTTAAATGCTTTATTACTTTTTCTTCTCACTTAATTTCGATATTATTCCTGAAAAGGAAATTGCAAATAAAAATTTCCACTGAAATTCTCATTAAACGGGGAAGGAAAAAAAATTGTTACTTTTTTCTCTTAGTGTTTATTTTTGGATAATGCTTACCCCCCCCCCCCCCCCCAAAAAAAAAAAAAATAAATAAAAATAAATAAAAATAAAAATAAATAAATAAATAAAAATAAAAATAAGAGAAATTTTAAATTATGCTAAAAAATGTAATCATTTTATGGGAAATAAAAGTTTTAAGATTTCGGCAACATATCGCAACCCGGCTGAAAGTGTGACACAGCTCAAAAATACAGTATTTGAGAAAAATCAACTAAGAAACTTAGACTTAGCCCACAATATCACACAACTGCCAACTGGCACAACTTCCTTTCAGGATGGATAAATTGCGAGGTAGAGATGCGACTTTTTTTGTGCACGTTGGGGCATTTCATACACATCTGTTTTATTACACGAACTCAAAATTGCCATTTATTGACATGTGTCACCTTTTGACGGGCTGCGTTTTTTTTTTTTTTTTTTTTTTTTTTTTCCTTTTTAAACTTCTTTTCCGTATTTAATGTAGCTTTCATATGAAAATAAATAAATAAATAAATAAATTATTGGATTCTACTAAAATATATAAATTTAACAAGCATGCCATGATCTTCACATAAGCTTTTTTCTAAATTATTCCAAGATGCAAATTTAAACTTTGCTCTTGCGATTTCTCATATTTGATGCATTTCTACCTTAATAAGCTAAAATACAGCTGTAAAACTCATCACAAAAATCAAACCGGCATATTCATACACAAAAAGCATACTATTAAATTTTGTTACAATTCCATGCATACAAATGTTAACAACATGTAATAACACGTGCATCATTAATAACTCGTCAAAGTAGCCTTTACGCAAAGGAAGTGATGACGTCACTGACCGTCCGTAGATGCAAGAAAAAGACTTCCCATGTTAATCGCCCATTGGATTTTTTGTAAAAAATTATAAAAAAATCGAGGAAAATTATTTCCCGATTTTAATCCCCATATTTGGATATTGATATATATTAGTTATCGTGTGCATGCGTTAGATTAAGTTGTTATTGCCGTAAAATTGACAAAATTTGAATTTTAAATTTCAAAACTCTAGAAAAAAAAATGACAAACTTCCATATTCGATTGAAAACATAAACATTTCATTTCAGAGGATGATATTTAGATAATAAATATCCAACTAATATACTAATTAAAAGGAAAAGGGCAAATATTCCATCATAATTTGAAGTTAAAATTGTTTTCAAAGATCTAAATAAAGTATCTGATATAAGATACTAATATGTTGCAGCGGAATAGATTTCATATCTGTCATCCTTGGCGAAAAAAAAAAAAAAAATATCGCCAACTTATCTGGCGAACATATTTAATTCCTTTCAAAAATCATGGTTTTTTTAATAACCTATATTAAGAGAGTAATGAATAATATGAAACAATATTTCGCACAATACATATTACGAAAATATACATCTGGCATGTATATTTTTGTATTACGTTTTTGATCGCCAAATAAAAAAACGCCAAGGACGACAGAATTTTAAAATTTAAAATTAAAATTTTGTCAATTTGACAGCAAAATAAATCAATCCAACACATGCACACCATAACTAATACATATCGATACCCAAATATAGGGATTAAAATCTGGAAATAATTTTCCTCGATTTTTAATAATTTTTTACAAAAAATCAAATGGGCGATTAACACAGGAAATCTTTTACTTGCATCCACAAACGGTCAGTGACGTCACACTTCGCTTGCGTATTGAATGATAGGTTTTAAGATTTTAAGAGAATAATTCTTCATAACTGAAATTCAGTGCCCTTAGAGAGCCAACCCCTGTGCCATAGAGAATTAGCTCTTTAAAAAGGTGGTCTTTTGATACAGGATGTTTGAAATATTTTATCCAGCGAACAAAAATGGTTAAATATAATATTTTTTAAGTCAAATTTACATTACCTGTGTATATAGCTTTATAATAAACATAAATATTAGTTTCCTTGAATTCAGAAACCCTTTTAGCAATAATTTTATTTTAGAGGATTTATGTATAAGTAATAAATAAATTAATCAGATTAGTATCATTTCTGAGTAGAAACTAAATCTCTTTTAACCCATTTTATCCCAATTTATTTATTTTGCTCAAATTTGAGAAAAATTGTATTTTTTAAGGTTAATCAAACCTAAATAAACTATATACAATAAAATAAAATTTGAAATATATATATATATACATATATATATACATATATATTCTGGAGAAGAAATTTTATCCACCTTGTACGCAGGACATTGAAATAAAGAGGATGAAATTTGCACTTATATGTTTTAGTGTTTGTTCTCTTCAATAGTGAAAAGTGCTTTCCGAGTATAAAGTTTTGCTTTATCTGTATAATACTTTCTTATTTACATGATAGTTCTCCAGAAAGAATTTTCAACCGCAAAGAGAAGTTAAACCACGCCCCCTAATGATTAAACAAAGATTCCAGATGGAGGAGGAGGGGAGGAGGTGAGACAAATAACACGCTAGCAGAAGTTTATATATACCATTATGTATTCCAGCTGACAAAATATTCACACCAAGCAAATTCTGATTTCTATATGCTATTTTTCAGCTGTCCTTTAAATAGGACAATGGGATAAAATGGGTTAATTTTTTAATTTTCACTAAAGTTTCTTAATAATAAGTATTTTAAATTTTTATTTTTAATCTTAGCTAGCTTTTTAAAGTTTTATTTTGTCATTTAAAGTCAACAGTGCCCATTTAAGAAGCCATTGTCTTTAAATTTAAGAACTAAATAATAGTGTAACACCAAATTCTCATCTCCAAGTTCATTTGGACTTCATTTCTAACAGCTTTTATGAGTATTCAGAAATATCATTTCTTATTACTTACTTCTTCTCCATACACACTATTACATTAGTGGCGACTAATTTCAATTGCGGGGTGTATAATTTTCCGTTCAAGTCAAGGGAGAGTAAAATTTTCTGCTCTTGCAAAATGTAATCACTAAGAAAGGTACACAAACGTACACGAGTCTTTAATGGAGGTAAATTCGTATTAAATCTTATGGGTGAAATTTAGAGCTTGCAAAAAACTAACCTTTCAGGAAGGTGACCCTTTAAAAGAGATGGACTTTTAGAAAAGTTTTACTGTATTATATATTTTTGGATATTATAGTACAACTAAATATATTGTTTCATTAAAGGTTCAGCGGCCAATTAATATGTGTAACACTTATTAACATAATAACATGTAGATTAAATGTAGATTAAAAAAGTACTAAATGAAATATTATATAAATCAGAGCCCGAAATTTCAACTTTGATTACGCTTGCTGAAAAAAAAAAAAAAAAAAAAAAAAAATCTGGACTGACTCCACTGGACTTTCCGAACATTGAATAATTAACAGTTTTATAAATAAAGTAAAGAAAGAGGAGTTGTTAAACAAACAAAAGAAAGAAAACCATAATAGAGTGTTTGAGTATTTTTCTCCATATATTACACGATGTTTTATTTAACGCTACTAAACTTTGAGCCCATAGATCATGATGATAAAGAATTTTCGTTGTGACCCTGTAAAAAAACTATAAATTCTAGATTCACCAAAATGCTTATAGTTAGTTCAACAGTGATTTATAATATTCATATAAATTTTCAGCTCAATTGAATAAGGCGTTTAGATGCTATCGCACTTTTAAGTAGTATATTGTGGCCACCACATGACTTTCTTCTATATTTTCCTATGCAAATTCACTCAGTAAAAATAATTTATTAAAATTATTATTTAAAAAAATTATCTTCCATCATAATGCAGATGATTTCCATATTAGAGAAGTAGTATAACACTAAATATCCAAAAAAAGTCAATTTTATTGTCAATATTACATTAAAAAAAATCGATAAATTCATTTTAAATTATCGCAGATCTATGGTTCAACCATTCGTTTTAAAGGTACTGGCGAGCTCTTTTGAAAGATACCCATCATGAAAATTTACTCCCTTGAGGGGGGAATTCCCCCAGGGGGGGGGAGGCGAAGCTCCTACACATACAAAAAAAATTTCCCAGTTGACTATCTCTATTATAAATAATTCTGGTAAATTTCATAATAATTATTAAAAAATAATTTTCTTTATGCACATTTATACAAAATTTTGTACTATACCACCATCTTAAAAATTTAGAAAAAGCGGGATGGCAACGCAACCTGTAAGACAATTTTGACCAAAAGTTGATAGGCACTAATTTATGTCAAGGTGCAACTACATACCAATTTGTATGAAATTCTGTGAAGTAGTTCCTGAGATACAGTTGCCACAAAAGTTTGTCACACCCACGCAGAGACTGACAGACAAACAGACAGACATTTTCTAAAAATGGTCAAATCGTGTTCTACAGCTCTCAAAACGTATAAATCCATCAAAAACCCGAGGTCGAAAATTTTTACGAATCCAATACTTTCTTCTATTGAATATAGAAGAAAGTGAAAATTTGGCCCCACAGGCCATAATGATAAAGAATTTTTCTTTGTGTCCCTGTAAAAAAACTGTAAGTGCTAAATTCACCAAAATCTATACAGTTCGTGCAACTGTGACCTATAACATGTGTACAAATTTTTTGTTCAGATTAAATATATTTAATCTGAAAAATATATTTAATCGTCTATATTTAATCGAATTAAATATATTTAATCGTCTAAACGCTTATAAGCGTTTAGACGCTATCGCACTTTTAAAAATTACTCGCTACGAAATATGATTAACTTATCTATTTTTTACGGACCAGAATTTTTTATTCGAAAAAGAGGAGAAATTACGCAATGTCTTTCATTTTATAAGAAAATAGAAGACATTCAATTTTGAAAAAGTGGTCATTTGGAGGACACAGAATTTAATGAAAATTAATATAAAAACCGATTTAAAAGCTACACACAAGTGGTGGAAACATTTTTATCTCAAATAATGAATTTGGATCAGTACACCTTAATTTAAATTAATAATATATGGATACGAGAGAAAAAATCCCTATTTTTTATAGGTGTCACTGGACAATATAGATTTTTTTTTCATTATTATTAATTTTTGCTATAGACAAAAAACTTTTTTTTCTGTGTGTGTGTTACTTTCAGGCAGTTACGTAACAAAAGTCGGTAGACATTTTTTTTTTTTTAATTAAAATCATAATCATAAAAATAAAATAAAATTGGCAAATGAAAAAACTAAAATTAATATTCGGCAGATGAAACGATTTTTGTTTTAACGAACAGTCATTCTTTATCAACATTTTTATAAAAGTTCCCACTAGTGTAAGTAGTTAATTAGTACAAGTCTTATTAGTTAATAAGTTTTTAAAGTAGATATATAAAGGGGATTTTTTTTTCACATGTCTATATTTTTTTCACTGAAGAAAACAGTCGCTTTGTGGGAGCGTTTTTGCCAGGAGTACATAAAATGAATTCAACTAACTTTTGCATATTTTTGTGAGGTAGTGGTAGTGTTATCATTAAGGCTAATTGTCTGCACTTGGGCTCTAGGCCTGAGAAGGAGAGTCCTCCGTTGGGTGTTTATAAGAGGTCCTAGCCATATTTACGCTAGTTTAGGAGTAAACCACGGAAAACTCCTAACGGCTAAGCCAACGAGCGCGACCAGGTATCAAACCCAGCGCCTCACGTAGACCAGCTTCGAGGACAGAACCTCCCAGTCACTGATGGGCCAATTTTTATAAGGAATATTATTCATGCAAAAGTGAGAACACACTTCAACCCACCGCATATCGACCAGAGCACCACCTTCTTAATGATTTCATGACAATTTCAACAGTGATTCCGTGTTCTAGATCAAAGAACCGTACAAATATAGGGAATACTTTTTTGTGATTCGAAGAATCCGAATAGATATAAACCATTATATGTTTCTGCAAGTTTATTAGAAAGTTGTTCATTTGTGAATCTAACATAGAAAAAAAGTTAGTGTTCATCGTTCGACAGCCAACAGCCGATTGAGCTTCCCAGTTTTGCGAAATTTTTTAAATTAAGGACTAAATCCTTTTCATTTGAAAAAGCGGACAGACGATGAAAAACATAAAAAAGAGGACTTTTTAGTCCTGTAATGTTTTTTCGTTCAAAGAGGGCAGAGCGTTGAAAAAGTACACTGTCCTCTTAAAAAGAGGATGTCTGGTCACCTTACCTAAGATTAGCATGATTATACATTTTTAAATCAATATATATGTATATATATATATATATATATTGGTAGCACCGTATACTATAAGAATTGTATCTACATTTAGACCGAAATTTTACTTGCCACAGTAAAATTCCCCCTCGCCAATGGCGAGCTGGCGAGTGGAAATTTCGCGCCCTGATATAAATATATATGAAACTAAAAAATAATGATTAGTGCTATATAGACTATGAATCGGTAGAATATTATTAAAAAAAAACTGCATGGGATAAAAAAAGAGGAATAAAAATAGATTATGTATTTTTTGAAATATAATGAGTTCCAGGAATTATTATAGAGAAAAAAAAAAATAGTATGATAATACAACCTATTTAAATATAGTCAGTTATATTAATATCATTATATCTTATACTATTAAGTGAGCAATATTTGTATGTATATTTCACTGTTCTCGAAAACGGTAGCTCGGACAGTCACGAGATTTAACACAAAGGTGCCCCCCCCCCCCCCCCAAGGATCATTGTGCACATCGAAGTCAGAATTTCGAATTTCTGTTTAGTTTTCTTTTAATTAATAAAAATATGAAAATAATAAGCCAATAATAGAAAAAAATTAGCCATTTAAATTGAATCCATAATTTAATTGTTGCCAAAAAAAAAAAAAAAAAAAAAAAAAAATACGAGTTTATTTTTTTTTTCCAACAGGAAAATAAATACATTTATCTAATCTAAACATGAACATCTATACACTACTGATCACAGAGCTTCCAAATTTGACGTATCCGCGATTGTAATGAAATGCTCGCCCTCTGGTGGGCTAAGGTGAAATTATCACACCACTGATAGCTTTCACGCTGAAACAATGATAGAACAACAAGAAAGAACACTAATAAATACACGTGTGGCTATTATATTTCCTAACAACTGCAGTTGGGAAAGCGCCATCTGTCGATCATTACAAACGCGGATAGGTACCTGGGACCCTGCAGGTGTGCACCTCATCGAGAGTTTTTCGAATTTCGAATTTGAATTTTTTAAATTAATGTTTTTTCGATTTTAAACATTGGCTTTTATGTTTCCTTTTTCATGAATTTATTCTTCGATTGCAATCGTCTGCGTATCTTAGCAACGGCTATATTATGCAATTTATTTTTTATTTAATACATTTATTTGAGGGCGAATCTTTTTTCTCTTTTTAATTTATTATATTTATTGAAAATAAAATGGTAATGCAGTAGAAAAAATTAAATATATTAAATTTAAAATTTAAAAACGTATTTATAACAGTTATGTTTATGTATAATTTTTGTAGTATAACAACAATTATTTTTCATTTGTTAATTTAATTTCTTTAGAAGTTTTTTTTTTTTCTAATTTATAGTATTTGTCAGGAAATAATGGTAGTATATAGTAGAAAGGATTAAACTGATTGGAATTTATTTGTTTTTTATGTATTTAATTCCTTCTAAAAGAAAATCTACTTTTTATCTTATTTCATTACATTGGTCGGAATCAAATTGTAAAACAGTGTAAATAGCATGAACAATAAAGTACTTGGTTCAAAAACTAAAATATTTAGTAGACGCTGAGATACAGTTATCTTTAAAATCGTAGTTCTTAAATAATGGCAGACCCACCTATCGTCAATAAATACTCATATTGAAATACATAGAAAAGAGATTTCTGCAGGCAGTGGGAACCTGCTCCCGGTACAGTGCGGGCAGAGAAAGAGCTGCCGTAGTCAACGAGTACCCGATGCGAGGTCTAGAGCGATTCTAATGTAATTATTTTAGTTTTTATTTATAATGTGATGTGAAAAATAAATAATGATCCAATTCTTTTGGAGATTCATTTAAATATAGTGGCCAGCGAAGCGGGCGTAGCCTGCTAGTAAGGTATAATATGGGTCATTCAATGGAAATGTAAAACTGAGAGGGGGGAAAAAAGTCATGAAACATACAATATATTTTTAAACAATTGCATTGCATTGCTACAAAAAATTAATAATGGTATAAAAGGACATTAATAATACAAAATATTACGATAAATGTAACACTGACAATCGGTATCTAAATTATGTTGCTTCGCAAAAAAATATCCTCTTCTAAAATGTTAAATTTATGATAATATATATTACTTTTTGTTTCATTCATCCCTTGCCAGTTATGTGAATTTTTATCCTTATTTTCATATAGTTTCAATTTAATGGGTTATTAGGATGTATAACATATTAAAAATTAATCTTTGTATTCTGAAATTTGTAAATATTTAAATATAAGATTTAAGAGCTGTAAACTCCAGAAAAATAATTTTGACAAATAAATTACTATTTTATGATGTTGAAAAAAATTTACATTAGTCAAAAATCCTTTACTTTCTGACAAAGTAATTAATTCAAAATTTAATTTTCAAATTTATTATTTTTGAACATATTATGATATCATAAGCTAGGAAAAAAACCTTGTAAATAGATTAGTAAATTGGACTGTACTTTTATGCCTAGAGTACAGTCCAATTTTTTATGTTTACCGACTTTTAAATCTACCATTGCCCTCACTGATACAAAGCCTCTTTTTTTTTTTTTTTTTTTTTTTTTTTTACAATTCCATTGAGTTTTCAGATATTTTCATTTACCTTTGACTCATTAGGAATAAAAAAAAAAGTACTATAACTACACATATCAACGAGACAATTATCGACATCTTTCGATTAAAGTGTATAAAGCTACTTTCGTTACTAAGGAAATGATCAAATGTCACTTGATTAAAAAAGTTCAAGTTTGCAAGGATAAAAGATATGGTCTAGAAGATAAAAAAAAATGCTCTAGAAGATTTAAAAAAAAAAAAAAAAAAAAAAAACAGGCTGCATATTATAGAATTAGGGCAATTTTTATAAAAAGAACCTATCATATCCGAAAAGGGGCAACTTTTGTAAAGATTGTCTTCCGATAAAGATAACATATGGGTTAATTTTTACAAAAACTTTTATGCCGACAATGTGTTTTCTTCATAACACTATTTTTTGTTCAGCAAATGATTAAGCAAATTTTGAAAATTTCCATTAGTTATTTATTTATTTCATTTTTAAAAATCTATGGTTAGTTGCGACACAGGGGCAAGTTTCTTCCAGAGTGGAAAAAAAAACGGCCGGAAGAAATAGGAGGCATATTTATAATAGATAGCCTTAAACTTCTTTTAATGCTCTCAGATAAATATTAAAAAATCAACTTAAGATCCAGATTCTTTTTTTTTTTTTTTTTTTTTTTTTAAGAAATATCCTCTCAAAGAGTGTAGAAGCGGCCTCGGCTTAAACATTAGTACATACACAATTTTAAAAATATTTAAATAATTTTTGAGGAATGTCTGGAAATGCAGAATACTCCAATCAATGCTTCTTAATTGTTTTTTTTTTTTTGTTTTTTTTTTTTTTTTTAATATAGAAGTTTCTCATTATTGCACTTACGTTAGTGGTTAAAAAAAAAAAAAAAAAAAAAAAAAAAAATGATAATAATAATAATAATAATAATAATAATAATAATAAGTGCAATTACTCCACTTTTATCAAAAAATTAAAAATATAATATCTTACATGCAAATAAAAGTAATTTCACCCCAAAATCATTTTTCAATCTACTTTTTAATATTACGGTATTTTTTCTCGGAAAAGGGCAAGGTGAGCAGTATTTTGACTAAAAAAGATGCAAAGAGGGTGGTATTTTACCGGAAAATCGGCATCGGGGTGGGCCACTCTGCTGAAACGCTCTAGAGTGATCCCTGAAGTTTAGGAGAAACGGCGAAACAATAAAGATGGGGCCGCATTATCAAATGCCGCCCCGGAGCCCCCAAGTCTCTAGTTACGGCTCTGTTTTTTTTTTTTTTTTTTTTTGATCTTTTTAGTGATAATTTTGGTACCGCATTTTTCTTTTAGCCAATCAGAGTATTAATTTTAAAAAATCAAATTCTTTTTCATTTTTAATTTGAGATTTTAGTATTGGTTTGACATTTTCTCTGAATCTGAGAAGTTGACAAATTGGTTTGATATTTTCTTTGAATCATTTTTTTTCTCAGAAAAAGAATTTTAATCGCTCAAGCTAATAAATGAGTACTTGTAAAGAGTTTAATTGTACAGTTTTTTTTTTTTTTTTTTTTTTTTTCTTTTTTGGGTGGGGGGTGGTGACTTCTCCGTCCTTCTCTTTTTTTTTTTTTTTTTTTTTTTTTTTTTCCGCTAAGCTTCTTTTTCTTCTTCTTCTTTTTTTTTTTTTTTTTTTTTTACCATTTTAGTTTAAATTTCGGTACTGCATTTTTCTTTTAGCCAATCAATGTATCAATTTTAAAAAATCAAATTTTTTATCTTTTTTAATTTAAGATACTAGTATTGGTTTAACATTTTCTGTGGATTAGAGAAATTGACAGACTGGTTTGATATTTTCTTGGAATCATTTTTTCTCAGAGAAAGACTTTTAATCGCTCAAGCTAATAAATGAGTACATGTAAAAAGTTTAATTGTAAACTACCCCTTCTTTCTTTTCTTTTTTTTTTTTTTTCTTCTTTCGTTTTCCTTCACTTTACTTTTTTTAAAGACCTTTTCGATTTTAATTTTGGTACTGCATTTTTCTTCTAGACAATCAGAATATTAATTAAAAAAATCTAATTATTTATCTATTTTTTATTTCAGATTTTGGCATTGTTTTGACATTTTTTCTGATTCAGAGAAGTTGACAGATTGGTTTCACATTTTCTTTGAATCATTTTTTCAAAGAGAACGAATTTTAATCATTCAAGTTAATAAATGAATACATGTAAAAACTTTATTTATAAAGAACTCTTTCTTTCTTTCTTTCTTTTTTTTTTTTTTTTTTTTAGACGGTTTTAGTTTTAATTTGTTACTGCATTTTTCTTCTAGCCAATCAAAGTTTAAGTTAAAAAAATCAAATTCTTTTTTGTTTTTAATTTGAGATTTTAGTATTTGTTTGACATTTTCTCTGAATCTGAGAAGTTGACAAATTGGTTTGATATTTTCTTTGAATCATTTTTTTTCTCAGAAAAAGAATTTTAATCGCTCAAGCTAATAAATGAGTACTTGTAAAGAGTCTAATTGTACAGTTTTTTTTTTTTTTTTTTTTGGTGGGGGGTGGGAACTTCTCCCTCCCTCTTTCTCTTTTTTTTTTCCACTGGGCTTCTTCTTCTTTTTTTTTTTTTTTTTTTCTTTTTTTTTTACCATTTTAGTTTAAATTTCGGTACTGCATTTTTCTTTTAGCCAATCAATGTATCAATTTTAAAAAATCAAATTTTTTATCTTTTTTAATTTAAGATACTAGCATTGGTTTAACATTTTCTGTGGGTTAGAGAAATTGACAGACTGGTTTGATATTTTCTTGGAATCATTTTTTCTCAGAGAAAGAATTTTAATCATTCAAGCTAATAAATGAGTACATGTAAAAAGTTTAATTGTAAACTACCCCTTCTTTCTTTCTTTTTCTTTTTTTTTTTTTTTTTTTTTTTTTTTCCTTCTTTCGTTTTCCTTCACTTTACTTTTTTTAAAGACCTTTTCGGTTTTAATTTTGGTACTGCATTTTCCTTTTAGACAATCAGAATATTAATTTAAAAAAATCAAATTATTTATCTGTTTTTTATTTCAGATTTTGGCATTGGTTTGACATTTTTTTCTGAATCAGAGAAGTTGACCGATTGGTTTCACATTTTCTTTGAATCATTTTTTCAGAGAGGAAGAATTTTAATCATTCAAGTTAATAAATAAATACATGTAAAAACTTTATTTATAAAGAACTCTTTCTTTCTTTTCTTTTCTTTTCTTTCTTTCTTTCTTTCTTTCTCTTTTTTTTTTTTTTTTTTTTTTTTTTTTTTAGACCGTTCTAGTTTTTTATTTGTTACTGCATTTTTCTTCTAGCCAATTGAAGTTTAAGTTAAAAAAATCAAATTCTTTTTTGTTTTTAATATGAGATTTTAGTATTGGTTTGACATTTTCTCTGAATCAGAGAAGTTCTCAGATTGGTTTGATATTTTCTTCGAATCATTTTTTCTCAGAGAAAGAATTTTAATCGCTCAAGCTAATAAATGAGTACTTGTAAAAAGTTTAATTGTAAGGTCCTCCCCCCCCCCTTTTTTTTTTTGGGTTTCTTCTTTTTTTTTTTTTTTTTTTTTTTTTTTTAGACCATTTTAGTTTTAACTTTAGTACTGCATTTTTCTTTTAGTCAATCAAAATATCGATTTAAAAAAATCAAATTCTTTATCTTCTTTTTTAATTTGTGATTTTAGTATTGGCTTGACATTTTCTCTGAATTAGAGAAATTGACTGATTTTCTATTGTAAAGTACCCTTTCTTTCTTTTCATTTCTTTTTTTTTTTTTTTTTTTTTTTTTTTTTTAGATCTTTTTAGTGTTAGTTTTGGCACCGCATTTCTCTTTTCGCCAATCAGAGTATTAATTAAAAAAAAATCAAATTCTTTTTCTCTTTTAATTTGAGATTTTAGCATTGGTTTGACATTTTCTCTGAATGTGAGAAGTTGACAAATTGGTTTGATATTTTCTTTGAATCATTTTTCTCTCAGAGAAAGAATTTTAATCACTAAAGCTAATAAATGAGTACTTGTAAAAAGAAATATCCTTTTTTTTTTTTTTTTTTTTTTTTTTTGGTGGGGGGGGGGGGTCTTTTTCTCTCTCCCTCTTTCTTCTTTTTTTTTTTTTTCCCCTGGGAATTCTTCAGATACCAGTATTGGTTTAACATTTTCTGTCAATTAGAGAAATTGACAGATTGGTTTGATATTTTCTTTGAATCATTTTTTCTCAGAAAAAGAATTTTAATCGTTCAAGCTTGTAAATGAGTACATGTAAAAAGTTCAATTGTAAAGTAACCTTTCTTTTCTTTCTTTTTTTTTTAAGACCGTTTTAGTGCTAATTTTGGTACTTTTTTTTTTTTTTTTTTTTTTTTTAGCCAATCAAAGTATCAATTTTAAGAAATCAAATTCTTTTTCTTTTTTAATTTGAGGTTTTAGTATTGGTTTGACATTTTCTCTGAATCAGAGAGGTTGCCGGGTTGTTTCACTTTTTGACATTGTTTAACTTTTTGACTAAATTTATGGGATTCAATTGAGACTCTGGTGTAAAGTAAATTAGTGATACTGTAAATTTCCTCGAAATTAATCCGTGGAGTTACATTGAGAAGGTAGAGTGGCATCGGTTGCCCGGTTTTTCTACTGCGCATCATCGCAGCTCTAGTAATTTCAAAATTTAAATATTTGAAGGCTTCATTAATTAAATTGATTTCGGTGAAACAGGGTGATGCCACAGAGCATCACTTTTTTTTTTTTTTTTTTTTTTTTTTTTTTTCTTTGACGAAGATCTTTAGGATTTAGAGACGTGAATTTTAGATTTTTTTTCACAAGGAATTTTTGGATATTTCTGAAGCCATTTTCATTTTTAGTTTGAATTTTTTATTTGTAACCAATTAATTTAATTGAGGGAGATACTTCGCAAAAGTTGTTAATAGTTTTAGAAGTTTCGGCCAATTGCTGTCATGTCAACTTCGATAAAGAAGGAGGGGAATTATTATTATTATTATCGTTATTATTATTATTTTCTGCGTTTCTTCTTTCTGATTATTATTGTCCAAATTGTCTTGGTCCATAGATTCGAGATCATTAGAATTTTCCTCAATAATAGAATCTTTTTCAATAGGATCAGTTTAAAATTGTACTCCAAATACTTTACATGTTGAAAAGGGTAGTAATGTATTTTTTCCTTTTTTTACGATTTCAATTTTAAAATTTAAAACTTTTTTTTTTTTTTCCTGATTCGAGATAGCACTAATTCAATTATAAAATATAGTCTACATTTTCTGAAACATATATTCCACCGGATTTGATTAATCAACTTCTTCATTTTCATTGTGATGAGGAAAACGAATATTGTTTGTACTTAAATGTTCATGATCTAATACAATATGAAAGTGCGGATTATGCAAAGTAATATTCTGAGCAACGAATATATTGCAGTTATTGAAATCGCCAACACTTATCTCTCGGCTTTGAAGACTTCCCCACAAAGATGTCCAGAGATTAATTGCATGATCATATAATGATCTGAGAAAATCCATATTCAGTAATAAGTGAATAATGCCGTACAAATTGGCTTACAGGAAAAATTTCATTCCCATTTATAGGGCTTTTTAGTTTGAGTTTTTAGTTTTAGTTTTAGTTTTACTTTCTATTAGCCAATCACAGCATTACTGTAAAAAGATAAACCTTTTCTTTTTAGTTTGAGTTTTTAGTTTTAGTTTTACTTTCTATTAGCCAATCACAGCAATGCTGTAAAAAGATAAACCTTTTCTTTTTAGTTTGAGTTTTTAGTATTGGTTTGACATTTTCTCTAACTGATAAGAGAAGAAATTCTTCATGAAAAACGATAGTTTTTGGAGTGACGCAAGTCTTATCTACATTAAGCTATATCTATTTTTAGTTTGAGTTTTTAGAATTTGTTTGACATTTCTCTAACTGATAAGAGAAGGAATTCTGAATCCTCAAGGTTATGTGTACAGTTACGGCCAAACTCGATCTTTCCCTGCGGCCTTCACAATCGCCACTAATCACTGAAGAGCTGTTTTCCCACTGCAAATGATGATTATTAAAGGTTACTTTCTATACAAAAAAATGGAAAATAAACGTATTTTATTTCATTTCTTTTCTTAAATCTTTGTGCTTAAATAATAAAAGAAAAGCTTTTTAAAAAGAATATTCAGAGTGGAAAAGAAAGAAATTCAATTGTTAAGATAAAACCAAAATCTTTATATTGAAGCAATGTTCAAGGAAAAAAAAAAAAATAATAATTATTCATCTAAAATTAACTAATTTATTTATGAATATTTATACATTATTTATTCATTATAGACGACAATCTTTTGATTATTTTAAACATTCAAAATATTTACTGGGAATCATTTTTTCGAAAATGAAGATATGTTATTGATATTTATAAGTTTCTTAAGATTTTGAAAAAAAAAAAAAAAAAAAAAAAGCAAGAATTCTCCCATTAACATATGTTTTTTAATTTTTAGAAAATAAAAATATAGATTATTAATTATATTACACCAAGTTCTTTTTCCTTTTTTTTTTTTTTTACATATATAAATTACATACATTTCTGACAATTTTAGATTGAATATTCACTACTACACTGTTAAAAATTTCTGTAAATTTAATGTAAATATTTATCCAGAGTCTCTGTAAATTTACGGTAATTCTTAGTTAAAAGTGAATAATCGAGATTCTCAATCTTTATTCTGTATTTTTACCTAATTTTATTATTTAATTTTTTAATTAAAATTAAAAATGACTGTTTCTACTTTAGAAAAGCATTCCAACTCTGAAATATATTCTCACCAATAATTAATTTAATTAATATTAGTTATTAAAATGAAAGTATAAAATAAGTTTTTTAACATCTCCGTTTATTTTTCTCTGTAATTTTAAGTAAGACTTAAGATATATTACACAGAGTTTTCTGCTGAAATTTTTAACAGTGTAGATGTAATGATAAAATTAGTATGATGATAAAAGAATAATATATAAAGATTTATTTATATTTCAAAAATAAATTTCCTACCTTTAAATTAATAAAAAATACTACAATAACTGAAATATCTATCACATATAAAATAGATTTGCAAACTTTTAAAAAGCAGTTTATAGTAGATTTAATAAATATTTAAAAAGTAGTTATATCACAAGAATTTTGGATACTGTTTTAATACAATAAATAGTCGTTCAACATTTCAAATATACAAGAAATTTTTTAGAATATTACTCACCTGAATTTGTAATATTATAACAAAATAACAAAGCATTTTTTACCAATATACAGCCTTCAGTTATATCAAAATACTTTTACACAGAATTAATTATGCTTAACCGCTCTTCATCTATAATGTTAAAACACAAAGCATTTTCTGTAAGACCAAAATCGTACGATCTGGGCATGTGCGAGAAAATTTTGAACCTATTCAGAACTGGAATATTCTTTTCTCTTTATGCAGCGCAATACGAATACCGATGATAAAGATCGAGCAGACGACATTAATATTTCATATGTCTATTCTATGGCAAACGCCTAATTAAAATTCAATCATAAAAATAATTCACACGATTAATTCATTGATTCATACCTTCCAAGGAAGTACATTAAAAACAAAGCAATTCGCAAATACTTATCGGTTACATTTGATCGGTGTACATTTTTGCCGAAAATTTCTTTATACAAGATGTGGCACCATCTGTTGCCATATAAATATATTATACTTCTTAAAAGAAAAAATAAATAATCTTTTAAAATTATCAAATTGTCAGAGTTTATTGCTCTTTAAAAGTTAACTTTTATCAGTTGAAAACTTTGTTTAGAAAAGATGGAGATAGATATTTAAAATCAAAGATTTTTTTCTTTTCTTTTTACTCTAATTCTTATAATCTCTATCTCTGATACTTCACTTCGATACCATATTGCAGTAAAAATAATTTAAAAAGAATAACATTAAAATATTGATATTTTATACGAGTAAAAATTTACATAGTATAATTTATTATTAAAAATTTAATGAGCAAATTAATTTACTAAAGTATTAAATTCATTCTTATTTAGTTTATTTATTTATTTTTAACAGTGTATTTTTATTGAAATATACTATTTTGATAGAATAAAGTGTCATAATCAAAACTATTATTTTAAACTTAAAATGCACTTATTGTTTTGGCAAATTAGAATTAATGATATATTTTACAAGTGAATGAAATCTTTGTCTTTCATGTATGTCTTTTATTAAAAAACTGTGACCTGTTACCGTTGATAGTAAGTTAATATAATTAGAATCTGGTAGTAAATCTTTCTATTCCTTATTTTGTGTGAAAAGCAACGTATAAATTTCACAGTAAACATAAAACGAATGCAGTTCTACAGATTAGTAGAGCGGAATAAAGGACAATAAGTTAAAATTATTTTTTAAAGTTTTTATTGGAAAATATTTTTAAGATAATGTTAGAAGTAGGTTTTATTATTATTATTATTATTATTATTATTATTTTAGTAAGTGTAAACCACATTCCTATAGAAATGGCTACACCGAACGCATGAAGATTCTTAATTAAAAGCCATACTAATAAACTTAACAGGCCAAAAGAGTTTTAATGAGGTTTGTATTTATTTATTTATTTATTTATTTATTTATTTATTTATTATTTATTTTTTTTATTTATTTTTTATTTTTATTTTTTTTTTAAGAGATTGAAGAATTAGAATTTTTTTCCCCTTTGTTTAAATATATTTTCTGCATTTCATATAATATAAAGAAAGTATTATTTTATCAATTTAAAAAATTCAAATATGAATTTTTGAAACTGAGTTTTTCCTACAATTACATGTTTTGAGGTCACTTCAACAGGCAAATTAGGTAATTCATGTTTGGTCTGTATGTCTGTTGCCAGCAACTCACAGATATTAGCAGAAAATCCAAATTTGGTATTCTAAATCTTTATTACAAGGAAATGTTGCTTAAAATTTTTTTATTGCGATTGCACAAATGGTCCATGTACATGGATACACAAAAGAATTCAAATCGTCTACGTTTACGTCTATGTTTGGTATTTCTAATTTGTTTATTTTAAAATCTTTACATTGTACTAAACATAGTGAAATTAATGTATGTTTACTATATGTACAATGACATGTTTCATATGTAATATGGATGTTATAAGAGTTACTCATTATTCCTTTAAAAGGGACATGAAAAATAATTCGAATACAGTAGCCGCCGCTTTATAAAATCTCGTTTGTTTTCATCAAAATGATTTTATTAAGCGGCTAATTTTTATATCCGGCGAACATGCCCGAACTCAATAAAAGAGTATTTATTACCTAAATATGGAAAGAAATTCTTCTTCGCCCTTCCATCTATCAACTAGACATCCGAAGAAATGGAGTTTTTGCTACTTATCATTCATGTAAAATTTTCAACTTTTAAGGACAAAATTACATAAAAGATGGAAATTTTCTTTGACCCGGCATTCTTGTACCTATCTAGAAGTGCTGTGTTGATGACTTCTGCTCTCCTTATTCATTTTCGCTTGCGATTCACTCTTCGGTTTCATAAAATTTAGCACTAATATCTTTATTATGTTTACATGAAGCAAACTGAGAAATTTCAAGATTCGATGTCGCCTTTCTTTGACTATACGTCTATACATTTGAAAAAAAAAAAAAAAAAAAAAAAATCATACTTTACCAAATCTTTATGCTTTACCTTCAAAATAAAAACTACCCGCTCGCATCTCTTGCTTCAAAATAAGAACTAGAAACTCTATTTGAATATTTTAAGACAGAAAAAAATACTCATTGGCGATTCATATGAAGAATTCATTCCTTGAATTCATAACTGCAACACATGGCAGGGCATGTTTTTCTTTCTTTTTTTTTTTTTTTCCGTCTACCTTTTTATTTTTTTTTTTTTATTTTGAGGCGTAAAATTTTTGACAAGGAGTAATAATGTGATGGCTTGCTATATTTTGTTTCCTTTTTTCTTTTCATAAATCCGGTGAGAAAATATAATTTGTTGTTTAGCTTACATACATGGTCATTTTTACTGTTGAACAGATTTTCTTTTGTGTTTATTAACCGGCGATGCTGATTTTATTAAGTAGCAGTTTGTATTGATTTGATTCCGGACCCAGCAATTTGATCAGATTAAGCGGGTGATTTCATTAACCAGTGATTTTATAAAGCGGCGGCTACTGTATATTAATTTGTATTATGGTTAGTATAAAATCTACTTGTTCGAAAAATTTTTAATCAGGCCTTAACTGTTTAAAGGTTAATTTCAGACACACTTAATGAATTACGGATGTGGGAGAGGCAAATGTTTCATTTCAGGGGATTCAATTTCAATAATTATAAAATTTTAACACTGTATCGTAAAAAAAAAAAAAAAAAAAAAAAAAAAAAAAAAAATCTCAGAGATATGTTTAAAAAAATTGTTGTCACAAACTAAAGTGTAAATATCGTTATTTTATTTACTATTACTTTTACTCATAATTCATGAAAGACGTTTGAAATGCGTTCTGTAGACATTATTTTTAAGATAAGAGAATTTATGCCTAGGTATTAGAAAGTGATGTAAAACGGTATTTATGTCATCGTATTTCCGAAACTTTTTATAATAGAATACTGATATTTATAACTGAGTTTTATCAATGTATAAGGGAAATATTATTTTACTTCCTTTTTTTCATGAAGTCTTTTAAAAATTTTAATTTCATAAATCTTGGAAAGGAATCTCTTAAAACCTTTAATTGATTTTATAAAATTATAGTAATTAATAGCAAGATCCAATTTTACTGTACTTTTAAAATTTACTAATGATATAATCATTAAACGTGTTATATATATCACATTTTAATATAAAATTCGTATAATTTCCTTAAATAAAAGATTGTCTTATCTTTCACAAGAGGGGGTTGTGTTGGGTTGTGGGGATTAAGGCCGATTGACTGCACTAGGGTTCTAGGCCAGAGGGGGAGTGCCCTCCGTGGGAGTCTCTCTAAGGGGTCTTAGTCCGCATTTACATAAGTTTCGGAGAAACCACGGAAAACTCCGAACAGCTACGCAGAGGAGCGTGACCTGGAATCGAACTCAGCACTTCATGTCTACCAGCTTTGAGAGAAAAACCGCTCGGACGCCGGTGGGCCCTTTCAGAAGATGGAGTAAGTAAGTACTGAGCTCAAATCCCACGGTAAAAATTTCACATTTGCAGGTGCTATTACATCTAAGTGAAAGGAAGGGGAATTGGGGTCTGTTTTGAGAGGAAAACCTACGAAAAACACAGTGAGCGCAAAATCCACAAGTGCAAATACCACGACACCAATTGTAGAATACACTTCTTTCTTTTTAAACAAACACTACAATTATTTGAGAGAAATTAATTAATATTCACTACTTATTTTAAACTTTGGAAACCTTGTAATTTCTTTTCTCTGCGTGATTTATACTAAAACTGTTATGCCAATGAAAAATTTATGTTTCGGTTTTTACTTTTACATTCTCGTGGTTGTGCATAAATGAGAAAATCCTGGAACTGCAAAATAATCAAAGCTTTTTAATTGTATTAAAAGCAGTTTCGACATAATTTAATAACATTCTTTACTTTATCGAATCTATCTATATATATATTTTTTCTTCATTATTATTATTGTTGTTATAAGTAGTAGCAGTTGCACAATTTACGACATTTCATTTTTCTTTCTTTTTTCTTTTCTTCTTCTTTTCTTTCTTTCTTTCTTTTTTTTTTATTTTTTTAACATTGTATGTATTTTACTGTTATTATATTTGTTTAAAGGGCTTGGCACCTTCGACTTGGAATCACTGAAAGTTAACTTATATTTTCCTTTAGTATTTATAAATTAAACTACATTAGGTTTCTTCGATAAAATATATAATCAGTCAACAATTCTTATAATTTTTTATGCATGTTTAAAAAAAATTAAAACTATATCTAAGATTAGATTTAAAACTTTTTTAAAAAACTAATCTTTAAATTGCGTTTCCTCAGTTTGCATTTTTTCATAAGTTCAAAATGTTAAAACTTCTGCAGATATTTAAGAAAAAGACCTAATATTTTTTGGATTTTTAAAAGAAACTTTTTAAAGAATTAAGGATAAACTGTATCCAGCTTTTATATGAAATTTTCAGTGGTGACGAGTCTAAAGTGTCAAGTCCCCTTAAAGAGATAAACATCAATATTTAATTGAGAAATTTAACCCGTTAACGCCCGAAATAATTTTGCAAAATATTATTAGCTGATTATTTCCCTTCTAAATTAATATAGACAACTGACAGTAAAATATATTAACTTAAACAATTCTTCTGATAGTTTAAAATTTAAAGCCTATCCTCATTCATTGACGTTTAATGTTCCAGCGAGAAAACTTCGAGATAGAAAAACTTTAAGATAACAGATATTGATTTCCTATTATATGTTGACAAAGATCTAGAAAGTAAAGTATTATAATATATATTATTATTCAACTTGATTTAAGTTAGTATACCTGCGCAAAAAGCAAATATATGTGCGACGAATGAAAATTATAAAATGACTCTCCAAATTATGAAATAATAATTAATAGTAGGCACATAAAACTTTCAGGGATCATTTAGAGTGACACTATAAACTGTCACTAAAAAGCAGAAATCATTCCGAAAAACCTCAAAAAATATACATGCCCTTTTATCAGCTGTCCTCAAATGAGAACACTGGACTCTAACGGGTTAAGTTATATTCTGTTTATTGTCATTTTTTGCAATTATGTAAAAAATTTTTTCCTTTGTATGAATGCTTAAGCTTTGATTATTTATCTTGACACCTTGACATGACCTTTACTAGTTGGGTCGTATCCAGATTCCAAATACTTTATATTTTGGGTATATGAGACAATAACACAATGCCTCCAAATTTAGGGCGTCAAATATGAAATATATGTGAAGTAATACGGTAAGCTTTGGTCCCATACGTTTAATAATAATCTGGTGTGAAACAACCACGCCATTCCATTACCTACTATTACACGTATGATATGCATTGTTTGGAGACAGTGTGATTAGAAAACATAAAATTGACATAATAAAGTAGAAACCAGAAATTCTTCCAGTAACAGAAACTTAATACACGTGTAAAGACTTATAAAAAATTTACATAGCGAGTAGAAAAAAAAAAAAAAAAAAGTAGAGTTATTACTTGAAACACCAATTTCCGAGATCTAAAACTAACCTCCCTAAGCAGGGTGACTGTTAATTTTCCTGTAATAACCACATAATACGTGAGAAAGGATATCTAAAATGGATTTATGTAACAATTTTCAAGAAAATAGTTAGAGCCGTTTTTAAGATACCAACTTTTACCAAAACTTCGCATACTCAATTACTGACTGGAAAACAACAATTACATACAAAGGTATATTTAAAAGGGAGTTAGTATGGCGAGTTTGAAAAAAATCCGTACAGCCGTTTCTGAAGAAACACATTTGTGAGACCTGAAATTGAGTTATTTATACAAAACGCCTGTCAATTTTCCTGAACTAACCAACTATATCATCCAAAAGGACATCTAATAGAATGTTTATATAGCAACTTTGAAGAAAATCGTTCGAGTTAATTTTGAGATACAGACTTACGGTACCGATTCCGGTTTTCGATGTCCCACTTCCAGTTTTCCAACTTTTACCAAAATTTCGAAAATTCATCTGTACACTAGACCTGTCTCAATTCTGAAATTTCGTAGTTTTATCTTTATTAGTTTCGTAGATATGATTGCCAGAAAATTCTCCACATACATACACACATACATACACACACACACACTGACCAAATGCCAAAAATTACTTTTTTGGACTCAGGAGACCTTAAAACGTGTAAATCAGGTGAAAACTCGATATCAAATTTTTAGACCAAATACAATACTTCCATTACCCACGGTAGTAGGGTAATGGAAGTAAAAAGGAAAATATTGGTTATTTTTTATTACCTCCTTTAGCCTACTACCGTAGGTAATGGAAGTATTGTATTCGGTCCAAAAATTCGATATCGAGTTTTCACCTGATTTACACGTTTTAGGGTCTAATGAGTCCAAAAAAGTAATTTTTGACAATTGGTCAGAGTTTGTATGTATGTATGTGTGTAATCTTCTGACTATCATATCTCCGAAACTAATAAAGATCTACGAAAACTAATCTACGAAACTTCAGATTTGAAGCAGGTCTGGTGCACAGATGAATTTTCCAAATTTTGGTGAAAATTGGAAAACCGGGACATCGGAAACCGAAAGTCGTAAGTAAGTATCTCAAAAACGCTCAAACAATTTTCTTCAAAATCGCTATACAAACATTCTATTAGATGCTCTTTCGAAAAATATAATTGGTTAGTTCAGGAAAATTGATAAGCATCCTGTATAAATAGTTCAATTTCAGGTCTCGCAAGTGCGTTCCTTAAAAAACGGCTTGTACGGATTTTTTTCGAACTCGCTATATTAACTGCCCTTAAATATCTTTTTGTATGCAATTATCGTTTTCTGGTCAATAACTGAGTATGCTGAAGTTGGTATCTCAAAAATGGCTCGAATGATTTTCTTGAAAATTATCACGTAAATCCATTTTAGACGTCCTTTCTCGTGTATTACCTGGTTATCACAGGAAAATTAACAGTCATCCTGCTTAGGCAGATCAGTTTTAGATATCGAAAATGTTTTATATGCCTTTACACGTATATCACGTTTCTCTTACCGGGCAAATATTAGATTTGTGCTTTGTTAGGTCAATTTTATGTTTCCTGATCACATTATCTCAAAAAAAAAAAAATCATATAATACGTGTAATAGTGGGTAATGGAAGTCTTGTGGTGGTTTCACGCCAGATTTGTTTTATAAAATCAATTTAATTAGTTGTTAAAAATCAATATTTCTGACCTTTTAAAATATGAAACTTTGTAATGGGAATAAAGTGAAATTTTCGTAGCTCTAACAGAATCCCATACGTTAAGAACGAGAATAAGCTAATTATATTCCATTTCTCACTTTTTGTGTCACTTGTGATAGTGTTTTATTTAAAAAAAAAAAAAAAAAAAAAAAAAAAAAACCTTTGTTCCTATCTTTTTGTCGCAGTGTGTAGTCTTAAATTAGAAAAATTTTAGTCTTAAAATTTTTCTAAATTAGTCTTAAAGCAAAAATTAGTCTGGGAATAGTGTTATTTTATGATAATAATAAATGATAAGCACAATTTAGATAATGTTATTTTATGAAAAGTCAAAGAAAAAACCCTTTGTACCTATGTTTTTGTCGCGGGGTGTAAGCAGGTTCATACAATTCAACTGCATAAAAGTATGCGTGTATGTAGGAACTGAAATGCAGTTTGTGCCCAGGGCCTCGAAAAGTCGTAACATTTGGACTTTTGGTGACATTTTAAAATTTATTATTATTATTATTTTTAATCATGAAAATTATTCTATTTATATTGAATATTAGACCGGACATTGATTATTGAACTTTTTCATTTTCACTATTTTGCGAAAAATGAATACTATTGGTACTGAAATATTTATGATCTAATATAACTATAGTGCGGGTTATGTAAAATATTATTCTTCGCTACGAATATACGAATATATATTATTGAATATATATTATCGCCACGAATATATATATGATTGAAATCTCCAACAATTGTCTCTCGATGTTGAAAATTTCCTTGATTATTACTGATTTGAGAAAATCCGTATCCAGTAACATTGCTCGGCATGAAAATTGCCTCTGACACCATTTCAGCATATTCTTATGTAAAATGACCTCCTGAGTCCGAATATGACCACCATTTTGCCAAATCACCCACCGTTTTCTAGATACAACCCCTCCATCATTTTTGTCATTGTTTGGTAATTTTATTCCCATCAGTTTGATTTGGAGAGGAACGATGATTATTTTAACTGTTAAATGTCTTCTGACCTGAGGAGCTACAAAGGTAGAAAGTTCTAAAACACGAACATTTGTAGTAAGGAGGAAATTTGAGGGGATTTGTGCCCAGAAAACAAAAGAAAATCAATAAAAACAATCAGTTTCTACTTCTTTTTTTTTTTTTTTTTTCAATATTTCTTTTATCTTTTACATATTCTCGCAAGAAAGTTTGACTGATTCACTGTACGACGTTTGCTTTCAATAATTACCGAAAAATGTTTTGGGCAGTAAAACATGAACAGTAAAATCTCCTGCTTTGAAACGTGTTAAAGGTCATTGCTCTTATCATTCTAGTCGTCAGCCGTTATGTACTTTTAGTACACGTTTTGAGAGAGTGAACTTTATAGCATAGGTGCCAAGTCTCCCGTTTTTCAAGGGAGACTTTAAACCGGAAAATTTTTATAGCTGCTTACGGTAATATTAATCGTCGAAAATACATATAACATATTCCAGTGATAATTACTGGTGTTAATTCTGATTTAAAAGTTTAAAATGTTGGCAGCTCTGTTTATAGTGTTCTCGACTGTGGTGATCTTTAACACGTATCAAATTAGGATATTTTACTGTTCATTTTTTACTACCCAAAATATTTAACGTGGGAGTTATTGAAAGCAAACGTCGTACAGTGAACCAGTCCAACTTTCTTGCGAGGGCTTTGAGACTTTACTCCACTCACCAACATTTTGAAAAAAATTTCACTGTATAATTTTTATTATTTGGGGTGTTTTAGTAAGAAAATGGTAAACTGGAAGCTGGAATATGTAAAAAAATAAGATAAATATTGCGAAAAAAAAAAAAAAAAAAAAAAAAGAAAGAAAGAAATAGAAACTGATTGTTTTTGTTGATTTTCTTTTGTTTTCTGGGCACAAATCTCCTCAAATTTCTTCCTTACTACAATTGTTAGTGTTTTAGAACTTTCTACCTCTGTAGCTAGCTCCTCAGGTCAGAAGACATTTAACGGTTAAAGTAATCATCGTTCCTCTCCAAATCAAACTGATGGGTATAAAATTGACAAACGATGATAAAAATGAGGGAGGGGGTGTATCTAGAAAACGGTGGGTGATTGGGCAAAATGTTGGTTATATAAGGATTCAGGAGGACCTTTTAAATAAGAATCTGCAAGAGAATTTTATCAGATCTCTTTTTTTTTTTTTTTTTTGCGAAGCAGTGTAATTTGTAAATAATTCTGTACAAATTATTTATTTAGATTAAAACTCCGTCACACATAGTGGCGGGCAGTTCATAAAAATAATGTAAGCATATCTTGCTTAAAGGGAAAGCAAAAAATAAATAATAAAAATAAATAATCAATTTTTTAATATATTCATATATTTCTTCTGCATAAAAAAAATAATAATTCATATAATTTGTGCCAAGTTGAAAGTTGTGTTACATCCTACAGCCTAGTCAGAACTACCACAGGCATTTTTTTTTTTTTTTTTTTTTTTTTTTTTTGCCTTGTACCACTATTTCTATAACATAAAATTTATGATAAATTTTTGCAGACAAAAGCAGATATACCTATGAAAATATGTTATAAATTTTATTTTTTGGAAATAATGGTACGAAAGGAAAAAAAAAGAAAAAAAAAAAAGAAAAAAAAAGAAAGAAAGAAAGTCTCCTATGGCACTCCTGCATATTGTGCTATCACATATGTGGTCAAAAGTAACCTCACAATTGTTTCGATCTTTTATAATAGCGTATGGCATCAACTCTGTAGCAATATCATTCTACAATTAGTTCAATCAAGTATACAATTATTCACCTTTTATATTTTTAGTTTCTTTACATGACTTTATAAGAATTAAAATTCGGATCACTTTCCTTTCCAAAGTCCTCCTTGAAAGTATTTCTCATCTGAAAATGTAGCTAAAGCATTATGACTGTATTTATTTTTAAGTACTTGAAATTTTCATTTCCATCCTAAATAATTCTTTTTATCAAAGCAAGATTACCAATTTTTCGTTTTTTCATTTACAAGGTAAACGATGGCTAATCCAGTAAAGGATGGCAAACAATTTGAAATATTCTCATATACAAACCAAACGTGTCTATTAAATTAAATAAACATTTTGTATTTATATAATAACACTCATCACATACTTTGTTTTGGAGTATAATTTTATTTCATTATTTTCATTTAATGCGAAAGCATGATATTACAACTGACATGCCATTTGTTTCAATATACATTTCAGTGCTTCTACAAATTTTTAATTACAGTATTTGTTTCAGTGAAACTAGAAATTTTAAAGTGTGATGAGGGTTGTGCTGGGGAAATTGTATTTAGAAAATTTAGAAATGACATTTAGTTCTCTCCGAATTAGGATGCTCTATTGAGAGCAGTGTTCTCACAAAAGAAAATTTGTATATTACTCTTCTTATACAGTAATTTTAGGCTTGACAAATCACTAATGTATACGTCGCTATCTATAAAAATTAATGCATAAAAAGTCTGGTAATCAAATTTCTTTTTTAATGCATTAAAAAATTACTATATAAAAATTCTGATAATCAAATTTCTCTTAGTAAGAACGCTGATTGGAACTTTTCTACAATCAATGAACTTCTCTACAATCTTTATATTCAGTATTTTGGAAAGCTTCCGAGCAATATTTATTTTTCAATGCATTCTTATAATTAAGTCCTCTAATATACGATCTTAATTTTCCACCAAGCTTAGATATTCATAAATTAAATACTCGCTGAATTGCTGTATTGGATACTTTGAATCAAATAGCGAAGTCATTGGTTAATAAATTTAGACTTAATTTCATTAGTACAATTAATTGTTCTGAATGAATATTTAGAGAATGGGTATCACTGGCCCAAAATTTCTCATTAAATTGGTTTTCTATAGGAAGGTTTCCTTAGAATGAAATCCTGTGTGAAGGTTTAATTACTTTGAAATACTCAGCATGTACTCTGTTAAATTTAATTTCAAAACAAATTAATTTATTTTCAAAATTTATTTCTGCTTCCATTTTTATTAACACCTGTGTCATTTTTAAATTATTGCACGTTTTAATAAATAGTGTCTCGAATAAGTACAAAACTTTGAATGAACGCCATAAAATGTAAAAACTTGCAACAATTGTTCCGGGTCGAAAGAAAACACGACACTTCATCAAGCGAACAAAGTAGGCGCGAAAGCTGCAATGCAAACAAAAGCGGCAACACACAAAACCGATTAAAGTGAAGAGCAAAAAATAAAGTAGAATGAAAATAAAAATACCAGTGAGACCAGAAATATAAAATGAAAGAATAAAATAAATAAATAAAAATATGAAAAAATATGAAAACTGAACGAAAATCGAAGTTATGCGAGTAATTTTCGAGCATCAGAGAAGAACGGAGTGGAGGAAATATCATTAACAAGATTTTTTGAATTTTTTAATATGTAAAAAGCTTCATGGATATTTAAATACGAGAGGAAATAGGAGATGAAATTATATTAGTTTTAGAAAAATCAAAACAATGAGTATGGGTCCAGCAGTGGGAAGCAATAGAGGATTTGGAAATCTCTTCAATACGAACATTCTGATGGTGCTCATTTATTCTGTGTTTTAAACGTCTCCTAGTTTGGTCAATATAACCCAAATTACACGAAGAACAAGAAATTAAATTAACACCTGATTGGTTTTCAATAGGAATTGGATCTTTAAGAGAAGATAATTTTATTTTATTAACGTGTTTGTAAATGACTTCAAAAACAAACGATGAAAGAACTTTAGAAATTTTAAAAGAAAGTAATGAATAAAAAAATAAAAAAGCTGGGATAAGACCGGGATCGTTCATTCTGAAGGCAAAACGTTTATGGTTCTTGACTTTATATAGAGTTTATCCATGATAAAGGGATTATAACTCCGAGAAAGAGCAAGAGATTTTAAATAATTAATTTCTTCCGAAAGACTAGACGGATTAGAACAAATGTGTAAGGCACAAAAAACATAAGTACGGAAAGCAGATATTTTCTGTTGAAGGGCGTGGTTAGAGAGAGCATATGGCGGAAGAAAGACAAAGAATAGTTTTCCAAAGACAGTGGTTGAGAACCAATCCGTGTCTTACACACAAAAACATCAAAGGGAGGTATAGACTAATTCTTTTTAGTCTCGACTCTGGAAAGTGAATTGAATGTAGGGGTGAATCGAGTTGACTAACGAAAGTAAACTGGAAAAATCGACATCAGAGAGAACAAGTACGAAAGTGTCATATCATTGTTTTGATTTTTTTTTTTAACTAACATAATTCCGTCTGCTGTGTGCTATCTCCTCTTTCCATTTGAATATCGATAAAGCTTTTTTACCTATTTAAAAATTCGAAAAATTTTGTTAATGATATTTCTTCCACTCCGTTCTTGTCTGATGCTCGGAAATTAGATATATAACTTCGGTTTCCGTTTAGTTTTGATATATATTTTTTTTAGATTTTTAGATTTTATTTTAATTTTTAATTTAATATACAGGGTGATTATACTTAAAGTTACGATTTCAAAACGCTATAATTTTAAAACTACCTCTGATATTTTACTAGAGCAATCGTGAGGCAATGAAATTTTTTTGGGGGAAGGAAAAAAATAGAATAGGGGAAGCCGGGGTAATAAGAGACAAAAGGGGTAATAAGAGACAAAAAATATTAATAAAATCTATACTATTAATCTAAATAACTTGAAATAAATGTCTCGTATTAATTTCATTAAATGGACTCCTCTTGATTTTTTAGGTGATTTTTGAACTTAAATTTTTTGTTAATTTTGTTTTTTAAATTTTCATTAAATCCTTGTCTCTAATAACCCCACGTGGGGTAATAAGAGACCAGGCTTGTAACTGTCCATATATAACAATGTAAAATCATGTGGGATCATAAAAGACATCTGGAAACAATTCTGAATCAGCCAATAGTTTTTAATTTTTATTATTTACATCCATCCAAAAAATATGTTTTCTCGAAAATTAAAGGTCATAAATGTGTTTGTGAAATTCATTTATTTTAATATTAGATCCTAAATAATATAATATTGTACTTAATGATAGTTCTACATAATCAACATAACCTAGGGATTAACCAAAAACATCAATATAATTTCTAAAATGGGCAGAAAATATTTTACCCATTTTCTAAAGTGTAGGCAAAAATGACGTATCTTTGAAGTGTATACAAGCGAACAAAATGTTATAAAAGATTTTTCTAGTAATTATAAATGAACTTATTTATTACGTAATGAAGTATTAATGACTAAATACTAACTTATACACATTCTAAACATAAATTTACATAATCATAACAACTAAATATGGTCTAGCCAAATCAGTAAAACTGTTTTTTGATTTAAAGTGAAAAAAAAAATGTTCTCTTGGTAAACTTAGACTGGGCCTAACACTTGGTAAACTCTTCGTAAATTAGTCAGGCAGAATTAACAGAAACTATAATGGGGGGTGAGGGGGCAAAGTAATTAACAGTGGGGGTAATAAGAGACATGAGTCTCTTATTACCCCCACAAAAAATAAAAATGGGGTATTAAGAAACATGCCTAGAACATGTAAATAAAGAATGCTTTCAAGGTTTTAAAAAATTGTACATCAAAGTCATAGTCTTGGTCAAAAGGTTACACATTAATAAATCCCAAACATCTTACCTACAAAAAAAAAAAATAATGGAAAATTTAGAAAAAGTCACGAACTTTCAGGGTAAGTTCAAAGTGAAGGTTTTTTTTCGTCGTATAAAAAGAATTCAAAATGTGTTATAAACTTCTCAATAAGTGTATTGTAGTAAAGAATACACATGATACTTAATATTACATATTTTTAAAGTTGTCTAAGTATATTTTTTGGTGGGTTTTTTGACTGCGTCTCTTATAATCCCTGTCTCTTATTACCCCGGCTTACCCTAGTTCTAACATGTTTCTATAGGATGTCGCTGTTAGGGTAATGTCAGGGGAAACGCCTAAATGGACTCATTAAACACAGGAATGTTGTTAGCAACACAATGGAATAGCAGGAAACAATAGACTTCAAGGGTTTACTACAATTTTTTTTTAGCAAAAAGACAAGAATACGTGTTTACAACGGAAACAGTCATATAGAAAAGAGAAAAAGAGGAGCTTCATGATATAAATACTTTACGGATAATTAACGGCACACTTTGGAACTTTTTTTTTTTTTTTTTTTTTTTTTTTTTTAAACTAAATTTTATTGCCTCACGATTGGTCTGGTAAAATATCAAATCGCTCTGTCTTAAAATTACAGCGTTTTGAAATCGTAACTTTAATGATAATCACCCTGTATTTATATATTTTCTTCTTTCATTTTATAATGAAAGAATACTGCTCACACCAGTATTTTTATTTTCATTCGACTTCATTTGCTTTTGCTCTTTATTGGTTTTATGCGTTGCCGCTTTGTTTGAATTGCAGCACTCGTGCCTACTTTGTTCGCCTAAAGAAGGTCGTGTTTTCTTTCGACCCGAAACAATTGTTTCGAGTTCTTACATTTCATGGTGTTTATTAGAAGTTTTATACTTATTACTTTTAAACCCCAGCTCTGTGATATTTAATTATAAATTTACAAATGTTGTCCCTGTTGACTAATGTACAATTTTCTTTTAAGGTAATCCTTTTTTTTTTTCTTTTAACCATGTGATTTCTTCGGTGTTCTGCTTTTCTTCACATAAGTCTACTTTATTTTCAACACAATTTTTTTCATGTTCATCGACTGCTGAAGAATTCTGTATCTCCAATGAAAAATATGTTGATGGTTCTTAAAGCAGTGAAATCATGGCACTTGAATTAAATGAATCAGTGACACAGGGCGAGTCAAAAGTGAATGTTCTATAAAAGAAATAAAAATTAGAATTAAAATTTCTTGCCAGATTTTCAAATAGCAGAATATGAAAAATCAATGACTTAGAATAATAAATTGATGTATGAAATACACTTCTTAGATATAAACAATTACACAAGTGGTGCTAAGTATTTATTAGTTAATAAATAAATTAATTAATTAAATAATTAAAAAAATTAAGTATTAGTGTAAGTATTAGTGTAATCCAGTTTAGATTACACTAAAATTTTGATGAATATTTTATGAGTGCAAAGTGTAAATATATATATATATATATATATAAGATGAAAGATACACTATAACTAAGCTTATTTTAATTCAGTACAGTAAAATCGGGATTTAAATCAGCAAAAGGAAAACTCGAATTTAAAAATGATAGAATCTTTAATTAAGGGTTTGACTCAACCCTAACACATATGTCATTTTAATGCCATCAAACCTAGACACAGTAATCTTAAGTATCATGCCAAATGTTTATGAATAAAAAAATTCGACAACGCTGTACCTACTGAAATAGGGGTACCTTGGGGGGGACTCATGTCAAAGTTGGGCCTGGGGGGGGGACTCATGTCAAAGTTGTGCCTTGGGGGGACTTCATTCAATAAATCCTCATTCCATAAACCGACAGAAATAGGCCTCTAGCACTAATTAAGAGTGACGTATAAAAATTCGACAACGCTGTACCGACTGAAACAGGGGTACCTTGGGGGGGACTCATGTCAAAGTTGGGCCTGGGGGGGACTCATGTCAAAGTTGTGCCTTGGGGGACTTCATTCAATAAATCCCCATTCAATAAACCGACTGAAATAGGCCTCTAGCACTAATTAAGAGTGACGTATAAGAATTCGACAACGCTGTACCGACTGAAATAGGGGTACTTTGGGGGGGACTCATGTCAAAGTTGGGCCTGGGGGGGACTCATGTCAAAGTTGTGCCTTGGGGGACTTCATTCAATAAATCCCCATTCAATAAACCGACTGAAATAGGCCTCTAGCACTAATTAAGAGTGACGTATAAGAATTCGACAACGCTGTACCGACTGAAATAGGGGTACCTTGGGGGGACTCATGTCAAAGTTGGGCCTGGGGGGGGGGGGACTCATGTCAAAGTTGTGCCTTGGGGGGACTTCATTCAATAAATCCCCATTCAATAAACTGACTGAAATAGGCCTCTAGCACTAATTAAGAGTGTATTATAAAAATTCGACAACTGTACCGACTGAAATAGGCCTCTAGCACTAAAAAAAAAAGAAAATAAAAACTATAACAGAATGGAAAAATTAAATATTGTTCACTAACATAATAAAAAAGAAAAAAAAAGAAAGAAAGAAAGAAAAAGTTCTAGTATTTATTTACCAGACACTAAAATAATAATAATATAAAATTATCTATTTAAAAAAAAAAAAAAAAAAAAAAAAAGCATATCTACTGACTTGGCACAGTAAAGTAGGGTTGAGAAAATTTTATGGGTCCAACTTTCTTTTTATTATACTTGAACTGAGAAGTAACCTAGTATTAAACTAAAATATATAAAGAAATGAGATTATTGTATCACTATAACTTGCCACATTATAAAAAAAAGTTTCAGTAAATCTGCAGTTTAGGATACTGCTTTGCATATTTCTAATAAATCGCCAATACGACACTATTTTGTAATAACTTCGACGTTTACAACCCGTTAGGAAAATTTATCAATTAATGCCGTTTTCAAGATGGCAGAAAATGAAATCAATCCAAAATACATACTTGCTAACTTTTGCGCATTTTAAATACCACCATTTTAAAACAGTTTTCTTTGATTTATTTAGTTGAAGAATTGTCATTATATAAATCAAAAAATTTTCCAAAGAAATATTCATATTCGAATTGAGTAATTTCGCAACAATCACTTTTTCCAGTGGTTTTATAGGAAAATTTTCCAAATTTAAAAATTTAAACTTTTTGCTAAATGCTTCTTTAAAGTATTTTAAAATTACAAGTCGAAATTTTTCAAATTCCAAACGATCGATGTAGGAAAATTGAAACATCGGCAAAAATAACACAATTTTTAAATATAAATATGTATAAACATGTTTAATGATACTTCGCCTTTTTTTTTTTTTTTTCCGAGCAGTCTGGTAGCAGAAGTTTTCAAAGGAAGGAAATATATTTAAATTTTCATAACATAATGATATTAGTGATTTGATGGCATAATTTTATTATAGACTTTTTCTGTTATAAGGAAACTAAGAGCTGCATAATAGAGTTTTATTCCAATTGAATAATCTGTACAAAATTATTTATTTCGGTGGTCACTATATTTAAATGCCTTTTCAACAGAATTGGATCAGTATTTATTTTTTACATCACATTATAAATAAAAACTAAAATAATTACATTGAAATCGCTCTAAACTTCGCTTTGGGTACTCGTTGCCTACGGTAGCTCTTTTCTGCCCGCACTGCATCGGGTTCAGTTTCCCACTGCCTGCAGAAATCTCTTTCCTAGACATTTCAATATGGGAAATTACTGACGACAGGTGGATCTGCTATTATTTACGAACTACGATTTTAAAGATAACTGTATCTCAGCATCTATTAAATATTTTATTTTTTAAACCATGCATTTTATAGCTCACGCTATTTACACTATATTACAATTTGATTCCGACCAATATAATGAAATAAAATAAAAAGTAGATTTTCTTTTAAAAGAAATTAAATACATAAAAAACAAATAAATTTCAATCAGTTTAATCCTTTCTACTATATACTATCATTTTTTCCCGACAAATACTACAAAAAAGAAAGAAAGAAAGAAACAAACAAATGTTGTTATACTACAAAAGTTATACATAAAAATAACTGTTATAAATGCGTTTTTAAATTTTTAATTTAATACACTTAATTTTTTCTACTGCATTACTATTTCATTTTCAATAAATACAATAAATTAAAAAGAGAAAAAAGATTTCGCCTTCAAATGAATGTATTAAATAAAAATTAAATTGCGTAATAACCGTTGCTAAGATATGCAGACGATTACAAAAGAAGAATAAATTCATGAAAAATGAAACATAAAAATCAATATTTAATATCGAAAAAACATGAATTTAAAAAATTCAAATTCGAAAAAATCTCGATGAGGTGCACACCTGCAGGGTCCCAGGTACCTATATGACAAATTTGGAAGCTCTGCGATCAGTAGTGTGAGCACTAGAGCGCATACACACACACACAGACACTTCTCTTTATTTATATAGATTTATTAAATACTGCTAAATTACAAAAAACATTGTTAAATTTTCATTGTGTAACAGTTTTCTGTTTACGCTTACTGAAGAATAAACTGAATAAAATTCGGGAATCGGTAAATTCTTACATACGAACAATCACATAAATTAAACAATAAAAAAATATAAATAATAATGATAACATAATTATTAATAATAGCACTTTATCAATTAAAAAAAAGAAAAAAAAAAAGTTAAAATTTTTAAGCAAATTAACATGCATACAAAAATCCGCCGATTTTTTTTTTTTTTATGTGTATATAAAGGATAATTGAATGAAATATATATATATATATAAAGAAAGAAAGAAAAGAAAATTAAAAAAAAAAAATGGTAGTACGGAAAATATACGAATTGAAATCTTTTATGAAATATCCACAGAAATTTCGACTTACTCTGAACACCATAAAAGATAAGTCAATTTTCAAACCAATGCCATCTACGACGTTGTATATATTACTTGCACAAGTGAATGGGCTCAACTTATTGCTGAATGTTCCAACGAACGAATAGTACTTCCATTAAATATCGGAACAAATTCTACCAACTTATTTCTAGTAACTAATATCCAGCGAAAGAGGAAGTTTTAAAAGTTTCCTACTGAACATATATTTAACATAGTACATCAGGTACAATTTACAACAAAATAATTCGGCACAGGGGTTAACAGTTCTATTTGGTTCTGAAATAAATATTATCAGCTCCTGTGAACTATATCTACAAATAAAGAATAGCCGAGCAAGAATAAATATGACAAACGATTTCGCAGAGCCAATAGATATTGAACACATAAATTCAATGCATTATATGGAAACAATTTATATCAATGAAATTTACCATTTAAAAAATAGCTCAGAATCATAACGAATGGGTTATGAATAAAGACAACACAGCTTCTATACTTTATTATTAACTGTCTATCCAAATTGTCTAAAATCTTGTTTCTGTTCAACTATAATAAAAAAGTGTTGCTTTCGTGTAATATTTGAGATGTTCGGCACAGGAATTAACTATTTTTTAAATATAGTTATCTGTGTGTATCAAAAGTTACGTGGAAGTTGTATCTTAGTTATGAATGTAATGGTCGAAATTTATTTAAACTTACGGTATTTTCGTTAAGATTTACTTTTTTCTTTATCGAACCGTTATAAGAATTTGCTCGAGTAAAAAATTTAACTTCTCGAACAAAAATTTTTTATTAACACCAGAGTTCGAAGTCTCCGTCCTTTTTTCAGTACGCTTTCATACAGACAAAAATCCCGCCTTTCTTATAACCATTACTTTTATGCAGAAACATTTACCATATAGTTAAAATTAAAAACTACTGAAAGTTTAAAATTTGCAATGACTTCACGTGTAAACATATTAAAAAAAGCTATAAAACCACTTTTAAAACACGTAGGGGAAAGTTGGACAAAACGGGATGCGTATCTCCGAAATGTTGGCGCGTACAGAACAGATTGACAAATTTTCGCCAAACAGTGCGATTTTCGCCAAATGTGGACGTTCAAAGAGAAAAAACTACGCAGCACTTAATTTGTGTAAATAAACATTGCCGCTTTTGTTTTTTATTGTTGAATCATGTTATATTTAAAGCTTTAAATCGCAAAATGGAAGCTGACACTATTATTTCAAAATTAAAAGGCAGTTTTCTGCATATAATAATACATTCTAATAATGACAATGTATTAACTTTAAGATCTAATTTAACATGTGAGAAGGAAGCAGAAAAATTTGTCAAAGTGTTTGGTCGAATAACCAATACTCATTGGATTGTATACAGAGTTCTCCACCGTCCAAATCGGTAAGTTAAAAATGTTATATTATTTTTTAACTAGGGTAGGTGCTCCAGTGATTGGCATGCTCCAGTAGCAGTAATTGACATCTATCCGGAAATAATTAAAAAATTATAAAATCATATAGTATTTTACATATAAGAATTTTAACATTTTATGTCTAACACTGGAGCATAGGTAAAATAAAACTGGTAAAATAAAAAACTGGCAGTGTCAATTACTGGAACACTGAGTGAGTGTCAAATAAAATTTATAAAAAAGTATAATTGTTATCAAATGTATATATTTTAACATATATGTGGTTCTGAATGTCTTTCATATGTACTAACTTAAGATTTCTAAACATATTTTCTGATGACTAGAACATTAAAAACATCAGAGATTGCTCTAAAAGTGTCAATCACTGGTGCACTTACCCTATTTCTGTTTAACTATTTTTTTGTATTATTATTATTATTTTAAATGTATGACTTAACTTTATAAAATATTTATCTTATGATGCAGAGCTTGAATTTTCACTATATATTTAACTATTATGTATTTTTCTAAGAATATCTTAATCATAATAAATATCGATATTTTGTTTTAAATTCCACAGTTAGAGTTCATAAAACCTTCTACATATAATTTTCTTCTTAGACATCTCAATCTTTACACCTACCAACGTACATAGTTAAAAAGTGAAACGTTCAAGATTTTGTTAGTGCTATTCTATTTGTTCCTTCTCAGTAGTCATAAAAAATCTAATCGTAATGTGTTATAAAAACAAGGTAATAAGGACATGCATAATCTATCTACAACCTTTTCCTAAAAGAAACATGTCGGTATAGATGGATTCTGCTCAATTTCTCATCATATATTTATTCTGATGAAATGCTATTAAGAGCGAACAAAATAACATTCTGTTAAGCTTCATGTTAAAAAGTAATGAATATGATAGGAAACTAGCATAATCGCAGACTGAAATGCCCCTCTATCTAGGCTAATCTCAATCCGATCCAATACATTTAACTTATTATAATTTGCTGATTAATTTTATTAGGCGTGCTTTCGTTCTTTAATTTCAAATGCGATATGATAACACTATTTCCAATGCACTAAGACAAAACCATAAGTTTACGTAAAATGTTTTCCTATTTTGTCATATTAAAGAATTTTTAAATTTTAAATTACTTGCGAAATTTCAAATTTAAATGTTTATACTTTATGAGGTGTAACATAAATGATATTTTTAAAGTGATGTGATATCCTAAAGATAAAATATTTCTCTTTATGGATTTTTGAAGGAAATTCTGCCCTATTTTGCCATATTAAAAAAAAAAAAAAAAAAAAAAAAAAAAAAAAACGATTTTTTTTTTCTAAGTTTTTTTTCGTTAAAAGTAAAAAAAAATTATAACTTTGTTTTAAATTATCACTGATTTATAGTTCAACCATTCGTTTTAAAGGTATTGGCGAACTCTTTTGAATGATACCCATCATGAAAATTTACTCCCCTCGAGGGGAGACTTCTCCCCAGTGGGGGAGGCGAGGCTCCTACATACACAAACATTTTTTTCCCAGTTAACTATCTCTATTACAAAAAATATATATTCGTTTCATTTGGTTTAGTGCAGTCTATAGACGTTAAACTCTACTTACCTGCAATTTCCCCCATAGACGTAATGTATTAGAATTCTCTTGATTGTCCCTGTACGCGAACCATTTGCTTGATCTTAACGAATATCTTACTGTAGCATCCCTATATGATACACATTTAGAATACCAAGTTTGAACTTTCTGCCACAATTTGTTTTTGAGATATGCTGATAACAGGCAAACACACTCACAGACACACACAGACCATTTGCTAAAAACATGATTTTCGTATTCAGGGGACCTCAAAACGTGTAAATATAACAAAATCTCGCATTCGGAAATTTGACCCAAAAACAATACTTTCTCTACCTAATGGGTAAGAGAAAGTAAAAATAGTAAAAGTAATTTTTTTTTTTACTTTTTTTTTGGATTAAGGAAAAAGTAAAAATTAAATAATTGGACAAAAAATAGTTTTTTTTTTTTTTTTCTTCTAAAATTTGACCTAAGAACAATATTTTCTCTACTCTTTTTATGGATCAGAAAAAGTAAAAATTAAATAAATAATTAGAAAAATAAAAAAAAAGGTGAAGGTTTCCTACTAAATTTAGACATTAAGTATATTATTTAAAAATAACGACGCTAAAACTCATTAACACACAGTTTCAGCAAGTTTATTCTTCTGAGAGGGAGAAAAAAAAAAAAAAAAAATATTGAAGTTTTCACGAATGCGGAATGAAGTAGAATCAAGGGTTGCTTTGCGGTAGAGAGATTTTGGCGTTAGCTACGAAACTGCGCCAATCTGTTCTGTACGCGCCAACATTTCGGAGATACGCAAACGGGATACCATTCTTGTTTTTCTTTACTACGGAAAATATATTGAAGAAAACCATACATTTTATTTTTTTATAACTACAACATTTATCGAAGCACACAAAACACATATTTTTAACTAATTTTAATGACTGTGAAATAGTAAAAAAAATTATTTATCAAACTCTTACACATCCCGTTTTAGCATACCTGAGTTGGACAAAACGGGATAGGGATTACAATGTTTAATTTTTTGTGTAAAACTAACTGAAAAGCATAATTAACTGGCAAAAACCTGTAAAGCAAAATTTCTGCTTGAAAGAACAATGCCTTCAGTAACCAAAGACTTGAAATACGAGTTTTTTTATGTTATTATTTACAAAATGGAAAATACCTTTTATTTTGGCTTATAGCAGAACAAAAGTCGCATATAAAGGTGTCGTCCTCTTCGTCGGCATTAGAACACGCTTTGTGAGCTCATTCTTGGTATCCAGAACATTGGATCCAACCTTCACCAGCCTTAGAGTCGACGTACAGTGCATTACAAAATATGCAGGTTTCTCCTCCCTCTGTTTCATTTTCAGACGATGACGACATGAATTCTTGGCTGCTTGGTGAAGTTTTATTAAACTTTTCTATGTTTTGACTTTTAACATCAGGATTAGGCTTTCCTTTGGAATCTTTTGTAGGCCTACTTTTAGGTTTGATTGGACCTGGTAGCTCTTTTTCATCCTCTTTTCCCTTTCCTTTACATACAAACTTCTCTTTTGGAATTTTTAAGAGGGATTTCTTAGCAGCCTTTTTTTCAATTTTCATGGTTCTTTCTTGTAGTTAATCGTCCTTTCTTTTTCTTCCATTTCTATCTCACTCCTATATGGAGATAATGCCATTACTACAGTTTTCTTCTTTCCCTTATCAGCCCTTTTTTCTGGGCGAGGACTTTTTACTTGAGGTACAGGCAGAACAAACTTTGGAGAGATGGAAAATGGTAGCTTAGATCAATAGCAAGAGAGTTCTATTCCTTTCTTCACTGAGGATGTTGCAGGTTGGTCTGGACATAGGCTGTCTCCTGACAAGTTTGTTGGTTGGTCTACATCTACGATATCCCTTGAAGAAGTTGAAGGTTGCTCTTGGTCTTTGCTCATATCAGTCTGGTGCCCAACGCCTGGAGGTTCTTGCTGCAGGTCTGACGTAGGGTGGTCTGTGGTGACAGAGGGTGCAAACAAATGATCCGGGAAGACGTCAGGATTGTAAGGACTTATGCCAGTTTTTCTAAACCCTTTAACGGCACTTCTGCAACAGCTGCCCGTGAATAGGCTGCGTTGAACAGTTTTGCAACTTCGTAAATTGTGGCGCACCTACCTGGATGGTTAAACAGCCACTTTTGAACTTCTTGTTCATAATACGTGCTCAGTGGAGCCCAGGGGCTGAAGGCGATGAGTTGTATGTAGGGGGAAGGTTAGAATGGTTACATTATTTTCTCTTGCCAAATTTACAAGTTCCAAACATTTGATGTGACTGTTGTGTCCATCAAGTAGCAACAGCACTAGCTTCTCATGGGCAGGGTTGGAAAATTCTACGATTTTTTTAAACCAAACAATGAAGGTCTCCTTCGTGATCCAGCCGGTCTTGTGATATACTGAAAATGATACTGGAAAAGCATCATCCATGAGTCGTGGGTTTTCCTTCACTCGAGGAAATACAAACATAGGAGTGACGAATATACGGCATAAAAAAAAAATGTATCCCGTTTTATCCAACTCATAAGCGTCCCGTTTTGTCCAACTCCGACACTTTTCAAAACAAACATGGCTGATGCCTAAACGTGAAAGGAAAATTAGATAGATTACACATGAGAATGTTTGTTAATAAATGCTTAATCAAATGTAATACTCACTGGAATTGTATTCCTATATATGTAGGCAGTATAATCTAGAAAACAACGCATGTAAATGTAGAAAGTTCCAAGAAATCAGAGTAAAAAAGTTCTAAGAGCTACAACTTTCCATCAACTAGTTCTCGAGGCGGGACGAACTGAGAATGGTGTAATGACGGCCGAGAACAAGTTTCTGTCGTCGTCCGCTCGATAGCAGTACTAGACAGGTCCCTAGGCGACGTATCCCGTTTTGTCAGACTATCCCGTTTTATCCAACTTTCCCCTATATAAAATTTCTTGATTAAAACTGAAACACAAAGCTTTTCGCTATTATTAACATAGCATCTTCAGGTGTTGTTAATTAACATACAGAGTAGACATGATTGAGATCACTTGGCGTCACACTAGTGTTGACTAAAATGACTTATGATGTTTACAAGACTTATTTTTTAACTGTATCTGTATTGAACTTCTTCAGTATATAATGCTGTCTACCCTGATGTTAATTAACAACACCTGAAGATGCTATGTTAATAATAGCGAAAAGCTTTGTGTTTCAGTTTTAATAAAGAAATTTTATATACGTGTTTTAAAAGTGGTTTTTATAGCTTTTTTTAATATTTACCATAAACTTATCACAATGTGTCGTAATTAAATGGGAGAGATATTGTCCTATAAAAATAGTAATAGCAAAAAAGGCGAAAACTTCACATTCTTCAAAGTTTCCAGAATAAAGGGCTCTACTAACATGCTTACTTAATATGGCTCTTAACATGTCACTTTGAGCTCTACTAATATGCCGCTTGAAGAAAGACTGAGCACCAATAACGCATTAAAGAAAAAAAAAAATCCAAACTTACGTATTATTATTTACGTCAATAATTTTATTTATTTATTTATTTATTATTTATTATTTATTTATTTATTTATTTTATTTTTTTACCGAATCGTTTGGACTTTGAGGGGGGAGGGGGGGGATCAACTTGTTCGGGCTTTGAAAATACTTCTAAAGAGTATATTTTCTCGAAAAAATTTCAAACTTATATAATGTTGTTTCTAATGAAATCTCTACTTTCCTTTATCGAATCATTTTCGACTTTTAAAAATTTCTACTTCTTTGGACCTTGAATTCAACTCAAAAATTTGCTCTTAAAGGACTATTTTTCGAACTTGGAAAATTTTACTAACAAGTAGCAGAAAAAAAAAGACTAAGTCTCATTAATTCGTCAAAAAAGAATTTCAACCTTGTAAAATGTTGTTTCCGTCGTTATTTCTATTTTCTTTTGTCCGACCGTTGGGAACGCAGTTCAGAAAAATACGGAGATTGTACGATCACATCACATAAAAATGAAGTTTTTATTACAAAACTATACATTGTTGTTTCCGATGAAATTTGAATTTCTCTTTACGAAACCGCTTTTAATTAAAAAAAATTCAAATACATTGGACTTTGAATAAAATTCAAGTGATAGCTCGGGAAAAAGATACGAACATGGAAATATATAAAAGAAAACAAAGCACGGGAAAGGACACTCAGCCTTATTAATTCATGAAAATGGAATAAATAAATAAATAAATAAATAAACGATCGTGTTTCGTTCGAAACTTCTTATTTCCTTTGTCAAACAATTTGAAATTTCAAAAAATTAATAAAATTTCTAGGAAAAGATTAAGTTATTCGAACTTAAAAATTTTTACTACACAAGAAATTAGAAAAAAAAAAAGTAAATAAATAAATATATAAGTAAATGTAAAATAAAATAAATTTTAAATTTCCTGTACTGGACCATTCATACTTTGAAACAAATTTCGATTCGTATGATTTTATTTATTTATTTATTTTTTATTATTATTATTTAATAGGAATAAGCATTCTTTTCCTCAGCGGATTCATAGTAAAGTTTTTAAAATTTTCAAATCTGATTTTTTCTGATAGACATTAGAAAAAAAAAAGGGGGGGGGGAGTTTCTAAGTTTAAGCGTGTCGGACTTTATTCAAGTTCTTAACGGTTCCAAAAAGGAAGATAGAAAAAATCAATGGAAAAATATTTATATAAGTTCTAAAAAAAAAATCTGGAGTGACTCCACTCGACTTTCCGAACATTGAGTAACTAACAGTTTTGTAGATAAAATAAAGAAAGAAGAATTGCTAAACAAACAAAAGAGAGAAAACCATAATAGAGTGTTTTTTTCTCCATATATCACACGAGGTTTTATTTAACGCTACTGAACTTTGAGCCCTTAGATCATAATGATAAAGAATTTTTCGTTTTGTCCCTGTAAAAATCTATAGATGCTAGATTCACCAAAATGCTTATAGTCAGTGCAACAGTGATTTATAATATTCATACAAATTTTCAGCTCAATTGAATAAGGCGTTTAGATGCTATCGCACTTTTAAAAATTTGGTCTCATAGGCCATAATGATAAAGAATTTTTCTTTGTGTCCCTGTAAAAAAACTGTAGTGCTAGATTCACCAAAATCTATACAGTTGGTGCAAATGCGACCTATAACATGTGTACAATTTTTTTGCTCAGATTAATAAGGCGTTTAGACGCTATCACACTTTTAAAAATTTGGCCCCATTGGCCTTAATGATAAAGAATTTTTCTTTGTGTCCCTGTAAAAAAACTACAAGTGCTAGATTCTCCAAAATCTATACAGATTGAGTATCTGTGACCTATAATATGGGTATAAAATTTTTGCTCAATTGAATAAGGCGTTTAGATGCTATCGCACTTTTAAGATTTTGGTCCCATAGGCCATAATGATAAAGAATTTTTCTTTGTGTCCCTGTAAAAAAACTATAAGTGCTAGATTCACCAAAATCTATAGGGTTCGTACTATGGTGACTTACAATATACGTACCAACTTTCAGGTTAATCGAACAAAGCCTTTAGACGCTAGCGTGTTCACAGACATACACACATACACACATACACACATACACACACACACACACACATACATACATCATCGTAAAAATAGTGAAAACGGACTCAGGGGACCTCAAAACGTATAGAAACATCAAAATCTCGAATTCGGATTTTTGACATGATTACAATACTTTCCTCACTATAGTGTTCGGAAAGTAAAAATTATTGGTTTAGAGGAATATTGTCTTTTTTACCGAGAGGTCTGGTAATAAAAATTTTACAAAATCGAACACTTTTCCAAAAAAACAAATTAATTTTAATTTTAATTAATGTTCTTTATATTTCCGCACTAATGCATAATTTTTTTATAAATTTTTTTTCTATTATAAGCAAAATAGAAACTACTCAACAAAGTTTTATCCTTATTAAGTAATCTGTAAGAACATCATTTACTAAATATTGAATAGTAGTAGATTAAATAAGATGCTCTTTAATTTTCATTAGGCAACAGATTTCTACACTCATGTTTGTGAAAATTGCAACACCATGAAAAAATTGTCAGAGATTAAGGAAGTTTACTCCACATATTACTGATAGCGGTACAAATGAACAATCAAATATACAAGACAAAAAAAAAAAAAAAAAAAGTGGACGTCTGAAATCAATACTTAGTGTGTCCACCACACTGAGCGATGAGAGCCTATACACGTCGTGGCATTGAATCATACAGATTCTGAATTTAATCCTGGGGAATGGTATTCTAGATAGAGGATTACCGCCAAAGTTCAAACTTATTATGCGCCCCACCAGTTGTACGAGCGAGTCGCAGACCAATGAAATCCCAGACATGCTCGATGGGCATATCCGAGGAATAAGTAGGCCATGGAAGAAACGAAACCTGTTCTGCACTGAAGAAGGCTTGAGCAGTCTGAGAAACAAGTGCACGGGCTGAAATACAGCACCCGGAATGCGTCGAAGAATGGGAAGGACCTCTGGCTCCAAAATTTCCCTTATGTAACCATCACTGTTGAGGTTGCCCGCAATGTGCACAATATGGGATCGGCAATTATACACAATAGCTCTCCACACCATGATGCTAGGCATTTGTGCAGTATGACGCTGGATAACACACTGTGGGAGCAGACGTTCCCCCTGTAAAGGACCCTTCAGACACTGGCAACTTAGAAAGCTACAAGTCGGCTCTATTGATATTTCTTTGATGTGGTTTGGGAGATCGACGCTCGCTGCAATCGAAGCTCACAAACCTCCTAGTGCGATAATTGCATGAGAAGGGGGTTTCTTTTGTAAAAGAGCAACAAAAAGTAATGTCCTTCATCGTAAATGTGTGCAAAATTTCAAGTGTCACTTTCGGACAATAGATAATTTATGAGTTTCGAAACTCTGTATGCTGCCAGTGTCTGAAGGGTCCTTAACGTCTGACGCGTACTCTTCCATCATTGTACTCCAGATTGAAGCGAAATTCATCAGAGAAAACAATTTGCTGCCAAAGGGCACGCCACGTGCTGTGTTGCTGAGCCCATTGAAGTCGCAGGCGTTCGTGATTCAGTGAGAGCGGAATCCTGAGTAGAGGAACCCTTGCATGCAGTTCATGTTGCAACAAACAGCGACGAACCGTGGAGCTAGACAACAAAACTCCTGTAGCAGTGCTCCAACGTTGTGCTAACACACAAGGGAACGCTGTACGGTCCGTCACAGCCATGCGGATGAGGTGTCTGTCGTCTCGTGCCGTTGTTTTACTGCGTGCCTCACTGCCAGGTTTTCGTCTTGTTTGGTTCTCCTCTGTCCATTTCTTCCAAACACGCTTCACTGTTGTGGCATTACACTGCGTGCAGGCTGCGATTTCTCGATACGAAAATCCACCCTCTCGCACACCAAAAATGCGACCTCGTACGAACTCCGTTAGTTGTTGGTATGGCACCCTCTGCTTTTGACGAGACATATATACCACCAATGAAACGTTTACAGCAGACAGAGGACGATAAACAGATTTCAACGCGCCTTTACAGTCCTTTATATACCTAGAGCAAGCGACTGATAAGGAGTCGGTTCTCGTTCCACGCATGCGCAATCACTATGTAATGCTAATCATTTGCATGCCACCTCACTTTACATTTCCTGTAAGTTTGGTTCAGTTTGATTCAGCAATTCAAAGTTCAGCAGTTTTCACAAACGTGAGTTCATTTATCTTCACTAAAAAAAGGTAGAATAAAATTCTACGATCTGTAAGGATCGATAAAGATCGTGATATCAATAATTAATGTGATATCAATAAAGTGTGATCAACAATAGAAAAGATAATCACTAAAGTTTATAGATAAACAATAATGATAAAAAATTATTTTAAGTATATATTTTTTTATTATCAGTAAAAACAATTTTTGTTTTTACTGATAATAAAAAAATATACACTTAAAATTATTTTTGTGTGTGTTGTGTATTATTTTTATTTAAAAAAAAATAATTTTTAACGTAAAATTATTTTTTGTAAGTATATATAAAGGATAATCGAGTAAAAAATGTAAAATCAAAACGGCAGTATGGAAAATATACAAAGCGAAATATTTTACGAAATATCTATAGCAATTTCAACTCCCTACGGACACCGCAGAAGATTGATCAATATCCAAAGAAATACCATCAACGACGTTTATTCAGATGTTGTATATACCACTTGTATGAGAGAATGGACTCAACTTAGGGTGGAATGTTCCAACGAACGAATAATATTTCTATTAAATATCGGAATAAATTCTTCCTGGGCATTTCTAGTAGCTAATTTCTCGCGAAAGAGGCAATATCATGTGTTACGTGCTGAACATATGTTCAACATAGAAGAACAGGTAAATTTTACAACAGAGTATTATGGCACAGAAATAACAGTTTTATTTGATTTTGAAATAAATATCATCAGCTCTTCTGAAGTTTATCTACAAGTAAAGAATAGCCAAATAAGAATAAATATGAAGAATAACATCCCAGAACCAATGCACATTGAGCATTCAAATGAAGTCTACTCCATGGAAGGTATTGATATCAATGAAAGTTATCCTTTAAAAAATAGCTCAGAACAAGAGCCAATGGATTATGAGTAAAGTCAACGCAGCGTATATAGCCACCACCTACTCTATTACTGACTGCGTATCCGAATCGTCTAAAATCTAAAAAATAATTCTGTTATACTCTGCTTTTATCTACAGGTTTCTATAATGTATTACAGCAGAAATACTATAATATATGTATATTATTTTTTCTAAATAAAAATGACTAACGATTTTATATATGCAATAATTATTTTATTATGTAAAATTATGCCATGTTTTCCCATATTAAGAAAATCACAAATTTTGAAAAGCGTACGAAGTTTTCAAATTAGAATTTTTTAATTATATAGAGCCCTTCTCAGTATCATAAGTAATTTTTTAAAACATGTCCGATCACTTTGTGTTCATTCATTTTTTAGATTTATCGACACAGACTAAAAATTAATTATCTAAGGAATTAATAAACTGACTAACTTATAGACAGATATTACAACAATTTTGTGATTTTTTTTGTTTCCTCACACCTGAAAACATGTAAAATTCGCGATCGAAAATTTTTGCGGATACCTAAGTTCCTTATACCTATAGTATAATGGGGAATCAAAATAATTTAAAGAATATCATAAATTTTTAACATTCAATTTTTTGCAGAATTGAAAATAATACGCACACTGACACTCGTCACGGGGTTAGTTTAAAAAATGTTCAAATGATTATATGTATGTTATATTATTAAAATATGAACTCGATTATATAATTTCTTAAAGCAATTTTTTTTTTTCATTACTTGTCTGTATGTACCAAAAGTTGTGCGGAAATTGTATCTTTGTTATGAATGAATGGTCGAAATTTATTCTTTCAGTTTATTTCAATATTGCTAGCTATTATATTCTTACTTTTTTTTTTTTTTTTTTTTTTTTTATAATGGGAAAGTGTTGGTTTCTTGAAATTTTTCCAACGAATTTATTCGGTTTCAGACGTCCTGAATGTAGTTACCAATTTAGCCCCTTTTAGCTACTGGAAAATTTATATATATATATTCGTATATTTATTTTCCTTTATATTGCGAAAAAAAAAAAAAAAAAAAAAAAAAAAGAAACAGAAACAGAAACTGATTGTTTTTATTGATTTTCTTCTGTTTTTTGGGCATAAATCCCCTGAAATTTCCGCCTTACTACAAATGTTCGTGTTTTAGAACTATCTACCTCTTTAGCTCCTCAAGTCAGAAGTGTAAAAAAATAACAATTACCAGTTGCAAGAAACTCTCTGTGATTGGAGGAAATAATTATTTTCTCCAAACACAGCGAGTTTCTTGCAGCTGGTAATAGTTATTTTTTTTTACAGTGTTTTCAGAAGAGATTTAACGGTTAAAATAATCATCGTTCCTCTCCAAATCAAACTGATGGGTTATACAATTGCTAAACAATGATAAAAATGAGGGAGAGGGTGTATCTAGAAAACGGTGGGTGATTGGGCAAACTGGTGGTCATATTCGGATTCAGGAGGTCATTTTACATAAGAATCTGCAAGAATGGTATCAGATCTCGATTTTTTTTTTTTTTTTTTTTTTTCAGAGCAGTTTAATTTGTAAATAATTCTGTACAAATTATTTGTTCATGGAAATAATGTAAACATTGCTTGCTTAAAGTGAAAGCAAAAAATAAATAATAAAAATAAATAATCAATTTTTTAATATATTGATATATTTCTTTTGCATAAAAAAAAATAATAATAATTCATATAATTTGTGCCAAGTTGAAAGTTGTGTTATATCCTACAGCCTAGTCAAAACTACCACAGGCAACTTTTTTTTTTTTTTTTTTTTTGTACCACTATTTCCATAACATAAAATTTATAATAAATTTTTGCAGACAAAAGCACCTATGAAAATATGTTATAAATTTTATTTTTTGGAAATAATGGTACGAAAAGAAAAAAAAAAAAAAAAAAAAGAAAGTCTCCTATGGCAGCTCTGCACATTGTGCTATCACATATGTGGTCAGAAACAACCTCACAATTGCCTAGATCTTTTATAATAGCATTATGGTATCGACTCTGTAGCAGTATCATTCTACAATTAGTTCATTCAAGTATACAAGTATTCTCCTTTTATACTTTTAGTTTCTTTACATGACTTTATAAGAATGAAAATTCGGATCACTTTCCTTTCCAACGTCCTCCCTGAAAGTATCTCTCATATGAGATTGTAACTAAAGCATTATGACTGTATTCATTTTTAAGTACTTGAAAATTGCATTTCTATCCTAACTGATTCTTTTTATCAAAGCAATTTTACCAGTTTTTCCTTTTTTCATTTACAAGGTAAACGATGGCTAATCCAGGAAAGGACTTAATAGTAAAGGGTGGCAAAAAATTTGAAATATCCTCATATACAAACCAAACGTGTCTATTAAATTAAGTAAACATTTTGTATTTCTATAATAACACTCATCACATACTTTGTTTTGAAGTGTAATTTTATTTGATTTTTTTCATTCAATGTGGAAGCATGATATTGAACTTGGCATGTCATTTGTTTCAACATACATTTCGATGCTTCTACATATTTTTAATTACAGTATTTGTTTCAGTGAAACTAGAAATTTTAAAGTGTGATGATGGTTGTACTGGGGAAATTGCATTTAGAAAATTTAGAAATGGCATTTAGCTCTCTCCGAATTAGAATGCTGTATTGAAACCAGTGTTCTCCCAAAAGAAAATTTGTATACTACTCTTCTTATACAGTAATTTTAGACTTGACCACGGACTTAGATTAGTGTACGGCCATGGACTTGACAAATCGCTGATGTATACGTCGCTATCTATAAAAATTAATACATAAAAGTCTGGTAATCAAATTCTTTTTTAATGCATTAAAAAATTACTATATAAAGATTCTGATAATCAAATTTCGCTTAGTAAAAACGCTGATTGGAACTTCTCTACAATCAGGGAACTTCTCCACAATCTTTATATTCAGTATTTTGGAAAGCTTCCGAGCAATGTTTTTTTAATGCATTCTTATAATTAAGTCATCTAGTATACGATCTTAATTTTCCACCAAGCTTAGATATTCATAAATTAAATACTCGCTGAATTGCTGTATTGGATATTTTGAATCAAATAGCTGGGGAAATTGCATTTAGAAAATTTAGTGGTTAATAAATTGTCGGTTAATTAAATTATTAAAATTATTACTAAAATTATTGGTTAATAAATTTAGACTTAATTTCATTAGTACAATTAATTGTTCTGAATGAATATTTAGAGAAAGGGGATCACTGGCCCAAAATTTCTCATTAAATTGGTTATCTATAGGAAGGTTTCTTTAGAATGAAATCCTGTGTGAAGTTTTAATTACTTTGAAATACTCAGCATGTACTCTGTTAAATTTAATTTCAAAACAAATTCATTTATTTTTCCACTTCGTGGAAAATTTATTTCTGCTTCCATTTTTATTAACACCTGTGTCATTTTTAAATTATTACACGTTTTAATAAATAGTGTCTCGAATAAGTACAAAACTTTGAATGAACGCCATAAAATGTAAAAACTTGCAACAATTGTTCCGGGTCGAAAGAAAACATGACCCTTCATCAAGCGAACAAAGTAGGCGCGAAAGCTGCAATGCAAACAAAAGCGGCAACACACAGAACCGATTAAAGTGAAGAGCAAAAATTAAAGTAGAATGAAAATGAAAATACCAGTGAGACCAGAAATATAAAATGAAAGAATAAAATAAATAAATAAAAATATGAAAACTGAACGAAAATCGAAGTTATGCGAGTAATTTTCGAGCATCAGAGAAGAACGGAGTGGAGGAAATATCATTAACAAGATTTTTTGAATTTTTTAATATGTAAAAAGCTTCATGGATATTTAAATACGAGAGGAAATAGGAGAGGAAATTATATTAGTTTTAGAAAAATCAAAACAATGAGTATGGGTCCAGCAATGGGAAGCAATAGAGGATTTGGAAATCTCTTCAATACGAACATTCCGATGGTGCTCATTTATTCTGTGTTTTAAACGTCTCCTAGTTTAGTCAATATAACCCAAATTACACGAAGAACAAGAAATTAAATTAACACCTGATCGGTTTTCAATAGGAATTGGATCTCTAAGAGAAGATAATTTTATTTTATTAACGTGTTTGTAAATGACTTCAAAAACAAACGATGAAAGAACTTTAGAAATTTTAAAAGAAAGTAATGAATAAAAAAATAAAAAAGCTGGGATAAGACCGGGATCGTTCATTCTGAAAACAGAACGTTTATGGTTCTTGAATTTATATAGAGTTTATCGATGATAAAGGGATTATAACTCCGAGAAAGAGCAAGAGATTTTAAATAATTAATTTCTTTCGAAAGACTAGACGGATTAGAACAAATGTGTAAGGCACAAAAAACATAAGTACGTAAAGCAGACATTTTCTGTTGAGGGGCGTGGTTAGAGAGAGCATATGGCGGAAGAAAGACAAAGAATAGTTTTCCAAAGACAGTGGTTGAGAACCAATCCGTGTCTTACACACAAAAACATCAAGGGGAGGTATAGACTTATTCTTTTTAGTCTCGACTCTGGAAAGTGAATTGAATGTAGGGGTGAATCGAGTTGACTAACGAAAGTAAACTGGAAAAATCGACATCAGAGAGAACAAGTACGAAAGTGTCATATCATTGTTTTGATTTTTTTTTAACTAACATAATTCCTTCTGCTGTGTGCTATCTCCTCTTTCCATTTGAATATCGATAAAGCTTTTTTACCTATTTAAAAATTCGAAAAATTTTGTTAATGATATTTCTTCCACTCCGTTCTTGTCTGATGCTCGGAAATTAGATATATAACTTCGGTTTCCGTTTAGTTTTGATATATATTTTTTTTAGATTTTTAGATTTTATTTTAATTTTTAATTTAATATACAGGGTGATTATACTTAAAGTTACGATTTCAAAACGCTATAATTTTAAAACTACCTCTGATATTTTACTAGAGCAATCGTGAGGCAATGAAATTTTTTTGGGGGAAGGAAAAAAATAGAATAGTTCTAACATGTTTCTATAAGATGTCGCTGTCAGGGTAATGTCAAGGGAAACGCCTAAATGGACTCATTAAACACAGGAATGTTGTTAGCAACACAATGGAATAGCAGGAAACAATAGACTTCAAGGGTTTACTACAATTTTTTTTTTTTTTAGCAGAAAGACAAGAATACGTGTTTACAACGGAAGCAGTCATATAGAAAAGAGAAAAAGAGGAGCTTCATGATATAAATACTTTACGGATAATTAACGGCACATTTTGGAACCTTTTTTTTTTTTTTTTTTTTTTTTTTTTTTTCCCAAACAAAATTTTATTGCCTCACGATTGCTCTGGTAAAATATCAAATCGCTCTGTCTTAAAATTACAGCGTTTTGAAATCGTAACTTTAATGATAATCACCCTGTATTTATATATTTTCTTCTTTCATTTTATAATGAAAGAATACTGCTCACACCAGTATTTTTATTTTCATTTGACTTCATGTGCTTTTTCTCTTTATTGGTTTTATGCGTTGCCGCTTTGTTTGAATTGCAGCACTCGTGCCTACTTTGTTCGCCTAAAGAAGGTCGTGTTTTCTTTCGGCTCGAAACAATTGTTTCGAGTTCTTACATTTCATGGTGTTTATTAGAAGTTTTATACTTATTACTTTTAAACCCCAGCTCTGTGATATTTTATTATAAATTTACAAATGTTGTCCCTGTTGACTAATGTACAATTTTCTTTTAAGGTAATCCTTTTTTTTTTTTTTTTTCTTTTAACCATGTGATTTCTTCGGTGTTCTGCTTTTCTTCACATAAGTCTACTTTATTTTCAACACAATTTTTTTCATGTTCATCGACTGCTGAAGAATTCTGAATCTCCGATGAAAAATATGTTGATGGCTCTTAAAGCAGTGAAATCATGGCACTTGAATTAAATGAATCAGTGACACAGGGCGAGTCAAAAGTGGATGTTCTATAAAAGAAATAAAAATTAGAATAAAAATTTCTTGCCAGACTTTCAAATAGCAGAGTATGAAAAATCAATGACTTAGAATAATACATTGATGTATGAAATACACTTCTTAGATATAAACAATTACACAAGTGGTGCTAAGTATTCATTAGTTAATTAATTAATTAATTAATTAATTTAAAAAAAGATAAAAATCCAACTTAGATTACCCTCAAAGTTTGATGAATATTTTATGAGTACAAAGTGTAAAAAATAAATAAATATATATATATAAGATTGAAAGATACACTATAACTAGGCTTATTTTAATTCAGTACAGTAAAATCGGAATTTAAATCAGCAAAAGGAAAACTCGAATTTAAAAATGATAGAATCTTTAATCAGGGGTTCAACCCAACCCTAATACATATGTTATTTTAATACCATCTAATCTAGATACAGTAATCTGAAGTATCATGTCAAATGTTTATGAACTTTTAAGTACTAGTATTTAAATACCACCATTTTAAAACAGTTTTCTTTGATTTATTTAGTTGAAAAATTGTCGTCATTATATAAATCAAAGAAATTTCTGAAGAAATATTGATGTTCAAAATGAGTAAAAGTTCACAACAATCACTTTTTCCAAGCGGCTTTATAGTAAAATTTTCCAAATTTAAAAATTTAAACTTTTTGCTAAATGCTTCTTTAAAATATTTTAAAATTACAAGTCGAAATTTTTCAAATACCAAACGATCGATGTAGGAAAATTGAAATATCGGCAAATATAACACAATTTTAAATATAAATATGTATAAACATGTTTAATGATACTTCGTTTTTTTTTTTTTTTTTTTTTTTTTCGAGTAGTCTGGTAGCAAAAGTTTTCAAAGGAAGGAAATATATTTAAATTTTCATAACATAATGATATTAGTGATTTGATGGCATAATTTTATTATAGACTTTTTCTGTTATAAGGAAACTAGGAGCTCCATAATAGAGTTTTATTCCAATTGAATAATCTGTACAAAATTGTTTATTATTTATTAAATACTGCTAAATTACAAAAAACATTGTTAAATTTTCATTGTGTAACAGTTTTCTGTTTACGCTTACTGAAAAATAACTGAATAAAATTCTGGGATCAGGAATCGGTAAATTCTTACACACGAACAACCCTCAATGACATAAATAAAAAAATCAAAAAAGATAAATAATAATGATAACATAAATATTAATAATAACACTTTATCAATTTAAAAAAAAAAAATGTTGAAATTGTTAAGTAAATTAATATGCATAGAAAAATCCGCCGATTTTTTTTTTTTTTTTTTTTTTTTTCTATGTGTATATAAAGGATAATTGAATGATATATATATATATATATATATATATATATATATAAGAAAAAAAGAAAGAAAAGAAAAAAAAAATGGCAGTAACGAAAATATATGAATTGAAATCTTTTATGAAATATCCATAGAAATTTAGACTCTCTCTGAACACCATTAGAAGTTTAGTCAATTTTCAAACCAATGCCATCTACGACGATGTATATTTTTTATTACTTGCATAAGCAAATGGACTCAACTTATTGCTGAATGTCCCAATGAACGAATAGTATTTCCATTAAATATCGGAATAAATTCTACCGAGTTATTTCTAGTAACTAATTTCGAGCGAAAGAAAAAGTTTTATAGGTTTCCTGCTGAACATATATTTAACATAGTTGATCGAGTACAATTTACAACAAAATATTTTGGTACAGAAATTAACAGTTCTATTTGATTTTGAAATAAATATTACAATCTCCTGTGAATTTTATCTACAGATAAAGAATAGTCGAACAAGAACAAATATGACGAACGACTTCGCAGAGCCAATGGATATTGAACACATAAATTCAATGCGTTACATGGAAACAATTTATATCAGTGAAATTTACCATTTAAAAAATAGCTCCGAATCTTAACGAATGGGTTATGAATAAAGAAAACACAGCGTCTAAAGACAGACCTACAGTCGGTAACAAAAGTATCCAAACACTAGCAAAAATACCTATATAAAAAAAGTAGAATTAATACTGTTTTGTTAAATAAATCCTTGTCGAATAATGTTCTTAGACTTACTGACTGTACTTGTCTATACGAATTGTCTAAAAACTTGTTTCTGTTTTACTACAATAAAAAAGTGTTGCTTTCGTGTAATATTTTCGATGGAATCATTTGATATTTGAGATGTCCGGCACAAGAATTAACTATTTTTAAAATATGGTTGACTGTAATGCATCAAAAGTTACGTGGAAGTTGTATCTTAGTTACGAATGAATGGTCGAAATTTATTTACACCAGAGCTCGAAGTCTCCGTCCTTTTTTCAGGACACTTTCAGAGAGACAAAAATTCCGCCTTTTTTATAACCATTATTTTTTATACAGAAACATTTACCATATACTTATCGCAATGTGTCGTGATTAAATGGGAGAGATATTATCCTATAAAAATAGTGGTAGCACAAAAGGCGAAAATTTCACATTCTTGAAAGTTTCCAGAATAAAGGACAGAGTCTTTGAGCTCTACTAACATGCCGCTTGAAGAAAGACTGAGCACCAATAACGCAGAAAAAAAAAAATAAAAAAAAAATCCAAACTTCCATATTATTATTTACGTCAAGAATTATTATTATTATTATTATTATTATTATAGAATCGTTTGGAGTTGGGGGGAGGGGGGGGGATATCGACTTGTTCGGGTTTTGAAAAAACTTCTAAAGAGTACATTTTTTCGAAACAAATTTCAAACTTACATAAAGTTGTTTCTAATGAAATCTCTACTTTCCATTATCGAATCATTTCGACTTTTAAAAATTTCCACTCCTTTGGACCTTGAAATTCTATTAAAAAACTTGCTCTTAAAGGACTGTTTTTCGAACTTGGAAAATTTTCTAATAACTAGCGGGAAAAAAAGACTAAGCCCCATTAACTCATAAAAAAAAAAGAATTTCAACCTTGTAAAATGTTGTTTCCGTCGTTATTTCTATTTTCCTTTGCCCGACCGTTGGTACTTAACGCAGCTCAGAAAAATACGGAGATTGTATGATCACATCAGATACAAATGAAGTTTTTATTACAAAACTATACATTGTTGTTTCCGATAAAATTTGAATTTCTCTTTATGGAACTGCTTTTAATTTAAGAAATTTCAAATACTTTGGACTTTGGATAAAATTCAAGTGATAGCTCGGGAAAAAGATTAAGTTTTTCGAACATGGAACAATATAAAAACAAAAAAAAGCACGGGAAAGGACGGGAAAGGCCTTATTAATTCATTAAAATGAAAATAAATAAATAAATAAATAAACGATCGTGTTTCGTTTGAAATTTCTTATTTTCTTTGTCAAACAATTTGAAATTTCAAAAACTTCACAAAATTTCTAGGAAAAGATTAAGTTATTCGAACTAAAAAAAATTTACTACACAAGAAACTAGAAAAAAAAAAGTAAATAAATAAATATATAAGTAAAATAAAATAAATTTTAAATTTCCTGTACTGGACCATTCATACTTTGAAACAAATTTCGATTCGTATGATTTTTTTAATTATTATTATTACTAGCAGGCTACGCCCGCTTCGCTGGTTACTATATTTAAATGAATTTTCGAAAGAATTGAATTGATATTTATTTTTTTACACCACATTACAGACAAAAACTAAAAAAAAAAAAAAAAAAAAGAAAGAAAGAAAGAAGGAAAGAAAAGAAACTGAAATTGCTCCAAACCTCGCTTCGGGTTTCCGCTGTCTACGGCAGCTCTTTTCTCGCCCGCACTGCATCAGGTCTAGGTTTCCCATGCCTGCAGAAAGATCTTTCCCGGGCACTTCAATCTGGATATTTATCGACGACAGGGGGGATCTGCTACTATTTAAGAACTACTATTTTAAAAGATGACTGTATCGCAGCATCTATTAAATATTTTACTTTTGAACCATGTATTTTATAGCCCATGCTATTTACACTATATTGCGATTTGATTCCGACCAATGTAATAAAAATAAAATAAATAAATAAATAAAAAGTAGATTAAATATAAATATATATATATATATATATATATATAAACAAATAAATTTTAATCAATTTAATCCTTTTTACTACGTATATACTACCATTTTTCCCGATAAATACTATAAATAAAAAAAAATAATAAATAAAAGTTTTTTCTTTTAAAGGAATCATTTAAAAAATGAAAGATAAGTTGTTCTACTATTAAAAAAAAATAAACATAACTGTTATAAATACGTTTTTAAATTTTAAACAAGTTATAATTAATTTTTTCTACTGCATTACGATTTTATTTTCAATAAATATAACAAATTCAAAAAAAAAAAAAAAAAAAAAAAAAAAAAATGCCTTCAAATGAATGTATTAAATAAAAATAAGTTGCGTAATAGCCGTTGCTAAGATACGCAGACGACTGAAGCAAAAAAATAAATCTGTGAAAAATGAAGCATTAAAGCCAATATTTAAAATCGAAAACACATTAATTTAAAAAATTCAAATTCGAAATTCGAAAAAATCTCGATGAGGTGCACATCTGCAGGGTCCCAGGTACCTATATGCCAAATTTGGAGGCTCTGCGATTAGTAGTGTGAGCACCAGAGCGCAGACAGACACACACACAGACACACACACACAGACACTTCTCTTTATTTATATAGATAAATATAACAAATTAAAAAAAAAAAAAAAATCACCTTTAAATGAATGCATTAAATAAAAATAAGTTGCGTAATATCCGTTGCTAAGATACGCAGACGATTGAAGCAAAAAAAATAAATCTATGAAAAAGGAAACAAAGAAGCCAATATTTAAAATCGAAAAACATTAATTTAAAAAATTCAAATTCGAAATTCGAAAAAATCTCGATGAGGTGCACAGCTGCAGGGTCCCAGGTACCTGTATGCCAAATTTGGGAGCTCTGCGATCAGTATAGTGTGAGCACCAGAGCGCAGACAGACAGACACACACACACATACACACACAGAGAGAGACTTATCTTTATTTATATAGATTATTGTTATTTAATAGGAATAAGCATTCTTTTCCTCAGCGGATTCATAGTAGAATTTTTGAAATTTTCAAATCTGATATTTTTTGATAGACATTAGAAGAAAAAAAGAAAGAAAAAAGAATGAAAGAAAAAGGAAGGTTTCTAAGTTCAAGCGTGTCGGACTTTATTTAAGTTCTTAACAGTCCCAAAAAGGAAGATAGAAAAAATCAATGGAAAAATATTTATATAAGTTCTTAAAAAAATTATATATTGGTTTAGTGGAATATTGTCTTTTTTCCGCGAGGTCTGGTAATAAAAATTTTACAAAATCGAACACTTTTCCAAAAAAAGAAAATAAATTCAAATTTTAATTAAAGTTTTTTATATCTCCGTACTAATGTAAAATTTTTTTTTCTATTATAAACAAAATAGAAACTACTCAACAAAGTTTTATCCTTATTAAGTAATCTGTATGAGCATCATTTACTAATTATTGAATAGTAGTACAGTCGGTAAAAAAAGTGTAAACTAGCAAAAACTAGCAAAAATTCCTATGTAAAAAAAGTATACTTCATACGGCTGTTTTAAATACATCCTTGTCGAATCCTGTTCTTAGTCAGTGTCAGAACATCATTTGATAAGGATTTATTTAACAAAACCGTATGAAGTGTACTTTTTTCAAATAGGAAATTTTGCTAGTGTTCGGAAACTTTTGTTACCGACTGTAGATTAAAAAAGATGCTTTTTATTTTTCATTAGGCAACAGATTTCTACACTCATGTTTGTGAAAATTGCAACACCATGAAAAAATTGTCAGAGATTAAGGAAATTTATTCCACATACTACTGATAGTGGTACAAATGAACGATCAAATGTACAAGACAAAAAAAAAAAAAAAAAATGGACGTCGGAAATCAGAACTTTGTGTGTCCACCACACTGAGCGATGAGAGCCTATACACGTCGTGGCATTGAATCATACAGGTTCTGAATGTAATCCTGGGGAATGGCATTCCAGATGGCTTCGGCTTGCCGCCAAAGTTCAAACTTACTGTGCGCCCCACCAGCTGTACGAGCGAGTGGCCGACCAATGAAATCCCAGACATGATCGATGGGCGACATATCCGGGGAACAAGTAGGCCATGGTAGAAGCGAAACCTGTTCTGCACTGAAGAAGGCTTGTGCAGTCTGAGAAACATGTGCATGGGCATTATCCTGCTGAAATACAGCACCCAGAGTGCGTCGAAGAATGAGAAGGACCTCTGGCTCCAAAATTTCCCTTATATAACCATCACTGTTGCTGTTGCCCGCAATGTGCACAAGATAAGATCGACAATTATACAAAAGGCTCTCCACACCATGATGCTAGACGTTTGTGCAGTATGACGCTGGATAACACACTGTGGGAGCAGACGTACCCCCTGTAACGACTGACGAGTACTCTTCCATCATTGTACTCCAGATTGTACCGAAATTCATCAGAGAAACAATTTGCTGCCACTGGGCACGCCACGTGCTGTGTTGCTGAGCCCATTGAAGTCGCAGGCGTCTGTGATTCAGTGAGAGGGAAATCCTGCGTAGAGGAACCCTTGCACGCAGTTCATGTTGCAGCAAACAGCAACTAACCGTGGAGCTAGACAACAAAACACCTGTAGCCATGTTCCAACGTTGTGCTAACACACGAGAGAACGCTGTACGGTCCGTCCCAGCCATGCGGATGAGGTGTCTGTCGTCTTGTGCCGTTATTCTATTGCGTGCCTCACTGCCAGGTTTTCGGCTTATTTGATTCTCCTCTGTCCGTTTCTTCCAAACAAGCTTCACTGTTGTGACATTACACTGCGTGCGGGCTGCGATTTCTCGATACAAAAATCCACCTTCTCGCATGCCAACGATGCGACCTCGTACGAACTCCGTTAGATGTTGGTATGGCACCCTCCGCTTTTGACAAGGTATATTGACCACCAATGAAACGTTTACCGCAGACAGAGGACGATAAATAGATTTCAACGCGTTTTTACAGTCCTTTATATACCTAGAGCAAGTGATTGATAAGGAGTTGGTTCTCATTCCACGCATGCGCACTTTGTAATGCTAATCATTTGCATGCCTTCCCTCACTTTACATTTCCTGAAAGTTTGGTTCAGTATGATTAATCCCTTCATGGTGTTGCAATTTTCACAAACATGAGTTCATTTATCTTTACTAAAAAAAGATAGAATAAAATCCTACGATCTGTAATGCGTGTGATATCAATAAAGATATTTATTGTGATATCAATGAAGTGTGATCAACAATAAAAAAAAATATAATCACTAAAGTATAAAGATAAGCAAAAATTATTTTAAAATAATTTTATGTGTATATTTTTTTATTATCAGTAAAAACAAAAAACTGTGTTATTTTTTTTTAAGCATATATAAAGTATAATCGAGTAAAAAATGTAAAATCAAAACGGCAGTATGGAAAATATGCAAAGCGAAAAATTTTATGAAATATCTATAGCAATTTCAACTCCCTACGGACACCGCAGAAGCTTGATCAATATCCAAAGAAATACCATCAACGACGTTTATTCAGATGTTGTATATACCACTTGTATGAGAGAATGGACTCAACTTAGGGTGGAATGTTCCAACGAACGAGGGCCGCGGTAGCCCAGTCGGTAGAGCGTCGGCCACGTAATTGGAAGATTGCGGGTTCGGTACTCGAGTCGGCCAAAGACCGTCGTGTACACTAATGGTGGCTGGTGCACGTAAAATATGTCGTGGCCGCAATGTCCTCCATGTTCCCATCAAAAATTATACCTCTGGGGGTCACCGAAGCGGGAGAGCCATCCCTTCCGTGGAGGATCAAAATTGCGATGGCATGTCTCCGGACCACCTCTAGGGGTGAGTCCCAGACCGTCGCCAATTGCCCATCTGCGCAGCACTAGTGCGACGTAAAACCCAACCAATTGACCAATCCAACGAACGAAGAATATGTCTATTAAATATCGGAATAAATTCTTCCTGGTCATTTCTAGAAGCTAATTTCTCGCGAGAGAGGCAATTTTATGTGTTACGTGCTGAACATACGTTCAACATAGTAGAACAGGTAAATTTTACAATGGAGTATTATGGCAGAGAAATAACAGTCTTATTTGATTTTGAAATAAATATCATCAGCTCTTCTGAAGTTTATCTACAAGTAAAGAATAGCCAAATAAGAATAAATATGAAGAATAACGTCCAAGAACCAATGCACATTGAGCATTCAAATGAAGTCTACTCCATGGAAGGTATTGATATCAATGAAAGTTATCCTTTAAAAAATAGCTCAGAACCAGAGCCAATGGATTATGAGTAAAGACAACGCAGCGTATATAGCCACCATACTCTATTACTAACTGCTTATCCGAATCGTCTAAAATCTAAAAAATAATTCTGTTATACTCTGCTTTTATCTACAGGTTTCTGTAATGTACTACAGCAGAAATACTATAATATATGTATATTATTTTTTCTAAATAAAAATGACTAACGATTTTATATATGCAATAACTATTTTATTATGTAAAATTATGTCCTGTTTTCCCATATTAAGAAAATCACAAATTTTGAAAAGCCTACGAAGTTTTCAAATTAGAATTTTTTAATTATATAGAGCCCTTCTCAGTATCATAAGCAATTTTTTAAAGCATGTCCGATCACTTTATGTTCATTCATTTTTTAGATTTATCGACACAGACTAAAAATTAATTATCTAAGGAATTAATAAACTGACTAACTTATAGACAGATATTACAACAATTTTGTGATTTTTTTGTTTCCTCACACCTGAAAACATGTAAAATTCGCGATCGAAAATTTTTGCGGATACCTAAGTTCCTTATACCTATAGTATAATGGGGAATTAAAATAATTTAAAGAATATCATAAATTTTTAACATTCAATTTTTTGCAGAATTGAAAATAATACACACACTGACACTCGTCACGGGGTTAGTTTAAAAAATGTTCAAATGATTATATGTATGTTATATTATTAAAATATGAACTCGATTATATAATTTCTTAAAGCAAATTTTTTTTTTTTTTTCATTAGCTGTCTGTATGTACCAAAAGTTGTGCGGAAATTGTATCTTTGTTATGAATGAATGGTCGAAATTTATTCTTTCCGTTTATTTCAATATTGCTAGCTATTATATTCTTACTTTTTTTTTTTTTTTTTTTTTTTTTTTTTTATATATATAATAGGAAAGTGTTGGTTTCTTGAAATTTTTCCAACGAATTTATTCGGTTTGAGACGTCCTGAATGTAGTTACCAATTTAGCCCCTTTTAGCTACTGGAAAATTTCTATATATATATATACGTATATTTATTTTCCTTTATCAGTGAAAACCGTTACAGTTCACTTGTTAGATAAAATAAGCATTTCTGTTAAATTTTCCCGGTAGAGAAAAAGTGCTAAGTTGGTAACTAGAGTCCTGAACACGATTTAACTATTTTGGGTACATTTCTATTTGTGCCTAACCAGAGTTATGTAAACGATGTATTTTAGAAACCAATGATCGAAATTTATTGAAAATTATGTTATTTCCCTCGCGATTTCAATTTTTTTTTTTATTATTATTATTATTATTATTATTATTAAATCGGTTAGACATTGAAAATTCTTCGACTCATTTTGAAATCGAACAATTTTCGATTTCTTTAAACTTTCAAAGAGTGCAAGAAATCGCTCGGATGAAAAAACAATTTTTTCGAACTTGGAAAATTTTATCAACAAGCTGCTTCAAGAATGACTAAGTACCATTAACCCATAAAAAGTAAATTCAAACTTATATAATTATTTTTTTCCGTCGAAAATTTAAATTTCCTTATCAAACCGTTTAGGCACTGAAAAAAAAGTCGACTTATTTGGATTTTTAAAAAAATTCAGTAAATCTCTTGAAAAAATGACTAATTCCCAAAGACTATGTTCCATTCACTCATCAAAATATAAATAAATAAATAAAATAATAATAATAATATTAAAGAGGTGTAACTTTTACAAATTTGCTTAAAATGAAATTATCTAAATTGTCATTCTGAAGTTCTTCTAAACGGTATTTTAACTGTTTAAATTTTCTGTCTAATCTGTAGAATTTTAAATAAGATAGTATTAAGAATCTGTTTTATTTATTTATTTATTTATTATTATTATTATTATTTCTGAGAAATTAAGTTTAATGAAAATCAAATTTTATGTGTTTTCAGATCGGAACAATTTTCAATGTTTTTGCACATATTAAAAACTTATTATAAATGCTCTAAAAATTTGAACTTGGACTAATTCGGTAAAATTTAAATAAAAGTTTGTTGCTATCATATGTAATTCGTTTAGTATATTCAAATAATAAAAATGGTTTATAATCTCTAAACAAAAAGTTACTTTTGCATTCACTAATAAATTGAACAACACGTTAATTATCGTTACATAAATATATCTGTTTATAAAATATTTCATTAACATTTTAAATGTAATTAAAAGCTGTTTATCATTATCTTTTATGAAAAAATAAATACTTTTATATAAAATGTAGACGAATGTTTACTTAAGAAAAATTGCCTATTAAAATCAAATTCATTCCTAAATTTTTATTTCAAAAGAATTTGGACAAAGTGAAATGGTATAATTTAGTCGTAAATGTTTTTTAATGAAAACAGTATTTAGAGAATGACTTACTTGATACTCAAGAATCAGTAAAATTATCGAAAAATATTTTTCACTGGTATATGGACAAATACTAGTGGTTGATCTAATACCATATCATACAAAATCATATGATGTTAGAATGAACAATGGGGAAGTCACAAGGCATGTGATAAGATAACAGATTGGCAACATTTAATTGCGTCAATAGGGCGTGATTTAAATTTATATGATCTTATCAGATGATTGCATATGTATTTAAAATAATTTTATAATCGCATAGAAACAAACTTTATTTTGTTGTTTAGCGCTAAATACATATATATCTTTAAATAGTTTTCACCAACTTTTATTCAGATAATTTAAACTAATTATTTTCATTTCAAAAACTTGAAATTTCACCATTTCGCAAGATTTATTAAAAAGAAAGAAAAAAAAAAGTAGTTGGCATAAGTGGATTTTGCTTACTTCACCGTAATATATTTGATCTCATAAATTTCAGATACAGAACGTACTATATTAATATTATATATATATATATATATATATTCGGGTGATCACTCAGTATCGTTTAAAATGAAATGCCCTACGCACTAGGCTACCCTACTTTCGATTCGGTACATTACTTTATTCTAATCGGCTGACTATTTTGATTATGGTTATTTTCATATTTTAGTTTTCATTACACTTTTCTTCAATACCACAATTTTCATAATTTATTTTTATGTGAAATTTTGACCTATTCTCTTATATTAAAAATATCATAAATTTCGAATAAGTAACGAAATTTTCGAAATAGATTGTTCGTATTTAATGGTGTTCATCATGAATGATATTTTAAACTTGATCTGATATTTTTATGATGAAAATAAATGTCATAATGCACGTTTATGTAAAATTATGCCCCATTTTCCCATATTAAGAAAATCATAAATTTTGAACAGCCTGTGAAGTTTTCAAATTAGAATTTTTGAATTATATAAGTTTCTTCCCAGTATCATAAGTAATTTTTAAAATCCTGTCCGATCACTTTATGATCATTCATTTTTTTAGATTTATCCACATAGACAAAACAATTAATTAAGGAATTAATAAACTGACTAACCTACAGACAGATATTGCAAAAATTTTGTGATTTTTGGATTCCTCACACCTGAAAACGTCTAAAAACCGCGGCCGAAAATTTTTGCGGATACCTAAGTTCCTTTTACCTATAGTACAGTGGGGAATTAAAATAATTTAAACAATAACACAAATTCTTAACATTCAATTTTCTGCAGAATTGAAAAATAATACACACACTGACGCTAGTCACGGGTTTAGCTTAAAAGTTGTTCAAATGATTATCTGCATTATTTACTATCGACCCATGTTATATTATTAAAATACGAACGCGATTATATAATTTCTTAAAGCATATTTCTTTTCATTAGTTGTCTCTGTGTATCAAAAGTTATATTGAAGTTGTATCTTTGTTATGAATAAATGGTCAAAAAATATTTAAACTTATGGTATTTCCATTGAGATTTCAGTTTTTCTTTATTGAACTGTTACAAGAATTTGCTCGCGTAAAAAATTTAACTTCTCGATTTTTTTTTTTTTTTTTTTTTTTTTTTTAATTATTATTATTAACAACAGAGCTCGAAGTCTCCGTCCTTTGTTCAGAGAGGCAAAATTCCATCTTTACCATTACCTTTATGTAGAAACATTTACCATATACTTATCACAACGTGTCGTAATTAAATGGGAGAGATATTATTCTATAAAAATAGTGGTTGTACAAAAGGCGGAAATTTCACATTCTTGAAAGTTTCCAGAATAAAGGGCGGATACTTTGAGCTCTACTAACATGCCACTTGAAGAAAGGCTAAGGACCAATAACGCATTAAAAAAATAAATAAATAAATAAATTCAAACATATTATTATTTACATCAAGAATTTATTATTTATTTTATTTGGAAATTATTTTGTATTATTTTCTCTTTATAAAAGACCTTTCTATCACTAGAATTACTCTTTATCCTTTTAAACGTGTTTTATATATAAAAATCATAGATTTCCTGATAGTGTAGGCAGTACATGATAAGAACATGATAAGGCAGTACATGAAGCGATAGAATGTAAAGTAAAAGTAATTGATTTCAACGTCTCTTGTCCCCGTAAATACACACCATCTAACAGAGGTAATTGGTTTACAAACAAATTATGACTACAAAATTTTCAAATTCCTAAACATGTCAAAAAAGAAAGCTATTTTTTACCTAGTTGGTCTAATTTTAAAATTTTTAATCAGGGTCTAAAATAACAATTCTAGTAGCCACGAACATAATGACGGATAAAGAGCAATGTTTTTTTCTGGTGCTTTTGGACATGGTAATACAATCCTCTCTTTCTACCTTCATGCTTTTGGATAAAATAGCAAAAAATAGTGTTTGATGTATTAAAAGTTTGGTGCTGCCATCTATTCAGTAATAATAAAAATACAAACTTATATAAAATAGTATTAGGATTAAGACCAATTATACAAGAACACAAGTGTCCTAGGCCTGCAGATTTCCCTACCGTGGGGGATCTTTCAGAGGGGTACAAGCCCATGTTTATGCAAATTTCGTACTAAAACATGGAAAACTCTGAACGGCTTGACCGATGAGCGTGATCTGGGTTCGAATTTGATAACTCCCTTAATCCAGCTTCACGAGCAAAACTTTTTAGACACTGGTAGAGCATTATATAACAAAATGAAATGGCACAGTATTTTGATTCAAAAATAATACTGGTCTTAAATTTTATTCTTCTTTTTCTTTTCTTTTCTTTCTCTCTCTCTCTCTCTCTCTCTCTCTCTCTCTCTCTCTCTTTTAATTGCTACTTACCTGATTTTTAATTGTTGAATTTATGTTTCTAAATATAATAAATCATTATATTCATTATATTTGGTATCCATTAATATAGTAATGGATGAACAATGATTTTTTATAATCTGTTGTCTGTTGCTTTTGGCAGCAAGCATAATATCTACTACCATGGTTTTACTGTCAAGTCGTGCTCAGTGTTGCCAGATTGGGGACTTTTTTTATTCAGCTCTCACCAATAATTTTGAGAAGTGATATCTGATATATGTAATGTAATATACGATTAATCTTTGAAATGATTGGGTAACCGATATAATTAAAATTTGTTGGTGAAAATTGAATAAAAATGTCCCCAATCTGTCAACACTGCACTGGTCGTGCTACGACCACTGAAGCTGGCTACGACCTACGAGGTAGTCGGTTGTTGCAGCAACCCAGAATCACAAGATTTGCGCATACGCATATATGAGCTCTCTCTTTTCGTCTGCTTTAAGATCGAGATCGAACTTAAAGGGGCAGCTCAAAATAAGAATTAAGAATCTGCCTCAAGCTCTCAAGAATCTGTAAATCTTTGTTTTGGCAGATAAATAAATAAATCTCGAATTGCTATGGGCATTTCTGAAACCTTATATCACCCGGCAATGGAAATTAAAAATTTAAAAAATCTGGTAATGCATGTAATTGAAATATATATTATATATATATATAAAGGGACGGGGGGGGGGGGTATGTCATTACATAAAAAACATCACATTCTGATGCATTATTATATTTCGATTTTTAAAAACAAAATACATTTTTTTTTTTTTTTTTTTTTTTATTCAGTTTCGTACAAAAATTTTAATTCCTCTACTTTGCATGGTTTCTCCAAAGGTTATTCTAATGCAATATATATTTGGATTTTTTAAAACTAAATACATTTTATAAACCTTTAATGTACAGGTTGATATAGTTAGTATGATATAAAAAATTTAATTTGTAAACATTGCACGGTTTCTCCAAAGATTTTTCATAACGTGATTATATTTGTATTTTTAAAAACTGAATAATTTAATTTTTATATAATCAGTATGGTACAAGCAATTTAATTTTGCACTATATGGTATAAAAAATTTAATTTTTCGACTTTGGATGGTTTTTATTATTATTATTCTAATGATTTAAAAAAAAAATTACTGTATTTTTTAAATTTTTAATATAAATTTTAAATTTATCAGTATGGTAAAAGAAATTTAGTTTTTGAATTTTGCACAGTTTTTTCAAAGATTGTTTTAATGTATTTTGATTATATTTGAATTACATATGGATTTTAAAAAAATTAAATGTATTTTTAAAAAAAATAATCTATATATTGTACAAGAAATTTATTTTTGCAATTTTGCATTGTTTCTCCAAAGATTATTCTAATATTATTACATTTGGATTTTGGAAATTTAAATATATATTTTAAAAATGTAATCAAAAGTTTAATTTAATCAATATGGTACAAGAAATTTAATTTTTCAACTTTGCAGGGTTTCTTCAAACATTATTTTAATGTGTTACTATATTTAAATTTTTAAAAACTAAATATCTATTTAAAATTTTTAATATAAATTTTATTTAATCAGTATCGTAAAAGAAATTTATTTTTTCAACTTTGCATGGTTTCTTCATAGATTATTCTAATGTATTTGAATAATATTTGAAATCTGAATTACATTTGGATTTTTTAAAATTTTAATTTAATCAGTATTGTACAAGAAATTTTACAATTTTGCATTGTTTCTCCAAAGATTATCCAAATGCATTATTACATTTGGATTTTAAAAACCTAAATATATTTTTAAAAAAATTAGTCTAAATTTTAAGTCAAGCAGTGTGGTAAAAGAAATTTAATTTTTCTATTTTGAATGGCTTTTCCAAAGATTATTCTAATGTTATTATATTTGGATTAAAAGAAAAAAAAAAAAAAAAAAAAAAAAAAAAACTAAATATATTTTTAATTTAATCAGTATAATACAAGAATTTAATTTTTCAATTTTGCATGGTTTCTCCAAAAAATTTTTTAATGTATTATTATATTTGGATTTAAAAAAAAAAACAAAGATAATCTCAAAAATAATAATATTAAATAATAATAATCAGCTTGTATAGCACAAGAAATTTCATTTTTCAACTTTGGGTGGTTTCTCGAAATTTTATTAGTTTTAGAAAATTTATGGTTTTAAATAATTTCGCTAGATGGCAGCACCAGCCGGTACTTCTTACAAAGTTGTCTGAATTAAAAAGTTGTACATATCTTATGTGCGCATGCGCGAGTTTTGTGAATCTGAGTTGCTGCAACAACCGGCTACCGACTTACGACTACGACATTCATGGAACAGATAAATGTTATACTTATTTAGTGCTGCCATCTATTTGATATTAAAAAATGTACAAATTTATACAAAAAAAAAAAATTGCTTGGAACAGCATTTCAGATTATAAATACTTGTCTTAAAATTTGTTATTTATGAATGAAATTCTACTCATAAGTATTTTTTATGATATTATTTGTGTACTGTGTTTCATTAATAGTTTTATAATCTCATTTTTCTCTAAAATGTTATTTGAAGCGGGAGCGTGCACAATTTTGTGCGAAAAATAAACATTATTACTAATATAGCGTTTCTACAGAACCTAGCCATCCGGCTTTTTCTCAGAAACTCGCATATATACGAGCTAGAACCCCTTAGAATGACCCCTATGGAGGACATTCCACCTACAGTCCTAAAAACCTAGTGTACTCAATCGACCACACAATTACAAACAACCACACAACGACAGAACCTATAACACATGCAAGAAGTAATTTAAAAAAGAAGAAGAAATTTGTCAAATTTTAAGAATTATTTTCTAAAATCAATTTAATGGAATATGAAATGTATTCAATAATGTCTCTATTAACCTTTTATTTTCATTTTAAGCTCGATGAAAAAAATTTTATTCATATTTTTCTACTACAGCTTTAAAAAATGTACGATTTTAAGTAAACTACAAAAACATTTCGGTTTGTTTAGAGGTACAACAATCATTTTTTAGAAATGAACACTAAAATTATACTTTATAAAAATTGAAGAACATGCTTTTATTGAAATGTGAACTAAGAAGCACAAAATGATCTGTATGTGTAATAGTTATAAACATAACTTAAAAACTAATAACTACAGGTACCTATTTTTATAGTATTGAAATGTAAGGTAAAAGAAAGTCGTGTTTGTAACACACCAGATTATTTAAATACTTTTAAATATTTTTTTTAAGAAAAATGAATCGTTCCCACTCGTCTTTATAACAAATATGGCCAAATACGATAGCGTTTTATATATAGAATTTTTGTCTGTCCTGGAACCTGCCCCTGATGTGATAGGAGCGTGAAAATACTTGTATATAGTATTGTCATTGATTATGAAGTTATGTGCAAAATTTCAGGTCATTTGGACGATCGAAAGTGACTGAAAATTTAATTGTAAGATTCCGTTATATACATTATTAATGCAGTTACATCATGTCAAGTTAATAAAAGCTTGTTAAAAAGGCTTATAATTGAAAATAAATGTCGAGCCAATACAATATCAACTTGAACTATTATACAATCTTGTTATATAAATACAGCAATATTTATTAGAGAAAATATACCATCTGGTTAAATAAGTCCTCTCAAAATCATTAAATAATAAATCTTTAGTCCAGTCCAGTCAAATCACAATTTAATTTTCAACTAGTTGAAAAATTCTGTCTGCAGGTAACAGATGAAACACCTTTGACCTGGTTGAAAATTGCGTAACATACTTCAAAAAGGGAAAAATAATAATAATAATAATAAAAAGAGAGAAAGAAAGAGTCGTTATATAATCACTCACATTCAGGATGTGATTACTTAAAAGGCTCGGCCCAGACTGGTGCCGAAACGTTTTGCTCTCGAAGCTGGAAGACGAGAAGTACCAAATTCGATCCCAGGTTATGCTCGTCGACCGAGTCGTTCGGAATTTTCCGTGGCTTTCTCCGAAACTCGAATTACTACGGGCTTACCTTGAAAAGATCTCCCCCTCGCCAATGTAGGGCGGAGGGCGTCCCTTGTTAGGTCTAAGTACATTGTGTAGACAATTGGCTTTACGGCTATACATGAGCCAGATTCCCTCTTTCTCTCCTCCCATGTTATCCAATGGGATTTTCGTTGCGTCATTTTATAAAAATATATCATTCAAACATGAGAAGGACACCACTACCTCTCAATTTGATTTCCATTCACAGATGGCGCCACTACTAATAGTCAACGATGAAATGTGAAAATGTCTTACTTTAAGACACCTCCCTTTTTTAAGATGCTTTACGTTAGTTCATTTGCATCACCAGTTTATTAAGACACAAAAGTGTCTTAAATTAAGATATCTATTATGTCTTAGCTTCATTTTAAGACATTTACGTGTCTGAAATCCATTTTAATATGTTTTTTTGCCTTACTTTAAGACGCCTTTATTTGCAGTGCGATCCCAGGTTACGCTCGTCGACCGAGTCGTTCGGAATTTTCCGTGGTTTTCTCCGAAACTCGAATTACTACGGGCTAGGATACCTTGGAAAGACCCCCCCAATGTAGGGCGGAAGGCGTCCCTTGTTAGGTCTAAGTACATCGTGTAGACAATTGGCTTTACGGCTATACACGAGTCAGTTAGAGGTCTGCACGGGCCGGAATTTCGAGGCCCGTGCCCGGCCCGGACCGTACGAAAACTTTGCTTACCCGGCCCGGCCCGTTATGAAGTCGAAAAATGAGGCCCGGCCCCGCCCGGCCCGTTTATTTTTTAACGGTTTATGGCCCGATTCGGCCCGGCCCGATTCAAAAGTATGTAAAATAACAAAAAAAAAAAAAAAAAAGAATGCCTTTTTATAAAAAAGATTTTTAGTATGTGTTTTGCAGAGGTTTTCTATAACCAAACAATAGTACGTTCTCTAACAAAACTGCTGAAATTTTACAAGACAATTATATATAAACAGAAATTCCTTATTATAGACAAGGCACAAAGACAAACAGAAAGTCAAATCGAAAATATTAGCATTCATCAAACAATATAGGAAGGTATTTAAAGTGGTTAATACTACTGAAAATGCACTTTCAACCATTTCCTCTTATATACTATAATGTATCCGAATCTTTCATGTGCTCCGGTAAACAAAACTTTAATGTTAATCCAACCATATTCAACAGAAAAGTTGCTTTTGCCCATGATAAAAATGACGCTACTTTCGTCCACTGGAGAAAAGGAAAAGGAGCCTTAGAGAAAAAGTTACAGAGGAAAGATTTTTATAGCCTTTATACCACCTAAACTCAACAGATCATAAGAAACAAACCCTTATACACAGTAATGTATCTAATTACTTTTGTTATGTACATGTACACAAACTGGTAGTGACATGCATACTATTTTGAATAGGAAACCATCCAATATTACTTTAAATAAAATATATTAATTTTGAGGCATGCTAAAAATATTTGCGAAAAATCAGATTTCGGAACGACAGACTGATAGACAATTAAATTGACGTTACAGACACTTTTTTAACAAAATGTAACTTTATGTGACATACAAGCCTGTAAAATTACGTAAAATAAATGACTGGAGAAATATTTTATTATTTTCCTTTTTTGTTGATTAACGAGGAAACCAGAAAAAGATTCGGGCCGACACGGCCCGGAGAAAATTTCATTCAGGCCCGACCCGTGCGGAATATACAGAAAAAAACTGAGCTCGAGCCCGGCCCGGCCTGAAAAAAAATTTTTAAGCCCAAGCCCGGCCCGGCCCGAAAGCAAATTCAAAAATTCGGCCCGAACCCGGCCCGAGGTTCGACAGACTGATAGACAATTAAATTGACGTTACAGACACTTTTTTAACAAAATGGAACTTTATGTGACATACAAGCCTGTAAAATTACGTAAAATAAATGACTGAAGAAATATTTTATTATTTTCCTTTTTTGTTGATTAACGAGGAAACCAGAAAAAGATTCGAGCCGACACGTCCCGGAGAAAATTTCATTCAGGCCCGACCCGTGCCGAATATACAGAAAAAAACTGAGCCCGAGCCCGGCCCGGCCCGAGCCTGAAAAAAATTTTTAAGCCCAAGCCCGGCCCGGCCCGAGAGCAAATTCAAAAATTCGGCCCGAACCCGGCCCGAGGGCCGGGCTCGGGCCGGAAGCCCGGCCCGTGCAGACCTCTAAGTCAGATTCCCTCTTTCTCTCTTCCCATGTTATCCAATGGGATTTTCGTTGCGTCATTTTATAAAAATATGTCATTCAAACATGAGAAGGACACCACCACCTCTCAAAAGGCTCGAGAAGCAATACCTTCCTCTTTGAAATTTAACACGTTGAGCGCCACGCGAATTCTTAAGGAAATCCTCGTCAGGCCACGCGCCTTGTTAAGAATCACGTTATGTTTACCTTGTTTCAGTAAAATTCATTAAAATTCCTTAATGATATAATCCTGTAATAAATAAAGAATAATTTTAAATAAATTTTCAGCAATTACTTAAAACAATGTAATTTTTTTTAGTTTTATGTCATATTTGACACTGTCAGCCATCGGTGGTTGACTCGGCCTAAACAGAAAGTTCAGTGTCAGCCACCGATGGCCGACATGCCTCTCAGCATGTTAAGAGAGTTCCCAAAATGACTGTAAAACATAACCCAAATTCATAGTATCAATCTCTCATATTGTCACTTAAAGGGGAAAAAATGGAGGAGGGGAAGAGGAAATTACCTAAAGCAAGAGAAAATACACACTATTTTGGAAAAGTTCAATCCACAGCCAGTGTTGACAGATTTGGGGACTTTTTTATTCAACTACCACCAATAATTTTGAGAAGTAAAATTTGACATACATAATAGACGATTAATCTTCGATGTGATTAGGCAACTGTTGCAATAAAAATTTAAGAGTGGATGTTGAATAAAAAAGTCCCCAAATCTGGCAACACTGTCCACAGCTAACAACTAGGGATTTCGATGCCGATAAACACATGCAATAAAAAATATCAAACACTTGAGTGGAATGAAGATGATGGATAGGAATTTTGAAATTAATACCATGAAAAGCACTCAATCTAAACAATCGTTTCGGCTTGAATTAATTTAACTCAACCTTTCATCTAGTTGGAAAAAAAAAAAATGTGAGCATAACTGCAATGTAAGATCAGAAAATACTGCTGCATTGAGGCTTACACTTTTTTATCTGATGAAAACTTTTGCCAAATAATTTCAACCCAAAACGATTGCTTCCAAATAGTTTGTGCCTTTCATGATTTTAATTTACAGGTAAATATAGCCTACAATATTTTTATTGTACAATAATATATAGGAGGGAAATGAACTTAAATGTGAATTCAGTTAAATAACTTCTGGAAATACAATTCATAGCAAAAATAAGTTTTTCTTAGTCTGTATATGCAGAGTATGGAAAATTTCTGGCAAATAAATGAGCTTATCTTCCTCTTCGTTACAGGAGAAACACTGGGCTCAAAAAATTCACACCGTGCTTGCTTTCGTGTTAACCCTTTGCCTTTGAGTGCTGAATACTCGTGGCCTACGCGGTCCATACGGACGGCGCGCGGTTGGCGCTGACGAGTTGTCTCATTCTTATCGCGGACGCGCTTTATGCGAGTGTTGCATAGTACACTGATCATTTCTGCCGGGCGCGTATTTGCGTCCATAGTCCATACTGATAACATCTGCTAAGCGCGTATTTGCGTCCATAGTCTATATTAATGACTTTCGCTGGACGCATATGTGCGTGCATAGCACTCAAAGGGTTAAGGATGCTTTTCACAGAAATTTTTCGAAGGAAATCTAATCTGAAAAAATGTGTTTACAAATTCCAAAAAGCGGAGATCTTGGGATTTTAACAATGCCGAAATTAGAGAAAAATACAAGATCTGTAAAACAAAAATCACTCTCATAAAGAACTTCTTTAGTCATTAATTAAGAATCATATGAGGCGTTTTCGTGTGATTAGCTTAAATTTCGACTAACGTAAAGCCACAGCCTCCTAAACTAGATGCCTTCCGCGTGGCTCGGAAACTTAGCAACAGTTCAAACGGTAGACAGCGCCACCTGGTACAGATTGCGCGACTTTTTAATTCAACTGTCACCAATAACTTTAAGAAAGGATATATATAATTGACGTTTCTTCGATTATATTCGCCTTTTATGTATATCAAATCTCACTTTCAAAAATTTTTGGTGGCTGTTGAATAAAAAAGTCGCGCAATCTATATCAGGTGGCGATGTCTACCGCTTGAACTGTTGCCAAGTTTCCGAGCCACGTGGAAGACATCTAGTTTAGGAGGCTATGGTAAAGCTCATCAATGCCAGACATAAAACGAATAGCTTTCTTTTCTCTCCATATATATTCAGCTCCTCATCAATTGCTATGTTTTATTTTTACTTTCCGAGCATTATATGTAAGAAAAGCACTGTAGTCATAATTTGCGAAATAGGCTTTGTATCTTGCATAGCTTTAAAAAAAAAAAAAAAAAAAAAGAATCTTGTCATAACTATCATGCTGTCTAGTAATACACCTCCAATTTTGGTTTTGATACGCACTCCCGTTTTAGAGATATCTACGATTTTATATGATCTTCCGTGATTATGTATGTATGCATGTGTGTGCGTATGTGCATATGTATATGAGTAAACATGACAGCGTCTAAACGAATGAGCTGAAATTTGGTAGATATGTTATAGATCACTGTAGCAGGAGCCCTATTGGTTTTGGTGAATCTAGCAGTTTATACTAATACTTTTTTTACAGGGACACAACAAAAAATTCTTCATCGTTACGGTCTATGAGCTGAAATTATTTGAAGCGCGATAGCTTCTAAATGCCTCATCCGATTGAGCTGGAAATTTATATACATGTTATAGGACACCATCGTACGAACAATATAGATTTTGGTGAATCTAGAATTTATAGTTTATTTTCTTTTAACAGAGACACAACAAAAAATTCTTTATTATTATGGCCTATACGTTGAAATTATTTAAAGTGCGAAATCGTCTAAATGCGTTATTCAATTGAGCTGAAAATTTATATACATGTTATAGGTCACCGTCATAAAAACTGCATAGATTTTGGTGAATTTAAAACTTATAGATTTTTACAGGGTCACAACGAAACATTCTTTCTCATTATGAACTATGAGCTCAAATTATTTGAAGTGCAACAGCTTTAAACACCTTATTGGATTGTGCTAATTGATTTATGACTTCTCTTCTTTAATTTACTGCCGAAACGTTAGTGGAGGCCTGCATGTGGAGATACAAAAAGGTTTTGGGCTCTATGTGTCTGTATGAGTGTGTCGTGATAGAAGCCACGAAAATCACCCGATTGACTTGCAAATTGATACACATGTTCATAGGCTCACGGAATTAGCAATATAATTTCAGGTGTACAGTCTGTTTCTAGTTCGTGTACAGGAACACACCAAAGTCTTAACTTATCATTACGGCCTATGTGAAAAATTTGTATGTACGACGATAGCAGCCGCAAAAATTATCCCGATTGATTTGCAAGTTCGTATACATGTTTGGCGCTATACAGAAAAAGTTGTATAGTTTTTTTATGTTTATATTTTTTAATGGTTCGTGTATAGTGATGCGCCAAAGTGTTTCTTATCATTATGGTCTATGGACAGAATTTTTCAAGAAAGTTCACCAAATCATACATTAGTGAGATGCTGGGGTGAATTGGGTGTTTTTAAGGCGTCTGAGTCCGTAATTACGGAAGTTTCAGAAAAAAACAGAGAAAACTCTGAAAAGCTCGGTCTCACTAGCGATCTGATATCGAATCCAGCACTTAAGGCTGGTTTCCACTAGGGTTGAAACTTCGAGGTTCAAAAAACCATTAATCACGCTCCCGACACAAAGAGCCAAATGTTTTGTCATCAGGGTTAGCCCTCTTTTATCAGATTGCGCAGTTACTTCAAAGTTAAGCATGCAAAATTGACAAAGATATCTGCCTCTGGCCCCTCAATTATCTCAGCTGGGGGTTAGGGCCAGGGACTTCTCCCCGTCGAATCAACCCATCGAACCACCTCCAACCGCTTGACCACATCAAAGGATTCTGAATAGCGCCGCTCGAAACAACCTCCAACCAACTGCAGTGGAAACTGCACTTAAGACTCCTGCCAGCTTCAAGAGTACAATCTTTCGACCACTGGTAGGGTTTTTTGCGTTCAGAGCTTTCCGTGTTTTTTCTCGAGCTCGCGTGAATAGGGACTAACACCCCCGCCCCCCCCTCCCCTTTAGAAAGACCTCTAAGCTTCCTTCAGATACTAGCAACATGCAGCGCGTCAAAACTCATAAATTATCCATTGTCCGAAAGCGACCCTTGACATTTTGCACACATTTACAACGAAGGACATTACTTTTTATTGCTCTTTTACAAAAGGGACCCCCTTCTCATGCAATTATCGCGCTAGGAGGTTTGGGAGCTTCGACTGCAGCGAGCGGCAGCGAGCGTCGATCTCCTTAACCAGATCAAAGAAATATCAATAGAGCCGACTTGCAGATTTCTTAAGTTGCCAGTCTCTGAAGGATCCTTAAGAAAAACACAACACGCCAGACTAGGACTCTCGTTTAGTGAATTAGTCTTAATCTTAATACCAACACGAGTGTCGTCACTAGTGATATACAGTGCATCAAAATGTCGTTCGAGCCTATCTAGTAGCCAAAAATTTAGTGCTCTAGACTTCGGTTAGCGGTGCTGAGTTCGAATTCCGGTTCAGGCATGAATATTCATAGTGTTTAGAATCCACTTTAACACGTAGGTCCCGTTCTAATGAGTCTTAGTGTGTAAAAAAATAACCAAACTCAAATATGTATATTTTTGTAACTTTGTATTTCTATAGCAGAAGTGATATAACACAGGTCGACATGTAAAATTTTGATTTTATAATTTCGGCTGATCTTTGTTTTTTGGTGTGCTGAAACCGAAAATGAAACCAGTTTTTCTCTATCACGTATAGATTTTTGTCAATACAGGGTACCTACCTATACAATTTCTTCCATTAATTTTCCACCAATATAATTATATGGTAAGATTTATAGTGTGTTTCCATGACTAATTCTGTACTGATAAGTATAAAGGATTTAAGTCCAAAAATGTCGATTTTGAGTTAAGTACATAGTCAGACTCAGAAAAAAATTCTCTATCGATTGGTATAAAGGATTTAATTCTATGTCATTTAGTCTTTGAGAAATGAAGGTTGACAACCACTGAATGGTATAAAGGGTAAAAATCAACGAAATACCTTTTCCCTAATCCATTCTTCTGATTTGTTTTTAGCTAGTTAAACTTTATTTTTCGTCTCCTGAAAAATCAAGAATATGGACTTAAATCCTTTATACTTATCACTACAGAATTAACCACAGGGATGGAACACGGGCGCAGAATTCATACCAGTATTTGTTTAAGAAATTTCTCTGCCCATAATATCATTGATTTAATAAGTAGAAAGTTTTGTTAGATTAATAGTGGTATAAATTCTGCGCCCGTGTTCCATCCTTGTAATAATGGATACCTACTTTGTAATTGCGCAGCACTAGTGTGACGTAAAACCATACCAACCAACCTATTGTTAAGATGACATATGTAAGAAATTGTGTCGGTAATCACCCTGTATTGACAAAATTCTATAACGTGATAGAGAAAAATGGACTGATTTTCGGTTTCAACACATCAAAAAAAAAAACATAAAGATCAGCCAAAACCATCAAATCAAATTTTGTCAACTTCATTTTTGTAGGCCTGTGTAATTTAAAATTTGCTTTAGAATTCAATTTCTAAATCTTTAAGAATATTCGTCTCAAGATATGAGCGAAAACTTGCGTGGAAGTGATAAAATTCATGGTGGATGAATGATCGAGACAAAACTAAATCACTGTAAAGTTTTATAGATAAGCTTACAAGGAAATAAAGATTGTAAAAAAAGATAGTTTCGTGCGTACGTAAATGTGTGTGATGCAATATAGCTTGATGACGCTCAGTCTTGTAAAAGCGGGAAATTCCGAAGAATTTTGATGCTTATATTTCGTTAATAAACTTTGTGAAAAAATAATTTAAGATTTAACGTTTCCGTATTTTTAATTTATATCTTATTATAAAATGCGTCAACATTTTCTTAACACGGGAGAATAGGGCAGAATTTCGCTTAAATGTGTATTATGTAAAATATTTTTATCGTAAAAATGTCAAACCATTTACAGAATATCATTCACGATACTGGACATGAACATCATTATATATGAACATTCTACTTCGGAATTTGGAAACTTCGTAAGTTATTCAAAATTTACGATTTTCGTAACATTGCAGAATAGAGCAAAATTTCACATAAACGACCATCTTGAGGAATGTTTTCATAGTAAACATGTCAAATCACCTTTGAAATATCATCTATAGCACTTGCATGAACACCGAACACCATTGATTTCGGTTATTCTAATTTGGAAAATTCGTAAATTATTCAAAATTTAAGGTTTTCTTAACGTAACAGGTCAAAATTTCACCTAAATGAGGATTATTGCATTGCAAATAGCGTGAAATTGCATGAAAACTAAAATATGATACTAACTCCAATAAAATTAATCAGTAAATTAGGGTAAGATAAATATATGGAATCAAAGGGAAGGCAGTCTTATTTATAAGTGGGACATTTTAATCTGGGAACGAGTCGAATGAACAACCGAATATGCCTTATGTTAGAAAATTAAAAGAATTAAGGGGAACTGAGCAAAGCCCACTATACCAACTAGTTTTAGTCTCATTTTCCATCAGTTTCTTTTCTCTTGTGTAGTTAGTTGATTTGATATCGGATACACGTCTTGCGTGCGTATTAGCTTAAATTCAGATGTCCCTTTCGATAGACAAATGGGAAAAACACATCGTGACCTGGCATATATTTAACAAGAAACTTGCTTAACAATGCCTTTTAATACTGTGTGACATATCAGGTTTATAATAATGCTGTCAACTGTTCATTACGCTAATGCGTAATACATAGCAAAACTTATGTAAGTATGCTTCTTTGTTTCTTTTAAAATCATTGCACAAATTAAAAAGCTTATAAGATGCTTATTTTTATTTATTTTATTTTTTTATTCAGTAACTAAATAAAAGATTTAAATTTTTTTTAATGTGGGGGGGGGAGTAAATTATACATTTATGCCTGATTACATGTGATTGAAATCAATTTTGAAAGTCAAAAATTATGAGCAAAAGTGTAATAGAATGGTGTAATTCTCAGAGATATTGAGATATAACCATCTGAAAGATCACAAAAAATGAGCAATAACATGTGCTACCACTCGGCCGATATAAACTGAAGTTACATTTATTCGACAAAATTGAAGTAGCATAATTTTTCATAATATCCATCTCACATGTCAAGTTTGGTGCTTTTATGCATCATAAAAGCTGAGATTACAACTTTCACTTAAACGAAGAAAACTGCTGCATAGGAAAGTGACTGTGTTTTTTCGATGTACACAAAATTAAATCAGCATAGTTTTTCATGATGGCCATCATCAAATTTTGTGAAATTTTACACTTTAAAAGCCCTCTTTTGTTTTTAGACTTTTCTGGAAGTTTTTGGCTTCATGGAGATGGTCTAGCTTATACTGGACCATCTGGGATTAGAAACAACAACAACAACATAGAAGCTAAGATACAGCCGTCATCTTAGTGGGGGAAATTGCAGCATAGCAATGCGATTTATCGTTCGATATATGTTAAAAGGTAATAAGCACCAATTTCTGTCGATATTAAACGAAACATAAAATTTTAAAGAATTCTATTCAGCGCTTCGAGAGATTTTGGTAAAACACATTCACAGAGACGACCAGACACACAGACAGACATTTTATAAAAATGATGAAATCGTGTTTAGGACGTCTCAAAACATGTAAATCCACTGAAAACCAAAGGTCGAAAATTTTCACGGATCTTTTCTTCTTATGTATATAGAAAGAAAGTAAAACATGTACACAGACACACGCACACATTATATGTATACATATATGAGGCATGCATTATACAGACCGCTTTATTAATTAAAATGGACTATGTTCCTAGATAACCATACAAGCGTATAAAACTAGAAAAATTCAGCATGTTGAATGCTTTAATTATTTAAATAAATAAATAATCAATCTCAAACAGTTAGTAAAGTTTCAAATGTTCAAAAAAAAAAAAAAAAAAAAAAAGAAAGAAAGAAAGAAAAAGGAAAAAAAATATTGTTATTGTTATTTTAATATTTAATGTTAACATAACATGTGTTAACATAACATGTGTTACTCTTGAACTGCTAAAACAGCTGAACATTTTTCTAGAATAGAATAGATATGATAGTCAAATTCTAACACAATCTTTCTTGTTCTTTTCCAACATCAACAACTTTCAGAGTGTTTAAGTTGGTTCCACTGAGTAGCAACACATCTTACAGACTGCGCCATACACAAATATGCCAACATTTTAATTTATTCCAGAATACTGTTAGTAACCGCCCTTTTTTCACACCAATTTATTTGTAGTAAAAATCAAAACTACGAAGATTTCAAATTTTAATACAAAAGCACGAAAAAAAGATATAAAATACAAAGGAAAATACCATTTTTAACATTAAATATTGTATATGCTTATATTAGAAAATAAAATAAAAGAGGAAGAATATAAAATTATTAGAGTGAAAAAGAAAAACTGGTATGAAACTCACACGATTTTTTACTATCTTGCATTTCTATAAAAATAGATGTAAGATAATAAATGCTGTATTTGAACATTTCAAAACTATATAAAAAATAGTTTAAAATTATATTAAAAACAGTTTTGTCTGGCAATATTTCTGTGAGGGTTACCGCCCTTTTACAGAGGCTGTTCGCACATTTTTTAGACGATTTTATTTCGCAGTAGGTGTTGGTGTTAGGGATTAAGGCCGATTGACAACACTGGGGTCCTAGGCCTGAGGGGGAGTGCCTTCCGTGGAGGTCTTTCTAAGGGGTCCTAGCCCGTATTTACGCAAGTTTCGGACGAAACCACGGAAAACTCCGAACGGCTAGGCCGACGAGCGCGACCGGGGATCGAACCCGGCACCTCACGTCTACCAGCTTTGAGCGCAGAACCGCTCGGCCGCTGGTGGGCTTATTTCGCAGTAGGAAAAAATCGTTTGCATGGAGAATTTTATTTTCCCAACAGTTATATTTTTGGAAGTTTTATTTATCTTTTGATATTTAGAATTTTTGTTTAGATGTAAAAATGCGCTTTTAAAAAGGCAGTGGATGGAAGGATGCGTTTCCGCTCTTTCCAAAGTGAGTTCTTAGTGAAATCTTTATGAAAAGCATTTATCAGGAGAAAAATGGAAAAATGTCGAAACAGTAGATGAATCTTGGGTCTATTTAAGTGGTTGCAATAAAAAAAGATCAATTTATTATCACAAAAGTGGAGATTTTTTTTTTTTTCTACATGGTTCAAAGAATCAAAAGAAAGTTTTTCTAAAGGATTTATGATTGTCACTGGTTTTTATACAAGCGCAAGATAAAAGCAAAAAGAAATGTCACAAAAATGTCAAAATCCGCTCTAAATACTATCAAGAACATATTTTAATTCCACTTTTTAAAAATGAAAATCCAGATCTTTATCCACAATGCTATCAATCGGTTGAACTGTATCAAGACAAAACAAGCAGCCACACATCACAATCCGCAATTGCTTTTCTAGAAAAAAATGGAACAAAAAACGGGAATTAAAACCATACCCTTCACTGACATTCCTGCTAAATCTCCTGATGTATCCTGTTGGATTTTTGTGTTTTTCGACTCTTAAAATCAGCATTATCCAAACACCGACCTACAACGCTTTGTGGACTATGGAAAGCCGTTCAAGAGGAGTAGAAAAATATACCTCTTCCGATATTATAAAAAGCATTATTATCATAGAAATTACGGTGTAGAATGATAGTTAAGAACAAGGGCTATCAAACTGAACAAATAAAACACGAAATATGAGTGAAATTGTTTCAGTACACTCCATCAAAATCGTCTAAAAAATGTGCGAACAGCCTCTGTAATCCCTGTTTGAATATTCTAACTACATTCATAAAACATGTAAGACTGTTGTTAAATTTGAAAAGATATTTCATATTATTTAGAGAATTTTCTGATTTTCTCCCATATCACTTTTTTAAAATACCCTAATTTTCTGCCTATAATCCACTAATAGAAATTTCATGTTCTTTTTAAAGGAAAATATTGCATAATCAGAAGCAGAACATAATCCGCAATCGAAAATTTTCTCTAAAATGTTAGGTCGTTGCAAAAGTTCGTGCGGACGCGGATCATTTTATTGCCTCCAAAGACGAGAGCTTCTATCGCCGTGGTATACATTTGTTACCCGAAAAATGGGCAAAGGTTGTAGAAAGTAATGGAGAGTATTTTGATTAAAAATTGTCATTTAATTTGATGTATTTTTATGAAATGAAGCAATAAAAAACCGCACGAACTTTTGCAACGACCTAATAAAACTCATATGATCCACAGTAACTCGGGAATCTGAAGGTTAATCATATTCTATTCTATACAAAACATTTTTTTAGCATATTAAAAAAGTATGTCAATTTCTTTATGATTTTTACAGTAAGAAGTTATTTAAATGTGATTTATAAAAATGTCTGTCCCAAAATGCAATACATTAGCATTTTTTGGGTGTCCCTGTACACAAACCGTTGTACAGGACTTATTAATGATTTATTAAGTAGAGAATATTCCATAGTGAACTTGAACAACATGTATCTTCTTTTTATTATTATTATAAAAATGGACGCTGGGAAGGGGAGGGTGGGTGGGGGGCAGATGACAGTCGGACAGACAGTTACGCGAATTAAAATTATATTCCCACTTAAAAATTGTTAGAAAGTAAATTATTAAAAATGCTTAATGTAAACGAAAATGCAATGACAGCAAACTTCCAATAATAGCCCTTAATGTAACTGAATATTTTTGTTTGGCCCAGTAAATTTAATACTTATCATATTATATCTAATAGAAAGCATTATTTTGAGCATATGAATAACATTATTTCAATTTCATTAAGATTATACAAAGTAAAATTATTAAAATTTGGTTTATAGAAATACCTCTCATAGAACACAATGCTTTGGAATACTTTCGAGTGTCCTTGTACACAAACCAGTGGTGGTATTCACGCCATTTTCAATAGAAAACATCCGATAGTGAACTTGAATAACTATTACAATTTCGTTAATATTTGCGTAAAGGTATTAAAATAGGGTTTATAGAAATACCTCTCATAGAGCACAATGCTTTGAAATAATTTCGGAAGTCCCTGTACACAAACCATTAGAGATATTCACTCCATTTTCAATAAGTAATATTCGATAGTGAATTCGACTAACATATATCAGTTTCAAGAAATTCCATGAATATTTACGTGAGTAAAGCGCAGACAGACAGACAAACCGAAGTCATTAACACCTTTCAACCTTGTTGGAAAGTGTTAAAAAGGTATATTCAGTCCAAACAATAAAACTTATGCAGTTACATCTAAGGGAAGAAAAAAAAAACTTATTTAGCTGAAACGAACAACAGTAAAAAAAAAAAAAAAAAAAAAAAGGGTTTAAATCGTCTTCCCCCCCACCCCTCTCTTCATTCCCCCCCCCCCCCCCCCAAAAAAAAAAAAAAAAAAATGTAGACTTTGTAGCAACAAAAAAATGAAATTATGTCATTAAGTTTAAGAGGCTTAAACAATTATACTTAGTCCAAAGATGTGCAATATACTATATATCTATATGTGAGTGCGTGTTATTATATCTAACAAGTAAAAAAAAAACTATTATTTAGTCCAAACAAACAAACAAAATATGTCATTAAGGGATAAGGGAAAAAGTACATGTAGTCGAAACAATATATATGGGGAAATTCTATGGGGAAATTTGTTATAAGAAATATTCATTACCTAATGCGTTTTTTAAGTTTCATTTTCAGTTTAAAAAAATTCCCAACCGTTAAATTTGTTCTTATTGCTATCTCTATAAATAAATAAATAATAAAAAAAAAAAAATTACTGTCGTCGCTGTCCTATTTTTTAATCTGTCACTACAGCTTCTCGCGAACAAGAGGGTCCTCAGCGTCACAGAAAGTACCGATGCTTGCTGAATAATCCAAGGAACACGTTTATCTTGGTTAGAAATTTCTATCGCCTTAATTAACGAAGTTATAAATTAAAAACTTCGCGTTAGTAACGATATTATTCTATTTGCCAACTTGCAAATAGTTTCTGTAATTACGTTTTTTTTCCCTCTGTCTCTGACGTCATAGTCTTCAAAATAAATAAGTAAATAAATAAATAACATATAAATAAAACGTCAATCCCAGTGTTAAAAAAAAAAAAAAAAAAAAAAAAAAAAAAAACAGTGAAAGAGAGAGTCAATGTTGCTATAACTAAATTGTTGGTGTTGATATTGGTAATAAAGAAATGTATCGTCTACAAATAAATAAGATATATTAGATATTTTTAGTGAAGTTGTATTAGATATTTTTAATGAAAAAGTGAATTTAGGATTGTAATTTATCGTCTGCAGATATATATTGCTATTTTTCTAGTTTTAGAAAATTAAATGTAAAAAATCTGGTGTGAAACAACCACACGACTTCCATTACCCTTTATTGCACGTATTATATACATTTTTTGGTGATAAAGTGATCAGTCAGAAGACATAAAAATGACCTAAATAAGTAGAAAAAAAAAATTTTTCCGGTAAGAGAAACTTTATACACATGTAAAGAGTCAATTTCCGAGATCAAAAACTGACCTTCTTAAGCAGGATGACTGTTAATTTTCCTCTAATAACCACGTAATACATGAGAAAGGAATGGGTTTATACAACAGTTTTGATGAAAATCGTTAGAGCCGTTTTTGAGATACTAACTTTTACCAAAACTCAATTATTGACCGAAAAATAATAATTACATACAAAAGGATATTTAAAAGTGAGTTAATTTGGCGAGTTTGAAAAAAATCCGTATAGCCGTTTTTAAAGGAACGCGCTTCCAAGACCTGAAATTGAGCTTCTTATACAGGGCGCCTATCAATTTCCCTGAACTAATCAACTATATCACTCGAAAGGACATCTAACAGAGTGTTTATATAGCAAATTTGAAGAAAATCGTTAGAGCCGTTTTTGAGATACGGACTTACGGTCCCATTTTTGGTTTCTGATGTCCCATTTCCGGTTTTTCAAATTTCATCAAAATTTAGAAAATTCATCTGTACACCAGGCCTATTTCAATTCTGAAGTTTTGTAGTTCTAGCTTTATTAGTTTCGAAGATATGATAGCCAGAAGATTCCATACACACATACATACATACGCACACACTGACCAATTGCCCCCCCCCCCCCCCCCAAAAAAAAAAAAAAAAAAAAAAAAAAAAAACACTTTTTTGGACTCAGGGGACCTTAAACCGCGCAAATCAGGTGAAATCTCGATATCGAATTTTTGGACCGAATACAATACTTCCATTACCTACGATAGTAGGGTAATGGAAGTAAAAAAGAGGGAGGGGAGAGAAAACGAAAGACAAAGAAACTGAAAAATTGGCATCCTCAAGATGTTCACGAGAAGAAAAAAAATATTAGAATAATGAAAACATTTTAAAATAACCGATATTTTTAAAATGTTTAATAAAATTAATTCAGGTGAAATGAAAATTAGTTTATATTTTATTTCATTTTAACGTCTGGTGAAAAAGATTTAGTAATGAACGTCATGATTATGTTAAACTACTACTGCTTGAGCGTTTTAAGTTAAACCCAGAAATTTTTTTTTAATGAAATTTAAGATAAAACAATATAGACAAGTTTATTTAAAAATTCAGTTTTATAACTCAAAACATATTTAAACGTTTGGCTAAATCGGAACATTTTTAGTATGACGAATTTAGAGCTGAAGAGTAGCTCGGACGTTTTTCGCTAAGGACTTCATTTTCGCGATTGTGATAATCATTTTAATTCTAACGATGCGTTAAATATAAAGATAAATTATAAAGTGGTACAATAATAATAATAATAATGAAAGGTTTGCAGTATTTACAATAATAAAATAAGCTATTTATTTTCAAAGTGTCTGACTAGACCATATTGCAGAAAAAAAAGGCACTTAAAAATTTTTCATCTTTACTGGTGCAAGTGCCATTTTAAACGTAGCTAAGCTATACATTAGAAATATATAGAGAGTATAACATATTCTCCTAAATTAACTAAAAAATGCAAAAGTAAAAAATATAGGCATTAGAAAAAATAAGTTCTATTTTTTTCTTTTTTAAACAGGCAGTTATACCCAAAAATTCCTCGCCAAATAGTGACAACGATTTAAAAGTCCATATTAATGCTAAATGCTCTAAATATCACGTATGTCTCTCTATTCTTAAAAAAAAAAAAAAAGGTACTGCAGTCGTTGTTCATTTTGTGCGTCTAGCATTAGCGTATGCTTCCACCCAAAATAACAGCAAACTGTTATTAAGTTGTCTAACGTAAAGACAGATTTTTGCATATTATTTCTTTCTTTCTCTCTCTCTCTCTTTTTTTTTTTTTTTTTTTTTTTTTTTTTTTTTTAAGATATACAAGTAATGTATATTGTGTATTTCAATGTAATATCAGATATGGGGTTTTCTATAATATTGTTCTACTTTCATCTTGTATTATGCATTATTAATATTTCTATTCAATGAAAGACAAAGCTGTGAATAGGCGGATAGAGCCTCGGCAGGGTTAATGAGCAGAGTGAGTCGATGGTGGTGGCGGGGGCGAACCCTCCATCAGGGGTTGGCGAACGGAGTGAGCAGGGGACAGAGTGTCCCCTAGTTTTTCCAAAAACTAACTTTCTTATTTTTTTTTTTTTTTTTTAGTTTTCATTTTAAAGCTACAATTTGCGAAAAATGCACTTACTTCATTTTGCAAGGGTCTATGCATACTATATTTATGAATACACTTAAAAAAAAAAAAAAAAAAAAAAAAAAATGTTTTTATTAATCATCGAATTTCTTTCTTCAATTAAATAAATAAATAAATACAAAATACTATAGAAAAATAGTGGCATTTAAAATATAGGATGTTGCAACTCCTGATTTTGCGCACTGTGTAGCTTCAAAATGAGACTTTAAAAATCAATTTTGGGAAAACACGAATAAATTAAACGGTTGTGAATTTTCTGAATGTGAAACATAATTTAAAAATTTATATATAAAGTAATAAATAATTCTTATAAAAATTTCCCCACAAAATAACACGGATTTGGCTCACATCGATAGAAGAACTGTAAAAGGAAGAGAAAAGCTTATAAAGATCAGTTAAAAAATGGCAGTTTTGAGTTTATATAATTAAAAAATATAAATGAAGGGCCCGAACGTGCACAAAAAAGCATCGCATCTCCATCGCGTAGATTATCCACCAGAGAGGCAGTTGTGTTGGTTTTATTACAATGCTAGTTAATGCTTTGTCGTTTCTGGAATACCGAATTTTTGAGTTGCGTCGCTTTTCTTGCCAAGCGGTTTAGGTTTATAGAATGTAAATTTACCTCAGGCCAAAGTTTTTATTATTATTATTTTTTTTTTTTTTTTTTCACCATTATGGTACGTTAAGATACAGGAAGAAAACAATATAAGAAGCGTTGAGTTATATTATATTACTACCCTGGTTTACTTTAACATAGCTGTGACCAAACAATTAAATAGTAATTTGAGAAATGTAAGAATTAATATTTACATATTATATCAAAATAATGCTAATAAAAATAATTGTTTGTAATAATAAAAAATAAATTTTTAAACTAGTGGATCTGCAGATCAGGAGCCTGAACGTCCTATTTTCATTACGCATTATTCAACAATTCCCCCCCCCCTTATAATATAATATATGTATAGTGATCCTCGATTTATTTGCTACATAAACAGAAACGTTTCTAATTTAATTTAAAAATTAAATTTTTAAATTAAATTATTTGTTTCATAATTGCAATTTCAATATATCTTATGTATATCTTATAGGTTTTTCTTTGTAATTTAGTGTGATTGTAAAGAGTGGTTTGATTTTAGGTCACTCAATTAAGACGCACGATAATGGATAATTAAATGTTTAAAAAATTAATATCTCTCACAAGTTTTTTTTTTTTTTTTTTTTTTTTTTTTTAACCAAAGTAACATTTAAAATGAGATAAAGAATACAAAAAGAAATTTAAAACTTTGAAAATACATTTTAATTAAAAACATTAAAATGTACGACAGACGTTTCGGCTAGAACACTAGCCCTCCTCAGTTTCAAACATACAAAGCACAACATTTACAAAAAATTCATAATTCATAACACATCAGAACAAGATTACATATTCAGGAGGAATAGCTTTAGCTTCTTTCAAGGCAGAAAGGAACGAGGCTAAAGCTATTCCTCCTGAATATATAATCTTGTTCTGATCTGTTATGAATTTTTTGTAAATGTTGTGCTTTGTATGTTTGACACTGAGGAGGGCTAGTGTTCTAGTCGAAACGTCTGTCGCGTATTTTAAAGTTTTTAATTAAAATGTATTTTTAAAGTTTATTTATTTATTTTGTATTCTTTATCTCATTTTAAATGTTACTTTGGTTTTAATATATTAATGAGACGTATAAATTATAATAACAGGAGACTTGGCGTTGGAATATAAAGAACTGAATAAACTACTAAGTCAGAAACGCCAAAGAAAAATATTGGAAATGCATACAGCTGTTTCGGTAGCCTAAAGCGTACCGTCTTCAGGGCAAAAAGGATTCTGAGTCAGGAGAAGTTCTCGTAAATCCGGCCCCTCTCCTATACGAGCACTTCTCCTGACTCAGAATCCTTTTTGCACTGAAGACGGTACGCTTTAGGCTACCGAAACAGCTGTATGCATTTCCAATATTTTTCTTTGGCGTTTCTGACGTAGTAGTTTATTTCGGTTCTTTACGTATAAATTATATTTAATTTTATTATTATTATTTTTAAGGGGAGTTCATTTTTTTATTTTTTTTTTAAGGGGAGGGAGTTCATTTTTTTTTTTTTTTTTTTTTAGGGAAGATTTTTTTTTTTTTTTTTTAAGGGAAGGTTTTTTTTTTTTTTTTTAGAGTTTTTACGCTTTTTTACACCTTCTTTTTAAATATAAAGATATATATATATTCCCCACCTATAAATAACTCTCCATCCCTCTCCCTCCCCCTTCATTATTTTCAGTACACTTGATAAAAATTAGACAACTCTTTTTTTTTTTTTTTTCTAATTATCATTATCATTACCTTTTCTTTCATTTTTTTTTTTTTTTTTTTTTTTTTTATGTTGAAATGTATGTGATTCACACAGAAAACACAATTAACAATTTTCAATATTTTATTTAGTCTTACAGTAACATCGGAAATAATATTCAATATACAAAGCATCAGTACAAAATGTACTTGAATAAATAAGTTTTTAAAATATACATGTAAGTGCATCTATATTCAAATGTATGACATGTAAGCTAAGATGTATAAAGTTTGCTTAAGAAACAAAATTTGTATTTTTCTAAATATATAACTTAATTTAATAAAAGCTCAAGACTAAAAGTTTCTTCAGTAAATGTTTATATTAAATTTCATCGTTTCATTTCATTTGTTATTGTTGGACCTGGTTAAGATTGTGCGAAATATTAATAAATTTAAATGTAAATCTCTTCTTTATATTTAGATCTCTTCTTAAATATAAAAAATTACTCGTAGCATTACAGAAGTTGGTCACCTTTAGTACAGAGTATGTATCTTTATACGAATGTTCATTAAAGAAATTTTGCATTGGTCCTCCTCATTTGTATAAATACTCCTAACTACAGCACGATTGGTTACCACAGCTGGTGCAGTTTGATGAAACTAAAAACAAAATCAGTAGTCTGCTAGTTTGCAAGATAAAAACGTATTTTGCATTGAAAGTTTCAGAAAAGTTCTTAGTACGTTTGTTTCTTTCTCTCGGTGACTGAATGAATTTTTCTAGAAATTAGTCACTGTGAGTAGATTAAAAAAGTCGCACTATTTTCTGGTGTATCGATTCATCTTTTTTTTTTCGATGACTATAGTTCAGTTTTTCTAGATATTTCTCACTATTTGAATTATGAATAAAGAAAGAAGTAGCACTATTTTTTGGTGTATTGATTTTATCGATTCTTTTTCTCTCTCGATGTCTGCATGAGTTTTTCGCGAAATCTGTCACTATTTTAATTATGAGTGCATGAAATGAGTTGCAATGTTTTCTGGTGTGTCGATTCTATCGATTCATTCTTTTCCTCATTGACTATGTGAGTTTTTCTAGAAATTTGTCTCTATCTCAACTACGGATATAACACTACTTTCTGGCGCATTGATTCTATCAATACATTCTTTCTGTGGATGACTATGTGAGTTTTTTCTAGAAATTTGTCACTATTTTAACTATGAGTAGATGAAAGAAGTCGCACTATATTCCTGTGATCAGTCTTCTATCAAGTCATTTCATCACTATAAGGAGGAGGTGAATTAGTATCCTCTTATTTATTCTCACTAACATTTTCAGTAGAATTCTTTGTCCTATTTGAGGTACTTTTGCTAGACGTGCAAGAGTTCGGGGCATTAGGTGATTTTAACCAAACGTATGGAGAAACAGGATTTGATATAACGTATTGTTTCTTTGCAAAGTTCGATTTATCACGAAGAGGATAACTCACAGTGTTTGATCTTGGGATCAAAGAAGTAGTATCTGTCTGAGTTAATGACTGTAAAGAAGATTCTAGGAACATGCCATCAGAATTCGAACGAAAATGTGATAAGCAATTACTACCAGGAGCAATTTGATTAGGCGGAGGTCTTATGTAATTACATGTAATCTCGGAATATTGTTCAGCATCCTGCAACTTAAGGCTCTTCATATCATAATTGGGGTATTCTTCACCATCAGGCAAAGCAATAGAATGAGGAAGATTTGAAGTAAGGTCGGTTTGAACTGAATCTAGCCTTACAAGATGATCAGGGGTCGCATTTTTTTCTAAACACTGTTTTTCTTGAAATGATGCCTCAGTATGCATCATTGATGCAGAACCTATTGTTAAGGAACACTGTTGTTGAGAATAGATAGGTTGAAATTGTTTAGAAGACGACCGCTGTCTATTTTGCTGATAATCCCAAATCTTTGAACCTATGTTGCAATAATTAAAGGCGTATATAATAATCCCAATAAGCAACAAAACAATCGCCACTATAATAAAATTCTGTAAAATAGTACGCAGATTAGAGCAGAAATCTGGAGAATTACAATCGACAAAAGTAGACCACTCTGGTATTCCAGACAATAAAAATTTAACACCACTGCTGTTGGTCATGACAGTAGAAGTGAAGTTGCATTTATTCTGGAATCCTGTATTCACAAATAGTAAATCTAAAGAGCAAGTATCTATCCATTTAGAAAATTGTCGTCGAATAGGGTCTGCAAATCTTTTTCAGTTCATTATAAAACGTTGATTAAGATGAGAGAATAACCACAGCACGAGCGACTATGAAAATAACCTGTTGGTTTATGCTGCGAGTTGTGACTCACTATCTCACTTCCCCCCTTTTCGTCTGGAAAGTGGGCGAGACGTGCGCTGAGCGGGCGATTGTTATCGTTTCTTCTACGAGAAAGAAATGCTGAAATTTCGTAATATGTCTGGGTGTCTGGGGCAGACTGCAAATGGCTTTTCCAATTTTTGATTTCTGAAAAGAGTCATTTTATTTTTAAAAGCTTTAAATTTATTTTATCAGAGTTGATGTGAATAAGTTTTAAAATTAGAATAAATAAGGGATAATGTTCTTTGTATTATATAAACATGTAGGCTACGTATGCATATTTTATCTTGAAAGGAAAAGAAATATTTTCTAAATATCATATAATTTTTTATTATTATTATTATTTTCTTTAGAAAAGAAAGAAATAGACACGAAAAAATTCTAACAAATAACTTCCTCTCTTCGTATTATAGCGCCTGATTTGATTTTAAATGATTCTACTTGTATTGCTTATTTATGGATCCGTATCAAGTGGTAAATATGTACGCACTTTTAAAAGTAATTAATAAGGATTAAAAAATAAATTTTCGTACATTAATTTCAAACTTTTTCTTTTTATCTCTGAAAAAAATAAGCAAATAAAATAAAATAAAATATTTTCAAAGAATATGTTAATATCTTCCTATCTATAACGCCTTATTTGATTTTAAATGATCCGGCTTCTATGCTTGTAAACTTGAACCATCACGAGAATGTATCAACATCATTTATCAGATTTTCTTTTGATAACAGTGCACTCACTGTTAAAAGTAATTAATAATGATTCTTAAAAAAAAAAAAAAAAAAAAAAAAAAACGCAAATTAACTGAAGAATTTTTCCTTTTTATCATTGGAAAAATTACATTCATTGGATAACAAGTTAAATTTATTTTGGGAATTAATAAAAGCGTTTTCTTTCCTTAAAATTTTATCTTTTTTTTTTTTTTTGGGATGTCATGAAACTGAATTTCAATTATGACAATAATTTTTTCGGATTATTATTATTATTTTTTTAATATTTTAAGATTAAAAAATTAATAATAAGTTGAATAAAACGCCTCAAAATTTCTTTTATATAGAAAAATGGAACGTAATGTTTGTATCATAGCCTAGAAAAGTAAGATGCAAGTGAAAATCTGCAACCAAATCAATTTTAGTATCATACTTTCTGAGGAGTAAAAAGGCAACATACACAAAAATGGAGAAACATTAATTATCAATTTATAATCTATACTTCAGATGCAAATTTAAATTTATATATGTATAAAAATAAGATCAACTTAGTTACCTAACGCCAAAAAAAAAAAAAAAAAAAAAAAAAGTTTTCAAACATAATAAATTCATGTAATATCATAAAATTTCTCCAAACAATAACTTGTCTTTTATCAAAGATTATTTCTCTTTACAGATAATTTTAACATGTTGCCCAATATCAAAAAGTAAAAAAAAAAAAAAATCACGATTACTGTTTTACTTGATATAAGTATTCAAAATCCAGACACCCGGTGAATAACATCTGTCAATCGTCAAGAAATTATTAAAATAAATATTATTTAGGCCGAATTCTCTGTAACTGAAACACCTCATCCTCATCAAAGGAGAAATTCACCATAATTTATAAACATTGAGACTAATTTCATGGAGAAAAGAAATAGCCATCAAATAATAAAATTAACAAGTGAAATATGATGAAAGCGTACGGAGGGTTAGAAGGGAGGGAAGCAGCTCTTGGCGCCGGAGTGAGAGGGTATTCCACCAATGATATTGACGGGATGTCTGCTGCCTCCAGACGACTGAGGGCAGAAATCTTTTTACGTCACATTAGAAAAGCAGGCTGCTAGATTTGGCAACTTAGCATCACATAATTTCATTATTTGTATTAATTTTTAATATTTTTTTGTCAGACAAACGTATTATTAGCAATTTTATTTTATTAAATTTACATAAAGAGTTATTGGATAAATATATATATATATATATATATATTTATGCTGACAAACTTTTTAAATGTATGAATGTTTTTTTGTTCATGTATAATTTTGCGCGCATGGTATCTCCGTGATGGTTAGCTAAAATTTTATAAAAGATTAATAGTTTTAACATAACATATAAGTATTTACGAAATGACTTTATTATATTAAAATATTTGTAATTAAAGTAAAATTACGCCAAAAATAGGAATAAATATTTTATTTATTTATCTATATTATCTATATATTTTTTCTAAAGAACATAGTTTTCTAGGAAAATTCTTTTTTGTCATTTTAATTATACTACAGGATATTTTTTCTCATGTATATAATATTTTTAGATACATGTGGTGCACCATTTGAATGCAATTTGGCGCGCAAAACTTATACCGACAAAAATTATCTCGGACATTTTTAAGAAAAAAATTTAAATTAAAAATGTACAATTATTCTAAAATCTGCAACAGATATATTAAAAGCTTTCTTAATGTTTGTTAAATTTCACAAGTTTTTAATGTAGTAATATACCAATTGTTTTAAGTTATTCTAAATAAAATTATGATCATTTTTTCACTGTTCAAACCAATGGTAGGAGTGAAATAACCTAACATACAAAAACCCACAAAAGTACACTGTAAAAAAATAACTATTACCAGCTGCAAGAAACTCTCTGGTGATTGGAGAAAGTAATTATTTTCTCCAATCACAGAGAGTTTCTTGCAGCTGGTAATAGTTATTTTTTTACAGTGTACTACTTACAATCAGAATGAATGGCAGGAACTGTGATATATCATATTAATGACATACAGTACCCGCCGCTTTTTAAAATCACATTCGTTCTGAGCCAAAATTATTTTATTAAGCGGCTGATTTTTATATCCAGCGATCATTCTTGCACTCAAGAAAAAGGTATCATACTTCTCTGAATTCGGAAAGAAATTTCAAAGATAACGAGTAATGTAATTAATAAACAATATTAATAAATTTTTGACGGATAATTAATTAATCGTTTTTTTTTTTTTTTTTTCAATATAAGTAAATTAAACGCATTTCAAGTTTCTATGCGCTTTCCTTTGATGAGAATCATCATTACTTTGTCAAAAGTTCACTCTTTTCTTTTACATTTAAAATCTTTCCGTTTAAAACTCTTGCTTCATAGTTATTTCAGATTTTAGAATAAGAACTAGAAATTGTCTTTTATTAATTAAAAATTAAGAAGAAAAAAAAATATCACTTGCAAATGAAATCAAATTTGTAACTTATTACCACGCTTTGAAAAATACGTTCCTTGAAATATTTATTGAGATAAGTAATTGACGGGACTTGTTTAATTTGTAACTATACTGCAAATGTAAAATTTTCAACAAAGGGAAACCTGAGGGATTGCTGTGCTTTAATTTCTTTTTTTTTTTATTAATGCTAGAGGCCTATTTCAGTCGGTACAGTTGTCGAATTTTTATAGGTCACTCTTAATTAGTGCTAGGGGCCTATTTCAGTCGGTTTATTGAATGGGGATTTATTGAATGAAGTCCCCCCCAAGGCACAACTTTGACATGAGTCCCCCCCCCAAGGTACCCCTATTTCAGTCGGTACAGCGTTGTCGAATTTTTATAATAAACTCTTAATAGTGCTAAGGGCCTATTTCAGTCGGTTTATTGAATGGGGATTTATTGAATGAAGTCCCCCCCAGGCACAACTTTGACATGAGTCCCCCCCAAGGTACCCCTATTTCAGTTGGTACAGCGTTGTCGAATTTTTATAATACACTCTTAATAGTGCTAAGGGCCTATTTCAGTCGGTTTATTGAATGGGGATTTATTGAATGAAGTCCCCCCATGGCCCAACTTTGACATGAGTCCCCCCCCAGGCCCAACTTTGACATGAGTCCCCCCCAAGGTACAACTTTGACATGAGTCCCCCCAAGGCCCAACTTTGACATGAGTCCCCCCCCCCAGGCCCAGCTTTGACATGAGTCCCCCCAAGGCCCAACTTTGACATGAGTCCCCCCCAAGGTAAAACTTTGACATGAGTCCCCCCCAAGGCACACCTTTGACATGAGTCCCCCCCCCAAGGCACACCTTTGACATGAGTCCCCCCCAAGGCACACCTCCCCCTCATTGGGAAAAAGAGAAAAAACGTTGTTTTGCGGCTATAAGACAGTTTGGACTTCCAACCTTATTTGTTACAATATCTGCAGCTGAAACACATTGGTTTGATTTAATGAAAACTTTATCATGGAATTTAGATCGTCACGAATTAACTAAAGAAGAATTTGTCGATATTAACAAGTTTAGCAGTAGGCCTCTGGCACTAAATTAAAATCTGTCAATGTCAGATTTTCATGTTTTAAATAATGAAATAATGTCGTGTCTGTATAATTTTTATTTATTTATTTTTTTTAATAAAAACAATCGCAATAATGTAAAAAAAAAAAAAAAAAATTAGCTTACATAAATGATATTTTTGCTGCTGAAAAGATTTTTTTTTTTTAGTTTATAAACCGGCGATACTGATTTTATTAAGCGGCGGTTTTAAAAGTAGTTTGTATTATTTTGATTCTGGTCCTGGCAATTTGATCAGATTAAGCGGCTGATTTTATTAACAAGTGAATTTATTAAGCGGCGGTTACTGTATACCATATGACTATTATTTAAAATGTTCATTTCTGCCTCAAAAAAAGTTATGTGAAAATTCTTAATGCATTATAATGCAAATTAAGCATTTGAAATGAAAAATGTGTAATAAATAAATAAATAATTTAATATGAAATTCATAAACAGCTAAATTTTCGAAAACCCTGCATTCAAGGGTAGTCCTGGAAAGTTTCAGTCCTGCAAAAGCACCAACCGACCCCTCAGCATGTGTCAAATGCATTTTCGTAGACTTCTTTCACCTGAAGAAAATGCTGTGAAACTACATTAACTATCTCAAAAATGAGAAATGTAACATATCAACACTGATGTTGTGACAATTCAAACCGAAGGTAAATATCATATTCATTACATTTTAAGTAAATATAATTTAATATCACATCTAAATGTTAAACGATCGAAAGTATTAGAATAATGAAGTATTTTATAATCCCCACGCAATTTCCGATCAAAACTAAAAAAAATATATCTAATTAATCTTCATATAGAAATAATTCTAAGGCTAGTTTCATACACTATTCGTTATATTACCAATATTACGGCAAAATCAAAATTTAATATCCAATGTATTTATATGATAAACAATTGAAAATATTATTATAATATCAAAATATCTTAAAAGTTGCATTTAGCAATCCAAATAATGATCCAAATCGGTATCGAATCAAATAGTTTTGCTCTCATCATATGTGCTAAATCTTATACAAATTTATATGCGATAGGAACTGAGATATAACTATCACGTGAATTGTTGAAAATGCAGTACATTGCACCAAAATTAAATCAACATAATAGAAATCATATATACCAAGCTTGATGCTGTGTCTAATAGATGCTGAACTACAATCATTACGTAAATTGTGAAGAGTAGAATAGAGCTACCTTTTCGGCGATACATGCCAAAATCTAAGGGTTGGGGACAAAATCTCGCGGGACAAAATATCGCAAGGACAAAATATCGCCGACGTAAAAGAATACAAAGTAAAATGAGTTGGTAATTATTAGTAATGTTGTATAAAATTTCATGCCAACACATACCTTAGTCAGAGCACTGACATTCTGACAAACCTACAACAAAAATTTTTATAAATTTTACTTAAAAAATTTTAAAAACTATACTTATTAACTTTTGTCAAAATTAGCCATAATGAATTCAATAGCGCTTATTAATTTTAAAAATTTTAATTCAAGTTTGTGAACAGTGTTCAGCTTTAATATCAGCAGTGATGTACACGATTTTTAAAATGTATTTTGAATAGTGAAAAGCAAAAGATAAAATAACTTAAAAATAAACATAGATAAAATAATGAAATTCAACTCTGTGATTTATTTAATCAATTATTTATTTATTTTCATTAATTAATTAATATTTATAAGGCCCTGTGGCCCCCTCCAGAGATCACACGTGACAGAAAATCAAATTTTCAGATAGATCATATTATTTTTTTACGCGATATTTTGTCCGGCGAGATTTTGTCCCGCGATATTATGTCCGGATCCCAAAATCTAATTAGTGCACAACCATGTCAAACTGCAACTAAATATGAACCATCATGTAATTTCTAGTATTAGGTTTTGAGCTAACACATCCGTAAAATTCTAGAAACACGCATTCACGCAACGCTTTTTTAATACACTCAAAGATCGGTGCATACACTCTGATTATCTATCAATATATATATATATATATATGTATGTATGTATGTATGTATGTATGAATGTATGTATATATATAAACCTGACATTAATTACAATATTTTTTTTTTCTTATTTATGCAGGAGAAAGTAAAAATATTTAACAGTATGTGTAAAAACATTAATATATTTTAACTCTCCAAGTTTTTACTTTTTTAAATTATTAATTAACATAAACACATTTAATTATCACGGCTATCTGCTCAGTGTTGCTATAATCAAGTTTACAATGTCTTTTAATAATAAAATTACATGTTGTATTAAGCTTTACCTTTACATTACATGATCTCGATCTGATTATGTGCGAAGCCCGAATTTTTATTTAGCCCACCAGTGGTTGAGAAGTTCTGCTACTGAAACTGCTAGAGGGAAAGTGCCTGATTCGATCTCAAGTCGCGCCCATCGACCTATCAGTTCAGAGTTTTTCCGTGGTTTTCTCCAAAACTCGTGTAATTGCGGGATAGGATTCCTTAGAAATTTCCTCAGGGAGGGAATTCGATCTACACTTTGGACCCAAGTGCAGTCAGTCGGCTTTAAATCCTACACCGCTATAGTACATCATTTTCTATTTTGTTTTTAAGTATTTTTCTTTTCTTCTTCACCGAAATATGTGGAAAATGACATCATAGTTAAGAGCAATATATATTTGCATGTGAAAATCGAAAAACCATTTTATAAAATTGGCGTCACATTTGATTTCCGATTTTTATCAAATGTTCGAAAAATGCTGTCGTGGAAACGTAAAAAATAGTTTGTGAAACTGGCGTCAAAAAGAAAAAAGAATAAACATGCATTCGTTTGCGTTTATTATTATTTTTTTTTTTTAAATGCAATATATAAAACTGAAAATTTAGAGATAATAAAATATTTTACAAATAATATTTTTATTTTAGGTAGTACGTTAATGTTAATGTAGCATTCCAGGTTGAGTAGCCCCAGCAAACGGAAGTTTGCAAGGTCATTATTTTTCAAGGGACGCGAACGATCTGATTACCAAAGCACCTGCAATGAGAGCAAAAGTTAGCCATAGTCGGGAATTTCATGACCTTAGTAGTGTTTTCTAAAATCAAAAATGTTTTAAAAACTGACTGAGGACACCGCAGCTGCTATTAAGTTGGAGTCTGCTTCGGTCCACAATGTGTATGTAAAATCAGAGTCTGCGTCACATTGAAAATCTATATCCTACAGATTTCAGTTTTGTCCACAAGAAAGTCGACCATTATTCATGCTTAAGCCTTATTTTAATTTCTTGTTATATTATTATTTTTCTTTTACTCTTTCCTTATATATTTCTTTTTTAATAACATTCAGTTGATCGTTCTTACCCTAACAACACATTGTCTCCAAATGACATCCTCAGGATGTCCTATGGATAAAAAGACCTCCTATAGACATCTTCAGAATGTATTATGGACAAGCATGTTGTTAGGGTAGATTTACTCTCACTTCAAATATATCATCGCAATATGGGAAAATATTTCTGAGGTTATGAGTGGTGCATAATTTTACTTCCCCTTTGTCTTAATGACATACACTCAATCATTTTCTGGCTCATTCTCCCTTTAATTACAACTCTATCCCGCGATATAGTAAAGTATTTCATCTGGCTTTATTCCACGTAGTCCGCTGCAAGTGGTAATGACGCTTTTATACCAGATCGAAATAAATAGCATTTGTGAGATAATAAATTTGAAATATATTTTACTTTGATAAAAAATACCACTAAAACGCAGTTGTTGGTTGATGATAAAAACTTTGAAAGCAAAAATTATAAAAATCGAAAACACTCATAAAGGATTTCGAGTCAGAATAGCTAAGCCAGAAAAAAGAAAGTAAAAATGAGTACAGTAAAAAGAGAGGGGGAAAAAAAAAAAAAAAAAAAAAAAAAAAAAACATTATTTTCTTGCCACGCTCGTGATTACTTTTTCCGTCAGATTAAGGATCATGCTTAATTATTTCCATTCCGAAGCAATTATTGCGGGCCTTGTAAAATTTATATTGTTTTCTTAGAAAATTTACATTATTAAAAAAAAGAAAAAAAAACTATTGTTAAAAACCAGAAACTCCTATTCCCCTAAATTTAAAAATGGAAATCTTCTGTTATATATACATACATATATATATATATATATATATTATTACACACACACCAAGAAAACAAATTCTAAAAAAATGCATTTCATGTCATCTAGTATGAGGTACAATAGACTTTCTTCTAGCATTAGGCATTTTTCTGGGATAAATCATGGCTCTTGCCATGTGAAATAATTTTGAACCTAACTTATGAGAATTCAAATATTAAAATACAAATAAATATTTTGTGATGGTCACAACATACTAATCCAATCACAATGATGCACCATCCTGTCGAGAGATTCTGCTTTCGAAACTGTTAAAAGGGAAGTGCTAGTTTCACATCTAGGTCGCGCTGGTCAATCTTGCCTTTGGAGTTTCTTGTGGTTTTCTTCGAAACTCAGTTGTCCTTATACCGCATACCATCGATACCACACCAATAGTGATTATATCAATTTTTACAAATTATACTCATGTAGCAACAACATATAGAAGAAATTGTTTCCATAATAACTTTTAAAAAGTTTTTGCAATCATATATTTAATTTAATCTTTTAATATCAGAACAGTATCGATCAATGGTTGCTGTTTGTACGTATTTAAAATACTCCTTACTTGGTTGCAACAAAAATAAAAACAAATCATTTCAAATTAATTATATAGAGTGATGATACACGTTGTATGATTATAATTGGTGTGTTAGTGTTGTGGAATAAGGCCGATTGACTACCCTTCGGTCCTAGACCAGTGGGGTGTGCCTTCCGTGGAGGTCTTTCTAAGGGGTCCTGGCACGTATTTGCGCAAGTTTCGGAGAAAACCACGGAAAACTCCATACGGCTAGGCCGACGAGCGCGCGACCGGGATCGAATCCGGCACCTCACGTCTACCAGGTTTGAGCGCAGAATCGTTCGGCCGCTGGTGGGCCTATAATTGGAAATATGAAATGGGCGAATAGGCCATAATTGATTATTATTTTTTTTTTCACTCTCTCTCCCGTGATGTTATACTTATATCGTAAATTGAAAGTAATGAAATTTCTGTCTCTCCCACCCACTTATACAGTGTTGCCAGATTTTGCTACTTTTTTAGTCAATAGTCACCAACCATTTTGCGAAGCGATCTTTGATATACATAACAGACGATTCATTTTCGAAGTGATTAGGAAACAGTTACATTTAAAATTTAGTGGTGGGTATTGAATAAAAAAGTCGCAAAATCTGGCAACACTGCACTTATACCGAAAATTAAATTGTATCCGCCTTTTACCAATATGTTACCAATGATTAGATAATCAAAATATTTTGGATGATGGTTCATGCTATAAATCTTTTTTTTGTAAATCATTGTCTTAAACTTATAAAAAATTGCATTATGTATGCATTGAAACATGGCAATTTTTAATATACTTAAAATTTCCTAAACTATTTAAATTTAAAAAAATAAAATTCAAGTGATGATGTAGAACATAAGGCTAACTGACAGCACGCGAGTTTTAGGATGGAATAGGATATCCTCTGTAACGGTTCCTTTAAGGGGTGTTAGCCCTTATACTACACAAGGGAGTTTCGGGAAAAACCACGAAAAACTCCGAAAGGCTAGGTCGACGAGGGCGATATATAATCGAACCCGGCAGTTTCGTCTACCGGCTCCGGGAACATAACTTCTCAGCCATAAATGGAATCCAAATATTTTAAAGTGTTTCATGTTAATTAATTTTGAATTTTCCCAATTCGATTTTACCTTATTGTAGTTTGACAATATATTCTAAACATACTTGAGCATTGCTTTGTCGATTCATTAAACAATTAATTGTTTAAAAAATATTGTTTTGTTTGAGTATTAAGTATTTGCACAAAATTTCAGCAATATATTTTTTAATTTGTAAAATCGAGGAAAAGAATTAAAAATTAGTTAGTAGGAAGCATTTAAAAAAATTAAAATATACATACATAATTTTTTTATTTAAATAATTTCTGAGAAGTTTTAACATGCTCAATGTATTTACATTTTATTACATATCTATGCAAATTTTCTTAACTGACAATAATTTACAAAAATGATTTATAAAAATTGTATTCTTAAATAGAAAAGGAGGGGGGGGGGGGGAATTACCCGCTGACTAAAATATTATTACTCATATTTAAAGAAAAGTATTTTTGGGGGAAAAGTAAAAGGTGTATACGCTTCTGTATACACGTAATTATTGATTCTCGTATAATGTAATTTAACTTTAATAAATGCAATTTCTATTTCATAAAATACTATTAATACAGAATATTTTATTTCATTTTTTTAACGGGATTCATAAGTTTTAAAGTGAATTTATATTACATTTAATAAAATTATTAAAATGTAAGAATTTTTTGTTACTAATTATTCGTGAAGGACAAAGTGGTTATTCTTTTTTGATACTTATTGGCCATAGACAAGTAATCTATGTTATTGGCGTGAAGTGCTTTGGCGAAAGTGAAACCAGAATGTAAATTTTCATTACAGCAACCCCCGACTTTGACAATTCACGTGACTAGTGCGCATAGCGAGTATATAATCCTAGCATGCCGCTTTTGACGTCATATTTCCCGCTGAAAGTTGTTCAGTTCAGTGGATTTCTGTGCTCAATTTCAAAGCAAAGTAAACATAGAAGTTATTAACGTTGTATTTAACTGTTTAAAGTTCTTTTTTAAACGTTCTTGTGGAATATTTATACAACAAGAAAGTCATCGAAGTTTTTTTTTAACTTAAAAATTTTGTTGCGATCACCGCATTGAGTTTAAATTTCCATCATGGCTTTTATGATGCCTGTAATGAAAAATGATTACAATATATACGCTAGTCGATCTCGTACAAGTAGTAACAATTCAGTGACTTCTTCAGGTCGCCGTCATACCCAAAGCGAATCTGCTCCGGTGAGTTTGTCATGCTCTCCCGGGTCTGACATGGAAGAGCGGCTGGCTGCAATATCCTTAGGGTGCTCACCTCGACGTGGAAGTCGTCTCAGTGACATACCATCTCCGAAATCAGCTTCACAGAGCTCACTTCACAAATTCCACAATAAAGTTGTAGAAAAGCTCAGGCGTAAACTTCGATCTAAAGATGAGGAAGAATCAACCACAACCAGTTCAAAATCTGAATCTACACCCACCTCCTCATAACAACCGGATATAGTAGTGTGTTTTACAAATTTTGTACATTGTGTATAGTACAGATACTGTGAAACTGCTACGTTGATTCCTATGTATATAATTTCGTGTTCATTGTATCTATATCTTCATCTGATGGTGGAAATGTGCTCCCAAGACATAGTGAAAACCTTTTTAACTTATTTTCATCAGAACTTTTCTTCACGGATATTTATTGTTTAATGAAGGAAAAGATCAATTACAGAAAAAAAACCGTAGCCTTTAAATATTTCTGTAAGTCTGTTTTCAAGTTTTTATATTGATTGACGAAGTTTTTTCTGATAATTTATACATACTCTTGAAAATTATTTTTTAGTCAGTAGTGTTATCAAATAGCTCTCTGTTTTTATGCTAAATATATAGTCCTTTTTTAAATAAATTAAAAAGAAAAGTTATGAAACTGAATAGTTAAAAACATGCAATAGTTTGTGCAAAAGTCGATATAAATCAAGTAAAGACTGGCACACATTGTTTTCATTGTGTTAACTTTTTTTATGAATCATTTATATATTCACTAAGTTTCATTAAGTAAAGTTATAACTTTTTTTAAGAAAAGAGAAAAGTAGATAGTATATTTTTATACAACATTTAAATGTGAAATATTAAGTTTAGAATATCTCTAATATGCATATGTGCATTTAAAAAAAAAAAATCTATGACATGTTTTATGCTTCAAAATATATTAAATCGATCAAAACTTGATATTGTGTTGAAAATGCCAATCTATATATATATTCTCTATTTACTGTAAGTTTCAAATGTATTATGTTTAATTGGCTACTTAATGATTGTCACATGTGAATGTGCTGTTGTACACATGAGTAATATTTACTCTTATAACAAAAGATATTCTGAACTTTTTTCTTTTTTAATTGCCAATTTGCATTCCGATATGCTGTTATTGTAATATAAAAAAATAAATATTATTTGTGCTTAATTTGAATTTTGTGCTTATTTCTGTGTGGTTTCTCTTTAATTTTTTTTTAATTGCATGTTCTGTACTTAAATTTCATTTATTAGTTTTGGTAGTTAATGATTTCACTTTTATTATAAATCTAATAATTGTCTATTTACAAATATTGAGTTTACAATTTAACTACTTGCGAAAAAATTTTATGTTTTTGTGAATTTTATGTTTTTGTGATTAATTCCTTTTTTTTTTTTTTTTTTTTTTTTTTTTTTTTAAAGTTTCCATTATTATCAATTGTTTTGATAGTGTTCACGATATTTAACTTTCTTATGAAGAGGATTTATTTTTTCATTAACAAACATAACTAAATTTTAATTTTCTTTAAATTATAAATTATCATGGTTTGGAATTTAAACATTTTTAGTAAATAACAGATTTTAAATTTACATTGCATACCGTTTCAAGACAAACATATATATTTTAGTATTAATTTTATGCATAGTTTTAGCACTGCTTGGTTTTCAACGATTATTCATCCTAATGTATGGACTTGTGAATATGGTAAGTAATTATAAAGTGAAAGTTATATTGGTTTGGTTTATATAAGTAGGGAGGGAGTTTCAGAATTAAATTTTGGGCTAAAATCGGGTTTGTTTTCTTTTTAAATGTATTTTTATTGATGCCTGACATGTTTTTTTTTTTTTTTTTTTTTTTTTTTAATATAAAGGACGTCAAATCTGTCTTTCTTCCTTAAAAAAAAATCTCATTTCCTTTCTTAAAATTATTATATTACTTAAAATTGCTAGTGATTTTTTTTTTTTTTTTAAGTAATACGATAACATATTGTAATTATGGTTAAATTACTATGGAGTGTTTTTATGATCTACAAGTAACTTATTTTTTACGAAGAGAAAACAAACAATATATATATATATATATAATATTTATATTTTTAAAAATATAAGTTCTCTTAATTTGTAAATTTTAAAACTTTTTAATATAATTTATATTTTGTGAGTTTGTTTGAAAAAAATGATTTGGAAGTGGGGTTTAGACTTGGCGTATAAATATTATATTTCTTGTTTAATTTTATATACTTATGGTAAGTATTGTAAATACAGACAGGAGACTTCTTAGCGCTAGATAAATAAACAGTAACAATAAACGCCATAGGAAGATAACGGCACGATAAATGCTACCGAAACAGCTGTCTACAAATTTTCCTTTCGCTTTCGCGACGTTGATTATTTCTGTGTTTATGGTAAATATTTTATTTCAAATTAAAATCTGTGCTTTATTTTATTTATTTTTAATAAAAAACATTAGAGTAGTTAGTTACGTTATTTCTGTTAAAAATAGTCTTTACCCTGACAGGGACGTTATTTTTAAAAATTTATATATTTTTTCGAATTCCTCCCCCCCCCCTTCCAATATAAAGAAATTTCCTTAATTAAAAATAAAACTACAAACATTAAATTTTTATTTTCCTTAAATTATAAATTCTCCTGACTTCAGTATTTTGAAAATTTCCTTTTTGTAAACTTATTTTTATTTTGCATTCTATTTAGGAAATAAAGGAATTATTTTAGAAATTTGTTTTACTATTGTTATACTTATTTTGATTTTTAAGATTTCTTGTTTTAACTTTTACTTATGAATACGGTAAGCATTTAATTATAAATATTCAATTCACATTAATTTGAGAAAAAAAAAAAGTAGGTACTTTAAAATTGAATTTTGTGAGAAAATTTGGTTATTTTAGAACGCTTTTGTTAACTCGCTTTCTTGTTTTTTTTTTTTTTTTGTCCAGTACAAATCTTGCAATCGATTTTTTAACTAACTTCCCGACTAGCTAGATATTTGAAACTTTTAGAATAGCTCAGAACACTATGACAATGCATTCTTTTAATACTTTTATTCAATTAATAAATGTTTGAAAATTTCTTATAATTGCTCTCTTTATTACGCATTTGAACATTTTCAAGTTGATGAGATAATTCATAAAAAATTTTTTAAAGATTATTTATTAATATATAGAATTGTCAGGTTTATATGATTCAACAGAAAGTTAAAAAACGTGGTACAGAAAAATTTCTTTTTATCTTGTAATTATTTCTCTTAAATACCCGTGACTGATATTTATTTCATTTTTCAAAACAAAGTCGAATCTTTCTTTCTCTTTAAATATATTTTCCAATTACAAATCTTATTTAAACTAATTGCAATATTTTCTTTCAATTCTTAAAAAAAAAAAAAAAAAAAAAAAAAAACTAAATTTATCTAAGTTGATTATTAAAATTAGAATTTATTTTTAATCAGACTTGGTTTTATTTTGGAATTAAAATCGTTAATCTAGATTTTACTGAACATAAAATAACTATTTTATACAATAATACCCGTTTTGATATTCAAAATATTTTCATTTATTATTTTATATCATTATAATGATGGAATGTTTTCTTGTATTTCCGTTTTCATTATTTTATGTGGAAAGAAAATTCCAGAACTTAGTCCAAGCGCATCCTTTCCCTGTTTCCTGTTCCAAATACATGGAATTCTTCATTCACGTTCTTTTTTCTCAAGAAAAAAGAAAATATATTTTATTTTCTATACTAGAAATCTTTATTTGTTTGACCAATATAATTATTTTGGATACAGATTGTATGGGACAAAGGGTGTAGTGATGAAAGTAAAACTTAAGAATTATCGATCTGTAAATTTTGTCTGGCAGATAGCCAAGTCTATGCCCTTTACACAATACTTGCCACACCTCCGGTTTGGCAGCAGGCCAGGAAACGCGCTCGCGGGCTTTTACAAGTAGTCATGTGATTTACAACTTCATTTCATTCACTTCTATTTTAAATGTAATGTCAACATAAATAGCATGCGCATATTTTCTGTCTAATTTGATCTAATGGAACATAATGTACTGTGTGGTGGGGTGTAGGGATTAAAATCAGTTTTCAGTTCTAGGGTACTGGACTTGTGTAGAGTGCCTTCCGTAGGAATCTTTCTAAGAGGTCTTAATTCGTATTCAAACGACTTTCGGAGAAAATCATAGAAAACTCTGCATGGCTGAATCGACTAGCACGATCTGGGTTTGAACTCGGCACTTCTCGTCCAACAGCTTAGAGGGCATGGCATATGTAAAAAAATAAAATGATGGTGCTGTGTTTTAAATTGATCCATTTTCAGTTTATCTCTCAAAGAAAAAATGGGGGGGGGGGGGGGGTAGGAAAAATAGAAATTCTAAGAAACAAGTACAAAAATAAAATCATTCGGTTTCATTGCAGTAAAATGTGCCGATATTGGACGAGGGTGACTAAAAGCTTCATGAGCAAACACCATAAATTGCAGCAGCACACAACAATTGTTTCGGATCGAAAAGATTAAGTACGATCTTCATCAGGTAAAGAAAAAATGGGCGCTCTTTTGCACTGCATTTATGTTTACTTTCTTATTCGTCTGATGAAGGATTGTACTTAATTATTTCGGCCGAAACAATTGTTGTGTAATTTTGCAATTTATAGAGTTTACTTTGAAAATATGTTCAGTTTCCTCTGAAAAATTGTACTTTTTATGTTATCACTGACACAATGAATGGGAAAAATGCAAGTAAACTCAGCTAATATCGAAAATATGAGAGAGTTAACTCCTATGATGTTTTTATATCATTTTTTAACACTTGAAAAACATTCAATACATGAACATAGAAGGGAGGGAAAACACTTTTGAAAATATGCCCAGATTTAATTTAATATGTAATTTTTAATGTAGAATAATATTAAATCCTGCAGTTTATATAACTTATGATAGTAAAATCGATTTATTTATTTTAATTACTCAGGAATAAAATATTTCATCTTATGACTGTATTCTTCGAGTGTATACTAATCATGGGTTTTTATTAGTACAACAAGACTATTACTTTCTCTCAGACGTTTTGCGGTGTCATCATTCGCTGTGTTTTACCTTAAATATGTCGGGATATTTTTTGCGTTGACAAAAAGTTAAAAAATTATTAAATTAAAAAAAAAAAAAAGATAAAACCTGCAAAAGAAATTTTACGAATTTTATACAGTAACCGTTAGTCACGTAACTTCATATTTTAAGGTGGAAAATCAGTTATTTAATTATGTTTATTTATTTTACGGTCTTTGTATATTTAGATCAATTATAATGTTTATCTTTTTTTCACGTTTCGCGTCATATTAATATATACATATATATATTTAAAATAAAACTTAGAAAAATCGTGTGAAAAAGTTTTAAGAAATAAATACAGTAACCGTTGCTAAGGGGCTCAACACAATTACCACATGCCTTTATATGAAATAATAGATTTAAAAAAAAAAAAAAAAAAAAAAAAAAGTCTTGTCATACTAAATTAAATTATGTTTCGTATAGATTTATATATCTATAACTAAAAAAACAAAATAGGCTTCTGTTTCTTTTTAATTGTTGTTTCTATTTATGAAGTAATTGGTGTTTATAGCTTATTAAAAATTAATTCCCACAATCGTAAGTTTAAAATTATATAAATATCTGATTCTAGGGTTGTAAGTTTCAGGGGAGTGATTGATTTTGACAATTAGGTGTAGTATATCTTGAAATTGAAAACGTGTTTCACTGGTCACCAGACTTAGATATATTGAAAAACTTTCTCCGAACATAACATATGTATTAAAACATTTTCTGCGAAACATCAACAATAGATTCTTAAAACAACAAATATATAAGTAAAGCTTAAAATAATTGAGAATAAAGGCATAAATGTCTTAATTTCTATATCAATTATTTCAATATGCTGTCAGTTTAAAAAAGTATTTTAACTAAAATTATTTATTTTTGGAGTAATACTTAAAAAAAAAAAAAAAAATGTGGCGTTCGTGTGCATTATGCAAGTCTGCTGGTCACTAATCTTAATTTTATGGAAAGCAATTAGCAATTAATTCCAAATTTAGTATTAATTTTTATTTATTTTTTATGATTTCTGAACTTGTTACATTAATATAAGAATAAATAAATAAATTAAAATTATTTAATATGAAAATTTTAAGATGATGGTGGACGTTTATACATATATTTTTTGTAAATAATTTTCTTAGAATTATAAAGAATTGCATACATATGCCATCGAAATATGATAATATAGTATTTAAATTTCATAAAAGTAAAAAGTTATTTGATTTCCCAAATTGCTTCCTACTATATATATACAGATAGAATTTTTTTCTGGTCACGGTTTTTTTTTTCCCTTCCCCTGACACATACACATAAATTAAAAAATAAATAAATAAACTGCATTATGTACTCAACTAAAACTCTAAAACTACTTTTATAGCAACAAAAGTGTCTGTACAGAACAACAACAACAACAAAAAAAAAAATGGAAAACCCTGCATTACACTCAACATTACCTGTAAAACTACTTTTACGACAACAGAAGTGTCTGTGCAGGGGAAAAAGAAATGGAAAACCCTTCATTATACACTCAACATTAACTGTAAAACTACTTTTACGACAACAGAAGTGTCTGTGCAGGGGAAAAAGAAATGGAAAACCCTTCATTATACACTCAACCAACATAACCTGTAAAACTACTTTTATGACAGCAGAAGTTGTGCAGGGGAAAAAAGGAAAACCCTGTATGCATTCAACATTACCTGTAAAACTACTTTTATAACAAAGGAAGTGTCTGTGCCGGGAAAATTTACTTGACAGTGTGGGGCAAAGGACGATAAAAAATTGTCAAAATCGATGCAATTAAAAATATCCATATTAGTTATTAAGTCAGCATTCTTTTCTTGATGGTCACATCTCACCTCTTAAGTTTAGTGCATTTATACGCTATAGGAGTTGGCATATAGTCTTCCTGTACACGGGATTATTGCAGTAGAGTAGCGCCACGTGTCGTATGATATGCATCGAAACTGAATCATTCTAGTTTTTCATAATGGCTGTGTCACACGTCAAGTTTTACAAAATTATACACTTTTGAAGTTGAGATGAGGTCTACTCTTCGAGTAACTCGAGAAAATCGCAGCATAGCCGCGCCACATTTCGAGCGATTTGCATCAAAAGTTGATAGACACCATTTTATGTCAATGTTCAAGTAAATACAAATTTTTATGAAATTCAGTGCATTAGTTCTAACATTAGCTTCCACAAAATATATGTTGCATGCACAGACAGACATTTTCTAAAAATGGCCAAATTGTGAGAAGAAAATAATAAATGACTTATACAATAAATAGAACTGATATGCAGTTTGAATAATTCAACAAAAATAATGGAATATTATTAGTTATAATATCATAATATATAATCTATAATAATAAAAGAAGATGTCTGTCTGTCTGTCTGTCTGTCTGAGCATCTATACGTTCAGCCCCTACTGAACGCAGAAGTATAAAATTTGACATACGGGTACCTAGAAGCCTTCCCGAGGGGATAGTGAAAACAGAATTTAAAAATTTTAATTAGTTGCGGAGATATTAATTAAAATATAGACCTATGTCAAATCAAAACGCGATCACAATCACTGAGAATTCACCGCAATTGCATAAAAATAGATATTTTAACGGAGTTAAATGCAGAAAAAATGGAAAATAAATTAGAAATGTTAGGCCGATCGTTACAAATTTGCTACCAAATGAAAGGGGAATTTTTTCCGAATCTAAGAGTGCAAGCGGCTTATCGATACACCAATTAGATTTTTTAAAATTAACTAAAGTATGAAATTTAGTTGACAACAGGCAGACGATTTTCTAAGCTGTCTCGATCTGAAACAAAACACATGCGAGACATCTGTCTGTGATGAAAACGGAAATGGTTGTAATCAATTAAGATATCATTGAGACTCATTGAAACCTTTGGACAGCCCCTGCCTGCCTGGACGTGCCAAGCTTAACGGGTTGGATGCTGTCCGCCGGAGCGAATAAATCGCCGGATCACTGCATGATAGCCGCCTACTGCCAGACAGTAATCTAGACGCAACAGAGAATGAGCTGTGTCCTAAATTAAGATATCATGTGTTTTAGACTGGGGGGAAAAATTGCAATTTTCAAACTTTTTCAAATTTTCATTTGCCTTACATTTGAATGAATATTCGGCTTAGACAGCATTTTATAAAGCTACTGTTCAATTTTCATGAAAAAATATGAAAAAATAAAAAAAATGACAAGCTTATTGGAAAAAGATTAAATTTTCTTTTCCGTTGAAAATTCGTAGTATTTGGTTTTAATGCCCGATTATTCGATTGTGAATATTTTTGAAAGAGTACGATTATTAGGGAGGGCTTGAGGGAGGGGGGAAAGGGGCATAAATTAAAAAAAAAAAAAAAAAAAAAAAAAAAAAGAGTTACAGCGTTTGAAATTGGTTGGTATATTTAGATGTTAAGACAAGGTAAATCGATTGCGGATATTTTCGAGTGTAAAATTATTGTTATCGACGGAAAGGAGGGGGGGGGGGGAGAGCCAAGAGGCAAAGATGTAGAAAAGGAACGGGAGTTTCGGAGAAAACCACGGTACACCCAGAACACCTTTATTCTTTAATATATTGCAGAGTTTTGAATTCCAATTTCTGCTCACATATCGTACTAAGGATATTTAACGTTATATAGCCCGAAATTATGCAAATTTCGGAGAAAACCATGGATAAGTCGAACACAAATCTTTTTATAAAAATGTCTATATTAGCTTTGTATCTCAGCTTCTAATTAACATAATTTCATAAGTAATACATCATTTAAAAAGTTATTTGAATTACAATTGATGAGCATGTATTGCAAATCTCTGTCGCCAGAGGGCGCTTTGATATTTTAATAATTCAATATCTAGAATTCTACTTATAACACATCATTTGAAATATTACGGAATTTTAAACTGATGTAAGCCGTTAAATTCCGTACAGGAGTTTCAGAGAAAACCACAGAATAGCCAGAACACCTTTATTAATATATCTCCAATTCTAATTATGATGCAGGCTTTCGAATTCCGATACTCCGTTCACATTTCGTATTAAGGATTTTTAACACGCGAGTTTCAAAGAAAAAAAAACGAAAAAATCAGACACAAATTTTGTTATAACAATGTTTATATTACCTTTGTATCTCAGCATCTAATTAACATAATTTCATAGGTAAAATATCATTTTAAGCCTTTTAAACTGAAATTAAGGAGTACATATTGTATGCAGTTAAAAAAATCTAAAGTATAGCTTTAAAAATAAAATAAATAGACATATTATATTTATTTAAATTCATTTTTATTTCATCTGTTAATGACACCATTCACCAATTTCATCTGTTAATGAGTTACTTTTAACAGAATAATATTGATTTTTTTTTTTTTTTTTATGAATTCGGTTGTAAAAAAAGCAGTTTTGGAATTCTTAAATTTTAGATGGATTTCAATAGAAATCGTTAATCGCCCTTGATAGATTAGCCATTTTGAGTCTAAAATATATCATAGCTATTCATTATTGTAATACATAATACATCATTCAAAAGATATTTTAAAGTATTTGTATTGCAGGCTATTAAAATGATATAAGCCGTTCAAATTCTGTACGAAACTTTCGGAGAAAACTACGGAAAAACCAGAAAATTTTTATTATTTTATATTTTACAGAGTTTCAAATTCAGATTTTCGATCACATTTCGTACTAATAATTTTTAACAATGTATAGCCCGGAATTAAGCAAGTTTTGGAGAAAACCACAGATAAGTCAGACACAAATCTTTTAAAAAACACCGGGCGGGACTTAGCTAAAGTCAGAAATTTGAAAGATCATAACATGGTGAGCGAACAGGCTGTTTCAGATATTGAAAAGGGAAGAGGGCGCCGAAGGCGCTACCGCACGGGAATTTACTGCGCTTTCAATAAGCTATTGTCATGATATATCGATAAGCTGTTATTAGACCTGAAACGGGAAAAAAGCGCCGCAGGCGCCACCGAGCGGGAGTTTCGTAAAGTCGGATTTTTCAGGGATCGCGAACCAGCTGGTCGCCGAAGGCGGCTAGTATCATAATAAATGTTGAATTAAAATATGTATATATATCGTGGAACTTGAAATTCTTATTACTCAAAAAAAGTTTATTACCTGTATGACTCTAAACTGATAAGGTTTTTGAATATATGAATAATAAATCATCTTCGTCCTGCGTTTTACTTTTTTAGTTGCGCTTATTGAGTCATTTTACGTAACGTCACTTTCCTCAATTTCCTTATTGAGTAATTTTACTTATTTTTACTCTGATCATTATGCTTACTGAGTTATTTTACTTATTTTCACTTTGCTCATTATGCTCATTAAGTTTGTTTTTTATTGTTAGTTTGCTCATTATGCTTAAGTGAGTCATTTAAAAAAACTCGCTTACTAATTCAGTGAAATATCTTCATATCATTTAGAACAATCTCGTGGTATCTAAATATTTTTATGTATAGGATATTATTATATTTACAGAAATAAGAGATAAAAATTTCTTTAAACCTGGCGTTATTATATATATATATGTGTGTGTGTGTGTAATGGAAGTATTGTATTTGGTCTAAAAATTCGATATCGAGATTTTACCTGATTTACACGTTTTAAGGTCCCCTGAGTCCAAAAAAGTGGTTTTTGGCAATTGGTCAGTTCAGTGTGTGTGTGGAATCTTCTGGCTATCATATCTCCGAAACTAATAAAGATAGAACTACAAAACTTCTTCAGAATCAAGGCAGGTCTGGTGTACAGATGAATTTTCGAAATTTTGGTGAAAATTGAAAAACCGGAAGTACGACATCGGAGACCGGAGGTGGGGTCCGTATCTCAAAAACGGCTCTAACGATTTTCTTCAAATTTGCTATATAAACACTCTATTAGATGTCCTTTCGAATGATATAGTTGGTTAGTTCTCAATTTCAGGTCTTGCAAGCACGTTCCTTTAAAAACGCTGTACGGATTTTTTTCAAACTCGCCATATTAACTCACTTTTAAATATCCTTTTGTATGTATGTAATTATCGTTTTCCGGTCAATAATTGATTTTTTGTAAAAGTTGGTATCTCAAATACGGCTCTGACGATTTTCTCTTTAGGTCACTTTTATGTTTTCTGATCACATTATCTCTCAAAAATGCATATAATACGTGTAATAGTGGGTAATGGAAGTCGTGTGGTTGTTTCACACCAGTTTTTTTTTTTTTTTTTTTTTTTAATAATACTAATATAATTCTACTGTTCTAGAGTAAAATGATGCTTATAAGTTTTTTTTTTCTTGTTTTATGTAGTATATTGACTGTGAAGAAAAATTTCCCGTATGAAACGCTGATAAAGGGAGTTATTAGTGTCTTCTAGAAAGAACTTTACGTAGGGTACTCCACCTAGGCTCAATGACTGTGATTTTATATGATCTCACTTCACATATCACTCTCTCAGAAGCAAGTCATTTTTTATTACCCTGCTACTATAATTGCCCTAATAGCATTTTTTTTTTTTTTTTTTTTTTTTTTTTTTTGTGGGGGAAGGAAGATTTTAAAATTAATTTTTCTACATTTATCAACTTTTTCAATATTGTTTGCTTTATATTACGCTTCACTCTCATATTTAATTATATATATATATACCTTTCCGGCCATTTTTGAGGAAGTAATGAAAAATGTTATCTGAAGAAATTGAAGATTTAATTAAAAATAGAAAAACTAATGAAATTTCAAAAAATGGAAGCATACAATACCCAATACATCTCAGGGGCATTGCTTGAATGTTGTATGCAATATATGTATATATACATATATATAGTTCAAACAGGAAACATTTTAAAAAGAAAGCTATATTAAAATATAAAACCCTATCATGAAGGTAGAGAGAGAAGGTAGTATACCCTCTAATACCATGGTCCGTATACAGCATGTATATTTAATGTTGTTTGATTCGAATTTGTTAGTAATTTTACTGCCCAATTAGAAGCTATAACGTTACAGTTCTAATATGCTTCTTTTGATAGCTACAATGGCTATCTATATTGTTGTTACTCGGAAGAATCAGGAGAAATTTCTAAATTTTTGCTTATTTAATAAAAAAAAAAAAAAAAAATCAATTTATAAATTTTATAAATTGCGTCAAGAGCTTTGGGTTGGTCACCGTTCTTCTATATTATCTTAAAAACACCAGTAGTTTGTTAAACGAAAAAATTTGGGTGAAATATTTTAAACTCACAATCTTAATCGCTGTAATAATTACACTGCTCGGCGTGAAAATGCCTCCGACAGATTTTCAGCCCATTATTATGTAAAATGACTTCCTGAATCCGAATAGAACGCCCATTTTGCCCTATCTCCCACCGTTTTTTAGGAATGACCCCCTATTGTTATCATTTTTCAGTGATTGTATGGCTATAAATTAATTTTTAAGAGAGGGAGGATTAATTTAACCATTAAATATTTTCTGAGGGGCTACAGAGTTGGAAAATTCCAAAACATGGACATTTGTGACAAGGGTTTTTTTTTTTTTTTACTTTCCGAACACTATAGTGAGGAAAGTATTGTAATCATGTCAAAAATCCGAATTCGAGATTTTGATGTTTCTATACGTTTTGAGGTCCCCTGAGTCCGTTTTCACTATTTTTACGATGATGTATGTATGTGTGTGTATGTGTGTATGTGTGTATGTTTGTGAACACGCTAGCGTCTAAAGGCTTTGTTCGATTAACCTGAAAGTTGGTACGTATATTGTAAGTCACCATAGTACGAACCCTATAGATTTTGGTGAATCTAGCACTTATAGTTTTTTTACAGGGACACAAAGAAAAATTCTTTATCATTATGGCCTATGGGACCAAAATCTTAAAAGTGCGATAGCATCTAAACGCCTTATTCAATTGAGCAAAAATTTTATACCCATATTATAGGTCACAGATACTCAATCTGTATAGATTTTGGAGAATCTAGCACTTATAGTTTTTTTACAGGGACACAAAGAAAAATTATTTATCATTAAGGCCAATGGGGCCAAATTTTTAAAAGTGTGATAGCGTCTAAACGCCTTATTAATCTGAGCAAAAAAATTGTACACATGTTATAGGTCGCATTTGCACCAACTGTATAGATTTTGGTGAATCTAGCACTACAGTTTTTTTACAGGGACACAAAGAAAAATTCTTTATCATTATGGCCTATGAGACCAAATTTTTAAAAGTGCGATAGCATCTAAACGCCTTATTCAATTGAGCTGAAAATTTGTATGAATATTATAAATCACTGTTGCACTAACTATAAGCATTTTGGTGAATCTAGCATCTATAGATTTTTACAGGGACAAAACGAAAAATTCTTTATCATTATGATCTAAGGGCTCAAAGTTCAGTAGCGTTAAATAAAACCTCGTGTGATATATGGAGAAAAAAACACTCTATTATGGTTTTCTCTCTTTTGTTTGTTTAGCAATTCCTCTTTCTTTATTTTATCTACAAAACTGTTAGTTACTCAATGTTCGGAAAGTCGAGTGGAGTCACTCCAGATTTTTTTTTTTTTTTTCCGGGGGTGGGGGGTGGATTTGCCATTGAAATTATGCATTACATATTTTCAGTGTATTTTTATTATTTTTTTTTAATCTGCTATTAATGTTATTTTTTAAACTTTATATATTTTTTGCTTTTAGGTGTTAAGTTAATTATTTTTCATTCTTCAAATCAAATTCATAGTCATAAAATTATCGAACAGGGAAAGAAATTGAAGGACGGGGTGGTGTATCTAGAAAACGGTGGGTGACTGAGCAAAATGGGAGTCATATTCAGATTCAGGAGTTCTTTTACATAAGAATCAGCAAAAATGGTATCAGATCTCAAAATTTTTATTATTATTATTTTATTTATTATTATTATTATTTTGTAGAGCAGTGTTATTTAGCAATATTTTATAAATAATGAAATTTTCATAAGTTATGTTATAGAATTATTCGAAGCAATAATTTAAAATATGCATAGAAAAATGGGTCAAAAAATTTTAGTCTATAAAATTACATTATACGCATCATAAGATTTATCGGTTTTATTTCATTGAATTAAGAAAAAAGAAAAAGAAAGAAATAGAAATCTTTAAATTTTGAAAATATGTAATGATTTTGAATTTAGATGTTACTTTAGTTTTGAAAAATTACAAAATCTGAGATTAAAAATGTGGAGTTCGGTCATTTCTATTTCTTGATTTCATAATAAAAGGAAAGAAAGAAAAGAAAAATTTCAATATAACTAAAACAGAATACATAATTAAGTATTCAAAGAAACGAAAATCAATTATACTTTTAAATATAACCACATACACGTGATGAATAGTTAGGACTTAGGAACGCTTTATGAATTTTGCGGTTTCAAAAAGTAAATAAATATGACCACGTGACTGATTAATGTAGAAGTAAAAGTAGAGGTTCTTAAACAATGCGTGAGATTTTCCGTGATCCGTCAAGTATGACGAGAGACATATTAACCTCGCCCTAAAGAAGTTTGTATAGGTAAATGAATGATTTTTTGTTGATGGGATAGAAAATTCTGTTTACATCGAAATTCCTACTTTTTATCTAGAGAAAAAGGTTTTAACTTTTTATAGTATCTGCAAGACTTATTAAAATAAATAAATAAAATAAAATAATTAACTGTAATTATTAAATTCTACATTATCTGTAATTTAGTTAACATTCTTTTCTGTTCATAATAATAATTAAAAAAAAACATTAGATTTCTGACTTCCGGTTTTTTATGCGCAGTAACTTCCCAATCATACGCAGGTTTCTTTGGCTTTTTTTTTTCGAAACTAGTAGACGGGAAGTGTCAGGTTCGAACTCAGGTCACGCTCATCAGCCTAGACATTCGTAGATTTCCATGGTTTCTCCGAAACTCGCGTGAATATGGTCCAGGACCCTTTAGAAGTATCTTTCATTGAGAGCATTCTACCCATGCGTAGGACTCTCATATAGCCAATCGGTTTTAAGTTTTAATCCTACACCACCACTAATCCGCGTTTGTAATGATCGATAGATGGCGCTTTTTCAGCTTTTGTTGTTAGTAAATATAATAGCCACGTGTATTTATTATTGTTCTATTTGTGTTACTACTTAATATTCGTGCTATAATTTTTCCGCCATTACATCATGGAAAATTGATTGCTTTTGGAAAATATATTTCAGTTTATTCAAAGTTCGATCCGAAGTAGATATTTAACTGAAGCTGAACAAATATTAGTTTCAAATCATCTGATTAATTCTTTATTTCCATTAGCCGAAGCAACTGAAATTTTAAATTTGTCATTTGGAAATAAACGGAAGCTTAATTCTGGATTTCTTGATTTTTTTTTTTTTTTTTGGAGTTACACTGTGGCATACAACAGTAAGTGTTATCTTATTTACCGGATTTATTCATTTTTATTCAATAAATATATGTGAAACTAAACATCGGCAAGCAATGGCGTCTCGACGAAAGCCGAAAGCTATTCATGTTAATTGTAAATTCACCTTAGCCCACCAGAGGGCGAGCGTTTCATTACAATCGCGGATAACTTGGCTTCTGCGATTATTAATTACAATGTATGTTTTAAAAAATATTAATAATTTATAAAATTACTTCTAAAAGTAAATCTTACAAATACAAAAATCAAGGAAAAAAAAAAAAAAAAACAGGAAAATATGTAATATTCGCATTTGCAATCGGAAATTTACTGTAAATGTTTTACATAGTTTAAGTCGTCTAAAGATTTAACTATTTTGAGACAGATAATTTGTATACGTATTAGACTAATTTTGGGAACGTTGTAATTGAAGAACTAAATGAGTAGAATTAAAAATTATCTTCAATTGGACCGTAAAAAAAAAAAAAAAAAAAAAAAAAATTAATTAGATTCTAATTAGTTTTATTATATTATTAGATTCTAATTAGTTTTATTATTTCTCAACTTGTGACACTTTTAATGTGTGTTTCTAACAATTTCAATTTGCGTAATAGCTATACATCAGCATCTATAGAATAAAGAACCTATTATCGATTATGTTTATTTTCAAATATAGCTCTAAAAATCCAAATTAAAATACATATTTTCCATGTAGCATAATATGTTCATGAGAAATACATGAAATTTAACAACTATTATTAAGAGGGGGGGGGGGAACTGTATGAATTATTCGTAGTCAATGCACCAATGAAAGACGTAGAATATCTATGTTACTGTATTCAGAAACTGTAACATGAATTACAATCTCTGATGAGAACAAGTCATATTGAATATAATAGATGCTATTATCTGGTATAATTTAGAATCGTAATAGAATGATTAATTGCAATGTATTATGAACATGACATTAATATTGCACATAAATTCTGTGCGATCATCCCCATTGTTCAAGTCTCGTTACACCATTACTCAATTTTGTAATTTTTAGGTGAATAGTCTTCTCTGAAATATCTACTCTAATTTTTTGTGTTGCAGTTTTACAGTAAGGTCATTGTGCCTAAATGCGATAACCCATAAATGCGACAAAGTTCTTCTACTGAAAATCTAAATGCTTAAATCACAAACTTATAAATCATAATGGAACATGCACATTTCAAGAACAGTTCGCGAAACTTTTCATTAAATTTTAAAGTATTTTTCTAGTAGAATTTTCTTTTGCAGTAAACATTGTCCATTATGGCTTTCCGACGTCTTTTCCTAATTGCGATGAAAAATTTTCAAATAGTAACTGTAATTTTATCCTTTTATTTTTCAAGGTCAAATAACCACTGTTACGTCATGTGCTTGAATACCCTTTATACCTACCAGAAGAAAATTAAAAAAAAATACTACATTTTTTTTAAAAGAGGGGTTTAAAATTTTTATCGCATTTAAGGGTCTGTTTACACCATTTTCCTAAATGCGACAAATTTTATCCCTTAAATGCGGCGAAATTTACAGTTGATATATTAAGGGAAATTTAAGCATTTTTTCCGTTTTAACACTTTCCAACAAGGTTTAAAAGTGACTTAGGCTTGTCTGTCCCTCTGTCCGTCTGTCTGTCTGTCTGTCTGTCTGTCTGTCCGCGCTCTAACTCCTGTAGGGACACCCGAATGTATTCCAAAGCACTGTGTTCTATGAGAGGTATTGCTGTAAGCCATATTTAATACCTTAACTGTATACAAATCTTAGTGAAATTGAATCATGTTATTCAAGTTCACTACCGGATGTTTCATATATAAAATGGAATAAATACCACCACTAGTTTGTACACAGGGACACTCGAAAGTACTCCAAAGCATTGCGTTCTATGAGAGGTATTTCTATAAACCAAATTTTAATAACTTTACTTTCCACAAAGTCTAATGAAATTGAAATATGTTATTCATATGCAAAAAAGAATGCTTTGCATAGAATATAGCGTGATTAGCATTAGATTTACAGGGCCACACAAAAATATTCAGTTACATTAAGAGCTGTTCATAAAAAATTGCCATAATTTCAATTTCGTTTACATTAAGCGTTTTTAACATTGTCTAACAATTTTCATGTGTGAATATAATTTCAATTTAAGTATTTGTCTGTTCGTCTGCCCACGCTCTAGCTCCAGTAAATATTTATGTAATTTCTTGAAACTGATATATGTTATTTAAGTTCACTATCGGATGTTCCCTATTGAAAAAGGAGTTAATATCTCTACTGGTTTGTGTACAGAGGCACCCAAACCTTTTACAAAGCATTGTGTTCTATGAGAGATATTTCTATAAACCATATTTTAATACCTTTACTGTACACAAACCTTAATGAAATTGAGAAATGTAATTCTAGTTCACTATCGGGTGTTTTATACATTAAATGTAGTAAATACCACCACTGGTTTGGGCACAGAGACACTTGAAAGCATACCAAAGCATTGCGTTATATGAGAAGTATTTCTATAAACCAAATTTTGATAACTTTACTTTCCACAAAGCTTAATGAAACTGAAATGTGTTATTCATATGCACAAAAGACTGCTTTCTATAGAATATAGTATGTTTAGTATTAGTTTTACAGAGCAACAAAAAAATATTCAGATACATAAAGAGCTATTGAGAAAAGTTTGCTGGAATTGCACTTTCATTTACATTAAGCGTTTTTAAAATTTTCTAACAATTTTTAAGTGTGAATATAATTTCAATTTGTGTATCTGTTTGTCTGCCCATCTGTCTGTCTTTCGGCGCTCTAACTCCGGTAAATATTTATGGAATTTCTTGAAACTAATCTATGTTTTTCAAGTTCACTATCGGATGTCCCCTATTAAAAATGGAGTGAATACCTTTACTGGTTTGTGTACAGGGGCATCGGAAAGTACTGCAAACTATTTTTTTTTCTATGAGAGGCATTTCTATAAACCATATTTTAATACCGTTACTTTACACAAATCTTAATGAAATTGAAATATGTTATTCAAGGTCGCTATCGGATGTTTCCTATGTGAAATGGAGAAAATATTACCACTGTTTTGTGTACAGGGAGACTTGCAAGTATTGCGTTGTATGAGAGGTAATTCTGCAAACCAAATTTTAATAACTTTACTTTGCACAAATCTTAATGCAATTGAAATATGTTATTCATATGCAAAAAGGAATGCTTTTTATAAATACAGTATGATTAGTATTAATCTTACAGGGCCACATAAAAATATTAAGTTACATTATGAGCTATTAATAAAACTTTGCTGTAATTGCATTTTCTTTTACAATAAGCATTTTAAACACTTTTTAACAGTTTTTAAGCGCGAATATGATTTTAATTTGGTTATCTTTATGTCCGATTGTCTGTCTTTCTATCTGGCTCTCGTCCCGAGAGTTCTTAAATATTTTCAGAATTTTGATATATGTTACTAAAGTTCACTATGGAATGTTTCCTATTTAAAATGCCATTAATATGTCCTACACAACGTGTTTGTGTACAGGGAACTTCCAATGCTGTGCGTTTTAGGACAGACATTTTTATAAATCACATCTAAATAACTTTCTACTGTAAAAATTATAAATAAATTGAAATGTATTTTAATATTCTAAAATAATGTTTTGTATAGAATATGATATGATCAACCTTCAGATTTACAGGACTACACTAAAATATTCAAATACATTAAGGGAAGCAATTATAATCTAACGGCTGGATTTTCTTTTGCATTAAGCGTTTTTAACGTTCTTCAACGATGTCTGAGAGCGGTTTTAAATTGAATTAGTCAATCTGTATATTTTTCTATGCTTCTCTCCTTTGTTTGATAATGCAGGCAAAGAATATTGAAAGTTATACGATACAACAAGCACGTACAATTGGAGAATATTAATAACCAGTGCGTACTGCATGATTTTTCGTTCTTTTTTTTAACACTTTCCAGCAAGGTTGAAAAGTCTCAATGACTTCGGTTTGTCTGTCTGTCCGCAGTCGAACTCCTGTAAATTTTCATGGAATTTCTTGAAGCTGATATATCGTATTCAAGTTCACTATCGGATGTTCCCTATTGAAAATGAAGGGAATTCCTCTTCTGATTTGTCTACAGGGACACCCAAAATTTTACAAAGCATTGTGTTCCATGATAGATATTTCTATAAACCGTATTTTGATACGTTTACTTTAAACAAATTTTAATGAAATTGAAATATATCATTTAAGTCCACTGCCGGATGTTCCCCATGTAAATTGAAGTAAATACCATCACTGGTTTGTATACAGGGACGTCCGAAAGTATTTAAAAGCATTGCGTTCTATGGAAGGTATTTCTAAGCACCAAATTTTAATGATTTTACTTTGCACAAGTCGTAAATATATATATATATATATTATTCATATGCACAAAAGAATGCCTTCCATAAAATACAATATTATTAGCATTATATTTACAAGGCCACACAAAAATATTCAGATACATTAAGAGGTATTGTTGGAAAATTGCTTGAATTGCATTTTCGTTTACAATAAGCGTTTTTATCACTTTCTAAATGTTTTTAACACTTTCCAATAAAGTTGAAAAGTGTTAATGACTTAGGTTTGTCTGTCTGGTTGTCCGTGCTCTATCTCCCGTAAATATTCATGGAATCAGAGTTACACATACACGACTCAGAAAAGAAGAGTTAAACACGGAGTTACACACTCTGTTATAAAAAGGCAAAGTTACACACACAATTACACACAAACTGTTAATAAAAATGCAGAGTTACGCACACAATTACACACAAACTGTTAATAAAAATGAAGAGTTACACACACACTGTTTGCAAAAAATTAGCGTTACACACATTGTCAAAAAAAAAAAAAAAAAAAAAAAAAAGATTTACATATAGAGTTACACACACTGTTAATAAAAAGGCGGAATTATACACTGCAAAAAATCAGTGATACACGTAAAGTTACACACATTGTTCAAAAAAAAAAAAAAAAAAAAAAGAATTGAACATTGAATTACACACACTGCTAATAAAAAGGCAGGATTATATACAGAGTTACATGCACTGTTAATTAAAAGGCACTGTTAATAAAGAGTTACACACAGAGTTACACACACAGAGTTAATAAGATGGCAGAGTTGCACACACACTTTTAATTACGTACAGGGTTACACACACTGTTAGTTACACATAAGTAAAATTACACACGTTGTTTGCTAAAAATCAGCGATACACACAGTGTTACACACACGATGTTTAAAAAAATCTGTTAATAAAAAACAAAATTACACATGGAGTTACACACACTGTTATTAAGAAAGAAGAGCTACACACACACTGTTAATTGCATACAGGGTTGCACACACAGTGTCAGTTTCACATAGCGTTACGTACACTGTTAGAAAAGTTCAGCAAATTACACACACACTGTTAAAAAAAAGAAGAGTTACACACTGTTTACAAACAGCAGATTTACACACAAAGTTCCACACACAGTTAATAAAAAGGAAGAGTTACACACACTGTTAAAGGCAGAGTTGCACATAGAGTTACACAACATTTATCTTGAAATAGTTATGTGGTATTAAGTATTTTATAAACTATAAAAAAAGAACGAAAAATCATGCATTACGCAAAGATTATTAACACTTTCCAACTGCACGTAATTGTTGTATCTTATAACTTTGAAAGTTCTGTACCTACGTTATCACACAACAAACAAACAGTAGTTCTGAAAGGCATACAGACAGACTAATTGAATTCCTAATCATTCTTAAACACTGTTTGAAAGTGTTAAAAATGCTTAACACAAAAGAAACCGTCGCCCTTCGATTGTAATTCCAGTCCTTAATCTATCTGAAAATTTCAGTGTAGCCCTGTAAATTTGAAGGTTAACAAAATCATATTTTATACAAAACATTATTTTAGCAAATTAACAATAAATGCCAATTTATTTATGATTTTACAGTTGAAAGTACAGTATGAAAGTTCTTTAAATGTAAATTATAAAAATGTATGCCCTAAAATGAAACGCTTTGGCATTTTTTGCGCGTTCCTGTACATAAACATGTTGTACAGTACCTATTAATGCCCTTTTTATTTGGGAACATTCAATAGTGAATATGAACAACATATATATATTTTTAAAAATTCAGAAAATATTTCCGGACGCTAAGTGCGGTACACGGACAGATAGACAAATGGAGATTCGGGCACATAGATACAGAAATTGAAAACACGTTAAGACTTAAACAAGAAAGAAAAATCAGAAATATCCACTGGTTAGTAACACCTTCCAACTGTACGTAATTGTTGTATCGAATAACTTTTAATATTCTTTGCCTACGTTGTGAGGTTGAGACGTCAGAACGTCACCACAGTTGTTTTAATTAAGCTGGATCCAGCAAAGTAGAAAGTGGGGACGGTTAAAATCTCTTCGTCGCCAGAGACTCGGCGAAAGTTGAGGTCGAGTTAGCTTTGTATCGGCAGGGTGCTGCAATGAAAGACTTAGATTTTGAATGTTAGATAAATTAGAAGTGATTTTAAAAGGACGGATTGAAATGAAGAGAGAGGGGGATGTAGGAAGAAGTATAAAATGGCCAGGGTTTTAGTAGATGGGAGTGGATGTTGGAGGATATTATAGTGGATGTTGGAGGATATTATAGTGGATGTCGGAGCATATTGTAGTGTGGATATTGGAGTATTATAGTGAATTGTTGAAAGTCTTACTTTGGCGAATATTGAGTAGTAGAAATTTAGAGGAGTGAGGAATAAGTCATGATGAGTGTTAGTACGAGTATTTGCTAGCGCTCGTGAAAGTGAATTTCGATCTGTAGGGAATCCTCTGATCGAAAGTGAAGTTGCAGCAGTGGAGTTACGAGTGCAACCGTCGCTACACCTTCAATTGCTTGCTGGGGTGAGATATTTAAGATAATCTAATTTAATTGTTGATATATATATTTTGATTGAGTAATACACTGACTGAGGTAGTTTAATTGCCAGGCCAACCTCCCCATTAATCTGTTTAAATAAACTTCAGTTATTGTTAATTGAAGTCTTGTGTTCTCTTACTTATCCATTTAGTGATCTAATTAAGTTAAGATGGAGTTTGCGTCAACGCAAACTTTACAACGTTATCACACAACAGACAGAAGGACTGAAAAATATACAGATAGACTAATTGATTTTAAAATTACTCTTAGGCATTTTGGAAAGAGTTAAAAAGGCTTAACGCAAAATAAAACGCAAAATAAAATAAATAAATTATAATTACAGCTTTTGATCTCTCTGAATATTTTAGTGTAGCCCTTTAAATCAGAAAGTTAATCCTACCATATTCTATACAAAACATTATTTTAGAATATTAACAATACATTTCAATATTCTTATGATTTTTGCAGTAGAAAGACTTAACTTTCAAAAAATTCTGTCCTAAACCGTAATGCATTGGCATTTTTTTTTTTCTGTCCCTGTAAACAAATTAGCTGTACAGGACCTATTAATGTCGTTTTGAATGGGGAACATTCTATAAGGATAATGTTTATAAATATAACACTCATAAAACGCACTGCTTTCGAATGCTTTTGGGTGTCCCTGTACACAAACCAGAAGAGATATTCACTCCATTTTCAATATGGAACATCCGATAGTGAACATCAATAAAATATATCAGTTTCGAGAAATTTCATAAATATTTGCAGGAGTTAGAGCGCGGGCAGACAGACGGACAGACAGATGGACAGATACACAAACTGAAATCATATTCACACTTAAAAATGTTAGAAAGTGTTAAAATTGCTTAATGTAAACGAAAGTGCAATTCTAGAATTGTTTTATCAGTAGCTCTTAATATAAATGGATATTTTTGTGCCACCCTGTAAATCTAATGCTAATCATGCTATATTCTGTGCAAAGAATTCTTTTGTGCATATAAATGACATATTTCAATTTCCTAAAACTTCGTGGAAAGTAAAGTTATTAAAATTTGATTTATAGAAAAATCTCTCATAGAACGCAATTCTTTGGAATACTTTTAACTGTCCCTGTACATAAATCGGTGGTGGTATTTCCGCAATTTTATACAGGAAACATCCAGTAGTGAACTTGAATAACATATTTCAATTTAATTGAGATATGTCTACAGTAAAACCAATAGAAATACCTCTCATAGAACACAATGCTTTGAAATGCTTCCGGGTGTCAGTGTACACAAACCAGTATAGGTATAAACTCCATTTTAAATAGGGAACATCCGATAGTGAACTTGAATAACATATTTCACTTTGAAGAAATTCCATAAATATTTATGAGATTTAGAGCTCGGACAGACAGACACGCAGACAAACAGGCGGACAGGCAGATACACAAAACTGAAATCATATTCACCCTTAAAAAATATTAGAATGTGTTAAAAACGCTTAACGTAAACGAAAGTACAATTCTAGCCATTTTTTTTAAATAGCTCTTAATGTAACTGGATATTTTTTTTGCCACCCTGTAAATCTAATGCTAATCATGCTATATTCTGTGCAAAGCATTCTTTTGTGCATATAAATACCATATTTAAATTTCCAAAAACTTCGTGGAAAGTAAAGTGATTAAAATTTGATTTATAGAAATATCTCTAATAGAACGGAATGCTTTGGAATACTTTTGAGTGTCCCTGTATATAAATCGGTGGTGGTATTTCCTCCATTTTATACAGGAAACATCCAATAGGGAATTTGAGTAACATATTTCAATTTCATTAAGATATGTCTACAGTAAAGGTATAAAATATGGTTTATAGAAATACCATTCTTTCGAATGCTTTTGGGTGTCCTGTGTACAAACCAGTATATTTATAAACTCCATTTTCAATAAGGAACGCCTGATAGTGATCTTGAATAACATATTTCAATTTCATCAAAATATGTCTACAGTAAAGCTTTGAAAATACGGTTTATAGAAATACCTCTCATAGAACACAATGCTTTGAAATACTTTCGGGTGTCCCTGTACACAAACCAGTAAAGGTATCATATTCACCCCTAAAAAATGTTAGATTGTGTTAAAAACGCTTAACGTAAACGAAAGTACAATTCTAGCCATTTTTTTAATATCTGTTAATGTAACTTGATATTTTTGTGCCACCCTGTAAATCTAATGCTAATCATGCTATATTCTGTGCAAAGCATTCTTTTGTGCATATAAATACCATATTTAAATTTCCAAAAACTTCGTGGAAAGTAAAGTTATTAAAATTTGATTTATAGAAATATCTCTCATAGAACGCAATGCTTTGGAATACTTTTGAGTGTCCCTGTACATAAACCGATGGTGATATTTCCTCCATTTTATACAGAAAACATCCTATAGTAAACTTTAATAACATATTTCAATTTCATTAAGATATGTCTACAGTAAAGGTAAGAAAATATGGTTTGTAGAAATACCTCTCATAGAACACAATGCTTTGAAATACTTTCGGGTGTCCCTGTACACAAACTAGTAGAGGTATGAACTCTATTTTCAATAGGGAACGTCCAATACTAATCTTGAATAACATATATCAGTTTCAAGAAATTCCATAAATATTTACGGGAGTTAGAGCGCGGACAGACAGACGGACAGACAGACAGACAGACGGACAGACAGACAAACTGAAGTCATAAACACTTTTCAACCTTATTGGAAAGTGTTAATAACAGTTTTCAACCTTCTTTGGAAAGTGTTAATAACATTAAAGTAACTCCCATGCATTAAATGCATTATCGCATTTAGGGAGTTTAACATCGCATTTAGGATATAGTACCTTAAATGCGACAAAAATTTCCTAAATGCGACGCTGGTATATATTTTCATAAATTACTGATATTTTTTTAATTTCTTGAAAAAAAAAATGACACAAAACACTAGTTTAGAACTATGAGTATAATATTCAACCATTTTTTCTTTCTTTTCATAATTATTTGTTTACTAAAATGTCATAAGTTTCCTAAATGCGATAAACTTACCAAAAATCACGTCGCATTTAGGCACAATGACCTTATATATAAAAAGAATATTTTCAATCTAAAATTAAATTGAATTTCTGTATTAATTATCATTTTTGTAAGATTATGGAGTATGGTGCTGAAATACTGAAATATATGTAACCGCTATTTAACACTCCTACTCCACCAGTGGCAGAGATGAAGAAGATAATGTCCCTCAAAGCTACTAGACGGGATATGCCGGGCTCGTCGTCCTAGCCGTTTGGAGTTTACCGTAACTTTCTCCAAAACACGCGTGAATGTGGTAGGACTTCCATAGAAAGATCCTCACCTCCAGGCTTAGGTCCCCGGAGTAGACAATCGGCCTTAATCCACTGCAACAAACCGCAACTATGCTAGCAGTGTGCTATTAAATATAAACTAGTAGGCTTTGCCCGCTTCGCTGGGCACTATATTTAAAGGAAACTCTTTTCTATATCGCTTTATTGCTCGCTTTATTGCTTATCTGCTCTATTGCTCGCTTCGGGTCCCCGCCGCCTTCGGCAGAGACTTCTTCATATGCAGTTCTCTGGTGCTTGTCCCTATTGTCTGCGACAATGGCTTGCCAGTGGGCTTGCATTTGGGTGCTTATCAGATGGCAGTTTCGAAACGGACAGTATCGAAAAAAAATTGAAGAAGCCGTTTTTTAGACAAAAATACATAATTTATGTGATTATTTTTTTTTGTTTCTTAACTTCTTTCTTTACTTTTCTTTCTTTCTTTTACTTTTCTTTTTTTTTTTTTTTTTTTTTTTTTTTTTTCAATAATTTATAATTAATTTTTATTTTTCATGCGCTACTTAGCTTAAAGTGGCTGTCGCGAAAGTAGAGTCCTTGGCGAAAAATGTATGATCTACGTCACATCACAATTTTAAAAAAAAATTGCTCAGGACTATAAATAAGTAAAGCTGTTTAATGTAATGCTGAATTAGTTTTCAAACCAAGCGTACTATCCCTGGCAAAAACATATTATAAAAAAAAAAAAAAAAAAATTGAAATTGAGGTGTATTAAAAAAAAGGTTATGAAATAAAATTCGGAAAAAACATGCTGGATTTTTATCATTATTTTTTTATTTTAAAGACGTCACTTTTTCTTATATGCACGAGCAAATTTAATATTTGACATATTTTTATTTTTCGCGTGAAAGCATATTTCATTTTATGTTGAAAAAAAAAATTAACTCGTAAATTTGTTTGGCAACAATTAAAAAATTAAATAATTAATTTTATTCTATGGCGTATTTATTTCTTAAATAATTAAATAATTCTAATTTTCCTGAGAAAAGCGTAAGTTAATTTCATGTTTTCTATCTATAATAAGCAGTTTATACCATAAATCGTACAGACTTCATTAGACAGATTTCGAGAACAGTGAAATATGTATATATATATACAAATCTTGCTTGCTTAATAGCATAAGATAATAAACAATTTTGGAATTAGCTTTCGGATTATACTTTCCATTCGAAGAACATAACAAACAAATAAAAGTAAAAGAACTTGTGAGTGGGATAAGTTTAGATAAGATTAAGTTATCTGATCTAATGCGAATTTCTGTAGCAAATATCTCAAACAATTATTTGTTTTTCATATGAAAAAAAAAAAAAAAAAAAAAATGCCTACGATAAAAGTGTAATAGTGTTTTTTCTACAATTTACTCTTCTCTTGATCACGAGCCAGACTTTATATTATTTGTTCATCTTATACATATATATATCTTTAATCAGCAAATCCATAAAATTATAAACCTTATAATCAATCGCTTTAAAAAAGAAAATTCTGAAAATTTCGGGAAGCTATTGTTTCATTTTTCCTCCCTTATTCTAGATATTTTATAGAGTCATTGGACGCTATTTTAAACATCTTGTACGTGTGTGCAGTTTGTTAGTCTCATACCTCCTTTTGTACATCCCCAGGCTTTTGAGAAGATAAGTATCAAAATATTGCTTGTTCAGGCTTTCTAGTCCCACAATACACAATGCTTTAAGAAATATCCCAAGGCTTATACCATTTATCTTTCTTCGTATAGTGATTAAGGACTTTATTTGCCTCTAAACAGCACAGAAAATGATATCCATAAGTAAAACACTATCATACTCACACACACACACATGAAAAAAAAAAAAAAAAAGGACATTGTCTTTTAAATTTTTAGAATTATCTTTTAAATTGTATTAACACGTTCACGCCGGCTCGGGCCACCGGTGGTTCACAGCAAAATTATCCGAACACTAGCAATAATCCTTGTCCAAAAAAAGTACACTTAATACTGCTTTGTTAAATAAATCCTTGTCAAATAATGATCTTAGTCAGTCTAAGAACATGATTCGACAAGGATTTATTTAACAAAACAGTTTTAAGTATACTTTTTTGATATCGGAATTATTGGCTAGTGCTCAGATACTTTTGAGAAGAATGCGCCGGCGTGAACGTGTTAAACCGGCTGAAGTTGTTAGTTCTGGAATGTAAATAAATCATTATTTTTAACTTTAAAGGGCCGTAATAGTTGCGTTGAATAAATTCAAGAAATGATTCCGCAAATCCAGATTATTCTAACTCCAGACGACTCAAAGGGAAAACGTTAAAAACAGAGTAATGAATAGAGAGGCATCAGTGTGGCTGTATTTTTAATCCCTTTAATTATCTGCAGATACTGGATGATAGTTATGGAGGATGGGACGGTGCCATACAGATAAAACAATTTTCTTCACATGCTTACATTTCGAGATTACAGCAGCGAATCCTCGAGATTTTGCCATTTTCTAACGAAGAGTAACATTTTGGCATCTGATTTTTACGCCACAAGAACATATAAAATGAAACAACTTTTAAGATACGTTATACTAATTTTTAATACACAGAGCAGGATTACCACATATGATAACCCTCAAATTTCGCCAAACTTTCGTTATGAGAAATGAGAAACCACAATGGACAGATACATAAAATATAGCTGTAATTTAATTTTGTTCGAAGATAATTTTGACTAACTGGATAAAATTACGTTAGAAGTTAGACTATGATTTAAGAGGAACATAAATGAAATGAGCCATGTATTATTCTTTATAAGACGAAAAGATATGAGATTTTGCTTGCAGAGTGATTTTCTTTTACATTTCTTTTTTTATTATTTGATTGATGAAGAAACAATTCAATGGTTAATAAAGATTTATATTGAATACACGAGTAAATTATTATATAAAGCGTTAAAATAGATTTGAATTAAAATTAAATAGAAAATATTAAAAATATATGTGATTTCAACATCAAAAACTGCAGCATTTTATCATATATTTTATCATTCTATTAAATTCTATCATTCCAATTATTTCATTATCATTTCCCCACCACTACCAGAGGCCGAAAGTTTCTGCTCTCGAAATCGGTAGACGAAATGGCTAGGTTTGATCACAGGTCACGTTCGTTGGCCTGTTTGGAGTTTTCAATATTTTCTCCGAAACTCACGTGAATACTGATTAAGACCCATTAGGATGTTCTCCATGGAGGGCACTGCTCAGGTTTCTGTGCCTAGCGTAGGCAATTGCTTTTAAGAGGGGACAATACCTAATCTCGCCGGCAGCCTTCGCCCATGTTATTCTATGGGAAAATTTGTTGCGACAATTACACATTACCTAATGAATATTTTTTAATTCTGTTTTCGCAGTCAGAAAATTCATAACCGTTAAATGAGTACTCATTTTTGAAAAATTCATTTTTTTTAATTTTTACATTTCAATTTTGAGTTCAAAAATGCGATTTTTCACAAAATGCATTTTTCTCATTTTCTAGTCGCAAAATGAAATACTAAAATTTTAAAAAATCAATTTTTGGAAAACAAGTACTAATTGAACGCTTATGAATTTTCTAAATGTGAAAACAGAATTGAAAAATATTCATTAGGCAATGAGTAATTATGTGAACAAATTTTCCCATAGAATAACATGGGCGAAGGCTGCCGGCGAGATTAGGTATTGTCCGCTCTTAATACTTTCACCAAACCTGGCTTTCATAGTCATTATTTTAATTCTATTTATACTGTTATGCTACACTGTAAAAAAAAATTGTAAAATCACAGTATTTGACCGTAAAATTTTAGGGGAAATGACCGTTTTGCTACCTAAACGGTCATAATCCGTAAATTAATGTTTTGGAAGCATAATTTAGGAAATAGCCGTATATTTTTACGGGAAATGACCGTTTTGCTAGCTAAACGGTCGTAGCCCGTAAATTGGTGTTTCGAAAGTATAATTTTTTTAATTTTTACGATTAAAAGCCGTTAATCTACGCAAATTGCTCTTATCTTTCACCAAACCTTTTTCTAATGAGAAAAATCTCTTCAAATGCTATCATTTCAGTGACATCAAGAGAATTTCATTTTCTTCCAATTTCTTCCATTTTCAAACTGAAACTATGATTGTTATTTATACTGATTGAATGTGTTTAATTATGCACGCATGACGCATAGAAACATCCATTGGTTTTAATAAGCTATTGTTTTCTTAATTTAATTCAAAGAATTTCCATCTGACTGAAACTGAGTAATTGATATTGATGAAATTGATTTTTTTTTTTTTGTCTATTAACACGAAAACATTAAAAAAGAACGCTAAAATGGTTTCTTGATTTGAAGCCAGATTTCTGAAACACAAACTACAACCTAACAATTGTTTTATCTACTAAACGCATTTTTTTTTTATTTTAGTTATTTTTTTTTTTAAGCATACAGCATTCCAATTGCTCTTAACCCTTTAGTTAAGCCTTAGAAAACGGAAAATTTTAATGTTGTTTCCACAATGCATTCTTTACAATATGCTGAAATAAAGTTTTTTTCAATATGAAATGAATATGTAATTAACCATTTGAAGGTAAGTCTTATGATTATTATGTATGATCTTCACTGTTAAAAAACAAAGCTGTTTTATCTGAATATGACCATCAGATACGTGCATTACATCATATATAGCAGGTTCTGCTCTCGAAATACTTCAGTCCTTTTTTCATTCAATGGATTTGGACTTTGGGAATGAGGCCGATTGACTGCGATAGGTCCTAGGTCAGAGGGGGAGTGCCCTCCGTGGGGGGTCTTTCTAAAGGGTCCAAGCCCGTATTTACTCAGGTTTCGAAGAAAACCACGGATAACTCCGAACGGCTAGGTCGACGAGCGCGACCTGGGATCGAACCCAGCACCTTATGTCTACCAGCTTTGAGCGCAGAACCGTTCGGCTACTGGTGGGCTCCCTTCAATAGAATACAGCTTTAAAAAAAAAAAAAAAAAAACTCTTCTGCTATTCTAAAAAGTGCAAATACGCCTAACTCTTCATAAACACAGTTTGAAATCGGCCATATAATGAAAACCTGTTTGGATGAATAAGAATTAGGCTCTAGTTATTTCTTCTTTGCATGCACTACTGAAACCATAAAGATCGAAAACCATGAAAAAAATCGTATTAATTGGAGATACAAATTCTCTGTATTTATGTAAAAGATTTATTATTATTATTATTCAAAGTTTATTCTGCGTCTCGGTTAATTTTCAGAGATCTCACATAGTTTTCAAAAGTTTCATTTTGTTTTTGAAAAAGGGCGAGAAATTCTGACCCATTATTTACCTCTAATGAGAACCTTGAAATAAGACTACCTCTTTAGTGCTAGTGTTTACGAATAAAAGAGACCCACCAGCGGCCGAGCGGTACTGCGCTCCAAGCTGGTAGACGTGAGGTGCCGGGCTCGATCACAGGTCACGCTCGTCGGCCTAGCCGTTCGAAGTTTTCCGTGGTTTTCTCCGAAATTTGCGTAAATACGGGATAGGACCCCTTAGAAAGACCCCCACGAAGGGTCGTAGTCTTTATAGGGGGAAAAAAAGCTTTTGCTTTTTTAATATGAGAATTGACTGACATCTTAATTTTGTCAAAAATAGCAAATTTAGACGTTAACAATTTAATCACTGTAAAAAAATTCTATAAAAATAAAGCACTTTTTTTAACATAAATACAGCATCGATTGCTGTAAATTTGTATAGCTAGTACTGTAAAAATAATTGAAGATTTGTTACTTCACATTGTGCTGTAAATCGGTTTAAAATTGTTTCCCGAAGTCTTTTGGTGCGTATGTCAAGATTTATCAACTAGTCAGTTCTGATGTTGACTTTATCTGTTTTTGTAAAGAAATGGTCTCTGTGATCCCAACGGCGCGGTTGGCAAATCGCTGGCCTTTGACACAGATGATTGTGAGTTCAAATCCCGGGCTACCCAAAACGGTTTGCTTCGCATGAAAATTAACAAATTAGCTTTTGCATGTAAAGAAAATAAATAAGTTTTTTAGTGTTGTGGATTTCCTCCTGCACGCATGTGTAATAATTGCAAGAAATTTTTTTAAAGCATTCGAGAAACTCAAACTTTAACTTTTAATTTTACGGTCAATGCTACTTTTTTTGCAGGTTGGTTGTATGTTTCATCACGACGTAAAATTACTGGCGATACATCATTCATCGTCTAAATGTATTTTTACGGGCTTTGACTGGAATCTCTGCTGCCGGGCTTTGCCCGTAATTTTACTGCAGCATTTTTTACAGTGTATTTATCACGTTGTTTCTCTGAATCATTTAAATGTTATACATATTTTTATTCTATCGTTACATTATTAATTATTATTCATGTCATTTTTTATGACAGCAGTTTTATTTACTATAAATTAAATCCTTTCTATTACTAAATTCTACTATTTTATGCTATTAAACTTCGAAAATAAAAGATTCGACAATCTAAAATTATTTTTCTTTTCTTTTTTCTGTTTTTCTCTACTTATTTTTGAATGTATTATGTATTCAATTTGAAAACTATAATTTTAAAACATTGGTGGACAAAATTTAATTATTAACATAAACCAAACTTTTTTAAATAGGTGTGTAATTGTAATGAATTTGTGCGGAAAACTCCCTAGAAGAGTTTTAAATAATATTATGTATAAATAATATTTAGGTTTTTATGCTTTAAAGTGTAATGTATAATATTTTCAATTCAATTTTCAGATCTACTCCATATATATATATAAAAAAAAAAAAAAAAAAAAAAAAAAAAAAAAAGGAACAGGTCATTTCATTGGAAATGAAAAGTTTTAATTTACAATACGATTCATTTCATATTTATTTTATTATTAGTTTATATTTTTACATTGTAGAGCTGAAAATTGATATCGCCAGTGGTCAGTAAACCCTTATGGCTTATTCGACACTGTTTCTAATTTTTTTGGCTGAGTATCGAAATAAATAATTTTACCGTTCGATATTTTTGAAGGAGACTTGTAAAGAGCGTCGATTTTTGTGGAAAATCTGTTTAATTGTCAAAGATTTTTTGTGAAATATCTATTTTAAGATCGCCGATGTTTGCGATGAGTTCGATGTCGGACCCAAAATTTTCATAGACTCTTAGAAATTTACTCTCTCTCTCTCTCTCTCTTTTTTTTTTTTTCCATAGTTGGTTGATGTGAATGGCGCTTTTTTATATCGGATTGACCATACGATTAAAACGTGATACTGTCGAACTATTTCTCCACTGATTAAGAAATAAACGAGTTCAACGCAGGTAATTGTAAAAATATAAGATATTTTTCGTCAATAGTAGCTTATATTTGCTAGTATCTTGCCGCTAATCAACAAAATTTAATATTTTCCTGAAAAATTATTCTTTAAACAACGTAGTTACTTACTAATCAAAAAGATTCCTAATTTTTTGTATGTTCAGTTGCCGAAATACACAGGATATTTCCTCAGCCAGTTTCTGAAATGAAAAGAATTCTTTCGCCACTATTTCAATTAATTAATTGTTAAATTGCCAAAATATGCGATTTTTAACGTAATCGATTTTTGGAATGCATGCTCATAAAAGTCATGGGGGAAAAAAATAATAATAAGTGGTGAATTGATTAATTTTTTAAGTAGCCACTTCATTTTATTTAGTCACCATGTGGCGAGTGGATTTTTTTCCATAGATATAGTATTTTATATAGATCTATTATCCCCATGTTATCGAGCAAAGATTTTTGATGCCGAGAAAAAGTTTTGTCATCAGCCATTAGTGAGTATAAAACACGGAAATAGTAATAAAATAGAATGTTGATGAATTTTGAAAATGCCGAAATATTGCGTGGGTTTATACTTGTTCTAATAACATAAGGGTAATTTTTCATAAGTAAGTTATATTTGGCTAAATTATGAAAAATATAATTTTTATAACCAGTGGCTTTGTCATAATTGTGGTTTAAATACCGTTTTGATATTTAATGGAATACTTTTTTTTTTTTTTAAGTTTAAGATTTTATATTAGTAAATAATATGGAATTTTCAAAATTCTTTTAAATATAGTTGACTGCGACTTAGGTAAAGCCCACTAGTTTTAATAATAATAAAAAAAAAAGAAAATGGGTATCTGGAGAACTGTATCTGGTGTTTTTCATTCACCTTTAGTACATAAAATATTCATAAATTTTATTTGCTAAATTATCCATGTGTATTCCCGTGTGTATTTACTCGGGAAAAGACAGCCATTAGAGAGTAAAATGGCTGTCTTTCCCCTAATGAAAAGGAATCATTCCCCCTCGATGATCAATCTATGTCTTATTACTATATCTATGATTTTTTTAAGTCTACCGTATGGTTGCTATATTAAACAAGTAAATAAATATATATATAAGGCTCATATATACAAAGTTTAGATAATTCTGAAAAATAAGTTGGAAAATAATGCTATTTTTATACATGACATTGTAATTTGCGCTACCAACTTTCAGTTTAAAATCAGTGTACATTTAATAGCATTCCTATTGATCAAAGGAAACGTCTGATATTGAATTCCTTTTTCTCATCTAAATTTGGTCGAGTTGTCATGACAACGTAAAATAGGTTAACACGAAACCAATACACTTTTGTTAGGTTTGTAGATTAGTCTATTTCCGAGAATATATTAGTTTCCGCATACAAAACGTATTTTGACGTTCCTTTTAAGAACACATGTGATACATTGAACAATTTCTTGCTCATAATTTAAACGATGTTTTTGTTATGAATTTCTTGTCAGTGGTATCATGTTTGAATGGTAATATATACATTTTATATTGCAAAATGAGGGATATAAAAAATTCTACATAATTTGCAATTTCCTTGGTAACGTAACGTATAATCCAGTCATTCATTTTCGCCAGATCAAAATCATGGCTAAATGGCATAATTTAAAACTGACAATGAAACTTAAATGAAATTTATTTATTTGAGTGTAATTCTTCAATATTTTAATATGTAAAAGAGTTAAATTTTACGAGAATAAACCAATTATTACAAATATATATATTTACATTAGTAGGCAGACGATAAAAATAAAAAATTATATATTATTTTAATAAGTAAATAAAATTAAAATATTTAATATAATGCGCCTTTATTTGATAGAACATTCCTTTAGAAAATTTTATATAGCCTTAAACAGAATGCTGACTAAATGGGTAGAATTAAACTCTTTGAATTTCGCACTGAAACTGGTGATGATTCAGTTCTCAAAGCGGAAACTTCTGAAATTCAAATAATAAGTTCCAATTGTGAAGCAGTTAAATATCAGTAAAACATTTTTCTGGTTAAGAAAATATATTATTTCAAAAGTTGCTGAATGATATGTTTAATAATTAAACTTTATCAATACTATTTAATATATTTTAAATCATTTTCAGTATTTAATACAATATACAAGGATATAGAAACTGTTCAACAAATAGAGTTTTGTACGCGTTCCAACAAAAATATATCCTTTTGATTGCTTTTAGCCTTGACATAATCCACAGGGAAAAATCGCACAGTATGATTACCAAATATTGCTTACACTGCACACATTTCTGTAATTCAGTGCAAAAATCAGGTCAATAATATATATATATATATATATATTATTCCTTTATTTTTCTTCCTTATAGCATGCAGGTATAAAACTCCGACACATTCTAAGTCTGCCCTTGAAGTGACTTGTTCTACAATGAACAGCGAATTATAAGCTTTTTATTTTGAATAGTTATTTTTTTAAAGCCCTGTAAATAACAGTGTATACATGACTACATACACACACCTGCAAAATAATAATAACAATAATAAAACTTATATGCATGTGAACATACGTTCGCTTTTAAATCAAGAGTTTTAACTTATGCAAGTTGAAAATTTTTGTGAAAATTTAGTTATACGAGTTTTAACTCGAGCAATTTCGTAAAAAAGAAATGATGATTTAATTGGATAATAATTTAAAATCATAGAAGTTAAATTTCACAGTCTGGGAAAAAGAAAATAAATGTTCTTAATTATTATATGGTATGACATTCACTCTATTTCTCTTACCTTACTTTACTATATAAATATTGTTACAGGTGTAAGACATGAGTTACTACTTTTGAACATCTGTAGTGTATTTAAAAAAAAAAAACATTTAAAAATAGTTTTAGAAATAGTTTTATTTGGCATAAATTTTTGTGTGCAAGAGGCTACCGTCGTTTGAATATTATAATTATATTCCTAAAAAATTTAAAGTTGCATTAAATTTTAAAATCTACTTTAAATTATTTAGAGAATTTGCCGCTCACATTATTCTTTGAAAGTTATCCGACAAATTTTAAGCCCAATGGCAGAAACACGGCGACATAGTCGCGGACACAGTAAAACGGCTTGCAGACAGTTTGTGTCTGCACTGATAAAAAAAATTTGTCTGCAACTTTCGAATAACAATTCATTTAAAAAAAAAATTCTGTATTAAAAACTAATACTTAAAACTAATACTTTTATTATTTATAATTATTTATATTGTGTTGTGTCAAACATTGCTATAAAATATTTAATTGAATGAGATGAATTAAATGAATACACACAACTGTTTATACTATATTGTTCTGCAGTAAAATTGTATTCGTGTATTGTTGTACGAGATCACCACTGATGTTAAGCCCCCCCCCCCCCAATCAGCTTTCAGGCTTTTTGAGTGTAAGCCATTTTCTTTGCACCCCTGATTACACGCAAATTTTGCAGACAGATTATGAAATTTTAAAAGCCTGTCGCAGACGACAGCTACAAAACTTTCTGCCACTTTGTTTAAGTAGCCCTGTATATTATCTATAATTTATGTTCACACCAAACAATGTTCTTAAATTTAGCACACACACACACAAAAAAAAAAAAAAAAAAAAAAAAAAAAAAAAATCATGAAACATTTGACATGTATATCATTCCATTTCCAAACATAGCACTAATGTACCACAAATCCTTTACGCGGCTCAGTAAATGGTGAACAAATAATTTTAATATCATATATTATGTGAAACATACTTTTGTACATATAAAAAATGTATATAAATTTCTTTCTCCCCCCCCCCCTCTCTCTTTTTTTTTTTTTTTTTTTAAGTGCAAGGTTTTAAACTATACTTACCAGAAAATTTTTCCATAGATGTAATGTTTTAAAATATATTTTTGCATGAATCATTTATCCTATTCCGATAAATGTTCTTAAGCAATGCTGATAACAGTCCTACACACATAGACCAACTGCTAAAAACGTGATTTTCGGATTTAGGGAACCTCAAAACGTGCAAGTTTCTTTCTATACTATAAATACTACACAATGGGTAGAAGAAAAAGGAAAAAATAACTTAGCATATTTACGTTAAGCAGAAATGAGATAGTTTTTAATGTAAAATTGTAATATTCTCTGCTCATCGAACTTTTATTTTATTTTATTTATTTATTATTTTAATTGTGGATTTTTTTATTTTTATTTTTTATTTATTTATTTATTTATTTTTATTTATTTATTTTGAAGAGCAGATTTGATACTTTTTAAAATTATCTGAACATTCTCCTGTAGAAAATGTCTGGTTCGCTTATTCCCAGATTTAACTCAGTTTCTATTCAGTTTAAAAATAGTTTCGATTCTCTTCTGATGTAATCATGTTGGCATGGTTAAGTAAACGCCACCAAGGCGCCCCTAACCTAGAGCAGGTGATTCTATTTTTAAAATACGTATATACATACTCTGATCCCCTTGTAATAAATTTAGATCGCTTACCTTTTGTTATGGCTGGCGGCTTTAATTGACATTCTAGACGAAGTTTATAAATGTAAAAGAATTGTTATTTTAAAGATTTCTGGTATTTGATGACGTTCTTTGAAAATAAAAATATTTATAGGTACGGGATTTTCATTTAACAAGTTATTTATGTACATATTTATTGCATCTTAATAAATATTCATTTTTAGAAAAATGTCTTTTGAATTTTTCAAAAATGTTAACAGACATAAATAACTATTTTTGATAGATAAATACATGCTGATAAAAGTTTATTTTTCAATGAAAGAAATAGTTTTAGATTTTTGGCAACAAATTTTTCTGTGTACAACGAAATGTATCCTGTGTCTTATTTAAAATTTTCCATTCTTCAGATTCCTTTAGAGAAGTAATAAGAAATAATAGATATATAAAAGAATTCTTTAAATAGAATATAATATATATTTCTTTAATAGAGAAGTATATTTTGATTAAAGGTATTGCGTTCAAAAAAATTCTGTCATTTTATATTTAAAATAATGATAATCAGATTGTATTGCAGAATAACATAAATTGTGTTTTAGTTATTAAGTAATTTTCTAAGAAAATTTATTTTAACAAATAATTACTCTTGATTAAATAAGGGTTTATTAATTTTCATAAATATATAATGTTCAAAAATGTATTTCTATTTATATATTTAAGATAATAAAAGTTATATCACAAAATATGCATAAATTGTATTTTATTTACACAATTTTAGTATTTCCCTCACAAAGTTCATTTAATAAATAATATTGATTATTAGATAAATGTTCGTTTATTTTTATACGAAGTAATGTTTAGAAAACAGCTGCATTTATTATGTACATCTGATAAAAAAATGTCATGTTGTATTAAAAATGTACTGGATGCTGTGTATTTTACCATTAAAGTATCTAATAATTTTGCGGTATGCTAGAGAAATCATAGCAATATATTTTATTTTTCAATAAAGTAAGTTTTTATTGGTTAAATATTTTCATTATTAAACAATAATCAAAGTTACTGCACTTTTCGGAGAAAATTTTATTAATGTAATTATATAAAATTATAAAATATTAATTTAATATAATTATATATAATTAAAATATATAATTATGTCAAAATATATCTCTTCATAAATAGAAAGAATAATATTTAAACAATAATTTTGTCTTCTTTGTAAAGGAGATATCTTGGCCGTCGTAAAAGAATATTTTCGTTGATGATGTTGGCTGAAAAGTAAAAACATTATTAAAAGTTAATTTCCATTTAAAGTCCAGGCTCGGAATTAACTCAGAGACATATTTTGTTCTCATGCCAGTTTATTGAAAATATTCCAATGCACGTGACCACAGGCAATTAAAAGAACATAATAAGTTTTTTAACGAAAACATTCTGGAGTGGGAAACAGTACCGAGGATCAGGCCGGGCCCTAGGCCCGAATCGCTCTTGAGATCTTACATGTTTGATGATCAGAAAGAAAGTATGTGCTCCTAAACTGAAGCAAAAAAATTGACAACGCATTTGGCGTTGAATTATACACGCCAAGTTCAAAGTTTAAGATAGAGAATGGTTGCATTACGTTAGGAATATTCATATGTATATTTTTTAAAAGTGACGAGTAATTTATTGACCGTTGTTAGTGAATGTTGGCATGATTTCGCCAAGATTTAGACCCTGGGAAAATAACTAGCTAAGCAAATATTTTATCTAGCAGTTGATGTAAATTAGGCGACAAGAGGGTGTATGATCTACATTTCGATGTGCGATTAAAAGAGACCGAATTAATTATTTTCTGGTTTCACAAAACAAAAGGATAGAAATAAGTCAAAACATTATTATTTACAGAGCGAAAAGAATTTCCAGTACGTTAAGCTTGCTAATAGAATACTGGGAATTGATAAAAAAAAAAATGTTTCAGTTACATTGACAAAGACATGAAAGGGAAGATATAAAAATTAGAAAACGTATATTGTAAAATTTATTATTTATAGGTTAAAAATAGTTATATCGTTTTATTTTAAGTAGTTGTTTAAAATTAAAGAATTTAATTTATAATTTTATTTATTTAGAGAATTTACCTATCCTTTAAAAAGAAAAATAAATTTTATAATATGTGATAATCTATATCACAATTATTATTATTATTATTATTCAAATAAAATTACAATTCAATATAGTCTCTCTTCAAATAAGTCCTTAGAGAAGCCACAAAGCGCTGGAGATGGTTCTTTCAATTTTTATGGCAATGTCGTAACTAAGATGATGAAAAAGCTTTCAGCTGGTCAGCTACAGCCTTTTTGATACTTTGGAATGCCCCAAAATGACTTGAAGAGATTTTTCAATCTCGAGTCATAATCAGAAGGCTGGGTGAGCTTAAGAAATGTTTTCAACTTGTCACTCGTTTTCCAAGCTAGAAAAAAAACCGTTTTACTAAAAATAAAATTAAAATAAAATGGCTATCGCAATTACGCAAGTAAAGATCTTGATGACGTAAGTACGTTCGAGCTGCTATGATGCCAAATTTCAGATTTCGCCAAAGGGTTATACACTAAAGCTTGCCCGTTTCTTTAGTACGATTTTTCTCAATTTTATTTTAATTATTTAAAAAATAAATAAATAAATGTATAAATGTTTGCACGTTCATTTTTTTTTTATATAAAAAGAAATATACATATTTATTCATTTTTGGCATCAATTTGTTTTTTCTTTTTAATAATTTTGAAGTTAAAATGGGGTTTTTATTGAATATCTTTTGAATCAATTATCTGATTGAACAAAAAAAAAAAAAAAAAAAAAAAAAAAATACTGCGTTAGCTAGATTTTCTCCTGACTAATACGTGTATAGTTTTTGATAAAATCTATTAATTCGGATTGAAAATCCGGAGAGTTACAATGACAAACTTCCAGCTTTATATATATTTTAGCAAGAACGAAAATGTTTCAGCGTTTTTTCAAGGTGATAAATAAAAAATAGTAACAATGCTGTCTGAAAGAAATAGTAGGACTTAAAAACTTCCTATAAATAACTAAATAATTGTAGAGAGTTCAAACACAAATTAAAGGAGTATCACACGACATGTTTACGTGCTACGCCTCCAAGTCTCGCATCTCAAATTAGTCGGTGAGCTATCAATTCAATATTCTTAATAATATGTATTTGAGACGATCAGGTCATTTAGGACGTAATATGTGTATTTTTGTTTTTTTTTACTTCCTTATAAAATAACTATAAATGAATGCTATGTACAATGTTTCTCATGAGGACCAAACATTACCAAAACAATGTGACAAATATCAATTTTGTTTTGTTTTAAATAATTTTGAAAATATTAAAATGCACTTTAAATAGTGTCTATAGACCACAATGTATAAAAATTCTCCGTTATATTCTTGTAAAATGACTGTACATGTCGTATACTCATGAAAATTCATGCAATTCGTGCAATGGCGATCTATAAAATGCCTACCCAATTTGAGTACACCAGAAATCAACATTTAAACGCTATCGTGTTCACTCATATACATATATTACATACATACATCATTGTACAAAAAGCAAAAATGAATTCAGGATACCTCTAGGTGTCATAATTGGATTACGTAATTGGATTTTTTCATACTTACATTACTCTTTTTACATTGTATAAGTTCGGAAAGTTAATATATATATATATATATATATATCTGTATAAATCGGCTTAATTTAACGTATTCAATCTAAAGCGTCTGATTACAAGGTTTAAAATGTCTAATAATACGGTGCATTAAATCATATACTGACTATCCTTCTTTTCAGCAAGTTGTAATACACGTTTCTAATACTTATTTATGAGCTGCAAATCTTCTTTTCCACTAGGTCACTCAAATCGATAGAAATTAACCTTGGCAGAGACGTCACGTGATTGAATATTCAATAGGATTGTGGACATTACCTGCATCCTGTGCAGTACTTGTTTATTTGTTTATTATTTTTATTTTTTTAACTGTTGCGTAGTCTTGTGTTCAAGGTCCCTTGCTGTTTGAATATGAAAATGAAACGACTGAATCTTATATCAGCAGAAATCTCTAGAAATAAATTAATACGTGAAACGCCTAGAAAGATAAGAAATAAACGTCCGGAAGCAGAAAATGCAAGAAAGGGAGGAAATGTATGTCGGAGATTTCTGTATCTCACAGATTAATTTCAAGGCGATACATATATATATATATATATATATAGATATTATGTTATCAGTATACAGCTAATGGCCTCACTTTTTCCGGCAATATATTTCACGTGATAATCTGGCTGGTTGATTTGCGCTATGGTCATTTTCTACATACAAAGGCTAAACAGAATATGACCTCCATTTAAAACGAAATCCAACATACTATCTAATATCTTTCGATGAACTACAAACTGCCTAGGCATTCGATATACAGTAAAACTTCCTAAGAGGGCTACCCACCGTGCTATAGGAAATTGGCCCTTCATGAAGGTGAGGTTTTATTAGAGGTTGTTTAGAAAATTTTACTTTGGGTAACAAATTCTATAAATCCCTTGATTTTAATTATTTTCAAATTTGCATTATTTATCTATATAACTTTCTAATAATCTATTAAAAGGTACTTAAAGAATCAATTTAAAACACTTACATAGTCATTTATTAAAATAATATTTACAATTTATACATTAAACAAGGATTTTCGCTGTGAATACATAGCATTTCCAGCTTAAAATCAATTTTAGCGATACTTTTTTCTGTAATCATTAGCATTCATTTGTTTCAATTTTAAAAACTTTTCAGAACTTTTTTTTTTTTTTTTTAATTTACCGGAACAAATTGCTCAGTTTAACGTCACTTCGGAATAGAAAACTGGACTCTACTAATCTATTATTTTAACTTACTTTTCTGGCAAGAAATTAGTTATCAATTTTTAATTTTAACTAGGGTCATTACTTATATTTTGGCATTTAAAGTTAACATTACACCCTTTTAAAAATAATTGCAATTAAATTTATTAGTTAAATAATGGCATGACACTAACTATTTTACTTTTCTTAGCTTGAACTTCTTTAATTATACACATTCAAAAATAGGAAGTCTTATAATTTGTTCCTTTCTACGTTGTTATGTACAGTCGGTAACAAAAGTGTCCGAACACTAGCAAAAATTCCTATGTAAAAAAAGGTACACTTCATACGGTTTTGTTAAATAAATCCTTGTCGAATCCTGTTCTTACTCAGTCTAAGAACATGATTCGATAAGGATTTATTTAACAAAACCGTATAAAGTGTACCTTTTTTACATAGGAAAATTTGCTAGTGTTCGGACACTTTTGTTACCGACTGTAGTCGGCAGCAAAAGTATCCAAGCACTAGCCAATAATTCCGATATCAAAAAGGTACACTTAATACTGTTTTGTTAAATAAATCATTGTCGAATCATGTTCTTAGACTGACTAAGAACATGACTCAGCAAGGATTTATTTAGCAAAGCAGTATTAAGAGTATTTTTTTTAGACAAGGGTTATTGCTAGTGCTCGGATACTTTTGCTGCCGACTCTAAAGATAAGGATATTAACGTTCACTTATATCTGCATGGCTAGGCAGTGGTCAGTTCAAGTCTAAGGAAGAATAAAAATATCTGCTCACAAGAACACATAGACCTGTAATGGATGGAGGTAATTTAATATCAAGTCCTAAATAAAATTTATGTGACTGAAAAAAATCTAGCCTTAAAGGAAGGTGACTCTTCAATAGAGGTGGAATTTTAAATAAGTTTCACTATAATAGAAAAATTATTAGAATTTGCTTATAGATCTGGAAGTTATACGAGTTTATTAAAGATCATTCTATAAGCATGCACGTAAATGTATATGACTTTTAATGCTGTAGTGGTAACTTTAATAAATGTACATAAGTGCTTAGATTAAATAAATAAATAAATGCACATCTCGGTTATTTTATTTAAGTTGCAAATATATAATTTTAGATTTTGATATTTACATAGGATATGAAATAATCTTAATAATAAGAATAGCTACCATTTTACAGCCTGCGGTCACACTGCAGGTTTAAGCCATTCTGCTTGAGACTATAATGTCACAGCTATAACAATGTACTGAGATAAAGAAAATAAATTTTCGTGCATGGTTTGGAACGACTAAAATACATTAAAAAATAAAATAAAATAATTTAACAGATAAAAATGCCATCACTGCTACAAAAATGTATTGAGAAAAAAAAATTATGTTTTATAAATGAATAAAAGAAAGGAAAAAACTAATTTAGCAGAAAAAGAAATTATGTACATATATAATATCAAAACCTTTTCAAATATTTCTCAAGAAGAAATGAAAAATATCACATGAAGAAATGGGAGATTATTAAATTCAAAATATAAAAGCATGCAATATTTAACACGTCATCAGGTGCATTAATTAAATATTGTACGCAAAAGTAGATGAATTTCTGCAAACCTCTGTAAGCATAAAAAAAATCACAGATTTCAATGTCTAATTTACCTACACAGAACGAAACCAATTAAAAAGGAATGCAAGATATATTTAATTCAAAAATATACAAGAAGGTAAAATAAAACTAAAGAAATAAGACTAATAAAACTAAATAACTTATTTACAATAAAAAGAAATTTCGTTAACATAGAAAAGTAATAAATGAAAAGTAATAAATGTTCGTTAATGTAACAATTTAAAAATATTTCTTCTGTGAAAGTACAGTCGGCAACAAAAGTGTCCGAACACTAGCAAAAATTCCTATGTAAAAAAAGTACACTTCACACGATTTTGTTAAATAAATCCTTGTCGAATCCTGGTCTTAGTCAATGTAAGAACATGATTCGATAAGGATATATTAACAAAGCCGTATGAAGTGTACTTTTTTTTACATAGGAATTTTTGTTAGTGCTCGGGCACTTTTGTTACCGACTGTAGAAGTTAAAGTTATTTCAGTCTCAGTATTGATTGATAACCAGTATTGATTGATACAGACTATACTAGCCAGATTTATTGATATAGGCCCAAATTGATCGATACATCAATAAATAAATCAATGAATATAGATTGATATATTGATTGATATAGACTATACTACCCAGTATTGATTGGTACAGACCTAAAAAATAAAAATGAATATAAATTTTAAAAATAAAAATAAATATAAACTTGAAAATAAAAATGAAAATAGTTGTATAACTACTGAGTGTAATAATAAACCAAATATTAATATAAAAATATTAATATATAATTTATTTTTTATGAATTAATATAATTAAAGTCATCAAATATATCTAAGGTTAATGTATCGTTCGCGTGATTTAGTATTAAGTACCACATGGGAATTTTGTGACTGAAAAAATCTGGTCTTAAAGGGAGATTACCCTTTAATAAAGGTGGATTTTTAAATGATGTTAATATATATGAATGTATTAAAAAAATTAAAATTTGCCTACAAATCTGGAAGTTAAGTGATCGTTGGAAGTCATACTATAAGCATGTGCATAACTGTGTATGACCTTTACGATTTTATTGGCAACTTAAATGAATCTGTAGTATAAATAAATGCATAAGTTTAAAAAATATATTAAAGACATTCACCTCGGTTATTTTATTTGAGTAACAAATATATAAGTTTAGGTTTTAATATTTACATAGTATATATATTTAAAAAAAAAAAAAAAAAAAATCTTAATAATAAGTATAGCTATCATTTTACGGCCTTCGATCACATTTCCGGTATGAACCATTCTTCTTGAGACTGTAAGGTCCCACTTATAATAATATATTGAGATAAAAAAAAAATTACGTATGGTTTACAACAAATGAAATAAATTTAAAAAGTACTATTTAACAGAAAACAGTGACGTCACAGTTACAAAAATGTATTGAGGGAGAAAAAAAATATTGGCAAAAATTTCATGGTTTAAAAACGAATAAAATAAAAGGAAAAGACAATTTAACAGGAAAATATATATATATATCTGTAATACATACATGCATATATATATTGTGAAAAGTTTTCAAATATTTATTAGGAAGAAATGAAGAAGAAATGGAAGATTATCGAAATTGAAAAAAATGAAAGATATAATAAGAAAGAGAAGCAGCACGTAATCAGGTGCATTGCTTGAATATCGTTTGCAAAAACAGATGAATTTTTGTAAATCTGTAAGCATATAGCCAAAAAATTACAGACTTCAAAGCCCAATTCATCTAAACAGAACGAAACCAAATAAAAAGAAATGCAAAATATATTTAATCCAAAAATGTATAAGTAGGTAAAATAAAACTCAGAAAAATAAATTACTTACTTACAGAAAAAAGAAATATTAACGCAAAAAATAATAAATGTTCTAAGATCCATTAATGAAACAATTTTAAAATATTTCTTTTTGTGAAAGTAGAAGTTAAAGTTATTTCATGTCTTACCCACTATTGAATTGAAATAGGCCTAAAAATAAATAAGTAAATAAATAAACTTAAAAAATATAAATATAAATGAACTTAAAAAATATATATATATAGTTTTATAACTACTCAGTGTAATAATAAACCAAATGTTAAAATAAAAATATTAATGTACAATTTATTTTTAATAAATTAATGTTGTTAAATATATCTAAGGATAATATATCGTTTGCGTGATTTAAGATAAGCAAATATCATTTGAAGACATTTTTATACATTAACGAAATTCATAATACCGTTAGCATTTTAATACTTTTGTGTAGTAATTCAATTTCTTTTGTTACATGTTAAAGTTTTTCCGTTATTGTCACTGCTGCTTTGTTTATCAGGGTTTTGATTTATCCCTTTCTGCATGTAATTTTGGATTTATGTTTTTTAATTACACACACACATATATGTATAACAATTTGCTAAATTTCCTTCTGATCTAGAGACTCATATACATACTATTGTTCTGATTCAAAATATAAATGAAATACATAGTTATATCCAGGGCTGCAAAAAATTCGGCCTTTAAAAAAAAAAAAGACCAGACCGGCCGACTTTCATTTAAAAAGACTGGTCTTTTTTTAATAAAAGCCGGTCTTTATTGGATTTTTTTTTACTTAAGAATCTTAGTATGCATTTGACACATAATGCTATAGGTTAATTTATATTACTAATATGAATATCATTTTGCGTTTAAAAAAAAAAAAAAAAAAAAAAAAAAAAAAATAATTATTTTGTGAAACTTAAAATTATTCTCAACTTTCTGTTATTATAGCATCTAATATGTAAACAGTGTGATAAAAACATTTTAGTACAATAAAGGCATTTCTCATTATCATTGGAATGATACTTACCATCATATATATCAGTGTTACATTATGTACATAAATAAAGTCATTTATTCATAGGGGAAGGGGGAGCATAAAAGTTATTGTTAATTTGAATAGTTTTCATTTTTATATTTAGAGCTTCAAGTACTTCTCTTAATTTAGTTAAATGTTTTCATAATCATAATAATATACTAAGTAAATACTAATATAATTTTTGTTTTTGTTTCTTTTCACATTTATACAGAAAGAAAGGAAAATTAAATTTGGCTTTCACGCATTTCGCATAATTGGACTGAATTGATCCAAGAATCAACTGCATTGATTATTGATCTAGAAACTAATGAAATCATTCCTCTTAAAAGAATATGGAAGTTGAGAATAAACACTGAGAAGTTATAGTTCTTTTTACTTTGAAAGCTATTAAATGTGTGAAAAATTAAGTCTCTGAAAAATCAAGCCTCTTAAGTTCTCTGAGTTATTGAAAAAAAAGAAAAAAGAAAAGAAAAGAAAACTCTTGCAAAAGTTGAAACATTAAGTAACTAAGGTTTATTACTTTTGTCTGTCTGTGTGTGTGTGTGTGTGTGTGTGTGTGTGTGTGTGTGTGTGTGTGTGTGTTTCTACTTATTAGTCCTCAAGTCAGAAAAAATCAGTTTTATTCCTGAAAGTTTAATTTACAGACAAGGCTGTATTTGTACAAGACAAGACAAAACCTCGTTTAAAAGTAACCTTGTCTGTTAATTAAAATTTCTAGTATAAAACTCATTTAGCAAACCTCTGAATTACATGCAGGAAAATATTGCTAAACTCTGGAGCTGTCTTCCAATTTTAACTGAAAGGATAACTGAAATTGCCGAAATACAAGTCGCCCGTATTCCTCCCCGGATTTTCTCTGGGCGTTCTAGAAAGGAAAGGGTATGGGTTGTTTCGGGAAAAAAAAAAAAAATAGTTAGGCATGATCCTTCCTCAGACGAAAAAAATATATATATATAAACTTGAGTGTAGAATTTAAGGTGCTGCTTTCTTGCTACACAAGTGCCTTTTATTTGTTTATTTATTTTATTATTAATGGGGTTGGGAGTGGGGGTAGTGTGCTTATCTCTTTTTTTTTTTTAATCCGAAACAGCTGTTGTGTATTTTTGCAATATATGGTGTTTGTTTTTAAAGTTTTATTCATCAAAATAAAAAGCACCTGTGCATCGAAGCATTATTTATTTATTTATTTATTTTAACTTGTAACTGCGTTGTAACTGCGTTGAAACATATAATAAAACATTAGAATATTGGATTGCATATCATTAATGTTTGGGTTTCTAAAACGTATATAAGTCTTCCTTTCTAAAAATTCTTTGTTTGATACCGTGCCACTCTTGATTGTGGTTGGTAAAAGAGGAATTAGTGGGGAATGCGTGACATGTCAGCACGATATATACAAGATAGATGGCGTCGTAAAGAGCCTTCAAAAGAAGTTAATCGAAGCAGAAGATCCGTAAAACTAACGAAGAATTATTTTTTCTTTCTTTTTTCCCCCACTTCATAACTGCGCAATATCCTAATCCTTCAATAACTAAAGATGCTTTAATATTAGACAGTTGAGTGTAATGCGACAAAGCGTGTATTGAACTAACATGTGGATAATATCCGAGTTATTAGCTCGATTAATTAACGGCGTAGAATCATAGAGGTATTAAATTCGAATATCGATTACTGGTATTTGTAAGAAGATAGGTGGATGTCAAATAAATGGACAATTTTATCAGTGAAGACGTTTCATGAATAAAATAAACAGTTATATTAGCAGTATCAAAGCAAATACATAACCTAGTGCCAAAAATTAATAAAGTGTAAACAAAAATAGAATAAATGTATGAATTAGACATATCCATATGATAAAACAACTGCCACATTGTTGCCAACTTTTAAGGATCTTTTTATTTAACAATCACCTCTAATTTTGAAGAATTTTTTTTTGGTACCTATAATTGTTGATTAGACAAGCATACAGTTAGACAAGCATTACAAATAAAAATCGGTTATGGATATTAAATATAAAAATACCTACGAGTCTGCCATATAGGCTCCTTCCACCTGACGTCAGAGGTCACATGATATTTGAAAAACAAACAGCAGACGATGTCTTCTATATCTGTAGCGATTGCTGAAATAACATATTATCTATTCTTATTTTTGATCAATCGTATTTAATCTGTGTTATTTTTTTTATACATCATCATTTTTAATCCATTTTATATCATTATTCATCATCTTTTGTTTACTGTATACATTTACAATCATCATTTAGTTTATATTTGTTAATAATGTTCATGGAGAGCATGTTAAATACTCTGATTTCTGATACTTAAATCATTGACAGTGCAACATCGTACGGTGTAAAGCCATTTAGACCGGTAACTGAGTTAATTAACTTGTTTTAACACCTTTATGCAATTAAATTTAATTGAAAACACTTTAAAATTTCAAATTATAATCCATAAACATTTTACAAGAACAAGCTATTATTTATTGCTAGATCAGTTAATGTTACAGTTACACTACAACATACAAAAATTGATTCTTACAGGTAAAAATAAATAAACACATAAAGTGTTTTTAAAAAATTATTAAATTTACAAATACAATTATTCTACTGTTTACAAATGCACACTATTACTTTTATTTTATTTTATGTTAAATAATAACGCTTTTGTTCTTAAGAACAATATTTAATTGAATTCGATTTTACGATATTCAAACATCACATTATTGAGCAGACGACGCTGGAAAGAGCCCATTAAGGTGAATAAACATTTTTTTTTCTTGTTTAATTTCTACAATAAAAAATAAAAGTTTAATTTATTTTTAAATCTGTCTTCATTTTAAGTGATACCTTACACTATAACGCATTTTACTTACTTGTAATATTTTTATAATACGTAATTCTAATTTTCCATTAAAAAATAAATAAAAGGTAGTTAAAAATATTTTACACACATGTATTCATAATTTTAACATCGTTTTCTGAAAAGTTTTTCTCAAGTAATTTATGTAGTATATTTATCGTTGTTAAATTTATAGTAAATACTTTTATTTTTTACTTTTAATTTATTTAGATGATTTCATATTTCAGTGATTTTTTATACTCGTATTTTCACATCTAATCATTTATTATTATTATTATTATTATTATTATTATTATTATTATTATTATTTCTTTTAATTCTTGTAGATACACTCAGTCATTGAACATTTATATTTATTGTAAAAAAAAAAAAACATCGATGCAGATCCATAATACTTATTTATTTTGATAATGGAAAAATGTTTGCATTTGTACTATATTTTTTGTAGGAACACTTATGTTGTATTTATAGGGACTTAATTAAGTTAAATGTCAAATGTCAAGTACAAAATCATAGTCATACTAACCTGAAGTGTAAGTGTTTATCAATTAATATAATATTCATTTACGCTTTTTGAGAATAATTCACAATGGCAGGCATGAATTTATGCTGCTCCAAGTAGTAAATTTACATATAATAGCAATTTTCTTTTTGAATTGAATCCACTTTATTAATATTATTATTATTTTAATCCTCAAATAATTAAAGAAATAGTATTTTCTACTATCTTCTCGTTTTTACATGTGTAAACTAAAATTAATTTATTATTCACACTACCATATTTTGTACATTATCTACAACCCTCCTCCTTATTATTATTATTTTTTTTCCCTTAGATATACTAGATTAGACTTTTATATTTTATATTAGACTATTGTATACTTTTTGGTTACTTGTGTAAAATTTTTTATACTTTAAAATACTTTTCTTAACATATCAGATTGTAACTAAGTCAATAAATATTTCCGTTTTATTATATTTAGATTAACACTGGTACAAAAATATAGATTTTCTTGCATCTAGAAAGTATATCCTAAGTAAACAGGTAGTAATAATAACAGGAGTTTTAATAAACAGGTAGGTTTTCTGTAAACAGGTAGGTTTCCTAAGTAAACAGGTAGGTTTAATATAATTGGTTGGTGACGATTCGAGTCGAGATTGTTCGGCGCGAAGACTTCTGGAAACTTCGTACCCAATTAAGATTAGATCTTCCAGATTTTGGCAACTTTAGACTACCATTATTTGCCAAATTTGGTCAGTAACCAAATTTAGTAACTCATTACCTAAATTCATCACCAAGTCGCTAAATTTGTTGCCAAGGCCGACTTCTAAAGAAGTGAATGGAGCTTATTTCTCTCGTGCCTGTAAATCTACTTTTTCCACAACAACAGTTCTGATGCAGGAAAAGGGAATCCCTTGCAGCAATTTTTACTGATAAATCCATTCTACGAATTTTTAATAACTTTATTAAAGTTACCGCGCGGAAGTGAGGGGGGGGGGGGAAGCTGGTTGGTTGACTGAGATATTAATACACTGAAATCACTAAGATTTTATCATATTAAAATTTCACTCAGAAAAAAAAAAAAAAAAAAAAAAAAAAATATCCAATGTTCGTATTAATAGATTCCATAATCGTTAAATGAGATTATTTTTCTAGATTGACAGATAATTTTTTTTTTTTATAGGTAAAACTATTTTTCTCAAGATAAAATTATTTTTATGTGACCTCGTAAATGATCCATTACACGTTATAAAAAGTTTTATTAATGAAAAAATTAATAATAGCGCAATGAAAAAATTAAGTAATTAATTATCATTACATTAATTTAAATTGATTATACTTGTACTATTTTCTTTAAAAAGGTTTTTAAGAATTTAGAATTTTCAACAATGTATTTTTCGAATTGCAAAAATAAAAGGTCTTCCTCCGACTTCCTCTTACCATCATCATCATCATCATCATCATCATCATAAAAAAAGAGGGGGGGGGGGGGGGGGGGGAGTCTTACGTCTCGCATAGTTTGCCAGTTTTATATCGTTTAAATTTCAATGTATTTTGTCTCCATGATGACACCTTAAAATGCAGTTTGTTTTTAATTAGGAAAGAGAAAACTCAGTTATTTTTATATATTTTTATTTATTTATTTATTTAAAAAAAAAAAAAAAAAAAAAAAAAAAAAAAAGAATATATGTATCAGGACTTAGTTTTGTTGCAAAGTGTTAAAAAAGAGAAAACTTCTTTAGTAATGTTAATCGGCTGAGTTATAACTATACAAAAGTTATTGTTACTCAATGCTTTACGTAATCGTCAGCATTTTTATTTTCTTTTTCAAAAATCACTTAATCAAGCACGATTTTAACCGACTGCAGGCAGAGAAAAATTTTTAGAAAAGGAAACTTCGAGAACTTGGGCCTTCTTCATCCGCAGAAAGTAGCATTAAAATCGATGGGAACAGAGATGACGTCTTTTCACTCTGATGAAAATAAAAGTGATGATAGAGAGCTAAACGAAATGCCTTATTCGGTGCTCGGATAAAATAAAGGTTTTCAAAATGCCTAGAAATAAATAGGAAATACCATTGAAAATTACAGAGCAAACTTTTTAAATTACTATACATTAATATCAATTGCGTGTGTAGGATAATTTAATGCTACATACTCCCGAATATATTATTTCTCAAACAACAACTGCTATTTCAGGGAGGAAATTAACATAGAATTATGAAACAGGTAAAGTTTACAACTGTCTGGGTACATACGTACTATGACCCAGTTCCTCAACACCATAATACATCGATCGTCTGCAACGGCGGTGGGAGGTTCCTCACCCATCAACTAAACAAGCAAAAAAGTAATAATCGATACTCCGTTGCCCGGGTAACTACGTCTGGCGCTAAAGGCGGGAAATCTTCTAAGGTCAAGAGCACATCGAATAAGACTAAATATAGAAATATCACGGGTGAAATGCCAATAAAATTAGAATCTATTTTAGGGTTTTTCATATATTTTTTCATATTGCCTGTACCAGAATTCGGCGTATTTCTGAACTGAATTTATTGTTAGGAAAAAATGTGGGTGGGGAAATTTTATATTGGGCTTTAAATATATTATGGTCAGTTTTTTTTTTTTTTTTGCGAAATTATGAAAGAACGTAGACATTACGTAATAAAGACAAGAAACGAAATTGTTCTCATTTTTTATACATTCTATGTCGATCAACAGTCAAACAAACAAACAAAAAAAAAAAAAAAAAAAGTTGTGTCCTCATTATTTTAATAAAAAATATGCTTACAAGTTAGATTATATCTAAATATATGATCTTTAATCTGATGAATAAAAAAACTTTGTAAGTTAATACCATAAATTGCAATAAAAGCACACAGCAGTCTTTTTTTTTTTTTTTTTTTTATCAGTCTAAATAATTGAGCGCGACCCTTCACCAGAGAAAAAAAATGGGCATGAATGCAACTTGAAAGCAGAAAAAAAAAATCTATGTCGATCGAAGATCGAAAAGTGTGTAGCACCTCGACCCGTAGGAACCTTCATCTATGTAACCAGATGACTAGAAGTGAGATAAGTCCGTAAAAGCCCGAAAAGATTAAAGAAAGAGACAGAAAGAGAGATAGAGAGAGAGATAGAAGAAGAAAACAAGAATAAAAGTATTGTATATGACAAAATAAAATTTTGTACTCATCGAAAAGGTAACGTAAAACTAAACGAAAAACGATTAAATATAACATTACAAAATTTGAAGAAAGATTAAAGATAGCATTTTATTCTACATAAAATATATTTAAATTTTTACCATTTTTTCTTTCTTTTTCTCACTCTCTCTCTCTCTTTTTTTTTTTTTTTTTTACAAACTTCATGCTAGAGGCAAGATAGAAGTAAAAAATTCTTTAATATCACATGATTGACAAAGAAATTAAATAACAGTTGAATAAATAAATAATATATATATATATATACTATTGGTAGTTTGCTTAATTTATTTTCTACTTTTTATTTTATTTCATTTTTCATTAAAATTAAAAGCAATTAAAAGTTAATACAAAATTAACCATTTGTAAATATTTAGATTTTATTTTATTTATTTATTTTTATTTTTATTTATTTATTTTACTTTCATTTATAATATATGGTAGAGAAAGTATTGTTTTGGGGTAAAAATTTCGAAATTGAGTTTTTTCTGATAATAATAAGTTTTGAGTTCCCCTTCAGGGGTTTGTGAATCAGGGGCGCGAATTGCGAAAATAAGGTACCTACAGTAAGTATTTGGACACTTTCGAATTTAGCATTTTGTTAAATATCTAGAAAAGATCTTTTGGAATCATCTTGAAATTTTGGTAGCGTAAAGAATACGTTATACCTCATACATTTCAGCTAACGTTTTTTTTCTGAAGAGGAAAAGGGGACCAGTAAAAAATTAAAGAAAAATCAAAATGTTTTGCATCACCCTGTAAAAGGTTATGCTTGAAACGTATTTTGGCTGTAGCACGTGATTAAGAGGAATTTTCTCATTATCTGTATCAATTTTACATCACATACATTCATGGAGATATAACGGTTTTTTAAAACATTGCAAAGAAAATTTCCACTTTTTTAATTATAACGCGTAGGATATTAGACCCAGAGCAAAGACATTTTCAGAAAATTTGGCATAGTTTATTAGACAAAGCATACTGTAATCAGAATGCAAAAATGTTCAATATCTTAGGAACTATGAGCATTTTTACTAAATAATTTTTATCTATGCACGCGCTTGCTTTTAAAAAATTTCATTTAAATAATTTAATAGCCAAATGTATTGAGCAACTTATATGGAAACCCCAAACAAATATTGTGCAAATTTAAAGAGCTATGAGAGATAGAATGAACAAAATTTCAGAATGCAAAAATGTTAAATATCTTAGGAACTATGAGCATTTTTACTAAATAATTTTTATCTATGCATGCGCTTGCTTTTAAAAAATTTCATTTAAATAATTTAATAGCCAAATGTATTGAGCAACTTATATGGAAACCCCAAACAAATATTGTGCAAATTTAAGGAGCTATGAGAGATAGAATGAACAAAATTTCAGAATGCAAAAATGTTCAATATCTTAGGAACTATGAGCATTTTTACTAAATAATTTTTATCTATGCATGCGCTTGCTTTTAAAAAATTTCATTTAAATAATTTAATAGCCAAATGTATTGAGCAACTTATATGGAAACCCCAAACAAATATTGTGCAAATTTAAAGAGCTATGAGAGATAGAATGAACAAAATTTCAGAATGCAAAAATGTTAAATATCTTAGGAACTATGAGCATTTTTACTAAATAATTTTTATCTATGCATGCGCTTGCTTTTAAAAAATTTCATTTAAATAATTTAATAGCCAAATGTATTGAGCAACTTATATGGAAACCCCAAACAAATATTGTGCAAATTTAAGGAGCTATGAGAGATAGAATGAACAAAATTTCAGAATGCAAAAATGTTCAATATCTTAGGAACTATGAGCATTTTTACTAAATAATTTTTATCTATGCATGCGCTTGCTTTTAAAAAATTTAATTTAAATAATTTAATAGCCAAATGTATTGAGCAACTTATATGGAAACCCCAAACAAATATTGTGCAAATTTAAAGAGCTATGAGAGATAGAATGAACAAAATTTCAGAATGCAAAAATGTTAAATATCTTAGGAACTATGAGCATTTTTACTAAATAATTTTTATCTATGCATGCGCTTGCTTTTAAAAAATTTCATTTAAATAATTTAATAGCCAAATGTATTGAGCAACTTATATGGAAACCCCAAACAAATATTGTGCAAATTTAAAGAGCTATGAGAGATAGAATGAACAAAATTTCAGAATGCAAAAATGTTAAATATCTTAGGAACTATGAGCATTTTTACTAAATAATTTTTATCTATGCATGCGCTTGCTTTTAAAAAATTTCATTTAAATAATTTAATAGCCAAATGTATTGAGCAACTTATATGGAAACCCCAAACAAATATTGTGCAAATTTAAAGAGCTATGAGAGATAGAATGAACAAAATTTCAGAATGCAAAAATGTTCAATATCTTAGGAACTATGAGCATTTTTACTAAATAATTTTTATCTACGCATGCTCTAGCTTTTAAAAAAATTAATTTGCATAATGTAATAGCCAAATGTATTGAGCAACTTATATGGAAACCCCAAACAAATATTGTGCAAATTTTGCAAATTTAAAGAGTTATGAGAAATAGAATGAACAAATTTCAGTTCTTTAAAAAAAAAAAAAAGATAATAGGGGTTTTTAATCAATATTTATTTACAATCAGTGAGCACTGTATTGCCATTGGGCATTGGTTGAATCGAAATAAAAATGTGAGTTAAATCCCTTATACTTTAGCTTTTATTTTCAGAGAAGTGAAATTCTGTTTCTTTCATCTCTCATAACTTTTTTAATTTACACGATATTTGTTTGGATTTTTCATATAAGTTGCTCAATACATTTGACTGTTAAATTATGCAATTGCAAATGAATTTTTTTAAAAGCTAGTGCATGTGTTTGTGTAGTTAAAAATTATTTAGTAAAAATGCACCTATTTCGTAAGATATTTAAAATTTTTACATTATGATTGCAGTATGCTCTGTCTAATGAAGTAGGCAAAATTTTCTGAAAATGTATTCGCTCTTAGGTCTAATACCCTACGTGTTACAATTTAAAAAGTGGATTTTTTTTTTTTTTTTTTTTTTGCAATGCTTTAAAAAAAAGAAAACGTTATATCTCCATGAATATATGTGGTAGCCTCTTAAAAAATTACACAGGTAATGAGAAAGTTCCTCTTAATCACATGCTACAGCCAAAATACGTTTCAAGCATTAGTTTTTACAGGGTGATCCAAAACACTTTGATTTTGGTTAAATTTTTTACAGCCCCCCTTTTCCTCTTCAGGACACAGCTTTTGTTGAAATATATGAGGTATAACGTGTTCTTTACGCTACTAAAGTTTCAAGATGATTCAAAAAGAACTTTTCTAGATATTTGACAAAATGTCTAAATTCGAATGTGCCCAAATACTTATTGGTAGGTAGTGTATGTGTTTGTCATCCAGATAACTCAAAAACAGATATCAGCCTAACTCCAAATTCGATATTCTAAATATCTAAACCTATCAAACGGGGATATTACTTGAAAGTTTTCATTGAGAACGGTAAATTACTTTTATACAGCACAGGAACATGCAAGAGAATTAAAATGCATTGTGACAGTGTGCAAAATTTCCGTTGGTGCATTTTAGCATCTGTAGATACCGTACACATGCATAAATTAACATACACTTTTTGTATGCACAAAAGCATGTTTCATATATAATTTGATATCGAAAATATTTACCACTCACTTATAGAGGCAAAAAATTTGGAACTTAAAGTAATTTATATTAGAAGTAAAGAAGAAAACTGCATGAAGTACGTCTAAAGTTGTGTTATGGCTTTCTTTCTTTCCTTTTTTTTTTTTTTAATCGTGCTAAATTTAAGAGCATATGTTATACATATATGATTTATACAAGGATACCCAAAGTTATTCAAATAAGTTTCAAAGAGTGGTCTGGGTAAAAGTTCTCTGAAACATTTGAAATGAATTTTTAAATTTATTAACTATCTTAAATGTCTTTAAAATGTAATTACAATATTCAAACGTAAAGTTAACGGATGCGGTAACTACTTCTCACACAGTAATTTTTGGATAAAACAAAGTGTGAATTAAACATTATGTATAAAAATATATATACTGCTCTCTTAATCTTCACTATTTCAGCATATATTTCCAAATTTTTAAGTTAAAGTTTCTAGGATTATTTTTACTTTAACGGTTTCGATGTATTAAAACTATTATTACACGTTAATTCTTTTGCTGCTTTTTTAAAAAGGGCCAACTTTATATAAGTAAAGTTGGCCCTTTTTAAAAAAGCAGTTATATATTAATTTATTTAGTTATATATTAATTTATTTAGTTATATATTAATTCATTTTGGTTATTGAGATTTCGGTGGTATTTTATCATCTGTTATTCTAAATTCTACTACGTTGTTACAACATTTATAAATACATATCTATATCTATCTATCTATATATGTGTGTGTGTGTGTGTGTGTGTATACATGAATGCTCAGTATAATGTGTATATATTTGTATGACTAAAACACAGTAAATAAAACATACAAATAAACAGGATAAAACACACAAATAAAACCTACTTTAAAACTATTTGTATTTTCTTCCATAGTCAAGAATAATAATAATGAAAAAAAAAATGCTATTGGATTCATAAAAAAGTTTGACTTTCAGTTTTCGGTGAATTTACACATTTTCAGAGGTTAAAAATTCGATTTGACCATTTTTAGAAAATATCTGCCTGTCTGTGTATATGTGAGAGAGAAAATGTTTTGTGACAGCTCTAGCTTAAGAACTAATACACAAATTTCACATAAATTTATATGTAGTTTTACCTTTATATAAATTAGTACCTATCAACTTTTGGTGAAAATCGCCTGATAGGTGGTGTTATCATCCCGATATTTTACAATTTTTAATGTAACAGTATAGGAATACTTCGTACAAATGTGTACGATAAGAATTACTTTTAACCAATCAACATGAAATTAAAAATCATATTTAGAATAATAATAATCAACCACACACACCAAAAAAAAAAAAAAGAAAAGAAAAGAAAAGAAAGAAAGAAAAGAAAAGAAAGACCATCGCTTTTCCCCTGTAGTGTAAATTTTCACTATGAGTATTTTTCAAAAAAATTTGTCAATACCTTTAAAACGAATGGTTGAAACACAGATCTGTGATAATTTGAAACAAAATTATCGATTATTTTTTCAATATATATATATATATATATATATATATATATATATTAGATGTTATCTGTAGCTCACAAAATTGATTTTCTTTAGACATTTGGTGTTATTCTTCTCTGAGATTAAAATCGTCTGCATTTATCATAGAAAATAATTTTAATAAATAGTTTGTGCTGCGTGAACATAGGAAAATACATAAGAAAATTTGCATAGAGAAGAAAGTTTTGTGATGATCAATACATACTAATTTAATTATTTTAAGAGTTCTTTGGAAATGTGCAAATACTATATCTCTTAAAGACCTTAAATTGTAACTATCTACTTTTATAGAAATGTAGGATTAAAAAAAAAAAAAAAAAAAAAAAAAAATGATAATAATGTGTCACACCAGATTTTTTTTTTTTTAATTTAAACTTCCGTATAACATAAGAAAAAAAAAAAAAAAAAAAAAAAACGACATTCAAACAGAAATTGTAATTACAGAACAAAAAGGTATTTTTATTTATGGTTTGAACCGTTTTTTAGGATTTTACGTGAGTAGAACCATTAACTTCGTCACTGCTACAATGAGAAAAAAAAAAAAAAAAAAAAAAATGTGCAACAACGTTAAAGTTCAAGGACTGCCTTTTTTCTCATTCATTAAAAAGCTTCCTTCTACCGTAATTTTCACATTTGAATGGCGCATCCAACATTTCTGTCACAGTAAAATGCAACTTTTATATATATATATGTATTTGAGTCTTTGAGCAAATAAATAAAACGAAATGACGTAAGCGTAATCTAATAAAATTTCCGAGCAGTATAAGAATTTTTGAGTACTTCATTAATTGTACTTTTAAAATAAAACTTCCCACACAATTATACCTTTATTATTATTATTTATTCATGCGATTTACGATAAAAGTTCAAGAATTCTCTTTCCCTCCCTATCCCCCCCCCCTTCCATTCATTAAAAAACTTCCTTATACCACATTTTTTACATTTGAATGGCATATTCATTATCTCTGTTGCATTAAAGTCAAGCAGTTTATTTATTTCGTTTTTTCCATTCATGAATGTGTTTTGAGTCTTTGATTTGAACAAAGAAAAAGAGAGACGGAGAGAGAGAAAGAGAAATAATGTATGCCTAATCTAATAACAGTTTCCAAATAGTTAAGAAAGTTTACGGAATTAATACAGTCGATCATAGCTTATGCTTACAAAATAAAAGTTCTCTTGCAATGTTTGATAAAATTTCTCTGTATAGAAAAGGCACAATTAAGTACTTAGAATTTAATGAATCAGAAATTATTGGAATAAATATAACTAAATGTTCTGCATTTAAAGCTAAGAGAAAATCAATCGTAGAAAAAAAAAAAAAAAAAAAAAAAATCTAAAAATCAACGAGAAGTAGCCAATACCTCTTCACTGTACGTAGAGAATGAATCTTCATGTGAAATAAGTTATACGCTGATGAAAACTGGTGATACATTTTGTAGCACAGAAAGCTCGCTAAGTTGGATTTGATATTTGATCTAACTGATGAATCATTGATTATCCTCTTTCAAATAACCACCGTGTTTACCAGATCTTATTCTATGTAACTCAAATTTAATTGTGGATGGATACTTTGATATGAAGCGAGTCCGTGACTTAATGCTACTGTGCAACAAACATTATATAAAAATACAGAAGACGTAAAATAGAGACGAAGAATAAGTAAAAGTAACAACGAACGGTTATACTCACTAAAGATCTATGTTTTTTATCTAATAATTCATTGACAGTTATCCCGAAGACCCAATGAAGAAAAGTGGGCCAAAAAGACTACTAATCCATTCTGAGTCTCTCCCTCTCCTCCTCCCCCTTTTGTTTTCGTACGTAAAAAGTACATTTTAGTGCTTTACAGTGTGTATATGACCATACAAGTACATAATTAGATAAATATAATATTTATTTATAACTTCATTCTAGCTTCTAAAACACAAATTAATGTTGATGGCCGGAACTGAATCAGACTCACTGTTAAAAGAAACCTCATACTTCAAAACACTGATTACAAAGAAGAAAAAAATGTGTGACAAGAACATTTCTTCCTAGTGTACTAAAGATTGTATAGACTCGCAATGCGAAATTCTTTATTATTGTTTTAGTTTAAAAGAAGTAATAGGATTCAAATATTTAAGTCACTTTCTGATAATATTAAATTATAAAAATTTTATCTGGAGATCTTGCGAAAATTTCGCATTATTTCACAGCAACAGGTAAAGAATACAAGTTTAACTAGTTGACATAAGTGGACTCTGCTCAGTTCCCCGTCATATGTTTGTTCTTGTCTGATCGCTCGACACGGCGAAAGACTGAAATTCCACGCTTAATAATAAGCTACCCAATACTCAGTTCGATACATTTACCTTACCCTAATTTGTTAATTAATTTTATTGGTGTCAATTTAAAATTTAATTTTTATGCAATTCCATATTATTTCCAATGCAATAACTCGCACAATGCAAGCTTACTGTATGAAATATTGCTCTACTAGCAGGCTATGCCCGCTTCGCTGGCCACTAAATTTAAATGAATTTTCAGAAGAATTGAATCACTATTTATTTTTTATATCACATTTTGGACTTTGTAACATAATTAAAAATTCCTTTTAAGGTCAAAAAGTCAAAATAACGTATTACAAATTAAATTAAATAAAATATTTCTTCCGTTTTACACTCGTTTTGGCAACAATGCTCTATATTTTATGTAAATGATTCTCAAGAATGAATCAACAATTGTTTACAAATTTAATGGATTATGTATGGGAAATAAGTACGCTGTAATTTAAAAATTGCAGCTCTTAGAACTTCAAAACTGATAATTTTTAAAAAAGTTATTCATTATTCTTTAATATTAGACTGGTTTTTGTTTAATTTTGGACTCTTATTTTAAGATAAAAGCAACTGAACGATATAGCGTTGAGAAATTTTGCAACGTAATATCTTTAAATCTAATAACTTGATGTATATAGTGTCCTCACAAAAATTGAACAGTTTTTAGAGCTCTTTTAAAAAAGTATAACATCTATGAAGTATCTTTAAAAAAAAAAAAAATCATCAGTTTTTACAAAAAAAAAAAAAATGGCCGACTTTCATCACCAAAGTAGTTAAATCTAGACCAATCAAAAATAGGAGTGGTTCGCCCGGATGTGTTCCGCCTACAAACTCTTTGCTTTATTTATACAGATTGTACAATGTTTCGAATAGCTTACGAAATTTTCAAATTAGAATAATTATAGTCAATGATGTTGAAGCCAGTATCATAAATGATATTTTAAAAGCGGTCTGACATCTTTACGATGAAAATATGCTTCAAAATGGATGTTTATGCGAAATTTTGCTGTATTCTGGCGTGTTAAGAAATTTGTAAATTTTAAATAATTTACGAAGTTTTCAAAGTTGTATTTTAATAGTTAATGATGTTTATGTCAGCATCATAACTGATATTTTAAAGCTGGTCTGACATCTTTATTGTAAAAATATTCCTTATCAACTTTAATTGAAAATTTGCTCTATTCTCCCATGTTAAAAATCATCTCCATAGATGATATTTTAATATGAGTCGGAGTTCGCTGTGATCATTTGGTCTTAAGATATATTATACACAAATTACAAACTAACACACTAACAAATACTGTACAGACGGGCACCATACCGATTTTCAGCTTCCTCACACTTCAAAATGTGTAAAAAAAAGTCAAAACACATAGGTCAAAACTTTTCACAATATACCCAAGTGCTGCGTATATCTATATTAGAATAGGGAACTAAAAAGGTTGTGAAAACTTTTATTTAAAGAATATTTTTATTACTATTAGACAGAAGAGAAATAAAAATGATTTAAGTATTTAAGTCACTTTCTGATAATCTATATATATATATACAGCTGATTGTTTGTTTATCCGGATTTTTAGTTCGCTATACAAATCTACACTGTTCAACCAACCGGTACGAAAAGTGGTATACTTCAAGACAAAATCTAGCTAACACAGTATTTTTTAGTTCAATCGGATAATCGGATCAAAAGATGTTAAATAAAACTCATCTTAATTTTAAAAAGATTAAAAAGAAAGAAATCTTTGATGCCAAAATAAACAAATAAAATACATGTTTTTGTTTTTTTTCCCCCAGAAATAAAATATTTTTAATTTCGCGTGAATAATAAAAAAAATTAGAAAAAATAGTTATGCTACGAAAATTGGTGCACTTTTCTTTATCAGGAATTCGCGTGTAAATAAATATTTTTATAGAGATACTTGGCATTCGCTTAAAATTTTTATTTAATTAAGTAGTACTTTTCTTTTCTACAGTAAAACAATTTTTTTCATTTTTATTAATACTTTATGTGTAACTTAGAGGGTTTTTTTTATGTTATCACCTTAACTGTAAATAATTATAATTAAGAATTTATTAAATTTTATTTATTTATTTATTTATTTATTTTGTAAATACCATATAGCCATTTATATTCATAGAGAAATGGCCAAAATATTTAAAGTCGCCAAGAGGGTTCTATATTAAAGCTTTGCCTTTTGCATTTATTTATTCATAAAAATTTTTATTAAAGACTTCGGGAACTGTTATTATTATTTTTTTCTCTCTTTCTTTCATGCATCTCTCTTCCCATTTTACAACTTTGTTGAGTTCTTTCATTATTTAAAAATTCTATAAGCACTACTTCAAACTGAACAACGCCGAGTAGATTTATTTATTTATTCATAAAAATTTCTATTAAAGACTTTTGGAACTACTTTTTTTACTTCCATTACCCTACTACCGTAGGTAATGGTATTGTATTCGGTCCAAAAATTCGATATTTTTTCGCCTGATTTACGTGTTTTAAGGCCTCGTGAGTCCAAAAAAGTAGTTTTGGGCAATTGGTAAGTGTGTGTGTATGTATATGTGGAATCTTCTGGCTATCATATCTCCGAAACTAATAAAGATGAACTATACGAAACTTCAGAATCTGGTATACAGACTTCAAGTCTGGTATACAGATGAATTTCCCAAATTTTGGTGAAATTTGAAAACCGGAAGTGGGTCATCGGAAACCGGACTGGAAGTCCGTATCGCAAAAACGGCTCTAACGATTTTCTTCAAAATTGTTATATAAACACTCTATTAGATGTCCTTTCAAACGATATAGTTGGTTAGTTCAGAAAAATTCACGAGTTCTCTATGTTTTTTTTTTTCCATTGAAAATGGTATCAATAGCGTAATTAGTGTATATATAATACTAGAACTCACAAAAGATTTCAGATGCTTTGCGATCTATGAGTTGTTTTTTTTTAAACATATTATATTTTTATATTTCACACAACATAACAAAATTAGTATACATAAATAAGATAAAAAAATTATGATTAACATAACAGATCGGTATACAGACCCACAATGTTGTTCAGTTATATTAAATAAATTTTCAGTATCATGAGTTTTTTTTTTTTTTTTTTTTTTTTTTTTTGGTATACTAAGGGTACGTATGCAAATTTTCAACGAGATACAGGACTGCATCAAAAGAACCTATTTAATCTTTTCTTTTTAGAAATAAAGCTGTCAAGAACTTTTTTGATTTCTTCTTTCATAGTTAACATCAAAGTATATATATATTTTTTTTTTAGATTTGTTGTTGTTATTCAATATACAGAACTACGTAAAAGCAATCCACTGTGTATTTTTTCTTTAAGAGTAAAGCTATAACGGTAATTTTTTGAATTTTCTTCTCCCCTAACAATAATAATAATAATAATAATAAACTGTATTTTAGGTTGTCATCGCGAAACTAGGTCTCAGCTAAGCATTAACCCGTTAACGCCCGAATTAATTTTGCAAAATAGTATTAGCTCATTATTTCACTTCTAAATTAATATAGACAACTGACAGGAAAATATATTAATTTAGATAATCCTTCTGATAGTTTTAAATTTAAAGCCTATCCTCATTTATTGACGTTTAGTGTTCTAGCGAGAAAACATCGAGATAGAAAAACTTTGAGATAACACATTAATTTCCCATTATAAGTTGACAAAGATCTTGAAAGTAAAGTACCATAATATGTATTATTATTCAACTTAATTTAAGTTAGTATACCTGCGCAAAAAGCAAATATATATGCGACGAATGAAAAATCATAAAATGACTATCCAAATTATGAAATAATAATTAATAGTAGGCACATAAAACTTTCAGGGATCATTTAGAGTAACGCTAATAAACTGTCACTAAAATGCAGAAATCATTCCAAGAAACTACAAAAAATATACTTTCCAATTTATTTAAGGACACTGGGCTCTAACGGGTTAATAACACACACACACACACACACACACACAAAAAAAAAAAAAACCAAATCAAATCAAATCGCACCGATTTAAATATGCACGAAAAACAAAGAAATAGAAGGGTAAGGATAGAGCTCGGGGCCGTGAATCGTTCGGCAGGGCTGGCTGCTATCCGAATTCATTGCTCCGAGGGGTGATGGGGCTGATGGTTAAACCATAGACCTTATGGTTTATGGTTCTATGTATCAGGTTACAGGTCTATGTATCAGCTATATGGGTCAAAACGATGTAACAGTTGGAAAGTGATTCTAATCTGTGCGAACCGTACAATTTTTCTCGTTTGTTTTTGTTTGTTTTATTACGTGAATAAAATATATTCTTAATACGTAAAATTTACAATAACAAATATATCAAAGAGAACTGGGCAGACTCCACCTATGCTTATGCCAACTAGTTTGATTTATTAAAGTTAAATTATTTCTAATCCATTGAAATCTTGTAATCCGTCAGAAAAATTAATGGTCGTCTTAACTGGCGATTATTTCATTGAAAATTCTGCAGAACGAAGGACTATTTGAAGTAGGTTACTGTAACAGGTCCTTGCCGTGTTGCGGCAATGTAAATAAGGTCGAACAGCATTTTTTATTCTGAATTCTAAGATTGTGAAATATCGCTGCATAGTTCGAATACTTTTAATAAGAGGAATCCAACATCGCCTATTTACACATCGTTTGCTACATTAGTAAACAAAGTTTTAGTATTTTCATATTAACAAAATATTAGTTAAAAATTAAACTTTTTATTTGTTTTTATGTAAGCAATTGTTAGTGAACCATATATATAGATAAAGATATGTATCTGTATATAGTATGCCCGTTTGTGTGTGCTCTGACGCTCAAGCCGCTCATTCCTGAGCTACAAAATTTGGCAGAGGTATAGCGTGGGCCCTGCAGGAATTCACCTCATCGAGAATTTTATCAAATTTCGAATTTAATTTTTTTTTTTTATTATTTCTTTTCGCTTTTAACCGTTGATTTTTTTTTTTTTTTTTTTTTTTTTTTTTTTTTTTTAACCTGACAGTCTGTATGAGTTCTGGTACTCAGGCTACTGATCTTATAGAAACAAAACTTAGCAGAGGGGTACTGTATACCTTATAGAGATACACCTCACCGACATGTTTTTATTTTGAATTTGATTTTTTGTAATTATTATTATTATTTTCTTCGATTTTATTCATTCATTTTTCTGTTTCCTGTCTCTTTGTGTGCTCTGGTGCTCAGGTCACACACAGCCAAGTCGTAGAGTTACAAAACTTGGAAGAGTGGTAAGCGTGGACCCTACAAGAATGCTCCTAATCGACATTTGTTTCAATCTATTAGGCTATCTGCACCAAAAGTTGATAGGCACAAGTTTTTGTCAATGTACACCTAAGTATAAATGTTGATGATGATATTATGTGAAATACTAGTTCGTTATTTAGAGCTGGATTAAAATTTTGGTCACACACTCACACAAAAAATAAGAACCCCTTTCTACATACTCAGAAATGGATACTCAAATTTCACGAAATTTTCTTTAATTTTCACGAAACCGTTTCCAGGGAAATACTCCGAGAGAATATTTCGTCAAATTGAGAGAATTACTTTCGTCACTTGTTTGAACATACGGATTTCGTCAAAGTTTCATCCTAGTTTCGTGATACAGAATAAAATACAAATTATAGAATTATAAAATTACCTGCAAGTTTGTTGCTTTAGACATTAAATCCTAATTATATTTAATGAAAATATAAATAAAACAGAGAAAACAAATAAAAGTCATTTGGACATTTATTTGACAGCTTTGAGACCTGTAGTTGCAATGACTTATGTCTCAATTGATCCATATTTTTACAGAAATTCACAGAAACAAGCGCACACAATATTTTGTAGACATAGGAGATCACAAACATCTATGGCCGCACCGGGATTCGAAACCGAGACCTGGGATCCTGAGAATGCAGAAGGCAGTACCCTACCGACCGAACCACCAGGCCGGCAAATAAAAGTCATTGTAAACGTAAAGTCAAAACAACACAGGAAGAAAACCAACATGGAAAGCTAGCACATGCTATTGTGAGTAAACAGTTTCGTCAAATATTTGAGAGTTCACGTTTTCTCAAAAATCACGTGATCGCTTGACGAAATGGTTGTCAAAAACAACGAAATTAAGCCCGAGAATGTCTGAATCGTCAAAAATGAGTATATTATTTCTGAGAGTGTATCACATAAACAAAGAAACGTTTTGTAAAAAAGCCAAATCGTGTTCAGGAGGCTTTAAATTATGTAAATCTATCAAAAACGGTAAATCGAAATTTTTTCCAATTCAATACATTCTTTTATGAATAAAGAAAAAGGTGAAATTAGACTGGAGCTTAATTTTTGGGAACCAGTACATTATTATGGCCCCTACTCTTCAAACCTTTAGAACACATAAAAAACTTTCAAATTGTAGGAAATTATGAAAGAGATTTAAATTCAAGTTAAAAGAAAGAAAGAAAAAACTAACGAATTCATATGTAAATAATCATAAATTCAGATATCATTCAATTCCAAACTTCTGGAATTATCTGAGCAGACCTAGATATCAGTTCAATGTTTATAAAACGAAGACGTTTTTAAATTTTCAAATAAACCACCAAGACGACTTGATAATACTTTCTTTTTTTCTTTATTTATTTGGAGCAGAAAAGATAAAGTTTTTAATATTTTTATCAGTTAAGTTGACATCTGAAACGTTTGTTTATGTTAGAGAGAGAGAAATGTCAAAGAAAGTTTGAAAAAGAATGTAAGGCATTTTATAGTGATTTCGACATTGCTCTCAAGCTTTGTTTGGAGATTTTTTTCTTTTTTCTTTTTATTTATCAGCTTGATTTCTGTGCCAAAGATGTCGAATTGTTTGCTTATCCTTCCGTCTACACTCTAAATTCTTTAAATAAGTTTGGTTTACTACACAATTCATGAACCTTATTAAGAGTCAAATCCTTTATAAAAAAAATCCGTATGTGTAGTATTTACAGTTTATTTTTATTATTTATCTCATTGATTTCTTCTACATTCAGTAGAAAAAAAGGATCAATTCCTAAAGATTTTCGACTTCCAGTCTTCGCTGGATTTACACATTTTGAGAGGTCCAGAACACGATTTAACTATTTTTAGGAAAATGTCTGTCGAGTGTAAAAGAATGTAAGGCATTGATGTGGGCATGATGTAAGGCTCTGTGTGAATATGAAAAGAATTTACAGTAACCCTAGCTCACAAAATAAAGCACAAAATTTTATATAAGTTTATAATTAGTTTTATTTGACATAAATTGGTGCCTGTTAACCATCAACTTTTGGTACAGATCGCCTAACAGGTGGCGCTGCTATGCTGCAATTTCTCCACTTTAAGGGAAGACTATATCTCAGCCTTTGTTGTGTATAAATGCACAAAACTTGATGTTTGAGCGGACCATTACAGTGTGCTGATTCAATTTGACCAACAGGTGGCGCTGCTATTCTGTAATTTCCCCCATAAATATGAAAGTTTTATCTCAGCTTCTACGGTCTAGTGCTGTTATTATTCACCCTTCTGTGATATCCCACATGGCTACATGTCAGCATTTATTGGTTAAATTACATATATGAAATCTTTATTAATAGGAATTATGATTAAATTTCTGTGCATGACAGCCTGTATGAGGTGCTGTGCTGTTATATAGAATGGTATGGAAGAAAGTTTTAAAATGACTACAATATATTTTCTTTTATACGAGAAGAAATAAAAGAATTTAAATGTATTGTATTCTGTGGGAGGTAATTATATAAAGTAAATTGGGAAATTTTTCTGTGTTAAACTGTTGTTTCAAGCCGAATGAAATTAATATACTTAATAAATATTTATAATAGCATATTTTACATTGAAAATGTAATGTAGCATTTATAGTTCTAAGAAGCTCATACAAATAAATTCGGTTTAAACCAATTTTAATCCATAAATGATAGTTTAAAGTTTGTTTTAATTATTATAAACCGCATTAAATACTTTGAAGCTGATATTTGTTACTGAGATAAAAAATGTAGAATATGTAATCAAATTACTAGATTTTTTTTTTTTCTATTTTCTAAAAAAAAAAAAAAAAAAAAAAAAAAAAAAATGGACGAAATAGCTTTAAGCTTCTGAAGTACGAAAAACTTTCAGAAATCAACACTTTTCAGTATCAATTTAGTCACAAGTGCAATTAGGGGACTGACCACAAATTTCAGAAAAAACACGATACATTTTCTTACATTGCCTTGTGTCATAAAAAGCTAGAAATGATTTGTAACTTCAACACATGATTTAACGTATTATTTATAATATTTATACACTTTTTTTTTGTTGGAATTGCATGATTATTTACACAGATATACATTTATTTCTAAAGTTGTTGTTGTTGTTATTATTATTATTATTATTATTGTTGTTGTAAGTTGTTTATAGCAAAAATGATTTTACAATAAAATTTTACAAAACTTGCGGAAAAACTGACAAAACATTAGAGCAACATTTTTGTAAAATATAAAATGCACGCATTTAATTTTAAATGATACATGCGATTTTATAACACACACACACACACGTATATATATATATATCAGAGCAATCCGAAATGCTTGTGTTTTCCTTCAATTTGTGGTTGGTTCTCAGTTGCACTTGTGATTAAATCGATACTGAAAACTGTAAGTTTATAAATGTTCTTTGAGTGTTTAAGTTCAAGGTTATTTCGTCCAGTATACTTTTAGGGAGAAAAAAAAAAAAAAAAAAATCGAATAATGTGATTACCTACTAGGCAGATATGTGAACATTTCTAATCTATTTTGAAACTTCATTTGTATCCGCTTTTTTTTTTTTCCCTCTTTCTCTTACTCATATAAATGGCAGAGAAAATATTGTTTTTGGGTCAAATTTTCGAAAGTGAGTTTTTGTTATATTTACACGTTGCGAGGTCCCCTGAATCCGAAAAACATATTTTTAGCGGTTGGTCTCTCTCTCTCTCTCTCTCTCTCTCTCTCTCTCTCTCTCTCTCTCTCTCTCTGTGTGTGTGTGTGTGTATGTGTGTGTGTATGCGTGTGTGTGTGTGTGTGTGTGTATGTGTGTGTGTGTGTGTGTGTGTGTTATCAGTATATCTCAAGAAAAAATAACAGCAGGAAGTCCAAACTCAGTATTCTAAATTTGTATCATATTGAGATGTTACACTAATCTTTTCGGTAAGATCAAGCAACTGGTTCGCGCACAGCGACATCCAAGAGAATTCACATACATTACGTTTATGGGGAGAAATTGCAAGTAAGTTGAGTTTAACATTTATAGGCTGCACAAAACCAAACGAAATGAATATTTATATATATTTTTTATAGGCATAAAAGAATGTTACATGTAGAATATGGCATGAAAGTCATTCACCGTTCGTTTACAGGGCTACACAAAAGAAGTATAATGTAATTTGATAATACTTGGAAATTCATGGAAGTGCATTTCAGGCTGTGCTATATGTTATTAATATAAGATTATATTTAAGTGTACAATGTGATGTGCACATAATTTTTAGAAGATGTGCAGGGCTGTTAATATTTAAGTGAAAACATTCTTTTTTATTGAATGTAATTAGTAGAGTTGCTTTACTATAACATTTTACCATGTTCGGGAAAAACGCTCAGAAATTAAATATAATTTCTCATATCCATGTGGTAAATAAAGTATTTTTAAGACCAATTATTTAGCCCCCCCCCCTTTTTTTTTTGTATATTTACACGTGTTGAGGGTTCCCTGAATAAGTCATGTTTTTAATGTTTAGTTTTTGTCTGTCTTTTATGAGAGTAACATAAAAAACAAATAATTTCAGACAATTCAAATGTTGTATTTTAAAGTTAATATAAGATTGTTACTTGAAAAATTTTATGAAAATTGTTAAATTTCAAGGAATGGTGCGGGTAAAAATTGTCCGAATAATTTGGAATGAACTTTTAAATTAAATAACAGCTCTTGAATTCTCCTTAAATGTAAGTACAATACTGAAATGGGGGAGTTGAGGGGGCGGTACCCCTCCTCTCATACAGAATTATTTGTGAAATGAAACTTTTCCGAAAGCTGTTTTAAATTGTTTTAACCCTTTCAGGACCATAAGATGTCCAAGACTAAATATGCCAATACAACACAATATTTTAGCTATTGTGGGTGTAAAGTAAGAGAATATCACCAGAAAAACATAGCAGGGTGTATAGGTTTCCTATAATTTCATGGGAAATATTTTTCCCTATGGACCATAAAAGTAAATAAACGAAGAGTTAGGTTTATTATATCAGTATTTTATTTATTGCTTTGTAATACAAATTTATTGCTTTGTAATATAAAAATTATCAGAAAAGTAAAATAAATAGTTAGTTATGGTATTCTACGAAACAATTTCGTTTACTTGTGAAGCACAAGTGGACATTGCACATAACACATTTATTATGTGTCCTATTTTCTATACTTTTTTTTTATTCGTTCAGAAACGCATTTGCTGCCTTGGACATACGTTTTATTTTGACATTCAGTAAAAAAAATATCGATTCAATGATAATTGAACAATCGATAACGATTTTTGTAGAAGGGAAAAATATTTCCCTTGGGCGTGAAAGGGTTAAGCGAAGATTTATATAACAGTATTCGTTATCTTATCCCTTAATGCCCAATCTACCTTTATGGCATTGAATTTCACGGTAAGAGAAAGTCGTGTGGGTGACACACCATATTATTATTATTATTATTTTCAAGATACTTTGAACAGTAATTTTCTTCAGTATTAAACTACAATTATATAAGAAAATTAATCTTTAAAAATAAATGGTGTGAAAAGGAAAAAAGTAGAACTAACAATGCTACGGACCTATCTGGTAAGTATCTACAATTAATTTGGCAATTATAATTGTTTTACTGGACCATACTGAACGATGAACATTTGTAATTATGGATGTTTCATTTGATGTAGATCGTTACAGCAATACATTAATTTACTGGAAATAGTTGCTTGAGGTACAATTTGAAAAGGTATTGTACTCTTTTAACTTACTTCTAAGTTATCAAAATTGAAATCTTTTTTTGGGAAAACAAGTTTTTTTAAATGTAAAGTATTTAAAATCGCTAAAAAAAAAAAAAAAAACATATACAAATATATAAATAATTTACAAAAACGCGTCTAAAACTGTTTAAAAAAAATGTAGTGAACTATATTGGAGAGAGGTTCGTAATTTACATTTATAGCAGAATTTTTTTCCTTATTAGAGAAACAAAACTATGTATTATCTTTTTAATTTCATAACTGTCAATTACCTCTACATATTAGATAAAATTTAAGAAATTGAAGAAATTGTGAAAAAAAAAAAAAAATCAAGCAAACAAAAATTTAGTTTTACAAATTTTCTTTTGAATAAAAGCCCTGTTCTATCAAGCATTTTTTCCTATACTTGATTATTATTATTGATGTTGTTGTTGTTGTTGTTGTTATTGACATTATTATTTTTTCATTATTTGTATATATAAAAAATTTTAGTTGTTTAAATAAAAATTTCCCTCCCGAAATAACGTCACAAAAAGTGTTATTTGTCTTTAATATTTTAATAATGCACGGAAGAAATAAAAGAACAATAAATTTACTAGAACTTTTTATTTAAAATTAAAAATCTTTAAAATTGAATTAAAACAACATTAACATTGAAAAAGATTTTTTTTTTTTCTTTTAAGTTAAGAGTAATTAGAAGGAACTCTAGAAATTAGTATGAATAACTATCCGCGATTGTAATGAAATGCTCGCCCTCTGGTGGGCTAAGGTGAAATTACAATAAACGTGGTTTAATTCGAATTCCATACGTCCGCCATTGCTTGCCGATATTTAGTTTCACATATATTTATTGAATAAAAATGAATAAATACGGTAAAAAAGATAACACATACTGTTGTGTGCTACAATCTAACTCCATAGGATCAAGAAATCCAGAATTGAGCTTCCATTTATTTCCAAATGACAAATTTAAAATTTCAGTTGCTTCGGCTAATGGAAGTAAAGAATTAATCAGATGATTTGAAAATAATATTTGTTCAACTTCAGTTAAAAATCTACTTCCGATCGAACTTTGAATAAACTGAAGTATTTTTCCAAAAGCAATCAATTTTCCATGATGTAATGGCGGAGAAATTATAGTACGAATATTAAGTAGAATAACAAAGAACACTAATGGAACACACGTGTCTATAATGTTTACAAACAACTGCAGTGCTGAGAAAGCGCCATCTATCGATCATTACAATCGCGGATTATGTCAAAGAAATTGGTATTATTTATTTCGAAATTTCGCCCTTATAGATCACATTATTGATTAAATTTATTTATTAGTCAAAATTTCAAAATGGGAAAGGAAATTGGGAAAAAAAAAAAAAATGTGGTTTATAATTTTCAATTACGATTCCATTTTTTAGAATACAAGCAGGAATTTGGTTAAAAAATAAATAAATAAATAAATCGCTTCATTTTTTTCATAAAATCATAGATGTAATTTTATTAAGTTTTATTCAATTATTCTTATTAAAGTATTTGAATTTAAACAATTTTTTTTTTAATTATTATTTTAATTCAAGTAATCTAAAAACTAGTATATGTGGCGGCCGTTACGAAACTTTCTTCTATATTTTCCTATATAAATTCACACAGTACAAATAATTTATTAAAATTATTTTTCATGAAGAATGCAGACGATTTTGTTTTTCTTTTAGAAATACAACAGTAAATGTCCAAAGAAAGTCAATTTTTACTAACAATATCTTAAAATGAAAAAAATCGATAACTGTTTTAAATTATCATAGATCAATGGTTAAAACATTCGTTTTAAAGATTATTCATGAGTTCTTTTCTTTTGAAAGACACTCATATCGAAAATTTGCCCTCTCGTGGTTGAAGTGGAGTGGGTGGAGCATTGTTCTTAAATGTTCAAAACATTTTTCCTATTACAATTATAAATAATTGTTTTTAATTTAATAATCCAACCAACCAACCAACTGATTCGTTAAAAGTAATCCTCTCATAGATACAGTAGTTCAAGTAATTCCATAGATATAGCAACAAGACATGGATTAATCATTGGAAAAAAAAAATGATTCCTTTTTACTCGGAGAAAAGTCCACAATATGGCCATCTTTTACCGAGTGAATACACAAAGATAATTTAGAAAATAAAATTTATGAAGTATTTATGTACTAAAGGTGAATGAAAAACTGCAGATACAATTTCAAATTCATTTTTCTTTTTCTTTTTTTCTTTTATATATTTATTAATTTAGTTAATATTTAAAGTTAAACTCTTTTTATATACTAAAACTAACATTCTTTACCTACGCCGCTGCTACCTACATTGAAAAGAATTCTGAAAATTCTATATTACTTACTAATATAAAATCTTAAAAAATATCAAACTTAAAAAAACATATTCCTTAAAAATAAAACCAGTTTTTATTTCATAATAAATAGAATGTGTTTTCATAAATAAGTTATAATCGAGTAATTTATGAAAAAATATAATATTTTATCAGTTGCTTTGTTATCAGTATGAAATAATTACTGTTTTCATATTTAATGGAATACTTTTTTTTTTTTTTTTTTTTTTTTTTTTTTAAATATTTTTTGAGATTTTATATTAGTAAGTGATATGCAATTTTCAAAATTCTTTAAAATGTACAGTCGGTAACAAAAGTGTCCGAACAGTAGCAAAAATTCTTATGTAAAAAAAGTACACTTCATACGGTTCTGTTAAATAAATCCTTATCGAATCCTGTTCTCTGTCAGTGTAATAACATGATTCGAAAAGGATTTATTTAACAAAACCGTATGAAGTGTACTTTTTTTACATAGGAATTTTTGCTAGTGTTCGGACACTTTTGTTACCGACTGTAGTTAGCAGCCGTGGAAGTTTTAATATGTAACTAGTCTGTTGTGGCCACCACAAGACTTTCTTCTATATATAATCCTTTACAAATTTACGCAGTAATTTATATTAAATTATAATTTATTAAAATTATTCTTCATGATGAATGCAGACGATTTTTATCTCAAAGTAGTATAATAATAAATGCCGAAATAAAGTCAGTTTTGTGCAGACATGAGTATATTAGAATATAGTAAAAAAGAAAAGAAAGAAAGAAAAATGGGTATCTGGAGTTTTTTATTCTCTTTTAGTACAGAGATTAATCATAAATTTTATTTGATAAATCATCGATGTGTATTCCCGTGTATATTCACTTATGAATGACATTCATAAGACAGTAAAATGGCCGATTTTTCCCTTCTCAATGATCAATCTATGTCTTATTAGTATATCTATGAATCCTCTTTGTACACATTTACAGGAAATTTTGTCCCATACCACCATGTTAAAAATTTAGAAAAAGCGAGATGGCAAAGCCACCTGTTGGACGATTTTCATCAAAAGTTAATGAACACTAAAGTTTGAATTATAAGAATAAATAATTACACCTTAAAAAAAAAAAAAAAAAGATTCTCTAAAATGAAATTAATTTTCTGTTGGTAAATGTTCATGTGATAGAAATATAAATTATACACTAGTCTTCAGTAATTCATAGAATTTTCTGATATTTCTTTAATTCTTATTATTTGTATTCTCATGTATAAGAGGTGAAATAAAAGAGGCGTTTTCAAGAGATAATTTTATCCAATCAGCACCCATTATAAAGATTACAATTAATTTAACTTCAGATTTATTAATTATTTCCTATAAGTCTTTTGAATTCTTGGAATAATTTTATTAATTGAATATTTGAATCCCATTTTGGTTACTGTTCTTGTTTTAGTTTGAGATACAATTATCAGACACTGAAAAGAAAAATAAAAGTTTAAAAACGTCATGCGCATCATTTTTATGTCTGATATTTTATCTCAGTGAATGTAATATATCGATTCGCTGACGTCTGTCTATCTGTCAATTGTCCTCAAAAGAAATCTACCTACATGAATTCAGAGGCCAGATTCTTCATATTCAAGAAACCAGAAAAGAAATTTGGATCTTGAATTTCATATTTAATGACAGCTGGAATCTTTCAACCAGCGCTCTTTTATCGAATCGAGTATCGAGTGACAGATGTCACAAATCCTCCCAACTCTTTTCTGCACGTTGTGTGATCTGAGTTTTGGGCAAACGCCAAAACATGCGCCGCCAACTTGGTGCCTTAGATTTTACGAAAAGTTTGGTGTATCCTTTTCGCTTCTCTTTTCATCGAGTTGATGTTGATGATATATTCATTTGAATGTGAACAATAATGTAGGCTATCTTATCTTTGTCTTTTTCTCCTATTTAACATAAACTAACAAGATGGTGTCAGTTTCGTTAACAAAATTATCAGTGAATTGGTGTTTTTTTTCCAGTGCTGTCATATGTCCTTCAATGATGCACATTTTTAAAAAATTTCAAATGTATTTGTATTTGATTTTTATTAATTGAATATTTATTAATATTATTTTATTTATTTATTATTTTTATTTGTATCAATGCGCGCACAACTTGGTGTTTCAGAAATCATGTAATTCAAACACTGACAAATTACCGAGAGTAAAATGCCCAACATAAATAAATGTATATTTTTAACTTTCATAAATATGTATATATTTTTATACTTTCTTTCTTTCTTTTACTTTCCTTTTTTCTTTTTCTTTGTCCCCATCAGAAGCCGAGATTTTTGCTCTCAAAGCTAGTTAACGGGAAGTGCCGAGTTTGATTCCACGACGCATTCGTCGACCTAGCCGCTCGGGGTTTTTCGTGGTGGCGTAAATTCAGGTTAAGACTCTTTAAAAAGACCACCTCCCACGGCGTGCGTTTCACCCTAGGATCCAAGTGCAGTCAATCGGCCTTAAGGGCCCTCTTCACTCACCGTCGCTGGAAGCCGAAGCTAATGTTATTCAATGGGAAATTTTTCTTTACAAATAACTTATTAAGTAATACATATTTTTAAATTCTGTTTTCACATTATGAAAATTCCCAGCTGTTAAATTGACGGACCTTTTTTGAAAAATTATTTTTTTAATTTTTTATATTTTACTTCGAAGCTGCAAAATACGAATTTTCAATATGTGATTTTTTTTCATTTTGCAATTTCAAAATAAAATATTAAAAATTAAAAAAATACTTTTTCAAAAAAGGTCCGTCAATTTAACAGTTGGGAATTTTCTGAATGTGAAAACAGAATTTAAAAATATGTATTAGTCAATAAGTTATTTGTAAAGAAAATTTCCCCATAGAATAACATTGGCTCGGTCTACCGGCGACGGTAAGTGAAGAGGGCCGTTAAAGCCTTTTCCAGTTCCATCTTTGTCGAAAATAAATTATTTTTCTAAATTTAATGTATAATCTAATAATTGTGCTAAAATATATATATATATAATAATACTAATGTTTTATTTATATACATAACGCCTCCTATCTCTAATTTTCCTGTTAATTTCAAGAACTCTAATTCCCTTTTCCTATTTGATTAGATAGCGGCTTTTCGAGGAGAAATTGCGCGGAAATGGCTATGACGTCTTTCCGTTCTATTCCAAGGTCTTCGACCTTTAGTAGATTCCAAGCAGACGATTCCGTCTGATTCTTCTCTGTCCATTTCAGGAGGAGTAATTTATTAATGCGTTCACCTGTACTTTTAAGTCTTATATATGCATTGTTATTATTTTCGAAGACGGTTCGTTGTCTATCAAGGATTGTTTAAAGATTAAGAAAAAGCAGAGAACAAGAAAGAAAAATTTTGCTGGTCGCATAGATTATAAAACACTTTCCAACTATACTCACCGTTGCATAGTTTAACTTCAAATGTACTTTACAAACTTCATAATTTAAGCATCCCTTAAAATATATTTCGTTTTTAATTATAGAAGAAGAAATCTCGCTCTTTTTTTACTTCCATTACCCTACTGCCGTTGGTAATGGAAGTATTGTATTTGGTCCAAAAATTCGATATCGAGATTTCACCTGATTTACACCTTTTAAGGTCCCCTGAGTCCAAAAAAGTGGTTTTTGGCGATTGGTCAGTGTGTGTGTGTATGTATGTGTGTATGTATGGAATCTTCTGGCTATCATATCTCCGAAACTAATAAAAATAAAACTACAAAACTTCAGAATTGAGACAGATCTAGTGTACAGATGAATTTTCTAAATTTTAGTGAAAATTGAAAAACAGGAAGTGGGGTGTCGGAAACCGGAAGTGGAACCGTAAGTCCGTACCTCAAAAACGGCTCTAACGATTTTCTTCAAATTTGTTATATAAACACTCTGTTAGATGTCCTTTCGAATGATATAGTTCGTTAGTTCAGGAAAATAGATAGGCGTCCTGCATAAACAGTTGAATTTCAGGTCTCGCAAGCGCGTTCCTTTAAAAACGGCTGTACGGATTGTTTTCAAACTCGCCATATTAACTCCCTTTTAAATAGTCTTTTGTATGTAATTATTGTTTTCCGGTCAATAATTGAATTTTGGTAAAAGTTGGTATCTCAAAAACGGTGTGATATCGAAAGATTTACAATGTTTACATATATAATTTTTTTTATATATTTTATGCATCTAATATATGTATATATATATATACATATAAATCATTACCCTTTTATCTGTAAAGTATATGTAGTGCATATGATAACCTTGAGCAACATTTTTCCAGCCGAAGGGGAGAAACATGTGATATCGAAAATCACATATTCTAAATTGCATATTATATTTCAAAATTTAATTTTTTTACAATTCATTTCTCATCTTTATAAAAAGCGATCTAAAAAGTCTGCGGTTTTTCATCTAGCAAAATATCAAATTTATTCTCTCTCTGTTTCTTCCAATAATAATAATAAAAAAAAAGTAAGAGATGTGGTGAGGCTCGCACAATGAGCTGTGAAGTTCAATCTTTTAATCTCAGTAAAGTAAAATTAAATTAAATTTTCGCCGTGCTGTCACTTTTGGAAGAAAAGCAGATGTCTTTTGCATGCTATTTCGATCGGTTCGAAGGTTTTCGAAACCATTAACATCTAAGAACATCTTTTGTCAAGAAAATTCTTGTGGTTAAATTTCTAACGTACATTTTTTTCCCCATGAGTTTTAACGATATTTTTGGCTAACAAGGGTCGCCAATTTATTTAAAAAAAATTAATTATACGGATTAAAGCATAACGGAAAGAATGGGGGGGGGTTGCTTTTGGTTTCTTTCAGATTAAGGTTTGGCGATATATCTCGTGGTTTTTGATGATAAGTAAATGAGCCAAACTTTGATCACTTTTACCTCTGCTCTTGTATAGTTAAGACTCTTCATGTATTCTCTGAAACTCCCCGTGTCCAAATCTTCGTAAAAGATTAATTTTCTCAGCATGCATATTTTATATTGCATTTGTTCTTTGTAAAACTTTATTTGGATCTTAATTTTGGAGTATGTTGGCAAGATTTGTTTGCGATATTTCTGTCAAGATTTTTAAGTAAAATAAAATAGATCAAGTCAGCGTATAAATCCTGGATTTATACGTTAATCTTGAGATGTCTTGAAGTATTTGAATTCTCAACGCAGAAAAACACGACCAATTGTGTAAAAGGTTTTGTGTTTATTAAGTATTCCACTTTGACAACAAACTATATTACAAACGGCTCTAACGATTTTCTTGAAAATTGTTATATAAATCCATTTCTTTCTCATGTATTACGTGGTTATTAGAGGAAAATTAACAGTCATCCTGCTTAGATAGGTCAGTTTCAGATCTCGGAAATCGGAGTTTCAAAAAATAACTCTACCATTTCTTTTTCTTATTTTTTACTTCGCTATATGTAAGCTTCGTTTTATATGTCTTTACATGTGTATATGGTTTCTCTTAGCGGAAAATTTTTAGGTTTCTACTTCTTTAGGTCACTTATATGTTTTCTGATCACACTATCTCCAAAAAATGCATATAATATGCGTAATAGTGGGTAATGGAAGTCGTGTGGCTGTTTCACACTAGATTTTTTTTTAAAAACTAAATCATAAAAAAGGTTGCTTTTGTGTAGCCCTGTATATTGTTTAAAGATTGAAATTCTTTCATAGTTAAAAATATATTTCGTTTTTAACTTCGGAGGAAAATATTACTCAAAAAGTATCTTTATAGCGTTATTTAAAATAAATAAATAAAATAAAAATAAAGCATAGAATAGTGTTACAAGATATTGTGTAATAATAAAATTCAAGAATTATTATTATTATTATTACTTTCTTCTATATATACAAGAAGGAATATTGGATTCGTGAAAATTTTCAAACTCCAGTTTTCGATGAATTTACATGTTTTGAGATGTCTTGAATACGATTTGACTGTTTTTAGAAAATGTTTGTGTGTATGTCTGTGTGTATCCCAAATTTTGTGGACGCTGTATCTCACGAACCAATGAACGAAATTTAATCAAATTTGGTATTTATTCTTCGACCACATTTCATGAAACCATGGAAGCCTCTGCGCAAGTGCTAACTCAACGAGTCCAGTATTAAAATAGGGGTGACAGTCATATGATTCAGAAAAAATAAGCGATAACAGAACGCCGAATTACTGGATGTTTTCCAAATCCCAACCTGTCGGTCAAGTTGGTACCCCTCCAACTTTTTGGACTCATCCTCACTGCTAGTTTTAGGAAACGTTGCTACATTATAGGTTTACTCACCCTAAACTGGTGTTAATTACAGTTGTGGATCAATCGCTCTACAGGTAATGCTGTCATTCCATTCTACCTAAATTTTTAACATGGCAATATAGCACAATCTTTCGTGTAAATGTTCATAATGAGAGTTATTTTTAATGCATGGTTGTAAAATTAATATAAATTATTGATAGTAATAGTAGTAAACTAGGAAAAAAGTGTATGCATGTAGGAACAAAATACCTCCGGGTAGTGTAAATTTTCAATATGTGTATCATTCGAAAGAACTCGTCATTGCCTTCAAAACGAATGGTTGAACTATAGATCTGTGAGAATTTAAAACAAGGTTTTCCCTTTCTTTTCTTTTTTTTTTTTCATTTTTAACGAAAAATAAATAAATAAATAAAATAAAATAAGTTGCATTTAGTGTTGTGGTAGCCACAACATACTAGATTTATTTCTTGTTAACGTTTTAATTTCTAAAACGAGAAAAATCTCACTGAAACTGCAGCGTTTACAATGAACAAATAACGAGTTTTCGGTATTTAAGTAAATTATCGCGATGAATTATTCAGTTTTACCCGAGACAATTAACATATGTTACCGCTAAAGTGCAGAAATCAGTTAATCTGCAGATTAGCTAGGTAATCTGCACATTAACTAGGGTCATCCGTTAAAGTGAGGAAAATTGTTTTATTTCTCAACTTACCTAGGTAATCTGCGAATTACCTAGATAATCTGCACATTACCTACTAGGCACTAGTTAAAGTGAAAATAAGATATCTGGTGTTGTAATTTTACAGCACGCTGTGTTGTATTTGTTTTTTCATTCGGAAAAAAAAATAGTTTTCTTTTCTTTTTTATTTCTTTCTTTACTTATTTTAATCCGTATGTGTTTTAATTTTTATATCTTTTAAAGTTATATTTGTTTTATTTTTTATTTATTTCATCTTTTTTATTCTGTCAATATAAGTTTGAAGATGTTATGCATTTTTAATATGAAATATAGTAGCTTTAATAGCTTTCAATAAATTCTATTTTATAAATGAATGTTAGAATTGTAATACAGTAACGATTTCTTTTCAAAATAAAAATATTTAACAATTTAAAATTAAAAAAAAAAAAGTTTTATTAACAACTTATATTGCTATTACTATTTAAATACTAGAAATATTAAATTATATAAAATATTACTAGAAATATTAAATTAGAGAAATCAGAAGCATTATTTAAGAAGTACTTCAAATAATTAAAACTGCTTTAACATTTTTTAGAATGCATGAAAATTAAAATGACAGTTTTCAATGCTTTATTAAACTATATTTTGCAGCATAAATATATCTGCACAAGTTTAGCAAATATATTAATTTAAAAAAAAAAAAAAAAAAAAAAAAAAAAAACCTTTATTAACACTTTTTATGTGATAAACTACAACGAAATTATCTGAAAAAGCGAACAAAATTTAAAATAAATAAATAAATAAAAATATAATCATAATATATAAAATATGTACAGGAAACTTGAAAAAATGTAATGAAATGCTAAAAAATGTACAGAAATTTCATATTAAGTATTTATTAAATGCCATAATATTTTTCAAAGTTAATAATTAATATATCTTTTTTTTTTTCTTTTCAGTAAGTAATAGTAATTTAAATCAATTTTAAAATAAATTAGTTTTAAAAAGTTATGGTTTAATAGTTTTAGTTCGGAAGGAAATAATTACTGTAATGTAAATCTAATATTCATAATTCAAAATGGAGTTTCACGAGAGACAGCTTTTAATAAAGATTACATTTCATTAATAAAATGCAGACCCTTATCAAACTTATATTGACAGAATTAAAAAAGATAGAAATAAAATCAAAATTAAAACAATTATAACTTACTTGTTACTTTAAATAAATGTTGTGTTAGTCATAATAATAAAGCTAATCATGGCTTCCATCCTCCACATTTTGCGTTTGCCGTTTATCGGTTTATCATCATAGCATAGCGGAAGTGCGGAAGGGAAGGGGTAAAAGTTTTAGTTATGTTTGAAGGTCATTCGCGTATCTGTATCACATGGCTGTTTGACGTCATAGTAAATGTAAAAAAAACTAAGGCTCGAAACAAACATTTGAACTTTAACGGTACTGAAACCGTTAATCTGCAGATTACCTAGTTAAAATGCGGAAGACTCTTTACTCCGCACTTTAACGGGTTATTTTAGTTAATCTGCAGATTAGCTAGGTAATCTGCAGATTAACGGATTTCGCGTTTTAACGGTAACATATATATATATATATACATGTGTGTGTGTGTGTGTTTAACTGGTAAAAGTGTAAACACAAGGCGAGTTAATTGCTAATAGGCAAATTTCAAATTGGCAAATGGATAAGAATGAGATATATAATGAAAGAAAAAACTAGTATAAAACTCTCCTGGTCACGGCACCATTTTTTATACTAGTTCTTTCTTTCATTATATATCCCATTCTTATCCATTATCCAATTTTAAATTTGCCTAATAGCAATTAACTGGCGTTGTGTTTACACTTTTATCAGATAAACAAAAATACTCTCTCCTTTTTTTTTCTTTTGTCGTGGTTAAAACTGAATACTTCATCGCGACAAAATAATAACAGCAATAACGCACTAAATTCTGGCGCACTGTATCTTTTTCCTTATTTATTTATTATTGTTATTGGATATTCTTTATATTATTATAATAATTGTAATAACAATTATTATGCACAAAAATTAATTAAAGCGAAAGAATTATGTCTTTGAAACTACAGTTGCATATTAATCAGGTGCACACAATGTAACTATAAGTTTTCGGCATTCACGCAAATATTAACAGTAATTACACACTAGATGCTTATGCGCTTTGCTTTTCGTCCTTATTTGTTTACTTATTTAATGTTGTTATTAAATATAGTTTTTATTGTTACGATTATAATAACAACTATTATTAAATTATATTAACAACTATTTTTAACTGTTGCATGAAAATTAAACCAAAAGAATAATTTCATTAAAATTACAATCACATATTAATGAGGTATTCACAATGAAACGATAACGAGATTTCAATATTCAAGCAAATATTAACACAGTAGTAACCCTGTAGATGCTTATGCGCTTTTTTTTTTCTTTATCTCCTATTTATTTATTTATTTATTCATTCATCGTCGTTATTGGATAAAGTTTACATTATTATAACAACAAGAATTATTTAACAAATATATTTAACTCTTACATAAAAATCAAAGCAAAAGAATAATTTAATTGAAATTACAATCACATGTTAATTAGGGAAGCATGGGATTCCGGCACCCTTAATTTTTAGGGTATCCACGATGAAAGACTTACGAGTTTTCGCTATTCAAGCAAATAATATTAGTAATAGCGCATTGGATGATGATTCCCTTTATCTTTTCCCCTTATTAATTCATTTATTTATTGTTGGTATTGGATATATTTTACATTGTTATAACAAGAAGAATTATTTAACAAGTATTTTTAACTCTTGCATAAAAATTAATGCAAAAGAATAATTTCATTGAAATTACAACCACACATTAATAAGATATTCACAATGATACAATAATGAATTTTCAGTATGTAGCACAATAGTAATAATGATAATACTTATGCGCCTTGTTTATTATTTATTTATTTATTACCATTTATTACAATACATTATTATGAAATGTACTGTTATTGATTAATAAATTCATACTAAAAGTTACGCATTCATAAGAGCAATTAATTTGACTTATCTTCGGTATGGTCAGATACTAAACTGTCCCACTCATTAGGCTACCTTTCCCCTTGCTTCAGTACATTTTCCTTGCACTAATTTGCTACGCAATATACATTGTCAGTTCTGTATCTTAGTTTCTATGTTATACCATGCCCTATGCAAATATAGTCTTCATAATTCAGATTTTTGCAGAAATTTTCTATATATATATATATATAAATATATTTTCCCTTTTCCTTTCTTTCTTCTTTTTTATTTTTCCCCCCTCTGTTTAGAAAATACATTTACTAAAGTTCCCCATACTTGTAGTATAATTGTAAACTAAAAATGCACCCTTTAATTTTTATATATTATAAGATTATAATGATTTTCTTTTTAATATCTTTTTCACTTGGAAAAGGGAAAAATATTTTTTCTAGTGAAAGAAACTTACCATTCTATGACGGATAATAATTTCTTAAAGAATACAAATTTTATAGTTTAAAAAATTGTCACGATGTAAAGATTTGAATAGTTAAAAATATATGTTTTTCATTAAAGTTTTATCTCTAATTCAATATCTTTCATTTTAAAGATAAAATTATTAATCTTATTGTCTTTTCCCATATTTTTCATTTACTAGAGAAAAATATTCATGCAGTTGAATGATGAGGGTATCGAAATGAAGATCACACTCCTTCTCCTGATGCTGAAACTATATAACAGATCATTTCAAGAAAATTTTAAATTTCCGCGAGGGGAAATTTCTGCTGACTAATGGTGTAAAACAGTTTTTTTTTTTTTTTTTTTTTCCTAATTGAGCCGAAAAATTCCCTCTTGAAGGATTTTTCAGACCTATGGCCTATTCATATTCTTCTAGTAAGGAAATTACTCATCACGTTCTGATGGACCAACGAGATCTTTGTACACGATCTTACGTCCTTTATATTCCATAATTTAAGTTTCCTTCTTTTTTTGACGCCGGATCCGGGATTTTTTATTTTTTATTTTTCTTTTTCCTTGGTTGTGTCTTTAAAAATATGCACTTGACCTCTAATAGAGTCAGTGATCTTTCAGTTTCACGGACGTTCACTTCAAAAATGATGAAAAGCAGCTGTTTGAAAGAAAGAAGAAAGGTGGGAGGAGGGGGAGTTATATTTGTCTTACACTTTATGATCATTCGTGAACTGACCATGTGGGCAATTCGTGATGTCGGGAAAATGCCAATGATGTGACGCAAATATAAGTTTGAAGAAATTTCTTTTCCAGGGAGGCCTTGAATTTTTAAAAATTAAATAATTTACGACGCTTTTAATTCTCAAGGTCAGATTTCTTTTTTTTCTTTTTTCCTTTTTTTTTTTTTTAATTTATCATGTTACAAAGACATTTGATAATATTTTTACGATTAAATTACTTTCGTTTGACAGGAGTCAATTAAGTTCTTTGAAGTCTAATGCTCAACGTTCTTTCGCTGAACCTCACCCCTCTCATTCTTTTAAAATCTTTTACTTAAAAAGTGATATTTATTTTGTCTTATATATATATAAAGAGGGATACGGACAAAAGCCCCACCGGACAAAAAACATGCCTACACCGGGCATGATCCATCCCAGCATGCATCGGACAAAAGCCCCACTTAGCCCGGACAAAAGCCATATGTATCAAAAACGATATTTTGGATAAAATTAATATTTCAAGAGTAATTAAACTCGTGATAAGAAAAATTATACAATAAAATCTATTACTTTTTTTTTACTAGAAACTCGTGATTTTTCGTATTTTATTAAAGATAGTAATTGTTAATTGTTTTCATGTACTAAACTCTTCACGGGTTATTATTAATCTATACATATAAAAGAGTACTTCCACTCACTCACTCACTGACTCATCAACGCACAGCAAAATCTACTGGAGCCACTGACTCGAAACTGGGTCAGATTATAGAACATATATAGTGTAAGCTCCCCCTAAGAAGCGATTTTGCGAAATTCGCCCCCCAAGGAGGAGTAGGGGGCAAAATGTGATTTCACAAAAAACTTCATATCTCAAAGACAAAAACAGATATCCGTAAAATTTTTGCTTTAAAATATAGCTAACACAAACATCTAAAAACCAATTTCTGGAATTTTAGAAATTCGGTCCCCAAGTGGGAAAGGAGGCAAAACGTGATTTCACATGCGCAAAACGTGGTTTCACATACTCCTATATATCTCAAACAAAAAAAAACAGATATACGTGAAATTTTTGCTCGAATATATAGCTCATACAAATACCTAAAAACCAATTTCTGGAATTTTAGAAATTCAGCCCCTGAGTGGGGGAAGAAGGGGCAAAACATGATTTGAAATAGTCCTTTATATCGCAAACAGGAAAAAAGATATATGTGAGATTTTCGCTCTAAAATATAGCTCCCATAAATGCATAAAAACTAATTGCTTTAATTTTAGAAATTCGTCCCAGGTGGGGCGGGAAAGGGGGGGCTATGGGGCAAAAAAATAGGAATACAGTTAGACCGTTCAAAATTAGAACAGATAAGTTTTAGATGCCTGCAAGTCGAATGAGATTTTCGAAAGTGTAAAGTTATTAGGAAGGCCAGAAAGGGAGGGGGGCGGAGGGGCAAAAAAAAAAAAAAATACAGTTAGACCGTTCAAAATTGGTACACAGAGGTTTTTGATACTTACAAATCGATTTCGGATATTTTCGAATTTGTAAAATTATTAAGAAGGGTGGGAAGGGGGGGACAGAGGGACAAAAAATAAAAATAAAGTTAGGTCGTTCATAATTGACACATAGGGGTTTTTGATACTGACAAATCGATTACGGATGTTTTCAAATTTTTAAAGTTATTAGGAGGGGTGAGAAGGGGGGCAGAAGGGCAAAAAAAATAAAAATAAAAATAGAGTTAGGTCGCTCAAAATTGTTACACGGAGGTTTTTGATTGAGGAAATTGATTGCGAATATTTTCGAATTTGTAAAATTATAGGATAGACGGGCGGGGTGAAAGGAAAAAAATATATAAATAAGAGTTAGAGCACTGAAAATTAGTGTTGCTAGGTTTTGAGGCCCGATAAATCGATTGCGGATAGTTTCGAAAGTACTGAATTATTACAAGAGGCGGGTAGGAGGGGGGGCGAGCGCAGGGGTAAAAATAAAGAAATTCAGATAGAATGTTAGAAATTAGTATTTATTAGGTTTAAAAGCCTGAAAGAACGATTGAGAGTATTTTTTGAAGTCTAAAATAATTAGGTGGGGCGGGAACGGTAGATGCGCAGGTAGTGGGGGCCCGGACCGATTACTCCACCGATGGGAGAGGATTATTTTTTGTATTTTATATTTATGCTTTTCCCTTGCGGTAATCCGTTTCCAATTGTCCATCTGCGCAGCACTAGTGCGACGTAAAACCCAACCAACCAATCTAAGGGCCCTCTTCACTCAGCATTTCCTTTTCTAAAAGCCAATGTTATCTTATGGAAAACTTTCTTTGCACTTAAAACAGTGGCATATTAATTGATTGAGACGCGGTTTTTTTTATTGGATTACTCTCATTTCGTAAACTGACGCAGCTTTTGTAGATTTTATGAAAGAATAACAGTTGTTTTTTAAAAAAGCTGTTTTATTGCAATATTTGGGTTGATGCATTAAATGGCTTATAAAAAACTCTTTCAATTTTTTAAAACAGAATTTAAAAAGCTGCGTCAATCTCAAAGAGTTTATTTCAATGCGGAAAAAAATCCTGTATTTTAATAAAATTTTAAATCAATTAAATTTGCAAAGAAAGTCCAAAAATTTTACAAATTTGTGCCGATTTTTCTCTTTGACACACCCTTTATTCGGCTACGCCTCTCGTTCGTGGTTTCGATGGAAAGATGTTTACATTTCTGTGGTGAAGATACGTCTAGGCGTTGTGGTTTTTTATTTAGTTTTTATTTTTATTATAGATTTCACCTGTATTACGGATGTGAGTAACATAACAATTTAGAAGACAATCGTTCAGAGACTTATTTATAGGAAATATATGATCACATTTTATTTTCAATAGTTTTTCATTGCGCGTAATACTATTATTATATGAATACTTTGTACATAAATCTGATATTTTACTGATAATGCCACGATTGACAATATACAAACATTTTTTTTAACAAGTTATATAAAACTTTTTACTAAATTAAACAGATTTTCAATAATAAATTTTATTTTAAAGTATATAATCTGGTGTGGCCCCCACACGACTTTTTCTTACCCTACATTTAAATTTTATACAGACAGATTCAGATTGAGGAATAAAATATCAAGTACTGTATAAAATCCTATAGTAAAAAGAATTTAAGCTAGCTTTACGAATTATTTAATTTGACAAATAATTTTCTGTGGGAAGGGCGGAGGGGAGTACCACCTTTCTCAACCCACATTTGAAACTAATATCTACATTTCTATAGAATTCACGACTAATATTAAATTTAAAATTATGTTCAACAATAACTTTCAATCACATTTATTGACAACTTTAACCCGTATCACTCGTTGAAACTTATCAATATTGATCAAACTGTTCAAGTATGAATTTTATATGAACTTTAAAATATAACACTTGAGTTCCCTGCCAGTATTTAGTTTTTAAAGTTACACTGATAACAGACTCACAAAGAACAACTGTTAAAAATTGTTTAATTATTCACGGAACCGCAAAATACGTAGTTATTAAAAAAAAAAAAAAAAAACAAGACTTCAAATTAAACTAAATATTTTATTTACTCTTTAGGTATGGAGAATTAATTTACATTCCTGAGCAAAATAAGTTGTATTAATATTGAAGTCTAGGAATTGAATGAAACAAATATTTTTAACGACATAAGCAAGTTGATTTTATAACTGAAGAAACTAGAACAATTTAAAGTTTGCAAGAAATGGGAGTCAAATGTTTATGAAATTATTTATACACGACGAAATCACACTATTATTTTCAAAGATTTTGCGCTCTTATTTTCGCGTCTAACATAAAAGCGCAGCTGAAAGTATGGTACCTGAACATGAACACTGTTTCTATGCGTTCTTTTAGAATTACAGTAACTGGATATCAAGCTGTGTATCGATATTAATAAAATCAGAATTTTGTCTGTAAATTTATCAGAATTTAAAAAAAAAAAAATGCGATATCTTCACGTTCCACACACCATAAAAGTCGAAAATTACTTCAGAAAATTTTGTCTGTGTGTGTGTCATCGTGTCTGTATGTCTGTAACGCTATTATTGTCCGGGTATCACGTGAGAATGGCTGGACGGAATTCAACGGTGCTTGGCAGAAATTTAGGCTTTTACCCAACTAAAATCTGCCAACTTTTTCGAAATTCCCTCCCCAGTTCTCGCCGGGATGGGGGGAACAAAAGTCAAAACATATTTGTAAGCATAACACCGCTCCAAATTACTTCACTGTGAAGAAATTGCACATATAAACAATAGCCATGAGTATAAAAAAAACGTTATCTGCAATTTAGGAATTTTAGATTATTAACCCTTTCAGTCACAGTGTTCCCGCTGATGGAACACCTTATTTTAATTCTCAAATGCAAAAACTCATCCCGGAAACTTTTTAGCAAAAATTTACGTTTATAACATATTAGAAAAGGCCCTTTTTTTTTTACCTGAAAATTTAAAATTTCTTTTATTTAAATTTTGTTCGTAAATTCCGGTGGCGAGAAATTTCGCAGTTTCCGAATTTTTTAAAGAACTCTACAAAATATGGAACAAAGATGTTAAAAAAAGCTACGAGACTTCCTTAGAAAATTTCCAAAAACACATTTCTCCCCCCTAATTTCCGATATTTTTGTGAGAAGGGGTTACGAAGGGTCAAAATCGAGACAACCCTTTTAGTGCTAAATTCCTCCTGAGAAATCTATGGAAGCTGCGGTCACGAATTTCGGTGCTGGGATTATATGTATGTATCCGACACCTAAAGTAATTGAATAAATAAAACATTGCGATTTAGGAAACTTCAATTTTTAAGGGGAGGGAAGAGGGAAATCAATTTTTGGCGGGAAATTGTGCAAATTCCAGATTTTTAGTAAAATTTTAACAAAAATGGAAAAAAGATGTTGAAAACAGCCATGGGTCTTCTTTAGGACATTTTCAAAACACGCTTTTTTTGTGATTTGCCTTTCTTTTTTATTTTTAGGGGGGGGGGGATAGGTATGTGTTACAAAGGGCAAATTCGAGGCACCACTTTTAGCGCTAAATTTGTCCTGAGAAATTTATGAGAGCTGTGGTCAGGGTCAGAAAGTTTCATGCTTGGATTGCTTATATATGTATCCGACCCCTAAAGTAACGGAATATATCGAAATATCCCCCCTTTCACCCTGGGGGGTAGGAAGCAAAAAAAAAAAAGTTTGTAAGCATAACTCGGCCCCAAATTACTTCACGCTGAAGAAATTGCGCATGAGAAAACTAGATTTGAGTATAAATAAAACATTATGTACGATTTTGGAATTCTTGACAGGAGGGAGGAAAGAAATCGTTTTTTGGGGGGAAATTTCAGAAATCCCGGACTTTTTAGTAGAGCTCTACTAAAATGGTACAAATGTATTGAAAAAAGCTATCTGTCTTATTTAGGATATTTCCAAAAACATTTTCTTGCTTTCTTTTGTGTGTGTGTGTGATATTTTCGATTTTTTTTTTTTTTTTTTTTTTGGGGGGGGGGGGGTGTTACGACGGAGCTAATTCGAGACCCTTCCTTTTAGCGCTAAATTTGTCTTGGGAAATCCACGGGATTAATGGTCGCTAAATTTGGCGCGAAATTTTTTATATGTATCCGACATTATTGTAACGGGATTTTACAAAATTCCACCTTTACCCTACCACTCGGGGGGGGGGGGGGGAAGGGGACAAAAAACACGTGTGAAATCTCGCTTTTCCTTTTGAATTCGCTTTAAATTATCTTGGGGGGGGGGGGAAACTTGTGCGAAACAACTACACGACTTCCATTACCCACAATTACACATATTACATGCATTCTTTGGAATTTTCCAGTAAGAGAAATTTGATACACGTATAAAGACATATAAAATAGAGTTTACATAGCGAGTTATGAGAAAGAGTATTTAAAATGGATCAACGAAACAATTTTCCAGAAAATCGTTAGAGCCGTTTTTGAGAACCATCTTTTACCAAAACTTGATATTCTAGATTATTGACTGGAAAACAATAATTACATACAAAAGGATATTTAAAAGCGAGTTAATATGGCGAGTTTGAAAAAAATCCGTACAGCCGTTTTTAAAGGAACGCACTTGCGAGACTTTAAATTGAGCTATTTATACAAGACGCCTGTCAATTTTCCAAACCTAACCAACTATATCTGTCGAAAGAACATCTAGTAGAGTGTTTATATAGCAATTTTGAAGTAAATCGTTAGAGCTGTTTTTGAGATACGGACTTACGCTCCCATTTCCATTTTACGATAGCCCACTTCTGTTTTTAAAATTTTTACTAAAATTTGTAAATTTTATCTGTACACCAGACTTGTTCCGGCTGTGAAGTTTCGTAGTTCTATCTTTATTAATTTTGGAGATATGATAGCCAGAAGATTCCACATATACATACACACTGACCAATTGCCCAAAACTACATTTTTGGACACAGGAGGACTTAAAACGTGTAAATCAGGTGAAAACTCGATATCGAATTTTTGGACAGAATACAATACAGAATACAAATTACCTACGGTAGTAGAGTAACGGAAGTAAAAAGAGATATCCGTAAAATTTTTGCTTTGAAATATAGCTAATACAAATACTTAAAAACTAATTTCTGGAATTTTAAAAATTCAGCCGCACTGGGGGGAGGAGGGGGGTCATAACGTAATTTCAAATAATCCTTTATATATATATGAGACTTTTGCTCTAAAATATAGCTCACACAAATGCCTAAAACTAATTTCTAGAATTTTAGAAATTCGTCCTAGGTGGGCCGGGAAGGGGGCGGGGAGGCGGAGGGACAAAAAAAAAAAAAAAAAAAAAAGAGTTAGATTGTTCAAAATCGGTACATAGAGGTTTTTGATAACTACAAATCGATTGCGGATAGTTTCGAATTTGTAGAATTATTAGGATAGAGGGGTAAAAATATAGAAATAAGATTTAGAGCGTTGAAAATTAGTATTATTAGGTTTTAAGGCCCTATAAATCGATTGCGGATATTTACAAAAGTGTAGAATTATTACGAGGGGCGGAAAGGGTGAGCGCAGGGGCAAAAATAAAGAAACTAGGTAGAATGTTGGAATTTAGTATTATTAGGTTAAAAGCCTGAGAAAACGATTGCGGATATTTTTGAAAGTGTATAGATAGATTTTAGAGGCCTGCAAGTCGAATGAGGATATTTTCGAAAGTGTAAATAAGCTATTAGGAGAGGCGGGAAGGGGGTGACGGAGGGGAAAAAATAGAGTTAGATATCGTTCAAAATTGGTACATAGAGGTTTTTGATACTTACAAGTCGATTTTCAAATCTGTAAACTTTTTAGGAGAGCCGGGAAGGGAAGGGCGAAGGGCAAAACAATAGAAATAGATTTAAACCGTACAAAATTGGTACGTGTTGGTTTTGGGGACCTACAAATCGATTACATTTCCTGAAAAAGTATTAGGATAGACGGGAAGGAGGGAGGGGGTGGGGGCGAAGGAGCAAAAATATAGAAATTAGAGTTTAAACGTTCAAAAATGGTATTATTAGGTTTTAAGGTTCGATATATCGATTGCGGATATTTACGAAAGTGTAGAATTATTATGAGGGGCGGGAAGGACCAGCGCAGGGGCAAAAATAAGAAATTAGATAGGACGTTGGGATTTAGTATTATTAGGTTTAAAAGCCTGATAAAACGATTGTGGATATTTTTGAAAGTGTAAAACAATTAAGAGGCTCGGGAACGGTGGGCGAATATGCGCGTTGTGTGCAGGTTTGTACGCTGTCGCAGTCAGTGGGGACCCGGATTGATTACTCTACCGATGACAGAAGACTTTTTTTTCGTATTTTATATCTATGTTTTTCCCTTACGATAATATGGATATCTGCCACTTTGGTGAAAATAGCGGATGAAGTTCATTAATAAATTTTATTGAGACATTTTTTGGTTTATGTATACATTAAAATTCAAACAAATTCGGAATATGCTTTTTACAATTCGAATTTGAAAATTTTTTGAAAGCAGAATGTCGCTGCAACTAGGTTAAGAAACTCATCCAAGATCTTCATAAAATAAGTTAAGAAACTGTCCAAATTTGGTTCGATTTGGAGTATTATTTCGGAAGTTATCGTGATTTTAAATTTTCATGTGATGGTAGCCTGATTTCAAATGGCCCTGCTTAACTTAAGATATCCACCACTTTATTAAAAATGGCAGATAAAGTTCATTAATAAACTTCATTGAGACACTTTTATGGTCTATGTATACATCCAAATAGAAACAAATTCTGAATACGCTTTTTACAATTTAAATTTGAAATTTTCAAGTGGACTTCGCTTGAAAACAAAATGACGGAGCAACTTGAACAAACTCACACATGTTATTTATCAGATAAGTTCACTGTACAAGTTTGGTTCGATTTGGAGTATTATTTGGAAGTTATCATGATTTTAACTTTTCAAGTGGTATCTTGATTTCAAGTGGCCCGGCTTAACTTAAGATACCCGCCATTTTCATAAAAAGGGCGGATAAAGTTCATTAATAAAGTTCATCGAAACCCTTATGTTATGTATATTTACATTAAAATACAAAAATCTGGCTTTAAATACACTTTTCACAATGTGGGTTTGAAATTCTCAAGTGGCCGCCACTTGAAAACAAAATGTCAGAGCAATTTGGTTACCGTACTCATCCAAGATATTTATAAGATCAGTTAGCAATGCAAATTTGGTTCGATTTGGAGTATTATTTCGAGAGTTATCGTAATGACAAATTTCATTATAGATAGACAGATAAATATATAGATAAACGAAGTGGTTGCAATAGGTCGATTTCTAAAAAAAATCAACCTAAAAAGTTTTTTTTTTTCCTAAAAAAAACCCTGGTTTTTTGCCTACCCATCGAAAAAAAGCATTTAGATGATATTGTGATCACTCACATACATACACATACATCATCATCATCATCATCATGAAAATAGTAAAAATTAACTCATGGGACCTCAAAACATGTAGATACGCCAACATCGCAAAGTCAGAATTTTGTCACGATTACAATGATTTCCTTACGTATGTATTTTCGGAAAGCAAAAAATTGCATGAAAGGTACGTGAATCATTTAATTTCATCATGCTTAATAACTAATTTTTAAAAGATATATGTGTCTATGAGAGAGGAAATGACAATGTAGTTGTAAACAATGGAGGGAAAAAGTGGAGGATTGAAATTCAAGATATAAAATATACCTTTACATCCACCCTTAGAAAAATACAAATATTTCATTTATTAAATATTGTAAATTTTGCTTATTCCATGTCTATTTTGAAAAATTCAAATTGATTATACAAACATATTAATAAAATATCTGGTGTGAAACAACCACACGACTTCCATTACAAACTATTACACATATTATATGCATTTTTTGGAGATAATATGATCACAAGATATAAAAGTGACCTAAAGAAGTAGAAACCTAACATTTTTCTGGTAAGATAAATTTTATACACATGTAGAGACATGTAAAACGAAGCCTACATAAAGCGAGGTAAAAAATTAGAAATATATATATATATATATAATGTATATATATATATGTAGTAGAGTTATTTTTTGAAACACAAATTTCCGAGATCTACCTAAGCTTCTGACCTACCTAAATGATGGGCAAAATCAGCCATTTTGTTAAAAACAAAATAATAAAGATACAAAAGGGCATTATTTAAAAGGAAAAAGAATATAAAAATACAAAAGCTGTTTTACTGAAGACTACAAAGCTGTTTTATTGCCTTTTAAAAGGCTAAGACAGAAATTTGTGCCTTGACTGTGCCATATCATCTGGTAAATCTGGTGAGAAGTTTTCTTGTTACTTGGTCAGTAAACATTCATTTTATTTTGCAAAAACGCATTTCTAGATACATGTTTTCTAAGTACTCATCTTTAGCACCATTGATGCAAAATCAAAGATCATTGTTATATCATTTATATTGTATTGTAAAATCATAGAATAATCAATTTAATTAGTATTCAAAATTTGGATATTTAATAAAGAAATTAATTAAAATTATATGAATCTAGTATTATTTGAGAGTAAATTTATTTATTAATAACCATATTATTTTTCAGATTAATGTTTGCTTTTTTAATTAGGATTAATTTTAGGGCATTTCACAACGCATGCCCGAATATCGAATTGATATTTAAAGTGTACGACCATGAAGCTATCACTTTAGAGCCACGAAAAGGAGGGTAGTCTGATTTTGGTTAATATCCGCCCAACACTAAACAGGGTAGCTGTTAATTTTCCTCTAATAATTACGTGATACACAAGAAAGAAATGGATTTATATAACAATTTTCAAGAAAATCGATAGAGCAGTTTTTGAGAAACCAACTTTTACCAAAACTCAATCATTGACAGGAAAACAATAATTACATACAAAAGCATATTTAAAAGTGAGTTAATATGGCGAGTTTGAAAAAAAATCCGTACAGCTGGTTTTTAAGGAACGCGCATCCGAAACCTGAAATTGAGCTATTTATACAGAACGCGTATCAATTTTTCTGAACTAACCAGCTATATCATTCGAAAGGACATCTAATAGAGTGTTTATGTAACAAATTTGAAGAAAATCGTTCGAGCCGTTTTTGAGATACGGACTTATGGTCCCACTTACGGTTTCCGATGTCCCACTTCCGGTTTTTCAATTTTCTCCAAAATATGGAAAATTCATCTGAACACCAAACTTGTTTCAATTCTAAAGTTTCGTAGTTCTATCTTTATTAGTCTCCGATGCATAATAGCCAGAAGATCCCCCCCCCCCCCACACACACACTGACCAATTGCCAAAAACCACTTTTTTGGACTCAGATGACCTTAAAACGTGTAAATCAGGTGAAATCTCGATATCGAATTTTCAGACCGAATACAAATACTTCCATTACATACTGTAGTAGGGTAATGGAAGTAAAAAATGTTTTTTTTTTTCTTTTTTTTTTTTATAAATTGAAAGAATAAAGATAATTTTTAATTTACTACTCGCAAATAATTAATAGTGAATAAAATTGGAAAATCGGAAGTGGGGCATCTGAAACCGGAAGTGAGGCCATAAGTCCATATCTCAAAAAAGCTCTAACGATTTTCTTTAAAATTTCTGTATAAACACTCTATTAGATATCCTTTCGAAGGATATAGTTGGTTAGTTCAGGAAAATTGATAGGCGTCCTGTACAAATAGCTGAATTTCAGGTCCTGCAAATGCTTCCTGTCAAAACGGCTGTATTATTTTTTTTTCAAACTTGCCATATTGACCCTCTTTTAAATATCCTTTTACATATAATTGTTGTTTTCTGGCCAACAATTAATTTTGTCAAGCTTTGGTAAAAATCGGTATCTCAAAAACGGCTCTAACGATTTTCTTGAAAATTGTTACATAAACCCATTTTAGATATCCTTTCTCATGCTTTACTTGGTTACCACAGGAAAATTAATAGTCATCCTGATCAGACAGATCAGTTTTACATCTCGAAACTTGGTGTTTCAAATAAATAAACTCTACCAATTTTCTTCCCCTTTCTTTTTCTTAAAAAAAAAAAAAAAAAAAAAAAAAAAATAGCTGTGCAAACTCTGTTTTATGTTTTTACACGTGTATTAATTTTCCCTTACCGGAAAATTTTTAGGTGTCTATTTCATTAGGACAATATCATATCTTCTGATAACATTATCTTCAAAAATGCATATAATACGTGTAATAGTGGGTAATGGAAGTCGTGTGGTTTCACACCAGATTTTTAAATAAATGTAGGCACTATAATTCAACGCTATTTATATATTATACTACTACTTATAAAAAATTTGACTTGTATAAAGAAACACGTATATAAATAACAACACAAGTACACTTTCTAGAAAACAGAGCACGAGGACTTGTGCGACCGCACCTGTCCGTGATCTTCGAAATACGATCCCGAAGGTCACGACCTGTCGCACACTCTCACCCTGTCCAGCTCTGCCTTCAGTAGTCTGAGCTCCAGAGTGCAGATAACCCATCTCTATATTAGTCCAGTCAAAATAGGAAAAATAGAAGAAAAAAATCGTGTAATTTTGAAATTTTGCATACTCATAGCCGAGGGGGTCCTGAACAACATCCCCGCCCGTGGGGGGTGAGCGGGGGGCAGAGGGGCATTTAAGGGGGGCAATTTTCAGTTTTTATTAAATATCTTAAAAACTATCGCATTTAGAGAAAAAATGTCAGTTACAAAATTAATCTACGTAAAATTTCCTACAAAAATGTATATTACATTTTGTTTGTACGATCATTAGTTTAGAAGATATAGGGATGAAATAACACATTTTCTTGAAAAATTCTTTTTTGCAATAGTAAAATCAACTAAAGTGTGCAATTAAAAGGGTTCTTGTCAAATATTTTCTAATGTAAAAAACAAATATATACATAGGGAATATGCAAGGATACTATAGCATGTTTTGTAAGTTTTAAATAATTTTAAGGCTAGCAGGCGCAAGTGGCGGTTTGAGTAAAAATTTAGATAACGAAGACCCAAAACCGATCAACATTAAAAAAAAAAAAAAATCGGGTAGCTTAGAAATTGAGCACAGTTATAAAGTTAAGTGCCCTGAATAACATACTAAAAGTCCCTAGCCATGAGGGGGGCATTTAAAGGGGGCACATTTCAGTTTTTATTAAGTATCTTGAAAACTATCGCATTTAGAGAGAAAAAAAAAATCTCAATTGCAAAATTAATCTACGTGAAATTTCCTAAAAAAAATTGTATATTCTATTTTGTTTGTATGATCAATAGTTTAGAAGATATAGGGGAACGAAATAACATTTTCTTGAAAAATTCTTTTTTTTTTTTTTTTTTTCAATAGTAAAGTCAACTAAATTGTGGAATTAAAAGGGTTCTGATAAAATATTTTCTAATGTACAAAACAAATATATGCATAGGGAATATGTAAGGATAATACAGCATGTTTTGTACGTTTTAAATAATTTAAAGGTTAGTAGGCGCAAGTGGTGTTTAGGTAAAAATCCAGATAACAAAGACCCAAAACCGATCAACATTTAAAAAAATCTTACAGCTTTGAGATTTTTTTTCTCTAAATGCGATAGTTTTCAAGATACTTAATAAAAACTGAAATGTGCCCCCTTTAAATGCCCCTCCCCCCATGGTTAGGGATTTTTAGTATGTTATTCAGGGCACTTAACTTTTATAACTGTGCTCTAATTTCAAAACTACACGATTTTTTTTCTCTATTTTTCCTATTTTGACTGGACTTATCCAGATTTTTACTCAAACCACCACTTGCGCCTACTAGCCTTAAAATTATTTAAAACTTACAAAACATGCTGTATTATTCTTGCATATTCCCTATGTATATATTTGTTTTTTACATTAGAAAATATTTGACAAGAACCCTTTTAATTGCACACTTTAGTTGATTTTACTATCGCAAAAAAGAATTTTTCAAGAAAATGTGTTATTTCATCTCCCTATATCTTCTAAACTAATGATCGTACAAACAAAATGTAATATACATTTTTGTAGGACATTTTACGTAGATTAATTTTGTAATTGACATTTTTTCTCTAAATGCGATAGCTTTTAAGATATGTAATAAAAACTGAAAATTGCCCCCTTAAATGCCCCCCCCCTGCCCCCACTCACCCCCTTTTAGTATGTTGTTCAGGACCCTCTCGGCTATGAGTATGTAAAATTTCAAAACTACACGATTTTTTTCCTCTATTCGTCAAATTTTGGCCTTCGTTGCCTGGACTATACATCAGTAATGTTATAATGTTATATATCTTTGTTATATTTTAGTTAAATTAATTATATCAAACTGCAAGTTTAATTATAAAGAATATTTACTTTTTTTAAATTTCATTGTTACAGAATTCGCCGATACAACTACTGAAAGCCTAAAACGGGCTGAATATAGAATAAAATACTTCGTCGGGTCGGGCTACGTTATTAAAATACATATAAATAGATAAGAATAAATGTAGAAAGTTGTTTGATGTCAGGTGAAAATGACAAAGAAAAAAAAAAGTAACACAAAAATAAGAAAAGAAAGAAATAGTCAAAACAAAACAAAGCTTGAGCGAAACCGCAAGTAAGGAGGTAGCTGATTTTTGATTTATTCATCCAAAAAGTCAACGATTCGTCAGTGAGTCAGTCAATCTTCTCAAATTAGTTAACACCTCCTGTCAAAACCACGTGGGACACTTTTTATCTGTTTTCAGCCGACTTCGGAATTTTTTCCAAGTGAAGAGGGCCGTTAAATGCACGCGCGCAGCGCACAATGGCCTGCGCTGTCAAAGGCAGTGGGAACCCGATGCGACATTTTTTTCAATCAGATTTTTTTTTTTTTTTTTTTTTTTTAAGCATGATAAAAAATTTAAGGAATTTTGACATTAACAATAGCGATTCATTTAAAAATAGTGACCAGCGAAGCGGGCGTAGCCTGCTAGTTTAATTATAAATTAATTCTTTTCAGTTAATGTAGATTTCAATGGCATTTAATCTTCTGTTATTCTTAATTTTACTATGTTAATATATACTAATATTATAAATGCGAAAGTTTGTATGGATGGATGTTTGTTACTCAATCACGCCACAACGGATAAACGGATCTCGATAAAATTTGGTACAGAGATAGATAATAGTCTGGAATAGGACATAGGCTACTATTTATACCGGAAATTTTATTAGATTTTTTAAAATTAATTAAAATATGAAAATAATAATCTGTTAATTGTCTTAATACAGGCCATTTACATTTTTAATTATAAATTATTGCCAAAAAAGTTTACGAGGTATTTTTATTTATTTATTTATTTATTTATTTTTTCAACATAAAATGAAATATGCTTTCACGCGAAAAATAAAAAATTAATAAATGTTAAATTGGTGAATGAGAAAATGACGTCTTTATAACTTTAAAATAAAATAGTAATAATACAAATCTAGCATGTTTCTTCTGAATTTTATTTCATAACATTTTTTTATATACCTCAACATTAGATTTTTTTTATTTAGCACGGATGAATCACGCTTTGCATTAAAGCTAATTCAACATTATATTAAAGGTATTTTATTTACTTATTGATAATTCTGGACAATTTTTTAAAAATTTCGATGTTGAAGTAGATCGGACATTTCTCGCCAAAGACAGCCACTTAAAGCCAAGTAGCGCATCAAAAATATAACTAAACTATAAAATATTGAAAAAAGAAAAGACAGAAAGAAATAGGAACAATAATCGCATAAATTATATTTTGGTCTAAAACGGCGACAAAAAATCAAAAGTCGCCAAGGGGAGATATATTAAGGCCATGATCAGGTTTATATATTAATTAATTTATTTATTTTTTCATACACCAACTACTATTAACTAAGCAAGTATATATGACCACAAAATAATAATAATAATTATAATTGTCTCATGTGATAGACGTAGCCGATCGTAGCATATTGTAATATTATCTTTGGCTTGAAATTGCTGTCATTTTATGGTTGATCGATTAAAGCAAATAAATATAGGAAATAACGTGAAAGCAAATAATATGTACGTCATGTATAATGTTGTTGATATGTAACAGGGATTCAAATATAAAAGGGCTACTTCAAATTTTTCGATACTGTCCGTATCGAAACTGTCATATATGATAAGCACCCAAATGGAAGCCCACGGGTAAGCCATTGTCGCAAGCAATAGGGACAGGCACCGGAGACTGCGAGGACGAACAAGTCGCTGCTGAGGGCTGCGGGAACCCAAAGCGAGCTTTTGAGCGATTTCCGTATTTTTTCTTTCTTTTTTTTCATAAAGCTATATAGAAAAGAGTTTACTTTAAATATAGTGACCAGCGAAGCGGGCAGAGCCTGCTAGTATATATATATTAATACGTAAAAATGAAATTTATCGTACATTTTTACATATTAATTATAGGAATAGAGGATTGAAAGTGGTATCGTTCGAAAGGCATGTTTAATGTGAGTTTGAGAAAAAATATTATTTTCTTTTGATATCAAGATGGTATTCAAAAATACCTTTATTTACCAAAACTGTAGGTAGCCATCTGTTAAAAAAAAAAAAAAAAAAACTACTTTGATCATTTACTGTGTTACACAGTAAGAAATAATAAAACGAAATTTCATTGAATTTTTTTTTTTTTTTTTTTTTTTTTTTAGGGGGGGGGGGATTTACAGGTTTTATCATATCCCCCCAGGTGTTGGCAACACTCATTATTTTTCTTTAAAGTGTAAGTGATATTTATACACAGTTACACAGTAATCTGTAGAAGTTTAATATAAAAAGTACATTTTTCTTTTCAGTCTGCCCCCTCCTCAGATGTATGTAACTCTGAATATATATATATATATATATAAATAATAAGAACTGATAATTATGTGAAACAAGGGCAAAAATCCAAATAAATAAAACAGAAATAAGAAGAAGGAGCAGAGGCCGCTACGGCTTAAGACGTGTAGAGTGGGTTAAACTAGTTTGTCAGGCGCCCAATCTTCAACGAATCCTTTTCAAATACAAAGAAAAAAGGAAAAAGGAACATAATTACACCTATATTTAATATATATGCATATTAGAGTGAGTGATGTAAACAAAATTTCGCTGAAATTTGTAAATAATAATAATAATAATAACAATAATAATAAATAAAAAAATCTCTTATGCCTTCTAGTTTCCGTAATCTGTAGAAATTTGATATAAAAACTACATTTATTTTTCTCTGCCTCCTACCATCCCTCTCATCAGATATATCTGATTTTTTATTTTTTTTTTTAATCTAATTCTCACTATATTTTTTAAAACTCTAAATGATAATTAAACAAAGTTTCAAAAAATCTGTAAATGATTCTCGCTTGAAAAAATGAATTTTTGTTGCAGGGGTCCCTAGAGCTCACCTATGATACCGCATCTATGATACCGCATCATTTGAATGCACGAAACTTTTGAAATCAATGTGTTTAGTGAAATTGTTTTCCTTTCAATATATTTTAGTGTATTCAGACTTTTGAAACACCCTGTATAAAGGAAACTGAAATGATAATCAGAAGTAACAGAGGCCACCGCGGCTCATGACGGATGGAAAGAGTTAAACAAGTTTTACGTGAGCCAAATTTTTCCGAAATCTTCTGCAAGATCATAAAAGAAAATATGATAAGAAATAGTTTTAATAAAAGAATATATAATAAGAAAGAAAAACTTTTGAAAAATGAAGATTTTTATATTATTATCAGGCGAAAACAATTATTATTTTATAATTATTGATATATATATATATATATATATATTAAATCACATTCATATGAACTAAATCAATCATATATATCATGATTTAAAATAATTATTGATACTTTTAATTTTATTTAAACTAAATCAATCATGTATACTATATTTTAAAATATTACCCACTTTGTATAGCTTTACTTAAGATAATATACTTATTGCACTGAGTGATAATTAAAGCATACTGTAATCAAAATGCAAAAATGTTAAATATCTTTAAAAATATGAGCCCTTTTACTAAATAACTTTTAACTACGCATGCGCAAGCTTTTTAAAAATTTCATTTGCATAACTTAATAGCCTAAAGTATTAAGCTACTTATGTGTGAAAACACCAAACAAACATCGTGTAAATTAAAAAAGTTTTGAGGGACAGAATGAACAAAATTTCAATTTCTCTCAAAAGCTAAACTATAAGGAGTTCTACTTACATTTTCATTCTGATTCAATCAATGTCCACTGGTAATACAGTGTTCGCTGATTGTAAATAAATATTGATAAAAACCTCCTACCATCTTCCTTTTTTTTTTTTTTTTTTTTTTTTTCAGAGATACTGAAATTTTGTTCATTCTATCTCCCATAGCTTTTTGAATTTGCACGATAGTTGTTTGTGTTTGTTTTTTTTTTTTTTTTTTTTAATAAGTAGCTCAATACAAATGAAATGCTATGAAATTATGCAAATGAATTTTTTTAAAAGCTTGCGCATGCGTAGTTAAAAATTATTTAGTAAAAATGTTCATATTTTGTAAGGTATTTAACATTTTTACATTCTGATTGCAGTATGTTATGTGCCTAATGTAGTACGCCAAATTTTCTAAAAATGGCTTTGCACTGAGTCTAATACTGTACGTGTTATAACTAAAAAAGTGGTATTATTTTTTGCTATTTTTTAAATAAACTTCTATATCTCAATGAATATATGTGATAGTCTCATAAATAATTATACAGAAAATTAGAATAATCCTCATAGTCACGTGCTACAGTAAAAACGCATTTCCAGCATTACTTTTTACAGGGTGACCCAAAACATTTTGATTTTTGTTTGATTTTTTTACTGGTCCCCCTTTCCTCTTCAGAACAAAACTTTTGCTGAAATATATGAGATATAACATGTTCTTTAAACTCCCACTGTTTCAAGGTAATTCTTAAATATTTTTTCTAGATATTTGACAAAACGTCTTAACTCGAAAGTTTCAAAATACTTATTGGTAGATAGTGTAGATGCCTGACATTTGCTTTCGTTGTGATAGAAAATGTTTTTTTTTTTTTTTTTTTTTTTTCACCTGATGATAAACACAGTAGTTTTCCGAAATGAGTTATTTATTTATTTATTTATTTTCTTTCATAATCTATATAATATTTCTCTAACGTGGTCCGGTTCCGGTTATATTTTGTCGAAACGATACGATAATGATCTAATTAATGAAATACGCGAGGGTAAAAGTAATAGTTGTAAATGACTAATATTTAAGTACGTGGACTAAGCTCAATGATCTACTGGAAAAAAAAAAAAAGAAAAGAAAAGAAAAGAAAAGAAAGACGACGTTTGTTTTATAAGATTATTTTATGGAAAAATGTATTTTTAAAAGAGTCGTATCTTCATAATCTTTGCAAGCGTCATTTTAAACCTAGCAATAATTTAAAATTATGTACAGAATATGAATTATTATCATAAATTGACTAAAAAATGCTATCGTAAAAAGTATAATCAAAATAGGAATTAGTTTAAAAATATATATATAATAAATAAATAAATAAACGACAAAATAAATTAATAAAAACTTATCGCCAACATGGCGTCAAAAATTTAAAAGTCGTCATGGGTGTTCTATAGTCAACCTATAGCCTATGGATATATAAAAACTGGGTCGTCAACCATGAATTTTATTTTTTAACCTTTTTTGAATGATTTTGGTTTCATTATTGTACACTATAAATTTGGTTCTAATAATAATTAGGTGGTGAAATTGGTATGATATTTATGAGTTTCAGATTTTAAAGGTAAATAAGAAAAGAAGTAAAGCGCGAAAATTTCGCACGTGTTTGCTAGTAATAATAATAATAATAATAATAATAATAATAATAATAATAATAAATGGTAGTGTTTTTAAAATGTTTAATTCCTAAAATGAAGATGTTCAGTTCTAAAGAAATATTTTGATGAAGTAACTATTATACATATTCGATTGGAAGACATTTTCTGTTTCAGATGTTCACCCAGGAATCACAATCTCGGAATCTGGGTTGATTTCTAATTAATTAATTTATCAAAATTATAATTTTCATATGCTGTACTGTTTTTCATTATTTCATTAATTTAATTTAATTTATTATTATTATTATTATTTTAAATATTTATGAACGTTACCTCATTTTTAAGCTTTCTGCTTTTTAAACCAGTCGAAAAAAAAAATATCTGCTTTTTAGTTTTTCTCTAGTCGCTTTGTTTGTGCAATTTCAGCAGAAAAAAAGAAAAGAGATATATAATTAGTTTTCTTATACCATTAAAAGCCAAAATGCAGCCATTGTTTAAGTTGAGTCGAAGGAAAAAGAATTTTTCAAAACTTCATAATTTTTACTTGTACACATTTCCTTTGAAGATGTTATAAAAGTAATTTTTATCAATAAAGAAAGAAAAAAGAAAAGAAAGAGGAAAATAATCTACGAAAGCTTTTGTGCATTCTTATGAAAAAAAAATAAATATATTAAAACTTTCATTATCAGTAACGTTTTATTGCCATAATTAAATAGAATTTATAAATGTATTTTTAACATTTTCATTAATAGTACAATTTTAATAACAGAAGTTAGTTACAACTCTTTAATTATACGGAATAATTGTTGAAACGTCAGTGTGATTTCTTTGTTAACACTGATTTAACAAAATAATAACTCTTTAATAGTACCTAACAGTTGTTAAAACATCAGTGATGTATCTTTGTTAACACTATTGACTGAACAAGATTTAGTATTGTTACAACGGATTGTCCTTACCCTGCCTCAGTTGTTCTATTGCTGTGAAAGTAGTTTCACAGGCAAAGTGGGGGAAAAAAAAAAAAAAAAAAAAAAACAGTTCATTCATTTTCAGTGAGGTCATCCGTGGTGACAAACTTGGCGACAAATTCGGCGACCAAATTCGACGAAAAATGGTAGCCTGAGGGTCCCGAAATTTCGAAGCACTCCGACGCTTGGAAGCTTAGATCTCGAACTTTCTATGAGATTGTTGGTGGGATTATCGCCAAGCCTTACCACCAAAGGGTATAAGTAGGAGTGAGTTGACTTTTCCGGTAGAATGTGCAGTAACTTCAGAGTTGTTCAGAGATCTACTCTGAGCGATTGCACTTTGGAGATTGTGTTCCAAGCGATTGAACTTTGCTCGTGAGTTAACGAAGATTTCTGCTCTAGAGTATTTGATGTTATTTGTTTTACACTTATGGAACAAGTGACTATTTTATTGAACTGTTACAGAACATTCGTCGAATAGTGAGTTTTGCAGTTCGAGTGACAGTTTCATTGGACTGTTTCCAGAATATTCCTATTAGCGCGCTTCTTCCGCTGCAGTTTTGATAACAGAAGTTAATAATAACTCTTTAATAATGCCTAACCTTAACAGTGGTTGAAAAGTCAGTGAGGTTTCTTTGTTAACAACACTAACACTGACTTAATAAAGTTTAGCATTTTTATTATACTAGCAAGCTTCGCTCGATAAAATTTTAATAACAGAAAATAATACTAACTCTTTAGTAATAACTAATAACTGTAGAAACATCAGTGAGGTTTCTTTATTAACAATGGTCCAATAAGGTTTAGTATTTGGAGAGGAACTTCGACCTATAAAATTTTAACGACAGAAGTTAATAACTCTTTAATAATACCTACTATTTATTTAAACTTCAGTGAAGTTTCTTTGTTAACATTCACTCAACAATGTTTAGTATTTGTATTAGTGAGCTTCGTTCGCTACAGTTTTAATAGTTAACAATAACTCTTTAATAATACCAAATAATTGTTGAAACGTGTCTGATTTTTTTTATTTTATTTATTTTTTTTTTTTGTTAACATTAACACAATAAAGTTTTATTTTTTGTATGTATGGCTATATAGCGACAGCATTCACAAAAATCATACAATTAATTAGAAATTTGACACAAATATTTATAAGTTGCTCGGGATAAACGGTGTGTTGCTCAACTATGAAAAAGGTCTCCCTTGAAAAGTTTTATTTCACCATTCTGAGCATTCTTAATTGAAAAATAATTTATCGAAAAAAGTGCTTTAATTGTTTATTCTTGCTTATTTGATTCTTTTGTTTTGATTTCATGCCGTTTTAACGTAAAGGCAACATTACGTTAAAACGCAAACATTACGTTTAAATGGCAACTAACTATCTAGGAATAATATTAAGGTAAGTTTGAAGTTCAATGAAATTAAATAGAAAAATCAATAAATAAAATTTATTGTTTCAACAATCAAACAGTAAAATTAACTGTTTCAATAACACTGCTCTGCATGAAAATTGGCCCCAGCACCATTTTTGCAAATTCTTATAAAAAGTGACCTCCTGCATCCGAATATGACGCCCATTTTGCCCTATCACCCACCGTTTTTTAGGGACGGCCCAGTATTTTTATCACTTTTTGGCAATTTTATGGCTATAAATTTGATTTTTATGGGGAGGGGGAATATTTTTACTGTAAAATATCTTCTGAAGGGCTACAGAATTGAAAAATTCTAAAACATGAACATTTGCGGCAAGGAGAAAATTTGGGGGGGTCCACTAAAATTATGTATTACATTTCTTATATTTTTTAGTTTATTATTAATGTTATTTATTAAACAGTATATATATATATATATTTTGTTTTAAAGTGTTAAATTAATTCTTTTTCATTCTCCAAATCAAATTCATGGCCATAAAATTACCGAAAGGTGATAAAAATTGGAGGATGTGGAAAATTGGAAATTTGGAAAATTCATCTGTACACTAGACCTGTCTCAATTCTGAAGTTTCGTAGTTTTATCTTTAATAGTTTTAGAGATATGATAGCTAGAAGATCCACTAAATTATGTATTCCACTTATTATGTATTCCACTAAATTGGAAAATTGGAAAATTGGAAATTTGGAAAATTCATCTGTACACTAGACCTGTCTCAATTCTGAAGTTTCGTAGTTTTATCTTTAATAGTTTTGGAGATATGATAGCTAGAAGATCCACTAAATTATGTATTCCTCCATTAAATTATGTAATCCACTAAAATTATGTATTACATTTCTTACATTTTTTAGTTTATTATTAATGTTATTTATTAAACAGTCTATATATATATTTTGTTTTAAAGTGTTAAATTAATTCTTTTTCATTCTCCAAATCAAATTCATGGCCGTAAAATTACCGAAAGGTGATAAAAATTGGAGGATGTGGAAAATTGGAAATTTGGAAAATTCATCTGTACACTAGACCTGTCTCAATTCTGAAGTTTCGTAGTTTTATCTTTAATAGTTTTGGAGATATGATAGCTAGAAGATCCACTAAATTATGTATTCCACTTATTATGTATTCCACTAAATTGGAAAATTGGAAATTTGGAAAATTGGAAAATTCATCTGTACACTAGACCTGTCTCAATTCTGAAGTTTCGTAGTTTTATCTTTAATAGTTTTGGAGATATGATAGCTAGAAGATCCACTAAATTATGTATTCCTCCATTAAATTATGTATTCCACTAAAATTATGTATTACATTTCTTATATTTTTTAGTTTATTATTAATGTTATTTATTAAACAGTATATATATATATATTGTTTTAAAGTGTTAAATTAATTCTTTTTCATTCTCCAAATCAAATTCATGGCCGTAAAATTACCGAAAGGTGATAAAAATTGGAGGATGTGGAAAATTGGAAATTTGGAAAATTCATCTGTACACTAGACCTGTCTCAATTCTGAAGTTTCGTAGTTTTATCTTTAATAGTTTTGGAGATATGATAGCTAGAAGATCCACTAAATTATGTATTCCACTTATTATGTATTCCACTAAATTGGAAAATTGGAAATTTGGAAAATTGGAAAATTGTAAATTTGGAAAATTCATCTGTACACTAGACCTGTCTCAATTCTGAAGTTTCGTAGTTTTATCTTTAATAGTTTGGAGATATGATAGCTAGAATATCCACTAAATTATGTATTCCTCCATTAAATTATGTAATCCACTAAAATTATGTATTACATTTCTTATATTTTTTAGTTTATTATTAATGTTATTTATTAAACAGTATATATATATATTTTGTTTTAAAGTGTTAAATTAATTCTTTTTCATTCTCCAAATCAAATTCATGGCCGTAAAATTACCGAAAGGTGATAAAAATTGGAGGATGTGGAAAATTGGAAATTTGGAAAATTCATCTGTACACTAGACCTGTCTCAATTCTGAAGTTTCGTAGTTTTATCTTTAATAGTTTTGGAGATATGATAGCTAGAAGATCCACTAAATTATGTATTCCACTTATTATGTATTCCACTAAATTGGAAAATTGGAAATTTGGAAAATTGGAAATTTGGAAAATTCATCTGTACACTAGACCTGTCTCAATTCTGAAGTTTCGTAGTTTTATCTGTAATAGTTTTGGAGATATGATAGCTAGAAGATCCACTAAATTATGTATTCCTCCATTAAATTATGTAATCCACTAAACTTATGTATTACATTTCTTATATTTTTTAGTTTATTATTAATGTTATTTATTAAACAGTATATATATATATATTTTGTTTTAAAGTGTTAAATTAATTCTTTTTCATTCTCCAAATCAAATTCATGGCCGTAAAATTACCGAAAGGTGATAAAAATTGGAGGATGTGGAAAATTGGAAATTTGGAAAATTCATCTGTACACTAGACCTGTCTCAATTCTGAAGTTTCGTAGTTTTATCTTTAATAGTTTTGGAGATATGATAGCTAGAAGATCCACTAAATTATGTATTCCACTTATTATGTATTCCACTAAATTGGAAAATTGGAAAATTGGAAATTTGGAAAATTCATCTGTACACTAGACCTGTCTCAATTCTGAAGTTTCGTAGTTTTATCTTTAATAGTTTTGGAGATATGATAGCTAGAAGATCCACTAAATTATGTATTCCTCCATTAAATTATGTATTCCACTAAAATTATGTATTACATTTCTTATATTTTTTAGTTTATTATTAATGTTATTTATTAAACAGTATATATATATATATTGTTTTAAAGTGTTAAATTAATTCTTTTTCATTCTCCAAATCGAATTCATGGCCGTAAAATTACCGAAAGGTGATAAAAATTGGAGGATGTGGAAAATTGGAAATTTGGAAAATTCATCTGTACACTAGACCTGTCTCAATTCTGAAGTTTCGTAGTTTTATCTTTAATAGTTTTGGAGATATGATAGCTAGAAGATCCACTAAATTATGTATTCCACTTATTATGTATTCCACTAAATTGGAAAATTGGAAAATTGGAAATTTTGAAAATTCATCTGTACACTAGACCTGTCTCAATTCTGAAGTTTCGTAGTTTTATCTTTAATAGTTTTGGTGATATGATAGCTAGAAGATCCACTAAATTATGTATTCCTCCATTAAATTATGTAATCCACTAAAATTATGTATTACATTTTTTATATTTTTTAGTTTATTATTAATGTTATTTATTAAACAGTCTATATATATATTTTGTTTTAAAGTGTTAAATTAATTCTTTTTCATTCTCCAAATCAAATTCATGGCCGTAAAATTACCGAAAGGTGATAAAAATTGGAGGATGTGGAAAATTGGAAATTTGGAAAATTCATCTGTACACTAGACCTGTCTAAATTCTGAAGTTTCGTAGTTTTATCATTAATAGTTTTGGAGATATGATAGCTAGAAGATCCACTAAATTATGTATTCCACTAAATTGGAAAATTGGAAAATTGGAAATTTGGAAAATTCATCTGTACACTAGACCTGTCTCAATTCTGAAGTTTCGTAGTTTTATCTGTAATAGTTTTGGAGATATGATAGCTAGAAGATCCACTAAATTATGTATTCCTCCATTAAATTATGTAATCCACTAAAATTATGTATTACATTTCTTATATTTTTTAGTTTATTATTAATGTTATTTATTAAACAGTATATATATATATTTTGTTTTAAAGTGTTAAATTAATTCTTTTTCATTCTCCAAATCAAATTCATGTCCGTAAAATTACCGAAAGGTGATAAAAATTGGAGGATGTGGTAGCGTCCCGAAAAAACGGTGGATGATTGGACAAAATGGGAGTCATATTCTGATTCAGGAGATCATTTTACATAAAAATCGGCAAGAATTGTATCAGGGCTCGAAAAAAGATCTTTTTTGCAGCGCAGTGTAATTAACAAAAAGTCTTCACGGTATGAAGAAATTTTATTCTTGGGTAGTAACATTATGTATATATAATGTTTGTGGCTCTTGTACGGTGACACACAAAAGGATATCGATAATTTGCTGCCTACGGATGGCATTTTTTTAAAAGACATGTTAGCATCGTAACAGTTCATTCGCAGAATAAAGGAATTAACATGCATTATTAAAATGTTTAAAAACGTGGTTTCTGTAGAAAATGGTTTATGTTTGTATATAATTGATAATTACTGTTTACAGGGCTACATAAAATAATTTCGATATGTTATGATATGATTCGCTTGATAACTACTATGTGTATTTTCAGCAAGATTATTTTCCTATTTGATAAAGAAAGTAAATATTAAATGGATATTGTGGAGCGATAACTCACTTATACAGAAATATATCGCATTATCAAACCAGTTAATCTTACAGACATGAAATATAGAATAAATATAAATGAACATTTCAGTAATAAGTAATACAAATGGAAAATTCAGATTACTGATCTGTGGATCTTTTAAGAGCGGACAATACCTAATTTCGCCGGCAGCCTTGGCCCATGTTATCCTATGGGAAAATTTGATTACATAATTACTCATTACCTAATGAATATTTTTCAATTCTGTTTTCACATTCAGAAAATTCATAAGCGTTCAATTAGTACTTGTTTTCCAAAAATTGATTTTTTAAAATTTTAGTATTTCATTTTGCGACTAGAAAATGAGAAAAATGCATTTTGTGAAAAATCGCATTTTTGAACTCAAAATTAAAATGTAAAAAAAAAAAAAAAAAAAAGAATTTTTCAAAAATGAGTACTCATTTAACGGTTATGAATTTTCTGACTGCGAAAACAGAATTAAAAAATATACATTAGGTAATGTGTAATTGTCGCAACAATTTTTCCCATTGAATAACATTGGCCACGGCTGTCCGCGGGATTAGGTATTGTCCCCTCTTAATCACATTAAAAATTAAATATCTTCAAGGTGAGAAACGTAAAGTACAATATGTCCTTTACAATAATGTTAAATCTACGCAGATTTGAGAAGTGGGCGTTGTCATGCTGTCGTAAGAAAGTTGTTAATTATTTTGGGCCAAGTTTGATTTCAATTTGAAGTAATGCCAGAGTTCATTGCCAAGATTTTACGTCATTTTGACTTGTGTGGTATTTCGAGCATCATTAGTGAAAAATGAAAAAGACATTATTTAAAAAAAAAAAAAAAAAAAAAAAAGTAAGGGACTGTAGCATTACGCATATTCGGTAATGGTATTCTTAAAGTTTAGTATTATTATATTTTAATAAAATTAAGCATAATCTATACGTCTCATTAATATATTAAAACCAAAGTAACATTTAAAATGAGATAAAGAATACTAAAATTAAAAAAAAAAAAAAAAAAAAAAAAAAAAAAATACATTTTAATTAAAAAAAACATTAAAATACAAGACAGGCGTTTCTGCTAAACACTAGCCCTCCTCAGTGTCAAACATACAAAGCACAACATTTGCAAAAAAATTCATCAGAACAAGATTATGTATTCCGGAGGAATAGCTTTAGCCTCGTTCAAGGAGAATGTTGTAATTTAGTAAAAGCGCCCTCTAGAAAAATACGGGATTCATATATATATTTACATTTGAAGCTAAAATTTTAAAGTTATCAAAATCAGGAATATGATCACTATTGAGAGAATGGATTACGAGTTTCGATCTTAAGTCTCTTGTTTTATATGAGCGTGTAATTTCCCCTGCTGAAACTGGCTGAACAGGTGAAATTAGATTAAAGGAACATAAACGCTCATATAAAACAGGTGATTTAAGCGGAGTAGGAAAATTCCGGACCAGACTAATTATGCAGCTTTTCGCACGATCAACCCCATGGGTAAGTTCCGGACCAAACGTTGGTCCGGAATTTACCTATGCGTTTCCACTCTACTCTTGTAAACTGAGGGGTGTTTCACAAATAAAAATTAAATCGGTAACGATTGTCATAAGAGATTTAACAATTTATACTGCTTAGTATTGTGTTCATAATTATAGTTTCAAAAATTACTAATCCATATTAGTGAGATTATCTAATTACTGTTGTACATTAAAATTAAAACTAAGTACTATAATTTTCCAAAAGAACTGAAAATACATTTTTAAAGAGTAAATCATCAAACAATTATTTAAATTGTACACATATTTTAGTTTAATATTAGTCTGAACATATTTAAAATTTTAAATAGTTAAAAAAAAACAAAAAACGGCAAACACTTTCATTAAAAGCTTAAGATAGATTAAAAAAATAAATATATAGTTCAAAGAAAAAAAAAATCTTGAATTAAATTAAATATTATTATATTCTCCTATTCATATGACAGTAGATGAACTTTTGTTTTCGCATCAAATTTTCGAAATGGAGTTTTAGCTATAATTACACGTTTTGAGATTCCATAAATAAAAAAATCAGGTTTTTGACGGTTGTTTTGTGTGTTTTTTAGGATTAAATAATGAAATAAATATACACATTAGTCTGAACATATATAAAATTTTAAATAGTTAAAAAAAAAATCAAATAGCAAACACTTTCATTAAAAGGTTAAGATAGATTAAATAAATAAATATACAGTAAAAAAAAAGCTTGAATTAAATTACCCATTTATATGGGTAAGAGAAAATAATAAATAAATAAAATAAATAAATAATAAGTACAAAACTTTGAAATTCCAGTTCTGTAGTGTTTTTGATAAATAAAATAAATCACTATTTTTATTCCGTTACCCGACTACTTAAGGTAATGGAGGTACTGTATTCGCTCCAAAAATTTGATATCGAGTTTTCATCGTATTTACATGTTTTAAGGTCTCCTGAGTCCAAAAAACTAGTCTTTGGCAATTGGTCAGTGTGTGTATGTATGTATGTGGGGAATCTTCTAGCTATCATATCTCCAAAACTATTAAAGATAAAACTACGAAACTTCAGAATTGAGACAGGTCTAGTGTACAGATGAATTTTCCAAATTTTGGTGAAAATTGGATAACTTGAAGTGAAACATCGGAAACATCAGGTAGGATCGTAATTATGTTTCTCAAAAACGGCTCTAACGATTTTCTTCAAAGTTGCTATATAAACACTCTATTAAATGCCCTCTCGAATTATATAGTTGGTTAATTTATGAAAATGGATAGGCGTCCTGTATAAATAGCTCAATTTAAGGTTTCGCAAGTGCGTTTCTTTAAAAACGGTTGTACGATATTTTTTTTTTCAAACTCGCCGTATTAAATCCCTTTTAAATATCCTTTTGTGTGTAATTATTGTTTTGAGGTCAATAATTGTGTATGCCAAGTTTTGGTAAAAGTTGGTATCTCAAAAACTGCTCTAACGATTTTCTTGTAAATTATTATAAAAATTCATTTCAGATATCCTTTGTCATACATTATTTGGGTATTACAGGAAAAGTAAAAGTCATCCCGATTGGGTAGATCAGTTTTAGATCACGGAAATTGGTGTTTTACAAAATAACTATCATTCCCCCCCTATTTTTTAACTCGCTATTTAAACTCTATTTTTTATGTCTTTACGTGTATCAAGTTTCTCTTACCGGAAAATTTTTAGGTGTCTACTTCGTTAGGTCACTTTTACGCCTTCTAAACTCATTATCTCCAAAAAATGCATATAATACGTGTAATAACGAGTAATGGAAGTCGTGTGGTTGTTTTACACCAGACTTTTTTTTTTTTTTTTTTTTTTCGTTTTATAAGTAAAAACTAAAAAAGAATTATAGAAATCGTACAAAACACTTAAGGCCCTCCGCTGCCATCGATATTGAAAAATATATTGCGCCCTATCTCCACCAACCCTATCTCTAATCAGAGTTTCCACTGTTTATGGCAGCATCTTACCAACCAGGCACTTCAACTTTTGTGCTTATTGTACTGTAGGTGGTCCTCTTAGGCTCCAATTTTCCCTGTTTACTGGTAGGATATATCTTATATTCTGCAGTGTATAAGTGCATAAGTTTTAATTTGAGTATATATATAAGTCGACAGGTGGCGCTGCTACCTGCTACATTGAAATTATTCAGTTTATTTCAAAGCTGTATTTCAGTTTCTACTGTGTGTAACTGCACCAGTTTTAACTTAAGTGTACATAGACCGACAGGCAATGCTGTTATGTTGCAATTTGCCTTGATTGTGAGAAGGCTATATTAAGTTATTTCTGTTTTAGAGTTGATTTTGGAATTAGAAGCATAAGAATTTGGCAATTATGATGAAGATATTCACCAAAACAGTTACCCAGATCCATGTCTATATTGGCCGTGTCGAAGTTCATAAAAATCTGTTGACCTAAACAATCCTTTGGAGATCAAGTAAGAAGAAACAATTAGCTAAACTGGTGTTTTTATTGTCAGGTTCGTAAAAAACAATCATCTTCAAACATAAATTACATCTTTATTGAATTACAGATGAACATATGAATCTCGTACGGAAATTGGGACGGGGAGGAGAGGAGGAGCACAAAACTTTATGTCTTAATCAAACGCAATCCAAAGCGAAAAAGTTAACTAGATCGGACAGCCTCAGAGAACTTAAAGTGCAACCCCAAAGGTTGGCATCGTTAAAATTCAGGTAAGAGTGACAAGCTGTTTCTTTGTTCTCCTAACATATTAATACAAAATTTTGAATATAAAAAGTCGTTACAAAAGATAGATCGATTTGACATTGAAAAGCATCGCCAACTGAACTTCAACTTCAACGTACATAAACCGACATTTTCAATAGATGCCGCATAGTCGGCAAAAATCCATTATAAATCTATTTTTAGAACTATAATGACCTGTTTGAAATAATAATAGCTTTTAATGTAAACATAAGGGTAATAAATATGAACTGAAATGACTGTTTTTTATTTTATTAATAGCTGCTTATGCTAGAAATGGGCTGATAACGACTTTTTAAATTACCTTCTGAAAATAAATAATTATAGCTAAATTGATTTAATCCTTTCGGGGAAAAAGTATAAACAGAATTATTTTTCGAAAGCCCCGATATAAAAATTGCTTTATATTATTCCGAGAGCAATGTGTTTGTAACAATGAAGGACAAAGAACGCTATTAAATGAAAGATTTTGATTTCTAAATAAAACGGGAAATCCTATATAATTAATTAATTGAATTACATAAATTTAAAAAGATTTTTATTATTATTTATATTAATCCCTCCTTTTTGTTATAATATTAAATTTGAATAAATAAATAAACTTTTAAAGGACATATGTGTGAACACTCACACAGCAATGTTTAAATAAATTGTAATATAAGCATATATCTCTTAATAATATTTTGCAGTGTATATTTTAAATTCTTGTTTTATAACTGTATTGTTATTTCATAGTAAAATGTTAATAAATCAATTGAAATTTATGTGTTTTAATCGTTGATCGTATACATACGTTTATAAGAAATAATATATCTTTTATGTATCATATATAAATAGCGTTACGCTTATATTTTATTGTATTTACACTTTATTATTACTACTGCAATTGAGTTCTATGAAATCTGAGTATCATCTACACATTGATGGGTAAAAGGTCATTCATACGGAAATTAAAAAGTAAGGAAAATAGATTACATTATAACCAAAACCACTATTTTATGTATATACTTGTATTAAACTAACAGTACAATACTGTATCAAACTTATGCTACAAACATTTAAAAAGCGACGATCCCCTTTTAAACATGTGACTGATCCCTCGCATTTTACGAATCAAAAAGAAAGTTCTTCCATCCTCTCTAAAAAGCGTAGGTAAATTCCGGACCAAATGTTGGTCCGGAATTTAACCATGGAATTGCTCGACTCCCCCCTTTTGGTCCGGAACTTACCTACACCCGATTTAAGATCGAAACTCGTAATCCATTCTCTCAATAGTGATCATATTCCTGATTTTGATAACTTTAAAATTTTAGCTTCAAATGTAAATATCTATGAATCCCGTATTTTTCTAGAGGGCGTTTTTACTAAGTTACAACATTCTGCCTTGAACGAGGCTAAAGCTATTCCTCCGGAACACATAATCTTGTTCCTATTATTTATTATTATTATTATTTTATTTTTCTTGTAAATGTTGGGGCTTTGTATGTTTGACACTGAGGAGGGCTAGTGTTTAGCCGAAACGTCTGTTTTTTAATTAAAATGTTTTTTTTTTTTTTTTTAATTTTAGTATCCTTTACCTCATTTTAAATGTTACTTTGGTTTTATTATTATATTATTTGTTAAAAATTCTAAACAAAAACTAAAAACCATGCGGTTCGCATAGATTATCAACATTTTCCAACTGCACGTACTCTTTACAGCGTTTAATTTTCTATGCCTACGTAGTCACACACCGACACAAAAGGATATAGACAGATAAACTAACTGAATTTATAATCACTCGTAAAACTTATTGTGAAGCGTTAAAAATGCTTAGCACAAACGGAAATGGAATTCCAACAGTTTTCGATTGTAGCCCTTAATGCATCTGAACATTTAGTGTTTCCTTATAACTCTTAACGTTAAACATACCATATTCTACAGAAAACATATGAACAATAGATGTCAATTTCATTATGATTTGCGCAATGCGAAATTATTTAAATATGATGTATAAAAAATGCTTCATGTGAACATAATGCATTGGTATACTTTTGGATGTCCCTGCACACAAACTAGTTTTGTTATTTTTTATTTATATCATTTTAAATATAGAATATGCCATGGTGATTTTGAGTACCGTATGTCATTTTGAAGACATTCTGGAAATATGTACATATGGTAAAGACGGGCATAATTACAGATAAACCGACGAACAATTAGAGAAAATGAAAGAAAGGTATGAAAACGAATTCAAATCATAAACACTCTTAAACATCCTTAGAAAATGTTAAAACAATTATTCCAACTCAAAGGCAATTCCAGCAAATTACAATTAAATTATATTTAAATGAATATTTATGTGTGGCCCTGTAACTCTTAATGCTAATCATTAATATAGTAGTCTATTAGAAAGCATTTCCTTGTGCATATGAATGATAAATGCCAATTTCATTATAATTTGTACAAAATAAAAGTATTAAAATGTAATAGAAATAACTCTCATAGAATGCAATGCTGCAGAATTTTTTTTGTGTGCCCATGTACATAAACCAGTGGTTGTATTTACACCATTTTCAATTGGAAACTTGTTTTTAATTATCGCGGTTGTCACTGATATTTGCCCTATCTCATTTTGTGATGATCTGCACAATTTTGCTCAATTATAAAATTATCTGTTGTATCTGTGCAAATCAGAGTTAAACATATTTTTACAACTAGGCACAATTCCCAGATAAAGATATTTTTACAACTATGCACTGTGCGAAAAATACGTTTACTTGCAATTTTTACAACTATGATCTGCACAATTGTAAAAATATCTTTTACATTTCTTTGTAAAAATATTTTTAATTTTCCGTAACTTTTCATCGATATGTACACAGAATAACTCTAAATTAGTTTATTTTTTTCTGCAATTTTAAATATATATATATATATATATATTTTTTTTTTTTTTTTCGAACTTGCGTTAGTTGCAAAATAAATACATATTTTAGCAAATAAATTTAAGTATTTCTTTTTTATCTTTATCCTAACAACAAAATATTAATAATAATTAGTGCAGTTTCTCAACTTTGTTGGATTTTATCAGCTTGGTAATAGAAATTTTAAAAGTTTTCTTTATATCCAATAAAACTTTGTTTCTTACGAAAGTTTTCTTTGAAATGCTTATTTTTAATATCAAATATGGTATTTTCCACTTAATTATTACTGTCTATTCTACCCTAAATAAATTATGTTTAATTTTTTCTTTAACTTATCCTTGATACAAGTTTCCAAGCATTTTCTTTGTCTGAAATGTTTCTCATCAATCTGTCTTTTCAAATTGTTAACAAACTAAAAACGTTGGGATCTCTGCCTCAAAAGAAATCTTTACAAGTTGTCTAAGGTTGCCTTTCTTTTAAATTAAATAAAACTTTCTTTGTTCAATTGCCGAACAAATGACTTTTTGTCTGGTTTCTTGATTTTTTAGGCATGTTGAAATTGGTACTTCTCCAACAGCTGATGATGCCAAATAGAAATTTAGTGACGCCGCATTATTTTTAATTATAAAGGTTTAAAAAGGTCAACATTATAAAGCAGAAGACAATTACGCAATAATTATATTTCAATGCCAAGTATATTTAAACGATTTCAAAAGAAATTGTGAATTTGACCCGCATATGTAACCACCTTCTATCGTGTGAGAAAATTGTGTGTTATAAAAAAAAAAGCAAGTTGTTATAATTATAAAAGTTGTTTTATTTTTATTTTTAACATAATGAATTAGATTCATTATATTAAACCACCTGGCGTTGTCTGGGCATTAATTTATGAAAACCAAATATAAGACAAACGAGTGAATTTTATGTGTGATGTAAAAATGAAAATAATTTTATTGAAAGATTTTAAAAATATTATTATAAATAAATTATAAACAAAAATGTTTTACAATTTCGCTACAATACCAATTTGCAGCAAAACTTGTCTATAAACCACATTTTTAGTTTCATCACGAGGAGCAAAAATAATTAAATTTCTAGGTGAACTCACACTTGAACAAGCAACATAAAGGTGCATGTGTACATGGTGACATGGTAGCGACGATATCAACTGCCCATTTTTAGGCAATATTTAATCCTCTGAAAGGTTTGTTCGTTAATATAACTGTATTTTGTGTAGTAGAATTTTAATTCAGTTTCTTATATAACAAACATTTAACAATACTTTACTACAAGTCAGGTGAGGGTCCAGTTTATGTGTCCCACGCAGGACTCTAATCAGGATTTAATTAGAGAAATGCACACTGTAATGTAATATGAAACATTACTGATTATGATAAATTATCTCTAAACAAAGAGTTAAATTGAACACGTGTCATTTGTTAATTATATTAAAAACACTTTAAACACACGTAACATTAAATTTTATTTAAAAGATGTTAAAAAAATTTATCCGAAGCTTTTCCCTTTAATAGTAAAGCATCATCAGGGATTTTTATTATTCGTTTGGCGCCCCGATGGGTTCCCCTCTTAGTCCTATTTTAGCAGATATATTACTTATTGAATTAGAAAAACGTGTATTTGAAACTTCCATACTCAAATCTACTATATATTTACGATATGTTGACGATATTTTTATCTCCTGGCCTTATTCAAAAAATGCACTTCTTAATTTAATTGATTGTCTCAACAACCAATTTTCATCGATAAAATTTAGATATGAAACTGAGATCAATCGTACGCTTCCATTTCTTGACCTTAAGATACATCGTACCGAAGATAATACAACTATATGGTTTGACGTCTTTTCCAAAAACACATTTGTCCCTTTACCGATCCCGGCTGATTCAGCTCATCCTACTAATTATAAAAATGCTTTTTTTTAATTCCTACATTACCCGAGCTATAAATTATACTACTTTTAAATTTAATGAAAAACAACAAATCAACAATATTATTCAAATAGGTAATGCTGCAGGATATAGTGAATCTAGTATTATAAGATTAGTTAATAGAATAAAAAATCGCATGCTAATTAAACCTATTAATCACACTTTAGATTCAACTCTAAAATTTCGTTATACTAATAGTCTCCCTCTCTGTAAAGAATTCTATAGCTTTAAACATTATATACAACGTAAGTTTAATTTATTTATCCCATTCAGTTCTCCTATAACTATTAAACAATTAACCCTTCATGACCGCGACTTAAATGGACCCACTGGAGGAGTCTATCAAATTCTCATAGAAAACAATAAAGAACTTTTCTATTATATTGGACAGACTAAGAGGACTTTAAATAAAAGAATACAAGAACATATACGAAATATCAAAGAAGGAAATAGTTCTACTCTATAGTTCCATTCATTCTATCGAGAGAACGAAACTAAATAAACGCACGTGCGGTTTGGCTGCGGTGAAAAACCTGGCATTCTGCCAGGAGTGCCAAACAGAAAGTGTGAATTTCTTTTTTTTTCTTTATTTGCACTGTTTTGCTCGTGCTATTGTCTGATTGTTAAATTCTCCAAATTGGGGATTTCGGCTGAAAGTGAACCTTCTTGGCTATTTTTGTGCAACCCTTTTATTTAGTTTCGTTCTCTTCTTTCGTTGAATAAACTATAGTCGACTTCATTTATGCCAACGCAAACGCTAACCCTATATGGGATAAAGCCAAAATTATTACAGCACCATCTATATCCAAGAACTTTACATTTCCGAAGCTATTAATATAATTAAATGCAAAAATACAATAAATTCCAAAGATGCTGCAATTTTGCCAATAATTTGGCACAATATTATAAAATAGCTATAGTTTATTTCTGCTAATTCATGATGGTTTTTCTCCTACAATACCCTCGTGTGATATTTCAATAGTTCCAGCTTCTCTTATTTTTCTTAGCTCCTTGATCCAACCTTTACCGGACTTCAAATTGACTTCGCTGATATTCACGTTATTAAAAGATTAAACTGTTGACTCTGAAAAGAAAAAATATTTAAAAACTTCACATTGGAAACGAATAATAAAAATCCCTGATGATGCTTTACTATTAAAGCGAAAAGCTTCGGATATTTTTTTTAACATTAATAATAATAATGACCATCTTCTGTCAGGAACAATTCCGGTTAGACCGCTTCAAAACAGAGACTTTTGGTAGCCTTTTTTTTCCTTAGAAATGCTATGTATTTTTATTATTATTATTTTTTAATTAATCTACATAAATGTTACATCATTAGAAAGATCTTTCAAAACTGAACATTTTTTGTGCTTACACTTTTCCCTTAATCTCAATATATAAAAAGATTTCAACGAAAGTTTATAACCACCATTGCAATTCTAAAATACCAATGGAGGATAAAATTAAAATGTAATATAAAATTCAATCATAAAAATTATGGGCTAATAGTTATTGCATCATTTTCTTGCAATCATGATACTGTACTTATCTGGTATAAACATACAGTTGATTGTGATGTCATATTTATCAAATTAGTTAAAATAAATAAGGTTACAAATAAGGTACCTAAGGTTACTTCGTTACGAATATAGTACCTTTTATTTGGTACCTTATTTGTAACGAAGTTTTGATTAGATACTTTAGAATTAATTAAAATATGAAAATAATTTCAAAACTGGACATTTAAATTTATGATTGTTGCCCAAAAAATTTACCAGTTATTGTTATATATATGTATATATATATATATATATATATATATATATATACATATATGAATATATAATATATGTTTTCAGTCATAATAGTTGTAAATAAGTAACAAAAGTAACTAAAGAAAAACTTAGGAGAAAAAAAATTATATATATATATATATACTTATATACTTATATATATATACATTTTTTTGGGGGGGGGGAGGGGGGGGAGCATAAGATAAAATAATGTTTTCACACGAAAAATTAAAAATTAAAAAATATTAAATTTGCCCATGCATATAAAAAATACTTATTAAAATGAGTCGAAGAAGGAAGCGAAATAAGTACTGAGTTATATTACGATAAATACAATATATAATATGATACGTTATATTAGACCTATCGTCCAGGGTTAGGTATTTTCTTTAAAAGAAATAGTTTGTTCGTTCGGGGCAACTTGCACATTAGTCCCGTCAAATACAACTTGCATATTAGTCCCGTTCAGGTGCAACTTGTACATTAATTCCCTTTAAATATAGTGTCCAGCGAAGCTGGCGAAGCATTCGTTGATTTACTACCTTAACTGATTTCACATTCCGTCATTTTTGACGGGGTTATATACTAGTCTTTTAAATAAAATTTAATTTTGCGTGTGTTTAAAGTGTTTTTAATATAATTACTGATTATGGTCGAAATTTTGCCGCTTGTACTTTTGAAGTAAACTCTAAAGTTTTTAGGAAGGAAACTAAATTGTGTATGTATATTGATTTTGAATATAACTTCAGATTTGTTCTATTTCTTAAGCTTTTTGGTTTGGTTACACATACCCCAGGTATTTTTTAAGTCGGGTAAGTGTAACTAGAGTAGTTACACTTGTCTTAAGAACCTTAACTTATATCACTTTTTATGTTTTATTTATTTTTTTCTTTCTTTTTCTTTTTTACTTTTCTTTTTCAATTCTGACATTTTTTTTTTTTTTTTTATGAAACTTTATATACTTATTTCTTTCTCTCTTTTTTTTCTTTTTTAAGATTTTGTTGTAATGTTAAAAATTTAAGATGTGAAGTGCTAGTTGGAGGCGTACGAAAAAGTTCACAAATTTATAACGAATTGAGATATTTTAAAAATTAAAAAATCCTAGATTCATAAAAGTTTTCACTGTCTATCTTTATAATATACTAGCAGACTTTGCCAGCTTCGCTGAGCACTTTATTTAAATGAGTCGTCAAAATTTCATATCATTATTAATAACCTAAGTTAAAGTTCACACTGTGTTCGGTACAGGTTTTTCCCGCTCCCAACGTGAGGAGTATGGAACCCCACTGCCTTCGGCAGCAACTTACTCGCTTCTTACTTCCCCTCACCCAGCGGGTAAATTCGAAGTTTTGCGAAATCCCACCAAAGTGCATAATGCGTACATTTAATCAACATCCACACACCAAAATTCGCCATTCTAAGATAATTTAAAGCGAATTCAAAGGGGGAAACATGTTTTTACGCGTGTTTATCACGTCCCGTCTCCGGGGGGCGAGGGTGGGTGGGTAAGAGGGGAATTTCGTAAAATTTCTTTACAATAAGTGTGGGATACATATAAACAACTTACGCACCAAATTTCCTGACCGCAGATCCCATAGATTTCCCAAGACAAATTTAGCGCTAAAAAGGGGGTCCCGAATTTGCTCCTTCGTAACGCCCCCCCCCCCCCCCTTTTCCACAAAAAAAAAAAAAAAAAAAAAAAAAAAATCACAACGAAAACGAAAATGTGTTTTTAAAAATTCTTCTTTAGAAGACACATGGCTGCTTTTAATACCTATTTGTACCATTTTTAGTAGAGCTCTACTGAAAAATCCCCAATTTCAGAAATCCCCTCCTGAAAAATAGTTCCCCCCATCCCTCTTTTAAGAATCAAGAATTTTAAAATCGTACTTATACTCAAGTCTAATCTCCTCATGAGCAATTTCTTCACCGTGAAATAATTTGGGGCGGAGTTATGCTTACAAACGTTTTTTTGCTACCTGCCCCCCAGGGGAAAGGGAGGATTTCGATAAATCCCGTTACTTTAGGGGTCGGATACATATAACCAATCCAAGCACCAAACTTTGTGACGGCAGCTCTCATAAATTTCCCAGGACAAATTTAGCGCTTTAATGGGGTGTCTCTAATTCGCCCTTCGTAACACATACCCTTCCCACCCTGAAAAAAAAAAAGAAAAAAAAAAGAAAAAAGGACATCACAAAAAATCAAAAACGTATAGCTGTTTTCAACATCTTTGTTCTATTTTTGGTACTCCAAAAGCCGGAATTTGCAAAATTTCCCGCCAAAAATCGTCCCCCCCCCCTACTCTTAAAAATCAAAAATTCCTAAATCGCTGATAATGTCTCATTTGTACTCATATTTAGTTTCTCCAATTGCAATTTCTTCACGGTGAAGTAATTTGGAGCCGAGTTATGCTTACAAAGGTGCTTTTACCTTCTGTCCCCCCAAGAGGGTAAAGGGGGTAATTTCGATAAATCCGATTACTTTAGGTGTCGGATACATATAAACAATCCAAGCACCAAAATTCGTGACCGCAGTTCCCATAGATTTCTCAAGACAAATTTAGTGCTAAAAAGGGTGTCTGGACTTTGCCCCTCTCGTAACCCCCCCTACCCCCCCCAAAAAAAAGAATCTCAAATCCCCCCCCCCCCCAAAAAAAAAAAAAAAAAAAAAAAAATCTGATTTTAGAAATATCCAAAGGAAGTCGCACAGTTTTTTTTCATCTTTTTTCCATTTTTGATAGAGTGCTACTCAAAAATCCGGAATTTGCGAAATTTCCTGCCAAAAATCGATTTCCCCCCTCCCTCCCTTTAAAAATTGAAAATTCCTAAATCGAAGATAGCGTTTTATTTGTACTTATGTCTAGTCTTTCCATGTGCAATTTCTTTACTGTGAAGTAATCTGGAGGCGAGTTATACTTACAAAAGTGATTTTGACTTCCCCCCCCCCTCCCAGAGGGCGAGGAAACGGAGTGGAATTTCGAAAAAGTTCATAGATATAATTTTAAGTTGAGTAAAGATCTAAATTTCTGCCAAGCGCTGTTGAATTTCGTACAGTCGTTCTCAAGTGATACCCGGACAAAAATAGCGATACAGACATACATGGTGTGTGAAACGTGAAGATATCGTAAAATTTTTTTACTTTGACAAATTTACAGACAAAAGTCTGATTTTATTAATGTAGACTTATGAATGCACTATATTGGGTAAAATAGGCCAATATTACACTTACCCAAACCATATATGACAAATAAAACCACGAAACATATATATATATATATATATTTCTGTTAAGTGGTTCATTGTTAAATCATCCTGAATTCATATATTTTAGAGGCCAATTATCTGTTTATGCCTAAAGTTTTTCAGAATTATAGGTATAATAGCAACTGAGTAAGATTGAGGTCAAAGTCGAACTGTTGCAAAACGAGGTTACACTTACTCAACTTCACCTTATATATGTATAACCAAATTTATCTTTCCTCACTTTATTTTTTTATGCCCGTATTAAATAATGATTTTCCTCTCTAAAAGAATGCATTTCTCATAGTATAAAACCCAAAATAAGTTATCTTCTAACATCTATATAACTTCAAAGCGAGTAATAACTTCCTCTCCTCCGTTTGTAATAGCAGTCAAATTTCCAAGAGACAGCATAATCTTGATTTAAGTTTAGAACAGACATTTTCGAGAAATGCACACACTAATGAAAAACGTCACAGATTATATAATGCCAGAATTAAAGCACTTTACTTTGTACAGAAATGACAGTCATAAGAACTCTCTATTAGCACTGCACTTGAAAAATTTAATGGAATCTATTCTTTTAATTCAAAAACGAACTTCAAAATTATGTCATCCTTTTCAAGCGCGATAAATTTTATCTTTAACACTCTATTTAAGTGGGGGGAAATCGTAGCAATACCATGAATTGATCTTGGAATTCACGTGTAGATAAGAATTTTTAAAGTTCACGTTGTATTTATTTATTTTAACTGCGCAGTTGAAATTCCAAACTTATCTTAAATACGTTGTGAGTAAAAAATGAAAGCATCTTGCAACGCGTGAATTTTTTTTTTTTTTTTTTTTAACTGAGATTGTGCGGTCAAAGATGGATTGTTGCCAAACATTGGGGAAAGAAACGCATGGGATTTTTTTTTTTTTTTTAGCAAACTAAATTTTTATATCTAGAAAAATATTCAAATATGGGAAAGTGTGTTAGTAATATATGATTGATGCAGGATTTTACTACCTGCGGCCGTATGTGTATATTAGGGATGCGCGTGTGTGTGTGTGCATGTAAGTAAAATCTCAATCTGTCTCCTACAGAATTTAGTAGTTTTGATCATAATGGTTATTATTGTCTCTACAAATGTAGGTTGTTATGAGGTACCGGGTTTGAATCCAGTATGTTCGTCTGTCTAGCCATTCGTAGATTTCCGTGATTTTCTCTTAAACTTAGGTAAATATAGGCTAGTATCTTTTAGAAAGACTACCATGTGGGCCATTCCACCCAACCTCAGTTACCACTCGCTGAAAATTGCCTTTAATTCTTACACCAAAACTACCACTCTGAAAACATGGGAAAAGGATTAATAATTTTTGAACGGTGCACGATTCTTTTTACGACCATTTAATACGAATATTTCTTATACATGAATAAATTTATATACATGATTAAATCCTTCATTTCGTCTTCAAACTATAAGTGTATCCTAAAATATGGAAAAGTATTCCATCCTGCTTTACTTCAGATGGTACACTGAAATGATGACGGCGCTTTTATTGCAGGGTGAAAGCGCCTTTCTAGGACAACGAACAGCAGAAAACTAGCATATTTGGGAAATTACGTATTCATACTTATACTAAAGTTTTCTTGAAGAATAATTTTAATCTTGATATTAAGAATCAACCATACGATCGTGTGTTTGAAATCATTTAAACGAAATTAATGCGTTGCTGGTTTTATGCTGTATGTCTGTGTGTGTGTCTGTGTGTATGTGTGTGTGTCTGTGTGTATGTCTGTTATCAGCATATCTCAAAAACAAACTATGGCAGAAAGTTCAAACTTGGTATCCTAAATGTGTATCATATAAGGATGCAACACTAAACTTTTCGTTAAGATCAAGCAAATGGTTCGTGTACAGGGACACTCAAAAGTATTCAAATACGGGATCCGGAATTTTCGCACCCAGCATCTCGCCCCCGGCATTTCGCCCCCAGCATTTCGCCCCCGGGAAATTTCGCCCCCGGAAATTTCGCCCCCGAGTGATGTAAAATATACACATAATTACAAATAAAAATATAAACATACCTGCGGTATTTCCCAAAATATTACCATGTTTTTATTAACTTCGATTCTTCTTTGTTTGTTTGTGTGTCCAGTACAAATCTTGCAATCGATTTTTAAATAACTTCCCGACAAGTTAGACATTTGCAATTTTCAGAAAAGCTCAGAACAAGGTGACAATGCATTTTTTTTAATACATTTAGCTAACTGTTTCGGGTCCCTGCTTCCTTCGGCAGCGTTTATGATTCACCAAAAAGTTTATTTAACTAACTTCCCGACTACCTAGACATTTGAAACTTTCCGAATAGTTCAGAACACTGTGATAATGCATTTTTTAAATACTTTTAGCTAACTGTTTCGGGTCCCTGCTGCCTTCGGCAGCGTTTATGATTCAACAAATAATTATTTAACTAACTTTCCGACTAGCTAGACATTTGAAACTTTCAGAATAGTTCAGAACATGATAGCAATGCATTTTTTAAGTACTTTTAGCTAACTGTTTCAGGTCCCTGCTGCCTTTGGTAGCATTTATATAATTCAACAGAAAATTTATTTTACTAACTTCTCGACTAGTTAGCCATTTGAAACTTTTTTAATAGCTCAAAAGACGATAACAATGCATTTTTTAAATACTTTTAGCCAATAGTTTTGGGTCCCCGCTGCCTTCGGTAGCATTCACATGAATCAACAATCGTATGATTTTCCGACTAGCTAGAAATTTGAAACTTTTATAAAAGCTCATAACACGATGACTATGAGTTTTTTAATACTTTTAACCAATTTTTTCGAGCTCCCGCTATCTTCGGTAGCGTTTATATGATTTAGCAACCATATTAATTCCCGACTAGCTAGACGATTCAAAGTTTCAGAATAGCTCAGAACACGATGAAAATGCATTTTTTCGTTACTTTTAGCCAAATATTTCGGGTCCCTGCTGCCTTCAGTAGCGTTTGTGTGATTCAACAGAAAATTTAAAAACATGTTATATAAAAAGTTCGTTCTTTATATCTTGTAATAATTTGTTGTATAAAAATATGAAGTTTATACAATATTGATATAAGTTTTGATTTTGGTCATGACAAGGGTTCACAAACAGCATGGCGATAAAAATATGCGTGAATGAATATTGAATATATTCCTTCACTCTAAAAAGATTTACTATTTCTCTTCTAACATCGTTCATAAATTCTGGTCGTTTTTAACTTTCAATAAGCAAAATTACTCTGCTCCTCAAACCCATCCGTGGAGGTCAAAGATGTTATGTCATGTCTTCGGACCACCTTTATGGGCGATACCCAGACCGTCGTCAATTTCCCAATATACAGCACTAGTGCGACGTAAAAACAAAACCAACCAACCAGCTATGCTCCTCAAAGGGTTTAAGAACTGAGAATCGAAAGGGATGTTGTTTGCAAATAAAGTACATCTTCAAAAGTAACTGTTAACTCATAGCTTAGGAAATTTAATTATGTGTTTACATTTATTATTTTACACTATTTATTAGTAATGGAGCATATAATTAATTAAATTGCATTAAGCCAAAATAAATAATTGTCGCTTACTAAGCATTATTTTCATTTGTTTCGTAATTCGTAAATAATTCGTCTTTTATCAATATCATTGCAGGTTTTATCTACGGGCTGAATATATAACTTTCATAACTTTCTACACGCAAAAAGTCTTCAAGTTTCATAACAATGTAGTTACTGGCTCTATCATTAGATTTTTTTGAAATCTCTATGATGGTAAGTCATATATAATAGTCAAAATCTTTGTTATTTTGGTCATTATGAACATAATTTTCCTAAATGTCTCCAAAACGGAAAAATCATATAAAGTCCATAATCATGTAAATTATATAAATAGAGGTCACAACTAGATGTTATAACAAACCTATATACCAATTTTCAACGTTCTACGTCTAACAGTTTTTGAATTATGCGAGATACATACCCCCCACACACACGTACTTACATACTGACGGCAAGAAAATTCATGTAAAATCGTTGATATCTCTGAAACAGGAACTCGTATTAAAACCAGAGCTGGAAGTGTACAACTACACATTATAACAGTTACGCATATAAATTTACAACCTTCTACGATCATTCATTTTCTGAGCTATGCAGAATACAAAATCAATTTCGCACATCGGGATTACTAACTTCCTTATAATTTGTATAAGGAAGTAAATATGGTAGACTCATTTTTTTAAACACCAATTTCCGAGATTTAAAACTGACCTACTTAAGTAGGATAACTGTTAATTTTTCCCTCTTATAACCACGTAACACATGAGAAAGGCTATTTAAAATGGATTTATGTAATAATTTTCAAGAAAATCGTTAGAGCCGTTTTTGAGATACAAATTTTTACCAAAACTTGGTAATCTCAATTATTGACCGGAAAACAATAATTACATGCAAAAATATGTTTAAAAAGGAGTTAATATAAGGAGTTTGAAAAACAAATCCGTGCAGTCGTTTTTAAAGGAACGCACTTGCGAAGCCTGGAATTGAGCTATTTTTACAGGACGCCTATAAATTTCCCTGAACTAACCAACTATATTATTTTAAGGGTCATATAATAGAGTTTTTATATAGCAACTTTGAAGAAAATTGATTGAGCCGTTTTAGAGATACGGATTTACGATCCCACTTCCGTTTTCCGCTGTCCCATTTCCGGTTTTACAATTTCCCCCAAAATTTTAAAATTTTATCTGTATACCAGACCTTTCTCAGTTCTGAAGTTTCGTAGTTCTATTTCTTTAGCTTCGGAGATATGGTACCCAGAAGATTCCGCACATAACTGTCAGAAATTACTTTTCTGGACTCAGGAGGCCTCAAAATGTATAAATCAGGTGAAAACTCAATGTCGAGTTTTCGGACCGCACCTTAGAATGTAGAAAACGAGGGAAAAAAGCTGAAAATTCATAGAAACAGGGGGAAAAAAGAGTCAGAATTCCATAGAAAAAAGCATGGGATGAAAACAAAAAAACTCACAATTTCAAGTGCAAAAAAAAAAGGCTAACACCAGAAAAGATAAAAGACAAAATTGACTAGAAAAAGACATTGAAGAGCGGTAACGGGCGGGCTGGGGCGTTCTATATATCGTCGGGGGTAAATACGACTCGCCTAGTGTAAGTTCATTACCCTACAGTAGTAGGGTAATGAAAATTTCTTGCTTCTGTAATCTTATTTCCTTATTTATCAATAATGATCAAATTGATTAATAAATACAACAAAGTTAAAAAATATTTGAAAAATTAATAAAATTATTATGTGTGCACTAAAAATTTAATAAACAAATAAATAATATTACTGTACACTTAAATTTTCTTTTAATTAACAGCGATAAAAAAATAATCGAACAATTTTTGCATTCATATGTTTTATATTGAAATTAAAAAGGAAAATAGTGTGAATTAAATAGAAATATATCGAGAATTACTACATGTATATTTATATTTTTATTTGTCGTTACATATATATTTTCCACAACTCGGAGGCGAGACGCTGGGGGCGAAATTTTCGGAATCCACTGTTCGGGGGCGAAATTTCCGGGGTGCGAGATTTCCCGGGGGCGAAATGCTGGGGGCGAAATTTCCGTAAACCTCAAATACATAATTACGTCTATGGGGGAAATTGCAGGTAAGTAGAGTTTAACATCTATAGACTGCACTAAACCAAATGAAGCGATAATATATTTTTTGTAATAGAGATAGTCAACAGGGGAAAAAATTGTGTATGAACGAGCCTCGCCTCCCCCCCCCTGGGGGGGGGGAAGTCTCCCCTCGAGGGGAGTAAATTTTCATGATGAGTATCTTTCAAAAGAGCTCGCCAATACCTTTAAAACGAATGGTTGAACCATCGATCTGCGATAATTTAAAACAAAGTTATCGATTTTTTTTTTTACTTTTAACAAAAAAAAAAAACTTCGAAAAAAAATTGTAATTTTTTTTTTTTTTTTTTTTTTTTTAAATATTAAGAATAAAATGGACTTTTTTAGGATATTTGGTGTTATACTACTTCTCTAATATGGAAATCGTCTGCATTATCCTAAAAGATAATTTTTTTTAATAATAATTTTAATAAATTATTTTTTAAAAACAGAATTATTTTTTAATAACCGAAATAAATTGTATATAAATGTAGGTGCATTAATGAAACGGGGGGTTGAGGGGGGCGGTAGCCCCCCTCACACACAGCTAATTATTATATAAAACTCTCCCGAAGCCTAATTTGAATTGTTTAACAGAGGTTTACATAACATTGTTATCTTACCTCTTAATCCCCAACCTGTATTTATAGTATTATATTTCAGGGTAAGAAAAAGTCGTGTGAGTGACACACCAGATTATTTTATTTATTATGAGTATTTTGCTGTAATTTTCTGCAATTTATACATTTGCATGTTGCAATTTGGGACTAAAAAAAAAAAAAGTTTAGTTTGGCTCTAATTTTTTTTTTTTTTTTTTTTTATCCACACTTGGGAAACGTGACATGACCTACTGCTTAAAGTAAATTCTGAATCGCTTGCGGCTATCAACGCTATAGGAAATTTAACCTGGCACTTTTCGACTGACGGTTAGAGCGCCTATTGTCTGCTGATCAGACTGTCCAAACCGGGGGAAAAAATAATAATAAATAAATAATAATAATGATAAAGATAAAGTTTTTATTTCAAATGCCTTTCAAAAAATTTATAGTAAAAATTTAACTTGTTTCGGATACGATTGTACAATTTATATTATACAACTATATAAGGTTATACATAGTCAAAGTTTTTGTGTTATATACCTACTAATTTATTAGAAATTATAAATAAAATAGATAAATGTCCAATTACGGTTAAATATATATATATATTTAAATAGTTCTTGCAAAATAGACAAGAAAATGAAATAATATTTTTCTTATTAAATATAAATTAATAAAAAAATATTTGAGTATAAATTACAATCGATAATAAATTTCGAAATACACATTTTTAAAACACTGAATTCATAAAATTAGCTTTAGTATTTAATTATTGTGTCTGTTATTGGAAGTTTTATACTATATACGATTTGGTATACTGCATAAGGTTCTTTAAGTATTTTTCAGATATTTCACAAGCAGAAATACTCTGAGAATAAAGTTTTTGATAGAAAAACATTATTTACAGCGAACCTTATTTATTTACAAAATAAATAAAACTCCAGATTTAGATAAATGATTTTTTCCCTTATACATTTTTATTTACATTCAAGTCTGGCCTGGTTTGCGATGAAATCCCATAACGTATTACATACAATAATGTACTTAAACTTTAATTAATGATTGGTAGATGTATTGATTCACAGTACAGGATAAATTTTATTCTTAAAAATGAAATTTGTTTACCGGTCTCAGTCCTGCGGCAAAAAACATTACTAGCTTGAAAATGGTGTTAATAACATTTTGGAGTCAATTGTTTAACAGGTGGCACTATCGTACCATATTTTCAAAAATTTTTAAATGGTAATATAGAACAAAATTTCGTATAAATGTACATAATGATAGTTAATTTTAAAGAATGACTGTAAAATTAATATGAATTGCTGATAACAATAATAATAAACTAGAGAAAAACTATTTGCATGTAGGAGCATTGCTTTCCTTCCCCCCGGGCGGGGTGTAAGTTTTCAATGTGGTTATCTTTTAAAAGAACTCCTCAATGCCTTTAAAAAGAATGGTTGAACCATAGATCTATGATATTTTAATACAAAATTAGATTTTTTTTTTTTTTTTTTTTTGACAAAATAAATAAACAAAGAATTTTGAAAAAGAAAGAAAAAAAAAAAAAAAAAAAAAAAAAAAACTTTTTTCCTGAGATAATTTGACTAGCATAAAATTGGTTTTCTTTAGACATCCAGTGTAAGTGCTATAACTTCACTGTGAGGAAAACTGCCTGCATTCATCATGGGAAATAAATTTAATAAATAATTTGTACAGCATGAATTTGTTTAGGAAAATATAGAGAAAAGTTTCGGGATGGTCACAACGTACTAGTTTTTTTTTTTTTTTTTTTTTTTATGAATTTACTGACACTGCCAGGGTTAAAAGTTGATTAACTCCACACTGTGGAAAACTTCTGTAAATTTACTGAAATTTTTATCTTAAGGGCCCGCTTCACTCACAGCCGCCGGAAGCTGAAACTAATGTTATTCTATGGGAAATTTTTCTTTACAAATAACTTATTAACTAATACATATTTTTTAATTCTGTTTTCATATTCTGAAAATTCCCAGCTGTTAAATTGACGGACCTTTTTTAAAAAAATATTTTTTTAATTTTTTATATTTTATTTTGAAGCTGCAAAATACGAATTTTCAATATGTAAAATTTTTTCATTTTGAAATTTAAAAATAAAATATTAAAAATTTAAAAAATACATTTTTAAAAAAGGTCCGTCAATTTAACAGTTGGGAATTTTCTGAATGTGAAAACAGAATTTAAAAATATTTAATAGTTAATAAGTTATTTGTAAAGAAAATTTCCCCATAGAATAACATTGGCTCGGGCTTCCGGCGACGGTAAGTGAAGAGGGCCGTGTCTCCGTAAATTTATGATAATTTTCAATCGAAACTAAATAATCGATATTTTTCATTTTTATTCGTTATTTTTACGTTTTTAAATTATTTCATTTCTGAGCAGAAATTAAAAATGAACATTTCTACTTCAGAAAAGTATTATAATATATCTATGATATTTTGATACAAAATTAGATTTTTTTTTTTTTTTTGACAAAATAAATAAACAAAGAAATTTTGAAAAAGAAAGAAAAAAAAAAAAAAAAAAAAAAACTTATTTCCTGAGATAATTTGACTAGCATAAAATTGGTTTTCTTTAGACATCCAGTGTAAGTGCTATAACTTCACTGTGAGGAAAACTGCCTGCATTCATCATGAGAAATAAATTTAATAAATAATTTGTACAGCATGAATTTGTTTAGGAAAATATAGAGAAAAGTTTCGGGATGGTCACAACGTACTAGTTTTTTTTTTTTTTTTTTTTTTAATGCATTTACTGACACTGCCAGGATTAAAAGTTGATTAACTCCACACTGTGGAAAACTTCTGTAAATTTACTGAAATTTTTATCTTAAGGGCCCGCTTCACTCACAGCCGCCGGAAGCTGAAACTAATGTTATTCTATGGGAAATTTTTCTTTACAAATAACTTATTAACTAATACATATTTTTTAATTCTGTTTTCACATTCTGAAAATTCCCAGCTGTTAAATTTTTTCAATATGTGAAATTTTTTCATTTTGAAATTTAAAAATAAAATATTAAAAATTTAAAAAATACATTTTTAAAAAAGGTCCGTCAATTTAACAGTTGGAAATTTTCTGAATGTGAAAACAGAATTTAAAAATATTTAATAGTTAGTTATTTGTAAAGAAAATTTCCCCATAGAATAACATTGGCTCGGGCTTCCGGCGACGGTAAGTGAAGAGGGCCGTGTCTCCGTAAATTTATGATAATTTTCAATCGAAACTAAATAATCGATATTTTTCATTTTTATTCGTTATTTTTACGTTTTTAAATTATTTCATTTCTGAGCAGAAATTAAAAATGAACATTTCTACTTCAGAAAAGTATTATAATATATCTATGATATTTTGATACAAAATTAGATTTTTTTTTTTTTTTTTTTGGACAAAATAAATAAACAAAGAATTTTGAAAAAGAAAGAAAAAAAAAACTTATTTCCTGAGATAATTTGACTAGCATAAAATTGGTTTTCTTTAGACATCCAGTGTAAGTGCTATAACTTCACTGTGAGGAAAAATGCCTGCATTCATCATGAGAAATAAATTTAATAAATAATTTGTACAGCATGAATTTGTTTAGGAAAATATAGAGAAAAGTTTCGGGATGGTCACAACGTACTAGTTTTTTTTTTTTTTTTTTTAATGCATTTACTGACACTGCCAGGATTAAAAGTTGATTAACTCCACACTGTGGAAAACTTCTGTAAATTTACTGAAATTTTTATCTTAAGGGCCCGCTTCACTCACAGCCGCCGGAAGCTGAAACTAATGTTATTCTATGGGAAATTTTTCTTTACAAATAACTTATTAACTAATACATATTTTTTAATTCTGTTTTCACATTCTGAAAATTCCCAGCTGTTAAATTTTTTCAATATGTGAAATTTTTTCATTTTGAAATTTAAAAATAAAATATTAAAAATTTAAAAAATACATTTTTAAAAAAGGTCCGCCAATTTAACAGTTGGAAATTTTCTGAATGTGAAAACAGAATTTAAAAATATTTAATAGTTAGTTATTTGTAAAAAAAAATTTCCCCATAGAATAACATTGGCTCGGGCTTCCGGCGACGGTAAGTGAAGAGGGCCGTGTCTCCGTAAATTTATGATAATTTTCAATCGAAACTAAATAATCGATATTTTTCATTTTTATTCGTTATTTTTACGTTTTTAAATTATTTCATTTCTGAGCAGAAATTAAAAATGAACATTTCTACTTCAGAAAAGTATTATAATATATCTATGATATTTTGATACAAAATTAGATTTTTTTTTTTTTTTTTTTTGACAAAATAAATAAACAAAGAATTTTGAAAAAGAAAGAAAAAAAAAACTTATTTCCTGAGATAATTTGACTAGCATAAAATTGGTTTTCTTTAGACATCCAGTGTAAGTGCTATAACTTCACTGTGAGGAAAACTGCCTGCATTCATCATGGGAAATAAATTTAATAAATAATTTGTACAGCATGAATTTGTTTAGGAAAATATAGAGAAAAGTTTCGGAATGGTCACAACGTACTAGTTTTTTTTTTTTTTTTTTTTTTTTTTTTTATGAATTTACTGACACTGCCAGGATTAAAAGTTACATTTTTAAAAAAGGTCCGTCAATTTAACAGTTGGGAATTTTCTGAATGTGAAAACAGAATTTAAAAATATGTAATAGTTAATAAGTTATTTGTAAAGAAAATTTCCCCATAGAATAACATTGGCTCGGGCTTCCGGCGACGGTAAGTGAAGAGTGCCGTGTCTCCGTAAATTTATGATAATTTTCAATCGAAACTAAATAATCGATATTTTTAATTTTTATTCGTTATTTTTACGTTTTTAAATTATTTCATTTCTGAGCAGAAATTAAAAATGAGCATTTCTACTTCAGAAAAGTATTATAATTCACTAAAACAGTTCCACCAATAGTTAATTAAAATAATATTATTTATAAAATATACATATAATATTATTTTTTAACATCTCCTCTTGTTTTTAACGTAATTTTACATAAAACTTAAGGAGAGGTGAAAATTATCAAAAAATTAAAAATATGCAGATTGTTATTATAAAACGTATAAAGCTAGCTATAAAATACTTCTAAAATAATATCCTACACTTCTTCAAATAACATTTACAAGATTTCAGAAAATTTTAAACTTTGTTTTTCTTGGGCATTTAATTTCCCCGAATAAAAAAATATTCATAATGCTCCTTGCACATTCCTTTTCATCCAAACATTTCTAAATTTTGAATGAATGTTAATTAATTTATATGCAATTACATCTCATATAGAGATATTTAGAAATCACATGTCATTGTAAAAAACTACTAATTTGAAAAAAATTACACTTTAAAACATGTACAAAAAAGACAAATTTAATTAAAACCATTAAAAATTACAAAAATTCATGTTGTCAAAGCTTTTCGCCCTGCAGGCATCATCAGGACAAATTCGAGCCATGTTTAATTACAAGTGTAGCAACAGTTCAATTACATAACCAATAAAAACATATGACAGTTACAGTTAATTTTGATAGAACAGTCTGAAATCGTAAATTCGGAAATTTAGTTGAGCTTCACTGGGTCAACATGGAGCCACCTACAGTTTGTAGGTAAAGGAACTTGTATTTGGTTGGAGCTTTATAGGTAAGAGGCTCCATAGTCACCCAGTAAAGCTCAATAAATTTAAGCCCAGCAAAGCCTCAACCGTTGCAGTTTCTAAGTTACTCTATGTTTCCTATAAAGCTCCAACCAAATACAAGTTCCTTTACCTCCAGACTGTAAGTGGCTCCATGGTGACCCAGTGAAGCTCAGTTAAATTTCCGAATTTCCGATTTCAGACTGTTTTATCAAAATTAACTGCAACTGTCATATGTTTTGATTGGTATATAATTGAACTGTTGCTGCACTTGTTATTAAACATGGCTTGAATTTGTCCTGATGATGCCCTGATAAGCAGGGCGAAAAGTTTTCACAACATGAATTTTTGTAATTTTTAATGATTTTAATTAAATTTGTCTTTCTTGTACGTGTTTTAAAGTGTAATTTTTATCAAGTTAATCAATTTATTAGTCACGAAACTTGTCATTTATTTTCAAATTAAGAAATTATCTGTATTATGTACTAATCGGTTTGCGCCCACCTAGCGTTCGATTCTTACACGTGTATTTCGAAATTTATTTCTCCTTGCCGGTTCAAATTACTAAACATTGCTTTACACGATGTTTAAAACAAATGGCTTCGTCTTTTGTATCACGATGTTTTGAAGTCCAAACTTCTCCAACAAATTAAAAATGACATCGTGATACTTTAATTCAAATTTTATAACCACGTCTTAATTTATTTAGTTATATTATTAATTTCTCATGACGTAGTTTAATTTTACATATTTAATTTATTATTACTACTTTCCCTGACGGTTTAACCCTTAAATGCCGAGTGTTGCCATTCGGCAACATACCCAATTTTGTCTTCTAAAGTATTATTAAAATAATATTGAAGCTCTAATGCCTCATGTTTGCCAATTGGCAACATATTTCTTTTTAGCTGTAAACCATAGTTAAAGTAAAGTATGATTTTTTAAAGTATTTTTCCCGTGATTTATTTAATAGAGAAAAGAATAAAACATTTTTAAATTGATTTTTAAAATAATCAAGCATTAAAGGATTAAAATTCCACATAATAACGAAAAGAGTTTATTGTAGAAATTGTATTTGTTTTATTTATTGAGAATCAGTTAAAGAATCTTCCAAACCATCCAAACCACAGATAAAATCTTATTTTCTTTATTTCAATACATTGTTGCGATTGGGACGTAAGTTTTTCCGTTAAATTATATTTTCTCATTATTTTATTTAATTGAAATGCACGGATGGAAACCATGGATAAAATTTTACTTTCTTTATTCCAATACATTGTTTTAGCTATCACATCATTTTCAGCGTTAGTTCTGGGAAACTTGAATTTTTATTATTAAGTATATTTAAATGGAGTCTCTAAACACGCTATATTCATAAAAGTGATGGATTTATTGGCAATACATGATCTAAGATTAAGAAGCGATAGAATGTAAAACAATAGTAATTAATTTTATTTAATTTTGTCCCTTTATGATAGTAATTTCTAATAGTTTTTCTGCAGAAATTTTTTATAGTTCATTATAAGTTGTGCATTTCTATTGGATATAGGCTTTTAAAGCGCTCTTTTGATTATATTCTTCTTCTTTTTCTCCCCTACATCTTAAATACTAATTTCTGCCATTATGTTGAGTATTAGAATCTAAAAGGATGAATTTAAATTCGCCAGAAAATATAATTTTGGATTGATCATCAGCTTTTAGAATTTCTTGCGCATTTAAATATTTATTGATTATTATTTTTTGTTTTCTATTGACCTTTTATTTATTTATTTATTCCTTTTTCTTTCTTTCTTTTTTTTTTTTTTTTTTTTCAGTTCACTGATACTGATTTGTTTTTACCGCACTTCATATACTCATAGTATTTTGTAAATAAGGAATAATTAAAATAATAATAGTAATAATAATACATTTATTTTAAAAAGTTTTCTGAATTATATATTACATTTTATTAATAATTTTATTTTGTAGCTATTTTAGCTAATAATTTGAGAGATCGCATATATTCTTTTAAATTTGTCTAAATTTATTTTAAAAAATATTTGAAAATTAAAAGTCAAATATTTCTTTTATTATGTTAGATGACAATATTAATAGCACATCTTGGTTCTTATATAATTAATTGTCTTTAAAAAAAATCCAACGTGACTTTGTAATCTCGTCGTCCTTCATTTTAAGTACTTCAGTCTAAAAAAATAATTTTGAATTCCTGCCCAAATAATTTGTAGTTCGCTTCTTCCTCAGATATCATTCTTTTTTTAATCTTCCAAAACCCACTCCACTATATACTTCCTAAAATAACTAACTCCTCATTATTCCATCCAATCCCTAAGAATGGCACACATTTCTTGCATAAGCAGGACTCATCCATACATATATATATATATATCTGTATACTGGAATGTTTACAAACAGAAGTTTTAGTTTTAGTTTTTTATTCTTCCGTCTCAGTTCAAAGATTTAATGATTTGTCAACTTTCTTTAATCAACTTTTTTGCTAGTTTTGTAACTTTTAGTTCGATTTTCCCTTTTTTCTACAGTTGCCCGGATTTTATTAAATTGCACCATTTCTGCCAGGCATTTTCTGCTTGAACTTTTGAAATTATTTAAGGTGATGAAAATTATTACATATTATAAAATTAGTTTTCCCTCAAAAAGGTAAGTAAATATTCTAAACAAATAAATTTAGAAATTAAATTATGCAATCTTGAACAAGTCCTTCCGGTTCATTCGGAAGGGTATATTGACTTCTTTTTCCTTATTAAGTAGCTGCCATTTTGAAACAAAATGGCAGCTACAAATTATTAATAGACTTGGTAGAAATATTAATGTGGGCTATGTACTTATGGAGTTTTAAGCAAATCGGTTCATAAATACATTTTTATGTGAATTTGAAAATTTTAAGTTACTATCATCTTGAAAACAAGATGGCAGGCCAGGTTGGCATACAGATATATCAAATGCGTTTGAGATAAGTTTACTGTACAAATTTAGTTCCAATTAATTCAGAATTTCAAAAGTTATCGTGTTGACAATTTAAGTGGCCCTTACTTGGATCAAAATGGCGGAGCAAGTTTCTCAGTGAACTAATCCAAGATATTTGCAAGATAAGTCTACTGTTCAACTTTGGCTCGAATAAATTCAGTATTTCAAAAGTTATCGCGATAACAAATTCTCAAGTGGCAAACTTCAAGTGGACACAACTTGGAATAAAATCTTTTTGTAAAAAAAATAGAATAGACTCCAAATAATTACTATGTAAAAAATATACACTTAATACTGCTTTGTTAAATAAATCCTTGTCGAGTCATGTTCTTAGTTAGTCTAAGAATATGATTCGACAAGGATTTATTTAAAAAAACAGTATTAAGTGTACACTTTTTATATAGGAATTATTGCTAGCGTTCGAATAATTTTGCTGCTGACTATAAATGCACATGCCGAGTACTCCAGACATTAAATTACTCCAGATTATATGTAAATGTAATCTGAAGTAATGTAAAAGCAAATCTCAAATTGAAATTGCATTATTTTAAATACATGCAATATTGAAACATTACATAAAATAACTGAAAATATTAGATCTAACACAAAACATAACGTCACTTTTTCTGAATAGAAACTTCTAGATTTCACAAAATGTGTTGAATGGTTCTTGATGATATACTTGATGATACTCTTCAACTTTGTAATTCACTTTTTTCTCTAGATCCGTTTTCGAGATAGGAACACTAACTACGCTATTTTCCACAAGGTGGCGCTGCAAGCTGTTTAACCTTGTACTGCATGGCCACTTTGCTATACCTACATACCATTTTTATCACTATAGCTGCAGCCGTTTAGCAGTTAAAAGAGTTAGGACTGATTTTTTTTGGGCACCATGTATTTTCTTTAGATCGTAAAGATATTACAATGGGACCTATTTCAGACCAAGACCTTTTCAACAAAACAAAAAGTATCAAAATCGGACCATTCGTTCAGAAGTTATGAGCTAACAAACATAAAAAAAACATACGGTTTGAATTGAGAATCTTCCTTCTTTTTTTGAAGTCGGTTAAAAAATATTGTGGAGAAACTTGCTCACCGAAATCATAGATATTTGCATGATAAATCTATTTTTCAACTTTGATTTGAATTAAGTATTTCAAAAGTTATCGCGATAAAAATTCTCAAGTGGCAGCGTTCAAATGGCCGCAAGCCGCAACTTGGAAGCAAAATTGCGGAGAAACTTGTCCACTGAAATCATAGTTATTTGAATGATAAATCCATTTTCCAACATTGGTTTAAATTGATTATGTATTTCAAAAGTTATCGTGATAACAAATTTTCAAATGGCTGCCACTTACAAACAATAAGACGGAGCAAACTGCCCAGCAAACACATCCAAGATATTTGAAGCATAATTTTTTGACAAGTGTCTTGAGACAGAGTGCAACTGCACGGCAAAATTTGGCGCATTGCTTTTGCCATCTAACGACATTATCATTCTTAGATTTTTAGCTGAGAACAGTGTTGATAGACAAACGATTAGATTGTCGATTAGACAAACATTACAATAAAAAATTAGTGATGGATATTGAATAAAAATGTCCTTATATACAGTCGGCTGCAAAATTATTCGAGCACTAGCCAATAATTCCTATATTTAAAAAGTACACTTAAGACTGTTTTGCTAAGTAAATCCTTGTCGAATCATGTTCTTAGACTGATTAAGAACATGACTCGACAAGGATTTAGTTAACAAAGCTGTATTAAGTGTACTTTTTTTTGGCAAGGATTATTGCTAGTGCTCGAATAATTTTGCAGCCGACTGTAAGTAAGGCAACACAGGTAACAAACTTGAGATTATATGAAATCTTTGTCACTAAATGGTAAAAAAGCAGAGTCAAAATTTTCTGGAAAATTTCACCCTGGCCCCTTTTAAATTTTCGCATTCAACCTGAAATCTAAATTGATAGTAAATACAGCCGTAAATTTCATAATTTATTCATTGTTTCATTGATTACTATTGTTACGATTTAAATTGCCAAAATATTTAAAATCGTTTTTCCAATTGTAAGATCAGTGAAGAGCGTTCAAAGAAATAACCATTCGACATCGCTAACACAGGACACCCTGTATATGTACAAATACAGAATTATTAAAATAATTACAAATTTTAGAAAGTAAGGGAATCCTAGAAAGAAAGGTAAATGATATTAATGACTCATAGAAGTTATTATATATTTATGCTTTAAAAGGTTGAAGCTGAGTATGTTTGAAGTCGTACTAGAATTATTCAATGGGATAGAGGGGATGGTTTGGGAGTCAATTCTAAGGGTAGTCCAGAAATATGCCATCACAATTTACATTCTCCACGGATAGACCACGAAGAAAAATTCCAAAGGATTTTCAATGCCCTGCAAAAACCCCTTCCGCTTAGTAAAGAACATATAAGCTATTTTGTTGTGCAACAGTTAGTTAAAAGAAAAAAAAAAAAAAGAAAAAAAGTCAAATTATGAGTAAATAATGAAAATAAATCTGAAATTGAGGTATATTAAAGAAAGTTTATGGTTGATTTTTTACTCATTTTTCATTTTTTCCTTTACATGAGCAAATTTAATATTGCATATATATATATTTTTTTTCTTTCGCATGAAAGTATATTTCATTTTCGGATTAAAAAAAAAAAAAAAAAAAAAAAAGTGCTTTAATACGGTTAGACTCGCGTTTTAATCCGTGAATCTAAAATTAATGCTAACTCGACTCTCGACTGGCACCCGACCCGATGCAAAACTCTACCTGAATAATATACATACATCAATTTCAAGTCATTCTAAAACTATGATAAGAAAAGTTAATGGACAAAAAATAATAATCACCAACTAATTTTTGCTTTTTATTCATTTACGTCGGCGATATTTTGTCCTCGCGATATTTTGTCCCGCGATATTTTGTCCCCAACCCAGTTTATGCAAAACATTTTCTTAGCATGTGAACAATAAATGCGAATTTCTTTATGATTTTTTGATAAAGTTATTTAAATGTGATTTATAAAAATGTCTCCCCTAAAGTGCAATGCATTGGCATTTTTTGGATGTTTGTACACAAACCAGTGGCACAGGTTCTATTAGAGCCATTTTAAGTAGGGAATATTCAATAATGAATTTGAATAACACATATCATTAAAATAAAATATTTAAAGGGGACTAATGTGCAAGTTGTACCTGACGGGACTAAAGTGAAAGTTGTACCTCAAGGGACTAATGTGAAAGTTGTACCTCACGGGACTAATGTGCAAGTTGCACCGAACGAACAAACTATTTCTTTCAACTAAAATGCCTACTAACCCTGGACGATAGGTCTAATATATCGTATCATATTATATATCGTATTTATCGTAATACAACTCAATACTTATTTCGCTTCCTTCTTCGACTCGTTTTAATACGCATTTTTTATATGCATGAGCAGCCCCCGAAAAACAAAAACATTAAATCATTAAATTCATTTTTTTTTTTTTTTTTACTTATTTTTATTTCATATTATTTCACGCGCACTATTTATTTCCTAATTCAAAATTATTAAAAAAAACTTTTTCGATATCGCTTGTAACGATACTGATTATTATTAATTTTCTTTTCTTTTTCTTTCAATAATAATAATAATAAAAAAAAAAAGATTTTGATGAAATTCTGGGAAAAGCAGAATTTAGTTTAGGACGGAGGACTATTAGTTTTTTTTTTTTTTTTTTTTTTCAAATTATAACATCGCTTTCAAATTATTCAATTATATTTTCGATAAATTTTAGATTTCGACAAATGTCCAACTATCGAAATCGACAACGCAAAAATCCCAGATTGAGACTAATAGGCCCTCATTCCTAAAAAAAAAAAAAAAAAAAAATGGCCATAGCATTTCAAACTCTTTCACCCTTTAGCGTTCTTAGGTTTCTCACTGAAATCAAACATTTAGCATTTTTTTTTTTTTTTTTTTTTTTTTTTTTTAATGAAACAATTTTTCAATAAATTGTTTCCTTGTTTTAATCGATTTTTAAAATTTTGTTCATTTTCTGTCCGGTAGATAGCGGCACTACTTCGAAATTCAACAAATAATGTTCTAGAAGAAGTCTTATTGCCCATAGTGTAGCATTAATGTGACGTAAAAACCACTCAACAAGCCAACCAACCAGAAGGAGGTGCGAGTGCGCCATGCTAGTTTAATGATGCACCCATGTCTATTTTTTTCACCTGATGAAAGGTCGTGCGACTATTTTGACCTGAAACTGCTGTTGCGATTTTTTGCAACTTATACTGTTTACCCAGAAGGTTATTTATTAATTAAATTAGCTATTATTTTAATTTAGTCAGGTTAATATAAGTTTCAAACCCTTGGAAATTAAAAATGCTATTTATTATTATTATTATTTACATACGTATGATCAATTATGTGTCTAACAACCATTTTTGAAATTAGTTTAGCAATTCTAATATACGAGTATATATGTGTGTGTGTAGTGAACGTTAAATGGTTAAGAGGCCTCTCCACTTACCGTCCCCAGAAACCAAAGCCAATGTTATTCTATGGAGAATTTCGCCCCATTATAACTTATTAACTAATACATATTTTTAAATTCGGTTTTCGCATTCAGAAACTTCACAACTATTAAACAATTTATCGCTTTAAAAAATTTTATTTTTAATTTTTAAAATTTTATTTTGAAGTTGTAAAATGTGAATTTTCACAATGTGAAAATGTTCATTTTTGAGCTTAAAAATGAAATCTTCAAAATAAAAAACATCAATTTTTAGAAAGCGATAAATTGTTTAATAGTTGTGAATTTTTGAAAAGTGAAAACCGAATTTAAAATTATGTATTAGTTAATGAATTATAATGGGGCAAAATTTCCATTAGAATAACATTGGCTTCGGCTTTCGGAGACGATAGGTAGAGAGTCCCCTTAAAAGTGGCTCCTGAATTAAAACTTAATTTAATGTTTTTTTTTTCCTCATTACGGGTTTGTTAACAGTGACAAAAAGTTTCCTTTTCGTCGACCCAGACTTTTCTTCGACCACGTGCAAGTGACTTGTTTGCAAACATTAATCGAGGCTACTGTTTACCAACAGCAATCGAGAAACAGGCTCGAAGTATTAGTAAGTAACAGGTCTCTTCTTCCCTTGCCCTGAATTTCACAACCGGAGAGAGGGAGAGAATTCGGTCAAGGAAGTTGGAACAGGGAGATTCCAACCTGTAAGCGAAGGCGGTTGAACCCGTTTACGGAGACGCGCGATGTTCGGCCGACGGCGTTTTGAACAAGAGACTGGTTTCGCTGACATTGCTGTAACACAGCGTGGAAACAATATTTTATTACAAGTTTCTTATTTTTGGTATACATAATTAATTAATCTAACAGAAACACAATATGTAATTAATATAAGAAAGAAAAATCATGCGCGTTGCATAGATAAAAAAAACACTTTCCAGCTGCCCTTACCTTACCTGTTATATCGTTTAACTTTTAATGTATATTCTACCTGTGTTGTAACACTTTAAAATACACTTTTGTTTTAATTATGGAGGAAGAACTCTGCCAAAAGATATTTTTATAACTTTAATGTGGACGAGAGACTTGTTTCTCTGACATTGTTGTAAAACAACGCGCAAAAGTATTTTATTAAAAATTTTTAATTTGACCATGCTTATTTAATTATTCAAATAGAAACACTACACGTAACTAAAAACAAACAAAATAAAATTCATACGCATCACATATATTATGAAACACTTTCTAGCTGTATTTACCTGTTACAACTTTTGATGTTTACCTTCGTTGTGACACCTTTAAATTTTTATAATTATTGTTAATTTTATGCTTTCAGCAATATAAAGATATTGAAATACTTTTTAAAAAGTACCTCTCCTCTACCTCCTAAATTACTCGGCAATCGCCGGGTGGGCCAACTGCCAAAAGTGGGTCAAATGTTTTTTTTTTTTTTTTCCATTGTCGCCATAAAATTTTAGTTGATAAGCAAAACTTCAGTATGTACTTAACATTCATAAATTAATGTTAAAATTCTAAAAATCAAAATATGGGGTGTACACCGACTGTCCCAGAAAAAAAGGTCAATATATTATTTTTTGGCCCGTAATATTTTTTCTCTTTCATTCAGAGGTATGACTAGATGTTGTGGACTTTAGTGGCCAGATATCACTCTTTCCGCCCATAGGTGACTTCTAAAGAGAAAGGACAAATGCTCTCTCTTTCCCGTATTAAAAACTGAAGAGGAATTAGCTCCACTCGGAGCCAAGTTTTCACTTACCGAGCATATGCCTACTATCAACAAAACCATTGAAATCATGAAGTGTTCCACTATAAGATTTTGGTGTATCTATACTTTTGGAGGGCTCCTGAATTCATTTTTTCTATTTTAAGATCATATACAGGGTGATTTAAAAAAACGTGGACAAAATGATATGGCGGATCAGGCATACAAGAAGGATCAAAAATCACATAGGAACAGGGGGTCGCAAACGCCTGTAGAGGGCGCTAAAGCCACGAGAGGGCGTTGCGATACAAACACAAGCTGAGAAAACGGAGATTGTCTTCATTCGAGCAGTGGATCCGTTGGGCGTAATACGGCTAGTTACACGCACCGCGAAATGGCTGACATGCATTTAATTTACGCCATGGCCAACTTCAATGGACGAGAAGCCTTGCGAATGTATCGTGAGAAATATCCTGGTAGAAAGGTGCCTAGCCGCTCATTCTTTGCCACTCTGCATCGACGATTGTGGGAAACCGGCTCGTTCGACGTGCACAAGCCGAATGCTGGTCTCCAACGAATAACTCGAACAGTGGATACTTAAGAAAGAGTCGTCCAAAAGCTCCAGCGTAATCCTTCAACGAGTACACGAGTTGTATCCCGAAAGACCCATATCCCCCAAGCTACCGTCTGGCGCATTGTACACGACGAAGGACTACATCCTTATCATTTACAACACGTCCAGGCACTGGAACCAGGAGACTACAACAATTGTATGGATTTTGCGCGGTGATTTTTGCAAGAAAATGCTGCGGACCGAAACTTTGCAGCAAGTGTTCTATTCACGGATGAGGCTGTGTTTGCATTAGAGGGTGTCATGAACTTTCACAACCTGCATACGTGGGCAGATGAAAATCCGCATGCTACACGTCCGCACGGCGCACAACGAAAAATTTCCGTTAACGTGCGCGCTGGCGTTGAAGGAGACTGTTTACTTGGTCCGTACATTCTCCCATAAAGACTTAATGATCCCATTTATCTAACATTCTTGCAAGAGATTCTGCCAGAAATGCTGAATGATGTTCTGATGCCTATTCGTCAACGCATTCGATTTCAACACGACGGAGCTCCTGTACATTTCAGCACAGACATCAGAGCACATCTGCTGGCTACTTTTCCTGGCGGCTGGATTGGTCGTGGTGGACCAATCGCATGGCCACCACGATCATTAGACCTGTTTCCCTTGGATTTTTTCTTATGGAGATTTTTAAAAGGACTTGTGTATGAAACACTTGTTGCAACGCCGTAAGACTTGGTGGGAAGAATCGATGTGGCAGCAGGATGTGTTCAAGATACAACTGGTATCTTTGAGAAGGTGCGGCATTCCATGCAAAGTAGATGCCAGGTGTATCTCGATGCATCTGGCAAAAATATTGAACATCTCCTGTAGGCTCAACATTTGGCTTGCATTAGTCGCATGTGAGGGAGTAATTATCAATAAAATGATCTCTAATGGTTTTCTTTCTTCTCTTTGTGTTATGTATTATTTTAGACGTCCTGTAGTGGCTCCGGATCGCTATTGCGACCCTCTGTTCCTATGCGATTTTTGATCCTTGTTGTATGACTGATCTACCATGTCATTTTGTCCACGTTTTTTTGAATCACCCTGTATATAGTATGAGTGTTTGTACGTCTGTGTGTGTATTTGTATGTGCTAAGCGAACATGATAACGTCTGAACGTTTCTTTTAATCCAGAACAACGTTAGTAGGTACGTTTATGTTTCCATCGTACGACCTGTATAGATTTTGATGAGCGTAGGACTCATGGCTCTTTACAGAGGTGCGAAGAAGTTCTTTATCACTATGGCCTATGGACTCAAAATATTTAAAGTGTGATAGCATCTTAACGCTTTATCCGACTGAATCATAAGTTGGTAGATAAGTTATTGCTCATCGTCGTACGAGCTGTTGTGTATAGATTTTGATAAGTGTTGGGCTTAAAGTTTTTTGTTTGCTTGTTTTCTTACAGAAACCCAAAGAAAGACTCTTTAGCATTTTGGCCCTTGGACTCAAAATATTTTAAGTTTGATAGCATCTTAACACTTTATCCGATTGAGCTAAAAAATTGTCGATATATTATAGGTCACCGCCGTATGGCCAGTGAAGATATTGGTAGGTGTTGGACTTATGTTTCTATACAGAGACAAAGAAAAAAGCTTTATAATGGCTTGTGGACTAGTGTTGCCAGACTATTGTAGTTTGAATTAATACTCTATTGTAGTTTGAATTTTGATTAATTTTCGAATTATTAAGTGATTTAAATTTGTTTAAATGTTTGATAATTACTAAACGTTCTGAAAGCCAATTGAAGCCCTTCAATATTTATTTTTAATGAGGAGGTCACATTTTAAAACATTCGAAGATAGTGAGTAATATATAAACTAAACTTCATTTGGATGGGCTTACAACATATATTTGTAATTATAGAACTTCACTATACAAAAAGGCTGCACATTTCAAACATTTGTAACAACTTTATTTTATTTTATCAAATACAATTCATATTTATCCAAAAAAAAAAAAGAAAAAAAGTAATTTTTTTTTTTTTTTTTTTTTTTATTCGTACTTTCTTTTCTTAATTATAATTTCTTAATCCTAATCCTAAGATTAGGATTTGTAAGACTGAAAATTTTGTAATAGGATATACGGTGTGTCAGAGATCACTATTATCCTTCAAAATTCCAATCACCCTTCCAAAATGCATTAAAATGAAATTACACTAAAAACAAAAAGTACATTACATTTTAACATGATTATAATTTTTGTTGCTATGTTCTGCAAATAAAAGAAAGTATTCTGATATTTTATTTTAGAAATTTATCATTATTTACAAAGCAACTTAAACTCGTTGTCGTTCAGCATTATCAATTGAAGCAAGATTAACAAGAAAAAAACATAAATATTAAACATAGCCTTAAAAGTATTTATAGTTCTCTTTAGTGCCGAAACCATAGATATTGCTTGTATAATGAAAAACTCGTAAAATTTTAATTTGGAAGAAGGAAAAAGTGAATTTTTGTTATTGAGTCCTATTTGTACTACAAAGTAATCTTGATATTGTAAAGCCCATAACTTATAATATTGAGAATATATCATTAACTTGTTGGCACCTTCCTATTCTCCAGTTTGTGTAACAGTTTTACATATGGCTACTCTACTTTTTTCTAGTTTTCTCTCTGGATTCCTTGATGATTTGATTTAATAAATTATTTAATTTCTCATTCAAAATGGTTTTGATGCCTCGATCGGGGCTGAAACAATATAAATTGCTATGATTAGCTATATTGTTTTACGAAATCGATGCAGCTCTCTCAGCTTTATGAAGTACATGCCCCCTGAAGTGCTTATACTTCAATTTTTAAGCATTTTTATCCAATTATTATTTCTGTGGTCCTTCATTTACTTTCTCCGTCATTATGTTTAATGGTCCTTTTTTTACTCAAGTAGGCGTAGGTAATTTAAATTGTTTTTGTCTCTTATTGGTTCTTAATCTGTATCGCAACATTTTTGCGTAAGTCTTACCGATATGTTGCAACCAGTTATACTTCTGTGTTGGTATTGTTTTGTATCTATTAATTGCTAAATATTAAGCTTAAATTTTATTACGACAACTAGCATTTATATATATTTCATATATATAATTCTGAAAAGTTAAGAGATAATAATAATAATAACAAACATAGATGTTCTAGTGTGAATTTTGAACAGTGTTCGAGTGCTTCTGGAACACTTATGTTATAGGTATACCCCAGACACGACAAAAAGCTTGCATCAAAATTAATATTTCAAGCCTTCAATTTTAACGCAAACCAATAACAGGCAAACAAGTTTACACTTGTCCATCTTACTTTAAGCTTTCTAATTCAAAACTGAATCACTGCGTATAAAGCGTACTACTTCCATCATATACCTTCGAGATTATGTATAAAAATCCATTTTTATTTTTTTAATTTAATTTTTTAATTTTTTCTCCCCACTCCTGAGCAAAGAGAGCGCAAAGTAAGAATTGTACGCACAACTTCAGACCTTTTGGCGACAAAGTATTTTTAAGTTTGTAATATGTTTAATTTGTCAAATGTCTAAGCTTGAATCTGGTTGAAAATGTTATTGAATTCCAAAATCAAGCTTTTTTCAAGGAAATGGGCTGTTAGAATACTGATCCACAGAGAAAATGGAAATCGGTAACTAAATTCCTACAAAAATTCCTATTTAAATACTATCTTGTATTTTTTAAACTTATTCAATGATAATATTTTGTATGTTTTGGTTTAAATGTTAGCTATGAACCGACTTTAGTTTCTATCTGCATTCACGGTATGTAAGTCTTGCACTGTTAATTAAATCTATTTCCATATTTTCACATCTTCTTCTTCTTCTTCTTCTTTTTTTTTTTTTTTTTTTTTTTTTTTTTTTTTTCGTTTTGTAGTTCAGACATTAAAAGTTAAGATTCAGTATCACAATACACTAACTTTATAGAAAACCACAAAACTTTCCTTGCACTAGTCATATAACGCTGCAAATTAATTTACGAATTCTGCAAGCTTTCATTATTTAATTTTATTTTTTCTTATTTTGATCCTTTTCCACCCGTTCATATTTTGGTAACTTTCTTATAAGTATTCACATGTATATCATCATAAATTTCATCCTTTGTCAATCCACTGCAGGATAAAGGCTTCTCTTAAGTGATTACAATCTGCCCTGTTTTCTACAAGTCTTCTCAATTCTGCTCTTCTAAACTTCACAATTTCATCTCTCCAACGACACGGCACTGTGTTCTTTTCTACGGTCTTTTCTTATACCTCAGTATTCAAAATAGGACTTTGGTGGTCCATCTATCAGTATTTCTTCTCACAAGGTGCCCAGCCCAGCTCCATTTTAACTTTTTAACTCCAGAAAAAACATCAGTAATTTTAGTTTGCTTCTAATACAAGTGTTTCGCTTGGATTAGGAAGCAAAGTCTTCTCTTCTGTCTCTTCGAATGAATCGTAACATGCATCTCTCCACGCTTCTCTGGGTTGTTGGAAGTTTTTGTATAGTTTTACACGTCAATGCCCAAGTTTCTGAAGCATATGTTAAAACAGGCAAAATGCACTGATCAAAATATTTTCTTTTCAAACAAACTGGGAGGTCGCTTTTGAATATAGCGCGTTTTCTTCTTAATGCTCTCCAGGCAAGTTTAACTCGGTTGTTAATTTCTTCTATGATCTTTCCGTTCATTGTAAAGACTTGTGCCAGATAAATATAACTGCATACCGTTTCTAATTCATCCATATCAACAGTAATCTTCAGTGGAAAAACAAAGGAACTTGATATAACTTTTCTCTACACTGAGAAAAAATTCTGTAATTGGCATCTAGGATATAGTATAATTTCTTCTTTACCACACATGGAAATAGTCCTAATCGCGATCCGCTCGAAAATGTTTCGTCTATAAAAAGGCGGGGGAGAGGGGAGAGATTCGAAATTTGCAGCCTATAACTCTGCCAGAACTAGAAAAAATTATTTGTGATATTTGGCACATTGAAATTTCTGGGATTTATATTAAAACACTGTATAAAACTATGCCATTGCGCATTAAAGCAGTAATTCCATATAAAGGAGGAATTAACCCAATGCAGAATACATATTTTTAATAAAAAATTGCTTAGATCTAACAAATAAATATTTTTATATCATATATTAAAATATAACTTGTTTATTTCATATAATAAATCATAATGGAACACAAAGTGTATGGGTTATTGCATTATGTTCAAAAATAAAGTTTTATGCAGATTTTTAAAAAGTACTTCGTAAAGTGCAATAAAACGAATTATTAAATCGAAAATGTACATAGGTATCATTTCACCCCACTGGTGTTATGCTAAGAAGACAGTTTTATTTGTTTCAAACATTAATTTTAATGTTATTACAAATAAAAAATGTATGAGTCATTTTTTCTGCAGTGCAGCTTTATTTTATTTTATTATTTTATTTTATTTTTTATGTCGCTTAGTGTATATCAAAGGCATACGGAAACAGAATGGTGACAGATAGATAAACCGAATTCACAATCAACTTCTTAAGTGAGCGTTAAAAATGATCGTAAAGATACAAAAATATATACATTAAGAGTTAAGTGATAAATTATCTGCATTTTTACTGAGTTATAAATCGGATGCAAATCTCAATTTAAATTAATGCGAAGCCGCTGAAATTCTATATCTGAAATTCTTAAGCTTTCCAGGAAGTAATTTACTTTTGGTCCCATTCGAATTATTTAAAACTAATTCAAGTGTTGAAGAATTTCAATCATAATTCTGAATTCTGACTTTTATGCTTGTAATATACCGGAGTTTACTTTACAAGGTAAATGTCTGCCTATATCTCTTCTGAAATGGTGAATATACTGACTAATGGTAAATGTACCGATACTCAAATATACCGACTAATTAAATATGATGGCTAAAGAGAACTGGCCAATCTAGTTTGATATTACGTTGCTGGAAGTTATGTGACACGTTATCAGTTGGAAAATCTAGAAGGAAGAATTCCGATCTAATTTTGTTTTTACGCTAATGGCTAAACAAATAAAGGATCCATAAAGTTCATTATTGGTAACGTCTTAATACTTTCGCGACCGCTGACGTCATTCGAAAAATCTGTAACTCCGCCAGTGGGCGTTTCTTTCTCAATGTTATTTATTTTTTAAGTATATACCCAATATTCATATTTTTACAATGAAATGTACTACGGATACAAATATTTTGATTCGAAAGAATATAATTATAATGTATATATTTGTAATATAAGTGTGAGTACAGAATATTTTGTTCTGAAATATTGTAAATTGGGAGAATAACGCCCATACAGGCGGGCCTTACTGTCAAAAAGTCAAAATCATGCGGTCGCGAAAGTGTTAAAAGGAGGGGGGGGGGGGGGAAGTCAAGTATGCTAGGTGTAGGCTCTGAGTCGATGGGATTTTGTATCTAACTTGGCTGCCAACTCTTCTAAATTTTCAAAGAGATTTTATGCCACTATTTTAAAGTAATAATTTTTAATGCAGTAATCATTTTAGAAAAAATATCCGAGAGATTTCTGTGAAGAAATAATGGTAATAGACTCTATTTAGCAATTTGAAATGTTGGCAATATGATGCAGTGAGTGCTGAATGTGCGGGATAGATAAAGAGGGTTTTATTGGAAATTTTTTTGAAAATGCAAATGCTGTAAATAATTGCTGATATTTGTCTCATTTGATAATTTGTATAACTACTAATTCAAATAAAAATTAATCTGGGTTTGTTGCAAGGCAAGTTTGTTCAAGTTTGTTTCATTGTCAAAAATTTCCATGTAAGTAAATCTACCACTTTATCTTGAATGAATGCCAACCTTTAAACTCATTTTCATATTTCGAATAATTTTATAACCTCCAACATTAATTAATACAATGGATTTATATGCACATTTAATAAACAAAACTTCCTAATTTTTATTTATTAGAGATTACACTGCTCGGCATGAAAATTCCATTTTTCCCTATCACGTACCGTTTTTTAGGAATGGTCCCCTATTTTTATTATTTTTCGGTGATTGTATGACTATAAATTTGATTTTTAGGAGGGGGAGGATTATTTTAACCGTTAAATATCTTCTGAGGGGGCTACAGAGTTGGAAAATTTTAAAACAGGGACATTTGTGACAAGGGATTTTTTTTTTTGGGGGGTGGGGGATTTGCCACTGAAATTATGCATTACATATCTTATATTTTTTTAATCTGTTATTAATGTTATATTTTAAACTTTATATTTTTTTGTTTTTATTTGTTAAATATTTTTCATTTTTCAAATCAAATTCATGGTCCTAAAATTATCGAACAGGGAAAAAAATTGAGGGAGGGGGTGGTGTATCTAGAAACGGGGAGTGACTGGGCAAAATGGGAGTCATATTCGGATTCAGGAGGTCATTTTACATAAGAATCAGCAAAAATGGTATCAGATGTCGAATATATATATATATATATATATATATGTATATATATATTTTTTTTTTTCAGAGCAGTGTTATTATCATAATTGTTATTTTGTAAAGAGATGCTAAAGGTTGCTTATGCAATTGAAAATTTTATTTTCTCTAATTATTTATGCATAAAATGAGAAAAATCAGATATATAAACAATTTTTATACATTTCTAATTATTATGTTTAAGTTTGATAGTAATTAATTCAAATATAAATTTTTGCTTTACTTAACAAATTCGAAATCATCTAGAGAAAAAAAAATTAAAAAATACACAGATGCAAAATTTCCCTATAATTAAATTAATTTTAATATTTTCATTCATATTTTATGTAATAATATCTTCTCGCTGATTTTTATAAGGTTTTTAGTACTAACATAAATTTCAAACATAGCACATCCCAAACTTATTTTTTCGACCTTATGTGATTTTTATGAATGAAGTATGTAATTATTAAGAACAAAACATTTTGAACATTAACTTACAAAAATTTTAAAATGAGTCAATATCCAGATGATTTTAATATGCATAAACAAAAATTTCAATTAAATTTATCTTTTTAGTTTACTAGACACTGAAACGCCGAGCGGGCTGACATGTCATATTTATATAATCTGTTATATACGATACCAAATTGTGTCGATTTACAATTTTTTTGTATGGCTCTCTGAAAATAAATAAAACGGTTTTCTCGAGATTTCAATTAAAAGAAAAATGCCAGATTCAATTCAGTGGTCTTTGAACGAATGTCTGTAATTTTAGCTCAAGCTCTCTTCATTCTGTATCTCTAATTTTTGAGGTTTACTGAAGAAACTGTCGGCAATAGAATAGAGGGATTTGGGTTTTGATTTCATTCCACGATTATATTTTGTACATTAATGATAATTAGACAGGAATAATTACAAGATAAAAAGAAATACCACGTTTTTAAATTTTCTGTTGAATCATATAAACTTGACAATTCTATGTACACTTTTAAAAAATTGTTTTCATGAATTATCTCATCAACTTGAGAGAAAATGATCAAATGCGTAATAAAGAGAGCAATTATAAGGAATTTTCAAACATTTATTAATTGAATAAATATAAAAGTATTAAAAGAATGCATAGTCATCGAGTTCTGAGCTATTCTAAAAGTTTCAAACGTCTAACTAGTCAGAAAGTTAGTTAAAAAACCAATTGCAAGATTTGTACTGGACAAACAAACAAGAAAGCGAGTTAATAAAAACATAGTAACATACAAATTAAATTACTAAAAAAGAGACATTAAACATTAAAATAATAATAATACATTTAAAATAACTGTTAATAAGAACTATAAATAATGCAACCAGCATAATTTTTAAAGCATTTGAAACTTTGGTCACAAGAGCACACTTTAGTCACACTTTGAGGATAATAGAGCAAGTACACGGAAGAACAAACTAACTTCATTGTTGCTAAATTATATTTTAAATTGCTTAGAATTCAAAATATGAAGATGAATTTAAAATATATAATATTGCAATATCATTCTTTTGTAGACGTTTACCGAATTCAGTGATTAAAATCGGATTTATATGAATTATTTCAATACATTTTAACAAGTGTATCAAAGGAACTAAGTGCATTTTTTGCTCCTTAAAACTTTATAATGGAAAAAAAAACAAAAAAAAAAACATATTTGAGAAACAAGAATTAATTTAACAGTTGTGCATTTTCTAAATGTAGAAATGGAATTTTAAATAATACATTGTGATTATAAGTAAAATTCAACTTTCAAAAAGGTGCTTAAAAAAAAAAAAAAAAAAAAAACACTGCTTAAAAGGACCTAAAATTTGAACTGATTATACTCGAAGAATGGGGAAATGTAATGGCTCAAAGAAAAAAAATCCAAATTTTAGCAGTAGCTGACGCTTTAAGCTTCATAATATACAAAATAAAAAAACGTGTCATGCGTACGACACATTGCATTTCTTATAAAAACTCGGGATACATGGCGTTTTCTTCACACTGCGTCTGAGAAGCTCGCCATAATTATCTCAATGAAAATAGAACACATGGCCACGCCACAACATTCCAGAAAAAGACGAGCTGTGGTGTGCAAACGTGCAGTGCACGAGGAATTGCTCAAACTTTGGACATGCCTATGTGCACTGTGCATAAAATTGTATGAGCATCTTGCATTGCTATTCATACAAAATTATCCATGTTCAGAAGTTGTTTCCTGCTGACCTGCTCATGCTAGTAAGAAAAACTTTCGGTGTAGAATTTCTAGCTCGCAAGGAAGTGGACAGTGGGCACCTATGAATTTTTTTGTGGACAGACGAAGCCCATTTCCATCTTTTAAGACATGTCAATACTCAGAATTACAGAATATAGGCAATGGAAAATCCGTTCGCACATGAACCAGAACTTCTTCCTTCTGCAAAGGTGTGGTGCGGATTGACGTCATCGTATCAAAGGAAGCTTCTTTTTTTAAGGAGGTGATGCCTTGTACTGGTCCTGTTACTTGAACCATGAATGGTAAACGATATGAGAGTATTTTGCGCAATAACTTCATCAAACACTTCAACAGCAAGCGTGTTTGGGTATCATCATTTTTATGCAAGATGGCCTCCTGCACACATTATAAACCCAGTACAGCAGCTCCTCAAGCTAGAACACTTGTGATACTAATAGTATCACATGTGAGTCTAGGCTCAAGAGGTGTTTCGTAAACCACAGAAATATCAACAGTCATTTTTCAACAACCTGGCCGTCAAAATCACCTGATCTTAATTCTTGCAATTTCTAGATAAGGGATTACCTGAAAAATGTTATGATTGTAAACTTAGATGAATTGAAGACACACATTGCGCAAATAATTCATAACGTGAATACACTCCAATCTGTTAGCATGCTGTGTCTCAGTTTCACCTTGTTGTAGAAAGTAGAAAACGATGGACGGGATACTGAACATGTCTTGAAAAAGACTCGCGACAATCGATTCATTTTTGCTTTTTATACTATCTTTGACCCCAGGACAATTAAAAACAGATTTCATTGTTACTTTTTCTGTGGTTTTTTGCCTAAGGACAATTAAAAACCGATTTCTTCCATACGATGTTGTATGACATTGCCATGGTGGATGCGCTTTAAACTAACAGTGAGACAGCTGTTAAATGTTGAAGTCATTAAAAAAAAAAAAAAAAAAAAAAAAAAAAGGGGGAAGAAGAAGAAGAAGAAAGAAAGAAAGAAAGATACAATCGATGCACATCGAATTTCGAAGTTGGTTTAACGTGCAATTTACTCTTTTTATCATTGTGTCGTATTGCGATTCAAATCTCACCTGTAGCTGAACGCTTTTGCGTTATGTAGAGACCCTGAATGGAAAGAGACTGGACACTGAACAAAAATGACGGACGTTCATTCAAAACTATTATATAGCCGTAGAATTAATATACGCATTTTTACTAGCATCTGACAATTTTCTTTCAATTAAAATATCAGGAAAATAGTTTTATTTATATTCAGGGTGCAGGCAGTCATTAAAAAAAAAAAAAAAAAAAAAAAAAAAAAAAATGAAAAGCGTATTGTTATCATATAACAAATTGAACAAATATGGCAGGTGGGTCAATGTCCAGTCTCGACGCTTAAAACGACATTTATTGGTAAAATTTGAAACTATTTTTTTTCTTATGCCATACATTTTCTTCTTCTTCGAGCATTTTCTGTTCAAGTTTCAAATCATTCTGAGCAGTGGTTCTCAGTGTTGCCAAATTTGTTGCCAAATAAGACTTTTTTCAATACCTACCACTAAATTTTAATTGTAACGGTTGACTAATCACTTCGAAGATTAATTCTCCATTACGTTTATCTAAGTACCACTTCTCAAAATCATTGGTGATTATTGAATAAAGATGTCCCTAAATTTGGCAACACTGGTGGTTCTCTCTTTTTTTTTTTTTTTTTTTTTTTTTTTTACAGCTTACTGAAAATTGAACTTAAATAATAATCACCCTGTATATGTGCATAATAGATTTTTCAGTAAAATAACATGGGGTTAGGCTACCGGTCACTTTAGGTGAAGCAACCCCTTAAGCTTTCTTCTAGTAAAAGCCCCAATGAAAAAAAGATTTAGTTATTATTTTTTTTAATCACGATATGCCAATGGATAATTTGACTTACAATTTTAGAAAACCCTTTTCTATTTCTAAAATATAAAAAATTGCACTTAAATACATAATTTAAATACATCTATTTTAGAACTATTATTGCAACTTATCTCACTGTTTAAGTGCCTAAGTTGTATCAAATACAAATAACAAATCTATTGTTAAGCTTAGAAGACAAAAAACTCAGACGCTGATTATGACAAATTGTGGCCTTAAACAAACAAAAAGTTTTGGGCGTCTTCAAATACATCGCAACATCATTCATATATACGAGAGATTGTGAGTTATACAGTCGGTAACAAAAGTCTCCGAACACTAGCAAAAATTCCTATATAAAAAAAGTACACTTAACACAGTTTTGTCAAATAAATCCTTGTCGAATCCTCTTCTTAGTCAGTCTAAAAACAGGATTCGACAAGGATTTATTTAAGAAAACTGTATAAAGTGTACTTTTTTTACCTAGGAATTTTAGCTAGTGTTCGGAGACTTTTGTTACCGACTGTACATAGAATCCAAAGTAATATTTTTGAGCTTTTGCTTTTAAAACACGCAAACTATTATTTTTTTTTTATATGTAGTTTTTAGGTAAAATATATAACTGCACATAATAGAATATGGACTATTCTTCATTATACTCCAGCCTTTTGTCAAACTGTATCTACCAAGAGATTAAAAAAAAACAAAAAAAAAACACAAAATGTAAAATTTAATTAATACTGAAGAGTAATAAAGTTGTGATTAAAATAAAAAATAATATTTTATAATTTAATATCATAGATTATCAAGAGGGGGGGGGGGGGTCTTGTAGTCTGGAATCTCCTCGCCATGTTCTGGTGTGTCCATCATGGGATAATCTGAATTTGTCAGAACTACCTGTTTTATTTTTTTAACGATCAATGAACAAAGAAAGGATGCAGAAGAATCCGTTTCTATGAACTAGCACGTATGTCCCACGTGGTACATTTTTTGGCTAGTAGAGAATGAAACAGTTTCAGATAACTTCTGCGAAACACTGGCAAGACAGTGTCAGCTTTTCTAGAAGTTGCTTCCTTCAGGGCAGCACCAGGTCAGATACCAAAATATCATCATAATGATGCCGTCTACTTACCATAATCTTTTCTAAAAGCGAAGAGAAATGCGAAAAAATGAAGTAGAGTTCAGTTCATTAAACCTACTTTAAACCACTGAATACAATGAGTAGGAGTCTTCTAGATTATTTTCAAAATTCTACATTTTGTTTTTCTTTTTTAAGGTTAGGCTGTGATAGACTATGAGATAAATAAACTCTTACAAGTTCCGATAACAGAAAATAATGGGTCAATAAACGATTACAATGAATCAATTAATTCTGTTACAGAATAGAGATGTTTTTAGGAAATTTATGATGTTTTCTACAGAAATTTTAAGCAATTTATTCTTTGAAATAAAGATACCACATCTTGTACAGCATAAAAGGAGATATTCTCCAGTAATGCGATGGGGTGTATGTGTTCTATACGTCATTATTTAAATTTAGTGCTTGGTTTGCTCGCACTCGAGAAAATGAAATACACTGTTAAAAATTTCAGTTCAAGGTTGAACCAAATGTTGGTACTACAATAGCTTTCATTTTCTAGGTTGAACCAAAATTTGGTACAACTGTAGCTGCAACCATGCGATAGTGAAAACTTTTACCATGATTTAGTGTTTCTTGTACCAAAAAATGCACCAAATTATGGTAAAATATTTCTCCACTTTTTGAATGTAGCTATTGCAGTACCAACCCTTGGTTTAACGAAACACCAAATAATGGTATAAGGTTTCACCATCACATGGTTGCAGCTATAGTGTTTCAACCCAGGACAAATTTTTTAACAGTGCAGTTGATGTTTTAAAAGTAGCTTTTGCTGTTTCAATACTTAATGAAAATTGTAATAATAACAATATTGGAAATCCTATATGCCGTGCAAAATTACAAACAAGAACTTTAGTTTTTGTTTCCATGAAACTATATACATTCACTAAACCTGCAATTCCGAATTTTCTAGTGCCAGTACGAAATTCCTTCACGAATTATCAGAGCTTATATTATACTTCAATGGAAGGTTTCAATATTTATTCACGTGGCGAATACAGTGACATACTTCTAAAAAGCCAATGCCAAATATGACACAGTTCAGCTTAAATGAAAGAAAAATGAGTAGATTAAAAATAATAAGGAAAAATACATTTCGTTATAAATGAGGAACGTTCTTTATGTAATAGGAGTGCAAAGAATTACACATAATAGAATAAACACCTTGATAAGAATTATTTACAGCATCTGAATGTTTAGAAACTTATTTCTTTAATTTGTCCTTTATCTTCAAGAAAATATGAAATGTACATATTGTAACTGAACCATCATGTGTTTAAGGCCATAACAGGAATTTGTCCGTCTAACGACCTTCCTTCAAATGACCTTCTACGTCACGGAACGAGCTTTTTCACCTGGCGCCAGGTAGACTTCGCACGTGGCAGATGAGGAAGAAAAGAACTGCCTACTACCTATGTATTTTATGAAAAACCCGTCTTCATTGATACATCGACTATCTAGTGAAATTAATAATTGGAATTTTAGTGCAATAAAGTATCAGCGTTTTGCCTAAGTCGTCTAGCGAAACTCAAGGGATAAAAAACTGATTAAAAAGATGAAGAGCAAGGATTGATTTGAACTCAGTTCATGGAGGGAGGATCTTTTCACTTCCGTCTCTGGATCATGAAAAATTTTTTGATTAGTTGAAATAACGCAATATGTATTCTTAATATTTAAGGTTGAGAAAATGTTTAATTTGAAAAAGTATCAAAATAAATAAATAAATAAAATGGAAATGAAGTGTTATTATATTGCTTTTCTTTCTCAGTATCACTATATAGCCAATTAATAATACTGCTAACTTTACTGTAATTAATTTACTAACGAATGCGGTTTACTGTTGTTACGTACATTGCTGTTAAATTAGCTATCGCTGAAGTCGATTCTTAAACCTTTTTAAAAATTTCTTATAGCCATTCTTAAAGCCGATGCATTGCAATCCCTACCAAATAAATAAGAAATAATATTATAGTTTTAAAAAATTAAAGAACACGCTTTTATAGAAATGTGAACTAAAAAGCACAAAATATCTATCTTAGTATTAAAATGCACGGTAAGAGAAAATCGTATGAGTAACACACCATAATATTTACATACATTTAAATCTTTAATTGAAATAATTTAGAATTAAACAAAAACCATTTTTAAAAAATCTCCCCTGACTGGGCTCGAACTCTAGACCATTAGATTCGTAGCGCGAAGCTTTACCTCACAGTCACAGCGTTCACGTAGGGAAAGTCGTTTTTTTACAATATAGATTTTTTGTTTGTTCCCAGAGCGGTTACAAACATATATTGATACATACAAACCATGGTAGTACAATCCTCTCTTTCTACCTTCATGATACAAACATACATACAGGTGAAACTAATAAAAGCGTGTTAAAAAGAAAGCCCACGCTCTCTTTTAAATAAATCAAATTTTAATTAATTATTCTTTTAAAACGGTAGCTAAAAATACATTAATATTCGATGCTAAACACGGATTTTTGAGGAGTTTAACGGTAATTAACAAGGATTTACTAAGGATTTCTGCAGAGTATTAAAAATTGAATCAATCAAGCTACCGATTACATGTCCACTAAAGCCTAGGAAACAGAAACTGTCTCTTTCTATAACGGAATCCGACCTATAAAATGAAAAATTCACGGTCTCATAAAAAAAATTACACTCCTTTGCGCGAATGTCCTAAATCTGGATAAAGTGCTCTTTCTAAGAAGCCTTAATTCATATTTACGAACGTGTTAGGAAAAACGACGGAAACTACCAGCTAAATCGTCTACTAGTTTTGAGAGCAAAACCTCTCGGCCACTGGTGGGGTCATAACTCAAGGAAGAAAATATGAACAAGAATAATTAAATGAGAACGTATTCTTTCCATATACAGGATGTCCGAAATTAAACGACCCTAGTTTAAAGTTGTCTACAAGCGAAACTATTGTTGAGAAAGTTATAAAATATTATGCAGAACATAATGAAGGTATGGGAATTTGCTTGAGCGAATAAAAAAAATTTCAAATTTTCGACGCCAGGGGACGTTTTTAGTGAATTACACACTTCTTGACCCATGGTCTCCTCGATTTCCCAATTCCCAGACCTCAGTCTATGCGACTTGGAGTTTGAAAGGTCTGGTAAGTCGTGATAATCCAAGAACTGTACCTGATCTGAAAGACAGCATTTCCCAATATGTTCGTGTGAACTGAAAGACAGCATTTCCCCAATATGTTCGTGACATATCACCCGAACACACTGCGGTCAGCTGTGGAATGCAATCTTACGATCCCAGACAATTATGGCCGTCATGTTCGATAATCTATGTTGTTCTAATAAAATTTGTAAACAATCATAAATGTATGCTAAATGTGTAATTCATTAAAAAGCGCCTCCTAATGGCGAAAATTTAAGGTTTTTTTTTTTTCGCTCAAACAAATTCTCATACCTTTATTATGTCTTACGCTTTACGCAAAATTTCATAACTTTCTCAACAATAGTTTCGTCTGTAGAAAACTTTAAAATGGTTTAATTTCGAACACCCTGCATTATCTACAAATTGAGGAACAAGTTGTATTCTCGTTATCCGTGATAAGATCAGACATAATACAGCGTTCAGCTCGGATTACATACAGACAAATGCATAAAAAGATTTGTGTTCCAGAAATTTTTATTGCTTTTCTTTTACTTTTTTTACGTGAAACGAAAAAAAGATAGATAATATGAGAATTAAAAGTTTTAATCGATTTTCGAGGTTCAGTTTGTATGTGCAAAACAATTTTTAAATAATTCTTATCCTAAAATGGGATTAGAACATAAAGCAAACCGTTATTACTTATTTCACAGATACATAACAATACGTAATTCGCGTGCATTGTAAACAGGGATGTGATATTCTAAGCAATCAGTTCAATGTATTTTGAATTGATTGCAAAGATAAAACAATGCCAAAATTACATTAACAAGAAAAAATAAAAAATATTAAGAGATGAAAAATAATCCAATAAAAAATCGAAGAATATTATTTTACTAAAATTACCGTTATATGATCAACTATTATTCTTTGTTAATTATCATAGCAAAAATTTTGCTATACGTTTTCAGTAGGCATTCAAAATTCAGCAAAAATCAATCTGCATCAAAAGCATTTTTTTCTTTTTTAAAATCCAAAACAGAAAATAGATAAAAAGTACTGTAATTCTTAAATTTTTTATTTCTCCTTATTACAAAATGCAAATATAAGTTATTTAAAGTTATCAATAACACTACTTTATTTTTGAGGATTTCACAATTATCTTTCCAAAAAAATTGTTTTTCATACGAAATAAGAAAAATGATCTGAATTACTTTTACAATGCACACAAGATGGCAGCACTATAAGTTAAATGCATATGATATTTACATTTAAGATTGTTATTTTTAAAAATTATATTGAAATGCACTGATACCCAATTTCGTTTTATATCAATTCATACATATGAAATTTACATAATATACAGTGATAATCAATTACATTTCCCCCAGAATATCAGCTGCTATATATTATAAATATTTTTCTCTTAACTCGTTAGATGGCAGCACTATATATATATATATATATATTTTTTTTTTTTTTTTTTTTTTTGTAATTTTTACATATGAAATAAATAGATTAGTGAAAATTTTCGACTTCCGGTTTTCGATAGATTTATACGTTTTGAGATGTCCTGAACACAATTTGACTATTTTTAGAAAATATAGAAGAAAGTTTTCTGGAGGTCCATAACATACTATAAAAAGTTTCATCTGACATGCATACAACGAAACAATAGGGTTCGTATGAGGATGAGCCTAAAATATCCCACTTAAGAGTCAGGGGTGTAAGAATGGAAAGGGTTTAGGAGAAATCTCCCCATTGAATATAACGAAATCCCCATCTTAAAATCTTTAATCCCCATTTTAAAATCTCCCCATTGAATATAACGAAATTTCGTTTCAATGCCAAATAATAAAAAAAAAAAAGTATTCTTTTAAAAATGTTCATTTATATGTGAATTTTTTGTAATTAATAATGAGAAATTATTAATATTTAATTGCTGATTGATTTTCTTGAAAATGATTTTAAACCATTCTGAAATGAGATTGTTTGATTCCCTCCTATTATTTTTGAGTTGCTATACCTCTACTTAGAGTATCAATTAAAATCTAGGCCTACCTGGCAATAAAAATAATAATAAAAAAAACCTGGTGTGCAACAATTACAGGACTTTCATTACCAACTACTGTACAGATTATATGCATTTTTCGCCTGTAAGAGAAAACTGATATACGTGTAAAGACATATAAAGCAGTTACATAGCGAGTTTAGTTTCGGGGGGGGGGGGGGGAAATCAGCAGAGCTAAGCCGTTTTTTGAAACACCAATTTCAGAGATCTAAAACTGACCTACCTAATCAGGATGACTTATTTTTCCTATAATAATAACCATATAATGCATGCGAAAGGATATCTTAAAAAAGGGTTTATGCAGCAATTAAAAAAAAATTAGAGCTGTTTTTGAAACACTGACTTTTACCAAAACTCGCCAAACTCAATTGTTGACCAGAAAACAATTGCATACAAAAGGTTATCTAAAAAGGGAGTTCATATGGCGAGCTTGCAAAAAAAAAAACGTTCAGCCTTTTTTAAAGGAACACATTTAAGAGACCTTAAATTGATCTACTTATACAGGACATCTATCATTTTTCCTGAACTAACCAACTAATGTACATACGAAAAGATATCTAATAAGGTGTTTGTATAGAATCTTTGAAGAAAATCGTCAGAGCCGTTTTCAGATACAGACTTACAGTCCCATTTTCTGTTTCCAATGTTCAACTTCTGGTTTTCAAATTTTTACCGAAAGTTAGAAAAATCATCTGTACACCAGACCTGTCTCAATTCTGAAGTTTCGTCGTTCTATCTTTATTAGTTTCAAAGATATGACAGACAGAAGGTTCCTCACACATATACACACACACTGACTAATTGCCAAAAACTACTTTTTTGGACTCAGGAGAGCTTAAAACGTGTAAATCAGGTGAAAACTCGATATTGAATTTTTTGACTGTATACAATACTTCCACTATCTCCGGTAATTGGGTAATGGAAACAAAAAAGCGGTCAAAATAAATAAAAATAAAATAAGCAATTTTAAGTGTGCCTGTGTTTAACAAATTTTAGTAGTTGCACCCACAATAGCTACGTCTTTCCCTACAAATATGATAAGTATTTCATATTTTATAAGTAATGCAAGATTTTACTGTGTATACGTGATTGTCAGTGTATGCGTAATTATAACAATATCCTGTAATATGGAAAAATGTTTTATCCTACTTTATTCCAGATTGAAAGTGACAGTGCTTTTATTAAAGACTGAAAGCAATATCTATTGTGGGTATCAGCATCTTTTGTTCCAATCAGGGTGGTCTGATTGGAAATAAAGTTTAAGCAAGGGCTTGGCTAGCTCATATTAAGATGATTTCAAGACTGCCTTTCCACTTTGTTCAATCATTCACATATCATAAACACATTTCTTTTAAACATTACTTCAATGAGTTTATAGATAACTTCAAATTATGCTATTATAGATAAGAAAGTTCAGTTTAGTAGATTGAAAAAAAATTATATTTGTCAGATATAATATGATATATACTTATTGTGCAAAAGATATTTCTTCAATTTTCCCAAATTCCAAAGTGTTCACATTATACATAAAATTCTAAACTTTCATTTTTAGAAAAAATCTGATTTCCTTTTCTAGACCTCAAAACGAAAAAATTGGGCTTTGCAGGTCATGTTCACTCCAAAATTAATAAAAAGTTTCGTTTGCCTGGCCCAGCTTAAAAATCATTCCTTTCAAACCAGTCTGCTGGCTACAACCCTAGGTCTTGGTCCGTACACATATCTAGGATACAGATACAATATAATAGAAACGATAAAAACTAGAAAGAAAGGTCTTAAAACATGTTATAAATAAATGATGAACTGTTATTTATATCTGAAGTTTTTTTTATAAATCAAATTATTTATATATATTTTTAATCATGTATAGTGGATATAGTTAAATAATGAGTAAATTATTAGCGTTGTGGATTGATGAATCTGACTTTATTAGAGAAAATATATCTAAAAACGCACAAGTCTTATATTTCGTATTAGATGAAAATCCCAGGGTAATAAAAACTTAGAAAATTGAAATAAAAGAACAACATTTCAACTCTTCAGTTTCACATTTAAAAGCAGATTATGTTGTATAAGAAATCTTAGATAAAAATGAAATTTCATCTTCTTGATTATTTAAAAAAAATCATGAGAAAGAAGATAATTCCTTTATTTTGATTCGTAGATATTCATATGAATATTGTTTACCAGAAAATTCTGTAAAACACATTACATACCTGTATAATTACACATTACATACCTGTATACCAGTCGAACCTCGTTAACGTGAATCTCAAGGAGAATAAAAAATCTGTTCATGTTATCAGTAACTAATCTTCATATAACTAAACTAATCTTTATTTTGATGGTGACTGTGGAAACAGTTCATGTTAAAAGTAATTCACGTTAACGAGATTCGACTGTATTAGATTTTTATGGAGAATTCTTTGGTACATACTTTACATACCTATGGCTTTTCTCTTGTATGAGTATGTGAATGGCTATTTAGACAACTCCTCGGAGAAAATTCTTTGGAACATAAATCATGCAAATATGGCTTTTCTTCTGTGTGAGTGCGTAAATGACTATTTAGACTATTCCTTAGAGAAAATGCTTTGGAACATAAGTCATGCATAAAAGACAATTTAGACTACTCCTTGTAGAAAATGCTTTGGAACATAATTTCCACACTTATGGCTTTTCTCCTGTATGAGTGAGTAAATATTTTTTTATATTTCTTTTTAAAAAATCCTTTAGATCATATTTTACACATATCGAGAATTGTAAAATCTTCTTGAAAATATTTCACAAATGCCTGATTTTAAGTAGATGAGAGAATGCATAAATCTTTTCAGAAAATCCTTCAGAGCATATATCACAAACATATTGAGAACTGCACATGCATTGATCCATGTAAGTGGTGAATCTTCTTCAAATCACTGGTTTTAATTAATGTTTTAGAAATCCCTCTTAGAAATTCGACTTTAAATTACATGATGTAAAAAATACTGTTTTGATTTTATATAGATAGATACAGTAATAAACTCATTTTCCTACTGCATGTATTAAACATCACTACCATTTCAAAAAAACATATCCTGCCGAAAAAAGCAATGCACGTTCACCAGACAACAGGGAAAATCGAAAACAAGGAATACAGCCAGAGGATCAAGCTCAATGGTTTTAGCACATGGATAAAGTGAAATATGCAGTAACCCAAAGGATTGTTTAGGTTTGGCAAATTGCTTATTAAACATGTAAAATTAGTGATTTTACAATTTTTTTTAAATGATCCATTATTAAAATTAAAATATAATCAACTCCTTTTGATCTGCAAATCCTTCTAATTCACAATTGATTTTTTAATGTAAACAAAGAAATTTGCAGCTAAAATTTCGAAAAAAAATCAGCACTATTTCTCACATTTTTCATTTTTAAAATCGAACTTCTAGCTTAATCCTTGCTTTGAAACACAATTGAGCAGGAGGGGGGGGGGGGGGGTAGTGATATTCTTATATTTATTATTCTGCAATTCATACGGACTAGCACCAAGTTAAGTCAAAGAATGACAGGAAAGTATATAGACTTAAAACAAACCACTTATTACATCATTGTTTCACAAAATTAAAAATAATCCATGTTCAATATTCATTTCTGTACTTAAAAAAAACATTTTCTTTTCTATTTTGGAAATATATATGCATGTGTAATATCTTATTGCTATGTATTATTGGAGTATGTTTAAATCCTTTACTATCACATAAATACGAATGATTAGTTTTATTAATAAAATATTTCTTCATTATTAATGTTAAATTTCAGAGAACAAAATGATTTTTTTTTTTTTAATTGATGAAGAAAATATAACCTTAACACAATATGTTTTCTTAAATTTTAATAATGTTTTTTTAAATGGTTGCATGGGGTTGATTGACTATGAAAAAGTCCTAACTCTGTATGGAATGCATTTTATTGGGGGGGGGGGGGCATTCAAAGGGGTTCTAATCTATATTTACGTAAGTTTTGGAAAAGGAGGAGGAAAAAAAAAAGCATATAAAGCTCTGAGCAGCTAACCTGATGAGCAGCACAACATGGGACTAAACCTGACACCTCCCATCTTTCAGAGCAAATTTTCTCGGCCATAGTGTTTTCTAGAAATTTAATTCCTGATTAGAATATGCAACAATTTTCTATTATAAATGTGCAAGATAACACAGCTATACCAACACAGCTATACCAAAGGTTCCATTCTCAAAGCTGGTTGACAGCAGATGCTACGTTCCAACCTAAGCTGCGCTTGTCAGCCTAGTTTTTTGGAGTTTTCTGCAGTTTTATTTGAAAGTAACATGAATTTGGGATAGGATAGTTTAGAAAAACTTCAAAGACTAGCATTTTCCCAGCTTTATGGTCACTTTTGTAGATCCTTAAGCACCAAACACTGCAGCATAGCACAATAAAAATTACAATAAGTATACAACTTTCAAAATACAGTGGAACCTGTCTAAAGTGACCACCCTAGGGACCGGCTAAAATGGTCACTATACGCAGGTGGTCACTTTATAAAGTCTCTTTAAAATTGGAAAATGGTCACTTTAGTGAGGAAAATGGTCACTTTAGTCAGGTGGTCACTTTACCCAGGTGGTCACTTTTACAGGTTCCACTGTATCTGATATGTAAAACACAATTGGTAATTATTAAAACTCAATATTTTACGGGAACAATTTTATTTTTTATAGAGCAAACGAAATATATTTATTCAAATAAAATGAAGTTTATTCAGAAGCAACCTAAAATTCTGATATTGTACTTTGAAATATTAGATGAGATATCAGGTACAGGGTTCCAAATCTTTTTCTAACAAAAAATGAAATTTTAAGGACAAAATAAGACTTTAAAGACTAGAGAATGAAAAGTTTTAAGAAATGATAGTACATAAAATAGAAGGTTCAATGCACATTTTTTCTCAGAAATGAACAGTCCTTTTATTTAGGTTTATTTAATCAGTTGTAGTATCTGGCTAAGCATTCAGTCCTGTACAGAAACAATGCTACGACGATCAAAGTACCATAACAAATGTACAAAGATGATTACAATTGGATACGTCAAAAAGTTTTAAATCATCTCGTTTCTCTGTGTCAGTTTACTTTATATCAATGCTTCCTAAAATTGACACTAGGGGGTCGAATACCATCCCTTTCTGAATTAATTTTTATTGGATAATATTTTTCATTGCTAATCTTTCATTGAATATATAACTCGACTTCACGTTGAACAAATATATAAGTATTTACACAATGTTGAAAACGTCAGTGTAAAAAATATCAAAAGCAAACTGCAATTTTGGCAGCGTTAAACATACCATTATTCATGCAGAATGACAAGTTGGATTTGGGATGTAGAATTTCCTATTGGCTACGGAATGGCCAATTAAATATAAATTATTTACGTGGTGGAAACAATCCTCATAATACAAGAACATGTATTATGAGGATTGTTTTCACCAAAAAGATATTGGACCAGTTTTAAAATATCATTTATAAAAGTGGCATGAATATTATTGCTTATGAATATTTTACTTTCAAAAATCTATAATTTTTTTAACATGGGAGAATAGCTACAATTCTTGAGCAATTATAATAATTTTCTTACTTACCAAACAAATCAGCTCTTTCTATATTAAAAGATCGTATTGATATGCACAACTCTTGAAGTATTTATAGTATTCCTTGTCAATATAGGCAATCATACATTGGTCAAACAAAACAAACTCAAGTTTCATCTTAAAGAACATATGAGTTATATTCAGAAACAAGAAAAAGAAATCTGCCTTGGCTAAGCATTATTAGAATAATAACCTTACTTTTGGCTTTAATTCTGCTAAAATAATCTATTGGCCTAAACACTTACATGAACTCTATTTTCTAGAAGTTTTTCATATCTATAAAAATCATAAAAATGTCGTTAATTGCAATTTTGCTGTACCCTATCTTTCTGATTGTTGGAAATATTACACAAAATCCACATATTCTTGATTTTCATCTACTATGTACAAAAGTTGCCAAAATCTCCCACGGGGAAACAAATTTGTTCCTTAAAACCTTATTTTTTATAAATTTCTTTTTTTCTACTTTTTTATTTGTATTAAAAGATTGAAACAAATGCATTTATATACGAACAAAATATCAGTTAAAAAATTCCTCTTAAAAATGAATACTATATACCATGTATTTAAAACAAGTATCATTAACAACTAACTTATCAACTTCAAAGTTTTTCCTTTCTTCAGAGTTATGCACCAATGATAATTTAAGCATGCATTCTTTCTCTCACACTTAATTCTGGTTTTTATTTGATGATGGATTATGCTTGGTTGTTTATCTAAAACAATTGTTGTGTGTTTTTTCAATTCATGATATATGTTTTCTTTCTTTATCATTCAATTCCAGTTTTTTGGTACTTTTAGTTTTACTACAAGTTATTAAATACATGACTATCAGAACTTATATATGTTTAAAATCAATTACTGAATTTTTTTAAAAGTGTGAAAATTAATAATCATGTTATACAAAAACATGTAGACAGTTTATGTTTAAAATATCTTAAAGTACTTTTTTTTTTTGGAGTATGACAGGGTATACTATTTTTTTTCAGACAGTGTCATTATAATTTTTTTATCTATCACCTTGAATAAACGTGTATTTTCATTTTTATTTAAAATATATAATGCTGAAATTCTTTCATTGTATTTACCCTGGTTTTTAGTCCGAATTATTAATTTTATCAAAAATTGGTACACTTATTAAACAGGACAAAATCTAGTTAACATCGTATTTTTTAGTTCCATTGGATAATTGGTTCAAAAGATAAAAATAAAACCTATCTTTAAGATTGTTAAAAAGAAAAACAAATAATTGATGCCAAAAATAAATATATTTTTTTCAAATAATTAAAATACAATTGAGAAAAATCGTGCTTATGAAATGGAATAGTTTCAGGATAGAACCCCTTGGCAAAATTTGAAATTTTGCACTGAAGTAACTCAGACATTTCTCATCTTTACTTACAAAATTGCAATAGCCATCTTCATTCATCGCCAAAATAACAACAAAACTTAAAAGCTGTCAAGGGACTCCAATGCTAAAGCTATACCAAAGAAATTTTAAGAAATGTATATAGTAATTGATGCTAGAGAATGGTTGGTTGGTGGTTTTTAATGGTGCAAGGTTCATAATAGGACATTCTGTACCAACAATGCTAGAGAATAAAACACAGTTACAGCATGTCTTTATATGGAAGAATAGATTAAATTAAGTCCTACTGAACTAAATTAAATTATGTTTTGTGCAGAATTTCATATCTATTACTTAGAAAACAAAATAGCCTTAGAAAGTATAATTTTAACAGTTTATTTATTTATTTGTAATCTAGTATTGTACATTTCTATATAAGCTTCGGCTTGGCACAGAAATTTCATATCATGGGTTTGTTCAGGGACAAACATATAGATAAAACTCAAATAACTACTACATCAGAAACGCCAAAGAAAAATATTTGAGATGCATATAGCTGTTTCGGTAGCCTTAAGCGTACCGTCTTCAGTGCATCTGACGTAGTAGTTTATTCGGGTTTTAATATTCCAACACCAAGTCTCCTGTTATTATGTAGACAAAATGATAGACAAACATACACCAGTTATTATTTTATTTTTTAACTGCACATAACAATGCTTTCATGTAAAAACAGCAAGTAAGGTCATTTTAAGATAGTTTAAACAACTCACAAAGTGACTGCGTGCTTCTGTTTTTATTAATTTTTCTACTAGTGCAGAAATTTCTATTAAATTTTAATATTTAATTTAAACATAAATATAGGTTTTTATAAACTTGCTTATAATAAAAGGTAGCAAATAATTGCTGTTGAAAGATGAAGAAAGTAAGCAAACACACAACAATTGCAAAAATTTATTACTTTTTTTTTTTTTTGGTAATAATATAACATGACTCATCAGGTATATAAGTAGGCATGAGTGCAAAGAGAAATAATACTAGCAGATTCAAAGTAATATTCATACAGGACTTCAAAGACAGAAAAACCTTGAAATCAACTATATAGTTGTAGCAATGTTTATTGTGAAAAATAAAAATTGAAATTAGAAACCTGTTCTAAATATACAGATTTCAGTTTCTAAAAGTATATTTTTACCAAACTTTTTTTTTTTTAAACTTTACATACACAAGAAAAATAGGTTTATAAAAATATTTTAGACAACAAATTTGCCATCTATTTTTGTGCTGTGTATTACTCTTCCCTAAGTAAATTAAATATGTACTTTTTGAGATATTGAAGATCAAAATGTTTGACCTTGAAATGAAAATTTTAAAAAATATATTCATGTGATATATCATTTGAAAGTCTATATCATAAGCTTTCTAATGATACTAATCTTATACCTCTAAGTTAATTATAAAATAAAATATGGGTACATTTGTAGTAGACAAATTTTGAAAATTTGATTTCTTTACCCATTTTTGCAGCCCTGTATATATATATATATATATATATATAAACTAAAAGAGGTAAGGACTTATAAGTTGGTATACATTCATTTCTCTAAAGAACAAACAAATGAGCCCAGTTTTATAATATTCTGAGAGGGTCAGGTTTTTAGCTATGTTGATTTGTCATGTAACCCATTATTGAGATTACAGAGCAAAATCATCCATATATTAGACTAAAGCATATAAAAGTTAAAATGTTATTTATTTTTCTCAAAAAAAGAACAGAATACAAAAGATTTTTTATTAAAAAAATAAACAAAAACATGAATTTTTTTTTTTTTTTTTATTGTGTTAAAAAAAAAAAAATGTAAAAATTTTGTTAATTTCGATAGTAAGTAACTCTTCTAAGGAAATAAACCACAAAATAAAATATCCCAAAAATTAATCTCTGGAATCATGCTAATCAGAAAATTTAATTGTAATTGTATGGTTTTTAAACCTACCATATACAATTGACAATATTAAACCAATTAACACTAATTTCATTAACTATAAAAAAAAAATAGCCCCTTATAACTCTCATGATTATGCCCTTAAAAGAGAAACCCTTGAAATATTAACCTCTAACAATTCAGTGAACGACATCTAATATAATATTATTCCACCAGAATTGCAACCCCTGTTTCAGCAAACAAATCAAAGTGAAGAGGAGGATGAAGAGAAAGAAGAGTAAACAAACCGCCCTGTTGCAAATTGAATTGTCTTTGCATCCTCTCAGGTGGCGCTACTAGTCGCGCCGATGTATGATTACTGAGTAGTTAAGAATGTGATCTGAAAGGATTCGGTCATGCTTGACCGTTTAAAATATATAGCGCTTAAGAAATGTTTATTTATGTTTTTATTGTGAATCCGTTATATGTTGTTTTGTGAAGTGAATAAATAAAATGGAAAAGAACATCACTTGCATTATTTATGGAAATGGATTATTACAATGTGTGTGAGTTTATGGAACATTGAAAGATTAATGAACATTCTGGTGACCCGGACGTGATTATTTGCATTTTTTTTGGACGACATGCATTTTTTTGGATAAATATGGCATTAGTAATAAAGAATCATCAAGGCAGCATGCATCGGATATGGGAGGTAGGCTTTTCCCTTATTATTTCATTATTTTAGTTTGGGTTTGAGGGTTAAAAGTTATGGTTTCGGTTTTAAAAGAAAAGTGTAGTTTTTGTTCTGAAATGGTTGCAGTCTGTGAGGACATCGAATTCATTTGGTTTATATATAATATTATTTATAAATTTTGCTGATCTATGAAATAAATGGTTTCAAATTTGAATAATTAAAAAATAGTTTGGGTTTTAAATATAAATGGTTTCATTCAACATTTAAATAATTGAAAAATTACTTTCGTTTCATAAAGTGTTGTTTAAATGGTGTTTCTTTTTGTTTCTTTGAAAAGGAAATTGTTTTTTTTAATGGAATATTATTTAATTATTTTTTGTTTCTTGCAATGCTATTAAAATAGAGTTACTTCTGGTTTAATACAAAATTATTTATTTAGTTTTGGTTTCATTAAAGGCTATTTTAAATTGATTTACTTCTGTTTTAACGATATTTATTTTTTTGTTCTTAAATGATATTTAAAGATGTTTACATTTTTCATATATAGATAATACATGTTTATTTTTATTTAATAAATATATGGATAGGGGTTATCATTAAGCAATTAGAAGGTTTCATAATTTTTATTTTTGTTCTCTTGTTATGATATTGGGTTTAAAATGGATCTAGAAAGATTGAAGGAAAAAAGAAGAGGTTTAAGAACCTCATTTACGAAATATTTGGGGAAAATAGAAACAATCCTGAACTCCGAAATTATGGAGGAATACACGAAATTAATGAAAATTGAGGAGCTTCTTAGATTAAAGGCTCAGCTCGTGGACAAACAGGCAGAACTCGTAAACATCGATTATGAAATACAAACAAAAATTAAAGTTAAGGATATAGCTGAAGATGTGGCAGGCTGTGAGGAATACAGGGAAAAAGGGATCGATGTAAAAACAAAATTAGAAAGGCTAGTGGATAATTTAAATGACAGGCCGTTGCCTGGTGTTATTCAGATCGCTAGATCAAGTGATCAAACAGGGATTGGTTCAGAGAACCTAACAGTTAGAACTGAAACCAGAAGTACAGTTAAACTTCCGAAATTACAAGTTGTACATTTTCTTGGTGACTGTAGTTCATGGTTGGACTTCTGGAACTCTTACGAGGTAGCGATACATAATAATAATTCTTTAAGCAAAATTGAAAAATTTACGTATTTGAAATCTTTCTTAGGAGGTATCGCCTTGAGCGCTGTATCTGGGTTTTCATTGACAGAATCGAATTACGATGCATCAATACAATTACTTAAGGAACGTTTTGGACGAAGTGACGTAATTATATCGTCCCACATGCATAAGTTACTATTAATAGAACCGGTGAAATCATGCGCGAACGTTACTGAATTAAGGAGAATGTACGACGCGATTGAGGTACAAATTCGTTCGTTACAATCATTAAATGTAGCAACAGGCACTTACAGTAATCTGTTATGCCCTGTAATATTACAAAAACTACCGGAAGAATTGAACTTAAGTTATAACAGACAGCGTAATTCAGATGAATTGTTTGATATTTCTAAATTAGTTGATTTTATACATAAAGAATTAGAAATACGAGAAGCATCGATAATTTTAGCGAATCCCAGAAATAATAGCGCAAATGAAAATAATTTTCGGAATAAAATGACAGGCCACAATAAACCTTACTTAAATTCTAAAAGGAGCGAATATCATCCCCCTAAATCATCAGCTTCCGTTTTAGCGACTCAGGCGGAAAGAAATTTATCTGGTTATCATAATAAGTATTCTTATGATAATAATAGGCCTAAATTTAATAACAAAAGAAATACGAGTTCATTTTCTCAAAATACAGGAGTTCAGGACTGTTTGTTTTGTTTCTCGGCACATATGAATCATGATTGTTCCTTAAATGTTTATGATAAGAAAAAGGCTCTAATGGCCAAGGGATTATGTTTTATATGTTTTTCAAATCATTTGAGTAAATTTTGTTCTCGTAAAGATCATAAGCGCAAGTATTGCGCGTCTCCCTGGCATAACTCATTAATATGTAATACAGAAAGAAATGAATCCCGCTCAGTTGAGGATAAAAAACAAATACAGTCAGAAAGTTCTTTAAATTTGGTTTGTAATAAGAATAAAGAGCTTGAGGACACGCCGAGTGATTCGGTGTTGTTGCAGACTGTAACGGCAAGTGTATTTAATATTCGGGCCAAATGCCATTTATTGAGGTGTCTTATTGACAATGGAAGTTCTAGGACATTTGTATTGCGCGAAGTGTGCAATTTATTGGGATTAAAACCAATCGGGAAGGAAACCCTTTTAATTTATACTTTTGGCAATGAAAATACTGAAAGGAAAACTTATGATATTGTAGAAATAGTATTACATAATGTAAGAGAAACTAATAAGAAAATTAAATTAAGGGCTGTGGTTATTGATTCAATTACATTTGGGGAAATTAAAATTCCTTCACAATGGGTGCGTAATATCGCACTAGAAAAGGGCATTGAATTGGCAGATAAGGGTAATTTAAGTAAAATTCATGTACTTATTGGATCGGATTACATTGGGGAAATTCTCGGAGAAAGGAACGTGAGAATTTCTAAACGATTAATGGCAACAGATACCTTATTTGGATTTGTGATACAAGGAAAGGAAAGGGACCCTAAAGCACTTAAGAATTGTCAGAAAGTGCGCATTAATCATTTACATGCTGTTAAGGAGGAATTGGACCATCAAAGGGTTAAAAATTTATGGGAATTAGAGGCAATTGGAATTAATCCGGACAAGGAACATTCTAAATCAGATGATGAAATTTTAGAGTTATTTAGGCAAACCACTACTTATAGGAATAAAAGATATGAAACGCGATTGTTGTGGAAAAATAATGTTAAGGAATTGGACAGTAATTATGGGATAGCAAGACGACGTCTATCTCATTTGAACACTGTTTTTGGTAGGAATCCGGACTTATATTTTAAATATAAGGAAATTATTGAGGAACATTTAAAGGAGGGCATCATAGAGGAAGTAGCGTCGGATTTAAATGACAATACAGGTACAGGCTATTACATGCCGCATCATGCAGTAGTACGCGAGCAAAAGAAAAGTTCTAAGGTTAGGATAGTTTTTGACGGTTCATGTAAGGGCAGGGATGAATTATCTCTTAACGATTGTTTAGAGAGCGGTCCTAATTTAAATCCAGATTTACTCAGGATAATTTTGAGGTTTAGGTTACACCCTGTAGCGTTTTGCACAGACATTCAACGAGCTTTTCTAGAAGTAGGAATCGCGGATGAGGATAGGAATTTTTTGAAATTTTTATGGAATGATGGGGAGGGGCCCGATCTCCATTCCGATGCTGCTAAACGAATTAGGACATTACAATTCTGCAGAGTTCCCTTTGGGGTGAAATGTTCCCCATTTCTATTATCGGCAACAATCAGGCTTCATTTGAAAAAATTTGAGAATGACTACCCGGAAGCAACAGAAATGTTACGATCTCTCTACGTGGATGATCTCATCTCTGGCACTGATGATGTGAACAAAACATTACAATTGTCTAAAGAAATGATGTACATTTTAGGTGAAGCTAGCATGAATCTCAGGGCTTGGATTTCTAACTCTTCTAAGCTTAATCAGTTATGGAAGACAGACAATTTCGAATGTCGAGAAGATCCGGAGGAATCCAATGTTGAACTAAAAATATTAGGGATTATTTGGGACAATACGAATGACGAATTACTGATTGACACTTCACAATTTAACAAATTACCGGAGGACAGATTTATAACAAAGCGATATATTTTGGCTGTTTGCGGAATGTTATTTGATCCATTGGGGATCATGAATCCATTTTTGATTCGCATAAAAATTATATTACAATCAGTATGGGAAAATGGTAAACAGTGGGATGAACCTGTTCCACATGAAATTGAAATGTTGTTTTTAGAATGGCTAAATGAAGCTAAAAATTTGAAGTTCACTGGAATTCCTAGGCTGTATTTTAATGAATTCTGCTGGAACTCAATAGAGGTACACATATTTTCCGATGCTAGCCCAAAATGTTATGGTTCAGTGGCTTATTTTCGATTTATGAATTCTGAAGAATGCAAAACAAGTTTTATAATTTCTAAGTCTCGACTAGCCCCTTTGAAGAAGATTACATTACCGAGACTTGAATTACTTGGCACTTTAGTCTCAGCAAGATTGGGATCATATCTCAAATCTGTTTTTCCTATGCTCGACCCCAGAAATATTTTTTATTGGACTGACTCTCAGATTTGCCTTCATTGGATAAAAAATTCAGCTAACGATTATAAGCAATTTGTGAAAAACCGAGTGATTGAAATCAAGGAAAAAACTGATCCTGAAAAATGGCACTTTTGCAAAGGCAAGGTCAATCTGGCGGATAAATTGACAAGAGGTGTAAAAGCAAATTCCTTAATGAATGACAAAGTATGGAGTCAAGGACCAGCTTGGTTGTCAGAATTAAGTATACCGTATGACTCTCTAGTGGAATTTTCCTGTGACATGGACAGCGTGGTTGAAGAAAGACATGGAACTACAACACTCCAGGTTAACGTAGAAGTTCCAATGCCATTATTAAATCTGGAGAATTACAGTAGTTTGAATAGAGTTTTAAGAACAACCGCCTATGTTTTTAGATTTCTAAATAATATCAAATCTAGGTCTGAAAAACGTTCAGGAGCGCTGACAGCAAATGAAATATCTGCAGCAGAAAATTATTGGCTTCTATTTGTGCAGCAAAGTGAATTTAACAAAGAATATACTACATTAAAGGCAAAAAATTCAGTTTCTCCTGATTCTAAGTTATATAATTTGAATCCCATTTTGACAACAGAAGGTCTAATAGTATTAAAAGGAAGAATTCAAGGTTCTAATTTTTCTGATGAATCTAAGCATCCAATTATTTTGCCGAACAAGGCTCGATTTACTAATCTTTTGATCATGAAGGAACACGAAACTTTAGGTCATTCTGGTATATCTGACACACTCACTCAATTAAGAGAACGTTTTTGGATCATTAAGGGCAGGCAAGCTGTGAAATCCTGCTTGAACAAATGTTTTCTATGCAGAAGGTTTAAGGCCAAACAAGGACAGCAAATAACAGCTCCGCTACCCATAGCAAGAACTAGTGAGGCTCAACCTTTTGAAGTCGTCGGAATCGATTTTGCTGGACCCTTATTCACAAGAGACAACAACAAATCTTACATTGCATTATTCACGTGTGCAGTCACTCGAGCAGTGCACTTGGAAATAGTCTCTAGTCTCAGTTCTGAACATTTTTTACTTGCATTCAGACGTTTCATCTCCAGAAGAGGTGTGTGCAAGGTTGTGAATTCCGATAACGCTCTGACTTTTAAAAGTAGTGAAAAGGAACTAAAGAAACTTTATACGAACATTAAGAACTTTGAAATACAGAACTATTTTGGTAATAAGGGTATCAAATGGAATTATATAGTAGAAAGAGCCTCATGGTGGGGGGGTTATTGGGAGCGAATGGTTCGTATGACAAAGGTCATTTTGAGGAAAATTCTTGGTAGGGCATTGGTAACATTTGAAGAACTGCAAACTATACTTGCAGAAATTGAATCTATTATTAACTCTCGACCTTTAACTTATGTATATAATGACCCTGTGGAGCCATTCCCTCTCACCCCAGCCCATTTCTTAATTGGAAAAAGGTCAACTGCATTGCCACCACAAAGTGGCCGTTTAGTGATTGCAAGTCAATCTAGTTCTCAAAAACTTTTAATTAAACGATACTTGTATCGTGAGAGACTTCTTAACGAATTCTGGAAGCGCTGGAAATTTGAATATATTTTGCAGTTGAGAAATGCTAATGTTGTAAAACCTGTTAATCCAATTTCTAATTTTAATATAGGTGATATAGTCCTAATAGGTGATGACAAGGCCCCAAGACAAATTTGGAGGTTAGAAAAAGTAATTGAGACACATGTAGGACGTGACAATAAGGTAAGAGCTGTAACCTTAAAAACTTCATCAGGAATGTTAAAGAGACCCATTCAACTTCTTTGTAACTTGGAAGTCCAAGGGGACTTACCTTAGTTAAACCAACTGTTCACCTGTAAGTTAATATTAATATTGTTTTCATTTTTCAATTGTATCCAGGTAACATTGATTTTTGTATTTGATATAATTTCTATTTTCAGTATTATGTGGTTGTGAAATTTATTATTTATGTACTGTGATTTTTTATTGGTTGTATTTTTGAATTGTATTTGTATTGAACTTAACTTACCTTTCGGGGCGGGAGGATGTTGCAAATTGAATTGTCTTTGCATCCTCTCAGGTGGCGCTACTAGTCGCGCCGATGTATGATTACTGAGTAGTTAAGAATGTGATCTGAAAGGATTCGGTCATGCTTGACCGTTTAAAATATATAGCGCTTAAGAAATGTTTATTTATGTTTTTATTGTGAATCCGTTATATGTTGTTTTGTAAAGTGAATAAATAAAATGGAAAAGAACATCACTTGCATTATTTATGGAAATGGATTATTACAATGTGTGTGAGTTTATGGAACATTGAAAGATTAATGAACACGCCCAACAGTGATTTCTTGTCATTTCGAGCTCTGATGATGGCCTTGTCTGAGCGCCGAAATATATAGGCTCAAATTTTTTTAATTATTTTAATAAGGTGTTTTTAATTTAATAAGTATATGAAATCAATCTTTTTAAAACTTTTTAAAAAAATGTAAATACATATTTTATAAATAAATGACTTTGTATGTTTAAAAGCGCCTTTTGGTGCATATTCAGTACATAATCTATTACACGTGATTGAACAAATTATCTTCTTTTATAGAGAAAATGTCTCCTATTAATGTTAGTCATGTCATTTTCTACAAGAAACACCTTTTATTATATCTGTAAAGTACATGCTGTTTAGTATGTTTAGCACAGTATAAGGCTGTTGGAATGTGCTTAATATTATGATTGCTGTGACCGGATACGTCCATTTACTGAGCTGTTGTTTTAATCACAATGCATTTATAATTTAAAATTACTTATATAATTTTGCTTGTATTAAATTATAAAGGCTATATATTATACTCATATGGTTTACCTTCTACAACATAGTGATATTATTAATGTCAAGATATTACAAACTGTTTTTTAGTATATTAAAAAATACAGTGGAAACATTAAAATTTTGCTCTTTTGCGAGACAGTCAGGTAGTTAAAAAGATATAAATCTTAGACAATCTGTTTTTTTTTTTTTTTTGTGCGTGTGTTAGTCCTAGCATACAAACCAGTTTACTATGAATTTTGATGGAAGGCATTCTATGACGTATGTGGAAAAATCAGATTAACAAATGTGTCATTCATTATAAAAGTGGTGCAACTCCAGATTTTTTAAATATGTATTTTTTTGCTTAATTGTATCATATTTAGTCATATCTTTCATTATAAAAGGGAAGAAATTGTAATAATTACATTATCATCCAGGTTGCTACACAAATCAGGAGACAAAATTCCCAGAGTTTTCCCTGTCTCTTTTAAAGGTAACATGAATGGCATGCAATCATACAGCATTAGAATTTTACATGCTTACAAGTCAATCAAATATATCTAGGATATATTCTTTTTATTAACTTTATATAGTTGAGGAAAACCATGTACTTGACTTTCTCTTTGATTATGAAAAAAATCCCCAATGTTTTTGCAAAAAATTTCAAAATTCCCTGAATTTTCCCTGTTATTACAATAAATTTTGAAATTCCCTGCTTTTTATTAGTTTTTCAAATTTCCTGAGTTTTCCTGAATTCCAAGTACTGTAGCAACCCTGATTATTTTTATTTATTTATTTATTTTTTAAAAGAACTTCATTATAAAAGTGATGTTTCTAAGTTACTTCAAATTAGTTTTGTTATAGCTTATAAATTTTTATAACTCTGGTTTGTATTAATCATTAAGAAATCTATAACACTGACTGAATACTTTTAATTTTTCCTACACACAAATTTCTAAAATGCTTGTTATTTCAAAATCCTTTTATGAAGGAGATTATTCACTTTTACAATGAACAATCCATATATTTTTTTACTAGAATTCTAAAAATATTTATGGAAATAAATATGCAGATAGACAGGCAAACTAAAGTCAAACATCTTAAAAATTTGTTAAAAAGTGTTAAAACTCATTTTAAAAAGTGGAAGAAAATTATGTATCAACAAATGAGATTACTTTTCTTGAAATATTGCATGCATAAAAAAAAAAAAAAAAAAAAAGTTCAAAATTTACAAGCATTCTAAAAGTTTTGACAATTATGAAAGTATTAAGTAGAAGAAACAAACATTTGTTAAAATAACAATTAATAATACTAAATTAATAATAAAGATTTATGTTTGAACTGTAATATAAATTGTAGCCTCACTTTGTTTGATACAAATTTTCAATTAGTACCTAAAAACATTGAATTGTTTTGCTAAAATATTTAATGGAAATTACAAATTTAAATTCGAAATTTTATATAAACAATACAAATAAAATACACATTTTTTTAATGCTATTTTCATGATTGATGAAAAAAGAATAAAAGCACTATACATTTTAGTTTTATTATCACAGCATTTTCCACATTATAAACATCAATATTCACACATTTATAATAAAAAGGAACATGATTATCTAGACAGAATGCACAAAGTACATTTCAGAATTATATGTCGAAAAAACAACTTAAAAACTTTTGCAGTAAAGATTAACTCATTAAATCTCATGTACAGTATGTATAAATATTTATTAAAAAATAATTTAACTTCTACAGTAAATCACTGACTGTGCTAACAATTCATACAGTGTTCGAAACCTGCATAAGTGGTCCTTCAAGATATTTAGCCAAAGCTTCAGCTTTTGCTTTAAGAATACCAAGGTCAACGTTTGAATCAGCTTGTAGGCATAATAAGAGATTTGCTACTCCTGTAACAGCTACATAACCTCCCTGTAAAAAAAAAAAAAAAAGATAAAAATCATTTAAATGGGAATTTATCTTCAATGACATATAAGCATAATAAAATAATGCCAAATGAATACAGGTTTGGCTATTAGTACCTAATTAGTTCCATACAGGGTTGCTACACAAATATGGAAGAAACAAATACCTGAGTTTTCTCCTGCCTCTTTTAAAATTAAAATAAGACGCACAATCATGCACCATTAGAATCAACTACACTTACAAGTTAACTGAATAATATATAAACAGGTATAGTAATAGGGTATAGTAATTTTATTAACTTATTAGTATATAGTTGGCAAAAATCATAATACATTTTACTTCATTATAAGGCACTTAAAAAAAAAAAAGGAGTAAATTAAAACCCCTGTGCACTGATAATGGCTACAAATGTAGCTGAAAAATATTTGCCCATTAAGAAAGAATTTTTATAAAGGTATTAAAGTTTATAAATAAAAAAAAAAGTTTTTCTCCAAACTATAAAACTAGACAATTTACAGTTAAAACTAAAACTAAACTTTATTATGCAAAGATTTTCTTATGATGTTCCAAAAAATTTCTAAATTTTCCTATTTTTGAAATAAATTTTGAAATTAAGAGTTTTCGCTGTTGTTTAATGGATTTTTCTGATTTTCTGAATTTTTTTAGATTTTCCCTGAATTCCAGGTATCATAGCAACCCTGCAATAGTTTAAAATTATTTCAATACAGAAAAATCATTTTCTTTCTTTTTCTCTTCAATAGCAGAGGCTTAAGGAGATGCATTATAGCATGTCCAGGTCAGATAAACCCAATGTTAACCTATGGGAAAATAATATATTTGTTATTCATTACATAATACACATTATATTCAGTTTTTACAATTAAAAAAAAAAAAAAAAAAAAAAAAAAAAAAAACATGACCATTAAGAGATCAATCATTGTTTATTAAAAATTGATTTTCTTATTATTTATTATTATTCATCATCATTGTTTTAAGTTATAAAATGCAAAATTTCAAATTTGTGAGATTTTGCATTTTACAACTACAAAATAAAACAAAAAATCAGTTTTCAGAAAACAAACACCAATTTACCTATTACGAATTTTCCCGAATGTGAAACTGAGTTTTAAAATATGTATTATTTAATGAATTATTTCCCCTTAGGTTAACTTGAGGTTTGGCAGATCTTGAATCTGCTCTGATACCTCCCCTTAACTTATGTTAGTGTTGCCTTGCCAAGCATAAATTTTGGCAGAGATTTCAAAAATAATTTATTTTACAGAAAAAGCACTATAGGTTCTCTAAATATTATTTCTGACAATTTCTTATAATGATATTTTCTTGTAATTTCATTATAACTGTAATAATAAACTTCAGTTATGAAATAAAAACAAATTTAAATACAAGAGTATGACATCATAAATTTTGCACAACATTTAAAACTGTTTATCAGTATAACCATCATTACATGAATTCTATTAATTGTAACACATATTTTGTTGATATCTATTCCCAGCAAATAAAAAAAGTACAAAAAAAAAAAAAAAAAAATCAATGTCTTATTAAATAAGACGCAGTGTTAAAATATAATTAGAACAAATATAAATCATTTAAAAAATGATTCAAATAATTTTAAACACACCTTATCGTATGTAATGCCGACTCTAGGCTAATTTGTCAGGATGCTCCACCCGGTGGCACTTTTAAACACATTTTAGTAACCAGCAGCCCTTTTTAAACACATTTTAGAACCCAGCGGCATTTTAAAAACATTTTAGTACCAAGTGGCCTTTTAGATACTTTACTTCCTGACATGTAACCTTCCAGTAATAGTTTTACATCATTCCTGGAAGTACAAATACATATAGCCTACATATATACATGTAAAATTAGTAATTTACTTTTGTCACGTACAAAAATCACAACATAGAAGACTGCAAATTATGCCCTTTTGAAAACAGGTTGCCCTTTTCATTGAATTCCCCTTGACGGCCCATTTACTCTAGAGTCAGCACTATGCTCATGCAGTTTTATAAATAAAAGTACAAATGTAGTAAATTCTAATAAATTTTTTGTTAGTGTGGGAAAATATTATTTAATTTTTCTAGTATGCATTCTGTACTTAGCAACTAAAACACAGCTTGTTTAAAGTACATGGTGCAATAGAAAAAAATGTACTAGTAGTAGTTATTAACCATAGACAGAAATATACTAGATTTCTAGTATAACAAGTAGTACTATTTCTTTCAGACAGCTTTGTTACCTATTTTTATCTATCAACTTTAATGAATGTGCAAACATTTTTGTTTTTATCTAAATATATAAAGCATAAAGTCTGTCATTGTATCTGTCCAAATTATTAGATTTTATAAAAAATTGCTACACTTATTAATCAAGACAAAATCTAGCTATTGGGTGACTGATTCAAAAGATATAAAATAAAAACCGCATTTTAACTTTAATATTAATACAAAGAAAAAATAAATTGATGCTAAAAATAAATAAGTAAATATGTTTCTTTTTATGTCAAAAGAAAAAAAAAAGAAAATGTAAACGTTAAAAAAAAAAAAAAAAAAAAAAAAAATTAAAATTGAGAAAAATTGTACTAGAGAAATGCAGCAGCTTTAGTATAGAATCTGTTGGCAAAATTTTAAACCAAGTAACTGAAACGTTTCTCCCCAAGATCTTTATTTGCACAAACGTGATAGCCAATTTAATTCCTCGCGAAAATAACAACAAAAATTTAAAGGCTGGCAAGGCAGTCCTATCATAAAACGGTACCAAATAAATTTTAAGAAATGAATATAGTAACTGATGCTGAAACAGTTACTGTGTGTCTTTGTATGGAAGAATAGATTAAAATAAATCCTGTCACACAAAACTAAATTCTATTTTGAACATAACTTTATATTTATTACTTAGAAAACAAAAATAGACTTAGGTTTTTTTCTTTTATACTACAATTTCTGTAACTCTGAATAGGATATGTAAATGTTATGCACAATGTAGTTTCTAAAATTTAGTTTAACAACAAAACGTTCAATACAACTCTAAATGATTGGCACAAATTACAAGAAACAAATTCAAATTCTTTTCTGTTCAGCATATGATCTGTAAATTTAACACACATCACATCAAAATTTAATTTAACCTCTTGCAATATAATGAGGAGTCTAGCTCATCACTGGTTTTTCATGCCATAGTGGAAAATGACACTTTAGATAATCTATGGTACAGTACATAAACTGTGCAAAGATAATACATTTTTAAATAACAATTAAACAATTATTTTGTGCAAATATTCATGATTAAATCTTACCATAAGAGATTAACAGAAAAATGCATAATAAAATCATATAGTGTAAAAACACTTTTTTTCTTTTTGCAATTACTATCAATAGATAAATAATAAATAGCTATTTGGAACCTGCAATTTAAGGAATCTTTGAAATTTTAAGTATAAGTAATTGTTAAGCAGGTAGTTGTAAAATGAAAAGCACTTGTATTCAAAATCTCTTGTACAATAAAGCACCATTTATACGTCTGTTACATTTATACATCCTTTTAGTGAAGTCCCGATTCATTCCTATTCATTTTAATACAAAAATATTTTGTTTATACGCCGCTAAAATTGGTTATACGTCTTTTCCACTTTACTAAAATTCACAAAATTTCTCGAACTGTCATTATTTTCTATTCTAAATAAGACTGATTTTTCATAGAAAGCATCTTAAATGGAGGAATACAGGAAAGATCAAAGAATACTGATCAAAGAATCAATTGAATTCACAGTAGAATTTTTAATACTCATAGATAAGTAGAAAATCAGATGAATATTAAAGATTTTTAATATTATTAAATAACTATCTGTATGGACATATGCTTATTATTAAAGATACACAATGTATACAATTAATATTCAAAATGTGTTCATATAGTTCCTAAGAAATGTAATATAATACTCAATATATGATATATGTAATTTGCACCCAGTCGTGCAAAAATAGCATAATTTTTCGCACATTTTATAAATATTTTTTTTTAAATTACTGTTTTTAAAAAAAGTATAATATACATTTACTAACTTAAGAAACTTTATTAATTAGTATTTTCATATACATTTTGCTTAAGTGTCATTAAATTTGTAGTAATCAAAGTGTTATTATTAAAATTTCGATTATACGTCTTTTCATTTATACGTCCTTTTATGTCAGACGTATAAACGAGGCTTTACTGTATAAGAATTATAAAATATTCCACAAAACACTTATTTTAACCCTCTGAATTCTGGACATGATTTTCTAGTAGTATGTGATAATACCGCAATTGACCAAGTGAGCTGTACATAACTGCAGTTTTAATATTCCAAAAGTAAAGTTTAAATATCAAAATTTTCTACAAAATACTTTATGTGTGCATCCAAATTAAAAACATAGTTCAAATCTTTCAGTATTAAGCATAAATGATTAACAAAGATTTCATTATTAAGTCGAGAAACTATGCTTATTCATTTTTAAAAAGCATTAAATTATGTAAAACTTTGAGGTCACAATTATGAAAAATTAAATTTAAGATATTTTAGCACAGCAGAATGTTCCAAGCTAATTTCTAATTGCGGAAAAGCCATTGTTATAACAAAGTGTTATTCTTCATAGTAATTTTTTTTTTCATAATGTGTCTCTGAGGCGGGCTTCTTAAGTATGTGTGATTTATATTATTATATATATATATATAATAATGAATTATTAAATGTAGTAAAAGCCAAGCAACAGATACAAGATCACTGAAACCATATAGACCAATAAGAATGAATATTTTTCAAGTGGGAGAAGCTCAGAAAGGTGAAAAAGAATGCATATTAATTATTCATTATGAATGCATATTAATACAAAGTAAATGCAACATGCCTTCTGCTTTTTTTTTTTTTTTTTTTAATTTATATAATTTCATATTCCCACCCAACCAAACACCTCCCATCCTCCGTAATCAAACATCTGCCCACACAACCGCCACCTTTTTTATTGTCTTTTATTGTTTTATAATTTTTTTGTTAATATACACTAAAGTGTACAGTTTTTTTCATGTACTGACAGAGACATGGTTATGGATATAAAATAGAAAATACGAAGTTTTTAGGAAAACCCATTTTAACAGTGGCTGTGATCAGTTTATTAATATTCTTGTTTTTAAACTTTGGAGAGCATAAATTATTAATTCGAAATAAATGGTTAATGATGATGTTTCTAAATACCGATAGATGCAGACAGGAATTAAAATGTGTAAATAAGTTTACTTTAAAATTAAAATTTTGCCATTTGTCATAGATATCGGCTTAAATTTTATTACCATTAAAGATTATTTTTAGATCTAAAAAGTTAATTGATTGATTATTTAGAGTATTTTGAGTTAGCTTTAAGTTACATGAATAATTAAAGGAAAAGGTATTTTGTGATTTCTTGTTAAGATAAAATACAATAATATCATCTATGTAACGATAAAGCCAGACATCATCATAACAAAATTGCTTTTCATAATAATAAAGATATAGATCTGCCAAAATACTGGAGCTACTTCCACCTTGTGGGATTCCTACTTGTTGCAAATAGATGTTGTGCAAGATATAATTATTATGGATAACAAATTTAAGAAGTGTTTTGAATTTTTCTGCTTTAAAATTGTGAGGAAAACTTAGGTATGAGAACTACATAAGGATAATTAAAGTTATTGAAGGGAAGTTGAAGTAGTTTATAGTAATTATGTATGTTTTGGTTATTAATGATAAGTTATTATTAGTTAAACTAAAGATGTTACTATTAGATACTGAAGACTGAAGAGTTTAAAATAGAGAGATACTAGGTAGTGGCATAATTATTAGGTGATTTGTCAACATAAGTTATCACAAAGTCATCTTGTAGTGATTTGATGGAGTTAAGAAGTTCAGATTTTTTTAAATACACCAGATTTGAATAATTGAGATATAAAGCATTTTTAATTTTTTGTAACACTAAAAATTTCCATTGAGTGAAATAGGCAATAGGATATTTATATATATATATATATATACAGTTCCTTCAACTCTTTATATGGAAATATTTACTTTTTATACAGATTATTTTAAGATATTAAAATATTTTCTGATATGTCTTTTTAAATCTTCCTTTTCTAAAATTCTATTCTATTTAAATTTATCTTCTATTTAATCTTTATTTTATTTATTTTTTGTACATTATTAGAACAACAGAACTATTGCTTTCAAACAAAATAGAACACATAAAAGTTTTTGTGTGTGTGTGTGCGCGCGCATGAAGGCTGGGGGGAACAAGTTAAAAAAAAAAAAAATGAAAAAGTTTGAAAATATATTATGAATAAAATTGAGAGAAAATGTGCAAAAGACATTTTAAGAAATGAATACAGCAACCATTGCTAAGAAATGCAACAGAATTACTTCTCGTTTTTGAACGGAAGAGTAGTTAAAATAAAAAAGTCCTGCTGTACTAAATTAAATTCTGTTTTGTAGCATGTCTATTAATTTGAAAACAAAAGAAGGCTTCAATTATTATTATTTTCTATAAATGCAGAATATATATAACTGTAGTACATTTCTTACAGTACTATAACTGCAATTATAATATTCCAAAAATAACGTTCAAATATGAAAATTTATGAAATGCTTTACATTTGTATCAAAATTAAAATTTTCATTTGAATGTTTAAGTTTTCAGCTTTAATGATTAAAAAAAATTTCGTTATTAAGTTAAAAATTTATGTTTATTTCAAATACCCTTGAGTATTGCAAAACTTTAGATTACAATTATTGAAAGTTAAATATAAGGCATTTTAACACTACAGTATGCTAAGCTATTTTCTACTTGCACTAAAACACTTTTTTAATTAAATCATGTTGTTCTCACACAGTATTATTTTTTCAAATTGTTTCTTTAAAGTTTAAAAAGTTTTTGTTTTGCTTAAATAAACGGTAATCTTAGTGCTATTTAATGCACATTTAATGTAGAATGTAGTGGTGATACAATAGATATGTAATTAGTATTTATTATTATTAAGTAACTATTACTATTATTATTATTTGTCATGTTAGCATTTAATTATTGTAAAGCCTTTTAAATATTTACAGGAATGCACAGTAAAAGAAAAGTCTTGCACTAAAGATGAAAAATCTAAGATTTATTCTAACTGAAAGTGAAAATGAAAGAATATTATCAATCTAAGTCTTAAATAACATTGAAAGAAAAATCCCTTCAAACAGGGCAGCAGGCATTTTTTTTTTTTTTTTTTTTTTTTTTATCATTGAAGTGTTTCCTAAACACCGAAAGTTTGGGGCATAAACTTATAGATGCATTTCTATTGTGAAAATGAGACAATACTGATCACTCAATGTCTACTAAGGGAATGAATTCTGAACTAGTTTCGCTGGTTAGCTGGCTGCGGAAGCCATAGCAGAAACTGCCAACCTTCCAGAGCAAAAAATGCTTCTCTCAACAGAAAAAAAGCATACTAACAAAACAGCATAAAAAAAGCATGATAAAAACAAAACGTGTAATCAATAGTTTTTGTACTTACTTTTTCATAGTAACAAAATTAATTTTTTTATACCCTACAGCAAAATTCTGAAATTATTCGGTATAAATTTTAAAGAAAATTTCATTATATCAAGTTCTACATTTTGAAAGGGAAACGTAATTCTGCAATTATTAGCAATGCATTAAAACAAATGAAATAATAGAAATCACATAAACAAAGACAAATCTAACTTTTATTTAACCCAAAGTAAGTAGCAGATTTTGCTTTAACACTTTGACTGTCATGGCTATCATATGCAGGGGTTAATCCAAAACAAATTTAGTGCCGCACTGAGGCACTTTCACAAAGTCAACTTTTGGCAGTGAGGCACCTTCACAAAGTCAATTCTCAGCAATATAGCAGCACAATACAATTTTTTATCAGCTTTGCTGCATCAAACACTTAAAAATACCCTCAGTTTATATGTTTATTGGAGATAGTGGTAGATATCTAAGTAAACACCTTATCTTACACTTAAGAAATAACTCAACTACATATATATTTTACAATTGCTCCATTTTATTTTTTAAATATAATTTAAAATTTTAAAAATTGCTTTGCACATTTCGATTAATTGTTCTGAAGCATTATTAATTTTCACAAACTTATTTGATTTTTTCACAAATTATTTTATAAATTCACAAATGGGGTACCATTTTTAAAAAGCTAGGTTAAACCCTAATATGTGATAGCCAGTGATGTTTCTGTTGGGGGCATTGGCTATCATAGCCATGGATTTTCAACACTTCATCTTTGGCTATAAAAACGATATCAGTTACATGAAAATCATACTGAGTTTGTTTGTTGGAGAATGAGAATCTCCCCATGTGTTGCAAAATGAATCAGACTGATTTTTTTTTTTTTTTTTTTTTTAATTTGTATATAATTTTATGTCGAAAAAAAATACAAATTACACAACAGAATTTTTGGCACCGTGGTAACCATTTTCAGTTTTGGCTTGGCAGTCAATGTATTAAAGAAAATCAACTGAAAATTTCTGGTTGTAACATTTGCCAATAAGACCAGATTTTGCCCGCAGACAGCCGAAAAGCACTGATAAAGGAAGAAGTAGAAAGAGGTTTTATAAAACCCAATTGGCTTCTTCAGGTTTTTATCCGAAGATCTCTGAATTGTAGTGTAGAGAGACAAGTAAATATTCAATGCACTTAAAAAAATGATACATTTATTCATATAAATATATTCAGAGAATTTTCACATGCGTAAAATGAAACGGGCAAACTAATAAATTTTAAAAATCTTATTTCTTTTTAAGGTCAAATCGTATTTTTGTATTAAAGCTTAATTATCATACTAAATATGATAAAATCTTAACTGTTGGCAGGTCTGTTATAGGGTTAAAGAAAAAAAAAACAGCAATGAGCATAAAAATGACACGTTGCACACACACACACAAAAATAGTTTGTATTTATTGTAAATGAAATCTTGCTTTTGCCAGAAAAAGTAAACTGTAAATGGCAAAATTACATCTAATTTTCAAATGATGCAGTACACATAATACTTATACAATTTTTGAGTCGCACCTTACATACTAAAATTACAATTTAAAATACAATATACTAAAATTAAATTCTGAAGGTACATGCAAAACATTAGTATAATAATTTTAGCAAAATATAACAATAGATGTCTCTTTTTTAAAAATGTGTGTATGATAAATGTTTCTTGCACAATCTTACATAAAACTTATTGCTATAAAATCCTCAATAACAAATTTCATGTAGCTTCAAAGAACTTGTTACAACTGAAACTTAAAAAAAGTTATCAATACAGCATAACATAGTCAAAACAGAACACATTTACAGAAAAGAACCTTATCAATTTTGTAACCATGAATATTTATAGAAGATAAAGCATGGATAGACAAAGGAAACAAAACTTCTCATTATTCTCAAAATAAAATAAATGGCATTGGAATAACAAAGTTAACTCCTAGAATAGTTTTAAATTAAATAGACAAAATCAAAAATTTTTTTTTATTAATTACAGTTGGGTGACAAAATAAAACTTCTCAATTTAGATGTTTTGCAGAATATTTAGTGGAATATCTTATGGATGTTTTTGGAACTTCATAGATGTAAAGAACACATACACAATGGCAAAAATTTTGTCCCATGGCAAGAAAAAGGGACCACAGTTAAAAATTAAAGAAAAAATATTTAGGATCACCTAAAAGTAAATATAACAATAAATTAAAATTAAAAACTACTGAAAGTTTAAAATTAGAAAGTGTTTCACGTGTATGGATATTATATTAAAAAAGTCTAAAATCACTTTGAAAACACGTAGATAAATTTTTTATTAAAACCAGACAAAGCTTTTTGCTATTATCAAAATAGCATCATCAGGTATACTTAAGTAACATAGTAGCCAGCAATATATAATTGAGAAGTTCAATACGGTTAAAGTTAAAAAAAAAAAAAAAAAAAAAAAGTTTAGTCCATGTAGTTCCTGTGTGACCTTTTGTGGACTGAACTTTTTTTTTTTTTTTTAACTTTAACCGTATTGAACTTCTCAATTGTATATTGCTGGTTACTATGTTACTTAAGTACACCTGATGATGCTATTTTGATAATAGTGAAAAGCTTTGTGTCTGGTTTTAATTAAAAAATTTTTATCTATGTGTTTTCAAAGTGATTTTATACTTTTTTTTTTTTTTTTTTTTTTTTTTTTTAATAACAATAAATATTATCAGAAAATTGGAATGCACTGAAGCTTGTAGCATGTGATTATGAAGCTTCTTTTAATTATTTGTATTCATTTGTATGTGAATAACATGGGATAGAGGTTTCTTTAAGTTTTTTTTTCCTTTTTTAAATATATGCTGCGTTATTTATAGAAAACTGGGCATACTACATTTCTTTCATATCATTTATTAGCCATACTATAGAGCTACTATGACAGGGGAAAAAAAAATCCTAGCAAATATATAGTGAGAATTCCAGAAAAATAGAAATAGTTAAATTTCAACTCTCAAAAGAGAAGCAAAAAGGAGTTTTGTTTGTATTTCATTTTGAATCAGCATACATTATGATTATATTATCTCTAATTGATTCAAACTAAAAATATGAGTAAAACTCATGTTGTTTTTCTTGAAATTAAACTAATTCTACCAATAGAATTACTTTCTCTTCCCCCTCCCCCACCCCCCCACCTTCTGTTGAGCAACTCTATACATTTGACTAAAAAATTATGTAAAATAAATAACGCTACCACCTGCAGTGTCGTCAAAATTATAATTAAAAACAATGTTGATTAGCTCACTTAGAGAAGAAAGACTTTATTTTGGAGAGCAGTTTTCTAAAATTAAGGTGTTAGTGGCAGATTAAGTGGATCTGATAAAATTTCAACTAGACCAGTTTTAGGGTTACTTTTTTCTGGAAAGATATTTGAAATCAATAGATTGTACTCTATTACCAAAAAAAAAAAAAGTATTTACTTCACAATCAATGATGATAAACTTAAGAGATTCAGCATTTTGGGTCGTACATCCATTCTTCTCATACGCCATCCATATATTACTTGTTATGGCTGCTGTTAGCTTGGCATCTTTACCAGCATAACCAGAATAAGCTAAAAGTGTTCCTTCTCTATTCAACAATCTAATAAAAAAGGAAAATTATCAGCGATGCAGAATTGATTTAAAATAAGAATATTTGAATATACAGGTAAAAGAATTTCATTATTATATTAATTTATTTAACAATAACCAAAGATTTATATACTTCATATTTGTTAGACATCTAACATTTTCTTTTTCAAATTTGAATAAATATAATAAAAGAATTAAAGCAGTATTAGACATAATTTTACTTAAAATTTATTTTATAACAAAGCAGAATAGAAAGAAAATATTAGATAGAAAATTATTATCAGAAATAGTTAAAAAAGAAAAATCCGACTTTTATCCTTAAATAAAAGACAAACTTTTTTCTCCATTAAATTTAAATTTTATATATAGATTTCTATTGGGCAAAATGGACAAACACTATTTTAAGCCTAATTTTAAACCTAACTTTAAAGCCTGTGCCAGCAAAATAGAAAAGTACAGAAAAAAAAAAAAAATTAGTCATTAACTAGTGGTGACTCTAAGCTGGCACGATGCAGAGGGACTTCAAGCTGGCACAGTTGCATTTTCTAACACACCTTAGCTGTTGAAGACCCTTTCTAGCAAATTTCAACAGCCAGTGGCCCTTTTTAACTCATTTTATCAATTAGCAGTCTTTTATACAAAACTTTAATTGCCTGGAAGTCTTCAGGTATAATTTTGTTGAGTTCTGAATTTCACAGCATTGAAATGCTACTTATAAAAATCTGGATCTGCTACTTTATTTCTTCCTCTAAACATCCCTATGAAAGCAAGTGCATAAAACATACACATATGCTGTGTCCATCACTACATTCTATATAACAGCACCACCCACTGGTTAACATGCACAAAAATTTAATCAATTTAACTTCTCACAATCAATATTTCATAAGTACAATTTTCACCAATAGATGCTTAGATATAACCATCTGGAAAATCACAAAGCAATAGCAATATCACCAGAGGTACCAAGTTATTACGGATTGTCCGTAATCTTAATACCAGAAATTTTTTTAATGTATTCTTTTGTAATAATTATCTACAGTTTAATAGGACAAGTTTTACTTTTTCTTTATTGTGATATGAAACTGATTTTTCACTAGTAGTAACCCCCATAGCAGAAAATGTGAGACGTGCGACATGCGTCGCAGATTTTTTTTTAGTCTGCAGATTATTTCCAAATCAGCATTATGCAGAAATTCCCAAATCTCTCGATTTTGGCAGGAAAGATAGCGATTTTCAATCTTTTTGGATCCACAGCATAATTGTCAATATTCATTTTAAACATGCTTTACTAAATTCTAGAATCTATAAAGAGGTAGAACTGTTCAATATCTCTCACTCAAGTAATATTTTGTGAACCCCCCCCCCCCTACACCTATGAAAGATCAGCGATCAAACAGATCACGGAATCTTTGCGATTTCAAATTTTTTCCCCATCAGCAACATAAATGTCAGTATTCTTTTTAAACTTACTTATTTAAATTTCAGAATCTATAAAGAAGTAGAATTGTTCAATATCTCACTCCTATTTGTTTTAGTCTCCCCCCGCCCCCTCCCAATAACGATCAGTGATCTAACGTTTCACAAAAGCGCTGTAATTTTTAATCTTCCTTCATCCACAGAATAAATGTCAATATACATTAAAAACATGCTTTATTATATTCTAGAACCTATGAAAAGTAAAACTGTTCAATATCTCTCACTCATGTAATTTTTTGTGACCCCCCTCCCCACCCCATCGCGAAATTCTTTTGATTTCAAATCTTTCTCCATCCGCAACATAAATCTCAATGTTCATTTTGAACTTATTTACTTAGATTGCAGAACATATTAAAAAAAAAGTAGAATTGTTCAATATCTCTCACTCGTATATTTGTTTTACTCCCTTCCTCCCCACCCCAACTCCACACTACGCTAATGATCGGCAATCAAACGCTTCACAGAAGCATTGTAATTTTCAATTGTTTTCCATCCACAGCATAAATGTCAATTTCATTTTAAATTTACTTTATTAGATTCTAGAATGTATAAAAAAGTAGAATTGTTCAATATTTCTCATTCATATAATATTTTGGTGCCCCTCCCCCCTCCTCCCTCCCCATCACCATTTAGAACCGATCGGTAATGAAACTTCCTACAGAAGTGTTGTGATTCTCAATCTTTCTCTGTATGCAGCCAAACTGTCAATATTCTGTTTAAACTTGTTTCACTAAATTGCAGAACCTGTTTAGAGGTAGAATTGTTCAATATCACTCGCTACTCATGTAATTTTTGTTGTTGTTTCTTTGAATATATACAAGATTTTGTATAAATTTCAAAGTGTTTTTGTAAATGAATCGCTAGCACTATAGAAGAAGAAAGTGGATCTGAAAGGATCACAGGTTTTTTACGAAAAGTCTTTTAGTGAGCTGTCAAAGAAAATACCTGTTTGCTTATTAAGTTACTTAAATTTGCAGTTTTAATTCCAGTATCGGAAGATTTCTGTAAAAGTTAGGGCTCAGACATTTAGATGGTGAGCAAAATGCAATTAAGATGTAGAGATGGCAATGACAAACAAGCTGTAATTGTTAAAAGAAAGTTTATACGTCTTAATATCCGTCCATCTGGTTACACAGGAGCCAGAAAATTTTAGAAAGCTGCATTAATTTCAATGTTTAGAGTCTCTTACTACAAGTATTTTAGTAGAGTCAGTACAACAAAGTCATAAACAAAGATAGTTTTTATACAAAATGAAAGATAATGTGGCTAATGCCAATTCTTTACCTAGCTCTATGTAATCGAAATTTTATAACTACAATGCTTTGACATATCTAACAGAATAATATTAGATAAATGCAAACATGTGATAAAAATATACTGAATCTAGTAATTTTTTTTTTCTGTAACTTATTGTGAAATTATGCTGCAGATTATTTTCTAATTCTCAAATATTTGTCACAGATTGGCAGAAAAATTTCTGCTACTGGGGTAGTAACTTGGCACCTCTGTATCACCTGCCAGTTGATATACCTCCAAACTGATTGGGCATACTTTTTCATAATATATATCTCCTATATCAAGTTTGGTATTGGTACATTTATATATAGCAAACACTGAGATTTAGCTTTTCCTTAAACAGTAAATATTGCAGGATAGAAGAGCCACTTGTTGCCTTATATGCACCCAAAATGATTCAGCATAGCTTTACATAATATCCATTTCACATATACTAAGTTTGGCCCATTTATATAATTTAGAAGTTGAGATATTGAACTTCCTGTAAACTGGATAAAATTGCAATATAGCAGTGCTATCTGTCACTCAAGATGCATCCAAATTGAATCAGTATTGTTTTACGTAATACCCACCTTGCATATGAAGTTTGGCGAATTTATATACAATAAAAACTGAAGTACAGCATTCTCTTAAGGCTGCTCACTTTCTTTTATGATTTCCTCGTCTCTGATCACCAAATTCCATGTAAATCTATGGCAAAATTTACTTATACAATTATTCATTATCTAATTGGTATTTATAAATTCTGTTTTCACATTCAGAAAATTCAAATAAGAATTTTGAAACTAGGCATCAAAATAACACCTGGATTAAATTTTTTGGGCGTCCAAATAAAGAATCTAGGTGCCATCTATAATTAAATATGTATATTTAAAATAATAATAATAATAAAGCATCAACTTGTAAATAATTTATGCAAGATTATATAAAAAATATTTATGTAATGAATGTAATTACATTGACAATATTAAACGTACATATTTAAAATTAAAATCACAAATTTATTTTTCAAACAGAAGATACATCATTCCACCACAATTTAATAGCATTTTCTGGGCAGAAATCTTCAAATTTAGGGCTGTTTAATTTAATCATTAACAAATCGTCAACTACTTTCATAGAGTAATGATTTCTTAACTCTGTTTTTGTAGGTTCAAATTGGGATTTTATTAGGTTAGGTGAAATAGACTTGTTTGCTGTCTGATGGGATTGGGAAAATTATTAGATATGATGAGGAAAAAATCCAGGCGTCAAATATGGCACCTATGATTGGAATTCTAGGCGTCAAAATGAAAAAACTGGTTGCAAAATCAGGGGCGCGCCAGCATTGTCAGGCGCCTGTGTGCAGTGTTTCAGTTGGCGCCCTATATTACCTTTTTTTTTTTTTTTAAATCATTTTATAAAAAGTTATTATTTAGCAAGTCAATTGAATCCCGAACCTTAATAGTGATAAGCTTATTGAATGGCTAGTAAAAAGAGAAATGTATCAAATAAAATGAAATTTAAAAAGAAACAAATAAAAAGTGCATCTTGCAGAAAGAAAAACAAGTCCTTCAGGCTCATTCGGAAGGATAGGTTGATTTCTTTCTCCTTATCAAGTAACCGCCATTTTAAAACAAAATGGCGGCATTTTGTTTCAAAACATTAATACAAATTATTAATGGACTTCGTGATATTTGAATGATAAATCCATTTTTAAACTTTGGTGATTAATTATTTCAAAAGTTACCGTGATAACAAATTTTCAAGTGGCTGCCACTTGGAAACAATATAACGGAGCAAGTTGCAGAACAAACTCGTCCAAGATAACTAAAGCATAAGTTCACTGTCAAACTTCTGCTCGAATCAGTGCAGTGTTTCAAAAGTTATTCTTACGAGAAATTTTCAAGAGGCAGTCTAATTGACTGCAACTTAGAAACAAATTGGCGAAGCAACTTGTCCAGCGGAATCGTACAAGATATTTGTATGATAAGTTCAATGTCCAAATTCAGTTCAAATTAAATCAGTTGTAGGAACTTAACTACAAATAACTAATTTTCGACGGACCATCTTCGTTGTTTTAATATTTTTAATTTGTACGATCACATACATCAAGTATTTACACTATTTACAACGAAGAATAAGATTTATAATAGGTAGAACATAAAATAATAATTGTGGGCGTCAATAAATTTAAAGTTCTTTGCCCACGTCCATTGTACTTGGCTTCTCATAGCCTTCTGCCGGTGATCCGCGACGGGGTGGCGCGCATGCGTCAACATCCCGCCCGGCCTTGCTATGTTGTCATGCAAGAACTTACAATATTTTTTTTTTGCAAAACTTCAAATTTACAATTTCACATAACATGAATAGATAAAATAATAACAAATAAATGAATGTAACATAATATCAATATTTCGCACAACACATAGAATTAGAAAAAAGATTAACTTATTATAATAAACAGAAATTTTCATAATTAACTAACAAATTTAGAGTAATATATATAATACAGTAAATTAATATAATAAATGTTCATATTCATTTTTACTCCTCGATAGGCAGCACACACAATCTGGAGATGGATCTTTTGTAAATCCCTTTGGTAGTTTTTATATCTACCAATCTAACTTTATTATCCTGACCAGGATATAGCTTTATTACACGCCCTAAAAACCACTTGCATGGTGGAAGATTTTCTTCCCTGACTAAAACCATGTCTCCGATTTTTAAATTTTCTTTATCAATTATCCATTTTCTGCGCTGTTGTAAGTTATTTAAGTAAGAAAGACTCCATCTTTTCCAGATTGCCTGAACTGACTTCGTAATATTTTGCCAAGCATTTAGGCGATTTTTTTCAATATTGGTTAAAGAGGGTTCAACAACAGCCGTTATTGGCCTTCCAATAAGAAAATGGGCTGGAGTTAAAACCTCTAAATCTTCAATACTTGAAGTTAGCGGAGTCAGTGGTCTCGAGTTCAAGATCGCTTCCACTTGAGTAACAAGTGTAAGCATTTCTTCAAATGTAAATTTTGAATTACCCGCTATCCGTTTAAAATAGTATTTAAACGCTTTGATATTTGCTTCCCATAGACCACCCCAATTTGGACTCCTTGGAGGAATAAAAACCCATTCTATTTTCTCCTCTGCAAAAAATTTGAATAAGGATTCTTCCTTATCTCTTACCAGTTTATACAAGGCATTTAGTTCCCTGTTGGCGCCTACCATATTGGTCCCATTATCCGAAAATATTTTATGACACTTGCCCCTTCTCGAAATAAATCTTTTTAACGCAGCTATCAGAGCTTGTGAAGTTAAATCACTAATAAGTTCAAGATGTATAGCCTTTGTTACTAGACAAATGAAAATACAAACATAAATTTTGATTTCTGGACCTTTCCTTCCATATTTATTTTTGATTAAAAAGGGTCCAGACAAATCTACCCCAGTTGAATTAAATGTTTTATCTGGCGTTATTCTTTGTTTTGGCAAGTTTCCCATTTTTTGTACACATACTTTCGGATTTGCTTTAAAACAGACTAAACATCTGTGCACAATTTTTTTACAAAGATTTCTCCCATGAATGGGCCAATATTTTTGCCTAACCTGAAACAGAAGATGTTGGGGACCAATATGAAAATATTTTTCATGATAATATTTTACAATTAATTCCGTTAATTTATTTTTTGAAGGAAGTACATAAGGATGCTTAATCGAATAAGATAACTGCGAATTTTGCAGTCTCCCCCCTACCCTTATTAAACCATTTTCATCCAAAAATGGGGATAAATTAAAAATTTTACTTTTATGCGATACATTACCGCCACTTTTCAAGGCAGATATTTCAGTATGAAATTCCTCCTCCTGCAGCTGTTTCAGTAGGAAGTCTTCTGCCTTTGTCAGCTCTTCAGGCATCAGCGGTCCTTTCTTCTTTTCTAAAGGATTTCTTAGATTGTGAAGAAACCTGAAAAGAAAACTACATATACGTAATATTTTTAAAAATCTATTACTACGATTTATCAGATAGTTCAAAATAGTAAAGTCTTTTTTCAAATTTAGAGTCACTGCATTTTCAGATTTTAATTCAGGAGTGTAGTCTTCCTCATTTAGTTCTGAAAAGTCAATAAAAGATTGTTTGTTTTTCGGAAATTCAGGATCTTTCAGAAATTCAGCACCTGTCCACCATGTGGCGCTGTTTGTTAGGCTTTCAGCAGTCATCCCTCGAGACAACAGGTCAGCAGGATTTTCTTTACTTGCACAATGGAACCAAGAGTTAGGGTTTGTCAGGCTGGCAATTTCTTGAACACGGTTGGCGACAAACTGCTTCCATCGGGTTTTAGTACCCTTTATCCAGAAAAGCACTATCTGCGAATCAGTCCAGTGATATTCAACAGAAGGTCTTTTAAGGTTTACAGTATTTTTCACTTTGGTGATCAGACGAGCTGCGACCAGGGCACCCAATAATTCAAGGCGAGGTAGTGTAACACCGCTGAGGGGAGCTACACGGCTCTTGGAAGTCAAAAGTTTTACTGAAATACCATTTTCTGATTTTGTTCGTACATAAATGGCAGCGCCATATGCTTTTTTGCTAGCATCGCAAAAACTATGTAATTCAACTACATCTTCTGGGGAAGTGGCATCAAGGATGAATCTAGGGACTTCAAGCTCTTTTAACAAGGGTAATTCCGAACACCATTTCATCCACTCTTTTTCGATATTTGGTGATAATGATTCATCCCATTTGGTTTTAGTTGTCCAGATATCTTGAATGATAATTTTTGCCCTGACAGTGAATGGAGAAATTAACCCTAAGGGGTCGAAAATTCTCCCTACGGCTTGAAGAATGGTACGTTTTGTAATTTTATTTATGGATATAAAGTTCAACAAACTCTTGATATCTACAATCAAATTATCTTTATTAGTATCCCAAGATAGTCCCAAGATCTTTGTCTGATTTATACCTAAGCTGATGGTAGATTCTACAGGGTATGTATCAAATTTTTCGCTTTTCCACTGCTCTGTTAATTCGGTATCGTTACTTATCCATTTTCTAAGGGACATTCCTGCGGCTTCCATAATATATTTTGCACTTCGTGATAATTCAAGTGCTTCGTTAAAATCATTACCTCCAGAAATTAAGTCGTCTACGTAAAAACATTTATCTAAAAGTCGAACAGTAGCGGGAAATTCTTCTCTATACTTCTCAATGTGATGTCTAATAGTAGCAGCGAGTAAGAATGGACTTGAACACACCCCAAAATTAACTCGATTGAAACGATAAATCTGTAATTTGGGTTTTTTATGTGCATGCGGTTCTTCATCACTCCAGAAAAAACGAACAGCGTCTTTATGTTCATCAGCGAGACAGATTTGTAGAAAGGCTTGTTTAATATCAGAACAAAATGCTATTTTGTTTAATCTAAAATTAATTAAAACATCCAAAAGATTCGGATTTAAATTTATCCCCTGCCATAGGCAATCATTCAGTGACAGCTGATTATTTTGATGACTCCCTGCATCAAATACGATTCTTGTTTTGGATGTTAAGCGACCTTCCTTTCTTACTGCCTGATGAGGCAAATAATAAATAGGTTTGTTTAAATTATTTTCTGCTGTACTGGGTTCAACTATTTCTATTATTTTTTGATTTACGTAATCACGAATAATCTCTCTATACTGTTCATATAATTCTCTATCATATTTAAAACGTCTCCATAAACTTAAAAATCGTTGTTTCGCTAACGTGTAATTATCGGAAAGTTCATTATAGGGTCTTCTAAAAGGCAAGTGTACAACGTAGCGTTTGTTTTTAAACTGAATCGTTTCATTAAAAATTTCTATAGCTTTATCACTTTCTTTTTGAATTGGATCGTCTCTTATTCCAATGCTTTCTAGATCGAAAAAGAGTTTAAGAGTGCTACTAAGGGAATCGTCTGACAAAACGAAACACTGTTTCGAATTATTCAGTTCTGTTTCTTCAACCTTTCCACACGCTAGCCATCCAAATTCGGTTTCCTTAAAAAACAAATCGTCATTTATTTTATAAGTATTATCCTTTAAAACTTTGAATAATATATCTGCACTGATTAACGCTTCTATTTCATTCGGTTCAAAAAATGTCTCGTCACTCAATTTCAAAAATTCTGGAATTTTTATGTCTGAAATGTTTAATTTATTGCATGGTGTAAGCCCAGTTATTTTATCCACAATCAAAAATTCTACTGGTTCACTAAAAGAACAATCTTCATTTGAAATAAAGGTATCTAATTTCCACTTAATATTTTGGGTCAATCCATTCAAACCTGAAACTGGAGTTTTTATTTTTTCTCTTTTAATTCCTAAACATTCACTCATCTTTTCAGTTAATACGCACACATTTGAAGCCGAATCCAGAACGCATCTTATTTTTATTCTTTTTTTGTTTTCGCATTGAACATAAATATAAGCTGTCGAAAACAGAATACTTTTTCTATTTTCTTTTAAATATCTGCTATTATTACTCAAAACGGAAGCATTTAATTGCGCAACCCTTTTGTATTCATCTGAGTCTGGAACCGGGGTTTTGGCGCCAGAAGAAAAACATAATAATCTGTTGTGCTTCATTCCGCAGGTGCATTTGAATTTTGATAAGCAATCATTTTTCTTATGATTTTGCCTAAAACAAACCTCACAAAGCTTGTGAAGGCGTATTATACTTAATCTTTCGTTAATGTTTAATTTCAAAAATGCATCACATTTATAAATAGGGTGATAAGTATTTTTACAAACAACACAATTTTTGTTTTTATTTTCATGCATTAAAAGAGTTTTAGATTTGTTAATAGCCGGAAAGTTTTTGTTAGTATTTTTATTTCCGCTAGTCATATTCGTTCTATTAATAGATAATAAAACTGATTCTCGTTGTTCCAAAAATTTGATAAATTCTTCAAAGGTGGGAACATTTTTTGATTTATGGGATAACTCAAAATTCTTTCTAGATTCTCTGTCTAACTTTGCTACGAGAATATTTACAATGAAAACATCTGATAATTTATTTTGCTCATATTTCAGAACTTTCAAGGCACGCAGATTTTTCTGTATACAATCAATCATATTTCTTATCTCTTTGGGATTTTCTGTTTGAATTTTCTCAAAATTCAGAATGTTTTGTACATGAATATCAACAATTAATCGCTCGTTATCATAGCGATTTTCTAATGCATTATATAATGATTCAAATGTATCAAAATTACTAACTAGATTTTTAGCATCAGATTTGAGACAAGATCTAAGATAATATAATTTCTGCGACTGATTAATGTGAACATTATTGGTTATTAAATCATCAAATTGTTCTTTAAAAGAACTGAATTCCTCATATTTTCCTGAAAATTCAGGTAATACTAAAGGAGGAATTTGAGTTTTAATTTCAAAGTTATCTTGAGATGCATTTTCAGTCGCATTTATTTTTTTATGAGAATCAAATTTCTTATAAGAATTAATAAGAGTATTAATTCTTACCTCTAATTTTTCCAGACGTTCTTCACATGAGTCAAGATCGTCATCTATGGTCGCTTGTTCAGCATCTTTCAAATCTTGAATTTCGTAGTATTTTTGTCGTAATTCATCGATTTTTGTTTGTAGCAGTTCTATGTTCTTTAATTTCACTTTTAGTTCCACTACATCTATATCGTAATTTTCGGCATTCGTGCCTTCTACATAGTTTTCAATTCTAGTTATCTTCCCTTTCAAGGAAGATTTCAATTTATTATTTTTATCCATAAGTCGCTTATTACAAGCTCCGGTTTCTCGACGGAGCCACTTTTTGTAGGAACTTAACTACAAATAACTAATTTTCGACGGACCATCTTCGTTGTTTTAATATTTTTAATTTGTACGATCACATACATCAAGTATTTACACTATTTACAACGAAGAATAAGATTTATAATAGGTAGAACATAAAATAATAATTGTGGGCGTCAATAAATTTAAAGTTCTTTGCCCACGTCCATTGTACTTGGCTTCTCATAGCCTTCTGCCGGTGATCCGCGACGGGGTGGCGCGCATGCGTCAACATCAGTGTTTCAAAAATTATCGTGATAAGAAATTTTCAAGTGGTACCGTGATTTCAAGTGGCCACCACTTGGAAAACAAAAGCAGAATGAGATGCCCAGCGAATTTATCTGTGATAAATGAATGGTAAATCCACAACCCAAAATTGATGCGAGTTGATTTAGTTGCTGTGCCAGAAATGTTATCATCATGACAAATTTTCAAGTGGCTGCCACTTGGAAATAAAATTGCGGATCAAGTTACCAAGCGAACGTATCCAAGATATTTTAACCATGTATTCACTATCTAACTTTTGTTTGAACCAATTTAGTATTTCAAAAGTTATCTTGATAGCACATTTTCAAGTGACCACAATTCGGAAACAAGAAGTTGGAACAAGATGCCAGGTGAACTTATCCAAGATAATTATATGATAAGATTACTATTCAACTTTGGTTCGAACTGAATTAGAATTTAAAAAGTTATCCTGTTTATAAATTTTCAAGTGGTTGCCTAATTTCAAGTTGTCTCGCTAAGTTTATAACACCCGCACTTTGTTAAAAATGGCAGATAAAGATTATTAATAAAGTTGATTGAGACACTTATATAGTCTATGTGTACATCAAAATTCAAATAAATTTGGAATATGTTTTCTACAAATTGAATTAGAATTTTTCAAGTGGTCTCCACTTGAAAATAAAATGTTGGAGAAACTTGGTTAAGAAACTCATCCAAGATATTTATTAGATAAGTTAACGCACTGTCCAAATTTCGTTTGATTTGGAGTATTATTTCGGAAGTTATCATGATTTTAAATTTTCAAGTGGTAGCATGATTTCAAGTGGCCCAGCTTAATTTAAGATATCCGACACTTTATTAAAAATGGCGGATAAAGTTCATTGAGACACTTATGTAATCTATGTATACATCAAGATTCAAACAAATTCTGAATACGCTTTTTACAATTTGAATTTGAAGTTTTCAAATCGTCTCCACTTGAAATCAAAATGGCGAAGCAACGTGGTTAAAAAACTCATCTAAGATATTTTTAAGATAAGTTAAGATACTGTCCAAATTTGGTTCGATTTGGAGTATTATTTCAGAAGTTATTATGATTTTAAATTTTCAAGTGGTAGCCTGATTTCAAGTGGCACCGCTTAACTTAAGATATCTGCCACTTTATTAAAAATGGCGGATATCGTTCATTAATAAACTTCATTGAAATCCTTATGGGGTCTGTATTTACATCAAAATTCAAACAAATTCGAAATACTCTTTTTACAATTTAAATTTTCAAGTGGTCTCCACTTGAAATCAAAATGGCAGAGCAACTTGGTTAACAAACTCATCTAAGATATTTATAAGATAAGTTAAGATACTGTTGAAATGTGGTTCTATTTGGAGTATAATTTCAGAAGTTACCATGGTTTTAAATTTTCAAGTGGTAGCCTGGTTTCAAATGGTTCCGCTTAACTTAAGATATCCGCCACTTTATTAAAAATGGCGGATAAAGTTCATTAATAAAGTTCTTTGAGACACTTGTATAAACTATGTATACATCAAAATTTAAAAAAATTTGGAATACGCTTTTTACAATTTGAATTTGAAATTTTCAAGTGGTCTCAACTTGAAAACAAAATGGCGGAGCAACTTGGTTAACAAACTCATCTAAGATATTTATAAAATAAGTTAAGACACTGTCCAAATTTTGTTCGATTTGCAGTATTATTTCGGAAGTTATAGTGATTTTAAATTTTCAAGTGGTAGCCTGATTTCAAGTGGTAGCCTGATTTCAAGTGGCCCCGCTTAACTTAAAATATCTGCCACTTTATTAAAAATGGTGGATAAACTTCATTAATAAACTTCATTGAGACCTTTATGTGGCGTGTATTTACATCAAAATTCAAGCAAATTTTGCTTTAAATCTACTTTTTACATTGTGGGTTTGAAATTTTTAAGTGGCTGCCACTTGAAAAGAAAAAGTCGGGGAAACTTGGTTAACGAACGCATCCAAGATATTTAAAATATCAGTTCACTGACCAAATTTGGTTCGATTTGGAGTATCATTTCGGGAGTTATCGTGATGACAAAATTTTCATTATAGATAGATAGATAAACGACGTGATTGCAATAGGTCGATTTCTAAAGAAATCAACCTAAAACTCCCTCATACAAGAAGTTGCAAAAATACGAGGTACAATTGTGATGGTAAACAGAGGGAACTAAAATAGGCAGATTTAGTGTTAATCTGGGTGTAGAAATGCCGCGTTGAAGCATTACAATAGATGGCTTAGATGAAAGCTATAAGTGTAAACGTTTCTATTTGTTTGGGTCTAATTTTTAAGTAATATTTAAACACACACACACACACACAAAAAAAAAAATCTTAGTGAACAAAATCTTTCTTCACTTCATTACACTTTTTGCAAGTATTACGCATATCATACTGATCCAAAATATCCGTCTCTATCCATATTGTTACCAAAATGTCGATTTTCTTGTATGAAAAAAGTAATTGTAAAGAAACAGGCAGTTTCTTGTCGAAAGATACACTTTATTCAAAGACTGTTCTCGAAAAAAAAAAAAAACAGTAAATTATCATACTCAAATTCGTACTTCAAAAGGGTCGTAAAACAACTTTAAAAACATCACAGAGTTTCACACATTTCAGAATAAATATAAACAATTCAAATGGAAACGAACGTTCAGAACAGATGTCCAAATGCAATTGATATTTGGGAGTGCCTCTTCTGTTTGAATAATTTCTGTCGTGATTTGGTGAACTTTCGAGGTTATTTTGAGACTGAAGCCAGTTGATAAACCCAGAAAATTCCAGAAATCGGCTCTTATTGAAGATAGAGCTTCTAAACTTTGGAAACATGAAATTATTACTTTTCGCCAAGTTTGGTCGCCATGTCACCAAATTAATCGCTAAGTTGCCAAGTCTGTTTCCAAGGCTGATAATCACCTCCTATCCCACTCCCGTTAAAATTGAATGAAATGCTCTTTATTTGCACTTTAATTGTAAATCTGCTTTTATTGCAACAACACTTTTCATTTAGAAAAGTGGTTTAACTCTTTGCAGTACTATAATGAAAAAATTTTTTGATTAGTCGTACTATTGCAGTACGTTTGCACATATAAATGAGTTTAACATTTTGCACTAGTACAGATAAATATAATTTAAAAGTATATAAAATTAAAACTTATAATAATAACAATAATAATAATAGTAATCCCGTAATGAGTTCTATTTTTCTCAATTTCGTTGTTTAAAACTCTTAAAATACTCTTAACATCAAATTAATATATGACTATCTATATAACGACAAGATTTGACTTGATTAATTATGGAAGTTTTTTTTTTTTTTTTTTTTTTTTTTTTTAAAGGAACAAATAAATTTATAAATACATAAAATGGGAGCATATAATAAATATTACTTGGTAAATATGGATTTAAAAAATACTTAATAGGGAGAAAAAACATCTAGTGAAAGGAATTTTGTCCATTTTTCATTATCTAAACTTTTTATGTAATTTGTATGTAAATTTATCATATAGTAATAAGATACAAAAATCTGTTTATAGTAGTAAGATACAAAACTATTTTGCCGCGACGTTTGTACGCTGCAAATGTATAAATAATAGATAAATTTATAAGTAAAAATTATTAAGTTTTAAAGTAAAGTTTATGAACATTTAAAGAGATTATATTATTTAGTGAAATTTAATTCATTTGATTGAATTTTTGTGAATTCTGGAATAATATATATCCATTTGATTCAAAGTATCTTATGCTATCGATATAATTGAAAAATTTAAAAAAACTGTCCGATACCGTTGTAGAGCGTATGTATTTTTTGATCATTTTAAATTTAGAAAAAGATTGTTCCACTGATGCTACTGGTAATTATGACAGAATAATCTCAAAAATAATTAATCCACACATAAAATTTATTCTTGCTGAGATAATTTGGAGTAAGGTTACGCTTGGAAACGTGTTTGAGATCAAGGAAGAAAAGGGGGGATTTCGTAAAATCAATAGGTGTTGGATACATAGAAACAATTTCTGTTAAAAACAAACTTAACAAAATCTGTTATTGCAGTTTCCATAGGTTTTACACGAAAAATTTAGCGCTAAAAAGGGGGGGGGAGAGGGGAGTTCCCTCAAATTTCCCCCCTCTTGACGCCCCACTCCCAATCGAAAATTACAAAAAAACAAAAATGAATCTTTGGAAATATCCTAAAGAAGACGCATATCTGTTTTCAACATCTCTGTACCATTTTTAGTGGAATTCTTTCGATAGAATCCGGAATTTGTTAAAATCCCTTAAAAAATTCCAAAATTGCAGATTTTTTTTTTTTTTCTTTGTACTCAAGTCTAGTCTTCCCATATGCAATTTCCCCACCGTGAAGTAACTTGGAGCCGAGTTATGCTCATAAGCGTGTTTTTTGCTTCCTTTCTCCTTTGGAAAGGGCGAAAGGGAATTTCGTAAAATTCCGTCAGTAGGCATCGAATGGATCTAAACAATGAACGCAACAAAATTCGTGACCGGAGCTCCCATAAAATTTTCAAGACCAATTTAGCGCTAAAAGAGTGGTCTCGAATTTGCTCTCTTGTAACTCTCCCCCCCCCCCCCCCCCCTCAAGATCGAAAATCACAAACACCCAAAGTGGGTTTATGGAAAAATCTTATAAGAGATGCATGGCTGTTATCAACATTTTTTTGCCATTTTTGGTAAATTTCTACTCAAAAATCCGGACTTTACAAAACTTCCCCCCCGGAAATTGGTTTTCTTCCTCACTTCTTAAAAATCAAAAATTCCAAAATCGTAGACAATGATTATTATATTTATTTATTTGTACTTAAATCTAGACTCAGACTCATATGCAGTTTTCTTCACTGTGAAGTAATTTGAAGCCAAGTTATGCATATAAACGTGTTTTTGTCTCCTGGTGTGTGTGCGTTTCGGGGGGGGGGGGGGGGGGGGGGGGTGATTTACTAAAGTTGATAGGTATAATTTTAGGTTGGGTAATTCCTGCCAAGTGTTGTTGAATTCTGTCCAGCTGTTTTCATGTGATACCCAAACAAAAATGTTTTAAACATGCAGATACAACGACCGCATACGCACGCACACACAGAGAAAATTTTCTGAAATCAGATTTGGCTTTCACGATGTGTGAAACGGGAAGATATCACAATTTTTTTCGAATTTGAGACATTTACAGACAAAAATCTGATATTATTAATATAGATGTTACATCGATAATGCAAAAGGTAAAAACTACTCTAAATAAAATATCCGGTTCTATTAAATTTTCACTTTTGCAATCCAGTTATGTTGTCTTTTTACTAATCTAAGTGGCCTTTTTCCGACAGAAGAGAGGGGAGAGAGAGAGACAGAGAGATTAAGGCGCTCTTTTAAGTTTTAATAGAACGCTTTGATATGTTTAAAAAGTGAAAGAAAATTTTGCTGAAGGTGGGCGCATCTTTACAAAGTTTTTCTACTTTTAATGTGCCCTTTCACAAAAAACACCTAAAGTATTGAGGACCACAAGTTTTGCCAGTATATATTTCAAGGCGCCTCATTTAGTCACACTAGTCGCATGGCTTCAAACCGGCATTATAAAATCAGATTTAATAAAGCAATACATATGTATTTTTTCTTTTCTTTTTTAATTTCTTTTCTTTTTTTCTTTCTTTCTTTTTTTTTTCAAATAATTTATTCTCAGCTGGCGCCTTTCTTTACCTGGCACCTGTGTGCGCCGCACACATCGCACACCGGGTCGGCGCGCCCCTGTGCAAAATACGACTAACGATTGCTTATTTCTAACCCTGATATATATGCATTTGATTTTTCTTTGTTTATTGCTTTTCTGTGATATGTATGTAATAATTTGTGTATATGTATATTTAATCATGGGAATATGTCATATGTTTATAATTAAATCAAACAAATTTCTGCTTATTACAATAAAATTTTTTGAAAGATTCTCTCAAGTGGACCAGATTTATTGAAAACTTAATTTAACCAGCAGGGAAAAGAATTCAGTCAACCTAATCCGAACCCGACCCACAAGAAAAATATATCAGTCAACCTGAACTAAACTTCACACACTAGAGAAAATATTTAGTCAACCAGACTAAACCTGATTGCAGGTCAGGCCCGGGTAAAATCGGTTTACCGGACCTGATGCTGGACTCTAATTCAGATCCGACTTAAAATGAAGTTAATTACAAAGATAAAACAAAAGTTTAATTTAAAGTTAATTGGACTTCAGAAATTTAAAACAACATTTCAAATTTATATATATATATATATATATATATATATATATATATATAATATAAAAGTTATTAACTCAGACGTAAAGGACATAAATCAAGTAGGTTTTGCAGATGTAATTTTTATAAATTTTGACAAATTTTTCGACAAAAGTAGTTGCTTAGTTTTTTTTTTACTGTTACATGCATTTATGTATATTTATATATGTGTGTACAATATATATACACACACACATTAAAATAATATAGTTAGACAAGTCTAAGGATATATATATTCAAGAAAAAGACTGAAGTATAAAGGAACTTGAAAATAATCAGTTATTTCGAATGAATGTGATGAGAGTGAGGTCATTATAATACTTAAATATTTCAGGATTACCATTTGATTATTAAAACTTTAATAATCAAATGGTTAAAACTTTATTTTTGAAAAATTCACATCATAAGAAGCGGTGTTTTCATGTAAGATACTGAACATGAAAAAATATTTCAAGAAAAAAAGCATCGGAATGTAAATATTAAAAATTTCTAAATATGTTATTTTATGCTAGAAATTTCAAAATTTTCGATTTTTCTGGGTGGAAATAAACCTTTTCAAGGGAAAAAAAAAATTGATTTTTTTTCCAAAAATTTCAGTTTTTTTTTTTTTTTTTTCTGATTATTTTTATCAGCCCCCCTAGCCCCCCCTCCCCCTAAATCCGCCACTGACAACAATACATCGTTAGAATACCCAATTCTGGATGCCAGCACTGAACAGAGGCTTTTTTCCAACTTTTATAAGCAGTCTTATTAAGTGGACTGCTTTGACACTTTGTAGACATAAGAGTCTATTTTAGAAAAACAGCAAAATACAATAGTATGTATTTCTCGAATTTTATTTTTTGGAGAATAATTCATAATATTTACTCTAGGTTTGAGAGCTACAATAATATGGAAAAAAAATTGTTCAGTTCAGAAATTTTTACACCATTTGAAAAATTAAATGCCTTTCATTAATATAATGTTGAACGCAGCATCCTTAACATATATATTTTCAGAATATAACTTTAGACAATTTGGTATATCTTTGATATCTGTCGTCCTTGGTGATTTTTGGATTTGGCAATCAAAATATTTTGAAAATGTGATAATTTAAATTATTCCTTGAGTACCCAAATATTATTTTGAAAAAAAAAAAAAAAAATAATAATAAATAAATAAATAAAAATAATTGCTCTTAATATTGGTAAAAATGTGTAACACGGTTAAAAGAACAGATAGATTAAAAATTTATTTTGTAATGCTATTTGTAAATGTTGAAAAAGTATAAATAAACTTATAGTTCATATAGGTAGTAAATGGAATTTGTAAATGGTGTCAGAATTTAATGATAAATAATAAAGAAGCAAATAATTAAAATTTAAAGATTGTTTTCATAATGACCAAAGAAGAACACAACTGTTATATTAATATATAAAAAGTAACAAACCACTTTAAAAAACACGTAGATAAACTATTTTTATTAAAAACGACACAAAGCTTTTCGCCATTATAACAATAGCATCATCAGGTGTAATTACGTTACATAGATAGAACCGGCAATACATAAAAATGAGAAGTTCAAGCGGTTTAAAGTTACGGTTACAATAAAAAAAAATTTTATTTCAATATCATTCAGTATTTTTTTTTTTTTTTTCTCTTCTTCCATGAACACAACGTGTGCCATATTTTATGAAGTGATGCAACATCCTTGGAGTTAATAACTTTATTGTACTTGATAATATTCACTGCTTCTGTCATTAGCAGGTCTTGAAAACTGCGAGGGGCTGAAATAACTTCGGACTAGGTCCACAGAGGAATAGCTTCAGGGTGCTCGTAAAGAAAGTCTACTAGAATTGAACTTTTTTTCTCTTTAACATTACGAATGTGTTCAGTAATTCTTACTTTAAGAGTGCGACGTGTTTGCCCAATGTAGTAAAACAGTTCATCATTATATTTGATAGGGATTTTATAAACCCCTCCAGTAGGTCGGTTGATATCTCTGGAGGAGAAAGGAATGCATAGATTAAATTTACGTAAAATAAAATGCTTAAAGTTTTTAAATTCATTACAGAAAGGTAGATTATTGGTATATTTAATTTTAGGATTATGGTTAATACTAGTATTATTATAGATTTTATTTTTGACCCCATTGATTATTTTTAAAACAGTGTTTTTACTATACCCAGCGTTAATACCTAAGTGTCGTACTACACTGAGCAAACACGTCACACTCTTAAAGCAAGAATAACTGAACACATTCATAATATTAAAGAGAAAAAAAGTTCAATTCTAGTAGACTTTCTTTACGAGCACCCTGAAGCTATTCCTCTGTGTACCCAGTCCGAAGTTATTTCAGCCCCTCGCGACTTTCAAGACCTGCTAATGACAGAAGCAGTCAATATTATCAAGTACAATAAAGTTATTAACTCCAAGGATGCTGCATCACTTCATAAAATGTGGCACACGTTGTGCTCATAGAAGAAAAAAAAATACTGAAAATGATATTGAAATAAAATTTTTTTTATTGTAACCGTAACTTTAAACCGTTTGAACTTCTCTTTTTCATATATTGCTGGTTCTATGTAACGCAATTACACCTGATGATGCTATTGTTATAATGGCGAAAAGCTTTGTGTCGTTTCGTTTTTAATAAAAATAGTTTATCTACGTGTTTTTTAAAGTGGTTTGTTACTTTGTATATATCATATATACACGTGAAATGTTTTCTAATTTTAAACTTTTAATAGTTTTTAATCTTGTTATATTAATGGTATATTTACATGTTAATTTGCTTATACAAAAAAAAAAAAAAAAAAAAAAGAAAAGAAACATATACGAACAGAGTACTTGATACACCTCCAGTATTTGCTTGACTCAAAACTTGTGTAAGTGCTTTCGGCTTTAACATATTGATATGTAATACAGAATAATTTGGATATTAATAGTCAGCACATTACAGCAACACAATAGTGATTGAACTAAAAATCTCCAAAAGCCACAGACAGACAGAAATATCAAAATCACCTGACAGATGTAAATATTTTACTTTTATCACGTGGTCGCAGTTAAAGCTTCTTCAATTTAAAGATGTGATTAATAACGAAAAAAATATCAAAAACTTATCCCGAAAACAAATATATTCATGAAAGAGTGTTTAATTTATCTCTTATCTCCATAAATAATTTTTTCCCCTTAAAATACAAGTAAGTTACACTTTTATAAATTTGGTTGGTTTGTTGGTTGTTTTTTACGTCGTACTAGTACTACGCAACGAGGAATTAAATAATTATTTGAAAGTCATGACAAAAATATCATACATAATTTTCTTTCTTTTTTCTTTCGAGGAAATTTCTCTTTTTCTTCTTTTCTTTTTTTAACGCACTCATCTCATCTCACTCAGTGACTTATCGATAAATTTCGATTAAATTACAACATTCGATTTAAACTTTTAATTATGGTGTCGCCATCTATTGTGCACAAATGCAATGCATTAAAAATTAAAAATTATATAGTGTTGATTTTAATTATTAAGAATGATTTTTAATGAAATTACAATTGGATTCATCAAAACTTATTTTAGAAAATAGTTATAATAATACCTAATATTAACATGTTCTTACATTTTTAATTTTTTATCATAGTTATTATTATATTTTTTAATTAAAATAATTGCAAGATATTATAAACTGAAAAATACGTCACATGATTTTTGTACACGTATGCTCGTTAAACTACACATTTTTTTTTTTTTTTTTTTTCAATAACTTAAAATATAAATATTATTTTCAGGCTGTAAAATGGGAGGTTAAACAGCGATCAAAACGGGAGGTGCACAACTAGATATTTGAATTCCTGTGAATATTTCTAAAAAGAGATATTATTTAATGACTGAAAATTGAGGACTGCAGATACGAAATTTCCTTGTTTTACGAGTTATGTCTGGTATTTACAAAATAATAGCCATGGATAATGGGAGGCTATGCATGGGTGTAGAATTTAGATTATATAAAAATCCATATACAAAATTTCATCATTATAACCTTTTTTGAATTGTGTGCGATAGAAGAGTATCTCTATAAGGATCATACGTTAGTTATCTAAATATCTAATGATACGAAACTTGAAACGTATGTTAGATATCAAGTGATACAAAACATAGAAACCTGACGATATGAAAAGTATATTAGATGTATCTCGATTCTTATTACAGATTACTTGGTTATATTAAATGTTACAATGAAAACCTTTTGAAACTTTATTAATGTTCTTATTAAAATACCAATAGTGGTATTTTCTCCTGTTGCCTTCACCATCTTTTTTTTTTTTTTTTTTTTTTTTTTTGGAGTGGCCGTAAATTTCTGCTATCTAAACTAGTATGTCAGGTTCGAAACCAGGATGTGCTCGTCGGTTTGTTCATCCGAAATTTTTGGTACTCGCATGAATATGTCCTACGATCCCCAGAAAAATCCTGCGAAGGGAAGGCATCCCACTCAAGCGTAGGACCCAAAAAGGGAGATAGTTGGCCTTAATCCTAATACCAACAACACCGACATGATTATTATTATTTTTTTTTTTTTTTTTTTTGTTGTTGTTGTTTGTGTTTAGGATTAAGACCGATTACCTACACGAGAGTCTTAGGCCTTAAATGGCGTGTCCTCCGTTGATCCTAGCCCGTAGAGTTTCGGAGAAAGCCCAACGATTAGGTCGACAAGTGTGATCTGGGATCAAAACTGGCACTTTCAGGCTACCAGCTTTGAGCGCAGAGCCGATCGGCCATTGGTCTTAGAATTTTGATATATTTCTGAAAATCAAACAATAAAATTATTTTCGAAATGTTGAAACAGTGATCCGTTTTATAACTTTATTCAACATTAATAATGTATATATGTTATACATTTAAATGTAATTTTAGTCAATATTAATATATATACAATAAAATATTTGATAATTGAAAAAAAATGTATATACAGTAACCGCCGCTTAATAAAATCACTGGTTAATAAAATCAGCCGCTTAATCTGATCAAATTGCCAGGACCGGAATCAAATCAATACAAACTGCTTTTAAATCCGCCGCTTAATAAAATCAGCATCGCCGGTTAATAAACTCAAAAATATCTCCTCAGCAGCCAAAAATATCATTTGTGCACACTAAAAAATTTTTTTATTTACATTGTGATTATTTATTTATTTATTTATTTTTTAAATAGAAAAAAAAAAAAAAAATTAAAGCACAGCAAAACCATCCGTTATCGCTCATTGTTGAAGGTTTTTTACACTTGCAGCACAGTTACAAATTAAACACGCCCCATAACTTATCGCCCACCAGCGGTCGAGCGGTTCTGCGCTCAAAGCTGGTAGACGTGAAGTGCCGGGTTCGATCCCCGGTCGCGCTCGTCGGCCTAGCCGTTCGGAGTTTTCCGTGGTTTCCTCCGAAACTTGCGTAAATACGGGCTAGGACCCCTTAGAAAGACCTCCACGGAAGGCACTCCCCCTCAGGCCTAGGACCCCAGTGTTGTCAATCGGCCTTAATCCAACACCTTCCACCAACACCATAACTTATCTCCGTAACTATTTTGAGGAACATATTCTTCAAAGTGCAGTAATAAAATACAAATTTGATTTGAAATGATTTTTTTTTTCTAATTATTAAACGACAATTTCTAGTTCTTATTTTGAAATTACTAGAATTCACGAGGTTTAAGCGGAAAGATTTTAAATTTATAAAAACAGTGTGAACTTTTAGTAAAGTAATGATGATTTTCCTCTAACGAAAGTGCACGGGAACTTAGAAAGCGTTTAATTTACTTATATCGAAGAAACAGTTAATTATGTACCAGAAATTAATTAATATTGTTTACTAATTCCATTATTGGTTAACTTTTGAAGTTTCTTTCGAATTCAGGGAAGTAATACATTTTCCTTACGGGCAGGAACGTTCGCCGGTTATAAAAATCAGCCGCTTAATAAAATCACTTTGGCTCAGAACGAATGTGATTTTAATAAGCGGCGGGAACTGTATTAGGAAGGATTGATTAAAAGCGATTTCAGTTGCAAAAACTTTGAAAATTTCGAGTTTAGTGCTGCCATCTATTAAATGTTTTCGGAGTATAAAAGGAATAAGCACCAGAATAAGTGTGTAGTATTCAGCTAGTTCCAGGGCCAGATTATGGCATGGGCACACGGGGCACTGGCCCGCCCTGGGCCTCCAAATTTATTGGGCCTCATTTCTAAAAATTGAGAATTAAACTACAATTTTTTTTTTATTTTTTGTCTATTAAAACCAAAAATTGATTAAATTTTTCTTTCTATATTTTATTAGAGAGCTTAAACAAATATCAAATTTTGTGACTAATTTCCTAAACATTGGCTGATCAATGTGCTTCAGTTTTTCATTTGTCTTGAACACAAAACTAATGATTTTGTTGTACGTTGCTAAAAAAATGAGGAAATACAAGGTATAATTGAAGAAAAATTTTTAAAAATGCATTATTTCTATTATATTATTTATGTTTTTCAGAATTGGTCTTTTTGGCATGCTCTTTAGAGCATACCAAAAGGGGCCTCCAAATATCATCAATGCCCCAGGTCTTCAAAAAACATAGTCGGGCCCAGGCTAGTTCAAGGTTTAATAAAAAGAAAGGTTTAAAAATCTTCACTATAAATTAATGGGAGTGAATAACAGTGATCGAAGTAATATTACGTGTGCCACTGTTATTGTTCTATGCCTCTATTTCCCTCATTTCATATTTCATATTAACGGAGAAATCTCATAAAATTTTCAGTATTTTTTTTTTCTTTTCTTCTATATACATAAAAAGAAAGCGTTACTGTTTTGATTTTCAGACTCCATGTGTTTGATTTATTTACACGTTTTGACATGTTCTGAACACAGTTTAATCATTTTTAGAAAATGCCTGTCTAGTCTGATTGCATGTCTGTATGTGTGTGCTAACAATATTTTAAGGGTGCTGTATCTCTAGAAATAATGCAAGTAATTCCACGACGACGACGCTTTATATTTAGTTGAACACTGATATAAGTTCTAGGGGTTTAGATTTTGGTAAATATTGCCCATGCCATTAGACGTTGCTGTTTGATGTAATTTCGTCATTTAACGGGAAGACCATATCTCTGTTTCTATAGGATATAAGCCAACCAAACTTTATAAGTGAGATAGCCATTATTAAAAAAAAAAAAAAAAAAAAAAAAAAACTATGCTGTTCCCTCATTTTCATGAAGTATGGCTATATATCAAGTTCTCGTTCAAAAGCGTGAAAGTGCACCAAACTTGATATGTAAAATATAATAGGACCATTATGAATAGTTACACTGATACAATTGCGGTCTGAAAATTAGGTGCATCTCGATATGTAGGTGGTGTAGCTACGCGGCAATTTTTCCCATTTACGAAAAGGATGGCTATATCACAGCTCCTATAGCGTATAAGAGCACCAAACTTGATAACTAAGATGACCATTATGAAATGCTACGCTGACACAGTTAGGATGCAGCGAAAAAGTGGCGCTGCTATGCAGCAAGAAGAATTTTCTCCATTTACGGTCAGGCTTCCAGTTTCCAGCTTACATGATTTATAAGTGGAACAAACTTGATATAAGATGGATAGTATGAAAAAAATTGCTGATTCAATATGGGCTTAAATCGAACGACAAGTGTTGTTGTTCTTAATTACTTTCTGTGATTTTGCAGATGGTTATATCTATATCTCAGCATCTATTGGTTAAAACTGCAAACTGCATATATGAAATATTTATCGTGAGAAGTTATGTTGATTAAATTTTTAGGAATGTTAATAGGTGGTTGGAGCAGTTTTATAGAAGAAAACCAACTTAATAAAAAGGTATTTTAACCCCGAATTCCGCTCTGCATTTTATTAGGGAGAGTGAAAATACGTCTTCTAAAATAATAATTTTAAAAGCATATCATTCGATTTCTGGTATCGGAATGTACGTTTTAAACTGGAAGAATGCATGGAAATGTTAAACAATTTTTGATATGAATAAAAATGGCATTGTAACTAAATTGGAAAGAAAATAGTTTAAATTTGATCCTTGGGATGTTAAATCTTGTTTTAACTTATTTTGAATTGTGCTTTCATGCAAAATTTGAAGATTTTTAAAAATTCACTCTTTAATAATACTGTTTCCAAAGTGAAAAGATTAAAAAAAAAAAAAAAAAAAAAATCCTAATATGTATAACCATCAAAAAACCATTTTATCATTATATACAACAGGGCCACCTACCAGTTAATAAAAAAAAAAAAAATTGAAATAGTTTCTCGTAACAAACATTTTTCATTTTTAATTTTGTGCAATTTTAACCAATAGATGCTGATATATAGCCATCTGAAAATATCGCGAAAAAGGAATAACAACAGCGTCACTTGTCGTATGATTAACACAGATGGAATCAGCATATTTAAACTTGAAAAACTTCTTCACACACCATAAAATTCTTTAATTTAGGAATCAGCATAACTTTTCATAGTATACATATCACCAAGTTTAGTGCCCTTTAAGTGAACTCTTTCATATATTATAGAAGCTGAGTGTAGCCTTCCCGTAAACGAAAGTTTTGCAGCATAGCAGTGCCACCTGTCATCCGATATGCATCCATAATTTGAATCATCTTAATTTTTCATAATATTCATCTCACCTACCAAATTCGATGTATGATAGAAGCTAAGAAAACTCGTTCTCGTAAACGAAGAAAAACTAAAATAGGTAGCAGCACCACCAGTCGACTGATATTCACATAAATTAAATCAACTTAGTTTTTAATCACAGGCCTCTAACTTACCAAGTTTTGCGCACTTTTATACTATGGAAGCCGAGATATAATCTTCTTTTAAATAAAGGAAATTGCAACATAGCAACGCAACCTATTGATAGATATATAACAAAATCTAATCAGCACTAATTTAAATTAAAGTACATTCCGTTCACTGGTCCGTGAAACAGAGTCTACAAAATTTTAGTTGTCGCATTGAGACAGACAGACATTTTCTAACAATAGACAAATATCACGTTCAGAAAATCCCAAAACGTGTAAATTTATCAAAAAACGAAAGTCGAAAAATTTCACAGATTCAATACTTTTCTTATATGATGAAAGTAAATGAATTATTTTATTATGATGGTGGGGTTATTAAAAATTAGTTTTTCATTTTATTTTATTTTATAGTAACAACTAACAACAATACATGTTTAACAATAGTTTAGTAGATTAAAAGTTTTAAAAAATCCACTGTTTTAAATAATCACAGTATATTAAAAGGAAAAAAAAAAGTAAAATACGGAAGAAAATATACGTTGAAAAGCAAATAATTTTCTCGTATAACGTTTCAAAGGTCAAATATTAATAGTCATGTATTTCTTCTTTATGAATTAAACTTATGCTATGTTTACGCAGTATATTATGAGTCATGTTGCTTTAAACTGCCATGAAGGTGGGTAATCCTCGGGTACCCAGCGGGTGTAGGACACAGTCCACCCAGATCACAGTCATCAGCTTAGCCTATCGAAGTCTTCCGTAGTTTTCTCCGAAAATCGCGGGAATACGAGCTAGGACCATTTAGAAATCCCCTCCCCTTTCCAGTAGGACACTCTATTCAGTTCCAGGATTCTTATGTAGTCAATCGACCTTAACACCTTCAACCATGGACTTATATCATCTAAGCCCATGCTTACAACAAAAAACAATATTTTCAATCTTTCCTGATGCAGTATGGGTTTGTAAAGTAAAAAAAAAAAAAAAATCTGATGGGAACATCACATGACTGTCTTATACACTCATTCGTCGACTATAACCTGCTTAGTGCTTATATATTTCAGAATTACTTTCTACACGCAAACATGTCGAAAATTTTCATAACAATATCATTACGAGCTCTAGCTACGGGCTGAATATTCATCAAATAAAATGCATTCGTCAACTAGAACCTGCTTATGTCTTTAAGAATTATTTTTTACACACAAAAATATCGACAATTTTTATGAAAACGCCATTACGGGCTCTATCATTAGCTTCTTTTGAAATCTTTATGACGGCAAGTCATATATAATGATTAAAACTTTTCTATTTTTGTCATTATGAACATAATTTTCAAAAATTTCTCCAAAACGGAAAGGCCAGAAAGGGAGGTGCACAACTAGATGTTATAACAAATCTATGAACGAATTTGCAACACTGTACGTCCAACCGTTTCTGAGTTATGCGAGATACACACAAACACACATACGTACATACAGGCGTCACGAAAAATCGTCTAAAATCGTAAATATCTCTAAAATGAAAGCTCGTGTTAAGACCACAGTTGGAAGTGCTTAACTATTAGATGTCATGGCAGTGACAAATATAAATTTACAACATTCTACGATCATTCGTTTTTGAACTATGTGAGATACAAAATTCATTTCGAAAATCGGAATAGTAATACTTCCTTATACTTTGTATAAGGGGGGGGGGATCTATAAATATGTCAAAGAGTTTAAGTAAAATTGCAAGGCATGTTAGCTTTTTTTATTTTTTCCCCTCAGCACTTTATAGAAATGTATAAGAAAGCCCCTGGATTGACAAATAAAGTAGACTATAGAAACTTTCCTTATATTCTCCGTAGTCACAATAAATTTAATTCTTAATGACTTTTAAAAATATACTATTACGTGATTTTGGGTTAGAATCTAATCGCTTAGAAAGAACTCTCCCGCCGCCATGTAGGGCATTCTACCCAGTCTTAGGCTCAGCCATGCACTTTGTTTCGGCCTGTTTTTGAACTACTAATTCTATTGTATTAGTTTAAAGGAACTACACTTGACGGTAAAGATAACATTTTCGTGTGAAAAAATTTTCCCATTTTCTCACCAGGAGTAAAACTACCCAACATTGCAAAAACCCTGAAAATTACTACTAGCATGCCGAATGAATAGTACAGGAATCTTTATTAATGATACATTTTAGGCTAATATCAAAGTATTTATTTACACCTATAAAAAAAAATGACATTGAAAGAGTTCTTACATTATATGGTAAATTAAACATTCAAAATAAGAAATTTCTTTAAAATTAAAATAGTACTTTAGCAAAAAATTCAGAGACAGCAAAATTTTAAAAATTTGTCATTCAGAGGTGACCCCTGAGAAATTTTACCCTTGTATCATACAGGTCTGCAAAAAAAAAAAAAAAAAAAAAAAAAAAAAAAAGTTTTCAAAATTCGATTTGATAATTTTAGCTGTTACATATGTTTTTTCGTGTGCTGAAACCGAAAATGAAGACAATTTATTCATTTTCGATAGTTTCTAGCATGTTTCCATGATTGTTTTATAAGTAATCATTGAAACACTAGAAAATTTACCATATGATTATTTATATTGGTGGAAGAATCAAAGAAGAAATTGTGTCAATGGACACTTTGTATTGACAAAAATCTAGACGTGATAGAGAAAAACTATCTTCAGTTTCGTTTTCATCCCACCAAAAAAACATAAAGATCAGCGAAAATGATTAAATCAAAATTTTAGATATAGACCTGCGTTATTAATGCGGAACAAGAAGAAAAACTGAAAGCACTACTGGAGTGCCAGGAAATCTGTCAGCCTCTTAAAAATCGTCACGGAATTCATTTCTGAAAAATTCATGCACAATAATTTCACAAAACACATGGAAAAGACACCATGAAAGAAAAATTATTTTATTCTTTTCAAGGAATAGTTCACATAGTAATGTAATATTTATATAGTACAAAATTTAACACCTAAGAGTGCAATGCAATTTTTGAGATCTTAGCTAAGCTCATGACTAGGGTACATAAATCTAGAAGATGCTATACATACAAATAGGAACATGAAAAAAGTATATACATTTTAATCGATAAAAACAAGGAATATGCTTATCAAATAATGCCAAATAACTTAAAAAATACAACTTGAAATACATTATCATAATCGTTAATCTAATACATGTATAGCTAATACATATATGCTCTGTTTAAACATTACATAATTATACTTTACATTACTTATCACGAAATAAAAAATATACCATATTCTTGAAGTGAAAAAAAAAAGAAAGAAAGACAAGTAAAATGTAAAAATATTGAAAAAATAACTGAATTTGAATAAATTTTACCTTAAAAAGACTCTGTACCTCTTAAACTTTGCTTTTCTTACTGTTGCTAAAAATCATGTAAACTTATGTGAAAATTTATTACTCATTACCTAATGCATTTAAAAAAAAATCCGTTTTCCCACTTAGAAAATTCTCAACCGTTAAATTAGTTTTTGTTTTCCAAAAATTTGGGTCTTAAACTTTCAACGTTTCATATTGAAGCTAAAGTTGTGAAAAATGTAATTAATTCTTTTCTGCATTTTTTTTTTTTTTTTTTTTTTTTTTACTCAAGTTAAAAAATAACTTTTTGAAAAACAAGAACAAATTTAACGCTGTGAATTTTCTGAACGTGAAAACTGATTATAAATAAATAAATACATACATTAGGGGATGACTAATTCCAGTAGTAAACCTTCCCATAGAATAACATGGGCTTTGGCTTCCGGTAACGATAGGTACAGAGTCTTCTTAAGGAAAGAAATATATAGTGAAAACACCTCTTTAGAGTGGTTTTCTCTTGGTCTCATTTTTTTTCCATAGACATAATACTAATTTACTTACATTGAAGGACTACGTACAGTTGTGTACCTACCTACCTCTTTCATAAATGGTCGCATCACGTAAAAACAGATGGTTTTAATTTTTCCTTGACTTAAACCGGCAATTAAGTACATTAAATCTAGCCAAGATTGAAAAATAAAAATTAAAGTTATTATTTCTCTCTAGGTAACTTTAGTCAAAATGTGTGGATTATTGGAGATTTCTTTTCCACTCAGAAATGATGCTAATTTAAATAACACTGCTTTGTAAAATATTTTTTTTTTTTTTTTGAACCCTGATACATTCTTGCTGATTCTTATGTAAAATGACCCCCTGAATCCGAGTATCACCTCCATTTTTGCGGGACGCTACCCCCTCCCGCAATGTTTATCACTGTTCGGCAGTTTTTATAGGCATGAATTTTATTTAAAGGGTAGAAAAGGATTATTTTAACTGTTAAAAACAAAAAAATATAAGGTATAATAAATAATAATAATAACAAATTAATAAAAATATAACAAATGTAATTTATAATTTTAGTGTCGAATCCCCCTATAAATTTCCCTCTTGCTACAAATGTTCATGGTATTTTTTTTTTTCACATCTTTAGCTCCTCAGAAGATATTTAACAGTTAAAATAATCCTTTACCCCTCTCCAAATCAAATTTATAGCCATAAAATTGCCGAACAGTGTTAATAGGGCGGCGACCCTAAAAAAAGGTGGGTGATGGGACAAAATGGACGTCACATTCAGAATCAGGAGGTCATTTTACATGAGAATTTGCATGAATCATATTGGGGCCAATTTTTGGGCAGAGCAGTGTAATTTATTCTAGTATGTTAAATAATTCGCGGGAAACAAAATTATTGCTAAAAAAAACAAACTCAAGCTAATATTAATGATTATTCGAAAGCTATATACATAAATAATATAAATTATGTTATTTAATTTATATAATTTGTTGCCTGAATTATGATTTTCTGAACGACCTGTCTTAAAAAGGCCACCTTTGTATAGCACAGTAGGTGGTCCTCTTACAAAAATTTCACTATATATTATTTTTACTATTGAGAAAATAACATATAAAAAATATTTGTAATGTTATTATTAATTAATGAAATCACTAAAACAAAATTCCAATAAATAATTGATTTACTAATTTATTATCTACTATAACAAGTTTTCAGGGCAATTATGTTTATGCACATAATGTCTATAGTAGTAGATAATAAAAACATTAACTAGTAAGTACAATATAAAAATGTGTCATGTTTTTATTTGTTTAAAAAGTAATTCATGTTCTCCTGTATAAAATATGAACATAAATTTTGTATAAAGTGATTCACATAGTTTTTAAATGCATGCTATACAATTATGAAAGACTGTGGTATCAAAACTTCAGCGAGAATATGTTGAATTTGGACTCATGTGAGTTATAACTTTCAGTAATTGATTCAATATCTAATATAATGTCAATGTATCAATCTCAAATACAAGCTAAAAAACACTTTGATGTATATATTCACATTTATGTCTTTACACAAAACACTATTTCATAAACAATAAATAGATGTAGATAACTGAAGAGTTTAGTGGATAAACATGTCATGTGGCAATTGAGTAAATTTGAGAACAGTAAAGAGGTAATGGGATAAGTAAAACCACGTATATAACAATTTCTTGTATCGATAATTGCATTATTAGAAGATTTTGCAGTACACCAGCAAATGTTTAATATTTAACAGAGACCACAATAAGTTCTTCCACCCAGAAATCTCTCTCTCGCACTACCTTGCTAAACCCTCATTAATTACTAAGATCAAGATATGATGATATGCATAATTTGTATTGTATATGCCTTTAAAAAACACTCTTAAGTAACTAAAAAATATATTCAAAAACTGGTGTACAGACAATAGCAAGAAATTAAAACTTCTTCACACACCATAAATTCTACGTCCTTTCGAAACCGGTTGTGCTGATTTAAAATTTATGGTATGTGAAGAAGTTTTAATTTCTTGCTAAAAAAATATAGTTCAAATACATGTTTTGTCTATTTCATAATGCGGAAGATGTTAACATGTTTATCCACTCACTGAGTTTTTCATATGTGTTTACATTTTGCATTTTCTTGCTTTATTTCTTGACATATTTACAATACTACTGCTACATTTCAATTTGGAACTTAAAATATTCGATAAAAAAAAAAAAAAAAAAAAAAAAGTAGCAATATTCCTTGAATGTCCAGTCTGTTTTGCAATTCATTTTTTTGCAGATGTGTTTGAAGGAACGCAAATAAAAAAGAAACTTATTATTATATTTTAACTGTACATTGCTCTACTAAGCCGCAGCTGGAAATCTTTGTAAAGAAGTTTTCCGCCAAGAGGTACTCTGCTGACAAACATGTCGATCGACATCAGGCAGAGGGCTTTACCGTTCATCAGGAATCGGTCCAAATGTACCGATGGCAGGTGGTGTGTTGTGGTGATGTATTGGATCCATCTGGCCACATCTTCTCGACTCCATTGACGGGGATCTAAGATGATGAAAATTACATCTTAGTATGTAAAATTACATCTTAGTACACAATGACACATTAATAACACAATTAAAAGTTATTATCACGATTGAAGGTAATGCCAGTGTTGCCAACATTTTAATTTATTACGGGGTAATTTTAGACCCGCCTTTATTTCCTAACACCTTTTTTTAAGAGTAATTTTTTTGTCATATTATCTTAGTTATACATTGGAGAAAATTATTCTATAAATAAAGTGGCGCGAAATAAAGGCAGGGCTAAAAATGCTCCGGAATAAATTAAAATGTTGGCAACTATGGTAATAATAAGAAAAATCCACAGAACTGGCGTTTTAAAATAATAAGTACAAAACTTTGAGTTTTGTACTTATTACTTTATTCTTATTACTTATTCGAGTTTTTTGCATTCTATGGTGTTTATTCAAAGTTTTGTACTTATAACTATGGTAATACTATGGGATGCATATTGAGAACTGTATGATGTATTTTTTTAATTTTGCTGTGCAGACAATTTTCCTTAAAATATATTTTAAAAGCGTACGATCATAGCCACCTAAACTAGATGCCTGTCGCGTGGCTCAGAAACTTGGCAACAGTTGAAGTGGTAGACAGCGCCACTTGGTACAGATTACACGACTTTTTTATTCAACATCCACCAAAAATTTTTGAAAGTAGGATATGTTATACATAAAAGGTGAATAGAATCGAAGAAACGTCGATTATATATATCAAATATCACTTCTTAAAATTATTTGTGATAGTTGAATAAAAAAGTCATGCAATCTGTACCAGGTGGCGCTATCTACCGCTTCAACTGTTGCCAAGTTTAAGAGCCACGCGACAGGCATCTAGTTTAGGAGGCTATGGTACGATACCTAATCTCGCTGTAGCAACGAATTTAAACCCCTTTTCTGCCTCAAATATGCTATTGCAGTAAAAGTAGATTTACGGTCAAAATGGAAAGAAAGGAGAGTCCTAAGGGAGCGTTGCATATACCTAATCTCGCTGTTCCAATGGATCTCTTTTCTGTCACAAATGTGATGTTGCAGTAAAAGTAGATTTACAGTCAAAATGGAAAGCGTCAAGGCCCACGTAATTTTATGGGAAAACTTGTTTCCACAACGACTTATTTAACGTATTTCTTTCTTTTTTTTTTTTTTTTTTTTTTAATTCCATTTTCGCATTCAGAAAATTCATAACCGTTACTCGTTTTTTTTTTTTTTTTTTTTTTTTTTTTAATTTTTAATATAATTTTGAGCTGGAAAAAAAAAAAAAATCTTAAAACTGTGAAAAATCAATTTTTGGAAAACGAGTACTGATTTAACGACTGTGGTTGGTTGGTTGGGTTTTAACATCGCACTAGTACTGCGCAATGGGTAATTGGTGACGGTCTGGGATGTACCCTAAGGATGGTCTGGAGACATGCCATCACAATTTTGATCCTTCACGAAAGGGATGTCTCCTTCGCTTCGGTGACTACCAGAGGTATAATTTTTAACGATTGTGAAATTTCTGAATGTGAAAAAGTAATTTATAAAAACACATTAGGTAATGAGTAATTGTGGAAGCAAATTTCCCCCCTACAGTACTACGGGCTTTGGCTGTCGGTGAAATTAAGTATTTATAAGCTCTTAAGTTTGCACACCTATCAGAATCATACTCCTCCTTTTTATGTAACCTTGGAGTTTTGTTGCTTCTTATTTTAAAAATATCTCATTGAAAAATAAAGTACTAATTTCGAATTATACTCTTTAAACATGTAATCTTTTATATTAATGAACATTAAAAAGAAATAATAATAATAAATAAAAATAAATAAATATTTCTTTTCGAGATAAAAAAAATTAGAACCTTGAAATTAAGAAATGGAATATTTAAATTTATTATTATTATTATTTTAAATTGTTCACTTAGATAAAAGGGAGCATGTACAAAGAGTGTAATTAAAAAAAAACAGAATTCGGTAAAAATCTCCATTTTCAATGTAACATCCTTAAATTAGGAAGCAACAAAAATCCCATAGGAATACACGGGAAGGAAGAAAGAGCGAATCTATCTGATATGCAACGTGCAACCTGGGACGTGCAGGATAATTGTTGATTAAGGCCTCAGAAAATCACCCCAGAAAATAATTCCTATTTAAATAAATTCCTAGTTTTCTTTCCTTTTCCCCCCTTTTTTTTCCCTTAGGAAATGGTGTTGGTTTAAACAAAAACGACTTCGGGTTTTTCGACTTCGGGTTTTCGATGGATTTTAATGTTTTGAGAAGTGTAGAATACGATTTGATCACTTTTAGAAAATATCTCTTAGTCTGTCTCTCCTCTCCGTGTAGGATCAAAATTGTGATGACATCTCTACGAACGATCCTTAGAGGCGCGTCCCAGACTGTCGCCAATTACCCATTACGCGGTACTAGCGGGACGTTAAATCCAACCAACCAACCTGTCTCTGTGTGTGTGACAAAAATTGTGTGTCTATTGTATCTCAGAAACTGCACAGAATTCCATACAAATTGATATGTAGTTTCACCTTGACATAAATTAGTGCCTATCAACTTTTGATGACAATTGTAAAACAGGAGGTGTTGCCATTTCCCTTTTTTAAATTTTCAACATGGTGTTATATATAGGACAAAATTTCCTATAAATGTGCACAATAAGAATTTTTTTAAACTTATAATTATAAAATTGAAAAGAACTTTTTCTACTAGTATTAGGCAACCAGGAAAAACATTTTGGTCACATGTGAGCAACGCACCCCCGTGGAAGGAAGTACCCCTTCCCTCCTGAGGGGTACAAAATTTCAATATGAGTATCTTCTAAAAGAACTCGTCAATATCTTTAAAACGAATAGTAGATATGTGATAATTTTAAAACAAAGTTATCGATTTTTTTTTCATTAAAAAAAAAAAAAAAAAAAAAAAAAAAAAAGGAAAAAACCCTTTATTTTATAAGATATCGTCAGTTAGAACATCAAATCGACTTTCTTCTAACATTTAGTGTTATACTTCTGAGGAAAAAAAATCGTCTGCATTTATCATGAAAATTAATTTTAATAAATTACTTATACTAAGTGAATTTGTATCAGAAAATATTGAAGAAAGTTTTGTGATGGCTACAACACACTAGTTTTTCTTACGTATCTCGAGACACAATAGTTAGTGGGAATAAAATGTTCCGACGTTGGCCAGTGGGAAGAAAAGTAAATGTATGGTAAATATTAACTACATCTGCCTGCATAAATATTTGTTGATGGTTACATAAAATGGTAATGCGGCCAGGTCAAATGGTTGTTTCGTTTTTCGTCTTTGGAAGGTAAATCCCACGTTATTGTACGGAGAATTTTGTTATGCACATTAGTCACTACTTAACGTATTTTTTAAATTTTATTTTCACATTCGGAAAATTCACAACTGTTAAAAAATGCATGTTTTCCAAAAATTCAATTTTGTTTATTTATCTTTTAATTTTAAATATTTCATTTCCAAGCCATTACTTGGAAAAAATGAACTTTTCGTATTTTATAGCTTTAATACGGAATATAAAAAATCAATATTTGAAAAACAAGAATCCTTTTAACTTTTAACATTTGTGTATTTTGTGAACATGAAAGTGGGATTAAAAATTATATATTAAGTAATGAGTAATTTGCATACCAAAATTTCCCATAGAGTAACATGGGGTTTGGTTGCCGGCGACGATCTTTGAAACGTTTTGCCAAATTATCCAGATTTAATTTCGAACTTGGTTGCTGTTCGTCCTTGTTTTAAAAAAATATTCGTTCTTTACATCTAAAACATGTTATATACTGCATAATTAATTCTGCCGAAAATCATAAAATAAAAATGACCAAAAGCGCCTATTATTTAATGATATTTATGAATTTATACTTAAAGTAATTTAAAATCTATAGATTGAAATTTAAACTAGCTTTTAAGTTTTTAACAGCAACACCAATTTCTGAAATATAAGATTTCCTTATGCTTAAATTTACATCAATGCTAAATTTCAAGTTATCAGAATTACTTACTTAAAAAAAAAAAAAAAAAAAAAAAAATAGATTTTCTAAATATTAAATTTCTTTTACAAATTTTAGCCTACATTATTTCCTATAGTGTTACAATTATCATGTTGAAATTCTGTATAAACACAAACTTAACAACCTACACATAAATACTTTAATTTTGAAATCTCCATAATTTTATTTTATGATACAGAATTAATATTCTCATCAAAAATTTTTTTGAAATGATTGTTAGAAATCAATGGTTTTGGTGTAAAATGTTTTGTGTATTATTAATTGTAAAATTATCATTTTTCTTTTAATAGAAATACTATTTTCTTTTATTTTATTGTTCGTGTTAATGGTATTGACCTCGATTAAAGACGAAAAATAAACGATCAAATATCTAACTGTGATGAAATGTGGTTTATAACCAACATCTAATTTTTATGATAAGGGATTCCTTTTTGTGGGAAAATAAAAATATTAATAAAATACTTTTTTTTTTCTCTTTAACATACTTTTAACTAAAACTTTTGGGAGCGGAAGAGAAACAATTAATTAAATAATTAAAAAGTTTTTATTTATTTATTTATTTTTGAGCAAAATTAACTTGTTAATGATAATTTAGGTTATAAGTAAGTAAATATTAGTTATCAGCTCTATATTATTCTTCTTCACTGATATTCTTTAATATTTACCACATTTTAAAATCATACAAGTCGTTGCTAAAACATATCTTCTGAAATAAGCATATGCAAGAAGTGTTGCTAGCAGGGTTGCCAGATTTGGCCTTTTTTTTATTCAATAGTAACCAATAATTTTTATATGTAACGTTTGGCTAATCACTTCAAAGATTGATAGTCTATTATGTATATTAAATGTCACCTCTCAAAATTATTGGTGACTATTGAATAAAAAAATAAAAAAGGCCACATCTGGCAATGCTGGTTGCCAGATTGCGCTACTTTTTTATTCAACAGTCACCAATAATTTTGAGAAGTGATATTTAATGTACATAATCGGCAATTAATCGTCTATAATGTATACCAAACATAGACCTACCAATTATGCTAATTTATCCGTAATAGTGATAGGCCCCGCCTTTTTTTTCACACCAGTATATTTCTAGAGTAATAGTCCTCTTATTTAATCGTGAGTACATATTGCTGAATATTACTCTAGTTCTACAAATTTATTGGTGGGAAAAAAAGGCGGGGTCTAAAACTATTACGGATAAATTAGCATAATTGGCAGGTCTAACCAAACATCACTTCTCAAAATTATTGGTGACTGTTAAATAAAAAAGTGGCGCAATCTGGCAACGCTGTATGCAAGTGGTGTGTGTTCGTGTATTTTCGTAGTTGTACCAAACTACTATACAGACTTCTTTCGGAGCGGGAGACAGCACCTGGGGCACGCGTCTTGTGCATTCATGCTGAAGTACTAGAACGTGCCAGGCGCATGGCAAATCGGGAGAAGCCTTATTCAGAATCACTAAGCTCTGTGCTACCAATGTTGGGGGTGGAGAATCCTTCTAGACCTCCGATTACTTTTTTCTATTCCTTTTTTCTTCAGTTAAGAGTTGGCAATAGGTGAAATATATTTAGAGATTAATTTTTTTATTCTTACTCACCAGCTGGTAAGTTAGGTTCTTTGCTGTTACGGTCATGGAGCAAATGTTTTGCAGCTTTACGCAGATGCTTGTCCCTGGAATAGTCCTGTATCATTCTGTAGATGGACGGGTAACTTCTCTTTCTTTCCCATATGTGGGCAGGGGTTAGAAACAGATGTGAATTTATGTTGCGATCAGGACAAGGTACTGAAGGTAAAGCCCCACATTCTACTGGAGATAACATTTCTCTGGGAAAAAAAAAAAAAAAAAAAAAAAAAAACTATAAATGAGATTACTTTAGAATTAAAAGAAAAAAGTTCATTTTCGTAAACATACTACAAGTTAACAGACCTCATCGTATACTGTCAGTCAAAGTAAAATTCGTACATTTCCATCTACGACCAAATGTTTTAATAAAATATAGAAAAACGCGTAATCAATATATTAAATGAAAGTTATGGTTGTTTTTAACAATTATTTAGATTTTATGAAATGTTTGAATAAATTAATGAGACTTAATTTTGTGATTTTAACTTTAAAAATCTCGAATTATGCATAAAAGCATAGTGCGTGAGTTTTACGTTGACTCACTGTATTAACGCAGTGACCACCTTTCCCTAGTATCAATTTTAAATATGTATTCTGTTTTATATATCTTAAAAGTGGTAGACTGTACATGCCAGATTCGAACCCAAATCGCATTCGTTCGTGCAGAGTTAATTAGCGGAAATACTAAGATGCCCTAGAAATACAAAGATCCTCTCGTAGAGCAGCCCGACTGTAGGTTCCTAAAGTGCCCAAGTAACCTTAAACCACGCACCAAAACACCGTTGCGTTTTTATCACAAAAAAACTTTCTCAAAACAGAGCTCATGCATAATTTCGTCTTTTTTTTTTTTTTTTTTTTTTTTTACTAGTTGGAAACAGAATCGTATTCAATTTTATTATTTTCGTACATACATTCTTTATTTCGAATATTGACCAGATGTTGGCTTTGCATTGAGCTAGTTTTAGTTTTGTACAAAGAACATTAAAGTTTTGATACTCTATAGACAACACAGCACAAAGTTGGAATGTTCGGTCAGTGCCGCGGTAAAACGCCAGTCATAAGTTGTCACACATAAGAAAATTAATTAGTATTGTCAGGAATTTTGCATTTTAATCCATTACAAAAAAAAAAAAAAAAAAAAAAATTATAGCCATTACTCCCCCCCCCCTCCTAACTTTAAAAAAAAAAAAAAATCCAGTTTTTCAAATGAATGATACAAATATACAACGAAAATGTACAAGCTTCATAAAGTTACTAAAAAATAAATAAATAAAATAAAATAAATAATAATAATAACAAATAAAGTCAATTATCTAACTACAAATGAAGGGAAGTATTTCCTAGTGTTGCCAGAATGAGGTCTTTTTTTATTCAATATACACCACTAAATTTTAAATGTAACCATTACCTAATCACTTCGAAGATTAATCGTCTATTATATATATCAAACATCTCTTCTCAAAATTATTGGTGACAGTTAAATAAAAAATGTCCACAATCTGGCAACACTGGATTTCCTGCACTCCGGAATCAGGTAATATGTGTCAAGAGATAACGCAGGTTCATTTAGATTTATTATTATTATTATATAAAATAAATAAATAATAAAAAGTAGCCAAAGAGAGGAAATAAAAGGGGCGAAAATTAGAAGTGTTGTCTATAAACAGTAGGGGCGAGCGGAAATCCTATCACCTGGCGACCTTTAACATCTGCCCTTTATAAATTAAGAGGGCGGGGACTTCCTTTCGCTGGTAAATGATTCTGATACTCTTAAAATGCAATTTTCATTTGAAATAACCTACAATACCTTTACTTTTTTCGCTTATATTTATTTATATAGAAGTTAGACGAGTCGTATAATCAAGTATGAAATTTTCTTTCTTTTTAGATCGCTTATCTCGCTAACAAACAATTGCTGTCCGAAAAAAGAAATGGGTTTTTTAAAATGCCTGAAATTTTTAGTACATAAAGTAAGAAAGAATAAGGACCAATGTGGTAATATAATAATAATAAAAATATGACTTAAATCACCTTAAAAATGATTACAAATGCCTACAAAAATGAAGTTGACAAAATTTGATTTGATGATTTCAGCTAATCTTTATGTTTTTTGATGTGCTGAAACCGAAAATGCAGCCCATTTTTCTCTATCACGTATAGATTTTTGTCAATACAGGGTGTTTACCGACACAATTTCTTACATTTACCATCATAACAATAGGTTGGTATGGTTTTAAGTCGCACTAGCGCTTCACAATTACAAGAATAGGTATCTATGATTAATTAATCATGGAAACATGCTATAAAACTTACCATATAATTATATTGTGGAAGAGTAATGGAAGAAATTGTATAGGCAGGCACCCTCTATTGAAAAATATCTATACGTGATAGAGAAAAACTGGCTTCATTTTCGCTTTCAACACACCAAAAAACATAAAGATCAGCCAAAATTATAAAATCAAAATTTTAAATGTCGACCTGTGTTACCTGTAAATTATCAAATTAAAGTTATTATATTTTCTTTATCTTTAAACTTAATTTATAATTTCCCGCATAAATATAATTTAAATTATTTTCTCCGGTGGATATTATCTTTTTTTAGAAGACCCTCGCCTCCATGAGGGCACACCACTTCATGCCTAGTCAATCGGCCTCAATCCCATACACCTACACACTATTTTTTGAAATCACATTTTAAATCAAAGTTGAGGTTTTCAACAGTATTTACTGTACTTACTTATCTCTTGTTAAAAAAAAAAAAAAAAAAAAAAAAAAATGGAGAGTTAAAAATAATTTTAAGGATAATTTCAGAAAGAGTCATTCTTACACAATAAATTTGTAAAAAGAAATTTTGCTTTAAACAATATCAAAACGGATTTATTCAAAAAGTATAAGTATCGTTGTATGAATATATTTATATCAGATATCGTTTCATAGATATATTTATATCAGAGTTTAATTACAAAAAACTAAACTAATTATTAATAATAATAATAATAAATATTTTTCTAAACAAAAAACAAATAGTGTTTTTTTTTTTTTTTAACTATAAGAGCTTTTAAATTGATGGTAAAAACTAACAAGCCCACTCCTTTTTGCTTGTTTCTTTTTCATTTTTTTTTTTTTTTTTTTTTTTTAAATTAAGAATTAGTATAATTTTTGCAAAAAAGGCTCTGCGAAGCGACTGCTTATTTTGAATTGTTTATTTGGTTAGAGAAAGTCATACAAATAGTGAAAAAAAAAAAAAAAAAAAAAGAGAGAGAGAGAGAGAGAGAGAAAGAGCGCCCCGTTTTTAAATCCTCATTTTTTTTTTTTTTTTTTTACCTCAAAATTAAAATATAAAATTTTAAACAATCAATTTGACGGTTGTGAATTTCCTGAGTGTGAAAAAAAATAAAATTAAAAAAATACATTAAATAATGATTTATTCTACAAACAATTTCCCCATACAGTCACATGGAATTTCGTAACCAGAGACGGAGAAATTGTAAGGAGAGAGGGGAGCTTCAAGGATAATTATAATTTTTTAAAAATAAATCCACTTTAAAGCATTTGTTTACACTGGATAGAAGAGGATACTCAAGCCAAATAGGTTTTTTTTTATACTCTTCGATATTGTATTTTTACCGTCAGAAAATTAACGTATCCGATAATGCATTACATTTTAAATTATGATTTTTCCTAAAATTTAAATTATTTTAGAAAACGCAGTACATCTGGAATTTAAAGTTGTCTTCAAAACTAGATTTAAAAAATATAGTTTTGAGAATCGTGAAATAATCATTTTAATTATTTTTTCACGAATAATATTTTTTACAGAATATTTAACTTTTTAAATCTAAATTGATTTTAAAAATTAAATATTCTGTAAAAATTATTACTTGAAAAGATAATCCTCAAAACTTGTCTTTGAAAGAGGGGAGGTTCTGAAAAATGTATAACTTGGGAGCGTAGTGGCAAGGTTATTGTACCACATGATTAATTATTCATGATAGTTTTTTTCCAACAATTATTAAATAAATAAATATATGTATAAGTCTTTCATCAGCTTTTTTTATGATGTCATCTATTACCATTTCAAACAGAAACTAAATGTTATAATATATATATATATATATTAATTTTTTAAATACATTTATCATTATTATTCTTATTATTTTAAATTGTTTAGTTTCGATTTGATTAGACGGTAAAAAGGAAAATTCTGATGTAGCCGCTAGAGACTAAACAAATAAGCGAATTTTGCTCAGCACTGGTTTAAAAGTATAATTTTTAAACCAAATAAGAACTCTCCTCCTCACCCCACCAGTGGCCGAGCGGTTTTGCGCTCAAAGATGGTAGATGGAAAGTGCCGGCTTCGATCCCAGGTCGCGCTCATCGAATTCGCCGTTCGGAGTTTTCCGTCGTTTTCTCCGAAACTGGCATAAATACGGGTTAGGATCCTTTAGAAAGACACCCCCCCCCTCCATGGACTCTAGCGTAGTCAATCGATCTTAAACCGCATAACCAACCTCTTTTCCTCTCTTTTTTTCCCTTCATAATTTTAAGAGAGAGAGCTTTTCTTTCCTTTCGATAGCTAATGCAATATGATTATAATTATAAAAATGAAGCAGAAATTTTTATAATTGATTCTGGTATTGAGAGTAAATTAAAGAATTCTAGAAAATATTATCCGGTGTAACATAACAACGTTAATTATTAAAATAACGCACTTTTAAATTCTTTTCCAAAATAGAGTGATTATAAAAATTTTACATTCTTTTAACCAGGAACACCAGCGGCCTAGCGGTTCTGCGCTCAAAGCTATATATAGAAAGTGCTGGGTTCGATACCAGGTTGCGCTCATCAACCTAACCGTTCAGAGTTTTCCGTGCTTTTCTCCGAAACTCGCGTAAATACGGCCTAGGACCCCTTAGAAAGACTATTCACCTATAGCCCTAGGACCCTAGCGTAGTCAGTTGGCCTTAAATCCACAACTAATCAACTGACCAACCATTCTTTTAATCATAACTACGGAGTAAGATTTAGATTTAAGATTTAATTCCTACTTCGTGATCATAACAAACAAATAAATAAAAAATAGAATTTTTCTATAGTGCTGCCATCTACTGCTATTGGAAAAAGATAAATACTTCCTTCCATTCCATGCTATCGGGATTTTCGTTGCCTCATTTTATAAGAATATCTCATTCAAAAATGAAGTTTTTCGAATTTTTTTTTTATTGAATATTCAAGTAATATATATTACTCTTTGAATATGTCACCATTTAGCTTAGTGAGTAATTTAAATAAATAAATAAATTTAAATATTTCGTTTAGAGATTGAAACTTAGAGTCCTAAATTTATTTGATGAAACAAAAAATATTTAATTCAATTAAAAAAAAAAAAAAAAAAGAAAGAAAGAAAAAGTTCACTCACTAAGGTAGAAGACAACATATTCAAAGAGTGTAATTTAAAAAACAAAATTCGAAAAACTTCATTTTTGAACAAGATATCCTTTTTAAACGAAGCAACAAAAATCCCTTATCGTACCTGCCAACCATCCCATTAATAAACGAAGATTTTTAATACCTGCCATTTTTCTTTTTTTTTCTCGCCAGACATTTTTTAGAGTAATTTTATACTTATTTAATCGTAACTATATTTGGAGATAACCACTCTAAAAATTAAGTGGTGTGGAAAAAGGGGCGTGTACTAAAAATCTTCCGATTCATAATTAGGATGTTGGCAGTTATGCTATAGGATATTATAGGAAAGAAAAAAGGGGGAATATGACAGATGACTACATGAGGTCCCTAGGTCTGAGTAGTGTGACCTTCATTGGAGGGGGGGTCTTTCTAAGCGGTCCTAGCCCGTATTTACGCGAGTTTCGTTTAAAACCACAGAAAACACGGAACGACCCGGGCGTCGAGAGCGATTTGCGATCGAAACTGGCACTTCTCGGATATTTCAAGAATTCACCTCATTCATATTTTTTTGATTTCCCAAAGATATTGATTTTCTTTATTACAACTCATCTAAATTGTAACTTGAAATATACAACAATTTTCACTTAAAATTAATAAATTCTAGAAGTAAGCAAAATAAAATTAGCACTTGAAGTGAAGACTAGTAAAATTGTGCAATTTATATAATGAATAATACTTAAATTACATTTTCTGTAAATATGATTCTCGAAAAAAAATATTTAATCTAATAAAAACAAAATTTATTGAAAATAAAAATGAAAGAATAAAATATTCGAATAATCTAAAAATATCTGCACCTTAATATAAAAAAGACCACACCTATGGGTGAATCCCAGCCATCTCCAATTGCTTACTGCGTTGACCTTGTGGGACATAACTTACTCAGTCTTAACCTTAATATTGCTCAAAAAAAAAAAAAAAAAAAAAAAGGATGATTATACTTTTTAGGAGTTATTTAATAGCCGCTGCTTACAATTGTTTTATTTCTAATCGTTAAATAGATGTCTTAACCCTTTCAGGAGCGAAATTTAATTTTCAACTGCGGAAACTCATACAGATTTTTTTTTTTTTAACAAATTTTACTTTAACCATTTTAGGGACAGTGGTTGCATAGTGCAACCACAAATTTTAATTCAAAATTTCAAAAACTTTAACCGGAAATTTTTTATATATATATTTTTAATAACTTAGACGAATAGCTTCATTTATTTCTGGTCTTTTAATATTGTTGGTGATATCTGGTGACTGTTTATTTTAAATGGAGAAAATTTGCTTGTCTCTGAAAGGGTTAATAATAAAGAAGAACTAACTTCATTCATTTCTTTAGTTTATTTTAATGACCGAAACGAAATTTCCTTGTCCCTGCAAGGTTGTTAAAGCCGAAACCGATGAGAGTACGTAATAATAATTAGTGGATTAAATAAATAAATTAAGTAAATAGCAATAATAAATAAAATTTAATCTTTGAATACACACAAACTGAATACTACAACATTTTGTTTCGTTAGTGAAGTACAAGGACCAAGTTTTGAGAATTTTTGATCGGCATTTTATATTAACTTATGTGAAATAATTAATTAGTTTAAATTTTAAATCCGCATGAAAGCATAGAATAATTTGTTTGATTTATATATGTATAAACACTAAACATCTTTTTTGCTACAATTTTTGGCAGTAACATATTCATGCTTGGAAACATATGTCAAATACCACACACACACACACAAAAAAAAAAAAAAAGTCCTAAATCAAAATAAATAACTTTTTTTTTTTTTTTTTTTGTTTCCCCAGCATTAGTGTTTTATTTTTAATAATGAGAGAGTAGTGAATAGTTTTCTTGTTTCACATTGAATTTTGTTGAAATTTCATATTTATGTATTATCTATCGTACCCCGACAAGAAAAATAACACACACACACAAAAAAAAAGGCATACTTTAGTTTATGTCACTGAAAATTGTACATGAAGTGCTCCGACGTGCACGAAAAGCGTCGCATATCTCTCTCGACATCAGTGTTGCCAGATCTGGAGGATTTTGTATTGAATAATCACCAATAATTTTTAATTGTAACGTTTGCCTAATCACTTCGAAGATTAATTAGTCTATTAGGCATATCAACCATCACCTCTCAAAATTATTGGTGATTGATTATTGAATAAAAAATCCGCGAGATCTGGCAATAATGCTCTATATTCATTCACCTGAGAGGTATCTGTATCTGTGACAGTTTTATTTGAATGCTATGTCAATGGTTTATCGTAATCTCAAATATTGCACTTTTGAGTTGTGTCACTTTTCTTGTCGGGGTGTGCGATACATTAATCGAAAAAAAAAAAAAAGAATTTCGCAACCAATTTACGCTTAACTAACATTGTCTGGACTCGCATAACATAGAGATTATACATTCTTTGAAAAATAAATAAGTTCAACGAAAAAAAAAAAAGGGAGGCGCGTAGTTTTTTGCAACTGAAAGTTAAGCACAGGTGAAGGATGGGCGTGGCCTTGGTAGGTAGAACGTCAAGAACTTACTTCCTGTCTTTAAAAAATGCAAGAAGGATTGCTTCTATTGATGCTTTTGTGGGCCACTTCCGTTCGGTCTTCCTTTATTCTTATTCCTTTGTTAGCTCGCTTGGCAGCGTATTTCCTCGATGGACGTCTTCTTGTTTTTATTATTTATTTATTTTTTCTTATATCTTTTATTGTTACTTTTCATTGTCAGCCCAAAACTCAGAGGCAGTGGAGTTTCAACGTGCTCATTGTTTACGGGAGAATTTGTTTTGGAAGCCACGTTAGGCGTGCAGAGTTTAAACAATTATGTACCTTCCAGGTACAGTGAAAGTGTTTAGGGAGGGCATGTCAGAAATACAGTGAAAGTTTTATTTTTTCTTTACTATATGTTTGAAGGCTGATTTTACGTTTGTTTATTACGCAATAAATAAGATTTTATTTATTTATTTATTTATTCTGGTGACTGTTTGTTTTATCTACTTAACTTTCTAAACTGCACATTTATAGCTATCAAATATTACGATTTTTGGAAAGCATTATTATTATTATTATTATTATTTCATAGAAATATTAACAAATTTTTGTAGCAGTCTTCTATAATTCAATATAATGAAAATCTCTCTCTCTCTCTCTTTTATTTTTCTGTTTTTAATACTTACATTTTCTCTCGGTAAAAAATAAAATAAATAAATAATAATAAAAAAAAGATTTACTGATATATGTCATACAAGTCTGCTCGGGGATTTTCCAGTACATCTAAAAAAATATTATATTTTATATAATATTTTTACTGTTATATATAGTATAAAAACATGATTTATAACACTTCTCATAATTTTACTTCTAAAAAAAAAAAAAAAAAAAAAAAAACCTGAATGGTAAATTCATGCGTAGGTAAATGACATACATAATAAAAAACATATACTTAGAAAAAAAAAAAAGAAGAAGCTAAATCTCTGTCCCAATTACGAAAAGGATTTTGAAACACGGAAATGAAGAAAATTCTAAACAGATAGAATGAGCCATTCAATTAGCAATCCCCGATATATTATATCGCGCGGAATAATTGCGGCGTGTAAGAAAAAGTGAGGTGTTATTATTAAAAACGAAGCTGTTTTTTATTAGATATAAAAAACAAAAAACAAAAAATCGATTTTATGACAAAATCGTCCGCTTAAAAGCTAATAGACTAAGTGGAGAAATCATATATGTATATTATATTATTTATGCACATTCAAAAACAGAAAATGTTTTTATTAATATAATAAGGCTCGGTCAACTCATAGCCTCCTAAACTAGATGCCTTCCGCATGGCTCGGAAACTTGGCAACAGTTCAAGCGCTAGACAGCGCCACCTGGTACAGATTGCGCGAGTTTTTTATTCAACAGCCACAAAAAATTTTTAAAAGTGGGATTTGAAGAAACGTTGATTTTATGTATCATATATCACTTCTTAAATTATTGGCGACAATTGAATAAAAAAGTTGCCCAATCTGTACCAGGTGGCGCTGTCTACCGCTTGTGAACTGTTGCCAAGTTTCCGAAACACGCGGAAGGCATCTAGTTTAGGAGGCTATGGTCAACTCCTCCTCTTCAATTAACACTTTCGCGACCGATGACGTAGATTCAAGTCATTTGAAAATCTGTAACCCCACTGCTGAAATATTGTAACTTAGGAGAATAACGCCCACATTATTGTCAAAAAGACAAAAGCATGCAGTCGCGAAAGTGTTAAAAAAAAAAAAAAAAAGATGAACTATGGTCTATTGATTTTTTAAACTGATTTATGCAGTTATCATGAGTTCTTTTTAAAAATAGAAGATATTCTGAAAATTAATGAAAATAACAAAATATACAGTGAAAGTTTTGTTTTTTCGGTTTCAGAGTTGATTTTATGTTACTTTACTATGCAACGAAAGGATTTTAAAATGTGAGTGATTGGGTAATAAATTAATTGACTTTTTATTTTTTGTCATTATAAAGCATTGAAATAAAATATAAAGTAAATAAATAAAAAAGATTTTTCTCTAAACTATAAAATTAAAAACTGAAATTAGAACTTTATTGTGAACTTTTTTTTTCTTATGTTTTTCTTTAAATATATATATATACAGTAAAGTCTCGTACAACGTGGGGGCAGAGATGACAAATAAATAAAACATTTTTTTTTTTTTACACCACTAAATCTTTAGAGTACCAATCTATTGGTTCATACACTCCATTTAGTTTTTTTTTATAAAGCAGTTGCTTTGATATAAAATTAGTGGTGTTAAAAAGTACAATTGTAATATTCATGGAGCAAACTTGCACCCGCGTTGTATGAGACTTTACTGTATATATATGCATATATCTTTGAATTACAGAATTGCCAGAGTTTTTATGATTTATTCCGGATCATTTTTAGCCACGCCTTCTTGTTGCACCAGAATTTTTGTAGAATATTTCTCTCCAATAACTGACAACCATTAAATAACAACAGGGGTCGCATTCTCCACCCCTTTTCTTAGGGCGGATGATTTTTAGGGATGAAAAATGTCAATCCTTTTTTATTCCAATACATTATTATAAAAGTACCATAAAGATTCCTATACTAAAATAGTGGTAGCAATACGGACAGACATTTCCTTTTCCTGAAATCGCCCTAAAAGAAAGAGAGTGGAGAGAAAAGGAAATCATTCTTCAAAATTACTGGTATGAAAAAAAGGTGGGGCTAACGATGCTCCGGAATAAATTATAAAATTTGGCAACTCCGGAATTATGCTAGTTTTTACAATAAATTTTCAAATTCTTTCAGTTTTCATGTTTTTTAATAGACTTCCATATACCGTACCAACCCTGCTCATATAAATCTCGACACAGAAAAAAAAAAAAAAAAAATTCAAATAAATAAATATCGATAAATAAATATAATGAAATAAAATACATTGTAAAACTTTGGGAACATTTTCTCCGATTAAAATTAAAACAGAAAGAATTATAGTACATTGACTTCATTTTTATTATGCAATTCTTAAAAAAATTTACATGGATGATTTTTAAAACCATTAATTCGATCTTCATAAATAATATAAGATTTTTCGCAAGAAATAATTAGCTTCTAAAGTAACTGAATAAATTAAATATACTTCATTTAACATATTTTTGCTTAAATTTTATTTGAATGTTAAGAAGTAAAATATTTAGTTAAAACAAAAAAAGTTTACAATAGTAAAAATGTTTTGATGAATAGTTAAATGAAAGCAAATAATATGACTAAATAGGTTTTGAAAATTATTTAACTGCTACTAAAACTTCTGATTTTTCTTTAATTTTATAATCCAATAATTGGAGAGCAAATATATACTATCACGAAAATTAACATATCAGTTAAAATAACCTCAAAAGGGGGGGGGGGAGGGAGAAAGGGCAAAAGCACCGAGACCAATCTTAGCATAAAATGAAGTATAGACCTATTAATTTAATTACAATTTTTTAAATTTTTTGTATGATAATAAATTGTAGTAGCATATAAAAGTAAATTTGTAGTATTTACTCGGCAATCCTAATATAAGTACACATTTACAACAATTTTCTACTGAAGTCTATAACTGCCAAAAATATTGTTTCAAATATTAATTAAATGAAACAATTAATATTGCTAATAAGTTTTTCAAAATTGGTTACCTGCTTCAAAAATTCCTCTTTTTAAAATTTGTTATGTCAAAAATTTGAGGACAACTATAATATGTCCAATGAAATAATATCTTAGTTTGAAGAAAATTCCCAAAAGATACCTCCATCCAGACTACTTACTGATAGTACAGTCGGTAACAAAAGTGTCCGAACACTAGCAAAAATTCCTTTGTAAAAAAAGTACGCTTCATACGGTTTTGTTAAATAAATCCTTGTTGAATCCTGTTTTTAGTCAGTGTAAGAACATGATTCAATAAGGATTTATTTAACAAAACCGTATGAAGTGTATTTTTTTTTTTACATAGGAATTTTTGCTAGTGTTCGGATACTTTTGTTACCGACTGTATAAGTACACAGTACACATTTATGGCAGTCGATAACTACCTAAAAATATTTTTCTGGTGATAAATGAAACAAAAACAAATACTGCATCACGCATCTAATATAAAGTTTTCAAAATTGGTTCCTTGTTTCGAAAAATTCTGTTTTTTCTCAAATTCAACATTTTAGTAATTTGAAAACAAACACAATATCAAGAAAATATATATTTTAGTTAGAATAAAACCCCCGAAAAGGCACACCCATTGAGACTACTGATAGTATAAATACACATTTACGACACCTTCCTACGGAAGTCGATGAGTGCCTAAAAAGATGAGGATCTCCTTGAAAAGTTTCTGAATTATCCCCTACTTCCCCCGGAGGTGAATTCTTTCATCTTGGGGGTCTGGGGATGAGGAACAGGATGTTCCAAGGATGCTGGAGCTGCGAATGGAATGTCTATTTCTGTTGAATGAGGGAAGACGGGGGCATCTTTCTATAATGAGTTTCTTGTAACGAGGTGTGGCTCTTGTAATTTTATTGAAATTTTCCATTAGGTAACAATCAGACTTTTACGCTTGAGAAAAATACTGAAAGCAATTTGCTTTGCACCAATTATTGTCGCAGCGGTCTACATTTTTCGTAGTTTTATTATTTCATTAGCATTCTTTCGAAATAACTTCGTGCTAGAGACTTTAATGCTATATTAGCATTAATATATATATATATATATATATTTGAAAACAGAGGAAAAAAAATAATAAAACACACATATAAGGGGGGAGGGGAGAATGAAAAAAAAAAAAAAAAAAAAAAGCTACTACTGCGAGCTCTGTATTTTAGAATCAGTTTAAATTTAGTAATTTATAATATCGCCTCTCAGTAATAAAAGAATATATTTTAAAAGATGTTACATTTTCGTTTAGGAGATTTAAAAATTACACTGCTCGGCATGAAAATTGCCTCTGACACCATTGCAGCTTATTCTTAAGTAAAATGACATCCTGAATCCGAATATGACGCCCATTTTGCCCTATCCTCCACCAGTTTTTAGGAATGGCCCCCTATTTTTTATCATTTTTTGGTGATTTTATGGCTACAAATTTGATTTTTACGAGGGCGAAGGACTATTTTAACCGTTAAATATCTACTGAGGGGCTACAGAGTTTGAAAATTCTAAAACATGGACATCTGCGACACGATTTTTTTTTTTTTTTTTTTTTTTTTTGGGGGGGGGGGGGGGGGGAGGGGGGAGGAGGGAATTTGCCACTGAAATTATGCATTGCATATCCTGTAATTTTTAATCTGTTATTAATGTTATTTTTTAAACTTTATATTTTTTTGTTTTTAGGTGTTAAATTAATTATTTTCGTTCTTTAAATCAAATTCATGGTCATAAAATTATCGATCAGGGAAAGAACTTGGGGAGGGAGTGGTGTATCTAGAAAACGGTGGATGACTGGGCAAAATGGGAGTCATATTCGGATTCAATAGGTCATTTTAAATAAGAATCAGCAAGAAAAGTATCAGATCTCGATTTTTTTTTTTTTTTTTTTTTTTGCAGAGCAGTGTTATGTATTTAAGTAAAGTTGGTAATAAATACATATCGCAACTCTTGGAAAAATAATATATTATTTTATTTGATACGCTGATACTATGTTATTTCCCTTTTATATTTTGTATTTTTATTCATTTTAATAATAATTAAATTAATTTGTACCTCGCCAATTAAAAAAAAAAAATACTTTTTTTTTAAATTTAAATTTGTTATTACTATTATTATTTATGTGCACTTAAATTGTTCAGATTTATTTATAATTCAAAACTCTCTTTAATTTTTGAATTTCCTTTCAGGATATAACAGGGTTCTCAAACGCCGGATTTTAAAGGCATCGATATTTTCAGTTATTATTATTATTAATTATTATTATTATTTATATATATAATTTTCCACAGTAAATTAAATCTGATCTTGAAATATATATACATAATAATCTTTTAAAAATTATTATTCGAAAATGCTAAAAATGTTGCAACCTTGATATAGACTAAAATTTTATTATTATTTACATAAATGTTTTACAGTACATAAATAAATAAATAAAAATGCAGTTATGATATATGTTCATAAAACTGGCATAATCTATGCGCAACGAACATTTCATTGAATGAATAATTATTTACTATTAATACAGCAATTAAAACTTTTATTAACATTTACTAAATTCAACAAAATTGTATTAATTTATATTAATAAAATTTTATTAAATGATAACAAATTTAACAATAAATTATATTAATATATATATATATATATATATATATATATATATATATATATATATGAATTATTTTAATAAATTTAATAATATTATTTTAATAAAATAATTTGTTATTTACTTTTATTTATTTTACTTATTTATTTTAATAGTTATTCTTTAGGTACTATTAAAAGCTTTCAAATAACACTCAAAAATAAATTTGCTTTCAGCTATGATTTTTTATAGCCTGAAGATTCAATTATACCTATGGCAAATAAAAATTTCTCTTGGTGAATATCGAACGATAAATCGTTTTCCAAATTCGAATAAGAGGCTAATTGGAGTTTTAATTTCAAAAAATTAAAATTATCAATCAATTAAAAAAATTAAAACTATAATACACAGCTTTTGTTTCATTTTTCTATTTCTTTCGGTTTAAGCTTTTTTGAAATTTTACTAAGAAAAGTTAAAAGTTCAAAAACTAAAAAAAGAAAAACATTTATGGATAACAAAGGAAAAGGCATCCTGTAGCATTATATATTATATACATATATTATGTGATAATCTTGAAAGTATATATATCTGTTCATTTGTATCAATAGCTCTAAATTAAAATTTTTATATAAAAATAAATAAATAAATGAAAAGTTTTTATACTTCAATACAAAAAAAAAAGGTATTCTTTTTTTTTAAAGAAAGCTAGAATGATATTACATTAGCTTTTATGTAATTAAAAAGATTAAGACAAAAGAAAATACACTTCGATAATGTTTAGAAAATATATACAGATGAAAATTATTATAAACAAATAATAATAATATATAAACAACTTTATAATTAGCATTGAATATCTAAAAATACAGTCTAAAATTTTCACTTTTGTTTTAATTTTGAATGCCAAGTCACTTTTCGATGTTATAATAATTTTACTTTAGAATTCTTGCAGTTTTAGATGCTTAATAATTTTGCGTAAAATATTATTTAAAACAAATAAGTTAATGAATTTTCTAGACAATGCAATGATATTCCGCGCTTTTTTTTTTTTTTTGCAGAATTACCGTTCTTTAGTATTTTTGCGTCAACTTTTTTTTTTTTTTTTTTTTTTTTTTTTTTTTATAAATTTTATCGATATTTCAACTTATTAATAACAATTCTAAGTATATGTGGTATGCCATTGTATAATACAATCCGGTTACTCATTTGTCGTAACTTTACAGTTATATTTAAAGAAACAAGGTAAAAAAAAAAAAAAAAGTTGACAAAATAAATATTTATTAAAGAATCCAATGAAATTTATTTTATACAACTTCATGAAAAAGAAAAAAAAAAAAAAGGTGAGGGGTGGTGCCGGTTATGATAGCAATAAAATAACATCTAATATTTAATCTGCATACCTACCAACTATCTCATTATGAAGCGTAAAATTTTTAGTACCTGCCATTTTTTTTACATCAATCATTTTTTAGAGTAATTTTATTCTTATTTAATCGTAACATTTGCAGAGAATTACTCTAAAAATAAAATGGCGTGGACAAAGGGGCATTAACAATTTTACGCTTATTAATGAGACGGCTACGGCTGGCAGGTATGAAACTGTTGCCACATCTTATTTTATAAAATCGTACCGTACTTTACAATAGTTTACCTTTTCAAGTACATGCATGATATAAAATGAAAAAATTCTGCAATTTTTAGTAAATTATTGAGATATGAATTGCAAATATAAGTAACTTCTTTTTTCCTACATTTAGTTTCAAATGATGGTATTTAATCAATATTTAATATTCAACATTAAATTCCATATGTATGCTGTAAAATTTTCAGGTTATTATTATTACAGTCAACTCCCTTTAATCCGCAGACCTATAATCCGCAATTGAATTTTTAATGTAAACAAAGAAATTTTCCTCTGATATTTAAAAAAAATTCGCAACATTTCTCATATTTTTACTTTTTTTTTAATCAAATTTTTAGCTTAATCCTTGTTTTCAAACACAATTAGGGAAAAAACAGTAAGATTCCTGTACTTATTATCCTGCAATACATACAGACTAGCGCTAAGTCAAGCCAAAGAATGTCAGTAAAGTATATAAAAATTTAAAACAAACTACTATTAAATTAATGTTTAACGAAATTAAAAATAATCAGTTATGAATATTATTTTTGTATTTAAAAAAAATATTTTCTTTTGTATTTTTTAAGTAAAATGAATGTTTACATTTCATTGGTACGTATTATTTGAATATGCTTAAATTATTTACCCTCACATATGATTGATTAGTTTTATTAATATTGAAAAAAATATTTTATTCTAAAATTTATTAGAAATTGTCTTTCCGTTTTGATGTCTATTTATGAAATAATAGTAATTGACTCTGTATCTGCAAAAGAAAATGTAAACAATGAACCTCTAATCTGCAAATTCCTATAATTCGCACAACCTCTGGACAAAACTTTTGCGGATTCAAGAGAGTTGACTGTATTATTATTTCTTCAATTTTCAAGTTTTTAAACCAAATCTTTCCATTCATAATACTACTTAATTTTAAGAATACTCGAAAATGTTTGCTTATTTCAGAGAAAAAAAATTAGCAAAAGTAAAAAGTTTTAAATGAATAAATTCTTCAAAACTTAGTTCAAAATTCGCTTTTTATTATTATTATTATTATTATTATTATTATTATTATTATTATTTTAATGTATAAAAAATATTGTTTGTTAACTACGAAGTATCTATTTTTAATTGCATAAAAAAGAAATATCATACATGCTAAACAAAATATGCCATTGAAGTGTATACAATATTTTTGAAATGGAATTTAATATTTACAACGAAAACACAATATGTATGATTGCACTAATAACTGCTAGAGAAAGCGCGGTTTAACAGACAGGAAACGAACCCTCACGTATTATTAATAATAAATAAATAAATAAAAATGAAAAAAATATATATCGCTCTAGAATCAGTTTAATAACAATGCCAAATACATATTTATTTCTAACCTCGAAGAAAAGCTAAAATAAATAAATAGACAAAGAAATAAATATATTAGAATATATTAAAAATAAATTTTGATACTGAAATTAATTATGCATTTCCCAAATCTTCATCTTATGCAACCAATAAAATAAAATATGAATAAAAAAAATATACCGCTCTTGAATCAAATTAATAAATAAAGTAATATATATATATATATATATATATATATATATATATTCCCTTCAAAATGTTAAAGAATGGCAAAAATAAATTAACAAACAAATAACTATCAGAAATTATTATTAAAAAAAAAAAAAAAAAAAAGTTTAATATTGAAATTTTTTAAGTGTTCATTCTTGAACGTTCATTTAATGTATGCAATACAATAAAGTGAACGGAAAAATACATCGGCTTAGAATTAGATTCATAACACTGTCAAATATATATATATTTTTTTTCTTTTTTGGTCTGTAATAGAAAAAAAAAAAAAAGACAAAACTAAACAAACAAATAAATAAATACCAGAAAATACTAAAAACAAATTTTTATATGGGAAGTGTTCATTTTCAAAATAATAGATCAGATAGAAAAAAATGTTAAATACATGCATATATTTTCCTCTAACTTCAAAGAAAAGTTATAAATTAATAAATAAATATTAGAAAATATTAAAAAGAAGATTGGTATTGAAATTTTTTATGCATTTATAAAATCTTCTCATCAAACATAAACAATAAAATAAACAATGAATTCAAATATTATATATAAAGGTATGACATACCTGTGTTCTGTAAGCATGTTGCTTTGCTGCTAAAATATCCTCCGGATTCCTATTTCCTATCTCTGATGTTGCTGAAGTCTATCTGACGAGAGAAGTGCGGACGGATGAAAAGATTCCAAACCGGAAAAAGCTGAGGGGACGGATCTGTCTACTTGTCTGCATTTCTATTTTGATTTTTTATTTCCTTTCTTTTCCATTTTGAGATCAGGCCGCCGCCGGTTTCCGCCCGGCAGTTTCTTCGGGTCACGTGATTCGGGGGTGCAGGTAAAAACTGCGGGACAAGCTGGAAGGATATGTCAAGTGAGACGGAAGTTGATGGCCGATCTGTAAACTGTAAAGAAAACAGAGTATTCAATTTCCAACATTTTTTTTTTTTAAGGAGTGTTTTTCAGAAAGGGTAAAAAAACAATCTAACTAGGTCAAAAAAATTATGTTTTGGCTTCAATTTTGGCCAACTGCTGGTGTTTACAGTTAAATTTTGAGTTAACATTTTACAATATTCTCTAAAAATCTTGGTTGCGTGTAAATTTTAAATAGGTCGCGTTGTAATTAAAAAGAAAATGCTCCAAAAAATCGCCATAGGCTGAAAATTACCCAATTGAAAAATAATTCAAATCTTATCAAAATTTATTGACTTTTTTTTTAAAAGAGTTTCTGGAAAGAAAATTGTTTATTATTAAATATACTCTTTTACACCCCCCCCCCCTTTTAAATTATGGTATATAAAGCTATTATAAGATAATGTCAGTAACATGTGTTCATAAACAATGGTTCTAACATTCAATGAAACCTTCGCTAAATTAAATTATAAATATGAGAAATATATAGATTGTCAAGCAAGATAAATTAACTAATATTTACTTATTTATTAAATGCATTTTTAAATTCTTTAAGTACAATTCGTAAAACTCTGCGTATAAAAAGAATCTTACATTTTCCAAAACATCACTAACATTTACGAAATAAATTTTATGCAAAATAACTTGGAACGAAAAAAGAAGAAGCAATTTAAATTATATTTAAAAAATTAACCTAAAAATATTCAGTTTAAAAATTCAGTTACTTTATCATACAAATAAGTTTTTAAAATCCTGTGCAGCTGTGTAGAGGAAGGATTTGAGGATTGCAATATAGAGTTCAGAAAATTTTCTACAAAACTCAATAAAACATTAAACATATATTGCATGCAGAATTTTCACACATTTTCGTGTTCATGTGCTTGCAAACATTGTGATTATGAATAAAAGTATTGCATGGAAATTCTATAAATTGTTAAAAAAAAAAAATCTGATGTGAAACAACCACACGACTTCCATTACCAACTATTACACGTATTATATGCATTTTTAAGAAATAATGTGATCAGAAGACATAAAAGTGACCCAAAGAAGTAGAAACCTAAAAATTTTCCGGTAAGAGAAACTTTATACACATGTAAAGACGTATAAAACGAAGCTTACATAATGCGAGGTAAAAAATGAGAGAAAAAAATGGTAGAGTTATTTTTTGAAACACAAATTTCCGAGATCTGAAGATGGCCTACCTAAGCAGGATGACTGTTAATTTTCCTCTAATAACCACGTAATACATGAGAAAGAAATGGATTTATGTAACAATTTTCAAGAAAATCGTTAGAGCCGTTTTTGAGATACCAACTTTTACAAAAAATCTATTATTGGCCGGGAAACAATAATTAAATACTAAAGGATATTTAAAAGTGAGTTAATATGGCGAGTTTGAAAAAAATCCGTACAGCCGTTTTTAAAGGAACGCGCTTGCGAGACCTGAACTTGAGCTATTTATACAGGGCGCCTATCAATTTTTCTGAACTAACCAACTATATCATTCGAAAGGACACCCATACACACACACTGACCAATTGCCAAAAGCCACTTTAAAACGTGTAAATCAGGTGAAATCTCGATATTGAACTTTTACCTACCTACGGTAGTAGGGTAATGGAAGTAAAAAAAAAAAAAAAAAATCCCCACGCACACGCAACAATTGTTACAAATCGAAACAATTAAGCGCATCTTTCATCATCAGACCAAAAAAAAAAAAAAAAAAAAAAAAAAGAGTAGACACAAGGACAGCATGAAAGCAATAGTATGATGCATTAATTATTAGCATTTACTTTTTCCGTCTGATGAAGGATTATGCTTAATTATTTCGACTCGAAACAATTGATGTGCGTTTTCACAATTTGTGTTGTTTGCTTACAAAGTTTTAATTCATTGTACACTCAACACCAGTACTTCGGTGCATTTTATTACAGAAATTTTTGATCGTTTAACTTAATTTTAGATTTATTGATACGTTCATTTTTATGCAATATTTTTAAGTAATACAGTAACAGTCCTTAAGTTAAGGATCTAGTCTCTAAGTTATATTAAAGAGGAAACGTTTTAATACTGTAAAGCTTTTTACAAACACTAATGTGTATTTTGATCCAAAAAAGTGCATATAAACTTTAACTTTCTCCTTCTCTCCAAAAGAGAGAGGATTATATGACGATACGATAATACCTATTTTTTTTTTTTTTTTTTTTTTTCTAAACAGAATTTATGAGAATGAATAAATTTATACTATGAATTTATGAGAAATATCATAATTGCAGATGGATATCTACAGAATTACGCAACAGTTGTTTCTGGTCGAAATAATTGGTTACGGCCCTTCATCGAGTGAAAAATAGTAAATACACGTGCAGTATGAAAGCAGCGTGTTATTATTTTAATCATGCCTGCTTGTTTCGGTCCGATGATAAATCGCGCTTAATTATTTTGACCCGAAACTGATCTGGCGTGTTTTTACAATTTATTGTGTTAGCTTACAAAATTTCCATTCATCTGCATTCGACATTATAGTATTTAAGTGCTTTTTTCTGCAGGTAGAAAAGGCAGAAAAAACTGACAGATAAGTAGAAAAATGATTAGATTACAGACTGAGAGAAAGAGAGACAAATAGAGATGTGCTTGTGCTGTGCTGTTTGCTTTCCATCAGAACAACCCAACGAATATTAATATGTTTTAAAACAAGTAAGAAGAGTAGAGAAGTATTGTAAGTCTGTTGCTTCCGGTGTTGTTCCGGCAGCTGCTGCATTTTCGCGGAAAATTCATTTTAGAATAACGATTCACCTTTGCCGAGAAGCGATGTTTGTTTATTTTCGAGCACGTTGTAAAAAAAAGCCTTTGGAATCTTCAAAAAGCTACTTCTTTCCAAGAAATTGCAAAGAGGAAGTCTGGGATGAGACTCAACAGAATTTATAGCTTCCTATATTTTTCGAAAATCCTAACTTTTCCTAGAATATCATTTACGTTAAAATAAAGGAAACTGCTTTTTTAAAAAGCACAGAGAACTTCCGTTTCTTTTCTTTTTTTTCTTCAAACTTTTATGCATATTCATTTATGTTGATTATGACAATGGTAATAATATTTGACCTTAACCCATTAAACTAGAATTAATTCTAATAAACGTGTTTTGATGAATATTTCGATGTAAGTTAGTATGGGCTACTAGGAGTAAAGAGTATTTGTACGAAAATGGTAAATTTCTTGCGTGTAGGAAGTAGTTTGTAAAGAAACAGGCAAAGTTGTAATCGATGAATGAACTTTTTTTAACGTAGCTTCTCGAAACAGTCCAACGAAATTGTCAGTGCTCGAATATTCTCGGAAAAATCCAATAGAATTGTCAGTTCATCGAACATTCTCGAAACAGTTTGAATTGAATTATAAATTCAACACATATTAAGAAAGATGCACTCGTATCACAAAAATCACCATACAATGAATATTCTTGAAATAATGCAAGAGTATAGTCATTTTAACATTTTTTTTAAGTGAACAGCGTTAAATACACCCCAGAGAAGATATTCCATTGTTTCAGGATCAATAATTTGATCAATCTCTTGAAGCACAATCGCTACGACTCAGGAGAGTATAGTTGAACTCTGAACCCAACTTACTTCAACGGCAGTAATTTGTGTTGAAATTATTTACCTTTTTAAAAAGATTATATTTCCCATTTAATACATTATTTGTGCCATTATTAGAATCTTGTGGCAACGCATAGCTTTATGTGAGTTTCGGCATCAATGATCAGTTGTTGTCGTTCGACTTGATCCCTGCATATGTTGCAGTATGTAATATCTTACTTATTTTATTTAATTTTATATATAACTAGCGAGCTTCGCCCGCTAGCGGGTCAGTATTTTTAAATGAATCACTATAATGACTGAATTCTCCAAATCTCTCAATCATTATAATTAATGAATCACTAACAGTAACTTTTAGTGTTAAGAAAAGAAAGTTTTAAAAAAATCATTTCTGATTGGGTAAAAAGTCGGCCCGGGTCCCCACTGCCTTCGGCAGCGCAGTCTGATGTGAAAAAATCAATTTTCACATATATTAAATAAGCACAGTTAGCAGTGAAATATACGATAGTTGCTCAGCTCTAATAAACTATAAAAATGATAAATATGTGTGGCATTCATTGAAGACAAAAGTTTAATTAAAACAGTTTATTAAACTTGAAACAAAATGATGAGTAACGTTAAATAAGCAGAAACAATTGAATATATACTTTGCTGACGAAAGGTTAAATACCTTTAAAAATACTGCCATATAGAGTTCAAATAGAAAACAACTTTTACATTGTGACATAACTAGATACACTAAACGTATCGTCGAAAATATCAAGTCACAAAAACGTAATTCACAATCATTATAAAACTAAACACTTTATAACTAAATTAAAATACCAGCTCATGACTTTGAGCTAAACTCAAAAAAAACATAAAAGCTTAAGAGCTTAAGAAACTAAGAAATTAAGAGCACGATTTCATATTCCTTACCTCCTTTTATAGCCGCGAACGGATTCAAAGTAACAGCTACTTGATGCTGTACAATCGGCAACGCCTCCCATAACTATAGCAACATGACGCTACGAGTCTACTGCCATCTATGGGCTAAGCACAAGACTCAGCAGTTGAAAAATACAACATCTCCTTGCTAGGTAGCGAAATGAACAATCCGTAAAAGGATTTAAACATATTTTCTTTAAGTTAATTTTAACAAAACATGCTTTTAAATACGAGGTAAGTAAATTAAAGTTATTTCAAATGACTTAAACATAATTATACTAATAAGGAATATAACTTTTAACTAAAAGTAATTATCATTAAGCTTTTTATTTTTAATATTAATATATCTTTAACTCAATGGCAGTATCAAATAAATAATAGCACTAAACGCTATAATTCATTTAATTAATAATTTAAACTTTAAAGATTATAAAGTAAATCATTTAAATTATATTTAAGTAGTGAATGAATTTAAATTTAAATTTGAGAATGAACACGAAAAGGGTACAAATTTTACAACAAGGCCCCCCACCGTGTTGATTCGACAAACACAAACGTCAGCAATTACAATATAAACTTTATTAGAAAAGAAATAAAAAAAAATTCCTTGAATATTTAGTGACTTGACAACAGATTCACATATGTCTTCTACAGAATATACTCCACACAAAGCTAGAAGGTTTGTCAATCTTGTAAATCATAAGATAAGTCCAAGAGTCCAACTCACAATTTCAAAAATCAGTAGCATTATCAATATACTATACACATCTACTAAAAGAAAGAACAAGATATTAATACAGAGCAAATATGCACAGCATTTCAAGGAAACTTTTTTTCCCCCATTTCCCATTGTCAAATAAAAAAACGATTAAAATGTAAATTTTTAGCAAAGTTGATGAAATTTGAACTGCAAGGCTGTCTTGTGATGTTAGTTCTCTGTACCAAGTTTAGTGTTCGACATTGAATAACTGAAGCCTTTTCAAAATTGCAATTTTTAATCGCAGTACCAAACACGTGACCTCGTTAAATACCAGATGTTTATCGCTGTTTTTTTTTTTCTTCGCTTCCGTCGAGAAATGCTCTCTGAACAGGTTGCCATGGTGACGAAAACCGACAGCTGCTTGATTTGAATACGGAATTCAATCTGGAATGAAATTCGCGATTTCCAATGCTTTAAAGCCTAAAATTAAAAAAATTATAACTCATTCAGTTTTTGAAATTTTCTCTCAATCTTTTGGGAATTCAAATGTTGAAGATCTATATGAAAAAAAAAAAAAAAAAAAAAAATGTTTTATCTCTAAACGCTTTCGAGTTATAAAATGTTTTGTGAAAAAATCGATGTTTCGTAAAATCTAAAAATATGGATCGCTAATCCGTATTTTGTAAAAATGTTTATATAGTTCGAAAGAGGATTAAATGACCTTTCCTTATATACCAGTTGTTAAGAAATGGAACTGTTACTCGGTCGTACAGGGCGTTTCAAAAAAGACGATCGCGAAAAAGAGAAATTTTCGACCCTTTTAAATTTTTTTTTTTTTAAATATAAAAAAATCCGTATTTAAAAAAAAAAAAAAATTGTACCGTAAGAATCGGTAATAAATGCTCTTTCTCGTGGTACAGGTGTATTTTCGATATTTCCAACAGATCGGCAGCGAACGCTTTACAAAAACCTACGAAATTTCCTCTTTCTCTTTCTTCTTTTGAGGTAAGCGGTCCCGGTCGAATATGATGATCGCGTGCCATTTTGAATCGTTTTTTCGTTAGACATGGGTCGGCATTTTAATTAATATCTCCGCTAATTAGGGTCGCATCGTTTAGCAAATTAGATAACGTACATCTGCGATAAATTCTCTGTCCGACGGTGCCTGTTCGAAGTCCGTGCGACCATTAGCGGCGGAGCCTTATCTGTTTCAAGCCGTTTCTCACAGACACACAGACACACACGCGTACAGATTTTAATAATATAAGGAGATTCATCAATATATAAATCCGGTCTTCGCTAGGTGGGCGACGGCCAACTAATAATATTAGAATATTTGATAAATTCAAATTAACATTTAAATAAATAAATAAAAATAAAGTATGTAAAAGAAGAAACATGTATATATATATATATATATATATATATTTATATAGTTATTTCATACTGTTGAAATAGTGATCATATCATATTAATACTTGGCATGAAATGATTGTCATTTTATGGACGACCGGATAAACCAAATAAAAACAGGAAATAATGTGATAGCAAATACTATATATAGTCATATAATATTGTACATTTGTAATTGCGATTTAAATATGAAAGGTGCTTCTTCGATCTTTTTCGATACTGTCCACTTTGGAAACTATTGTCCGATAAACACCCAAACTGAAGTCAAAGGGTAAAGACAATAAGTATACGGACCCGGGATGATATTGCATGAGGAGAACAGATGTTGATGGCAGCGGAGACCCGAAGCAATATTTTGAGTGATTTCAAATTTGTTTTAGCTTTTATTTATTAAGTGATATAAATAATATATATATATATTTTTTTTCCTGAATTTATATAAATGTACTAACAGGTTACGCCCGTTTCGCTGGTCACTATTTTTAAATGAATCACTATAAATAATGAATTCTCAAAATTGCATTAATATTTATCATGTGAAAAAAAAAGAAAGAAAGAAATTCTGATCAGGAAAAATGTCGTTCCGGGTCCCCGTCCCCCCCTGCCTTCGGCAGAGCAGGCCCCTGTGCGCTGCGTGCGTGCATTTATGTTCGAGACTCTTAAGGAATCACTAAAATATCGTAAGGGAAAAACATAAATATAAAATACAAAGAAATTCTTCCCTCATCGGTGTAATGATCGGTCTGGGCCCCCACTGCCTGCGGCAGCATATACACGCGCGCACGTCGAGCGTGTTTCTTCACCCGCCCCTCCTAATATTTTTACAATTTCAAAAATATCCGCAATCGTTTCCTCGGGCTTTTAAATCTAATAATACAAATTACCAACGTTCTATCTGAATTTCTTTATTTTTGATTAGGCGCCCGCCCACCTTCCCGCCCTTCGTAAAAATTTTACACTTTCGAGAATATCCGTTATCGATTTATTGGGCCTTAAAACCTAATGATAATAATTTTCAACGCTCTAACTCTAATTTCTATATTTTTGCCTTTTCGACCCCCGCCTTCTCGTCTATCCTGATAATTTTACAAATTCGAAAATATCCACAATCGATTTGTAGGTATCAAAAACCTCTCTGTACCAGTTTTGAACGACCGAACTCCATTTCTATTTTTTTGCCACTCCGCATCCCCTTCTCACCCCTCCTAATAACTTTACAAATTCGAAAATATTCGCAGTTAATTTGTAGGTATCAAAGAACCTTATTTACCAATTTTGAACGACCTAACTCTATTTTTATTTTTTGCCCCTCGGTCCCCCCTTTCCGAGCCATTTTTAATAACTTTCCACTTTCAAAATATCCTCATTCGACTTACAGGCCTATAAAACCTAGCTGTACCAATTTTTAACGGTCTAACTCTATTCCTATTTTTTTGCCCCATAGTTGCCCCCCCCCCTCTCCTGCCCCGCATGGGATGAATTTCTAAAATTCCAGAAATTAGTTTTTAGGTATAACGTGTGAGCTATATTTTAGAGCAAAAATCTCATATGTATATATATATATATATATATATATATATATATATATTTAATATAAAGGATTATTTTAAATCATGTTTTGACCCCCCCCCCCCCGCCTTGGGGGCTGAATTTCTAAAATTCCAGAAATTGGTTTTTAAGTATTTGTATTAGCTATATTTTAGAGCAAAAATTTCCCGTATACCTGTTTTTCTTCTTTTGCTTGAGATACATAGGATTATATGAAATCACGTTTTACGCATGTGAAATCACGTTTTGACTCCTCCCCTCCCTTGGGGACCGAATTTCTAAGATTCCATAAATTTGTTTTTAGATATTTGTGTTAGCTATATTTTAAAGCAAACATTTTACGGATATTTGTTTTTCTTTTGTTTGAGATATGAAGGATTTCGTGAAATCACGTTTTGCATCCTTCCCCCCTTGAAGGTCGAATTTTGTAAAATCGCTTCTTAGTGGCTGTCTACGTCATAGAAGGAACATTGTCACAAAATTTTATGCTTCTGGGTCCAGGTAAGACCCTGGAAGTAAGGTAAGGTCCAGGTCCTATAATAAGTAAAATAATTAAGGTCCTAATATAATTTCGTAAAATCGCTTCTTAGTGGCTGCCTACGTCATAGAAGGAACATTGTCACAAAATTTCCTGCTTCTAGGTCCAGGTAAGACCCTGGAGGTAAGGTAAGGTCCAGGGCTGCTAGAATGAACCCATCGGAATGAACTCGACGCGGAAAGTTTTCATTATCGGAAACGTCAGATTTCACTAAAATCATCCCGATATGCGTTTTATACCCTAGCACCAACTCCTCGTAAAGGTGAGTCGAAACTTCTACCAGAGAGAAAGGGCTGTTTTCGAAATCGGATTAAGTTGACCAATCACAGACAAGGATAATTTCACCCTCGCCGCGAGATTTCATTTGGATATTTTAGATAAACAAAGATGGCTGCCTCTGCTTGTGTGGTTGTGAATGTGCGTTTTAGCTTTATTTAATAAGAAAAGAGTGTTTATCCCCATTTATTTTTTGTAAATACCGTATGTATTTTCTAAATATCAAACCCGTGTTACTACCGAACTTCACCTTTTGCCAGTTGCTAGCATTTTAAGGCAATAAATGTAAATGATTTTTTGCCTTGAAGTGTTAGCTGCTAGCATTTGTTATTTAGTGAACGACGAATTTACTATGGATGTAAGAGCTTTGGATGTATATAGGTATTATATATTTTTTTTCTGTCTAATCTGTATTAACTTTATAGTTATGGTAATGTTTCTTTATTACATATATGCACAAATATTAACACTTTCGTTTAAATTTCCTTAATTAAAATTTTTGTGTACATATATTAGTATAATTGATTTATTGTATTTACATGTGTTAAAGCAAACCTAATAGTATTTTATTATTATTATTATTATTTTAATTTGCATGTTTGTATGTACTGTTTCTAAAATTTCTTTTAGAATTTACAATATACAATAAAATATGCTGTGTAATTTTAAATCTTTAAGCATAGTAAAAAATTATCTTTCGTCAAAGTAAGAAAAGTAAAACCGTCTTAAAATTAATTTTCATTTTGTAAGTGAATTTACATAATATGTCTAATTTAGATTGTAAAAATCAATTATTAAATTTAAAAAATTACATTCACTTACTTTTCCCTTTCTAAGATATGATAGATACTATTATATAGCTACAAATGAAGTTTTGCAAGTGAATGTAGAATTGACGTGCTGTGTCTCAAACTTACTTAATTCAATTATAATAAAATGTAAAAGGAAAAATTTTAGTTCCAGGGAAAATAAATATTTATCATAATTTCCTTTAAGCTTTATTAATGTTTTATGTACAGGGACTTGTATCATTCATAAACATACTTTAAATAAGATTTTTAGTTTATATATATATATATATATATATATATATAATTGCAGTTTTCATTAAACTCAATTAATCTTTAATAACTTTAAATATTAATACTTGTTATTCTTAATAGATATGCTATTAATATTAGACATGATTAATAAGAATTTTAATTACAAAATATATATATATATATGGGTATTTATATTTTTTTTATAATATTTAATTAATTTTCAATAACTTTAAATATTAAGACATGTTATTCTTCATACTTTTTAAATAAGAAGTTTAGTTACCAATATATATATATTACAATTTTCATTTAACTTAATTATTTTTTAAGATTTAAATATATTTCATTTTCTTGAATAACACCTAAGGCCAAGATGGACGCCATTGGAACCGTGATTTATTTATCTCACGACGATTTCACTCGGAAAAGACCAGTCGAAATTTCAGAAAACGATTCCGCCTGACAATTCCGATAATGAAAGCAATTCGATGAGTTCGTTCTAGCGAAATAAGAAAGGCTATCGGAATGTGACGTCACATCGGAGAAATTCCGATAACGAGTGCATTTCGATGAGCTTGTTCTAGAGCCCCAGGTCCTATAATACAAGCTGACTCACAGCTAATCATTGTTGCCCAGCGGAAATATAGCTTGGTAACTCTTAGTTGCAGACGTATTACTCGGCGTCTTTATCGCCTAAAATGGCGAGTTTGCCTAAACAGAAGAGCGAATTATTGTTTGTACTTGATAAGTTTGGCGATAATATTTGGCGAAATTTTCTTATAACCCTTGTAAAAATTGGCCGTCACTGTTGCTGTTAAATTAGTTAATTTTAAATATTTTTAGTAATGTAGGTTGTAAAATACAACATTTAGATAATCAAACAGCAATAAAAACAAATAATTGATACAAAAAATGCAAGAAAACATATCATAATTACACTTCATATTTGTGATTGAAAGCTAAGCGTACAATTTTCTTTTGGACAATTAACAGCCCATTTCTTTCGCTTTTCTTCATCTGTTGGAAATCTAAACGTTCTAAAAGCTGTTCTGGTATGATTTGAGATTTGAGCAATTTTCGGCTGCAAAACCTCCATTTTATGTGATTTGATAGCACTTGAAATTCGGACCGCATGGGCAACAATCGCTGAGTGGGAAACAAAATGCCTGATGAGCCAGCCTGTATTGGAGGAGCTCTAGGTCCAGGGGTTTGGGCTGGGTGATGACGAATCACTCACCCAGGACAAACGATTTTATATATTTAGATTGGCCAGCATAGCGGGAAAAGCCTGCTAATTTAATATTATAATTCAACAATGCGAACCTTTTTGCGCAGTTTTACTTATTAATTAAAAATTAATTACAACAGGTTATCATGAAAAACGTGTTAAATGCACCAAGTTTAGTGTTACGAGTTTGTAAACAATTGTAGTTATTTTTATGTAAATTCATTCGAAGAGGCTTAGTCAGGTGATAAAATGTCAATTTTCTGCCTTTCTAGCTCTTTTTCGCGTTAAAATAGTTAATTTCCCCTTAAAAACGCATTAAAAAGCTCCAATAAGGCAGGTATTGGATTTAGCACCAAATTTGGCGACTTTTTCCTTCTTGGTGAGAAAATCCATATTATCGATACACCAAATATGGAAGCTGTAATCTCATTGGCTGACCAGTTTCTGGAATTTTCTACACTTTTCTACACGGACTTAAAACATGTAAATCAGGTGAAAACTCGATATCGAATTTTTGGACCGAATACAATACTACCATTACCTACGGTAGTAGGGTAATGGAAATAAAAAAAGATAATCTCATTAGACTAATGTTGTCGTTTTTTCTTATTATATCATTGAACTGAGTCCACGAGCTAAAATATTGCCCATTTATAAATATTATTATTATTATTATTAGTAGTATTTTTTTCATTTTGCACGCGCGCTTTTTCTTTCCTAATTCAAAATTATTAAAAAAACTTTTTCGATACTGTCCATTTCGAAACTGATTATTACTAATTCGCTTTTCTTTTTCTTAAAAAAAAAAAAAAAAAAAAAAAAATGATGAAATTCTGGCAAAAACAGAATTTAGTTTAGTACTGAGGATTATTAGCTTTTTTTTTTTTTTTTTTTTTTTTTTTTCTTTTTCAAATTATAACATTGCTTTCAAATTATTCAATTATATTTTCGATAAATTTTCGATTTCGATACATGTTCAGCTATCGTAAAACTGGTATCGTAAAAATTTGTAGATTGAGACTAATAGTCCTTAGTCCTAAGAAAAACGCTACTTAATAAGAGCAAGATGTTCGGACAGTTCGGATAATAAGAATACAGTAGGAATCAATACAGTTAACAGCTAGATATTCAAACCTACTCATGCTAGATTATAAAATCATAGAGAAAATCCGCGATTGTAATGAAATGCTCGCCCTCTGGTGGGCTAAGGTGAAATTATCACACCACTGCATATCCTCATATTATGCAATCGACTTTCCATGATGAAATGGCGGAGAAAGAATAATAATTACACGTGGCTGTTATATTTACTAACAACTGCAGTGTTCAGAGAGCGCCATCTATCGATCATTACAAACGCGGATAGACAGAAGCATATAGATATACGTATTTAAATTTCACAATAATTGATTTAAAATAATGCTCATCAAATACATTATGCGAAATTTTATCCTACGCTGAGCCGTATTAAAAATCATAATACAGTGTGTCCTAAAAGTTCCAGTACTCCAACTTAAAGAACTCATTGTGTCCATGATTTTTTTTAAATATTAAATTTTATCGTCTGCTTATTATTGCATCAATTCTTTAATTTTTATCGTTTGTTTCTTTTCTCGCTCAAGTTGTGTGAGAATAAAGTTTTATGTTATTTTGTTCTTCATTCACGCATTCAGAGAATTACGCTGTTTGAAGCTTATTTTGAATGTAAATCGTATGAAAGATGCAAAGGTGTTTGGCGATATAAATATCCAGATGATGCAATACTGAGTAAAAATATGCTATATCAGCTCGTTCGACAATTTCGTAATACAGGTTCTGTGCAGGTGTGTACAGGTTTCTCTACAAGAAGTCACTCCCAGCATGTTAAAACGCGTTTCTAAACACATGCGCAAACGAGTTCAGCTTTGCCTCCAAGAAAAGGGTGGACATTTTGAACATTTATTATAAATGTAAGTTCTGTATTTTTTCCTCCGTTATTTTAAATGTGCCTTTTATCATTAGCATAAAAATAATCGTTTTAAGGTTTGTTGTTTTGTAAATAAAAAATACATCAGCGTCAGTACTGGAACTTTTAGGACACTCTGTAGAACAGGACAACATCGTTTTGCTGAGGGGGTATGCAATAAAAGTGAATAGGCACCAATTTAGATCAAGATGCAACTAAATATAACTCTGTATGAAATTCTGTCATTAGTTCTTAGGCTAAAGTTGGCAAAAAAAAATTTTTGTCACATGCATATGTATGTTACATGCACATGTATTTCAAAATAATTGGTTTAAAATGATGCTTATCGTATATATTTATGAGAAATTTTATTCTATGCTTCGTCGTATTAAAAATCATAAATAAAAGGGACATCACCACTTGTTGAGCAATATGCAACAAAATTGGATAGGTACCAATTTAAGTCAATAAGTGCAATTAAATATAATCTGTATGAAATTCTGTGCATTTGTTCTTAAGCTAAAGTTGGCAAAAAAAAAAAAAAAAAAAAAAAAATCACATAATCAGACATTTTCTAAAAATAACCGAACCGTGTGTAGGACATCTTAAAACGTGTGAATCCATGGAAAACCGGAAGCAGAAAATTTTTACGGATCCAATATATTCTTTTCTATTAAATATTGAATAAAGTAAAAAAGAAAAAAAAAAATGGAGGAACGGGAAAATTTATGTTTAACCTTTTCAAAACGGCAGATTCTGACCAGATAGTGTTCATAAAGACGGCAGTAAGACGACAGATGTCCCCCCTTGTCGGCGTGTTTTATCTTCAAGCGTCTCGGTGTTAACAATGGCTGTAGGAAGTCCCGTCCGACCCATATAGCAAAGTGATATCTTCTACTAAACGATTTCCCTTTAAAGGGAAAACATTCACACTGAAATCTCCATTGCACTCTCTCGTAGGGAAAAAACTTGTTGATTTCTGAACGAATCTTTTTACATTGTGTTTATGAATGTTTATATTTAAAAAGGGACTTTATTCTGTTGAGAATATAATTTTTCATGTTTAATTTAAAATATACGGAATTACTAGCGAAATAATATTAATCGATAGTCCTGATCTTAAATTTCTTAAATTGTAAATGTGCTTAAAATTATGTAATTAAAGAAAAAAAAAAAGTAAAAGAAGGAGAAAGGAAGACGAAAGATTTATTTAAATTCTATGTAAACTGTATTTGGAAGAATTTTTCTGAGATTTATTACTCTAAATATATTACTTTTAAAAAGAAGTGTTGAAGCTTTTAATAAAAAATATTACAAAATAAAAACTGAACAATGTTACGCATGACTAAATAATTAATTCTGCAATATCAAGTACTAATTATTATTTATTTATACATTTTATTATATTAAGAGGTTACATGGTTTTCAAAGGATTAAAAGAAAGAAAGAAAAAAACTTTTTTTTTTCTTTTCTCAAAAATTTGAGCATATAAAACAACATTTAAACAATATTTTTTATAAAAATAAAATAAAGTAAAATAAGAGCATATATAAGAAATAAAAAATTTTATTCAATATTTTGAGCATATGAAAAAGCAGCATTTAAATGACTCAATTCTACTTGGAAGAAGTATTTAATAATTCAATAAGATCGTTACATTAGTTTTTGAGAAATAGTCTCGATCGCTTTTCTAAATGTATTCGAAAACAAAGACCCACCCGATGAATATTCCAAAATTTTCAATGTAAATTTCATAAAATGTTGATTTTTTATATCGTCAAAATGCTGACTTTTTTTTATTATTATTTATATATATAGAGAGAGATAGGTAGATAGATAAAAGAATAATAATCAAAGCGTATAAATTCTAAAAGTATGTTTACGTGCAGAAAAGGAATTTGTTAGAAAAGCTTCTATGTAGAAAAAAAAAAAAAAAAAAAAAAAAAATCTAGATTCTCTATTGTGCTCGAATTATGTATTTTAAAATAAACATGTGTGCGATACAAAATTCTCGCAAAGGGAAAAATTGGATACCACTATTTTTCTATAGTAATTTTAAACTTCATTAATCGCTGATATCTATTGATATATTTTCCGAAAATTATTCTAGGAAAATTTGGGTATTCAAATTCCTCTCTGTAAAAAACAAGGTGAGGAATAATAATATATGTCAGTAGTACAAAATTAGAAAGGAATGAAATGATGAAATTCGGGAGAAACTCATTAAAACTCTTTTAATATTGTAAATTTGTCAGATTTAGTGAAAACGAAATAATTTAATATCCATAGATTATTATACACTCCAACTAATATCACTGAAACCAGTCGTATGTTTCATATCATGATCGAAGACGAAACCATGAGGAAGGGATTGGTGACCGATTAAAAAATGAAATTCGGAATTATATTTGATAGTTTACAGTTAATGAAACTAATGCAAAATAAATCTTATTATTCAATTAATAATTGTTGTCTAAATTAACAGCTGTTTAGTTTGAGCACATTTGCTTATTATAACTATTATTTAATTGTATATATTGCTTTAGTATTGCTCACAGACACAACAAAATTTTAATGATTTATATCACTGAATATTTATATATTAGAAAGCAAAAGCAAGTGAAGTATTAATGGTAAATCTGACCCCCTTTTTTTTATATAAAGGTAGTTTTAAATGCATAAAAATATGTTTCTTTGTTTTTATTTTAATTGCTAAACATTATTATTCTTTCATACTTTCTCTGTTCTTCTTCAGTTTTTCTTCAGCCTCTTAATATAACATTGCGAAATTCCTTCTTTCTTAATTGAAACTTTTTATATTGCATTTCAATGAATGTGATTTAGAAACTGCATATACAAAATAATTCATTTATCACCCTGAAATCCTGTGCTATCAAGCTTCCACAGTGGCACAACGTAATTTAGAAGTCTTAATGTGGGTATCTATTTCAAGGAAAAATAGCAAGTTATGCTGTTTACCAACTTTATAAGACTGCATTCGAATTTTGAAATATTTTAGGAATTTTACAAACACTCTTATGAATATGAATATAGGTTATGATATTGGGCTAATTTTGTTGGACTAGTTTTTAAAATATCCTTTATGATACTGGCATGAGCATCCTTGACTATCGACATTCTACTTTGAAAACTCCATAAATAATTAGAAATTCGTGATTTTCTTAACGAAAGGACATTATTTCTCATAAACTTACACAGTGGAGGTTATTTAATTGAAAATTCTATGCAGTTGCATAAAAACTAAAATGTAAAATCTCACCGTAATAAAATTAAACAACAATTTAGAATAAGGTAATCGTATCAAAATAGAAGGGAGGGTAGCCTAGTGGTTGGGACATTTCATTCTGAGACCATGTCGATTGATCGTAGACATTATTTTTCCACATATGAATAAAGAATATATAATCTATAGGAGAAATTCCCGAAAACATATGTATGATGGCGATTGAGCAGAGCCCATCAATTCCGAATAGTCATGATGTTTAGTTTCTATCATAACCCATAACCCATCGATATGAGCAAAACTTTCAATCTACTTTCCTGAAAATATACAATTGAACAAACTAATAATAATACACACCAAAACATACATTTAAATTAAAATAATTTGATTTATTTTTAGAAACTCAAAGATCTTCCCAAAGCATTACATAATACTTTTATTTATCGAGTAGCAGAAATATTTCAAATTTAATTACACAAATATAAATCCAGTTATTAGTAGGAAAAAGATGAAGAGAATATTTGAATGTTCTATATAATAATACATTCTTAGCAAATTCTCAATTTCTCTCAACATTATATTTTAAATATTACCCAAATATTCAAAAAATTTGAAATATTCCCAAATATCCAAATGCAAAAATCACTAAAAATATAATTTTTTTTACAATAAAATTCTAAATCAATTCAAGATACTTTACACAAAATATTTAATTAATGAGAAACAAAAAAAAAAAAAAAAAAAAAAAAAAAAAAAATTAATTTAATTGCACAGATATGAATCCAATAATTTGCAAATAAAAGCTGAAGATAATAAAAAATAAATAAATAAATTTCCTATACATAATACATTTCTGGATAATTTCTCTACCTTTCTGTTGTTTTAGAAAATGGTATCCAACATTTCAAAAGTCAGAAAAAATTTATTTTCACTTTAATACAATAACATTATAAATAAATTCAAGTTCCACGTTACATATAAAATTTAATTAACGAGCAACAGAAAAATTTCAAATTTAATTACACAGATATGAATCCAACGATATGCACGAAAATGCGGAAGAGTATATTAAAATACTAAGATTAAATTTCCTATACATGATAAATTTCTGGATACTTTCTCTACCTTTCTGTTGTTTTAAAAAATGCTACACAATATTTCATATCAAAAGTCAATAAGAAGAAATTTTTCTTTAATATAATAACATTATAAATAAATATAAGATACACATTACGCATAAAATTTAATTAATGAGCAGCAGAAAAATTTCAAATTTAATTACACAGATATGAATCCTATAATATGCACGAAAAATCTAAAGAGCATATAAATGTGCAAAAAATAAATTTTCTATACATAATACATTTTTGGATACTTTCTCTACCTTTCTGTTGTTTTAGAAAATGCTACCTAATATTTAATCAAAAGTCATTAAAAATATATTTTCACTTTAATACAATAACATTATAAATAAATTTAAGATACACGTTACATATAAAATTTTATTAATAAGCAACAGAAAATTTTCAAATTAAATCGCGCAGATAGGAATTAATGATTTAAACGAAAAAGCTGAAGAGTATATTAAAATGCCAAAATTAAATTTCTTATACATAATACATTACTTCTCTTCCTTTCCGTTGTTTTTGGAAATGTTACCCAATATTTGAGCAAAATATATTTTATGTTCAATATGACATTATTAATGAATTTATAATACTTTAAAACACTTTAATAATTGAGATGTTGAAGTTTTTTTTTTTTTTTTTTTTTTCATCTCTTCTCTCTTTCTCTCTCTATATATGATATGTATATAGACATGAAATTCTGTAGGAAATTATCAAAAGTCAAAATAAAATTTCTACCAAAATAAAAACTGTTGATAATTAATAATAATAATAATGGTGCATAGAAAAATACAAAAACTTTTTTTCTTCAAATAAAGATAATAAAATTATTGTTTATTGATTAAATATGCTTTATGAAATATATTAAAATTTTATAAATCTCTAATAATTTACATGTGAGTTTTGCAAAATTAATTTCGAATTTTTGATTAATAGATAAATTAATAATTCGAATATATAAATTATTAACAAATGTAAATTACAGAAAAAAAATGTTTTAAATTGTGGATGCAAGTGAATTAATAATGTAAATAATAATTATACATACAATACAATTTCTAAAGAAGGAAAAAAAAAAAAAAGCTGATATGATATTGATAAAATATATATATTACAAAATTATACACAAATGTAATTTTTACTTCATATGAAATTCTTCAAAGCAATTTATGCACAATCCCACATTGCAGGTTTTACAAGACACAGACGTCCTTTTAGTAATTCCTTTGGTTTTGCACACTACGCAACGTCTTTGAACTTTTTTTTGTTCCGGCCAGTGCTGCTCTAATGCTCTCAGTTTTTTATGACGAGGGCTCACATTAGACGATAAGCTATTGAAATTTTCTTCTTGAGAAATCCCGAGAAACTGCGAAATCAAATTTTGGCGAAATAATTTGTGGCTACTTTTTTTCCCTACTTTCATTTGGAACAAAATGAAAGCATTCAAAATTGATAAATCTAATAAATGAAAGAATAATTTTTTCGTCCATTTTAAAGTTTTTCGACCAAACGTATAGCTATTCGCCATACGATCACTCAAATCAACATATCCCATGTGGGTATTATATGCTTCTATCAAATGTGGTTTTTCACAGACATTTTCTTTTAATGTTGTTGCATCCATCACAGGATCATGCATGTTGCTTAACATGAAAACTTCCCTTTTGTCTTTCCAGCACATTGCTGTCATATTTTTTCCGAACTTTACAGACAAATCTCCTTTTTTCATTTTTGGTGCAGCTAAATTCTTAGGATAATCTTTCCTGTTTTTTCTCATTGTTCCGCAACTATTTATTTGAAAATCTTTGTATAATGAAATAAATAAAGAAGGAGAAGAAAAGAAATTGTCCATATAAAGTTTATGGCCTTTGCCTTTTAAACATTCTACCAAATCAGTTACTGTTACATGAGCTGAATTTTTCTTATTTTTCCCAGCGTTTTCTAATTTGTCTTGTCCAAGGTAGACTTTCATATTATATGTGTATCCATGTTTGTCTACAAGCTTATACACTTTTATGCCAAATCTTTTTCTCTTTTTAGGAATATATTGTCTGAATATGACACGCCCATTAAATGAAACTATTACTTCATCAACTGCTAGTTCTTCAGATGGCTCATAAATATTTTTAAAGATTCTATTAAGTTCATCAAAAATGAATCGTAGTTTCCAAAGTCTATCGTAGTCATCTGAATCTTTATCAGGAGGATTTTCGTTGTCTTCAAAGTGTAAATATCGTAGTAACTCCAAGTAACGATCTCGTGGCATAACTTTCCTAAAAAATGGAGTTTCTAACATTTGGTCAGTGGACCAATATTCCTTTATAGAGTCTTTATCGATGTGCCCCATCAAAAGTGTCAATGCCAAGAATTTTTTTATTTCATTTACACTAGTGTCATTCCAATTAGGAGTATGTTTTCTTGATGTTGAGGGAGTTGATCTATTGACGACTAACATACGTTTTGCATATTTATTTGTTTCATCAACAATTTTTGTAAAAACAGAGTCTGAAAACACACATTCAAAAAAGTCTTTTTCGGTAACAGCAGTAGTAGAACTTCCTTTTAACTTATTTTCCCCTGTAAAACGAAAAATATTTGCTTTGTGCGTAGATTGGGGGTCATCCCATTTAATTTCATCCCCTATTTCTGAAACTTCATTATCAGGCTCATCCAAGGAATTTATTGAAATCGACAAATCATTATCTTCTATCTCATCATTATTTTCCACATCACATTCTGAATCTGAATCATCAAAATCTTCATCCTCTAACTCAATTAAAAGTTTTTCAATTTCATCTTGCGTAAGATACCTTTTACGTCTCGACATTTTAATATACAATATAAGACATTTTAATATAGGTTAGAAATTAGAAAAAGTGTTTTAGTTCAAGCTTAAACTTTAAGACTGAGAGCAGGTCTTTTTTTTTTTTTTTTCTCTTAGCGAATACTCTAAACTAAAACTAGCTTTTCTCTGTCTCTTCTTTCCCGGAGCGGCTCTTTTATTTCACTCTTCTTTGTTGCAGTGGCCCTTTAATTTCATTCATTGATAATTCTTGAACTTTCCTAATCCTTCGCACTGCAGTTGCCGGACAAGCAACTGACAGCTGTACTAGAATGGTAGGTATTCACTGCAATACTGGTCAAGGACAAAAGGGATTACAGCTTTTACCGGTCCGGTCAAATACGAATAAAGAATATAACAAACGAATGGTAATAAACTAAATCTTAAGATAAATCAAGGTTATATATACATTTAATGAAATAAAAATTCATTCTATCGTGAAAGAAAAATAATAATAATAATAATAGTAAATAAAAATAAAAAATGCCGAGACAATTTCGGCGACAAAATAGCAAAAGTCACCAAAAATTCTTTACTAAAGTTGATCCGAATATTTACTTACATCGTTCAGAGAAATTTAAGGGGAAGGAACAGCTTTTGCATTGGACCCCTTGTCAAAATTTAAAATTTGGCGCCGAAGAAGACTATTATTATTATTATTATTATCATTATTATTATTAATTTTTTTTTTTCAAACTACAACATCGTTTTCAAATTATTCAATTATATTTTCGATAAATACTCAGCTGTCGTAAAACTGGTATGGTAAAAATCCGTAGATTGAAACTAATAGTCCTCCATCCTTAAAAAAAAATCCTCCTTGAATTTTCCACAATTTTTTTTTCTTCCTCAAAAATATTAAACTGGGGAATAAGGGATAGCCTTTCTTAGTATTTTGATATTTATCAACTCGTGAAATCTGTGGTAATAGCAGATACCGTGATTATCCACTAATACACAGATTATAAATTCTTTTACTTTCTAAACACTATAGTGATGAAAGTATTGTAATCATGTCAATTATCCGAATTTGATATTTTGATGTTTCTATACGTTTCGAGGTTCCCTGAGTCCGCATTCACTATTTTTACGATGATGTATGCATGTGTGTGTGTACGTATGTGTGTTTGTATGTGTGTGTGTATGTGTGTGAGTGAACACGCTAGCGTCTAAACGCTTTGCTCGAATGAGCTGTAAGTTGGTACGCATGTTGCAAGTCACCGTAGCACGAACCCTATTGATTTTGATGAATCTAGCACTTATAGTTTTTTTCAAGGATACAAAGAAAAATTCTTTATCATTATGGTCTATGGGACCAAAATCTTAAAAGTGCGATAGCATCAAAAAGTCTTATTCAATTAAGCAAACAATTTATACACATATTATAAGTCAGAAATTTAAAGATGTTTACAGGGACACAACGAAAAATTCTTTATCATTATGATCTATGGGCTCAAAGTTCAGTAGCGTTAAATAAAACATCTTGTAATATATGGAGAAAAATACTCAAACACTCCATTATGATTTTATCTCTTTTGTTTGTATAACAACTCCTCTTTCTTTACTTTATCTACAAAACTGTTAATTACTCAATGTTCGGAAAGTCAAGTGGAGTCACTCCAGATTTTTTAAAGTAGTGGGAAGAATAGAAACATAAAATTGGCCTAAGCAATCAGACGCCTAGCAACTGATCTTTGAGACAAACTTTCGATCCCATTTACACTAAACAAATTATTGTGCACGACAGAAAATCTACAAGGAACTTAAGATCCCGAAAATGAAGAAAATTCGTAGAGCCGTTCTTTAACTTTTTTTTTTTTCTATTGACAGTACTTTACAGTAAAATTAGATTTAAAAGTGTATAAAATTGATTTCACATAAGAAATCTCGAAGGTACTTATTAAGATAGAATGTATATATAGTACCTTACTTCAATCTCACTACATGCCGCTAGATGTAAGTTATATGTAGCCGTTTTAGTTCAAAAAAGGAATTTTATAAAGCACTGAACTGATTTTGATTGACATTATTCACGGTTTTTACGTGTGTTATAATTAATTTACATATATAACACTTCAAGAATCTACCACACTGTTAAAAATTTCAACAGAAAACTCTGTGTAATCTATTATCTTAAGTCTTACATAAAATTACAGAGAAAAATAAACGAAGATGTTAAAAAACTTATTTTATACATTCATTTTAATAACTAATATTAATTTAATTAATTAATGTTTAGAATATATTTTGGGCTTTGAATGCTTTTTCTAAGGTAGAAACAGCCATTTTTAATTTTAATTAAATAATAAAATTATGTAAAAATACAGAATAAAGATTAAGAATCTCGATTATTCACTTTTAACTAAGAGTTACTGTAAATTTACAGAGAGTCTGGATAAATATTTACATTAAATTTACAGAAATTTTTAATAGTACATTAATATTTGATAAAACATGAAGAATAAAAAAATGTATAATGTTTTTCATATTTTAAGGTTTTAATCTCTTTTCTCATTCTATGAACCAATGATATATTAAAATGTTACTTCACTAAATTTTCAAGGATGAAAGTTACAAGGATGAAAAAAAGTTACAAGGATGAGGTGATATGTATACCTTTTATTGCTTATATTTTTAAATATTACTGTTTAGTAAATAAAAAATAGATTTCCAGTACATTTTCTGTGTATTTCAAAATGCAGTAAATAAAGAGTAGAGGAACAAACTAGCGAAAGCGATGTTTAAAATTAACCTACTTGTACAAAAAGGCTATAAATTTTCACACACACACACACAAAAAATAACAATAACAATAATAATAATAATATATATGCAGACATACAAAAGGTTGTTTATATAGCAACTTTGAAGAAAATCGCTGAATTCATTTTTGAGATTCTCCCTCGAGCAACTGAGTGGTTCTGCGCTCAAATCTGGTAGACATGAGATGCAGGGTTCGGTCCCAGGTCACGCTTGTCAGCCTAGCCGTTCGGAATTTTCCGTAGTTTTCTCCGAAATTTGCGTGAATATGGGCTAGGACCCCTTAGAACGACCCCGGGAAGCACTTTCTTCCGGCCTAGGACCTACAACAGTCAATCGGCCTTATTCCCAATTCCAATCCATCCTTTCTGAGATACGCCCACCAGCGGCCGAGCGGTTCTGAGCTCAAAGATGGTAGACGTGAGGTGCCGGGTTCGATCCCAGGTCGCGCTCGTTGGCCTAGCCGTTCGGAGTTTTCCGTGGTTTTCTCCGAAACCTGAGTGAATACGGGCTAGGACCCCTTAGAAAGACCTCCACTGAAGGCCCTCCCCCTCTGGCCTAGGACCCAAGAGTACTCAATCGGCCATATTCCGCAACACCAACACTTTTTTGAGATACAGACTTACTGTCCCAGTTCCCGTTTCAATTTTCATCAGAAGCTAATAAAAACATCTGAACTGTTTTAATTATGAAGTTTGGCCGTTCTTTCTCATTTGGAGGTATGACAGTCACCCCCCCCCCCCAAGAAAAAAAAAAAAAAAAAAAAAAAAAAAAAAAAAAAATGAATTTAAACTTTTAAAAATATCTTTGACTTTTTTTTTTTTTTTTTTTTTTTTGTTATTTTTTTCAATTTTTTTCATATTTTGTTCCTGTTATATCTAGCTTTTGAATAGGTGCCATATGTTATGATTTTGGGCTAAATTTTTACTTTACTTTATAACAGAAAACTATAAAAGCTTTTAAAATTTTAATATATATATATATATATATATATATATATATATATATATATATATATATATATATATATAAAGAGTATTTGGCCGCTATGTTTGAATAATCATAATTTATAAAAGATATTGTACCCTTGCTAAGCACCGAGATCAGAATTTTAAGAATGTTAAAGTGTACACTACTGAATTGCAGCTTTCATGATGCGCTCGTACCTACTATTATCACCTGATAATTGATGAAGGGTAGCGCTTAATTATTTTGACTTTAAAAAAATAGTTGCGTGTCTTTGCAATTTTACCTGATGACATTATTACAATCATGTCTAATATATTGGGACACAAATTATAAATAGTGTTACTGTGAAATATTTTCCAATCATACCACTTTTTTTTTTCTTTTGTGTGTGTGTGTGCGTTAACAATCTTTTATTTGACTTATTGCATAAGGAACACAGCAAAGTGACAGCCTTTAAAAATAAATAAATAAATAATACGAAGAAGAACACTCTTTACGTCTGATAGAAAATTTTATTTAAAATAAATAAATAAATAAATAAATAAATAAATGAATAAAATGAAAAATAATTAGAATAGGGAAAATCCTGACTGTAAAGGAAAGGCGGAAGTACTGACATTCAGAAGCAACGAAAGATCTATTAGCCCCCTGAAATTTAGAAAAACCGGTGCTATACTATAAAATAATCATAATAATGCACTTTTCTACTAAATTTTGCCATATGTTACAAAAATCTTAAATACCCATGTGAAGAAAATTTTAAATTTCGCGTAACATGCGAGGTTTTCAAAATAGAATGTTGATAGTCTATAAGGTTCAAGCCAGTATAATAACTATTACTTTAAAATTTACTCGGCATTTTTACAATAAAAATAATCCTCATAATACATATTTATGCAAACATTTTCTCTATTCTCTCATATTGATTTTGAATTACGTGCTAAGATATTTTAAAATAAAATGTTTAAATCAACAAATTTCTACCTAGTATCACAATCCATATTTTAAAAGTGGTCATATCTCTCTATGTTTATTTGTCTTAAAATAATGTTTATGCAGAATAAACTCACTAACTTACGAACGGAAACAAAATGAATTTTTTTTTATTATATTATTTCTTATATCTCAGAAATTATAAAAACCCAAGTCGAAAATTTGGATGTTATTGAATTTTGGATGTTAAGAATAGGAGGTACTACTCAATTGCGCTTAGGGCCTTCATCCTCATAGTCATAGGCATGAATTGCGCCGAAATCATCTCCCCCCTCCCCCCCCCCAAAAAAAAAGCATAAACACATCAATTGCACGTGTGGGTTTTTCAGAATATTTTAAGTCATAAAACAAATTCTAAATGACTTTGACTATTCAAATTTGCATAATTTATCGATAAAGCTTTCTGATAATCATTAATACTTATTTGTTTTAATTTTTTTAAAAGTTTTTCAGGAATAAATTTGTTTTTCAAAAATATTTTGCATATCAGAACAAATTGTTCAGCTTATTCTATCATAAGTTATTGATGGCATGAGATTTTTGAATTTCGTTTTGAAGTACTTGTGTTTCATTTAAATGTGAAAATATTTTGAAAACATTATGCGTATGACAAAACTAAATAAAAATCTAGTGTATATTCAATATTTAAACTTTAAAGCTTCTTCACACACCATAAAATTCAATCCAGCACCACCGGTTTTGAAAGATGTCGTTGTTCTTCATCAGGTGCAAAAAATACATGCTACTGCCTTGGAGGCAAAAGCAAGACTTGCTTTTATTTTGTGTATATATTTTCTTTTATTTATTATACAAGTTTTATTTGTGTAATATAAATATTTCTTTAAATAAATAAGATAATATAAATATTTTTTTTTAATTACTCTTGTTTGAATTTATTGGAGCCTATTGACGTTACCCAGGAGATACTACCAGAATAAGAAAAGATTTTTTTCCTTTCTAGAAATTATCATTCGTTACCTTCCGGTATACAAGGGGGAGGTGGATGACAATGAACGTTATCAGTAATTTTTCTCGCGAGCGCAACTGATGCATTTTTAACAAGCGCAATTGATGTGTGCCCGAAAATTTCTACGTATTACCCATGTTCCTCATACCCATTGTAGGATTGGAACTAAAAAATTATAATTATATCAAAATAAATAAATAAACAAACAAATAAATAAAATAAAAATTTTATGTAAACTTTTAAATATTGTGAAATAAAATAAAAATTTCTTTATTTATTATTATTACTATAAAAAATTAAAATGTTTCTTTGAAAATTCTTTTAGAAGTTAAATGTTTTAATCCAGTTATCTGAAATTAAAATTTTCGAACAAGAAAGTGTAAGGTAATTTTCTCTCGCATACATATTGAAATTTAAAAAATAATCAAAACAGTGGTTATTGTAAAAATAAATATATAAATTAAATAAAATAATAATATATAGTACGCGGTAAAGTATTACACCAATTAATTAAAAATTTTTTTTTTCTATTATTATTATTATTATTATTATTATTATTATTATTTTCTATAAGATTTTTTTTTTTTCTAAAAACAATAATGTAGTTATTTATTATACATTTTTTCCCCCTTCCAACATAAAAAAATTACATATGCTTGATTACATATGCATTGTTTAAAGAGTATAATCATAATAATCCTTATCATCATAAAAATCGGTTTTTAAGGTTCTTAAGAACGGTATTCCTTCACCTCTTGCAATAATAGTATATAGATCTGAACATCTTAAACCATAGTCCAGAAATAGTAACTCAGAGTTTAAATTTACGAAAGGTTAAATAATGTAAAACAACAGTAATGATAAATAAAGTTAAAAAGTAAGGGAAAAAAAAGTAAGGAAAAAAAAAATTAATTAAACAAAACAAAACAAAATAAATAAATAATAATTAAAATAAATGAGTATATTATAACAATGTAAATAGATCACGAATAATATAAATTTCCGATAAAATTACGGAAGGACGAGGCAGAAAACAAAGGCAGTTAATAATAATTTTTAAAACATTTCATTGTTTTTAGAATAACTATAAATCTGGGATCGTAATCATAAAGGTAATTTCTTATTCCGTATTAAAAAATAAAGCTAGTAAGCTAAAGATTTAGATAACCACTGCAATTAAAAATTAAGATAGCCGTTAAATAGAATAATTATATATATTAAAGTTGCCAAGAAGATACAGATTTGTCTGCTTGTAAAATAAATAAATAAATAAAAATAAATACATTATTAATGAATATAATATTTTTAGTAAATTATAATGCATTTAACTATACAAAATATGGATTTTGTTTTATTCCCGTGTAGTGAATTAAAAATAAAACAAGAAATGTCAAAATATAATCTCTAAGTATGACAGAAATTTGTATGAATTCTAAAGTTTTGTCAATAATAAAGAAAGCAACAAACGGCAAATGTATTTATCATTCACCCAAAGAAACTCAGGAAATTCCATTTCAAAATATTTTAAAAGTATTTCCACTAAAATTTTGTTATGAAAAGAATTCTGCTTGTATGTGTTTTGCATTCAGGTTTAGGGAAAAAAGAGGGAATTGAGATTAGCAAAAATAGAAACATCGGAAGGGTGATCATTTTTAAACAAGTCTGACAGATCTACCCGCCCCTAAAGCAGGTTAACAATATCTGAGGGGAAAAGGACAGCTTGGTCGATATATAATCCAAAGCCGTCTTTTACGAGGTGTTACTCTTTGGTTGAAATACCCACCAGCCGGCCTTTAAAGGTTAAATAATAATAATAATAATAATAATAAAAATAAAATGTGGAAATATATATACACACATATATATATATATATATGAAAGAAAATAATATATATATATATATATATATATATATATATATATATATATATATATATATATTATTTTCTTTCAAATAATGCGTTCGTTTAATGGCTGTTAGCTTTAGGAGGTCACCTGGCTCTATTTGGCTAATCAAGAGACAAACAATAAATTTAAGTAATAATTTTAAAAATATCATTAATATAAATACTTTGTTTGTCTTATAAATAAATAAATAAATAAATAAAAAAGTATACAATTAGAAATGCTTTAAAAATTAAAAATAAATGAATAAGTGAAAAGATGAGAAAAGGGTAACTTTTTTGTTTTATTGTAATAGAATATTTTTAAATTTTTATTTTAAGGGGAATTATATTTATATTTAATTATATTTGATTATATATATATATATATATATATATATTAATATTTATTTATTTTTTTAATATTATGTTTGAGCATTTTCGTATATTTAATTTTTTTTTCTCCCTTTTTTTTTTATTTTTTCTCTTTGAATGATACGCAAGATTTAAAATTAGATCGATTGAATATTAGTTAAAAAAAGAAAAAAAAAAAAAAAAAAAAAATGTATCCTCGCACTATAGGACATTTTAAAAACGTCATACATCCAGGAAAAGAAGAAAAAGCAGAGGGGAAAGACGCAAAAGTTTTTCCCTATAAAATAAAATCAACAAAGATTGAATGCCAAGGCCAACAACAATGGCGGATAAGATTGACAGAATCTCTTAGCTACCGTTGCTATAGCAACTCGCGAAATGTTGACTACTGACGTCACATTGTGAATATTAATTCCAAACCATGACGTCACATCTTGACGTAAACGTTTGGATTTAGCGCGCTTCCAAAAGAAATAAGCCACCCAAAATGTACTCTGTATCATCGATTCTATTTTCTAACTATTAAATAATTAGAATGGATAATTTTGTTCTTAGTGCCCTTCATTTTTGTACAGAATTTTTCTGGAATTTCAGAGGAACGAACGCATTCGAAACCTATGACGTAAAGCTTGACGTAAGGGGAAATCAGGGCCTGCCTGGGGATTTTGCGCAAAACTTTTAAAACTTCGTGAATTTTTCATAGATTTTACTAACATGATAGCATTTTTATACATAGAAAACCTTCAAATGCCCGACTTTTGTAAGAGTTTAGCAAAATGTTATAAAATTTCATTTTCTCCATCATATATTTTAAATGTGGCAATATTGCATGCACACTGAAATTCTTAGGAAAGGGAATAAAAATATTAATAAATAAATAAAACAGAACGTAGTTGTAAAATAAATAAATAAATAAAATAATATCTACCAGAATTTTCGTAAAAATAAGTAAATTTTCGAATTACCATAAAATAATAACAATAATAATAATAAAAAATAAATACATAAATTCAGTAAGATTTTTGAAAATTATCGTAAATTATTTGGGAATTTTATATTAAAAATTTAAATATAATAAATTTTATGTTTTTTAAATTTTACCAGTTTAATTAATGTTTATTAACTGGAAAACGTACAAGGCAAATGTGAATTTAACCAATTAATCGATTTATTCATTCTGTAGAGAATTAAATCTTTGGTAAAAGCAGCATATTCACACGGAAGTTGAACGGAGTAGAATAGGGGAAATTTCCGCATCCGATCATATGCTAAGGAAGAGAATGTTGAACGGCGGATGCGACTTATTTTTTAGGAGAGCGGAAAAAAAAATGCTGTTATTTCACTCTATGAATAATTTTCTTTAAATGTTAATATGCATTTAAATAAAGTAAAGCTACATGTTTAGGAGGATAATTAATTAATTAATTAATTTATTATTAATATTTTGGAGAGGCAACTTCTTTAGGACTACAAACATTTTCTTTCCCAGGTGAAATGAATTCTTCTAACCTTTTGATAAATTAGTTTTAAATTTAGTAAAGTGCTTGAAGATGTTTCAATACCACGACATGACGTTTCTTTATGAAACAAAACTGGTGCTCAAGCATTTTTGTTTGACATAAAAAGAAATATATTTATTTACACATGAATATTTAACAAAATTGAAATAAAAAATTTTCAGGAATTAATATTGCAAATTAATGTTCTGGCAAAACTATATGGAATAGAGGTTGATCAAGAGAAAGTTGCAGCAATACAAAACATTCCTTGTACAAGAAATGTTAAGCAAGTTCAATCCTTTTTGCAAACCTGTTCGTGAATCAGAAAATTCTTTCCGAATTTTTCATATATTGCTAGACCCCTTAGCAATTTGACAGAAATGAATTGCGTTTGGAGATGGAGTGGAATTGAACAACAAGTCTTCCAGACTCTTAAACAATGTTTAGTAACCTCACCTGTAATAAAACAAGTTGACCCTACCGAGCCTTTTATTATTCGAACAGATGCAAGCGGTTATATCCTAAAGTGCAGTCCTCCTGCAAAGAGATAGCTCTGCAAATGAACATCTCATAGAGCATGCCAGTAGATTCTGCTAAAAAAATTATTTCACGACTGAACGACAAGCCCTGGCCGTCGTATAGGCCTTAAACAAATTTAGAGATTATATTGAAGGTTCAGAAATTAAATTTGCATCTGACCACCAAACATTAAAGTGGCTTATGAGTTTAAAATCACCAACAGAAAGATTAGCCAGAAGAGCTCTACATATGCAATCTTACAACTAGAAGATTGATTACGGTTCAGGAAAGTGCAATGTAGTGGCAGATTTGCTTTCCAGACCAGTGTGTACTGATGAAGAAACTTCTTGTGCATTATAAACTATCGTTCTTGATGTCCCAACAAGAACTGCAAATGAACTCAGAACAAAACAGTTGAAGGATCCAGAAGTGAAGAAAATCATAGTTTGCTTTGAAGATGTCAACCAGGAAGTTGATTTTGCAAATTGGACCGAAAGAGGGTACGTCATGAACCAAGGCGCACTTTACCGTTATTTCCCACATTCTGAAGTGGAGGAAGCTCAGTTAATTGTTCCTTCTCATGAGAGAGAGAAGATACACAAGTTACACCATGATGCTCTCACAGCTGCACATTATAGAGCTGATGGAGCCTTTTCCTTACTAGACTGTTTTGAGAAAATACATCACTGATTATGTGAACAGTTGTGCAGAATGCATCATATATAAAGCCTTAAACCAGAAATCTGCTGGTCTTCTACGAACACTTGTTCCAGCCCAACGTTTTGAAAGTATAGCAATAGAATTTTTTGGACCTTACCAGGAAAAAATGAAGGTATGGAGTGGATCTTTGTAGTTGAAGACTGTACTATAAAATGGGTAGAGTTATTCCCATTAAAAAACGCGACTGCTAAAGAATATGCTTTAACACTTTTAAATGAAGTCTTAAGATATGGATTACCTCGTCGTCTAATAAATTACAATGACACTCACTTTGTTAGCGCAGTCATGCACCAGTTATGCTATGAAGGGGTTTGTAAAAATGTAAGTACTTTGTACATATGGATGTCGTCTTGTAGCCACGTTTCCTAAAACTAGCATTGTGGATGGGTCCAAAACGCTGGAGGGGTGCCAACTTGACCGACAGGTTGGAGTTTTGAAACCATCCAGTAATTCTGCGATATGTTGTCGCTTATTTTCTCTGAATCAGATGACTGTCGCCCCTATTTTAATACTGGACTCGTTGAATCAGCGCCTGCGCAGAGGCTTCCATGGTGTCATGAAATGTGGTCGAAGAATATTAAAGATGTAATGTAATGATTCAGAAATATTACTTTCTTGAAGCATTGCCCTGAAATTTCATTATAAATTTTATTTAATTAGTAGCGTATACTGCCATAAATAATGATGGAAAATTGTTGTTATAAGTTTAGAACCTGAAGTCAGATTTTTGACTTATACTTTGTTTGGTAATACTCCGTTACACTACTATTTAAGGTATTTGGTGGAAAATACGAATGACGCAAAATATGTGTAAGCGTGTAAGTAAGCTATTCAATAAAAGACAAAAACATGTCTTCTAATAAAATCGTATGGATATTTTGTGTGTTGGGCAGTACAAAGAATTCAGATACATTCAGGCTATCAAGGAAAATGAGTTTTCAGTTGTGTTATACCTTATTTTTAATATACCAAATTTTAACACATTGTATGCATGCATAATACAATATGTATAGACAATATATGAGTTATTTAAAATAGGTTCTATTGCTTTTCATTTAATAAAATTGATAGAAATGTTTTTTAAATTTATATGCATCCCTTTTGAAGTTTAAGTTATCACTATAGAAATTGATTGTAGTAGAAATCAATCCCTGAAACCACAATAAGGAAATAGGTTTTTATTTTTGTTTCACAGTGAAAAATTTTATTTCATTGAGGGAAAACAAAACTGTATTACATTTAAATAATTCCTCAGTTTCCTTAAACAAAAACTTAATTTTTGGTTTTACTGATTTTCAAAACAAAAACAAGTAGTTGAATAAAGGTTTAACTTTTTTTATCCAATGATAAAGGTTAAAGGATACCGTTTTCAATTAGTATTATGGATCATTATTGCACATTTAACAGTTACACGGGTTAAAATTATTTTATGCTTTTTGGTAAAATTATCCAAACTTTCATTCACTTCGACCTTCTATGTAATTATGTTAGCATTTCTAGTTACTTTCCGAGCATACATTATGTAAGGAAAATTTTGTAATTATGAAAAATTCATCTATGAGATTTTGGCGTATCTATGCGTTTTGAGGTCTCCCGAGTTCGTTTTTGTTATTTTTAGGCGATGTATGTATGTGTGTGTGCAATGTATGTGAGTGAATACGATAACGTCTAAGGGCTTTGATTGAATGAGCTGAAAATTAGGTATTATTATGAAAAACTTTTCGATTTTCTTGTGTGGGAAAGTAGTTCTTAAAGAAACAGGCAGGTTATAGTTAATGAATACTCTTTATTCAGCGTAGCTTCTCGAATCAGTACAACGAAACTGTGATTACAACGAATAATCTTGAAACAGTCCAATAACACTGTTAATTCCTCGAATATTTTGGTTTCAGTCTAATGAAGCTGCCTCTCGTACCGCTAAAGTTACTATTCGATGAATAATCTTGAACAGCACAAGAAAACAGTCACTCGTTCTAAAGAAGAAAAAAAAAAATAACTATAAATATTCCAGAGTCGAAATTTTCGGTAGCTCATGAACAAAGTCCAATCGCTCAGAATAGCTCTCTGAATAACACTGACTGCTAGTGACTACACGCACCGGTGGCAGAAGTCAACTCACTCCTATTTATATCGTTTGGCGATGGAGTTTGGCGGTAGTTCTATCTAGAATCCCATGGAAGTTCTAATCTTGGCTCCGTTCATCGTAGAGATTCGAAACTTTGGGAACCTTAAACTATTATTTTTCGCAAAATTTGGTCGAAAAGCGGCCAACTTCATCGTCAACTCACCAAGTTTGTCGCCGAGGTTCTTTTCACTGAAAGTGAATGAACTGCCTCTTTTCGTCCACTTTGAATGTAAAACTATTTTCACTGCAAGAGGTCAAACGAAAGGGGAAAAGACTTAATCCGCTGTAACATTGTGTCCCCTTAAAAAGACTATACGGAGGACACTTATCCTCAGGCCTTGAACTTAACGCAGTCAATTGATCTTAACCCTAATATCACCATAATCACATCCTAAATAGAGCTATAACCAAAATTATCCGTACTGGATCTGTTAGGCCAAATATGAAGATAAACATAAAATCAGGAAAACGATGCTGCCAGTGTGCTAAATTTAGGAATTTTTTATTCAATATCTACTACAAAATTTGAATGGACTTTATCTGTGTTGCGTCATAAAATACCTCATGATCAACGTACTCTTAAAGACTGTCCGTCCCGTGCAATTTCTCTACATCGTTTCATGATCTGGTGCATTGTATGAGGCTAATCTATTGGTGTGAATCATTTTCGGCTTACTACTTGACGTCTTCTGTATTCTCACATCGACATCGTTCAGTTTCTTAATTCTGATGCATGGGCCTTCCCAGATTTGTTATAGCCTTGGACATTGACATTTTCGGAGCTTTGGATTGTAAAACCACACACGGTCCCCGCAAACATTCCTTCAGATTATTTTCAGCTGCCTTCGAATCGTAGTGTGTCTTGATTCGGTCATTGACTAAGTTAATCCTTTTTCGAGCGAACTCATATGTTTTTCAAACTTTCCTCTAAATCATGTAGGTAATCGTTAGGCGAGGAGGGCATATCGCATGGTCGCTCGATTAGAATACCAACAGGCAAGAGAAATGTCCATCCAAACAACATTTCTGATGGCGTCCATTCTCTAGTTTCATGTAGAGCACTTCTATAGACTAGGAGAAACGTCAGAAGGTATAAGTCTCAATCAGTTTGATTCTTGGAAATTAACAGAGATAAATGATTTAGGCGTGTTCAATTAAATCTCTCAACTGTTTCATCGGATTTGGATTGCAAGGATGTTGTCCGGGTCTTCTCTATTCCAGGGTATCTGCAAAGTACAGTGAAAAGCGCCGAGTTGAAATTAGTATCTGGATCGCAAAGAAGAATCATAAGGACTCCATAACGGGATACCCAATCTTGCACAAGGATATCCGCAACAGTCGGCGTTTCTTGTTCTGTATAGTAATAGTTTTAGCCATCTACTGAAATAGACCATTTTCACAATGGTGTATGGGTTGATGGAAGAATACTATATAAATGAATGCATGAGTTCGCAGTTTCCTCAAATTAGTTATTTTAAATATATTTTATAACAAATAATTCTTACTAATAATTCTTTGTAAAAAACAACAGTCATATAATTAAATAAAGTTTTGCTTACCTGGATTGTCACAGGTAATCGTATATTCCATTGGTGAAGAAAAATCCTCTTAATTTATCATCAGATCGTACAGTTGAATTAGATGAAAAAATACATGGATATATATTTTATATGACTTCTGTATTAAAGCGCTGCAACTTCTTTTCCTATAATGAATGTTGATTAGACTGAGAAATTCTTACATAATATGTAGATCAATTATTATTTAGGATAATTCACACGTTGCTGCGTAATGAAAGAATGCCTAGATGTTTATCCTTTTTATTTATTCATCTTAGACAAAAGAAAAATATTATGATTAAATAGAATAAGAAAATGGAACGTCAGTTCCGAATAACGAAAGTTACATGATTGAAAAAGGTATAAGGAAAGGGCATGTTTACAAACAAATGAGCCATCAGTCAGAGTTTGACACTCACGAGTGGCAAAAGGACAACCTCTATTGGTGGAAATACCAATGTTTTGCCCTGAACAGAATGTTTTGCCCTGAGTGTGACGTCACCTGCGCTTTCCTTATTACAATGTACTTGTAGAGAGACGCGACACATCGTCACGTGATGCGGCAGGTGCACCAAAACAATCAGTTGGCGGGAAGCAAAAAACAAAAAGAAAGTCCGGAACAAGAAAACCGAAAGTCAATAAAAGAATGTTCTGAGGTTAAATATCACAACACCCCCTCTTAAGCTCAGAAATTTTTCAATTGTTCATTAATGCATTTCTATGTCTATTAAAATCAGTTTTTGGCAGAGCTTTTGTTAGGGTATCGGCGGTCATTTCTTTGGTAGGTTTGTATTGAAGCTTGATTAGGCCTTCTTGTATTAGGTTTCGCAGAAGATGATATCTCAGCTGTAAGTGTTTTGTTTTGGACTGGAATTTATTATTTTCAGCAATCTTGATGGTAGATTGGTTGTCCTGGTACAACACTATAGGACATTGTTGCGGCAAATTTAAATCATCCAGTAGTTTGTTGAGCCACTGTATTTCAAGTGCAGCACTCGCAGCTGCGACGTACTCAGCCTCTGCTGAAGACATGGACACACAGGACTGTTTCTTCGAAGTCCAAAATATTGGATTTTTATCCAATATAAATAAATTTCCTGAGATAGACTTTCTATCACTTGGGTCATTGGCCCAATCCGAATCCGAATATGCTCTAAGAACAGGTTCACCAGAGTTACAAAGTTTTAATTTAATATCTTGGGTATTTTTCAAATATCTAATAACCCTTTTAACTGCCTCCCAGTCTTTCGCTCTAGGATTTTCGTTTCTACGGCTTAAGATGCCAACGGCAACACTTATATCAGGTCGCGATACTGTAGAAATGTAAAGTAACGCGCCTATAGCCTGTCTGTACATTGTGTTGTTTGGTAAGAGATTGTCATTATCAGTTAATTTTATATACCCTGGTTGCATCGGTGTGTCAGAGGGCCGTGCGTTATCTAGCCCAAATTTGGTTACAATGTCTCGTATTTTATTATTTTGATCAAGCGTAATTACCCCTTTACAAGGTCTTTCTATATTTATTCCGAGGTAATATTTGGCTTCCCCAAGGTCGGTTAATGGATATTCTTCCCTAAGTTGATTAATTAGTATGTCAATATTGTGATTTTTACCAGCTATAAGTAGGTCATCAACATACACAAGAATGTAAGTTTCTGTGTTATCTTTGTTACGGATATATAAACACTTGTCATGTTGACTTTGTTTAAATCCTAATTTACACAATGATTCATTAATTTTCAAATTCCACGCTCTAGCGGCTTGTTTCAAGCCATATATCGCTTTCTTTAACTTACATATTTTATTTTCTTCGCCCTGGACAACATAACCCTCGGGTTGATGCATGTATACATCTTCTTGCAAATTTCCATGTAGGAAAGCAGTTTTGATATCTACATGCCTTAGATTCAAATTTTTATATAGTGACATGGTCAAGAAACTTCTTAGAGTGGTATGCGATGCAACTGGTGCAAAAGTTTCGTCATAGTCCACCTCGTATTTTTGAGAAAAACCCTTGGCAACAAGCCTGGCTTTATATTTCTCGACTTGTCCTTGGCTATTGTATTTGGCCTTGAACGCCCACTTACACCCTACTGCTTTGGTCCCTGGTTGAGCGTCAACAAGTTCCCAAGTATTGTTTTGTCTGAGTGAATTCATTTCATCGAGTGTGGCATTCAGCCAATTTTTTTTTTTTTTTTTTCAGCTGGGTTTTGAATTTTTAGTATATCATCAAAACACTTAGGCTCATCAATTCTTTTGTCATTTACTGCAAACGCAAATCTGTCGGGCGGAACACCTTTATTTAATCGTTGTGATCGTCGCGGCAGAGTTTGCGTGTCATCCGGACTATCGTTATCGCCCGCTATATCTATATTTATATCAGTATCTAATATTGGTAATTTGGACACCGGAATTTCATCATTTGAATTTTCATTCTTGATTTGTGATGTTTCATTATTGTGGGATTCTCTATTTTCATCCTCCAAGAATTTTACAGTTCTGCTAATTATTACATTTTTATTATTTGTGCAAATTCTGTAGCCTTTGCTACGATTATCATATCCCACAAAGATTCCTTCTTGAGCGGTGCTATCCAGTTTTCCCCTATGTATTTTATGTACATATGCATATGCGCGACATCCGAATGTTTTTATATTTGATAAATCGGGTTTACGGCCGGTCCATTTTTCGTAAGGAGTTGAGTCGCATGAGGAGGTCGGGAGCCTATTTTGTATGTAATTTGCAGTATTTACGGCTTCCCCCCAAAAGGAATTCGGTAAATTGCTGTCTTTAAGCAGACAGCGAGCCATTTCGGTCAGCGTACGATTTTTACGTTCTGCCACGCCGTTCTGAGCACTAGAGTAAGGAACGGTAAACTGGTGCTCAATTCCTTCTTTATTCAAAAATTCATTTACTTCCATACTAGTGTATTCACCCCCGTTATCGGAGCGAATTGCTTGCACTTTTCGGCCAAATTTGTTTGCGGTCATAGCCACATATTCCTTTAACTTAGAAAATACCTCAAACTTATTTCTTAGCAAATATATAATAGTATAACGACTGTAGTCGTCTATAAATGTAAGAAAGTAATATTTTCCACCTACAGTGGGGGTTTTCATAGGGCCACATAAGTCTGTGTGGACCAGTTCGAGTGGTACGGAGGCTCTAAATTGTGCAGCTTTGGGGTAAGGTGAATCAGTTAATTTTGACATTATGCATGTTTTACATTCAGTATTATGTTTGCAATCATTTAATTTTATACCCACAGCCATGTCCTTGTTAACTAAATCTTTAATGTGGTTAGTGTTTCTGTGGCCAAGTTTCACATGCCACTTGTTTATGCAATTTTCGTTATCACAAGTTTGTATTACAATGTTCGCTGTGTGTTTGTTTTCAGAATAATTTAATTGACATTCATATAAGTTTTTTTTCACATATCCCTCAATGCATGTATTACCCTGATTTACGATTTTACAGGTTTTATCATCAAATATAGCGATACAGCCATTCTCTGTTGCTCTTTTTATAGAAATTAAATTAGTTTCTATTTCAGGGACATAAAGAACATTTTTAAGTGTTATTTTGTTCTGTGTGTTTTCCGAATTTACGGTATACAAATCCACAGTACCGGAACCCAAAGATTTTAGCTGCGTGCCGTTCGCGATAGTGACGTTAGAAACGTTATTTTTAAGTTCGCGAAATTTTAGTTTATCATTGCAGATATGTGAAGACGACCCTGAATCAACCACCCAATTTACAGTTTTATCTCCAACATAAAAAGAATACAATTTATCAGCTTTTGGTTTATTGCTCCCCTCTGCAATTTGAGCGCTATCTGGCTTCTCATTGTTCTGAGAGCATATGTTGGATCTGAAGTTGGGTTTTTTGTTGAAATTTTTACTGTGACTTTTAACAGCAGAATTATTTTTATTTCTTAACTTATAACATTCTTCAATATTGTGGTTAATTTTCTTACAGTATTTGCAGAATTTCTCCGATTTGTTATGGTATTGGACTTTTAACGCTGAATTTTTAATAGTTTTGTTTTCAAGCCTTTTGGCATATTCATCAGCTAATTTGTTTCGTATGTATTCAGGTGTCAATTGGGCTTCGTCTCTCGATTCGAGACTTGTTATGAGAACGTCATACGAAGGAGGGAGTGAGCATAGCATTAATGCAGCTAGGTGCGATTCATTTATGACTTCACCTATGGCGGTGAGTCTGTCGCGTGTTTTATATATATCAGCTATATGTTGGTTAACATCACCACCTTCAATTAATTTTATGGAATAAAGTTTCCTAAGTAAGAAAAGCTTACTGGTAAGCGATGATCTTTCGTGGACTTGGCGCAGAGCATTCCAGCACTCTCGTGCTGTATCTAGATTCATAACGTACACTATTTGTTCATTATCAATAAGTAAATTGATAATAGCTCTGGCTTTTCTATTTTTTGAACGCCACTGATCGGTTATTGGGTTGGGAGGATCGTCAGTAATGACTGTAAAAAGATCCTCTTTTTGCAAGTACATTTCGATACGAAACTTCCACACATTATAATTTGTGGAGTTCAGCGGTTCAATTTGTATATCTTTTGTTGCTGACATACTTAAACAAAATTTTTATAATAGTTTTGTTAATATTTGTTCAATTCGTAAATATTCATTTAATATTTTAAATCAACACAGTTTGGATAAATAGTACTTGAAGAAGAAAATAAAATTAAATAGTTTTCATAAAAATAAGTACTTTTCAATACTTTCGATTTAGTGTCACTTCAGTTTTGAAGAAACAAAAACAAATATTTTCGCTTACATTTTCATTTTTTATTTTATTATTTTAAATGTAGCAATTTCTTCCAATGTGCAATGAAAAAACTTTTGTCAAGAATAAATCTAAATTTTCAATTCAAAATTTCAGAATCATAATCTGATGGAAGAATACTATATAAATGAATGCATGAGTTCGCAGTTTCCTCAAATTAGTTATTTTAAATATATTTTATAACAAATAATTCTTACTAATAATTCTTTGTAAAAAACAACAGTCATATAATTAAATAAAGTTTTGCTTACCTGGGTTGTCACAGGTAATCGTATATTCCATTGGTGAAGAAAAATCCTCTTAATTTATCATCAGATCGTACACTTGAATTAGATGAAAAAATACATGGATATATATTTTATATGACTTCTGTATTAAAGCGCTGCAACTTCTTTTCCTATAATGAATGTTGATTAGACTGAGAAATTCTTACATAATATGTAGATCAATTATTATTTAGGATAATTCACACGTTGCTGCGTAATGAAAGAATGCCTAGATGTTTAGCCTTTTTATTTATTCATCTTAGACAAAAGAAAAATATTATGATTAAATAGAATAAGAAAATGGAACGTCAGTTCCGAATAACGAAAGTTACATGATTGAAAAAGGTATTACAATGTACTTGTAGAGAGACGCGACACATCGTCACGTGATGCGGCAGGTGCACCAAAACAATCAGTTGGCGGGAAGCAAAAAACAAAAAGAAAGTCCGGAACAAGAAAAACGAAAGTCAATAAAAGAATGTTCTGAGATTAAATATCACAACATGGGTTACCTTTAGAAGTCACACGTAACGATCCTAATAAGTCCTTAGTTATTCTATAAGAAATAGAGCCAACATTATAGCGTTGCTTAAGTCCTGTAGTTCGAGATTTTGGCCCTTTTCTTGTTCCATGCATGATATTCTCTAGACAGATTTCTTTATCACTTCGAAGTCGGCCCCAGAAGAAGCTTTCTCCAGTCTCTTGCTCAGGGTTTTCAAAATACAGAAGTCTCCTCCACTTGAGCTATCATGAACATCTTTCAAGACGTCTCATCTGCTCTCTCAGCTAAACTCGTTCTGGCTTCCATCACCTCTCTCAGCTGACCTTGTCCGGCTTTCATCTCCTCTTTCAGATGATCATGTACTCCCATATTGTTTAGTCGGGCTTTCGCTTCCTCTCGTTTGGCTGCCAATTCGTTTTGTCGGGCTAACAGTTAGTTTTGTCCGGCTTTCACCTCCTTCTCCCGACTAACATCTCATCTAGTCCGGATTTCATCTCTTGCCCCCAGGTTTTCCTTTAATTTATCAACTGATCTTATCCAGCGTTCATCTTGACTAGTCTGGTTTTCATCTCCTTCATCTTCTCTCCCAAATTGGTCAAATCGTGCTAAAGTTTCGAGAGGTTTATTCATTGCGTAAAACATACGCCTAGTTATTGGCATTCACCCGAATTGCCCCACATTGGTCGCCAAATGTTATAAAAAACTGGTCGAATTTCTGGTGTGAGAAAATAGTTTGTAAAGAAACAGGCAGGTTCTATTTGGTAAATGTTCTTTACGCAGCATAACTTTCTGAATCAGTACAACAAAACTGTTATTACAACGAATTTTCTCGAAACAGTCCAGTAGAACAGTTAATTCATCGAATATTCTGGTGGAAGTCCAATGAAGCTGTCACTCGCATCGCAAAACTCACTTCTAGGTGTTCTGAGAATGTTTTAATGGAAGAGCCCAGGAAAACAGTCATTCCTTCCACAGGAATAAAGCAAATAACAGCAAGTACTCCAGAGAAGAAATTTTCGCTAGCTCACGAACAAAGTTGTATGGGTTGGAGCACAGTTTCCCAAGTAAGTACAGTCGCTCAGAATAGTTTTCCGAACAACACTGACAATCAGTGACTACACTCACCCACGGCAAAAGTCAATTATTTATACCTTTTAGCGATGGGATTTGGCGGTAATTCTATCTAGAATCCCATGAAAATTTCTCGATCTTGGATCCTGTCCACCGTAGAGCTTCGAAACTTCGGGAACCATAAATTACTATTTTTCGCCAGATTTGATCGTCAAGTCACCAAATTCATCGCCAAGACCCTAAGTTTGTTGTCAAGGCCGATCTCACTGAAAGCGGAAATGAACTGTTTTTTTTTTTTTTGTTGTTGTTGTTTGTTTGTTTGTTTGTTTGTTTACTTTGAGTGTAAAACTACTTTTAGTGCAACAGGACAATCGATGCAGGGGAAAAGATTTAAATCCGGTGTAACAGTATGTCTCACAGATCTGCGATAATTTTTTTTCTCTTGAAATTTGTGTGTTTTACAGGTTTACTTTTCGATGCTGATTAAGGAAAAAATATTCAAAAATTTTCATCAGGTGCAGTTTTGATAAAAAAAAAAAAAAGGGATTTTTTTTAGCTTAAAGCTCCACTTTTTCAACACCCATCAAAATTTTTCCCGGAAAGTCTAAGTGATGTGAGTGAAGAATATGGAAAGTTATTTGATCAAGACATGAAAGAAATCTAGAGGAGGTATCGGGGCGATGTAATGTTATTATGTTGTCAGATTTTTGCTGGATGCAGCATAGAGAACCCCCGCTCCAAGAGAAAAAATATCTAAATAGAGTTTCGATTTAAAGAAATACATTTAAAAGAGAATGTGTAAATAACAGCCTATTTTTAATGTATTTTATACATAAATAATTTCGAATTTGTCCTAAGCCTCTGTGAGAACTCTTCTGATCTTCATTCTTATTTTGTGAAAAACATTTCCGTGATAGGAAGAAAAGACAGGGATTTCTGAAATCAGCGCATCAAAAGACATTAGAGACACCCAAAGCAGTGTAAAAAAGATTTTGCAAACTTGTGCTATACGTCACTATCGCACGAACTGTACAGATTTTGTGATTCTAGCACTTACAGTTTTTTTTGCAGAAAAACAAAGAAAAATTCTTTATCATTACGGCCTATGGGCTCAAATTATTTAAAGTGTGATAACATCTAAACATTCGAATGATCTAAAAATAGTTAGGAATGTTATGGGTCACCATTGCATGAGCTGTATAGATTTTTAAGAATTTAACTTTTATAGTTTTTTTCAGAGACACAATGAAAAATCTTTATCATTATGGTCTATGGATTGAAATAAGGGCGATAGCGTCTAAACGTTTTATTCATTTGAGCTAAAAATTGGTGAGTACAGTACAGTCGGTAACAAAAGTGTCCGAATACTTGTAAAAAATCCTATATAAAAAAAGTAGCGTTGATACTGTTTTGTTAAATAAATCCTTGTCGAATCATGTTCTTAGTCAGTCTAAGAACATGATTCGACAAAGATTTATTTAACAAAACAGTATTAATTCTACTTTTTTTTACATAGGAATTTTTGCTAGTGTTCGGATACTTTTGTTACCGACTGTATGTTATAGGTCACCGTCGCACAATTTGTATAGATTTTGATGAGCACAGAACTTATACTTCATTTATAGGTATATAGATATATAAATACTTTATGATGGCCAATGGAGTTAAAATACCTGACGTGCGATAGCATCTAAACTCTACATTCAATTAAGATAGAAATTGGTAGGCATGTTATAGATTATTATCGCCAGAACTGTACAGATTTACAGGTGTGTAAGAGTCAGTTTTCTTTGCCGGTATAGAAAGTAGAATTTTTATACGTTGCGGTCTATGGGCTCAAATTATTTGAAGTTCGCTTTAGTAAAGTTATATTGTTTAAAACGTAAACAAAAAGATAAATATTTGATATCATGAGACTATTATTTATAGTTCTTTCGCAGAAACGCACAAAAGAATTTGATTACATTGCAATCCATTAAACAACATACAATTGGGGGGGGGGGGGACACACAAAAGCTGTATTAGGATTTTTCTTTTCGTGTTTTTTACAACTTCTCTTATTTAATTTAAACAACCATTTATTACCAAATATACGGAAAGTCGAGTAGTGTCACTCCATTTTTTTTGGCATCATATGCAATACAAGATTTTATAAATAAAGAAAAACAGCTGTGGTTTAGAACAAAATATCTGTTATTTTTGTGTATTATAACCTTCTTGAAAATAGAATAGTTTTTTTTTTTTTTAATTTTTTTTTTTTTTTGTTGTTATTTTAGAAATTGCTTTTTCTATGCATTTATCATAAATATAGATACACTCTTATAAAGTCGCATTTCGATACTTTTTTTCAACAAAATGTTTTGCTACACTATAACTAATCAATACAAGTGAATGTGCGTCGATTTGTAGAAAAACAAGATATTTGTAGTTGTAAAAGATCATACTATTTACTCGTAATCATGCAGATATAGAGAATGATGTTGAATGAATGCTAACTATTTGTTAACTATTTTTTTCAATGATAGGGCATGAATGAATTATCGATCTTTGCCCTGTCTTCACTTCGATAAATTTTTTTATTGATTTCATTAATACTAAACGCAGACATGTTAGTTTTGCTCACCAATTGCACTGAGTGGCGAAGAAACAGTGCTTAAGTGCATTTTTTGTTTTTGCTGATATTTTGCACGTATTCTAAAATTAAACACATTGCTGAGTCCGATTTCTTCCTCTACTAATTCATCACCTTTACATTTAAACGAAAGAATTTTTAATGAGTCTTTACAAATTCGTAAAAGTTACTATTTTCATAGTGTAAAAAAGCATATAAATATCGAGGATTTGAGGTGTTACTTTACAGCCATCGTTTGCTCATCGAGATTCACTAGACTGAGGCCTACGACTTAAAATAGACCCCGGACTACTATAAACTAAGCCTGGAGAGTAATTCGAACTTGGCATCTGGGACCAGGGCGCAAGCTCCTCCTCTACGAATGGGCGTGAAGTTTCTAAATATCACATATTCTTCAAATAGAATCGGAAGCAGGTCTAACTTCAAAGTGAAATTTAAAGTATGGGTTTTTCGTTTGTGATTGAATTCATAAACGCCTCAAAATTTCAGGCGTGGGGAACACAATTGGTCCTGGAGTTCTCATATGGGATCATAGAAGTATGAAAGGACCAAAAATTGGATAAAATTGGATAGAAGTGATTGGTCTGGATCTAGTTTTTCTTAAGCATATCCAGTCGCTTAAGAAAAACTTAACCTTATTACATTTGTATTATTAATATTATTAATATTATTAAGCTTATTATCTTTGCATTTATTATGTTTGTGTCGTCGGATACAGAATTAGGTTAATTCATCATGAAAAACACACTTATTGCTTTTCAACAGCTAAAATAAAAATTGTAAAACATTTTAGAAAACTGAATTTACAATTTGAAGTCTTAAAAATAAATTATATTTTATATTAGGTTTTCAAAATACTAAAAATCCAAAAATTATATTGTTTAAATTTTCCTGGGAAATTATTGCTTACATTATATTAATATGGCTGATATTAATTACAACAGACTTTTTACATATTAGGTGTTCATTTACTTATCGCATGTTTGTTAAAGTTCTTCATAATTTTAGACTTTATTCCGTAAGTTTTATTTATTTATTTATTAGTACTGAGGACTATTAGTCTCAATCTGCAATAAAACGTTGTCGCCAGCTTTACGATGGTTGGATATTTATCGAAATCGTAAATTTATCGAAAATATAATTGAATAATTTGAAAGCGATGTTACAATTTGACGAAAAAAATAATAATAGTCCTCCGTACTAAACTAAATTCTGCTTTTGCCAGAATTTCATCAAAACTTTTTTTTTTTTTTTTTTTTTTTTTTTTTTTAAGAAAAAGAAAATTAGTAATTATCAGTATTGAAACGAACAGTATCGAAAAAGTTGAAGAAGCCTTTTTTCAGGCAAAAATACATAATTTATTTTAATTTTTAATTGTTGCCAAAAAAGTTTACAAGTTGATTTTAAATTTTTTTGAAATGAAAAGAAATTCACGCGTAAATATTAAAATTGATATAAAACTTTGCGAAAAATTAAACTTGCAGGGTAAAATTGACGTCATTATAGCTCTAAAGGTATTTATTTTTATTTTTATTCTACATCATCGTGGTTGAACAAATTTAAAAATCTCTGAAAATAAATGTGAACACAAAAGGCAAGTTTATTATTATTATTATTATTATTATTATTATTATTATTATTAACATCAATATTTTGCGTCCGGCCTTCGGTTTAACAAAAGGAAAACTACTGCTTAGAGGTTGGTCAAGAAAATATTAAATACTTTTATAAAACAGGATTTTAACATATATAAACATTTTATCATTATATATATATATAAGGCAATGTCTGTGTGGTTGTGGGCAGCGTAACGCAAAGACGGTAGCACGGTGTTTCGACACGAAGGTGTCCCCCGAAGGGTCCTTGTGCACCTTGAAGCCCGATTTTCGAATTTTTGATTTGTTTTCTTTTAATTAATTAAAATATGATAATATTAGCTTCATTTATCTTTAAAAATAGCAATTTAAATTTTATCCATAATTTAATTGCTGCCAAAAAAAATTTAAGAGTTCATTTTTTTTTTTTTTTTTTTTTTTTTTACAACAGGAAAATAAATAAACGTGAACAATAAAAAATTATAAAAAAATAAATTACGCTTCTCTGAAAAGTTAACGTCATTATCACTTTGAAAATTTTATACATATTGATAAAGTGCTATTATATTTTATGATACTGTTATATGTTGTTCTAAAATGATTTTTTTTACTACTATTTTTTTTTTTTTTTTTCTGTCAAGTTGTTATTAAAAAAATATTTCCCATGACGTCACATTCGACATCGTAGCGTTTCTTTACTACAATAGACTATATGAACTATAATTTTTTTTTTTTAATTCCATTTTCACATTCAGATAATTTTCACAATCGTTAAATTTACTCTTATTTTCTAAAAATTGATTTTTTTTATTTTTATTTTATTTAGCAGCTAAAAAATACAAAAAATGAACAATATGCATTTTTTCGCTCTTTATAGCTTCAAAATGAAATATTAAAAGCAATAATAATAATTATGATAATTTTTTTGGAAAACAAGAACAAATTTAACTATTGTGAACTACCTGAAGTTTAAAACGGGATAAAAAAAATACATTAGCTGATGAGTTACTCTAGCAACAAATTTCCCCACAAAATAACTGTCGTCAGATTTGGTGACCGGCAACGACATTGAAAAAAAGTGCAGTAGATTCCCGTGTAACGCGGGGGCAGTATTTTCAGATGAATACTCAAATTTTATTTTATTTATTTTTTTAACATACCACTAAATTTTTAGAATATCAATCTATTGGTTAATTACACATGGTTTAGTTTTTGTATAAAGCGGTTGTTTTGTTAAAAAATTAATGGTATATTAAAATAAAGTACTATTTATCAGGCAATTCTGCCCCCGCATTGTATGGGAGTCTACTGTATAGAGAGGAACCTTTAAGTTATCGCGCACTGATAGCCTTCCGGCCGTGAAACAACTTTTACAGTCGGTGTTCCTTACGGAGTTCCTGTTGAGATTACATCAACTAAAGCTGCTTGGCTACAAATTTGATGATTCCTTTTGTTAATTGGTGACCTGTTTGGCGAATTTTAAGAGAAGTTGCCAGCTTTTAAAATTTCCGTTTTCAGGCTCTATGGTTAATGACGTTTAGTCGTCGGAAACCAAAGCCTATGTTACCCTATGGGAAAATTTATTTCTAGAATTACTCATTACCTAATGTATTTTTTAAAATTTTGTTTTCATTCAGAAAATTTCCCCTAGTTAACTTAGTTCTTTCTAACAACACCCCTCCCCCCCCCCCCCCCAAAAAAAAAAAAAAAAAAAAAAAAAAAAGAAAAGTGAACTAGATGCATTTTTTTAACACTTTACGAGCTGCTTCAAAATCAAAAAATTATTTATTTATTAATCTTTTTTTTTTTTTTTTTTTTTTTTTTATTAACATGTACAAATTGAACGGTTATAAATTTCCTGAATTTGAAAACGCAATAATAATAATAATAATAATAATAATAATAAAATAGAAATAAAAATAACATAAAATAAAATATGAATTAAATTGATAGGAGAAAAAAAAAAAAAAAAAAAAAAGGAAGAAGAAGAAGAATTTGGCAACAAGTGCATATATTTATATCCTCTTCATTGATATATACTATTTGCTTTTTTACTTTCTCTTACCCATAAGGTAGAGAAAGTATTGTTTTTGGGTCAAATTTTCGAACGCGAGATTTTGTTATATTTACACGTTTTGAGGTCCCCTGAATACGAAAATCATGTTTTTAGCAAATGGTCTGTGTGTATGTCTGTGTGTCTGTCTGTTATCAGCATATCTCAAAAACAAATTATGGCAGAAAGTTCAAACTTGGTATTCTAAATGTGTATCATATAGGGACGCTACAGTAAGCTTTTCGTTAAGATCAAGCAAATGGTTCGTGTACAGGGACAATCAAGAAAATTCTAATACATTACGTCTATGGGGGAAATTGCAGGAAAGTAGAGTTTAACGTCTATAGACTGCACTAAACCAAATGAAACGAATATATATTTTTTGTAATAGAGATAGTTAACGGGGAAAAAAAAATTGTGTATGTAGGAGCGTCGCTTCCCCCCCTGGGGGGGGGGAAGTCCCCTCTCGAGGGGAGTAAATTTTCATGATGGGTATCTTTCAAAAGAGCTCGCCAATACCTTTAAAACGAATGGTTGAACCATCGATCTGCGATAATTTAAAGCAAAGTTATCGATTTTTTTTACTTTTAACGATTTAATATTGAGAATAAAATGGACTTTTTTTGGATATTTGGTGTTATACTACTTCTCTAATATGGAAATCGTCTGCCTTATCATAAAAGATAATTTTTGTAATAATAATTTTAATAAATTATTTTTTAAAAAGAGAATTATTTTTTAATAACCGAATTAAATTCTATATAAATGTAGGTGCATTAATGAAACGGGGGGTTGAGGGGGGCGGTAGCCCCCCTCACACAGAACTAATTATCATATAAAACTCTTCAGAAGCCTAATATGAACTGTTTAACATAGGTTTACATAACAGTACTCGTTATCTTACCTATTAATCTGCAAGCTGTATTTATAGTATTAAATTTCAGGGTAAGAGAAAGTCGTGTGAGTGACACACCAGATTATTTTTCTTTTAATTTACCGTCGTGCAAAATTTTGGAAATTTCAGAAACATTATAAATAATACCGTCATGTAAAATTTCCGAGATCTCCGAAACATTATAAATAATAACGTCACGTTAAACTTCCGAAGTTTCAAAAATATTATAAATAATTGAGGAAATCCTTGTCGCACACGTAAATAAACTGAATTGAAATTCAAGTTCAATTCTAACATAAGAAACCATTCGTCACACAAAATTTGTTTTTTCGTACACAGGATGTTACGTGTGACGCGGTGTAACATTAAGACATCTGCCAAAATAAGAGCATCCGTTATACGAAAATATTTGTAACATTAGTAATGTTGGTCCGGTCCGCTATAAAATTAACCCAATTTTTTTGTTTAACGCTGTTACTGCAGTCTCCGGAAAAAGGAAGTTATGTAGGAGCCTGCTGACGAGAGAGAGAGAGAGGAGAATGAAAAAGTTTTGAGAATCCGCGGGCGCGTCGTTACGGCAGGATAGTTGGAAATGTTTTTTTTTTTTTTTTTTTTTTTTGTCACTGACAGAGTGTTAATTAAAGAATTGTTATATAAAATACCGCTATAAAGGTTTTTCATTTCATTTCTTTCGTTATTACCATGTTTTCATTAACTTCTATTCTTGTTTGTACGTTTGTTTGTTTGTCCGGTACAAATCTTGCAATCGAATTTTAACTAACTTCCCTACTAGCTAGACATTTGAAACTTTCACAGTAGCTCAGAACCCGGTGACAACACAATACTTCGAAGTCCGATTTTCGAATTTTTGATTAGTTTTCTTATAATTAATTAAAATATGAAAATGATAACATCCTAATAGAGTAAAATAGCCATTAAAATATTAGCTATAATTTTATTGTTGCCAAAAAAAAGAAAAAATTACGAGTTCATTTTCTTTCGACATAAAAATAAATACACTTAATTAAACGTGAACGTTAAAAATTATAAAAATTTAAATTATGCATCTCACAAAAATTGACGCCATTATCACTTTAAAAATTTTATGCACATTGATAAGAGCTCTATGATTCATCAGAAAATTTAAAACATGGTATACAGAAAGTTTTTTTTTTTTTTTTTAATCTTATAATTATTTTTTCTAACTTTCTTCTTATTTATTTATTTACTTCAAGGAATTTATTTATTCTGTGTTTCATAATTACAATTAAATGTGAAAAAATATATTTTAATAAGAATAATTAAAATTAGAATAAAATAAATAAATGTATAGATATACAGCGACCAATTATAAGCAAAATTATTTACTAAAGTTAATAATTTACCATATTAAGAACTTTCGGGTAAGAGTCATATTTTAATACGTATAAATTTCACTTAATTACGTACAATGAAAATAGTAAAAGTGCAAGGTAGATAGATATATTGGGTTGTGAGTTCAAGAGATTAAGGTCAGTTGACTACACGAGTGTCCTAGGCTATAGGTGGATTTCCCTCATCTGAGGTCTTTCTAAGAAGTCCTAGCCTGTATTTACGTGAGTTTCGAAGAAAACCATGGAAAGCTCCGAACGGCTAGGTCGACGGGCGTGACCTGGGATCGAACCCGGCACTTCTCGTCTACCTGCTTTGAGCGCAGAACCGCCATATATGAATAGAGAGACAGACGGATAAATAGATAGATATATAGAGAGAGTGAGAGACAGAGATTGATAAATGGAGATAGGTACGTATATAGATATATAGATAGGTAGATAGGTAGATAGATAGAGCGGTTTGATAAATAAAAAATATAATGGTTTAACCGTGAAAAATGTCACAAAATATATTCATAGAAATTGTTCGTTTTATAATTTTTGCGATTTATCTGTTTATTTACCGTTAGCATTGTTAAACGGCCAATTTTTATGAATCTATCTATTCATATTACGAAAGAAAAAAAGAAAAAAAAAGTCTAACCCATTGAAGGGCGGTGGGATGGATATATCTGTACTGATAAGTATAAAGGATTTAAGTCCATATTCTTGATTTTTCAGGAGACGAAAAATAAAGTTAAACTAACTAAAAACAAATCTGAAGAAAATGATTAGGAAAAAGGTATTTCGTCGACTTATACCCTTTATACTACTCAGTGATTGTCAACCTTCATTTAATAACGGGAAAATTTTGAATTAATTATTTTATACCAAAGATTAATGCTAAATTTCTGACTTGAACCTTTTTTTACCAATGGATTTTCTCAAAGACTAAATGACATAGACTTAAATCATTTATACCAATCGATAGAGAATTTTTTTCTGCGTCTTACTATGTACTTAACCCAAAATCGACATTTTTGGACTTAAATCCTTTATACTTATCAATACAGATATATCACCTAATTTACTTCCCAACTGCAAAAATTTATTACGGAATTTTTTAATAATATTTTTCTTTTGTAACTTAGCGAAAAAATATGAGTTGTGCAATAATGCTGTACTGAAACTTTCTAATTTTTATTATTTTGTTCTTTCTTTTTCTGATAAGTTCCATAATTTCCTAAGTGTTTGTATTTTTATTCCCTATTTGACAGGGAATCTAGATCCGGGACATCCTACCCTATTAGCTATCATTCTTATGCAGTGGAAAATGCGTGTCGCTGACACAACAGGTGCTTCCATCTCACATCTTAGGAAGTCGAAATCGAACATTTATTCTTTTTTTCTAACTTAGTTCGTAAATTCCGGTGGCTGCCATATTAAATGAACGTAATTAGCTTGCCCCTCGAAGCTTTAAATATTTCTATGAAACACACGTGTGGAAAAACAGTTTAGGATCTGCAAATCATCTACTAGGGTCTCAATTTCGGGAAAATTTGTTTTCAGATATATAATTTTCAGGTGTCTCGAATTATATTTGCACTAAAAATTACAAATTATTATTAGATATGATTGGAAATAAGTTTTTTTCCGACTTCATTTTGAAGGTACAGTTTCAGTGATTTAAAAAATGATTCTCACAATGCGACTAAAAAATTGGAAAAGAGTTTTTCTCGTGAGCAGAAATTGATCTGTAAGGGACTTCATCTTTGTCCATTTATTGAATCTTTCTTATTAAAAATTTAAATTACACTAAAGAAATATAAATGTAGCCTTCATTGATTTTTGTTGCCAAGTGTACTTGGTATATTATATTTGAAATCTGAAAAGAAAAAGGTCAATTGTACTTTAAAAATCTATTTTAACGACATATTTTGAATAAATAGCAGTCTGTTTTTCAAGAGTTTATCAATTTAATAGAAACTTGATGATTGCCATAATAAGCAGACATTTCAAACTTGGACCTTTTCGCTTTTTGTTTCTGAGTACAGTCGAACCTCGTTAACGTGAATATCTAGGGGAATAATAATAATAAAAAAAAAATGTTTATGTTATCAGCAATTCATGCTATCAGTAACTCAGAAACAGATCTTCATTTTAACAGGGATTCAGGAAACAGTTCATGTTAAAAGTAATTCACGTTAAGCGTGTTCGCGTTAACGACGTTCGATTGTCTTTTATTCTTGAAACAATACGAAGTTTTGAACTGTTTATGATTTATAGCTATGTATGTCTATTTTACGAAACTGTTTATATTTAATATTAAAATATTAGTATTTAATGCACTAGTTATCATATACACAGCGGAACTCTTATTATAGGACCACTTATCGTGCTATAAAAAATGGGCCCTTTAGAGAGGTGTTCTTTTAATTTTTTTAAGAGATATTCTCAAAAAAAAAAAACTTAATTTAGGAAACGAATTGTACAAATTAAATGGTTTTAATTATTCAAACTTACACTGTTTGTCTATGGGTATGGCTCCCTAATAACTATATTAACACATTCGTGACCGCCCAGCTAAAAAAAGTCTTGAATGAAGAAAACTGCAGAGGAACAATAATAAGTTTAAAAGGAAAAATGTTTAGGAAGTGGGGGGGGGGGGGGAGTTACCTGCAAATTTTTTGCTGTTCCAAATACCTTCAATTTATCTGCAGTTTTTCTGCAGTTTCTCTTCATTTTTACAGTTTTTTTATAGACTTTTTAAAGCTGGAATTGTTTTTATTACCTTCACATTATCTGCATTTTCTTCTTCATTTTTTCTAGTTTTTTTTAAAGACTTTTTTTAGCTGGGCGCTGACGTGAATTCACGTCATTTTAACTTCTATAGCTAGTTGCTACTGACGTAAATTCACGTCTTTTCAGATTCTGTTCCTGGTTACCGCTGATGTGAATTCACCTCATTTAACCCTTTCAGTCGCAGTGTTCCCGCTGATGGAACACCTAATTTTAATTCTCAAGTGCAAAAACTCATCCCGGAAATTTTTTAGCAAACATTTACATTTATAACATAGCAGAAAAGGCCCTTTTTTTAACGTGAAAATTTAAAATTTCTTGTATTTGAATTATGTTCGTAAATTCCGGTGGCAGTATAATTTAAAGATCCGAATTACCTTGCACCGCAATGGGTTAAAATGCTCCCGAATAAATTGAAATGTTGGGATCTATGCAACTTTTACGAGTTTTTGTTGTCGACAATGTTTACTTATAAAGTGATTTATTTATTAAATTAAATATTATTTGAATTTAATAAGGTTTACTTACAGATGTTTCAAACCGAAAATTTCTCGAAAAGGAACAATGCTAATTTTTTATTTTTTAAATATTTATGATCAGTTATGTGTCTAAAAGCCATTTTAAAATTAGTTTAGTAATTTTTAAAATAAATTAAGTAGTGAACGTTAAAGGGTTAAAGTATTTCTTATTTCTGTGGAAACAATACTTTAGTATTATTTCGATAGTATTGTTAGGGTATTAATTTTTCGATAGTATTATTGCTTCGTTCTAATATTACATGACTAATCCTTATTTCAAGCTTCAGATAATTACATACAAGAGTAACATTTCAAAACATTACATCTAATTTTTTCCATGTTCAAACATCAAAAGTTTGCGGAACTAGCTTGAGTTTACTTTAGTATTCCCTGGCAATCAGTTTTAGAAAAGGGAAAAGTATGCTGCTTGCGAAAGTGTTAATATTATTTTGTTGAAAGTTTTTTAGCAATAATTTAGTTTTCCAAGATTTATAATTTTTATCTTATAATTTTAATCTTAGCTAAGTTTAACATTTTTTATTTTGCCGTTTATAGACCACATTATACATTTAGAACCCATTGTATCTAAATTTATTTGCTAAAGAAGGGTACAGCATAAAATTTCTTATCGAAAACCTTAAACTTTTCCTCTTTATGTATATTTAGAGAATTAAATTTTTATCACTTTCTTTTTTCTCTTCACACATACATACATGGAGATTAATTAACCTCAATTATATACTCGACAGTGATCAGTTAAAGTGAAAAAGAAATAAAATTATCTGCTTTTGGAAAATGTGGCCAGAAAAAGAGGTGCAAAATTGTACATGATACTTAAAAAAGAGATAAATTAGTATTAAGTCCCATGGATGAAATTTGGGACCTCTCAGTCACTGGTAGGCGATACTTCAAACCTGAATAAGTTGTAAAAAGATAAGTAAACTTAACATCATTTTTTTAAATTTCGTAATTTTATGTTATTGGATTTATGAAGTTTCCCTTTCATATGTGCTGTTTATAGAAGAAAAAAAAAAAAAGTAGAAATACTATCTCCAATACTGTATATTTCCTTTGCTCGAATTTTCTCTCTAATTATCTTCATACTGTATTGTAGTTAATTTATAAAGTTTGAAATAACTGAAGTGAGCAAGTTAGTTCTATAGAAGTAAATCATTGGTTTGATTAATAAATTTTTTCTAAACAAAATACAATAAAACAAATAAAATAGGATGGAAAATTTAGCAAGGGTAGGTGTGGTGGTATTGGGATTAAGGGCGATTGATAGTACTAAAGTCCTAGGTATGGGTTTAATGTCCTTCGTGGGAGTTTTCTTAAGGGTTTCTAGTTCGTATTCATGCTTGTTTCGGAGAAAACCAAGCATAACTCCAAATGGGTAAGACGACGAGTTTAATCTGGGCTCTGAACATTATCTCTCGTTTATGATTTTTGAGAGTAGAACCTCTAGATCTTGTGGGGATTTAACAAGAACAAAAAACTTTAACTGAATAAAAGGTTTTGAAGTTTTGCTGTACATATTTAAATATATTTTAACATTAATTCTATCTTCATTCTATTCTCGTATTCGTTATCCGTGTTTCTTTTTTTCCATTAATCTAGTGCTGCCATCTACGTAACAATTTAATGTAGTGCTGCCATCTATTGCATTGGTTGAAAAGAAATTTCACGAAAGATTAAAAAAGACGAATTTAACAAAATCGAAATAACGATTTAAAAAAACCATTTTCCTTTTAAGAGAATTAGCGGAATGAGCTATATAAGTTTCAAAAGCAAGCTTTTAGTTACTTGAGAATATAAGATCTATCAAATTTATTAAAAACATGTTTGAAAGCAAATGTTTGATCATACTTAGTGCTGCTATCTAGCGGTGGGTTATATGAATTACATTTCTTCCCAATAAGCAGGCGATGAAGTCCTAGAAGGACTGTAAAATTTTACTTTCTTTCTTTCTTTTTTTATATTATATTATATTATATCATATAATTTTGTTTTTAAATATTCGTTTCTTTTTAATTTAACTATTTATGATTATTTTATTTATTATAACATGTATCAGCTAAAAATAATATTTGATTTTTCTTTTTTCTTTATTCTTATGCTTTCTTTTTCTCGATTTATATATAAATTATTTCCTTAGCGTAGATTCGTTTTTCAAGTATAATTGATATTTTAAATTGTTGCTTTTTTATTGAGTATTTTTCATATGCCTATTATCTCTAAGTACTTACAATTATTAAGTATTTACAAGTTTTTTTTTTTTTTTTTTCTTTTTTCTTGTGAAAGAAATCTACGCAAATTTAAGGAAATTTAGTTTCAATAAACACCCGGATTTGATGTATCATTCACCCATATCACAGTTAAAAAAAAAAAAAAAAAAAGCCTTTTTTTTTTTTTTTTTTTTTTTTTTTTTTTTTTATTAATCAGTATTTTTTAACTGTCTCAGAAACTTGTAGTAGTCCTTTTTGAGAGAAACGTTTTCCCCTGTTGCCTTAACTAGTGTCTGCAGATCAGAAACCTCAACGTCCTATTTTCGTCACTTATCATTATTCTACAGATCATGTTTATTTATTCCATATTATATACACACATATACATATGTATGATTGACTCGCTACATAAACAGATACGTTTTTGAGGGGGGCCACCGCCTCCTCAACCCCCCGCTGAATCTCTCTGTCTTTATCTACCTGTATATATTTATATATATTCCTAGTAACTGATAGCCTTCTGTTAATTCCTTGTTATTCATAAATACTTGTACCAAATTTTATGGAAAATGATTGCATAACATTTCGAAATTATTTTGTGTAACCCTGTAAACTATTTACCAATTTTATGCCCCCAATTTGCCACAGAAAAACATGCTTTTAAACATTTTGATAACACTATATTATATTTAATGGGGTGTAACTATGTGTAACTATGTTAAAATACACTTTTAAGAAATGTCGTCTATAGCCTCTAATAGTAGGAAATTTTTTTGTGTGCCCATGAAAAGAAGCAACAGTTATTATATACACCAATAAAAAGAATACACCTAATTAATTATAACTTATTGATATTTTAACCTAGTAATTTGACATCATTTGAATGATTACAGAATGTCATCGGATTGGTTGGTTGGTTGTAGGATTTTAAGGCCGATTGACTCCTGATGTGTCCTAGGCCTACAGGAGGAATGCCCTCCGTGGGGGTCTATCTAAGGGGTCCTAGCCCGTATTTACGCGAGTTTCGGAGGAAACCACGGAAAACTCCGAACGGCTAGGTCGATGAGCGCGACCTGGGATCGAACCCGGCACCTCCCATCTACCAGCTTTGAGCGCAGAACCGCTCGGCCGCTGGTGGGCGAATGTCATCGGAATTCTTTTGTGTGGTCCTATAAATAAATTTAGTCCATATACGTAACCCTTTTTTTTTTTTTTTTTTTTTTTTTTAGGGAAAACATGCTTTTAAGCATCTTTATAATGTATGTTAACTCCATTATGTTGAATGCTGCAAACATGCGTTAAAATGCTCTTAGATAAAAATTTGTCCATAGGCTCTAATGTCAAGGAAATTCTTTTGCGTGTTTCTGTTAACGAATATAAACATTGTATACACCAGTAAAAACTATTCAACTTATTCTACATAGTAGAGATACCTTTCGTATAACAGCTATAATTTTTTTCAAGTCACACCAAGGCCTGTAATAATGGTATAAAGCACTAGATTTGTAGGTGTTTTCGGAGTAAGTCCGATTAATTACTCTAAGAGTCCTAGGCCTGAAGGGGAGTGCCCTCCGTGGGGGTCTTTCTAAGGGGTCCTATCCCGTACTTACGAAAATTTCGGAGAAAACTACGGAAAACTTTGAACGGCTAAGTCGACGAGCGCGACATGGGATCAAACCCGACACCTTACGTCTACCAGCTTTGAGCACAGGACCGCTCGGCTGCTGGTGGGCTTATTGATTTGTAGGAGGCTTATACATTTTCTCAGTAGAAGCAGCATTACACCATCGTCATATCTGACATCCAGTTACATCTAGCACCATGCTTATTCAATTTCTTTTACTAAACGACTGATTTTTTTTTCTATTCTTCTGAAAAACTTAAGGAACTATGTAACTCCTCCTCTTCATACTCTCATATGTTTATTAGTTCCCCATCATACTATAGGTATGGGGAACTTAGGTAATCGTGAAAAATTTCGACCCCGGTTTTTTGACTTTTTTATACGTTTTCAGGTGTGAAGAAATCCAGAAATGACAAAATTTGTATGGTGTCTGTCTGTAGGGTGTCTGTTAGTCCGTTAGTCCGTTAGTCCGTTAGTGTGTTAGTTCGTTAGTTTGTTAGTCTGTTTTCACGATATCTTACGAACAAATGATCGCAGAGACGTCAGATCAGTTTTAAAATATTACTTTCGATACTGGCAAGAACCATATTCATTTGGAACATTCGAATTAAAAAACTTCAGCAGTTATTCGAAATTTAAGATTTTCTTAACATGGGAGAATAGGACAAAAATTCACTTAAACGTGCATTAAATGGAAACTTTTTACTGTAAAAATGTCAGACCAGTTTTAAAATATCAGTTTTGATGCTGGAATGAACATCAGTAACTATAAATATGCTACTTTGAAAATTTCGCAAGTTATTGGAAATTTACGAATTTCTTAACATGGAAGTATAGGACAAAATTTCACAAAAACGTCAATTTTGAGAGATATTTTCATCGTAAAGATGTCAGACTACTTTTGAAATATTATTTAGGACACTGGCATGAATATTAATGACTATGAATTTTCCAATATAAAAATTTCCTATGTTATTGGAAATTTACGAATTTCTTAAGATGGCAGAATAGAGGAAAATTTCACAAAAACGTCAATCTTGAGGGATATTTTCATCGTAAAGATATCAAACCACTTTCGAAATATTATTTAGGATACTGGCATGAATATCATAGACTATGATTTTTCCAATTTAAAAAATTCGTAAGTTATTTGGAATTTACGATTTACTTAACATGTCAGAATAAGGCAAAATTGAGCATAAACTTCCATTTTGAGGATCATAAATACATTAGACAACTTTAAAATTACATTTATGATATTTGTTTGTACGTGATTGAATACAAATATTCTAATAGGAAAATTTCGTAAATTATTCGTAATTTACGATTTTATCAACATAGCGAAATTGTAAATTTTTCATATAAATATGAATTTTGAGGATTATTGCATTGGAAATAGTAGCATGAAAACTAAACAACGGAATTGACCCCGATAAAATAAATTAATAAATTAGAATAAGATAAATATATCGAAGTGAACAGTGGATAGCTTATTAAGCGGGGATTTTATTCTGTCACTGTATCAAGCTTTGGTCAAATTCATTTCTTTTAACATGATTATAATATGTCTCGCACTAGAAATTTATGAGAACATAAATATGATGGCGAACTGAGCAGAGTCCACCTATACCAACTAGTTTATTTGATTTCCCTTTATAGACGGTAACTTATCTTTTGAAATCGCTTAAAAACCTCGCTTCGGGTTTCCGTTACCTTCGGCAGCGTCTTCTCCGTCTGCACTATATTGGTTCCCGGTCTCCATTGCTTGCATTTGCGCGTTAACCGGACATTTAAATTTAGGTACTAACTGGAGATAAGTGACTGCTATTAGTCACGAATTACGGTTTTTGGACAAACGTTTCTCGAACAGATTATCATCGTCATTCTATAACAAACGGTGGCAACACAAGACAATCTCCTTAGCAGCAAAAATTTTAATAATAATAATAATAATAAATCAAAAATTTGAAAATTCGAGGTGCACCAGGAGAAGTTAAAACGGACCTCCCATGCAAAATTCTGTAGCAAAATCCACATCCATCATCTCCGTGCAAAATTTCTCCATGCAAAATTCTGCGACTAACTGTTTGCTTACAAATGAACCAAACAATACACCTCTAAGTTTAACTTTGTTTTATTTTCCCTTTCTGGATATGACTTAGGATACTGTGAAGACACCGAAAGACTTTCTTTTATCAAATGGCACCTTTTCTATTAATTATCTGCAAAAATTAACATATTGGCACCGATTAATTAATTAACTATAATTAACCGAATTTTTATACCTGTATTAAACTGTCTGTCTTTCACGATGCAATCCTCTTCACAGAGGATCAAAATCGTGATGGCATGTCTCTGGACCACCCTGTACTGTCGCCAAATGCTCAGTATGTTGCTATAATGCGACGTTAAACCCATTGCTCTTCACTCTTTTATCACGGGCTTTTTGTAAATAATAAAATAAATGAATAAAATAAATTGTAAACTTTAAACATATCCATAATGCTAAAAAAATTTATTGAATAATTTTTTAAGGAACATCTCATGCAAATTGCACGTTCGAATACATTACATTGTATATTTGGAATATATATATTCACATTAAAAAAAAAAAAAAAAAAAAAAAAAAAAACAATTAGAAACTTAAAAGCAAATTATAAAAAAGAGTTTTAATTCAACTTTTGAAAGTATGTGTATCTTTTTCTATTTGTAAACCATCCTTAATATCATTTCATATTTAGTTTTCTTTTCTCCGAAAGCATATTTTTGAGGAAAATTGAATTAATATCAGTTTAAAAATTATTACCTGTATGTTACAGTTACATAAAATTCGATTAAATATTAGATAACGAATATGTCATTCGAATTTTATGTTCATTAGTTCAGTTGTTTAAAATGATGCTCTAAAGAAGAAAGTAACAGGTTGTTTAATTTTTGGAAGTGAGTCTATAACACGGATTTCTGTCATATACGTGCAGAGTATACATAAATTAAATCTTTTATTTTCACTTTCTATAAATGTATCTTGCAATATGGAAAAGTGTCATTTACTTTATTTCGGGCGATACTCGCAAAAGAAGAAATCGCTTTTGTCGCAGGATGAAAGCAAAGGCTTTTGTAGGGTAAAATTATAGAAATAGGTTCATTCAGACAGCAGATAAACTGCACAATTTCGGCGGTTAGTCGTATAATAGCAGTAAAATGCACTTACATACTAATTTTAAAAGGTAATAAATTAAACATTTCTTTTTATTCATTAGTTCATTGCTTTTATTCATTATAATTAAAAACATATTAAAAATTGGGATTTATTTATTAACTATATAATACGTAATTGGAAGGAACTGCCTACACCTAGAGTTTTATGGTATACACTTGCAAAAATATAGAATCCCCCTCGAGGTAAAAGATCTGAATTAATCATCATTAATCATACCGTTACGTACATTGGTAAACAACATCCCAAAAAGATAACAAAACAGTTTTCTTTTACATATTTTCTGTTCATTACGTCACTTCCTTGTTGGGTTGAAAATGAATGTAGTGGTTCTGCAGTGCGCGAATAAAAAAAAGAAATTTTCTGCAAACGTTAAATCAAGGTTAGCAGGTGGGTAAATTGCCATACATTTAGAAAATGGTTCTTCACATACCTAGTTATTTTTGTTATTATTTTTTTTTTATTACATTCTTTCTTCCCAAGTTAAGAAAAAATTCCGTAAAACATAAATGATTTTGACTAAATTATGTTTCAAAAATATTAAAATTAACGATACTGAAATTTTTAACAAAGAAAGGGAAGTCTGTGATTATCAAATTGAATTTTGATACTTTACATACAATTTAAAAGATTAACAAATATTAAAATAATCTGGTGTGTCACTCACACGACTTTCTCTTACCCTGCATTTCAGGTCAGAGGTCCACCACTGCCAAAGATTGTCTAGATAGTTGTTTCTACTTTTACGTGGTGTTATTGTTTGCCGGGTACAATTGCTCTGAGTGTATACCCAACAAAAGACCACTCTCAGTACCTCTCTCTGGTTCTGACTAGAAACGATATAATATAGCGGCTAAATCTGAGAGTTTGTAAGCTGCAATATTGCTCAGTTGTTATATTTATATTTTGATTATATTTTGAATTTATAGTGTTTATTTTCACAGCCCGACTTAAAATGTCGGAGTCTGGTGAGGAGACGAAGATAGGAGACATAAGTAATGTCTCGGAGGAAAACACAGAAGGGTTTGTTGCCAGGGCACTAATCTTCAGGAAGAATTATTTAGTCTTTTTATTAAAAAAGAAATAAAGCAAGAGCATTTCAGTATTACAAAGACATATTGCAGATTAGGACTAAGATCAATGAGGTAATATAATTAAGTTCAATTTATTTTTAAAACTAGGAGGCTACGCCCGCTTCGCTGATCACTATATTTAAATGAATTTTCAAAAGAATTAGATCAGTATTTATTTTTTACATGACATTACAAATAAAAACTTAAAAAATAAAAAAAAAAAAAAAAACCACTGAAATCGCTTTAGATTTCGCTTCTTTGGGTACCCGTTGCCTAAGGCAGCTCTTTTTTCTACCCGTACTGCATCGGGTCCAGTTTCCCACTGTCTACAGAAAGGTCTTTCCCGGGCACTTCAATCTGGGTATTTATCGACGACTTGTGGATTTTCTGTTATTTAAGAACTACGATTTTAAAGATGACTGTATCTCAGCATCTATTATATATTTTAGTTTTTGAACCATGTGTTTTATAGCCCCAGTTATTTACACTATATTACGATTTGATTCCGACCAGTGCATTAAAATATAATACAAAAGTAGATTTTCTTTGAAAAGGAATTAAATACATGAAAAACAAACGAATTTTAATCAGTTTAATCCTTTCTACTATAAACTACCATTTTTTTTCACCCAATAAATATTATAAATAATAATAATAATAATAATAAAAGATTTTTCTCTTAAAGGAATTAATTTAAAAAATGAAAAATAAAAAGTTGCTATTGTGTAAAACTTATACATAAACGTAACAATTTATTTCTATTGCATTACCATTTGATTTTCAATAAATATAATAATAATAAAAAAAGAAATAAAAAAAAAGAAAATCGCCTTCAAATGAATGTATTAAATAAAAAATTAATTGCATAATAGCCGTTGCTAAGATCGCAGACGATTACAATCGCAGAATAAATTCATGAAAAATGAAGCATTAAAACCAATATTTAAAATCGAAAAAACATTAATTTAAAAAATTCAAATTCGAAATTCGAAAAAATCTCGATGAGGTGCACATCTGCAGGTTCCCAGGCACCTATATGCCAAATTTGGAAGCTCTGCGATCAATAGTGTGAGCACCAGAGCGCAGACAGACACACAGACACTTCTCTTTATTTATATAGATAATATAAAATAGGTTTAGGAACAGTTTCATTCGACGTGTAATTTTGTGTGAGTCAACCCTCCGTTCAATTATATTACCCATGTTTATATGTAAATCAAGGTTGCCATTAAATTTAAAAGTTTATTTCAAATTATTGAGATAACTTTCACCAACAATATGCCTTGAAACTTACCAATCTTGATCAAACTTTTCAAGTGGCAACCTCGTACGACTTCAAAATACAGTCGTCCCCACTTAATCGGGTAACGGATAATCGAATACTCCGCTTATAAGAATATAAAGTTATAGAAATTTTTTTTTCCTCATAGAAGTAATGTTAAAGTTCCTCGTTTAAAGAAATGTTTTTTTGCATCGCCACCCCGCTTAATCGCATAAAAACTCAAAGTTTCTTAAATAAAATTCCTCTACTTCTGGGCAGATTTTTCCTCTTATTCTCAAAAAAAAAAAAAAAAAAAATATATATATATATTTTTCTATTAAAGGCCTTATATAACTAAGCATGCTCTTTAAACATGAGATGGTACTCCTGCCGAGGTGATAAAAATTGTTTTGCAAAAGCCAAATTTATATAAAACCAGCAACTGGTGATGAAATTAGAAATTAAAATACAAATGATCTCCAGAAATTTGAAATCACAAATTTTGAAAGTTTTCATATGATTGAAATAGAAATTTTTGAACTCATAGATGTGGATAAAGATGAAGAAACAGATGAAGAGTTTAATCTTTCAATAAAATCTTTAAATGAAAGTAATAAAGAAGAGCAAGCAGATCCTCCTCCAACGATGAATGAAGTTGCAAAATCGTTTAATATTATTCATCTTCATTTTGAGTCTCATAGAAGCGATTAATAATCTATTTATGTGCTTTAGAAAAATAAATCAAAAAATGTTTAGTTAAATCAAAGTAATCACTCATAACTGACTTTCTTTATTTTTGGTTAAAAATATAATTGTTAGTACACTTTATTTATTTTGTATTTATTTCAGCATTAATTTCATTTATAAATTTATTATAATATTTTAACTTGGTAAAAGTTTGGTTAATTATTTAAATAAGAAAGTGATATCGATCATATATCTTTTCATGTAAACATAAAATCATTATAATAATACATGTAATTGCGTTTTTAGTCTTCCTCGCATAATCGAATACCTCGCTTAATCGAATTAATATAGTTGGAACGGTAGATATTCGTTTAAGCGGGGTTGACTGTATCAAATTTGAATTTCCTGCAGTTATTTTTCTAAAGTTATGCTGATAACAGACATATGTACATGTCAATTACTAAAAACTTGACTTTCATATTCTAGGAACCTCAAAACCTGATAGTATACAAAAAATCAGAGTTGAAAATCGCAGTTTAAAAATATTTTGTTTACAGTATGAGATATTAATTTTCCTTCATGAGCAGTATTCGTGGACATGATAAAATGTAGCAAATCACTGCCATCAATTATATTCAATAGAAAAGAACGTCTAGCTTAATTTTGGATAGCCCTGTATATTGCCTATAAACTGTATAGACACTAAATTGTGTACTTGAATATAGTCTTATATTAAAAACACACAGCACAACATGAAATGCTCTTCTAGCAATTTCCACGTATACTACCATTATATTCCAGTTCTTTTGGGTAGCTCTGAAAACGAATGGCGAATGATTTCTGTACCATATTCTACACGAAACATGTTTTTATGGTTATAAAAAATAAACGTTCATTCCATTTTGCTTAGCTCATTTTACAAATGTTATATTGTACCTACAGGAAATTTCGCCCATAGACGTAATGTATTTGAATTCTCTTGGATGGCCCTGTACACAAACCATTAACTTGATCTCAACGAAAATTTTAGAGTAGCATCACTATATGAAACAGTACTTAGAATACCGAGTTTGGACCTTCTGCTACAATTTGTTCGTGAGATATGCTGAGAATAGACACACACACACAGAAACATACATAGACCAATCGCTAAAAACATGTTTTTAAGACGTGGGACCTGAAAACGTGTAAATGTAACAAAAACTCAATTTCGAAAATTTGACCCGAAAACAATACCTTCTCACCCATATATATGGGTAAGAGAAAGTAAAAATATATGTTCAGTTCATTAAGACTGAAGTTGAGTGGGTTTAACGTCTATCTAGAGCTGCACAGTGGGTTATTGGTGACGATCTGGGATTCATAACCCTGTATGGTGACCATATGTCCTCGATATTCGAGGACAGCTCATATTTTGGAATCATTTTTCTAAGTTTTGAAAAATTGCAGCTAGGAAAAAAATTATCATAATAATTACCTTTTTTAGTCCTCATTTATGTAGTATAACTATAAACTATACCTTCGCAATTAGAAAATTGTAATATATTTTGACGCTAATATTTTATTATAAAGGTACTCTAATAGGGTCACTATACCCTAGGGGTATATAATAATATGACTACGGTACCCAACAGCGTCTATTTACTCAATCATCTCTCCCACAGAAGTACAAGGTGAGCTAGATTAAACAAATGATGTCCCTAGACACGTCCTAAGCAAAAATTATTAGCTGAATGATAGCCATATTTTGGAAACATAGTCTTTTAAATAGGCAGTTTTGTTTAAAAAAAAAAAGAAAAGAAAAGAAAAAGCATATTTTATCCGATAGGGCTGGAAAAAATGCTACGGTGCCCGTAATTTTAATCAAACTATGCCTATTTACTTCTTATGTATATAAAGGGTGCGCAAAAGAATTTTCCCTTGAACAGGTAAAGTGAGCATGACACCTCACCAGATTGATCATTGCGCATCGAATTCTTTTACTAGAGAAGTAAAAATGCTTCTAAATTTTTCTAAATGCTTCTAAAAGCATTTCAACTGGTAAGCGGTTTGTGTTGAAGCTCTATTACTATTGCAAACTTTCGACGTATAATTAAAAGACGGCTCATAATAATATACAAGAACTGAAACTCATTACATGCATTATTTTTTTATGGGATAATCTCAGAGATTTTATTATTTGCTTAATTGGTGACTGATCTCGTTTTAGCCTTCAGGATAAAACTTTCGCTGGATTACATGTGGTATAGCACGTTCATTTATCCCTAAAGTTTTAAGAGAATTTATGAAGTAATTTTTTAGATAATCGACAAAAACTTTTAGATTCAAATGTGTGCCTTCACTTATGTCAGTGATTGTACAATTGGTTAATTTTGTGTATCCGTGCTTATTTGTTTAAAAAATAGCAAGTCTACCAAAAATATATTTTGCTTTTCGACTTTGCTGAAAGGTGTCTAAAAATTGCAGGATCGTTTTAAAATCCGTACTGTCACACACATGAAACGTTTTAATGCACATTTTTCTCTCCGGAAATAGCAAAATAGAAAATTTAGCACAAACGAATAGATATGCGTTTTGTTCAGAAAAATATTTATTATTTATACACGCACACACACACACACACACACACACACAAAAAAAAAAAAAAAAAAAAAAAAAGTAGAAACATCTCAAAAGAATCTAAATCGACTTAAAATTGAATTTTTGATAAAATGCATTTAGTTAATTTATTTAATTTATTTTAAGCAGATCACTCCTACTGATAATACTAACCGAGCTTAAATAAAAATCTAATTGTTTATTTTTCAAGTTATAAGCTTCCAAGGTGTAAAAAAAAAAAAAAAAAAAAAAAAAAAAAAAAAGCGTTAATATAGGACAAGAATAAAATAGAACTAGTATGCTGTGTCCATCACAAAACATTTTGTATATTATCAGGCTATGTAATAGTGCCATTTACCGGTTTAGAATAATCAACAGAGTTTCTCCCAATGCATATTTTGCATATGTAGTTTCATAAAAATTTTAATTAATAGATGTTGCGATATAGCCATTTGGCGAATCGCAGAAACTAAATAGTAGCTGCACCACCTGTTGGGAGATATGCACCCAAATTCAGTCAGTATAATTTTTCATGATATATGTATCTAACTTATTAAGTTTGGTGCATTTATATGAGGCTGAAACATAACCTTCCCATAATCGGAAAAAATTGTTGGTCTATATGTAACTTAAATTAAATCAGCATAACTTTTCATAAAGACCATTTCACATATCAAGTTTTGTGCTGTTATATATTATAGAAGTTGAGGTTCAGATATATCCTTCCCTTAAATATATATATATATATATATAGAAATTATAGCATAGCAGCGCATCTGCAGGAATGTATTTGTATATTCCAAAATCTAATCAGTATCAGTTTACGTCGAAGTCCGACCAAATATAGATAGGGTTTTGTAGAATTTCGCTAATTGGTTGGTAATTAACAGCGTTCACAAAACTCTGCTAACAGATATACATGCACATAGACATTTTCTAAAAATGTGTAAATTGGGTTCAGAACGTCTCAAGAGGAGTAAATTCACACTTTTTTCTTATATACAATAATAATAATAATAATAATAATAAAGTAAAAATTATAAACAATAAAAATTAAACAAAAGGAGATAAAAAACCATAAAATAGATTAAAATGTATTTAATATTTTAACCCGTTAGTAGTCGCTAGTTGGTCGATTTGCCGCCCATCCTTCAGTTTTGCAAGATTTTTTTATTTAGCCATCAAAAATATTTAGAAGTGGTCTTTGATATACATAAAACGCGAATAAAATCGAAGAAACGTCGATCACATCACTTCTTAAAATTATTGGTGGCAGTTAAATAAAAAGTGCGCAATCTGTAATAGGTGGCGCTGTGCATAGCGACTACTAACAGGTTAAGTACAGTTCCCGCCGCTTATTAAAATCACATTCGTCCTGAGACAAAGTGATTTTATTAAGCGGCTGATTTTTATATTCGGTGAACGTTCCTGCACTCAAAGAAAAGGTAATACTTTCCTGAATTTGGAAAGAAATTTCAAAAGGCAATAATTTCAAAATTTCAATAATGAAATTAGTAAACAATATTAATTAATTTTTGATGGATAATTAATTAATTGTTCCTTCGATATAATTAAAGGCTTTCCAAGTTCCTATGCGCTTTCCTTTGAGGAGAATGACCATTACTTTACCAAGAGTTCACGCTTTTCTTATAATTTTAAAATCTTTCCTTTCATATAATATATATATTTTAATTATTAATTATTAAAAGACAATTTCTAGTTTTTATTTTAAAATAACTATAAATGAAGAGGTTTACTCTTGATTTATAGTTATTTTAAAATAAAAACTAGAAATTGTCTTTTAATAATTAATAATTAAAAAATATATATTATTTGCAAATCAAATCAAATTTGTAACTTATTACTGCGCTTTGAAGTATGCGTTCCTTGAAATTGTCACTCAGATAAATTATGGGGCGTGTTTAATTTGTAACTATGCTGCAAGTGTAAAATTTTTGACAATAAGTGATAACGGAGGAACTATTGTGCTTTAATTCCTTTTTTTATATAAAAAAAATAAAAATAAAAAATAAAAAAATTAAATTAAAATTAAATTAAATTAAATAATCACAAGGTAAATAAGAAATTTTTTGTGTGTGTTGATTCGGTGTCGTGCCCTTAGCGACCGTGCCCTTAGCGGAACGTGCCCTTAGCGGAATGGGGTCAAAGGGAAGAAGAAGGAATAGAAGAAGCCGCGCCCTTAGCGGCAATAAGAAGTTATGTTCCTTCTCGAACTGATATATGTTCATTATCGAGTGTTCTCTATGGAAAATGGAGTAAATATTGCTATTGGTTTATGTACAGGAACAGCCGAAAGTATTCCAAAGCATTTCGTTCTAAGAGAGGTATTTCTACAAACCAAATTTTAATAACTTAGCACTTGTGTGTGTGGGGGGGGGGGAGGAATTTTTTGGCAACTGTATCTCTGGAACTACTGCTCAGAATTACATAAAAATTTAGATGTAGATGCACCTTGAGCTATATTAGTTCCTGTCAACTTTTGATGCCAACCGCTCAAATGGTTGCTCTAAAATACAGCGATTTCCACAATTTAAGGGGAAGCTACATCTCATGTTCTATTGTGTATAACCAATCAAAACTTGATATAAGAGAAGGCCATTGTAAGACATTATGCTGATTCAATTTGATTGCTTATGGACTGACAGGTGGCGCTGCTATACAGATATTTCTGCAATTTAAAGGAAAGTTATATCTCAGGAACTGCTGCATAGAATTGCATATAAATTTATATACTGATGCACTCTAACCTAAATGAGTGTCTATAAACTTTTAGTGTCAACCTCTCAACAGGTGGCGCTGCTATACAGCGATTTCCGCAATTTAAGGGGAGGCTATACCTCAGGTTCTATTGCGTATAATCAAACAAAACGTGATATATGTAAAGGCCATTATGAGACATTATGCTGATTCAATTTGGATGCTTATCGGCCAATAGGTGGCTCTGCTATACTGCAAATTTTCTCGATAACGAGAAAGTTATATCTCAACTTCAATGGCATATAACTGTACGAAACTTGATATGCGAGATAACTATTATAAAAATGCATTTTTTAAGATGTCATTTATAGACAATAAATCTGTCTTTCTTTGGATATTTAGTGTTAGTTTTCTCTAAGATAAAAATTATTTGCACTTAGTGAATTTGTATAGGAAAATATAGAAGAAAGTTTTGTGGTGGCCACAACATACTAGTTTTTATTTTGTTTTATTTTTATTTATTTATTTTTTTTTTTATGATATGTTCAAATTCATTATTGATTATTCCGTACTTAAAATGGCTCTAATAGAACCTATGCCACTGGTTTGTGTACAGGGACATCCAAAAAATGCCAATGCTTTGCGCTTTAGGGGAGACATTTTTATAAATCACATTTAAATAACTTCATCAAAAAATCATAAAGAATTTTGCATTTATTGTTTATATGTTAAGAAAATGTTTTGTATAAACTATATTACGCTTAACCTCCAGATTTACAGGGCTACTTAAAAATGTTTCGATACATTAAAGGGTGCAAATAGGAAATTAAGAGCAGCATATCTGTTTATGTTAAGCATTTTTAACACTTTCCAACAATGTTTCAGAGGGATTATGAATTCAATTAGTCTATATTTAAGTCTTTCTGTCTGTCCATTGTGTTATAATATAGACAAAGAATGATACGATAATACAACGAATACATACAGTTGGAAAGTGTTGATAATCAATGTGTACCTCATGATTTTTCATTTTTGTTTTAGTTTTAAAAGGTGTAATGCTTAATTATATTTTCAAAAACCTAAATAAAATCATAAAATGGCAATAATGTACGTTTTCGTATGGAGTACTGAGATTCATCAAACTTTATATGGTTACAGATCACCGTTCCCTCAAATAACGGATATTCTACAGTAACAGTACGCATACCTATTTTTCCGAAAGGTTACTTCTGAAGCAAAATATAGTCAGTGCTAAATGTGGATAAAGTGTAGAGAAAAATTGAAGAGCTCATTATTTATTTATTAATTAATTTATTAATTTATTATACATTTCCGCTAAAGGCACGTATGCTAAAAGCACGCCACCGAGGGGAGATAACATTTCCGCTAAGGACACGGGTTTATAGATTTCCGCTAAGGGCACGGTCGCTAAGGGCACGGCCCCGTTGATTTAGTGGGAGCGGGGAAGGCGACAGTCGAGCAGTGATAGACAATCACGTGACCATAGAGAGAAACCAAACTTTCATTCTTTCATTCTTTTCTTCTTTTTTTTATTATTATTATGTTTTTCTCTCTCTCAACATATTCGTAAAAACAGAAGTACTTTTATTCTTGAGTGATAACCATTCGAACATTATGCTGAAGTCGTACAGCGAACTTATTCATTAATTGTTGTATATTATTCAAGTAATAAGTCTTAATGTGAAACCTTTATTCTTTATTTTCTTTATAATTCATTCAAGGCATAAAAAAAATGCCTTTATACGTAGTTGGAAATGTTTTAAATCTGTGCTCAACTACTTAAGAAATTCTGGTTTGTTCATAAAAATTCTCAAAGAAAAATCTATGATTAAAGTCAAATATAGTAAGCAATCGGATTTCATCTTTATTTATTTGTGTGGCCTAAAACGTATTTCAAGCGACCACAGGAAATGCAGGAGAGAGGTGAGCTGGCAAGAAAGACAGAATTAAAACAAAACAAAGCTTCAGCAAAACCGCAAATACGTAAGTAGCTGATTTTTGATTTATTCTTCCAAAAAGTCAACGATTCGTCAGTGAATCTGTCAATCTTCTCAATTAGTTAACACCAGCTGTCAAAACCACGTGGGACACTTTTTATCTGGTTTTAGCCAGCATCGGAATTTTTTTTAAGTGAAGAGGGCCGTTCCTTAAGGGCCCTCTTCACTAACCATTTGCTTTTCTAAAAGCCAATGTTATCCTATGGAAAACTTTCTTTGCACTTAAAACAGTGACATATTAATTGATTGCGACGCGGTTTTTTTTATTGGATTACACTGTAAAAAAATAACTATTACCAGCTGCATAAAACTCTCTGTGATTGGAGAAAATAATTATTTTCTCCAATCATAGAGAGTTTCTTGCAGCTGGTAACAGTTATTTTTTTACAGTGTACTCTCATTTCGTAAACTGACGCAGCTTTTGTAGATTTTATGAAAGAATAACAGTTGTTTTTTAAAAAAGCTGTTTTATTGCAATATTTGGGTTGATGCATTAAATGGCTTATAAAAACTCTTTCAATTTTTTTAAAACAGAATTTAAAAAGCTGCGTTAATCTCAAAGAGTTTAATTCAGTGCGAAAAAAAATCCTGTATTTTAATAAAATTTTAAATTAATTAAATTTGTAATGAAAGTCCAAAAATTTTACAAATTTGTGCCGATTTTCCTCTTTGACACACCCTTTATCCGGCTCCACCTCTCAGACAGATGTTTTTGCTTTTCGACGAGCCAAATGTTTATATTTTTGTGGTGGAGAAACATTGTCGTGGTTTTTATTTCTTTACTACTTTTATTATTATAGATTTTTTTTTCTTTTTGTATTACGGATGTGAATCTGAGTAACATATAGATTTAGAAGACAATCGTTCAAAGAATTTGCGAAATATATAATCGCATTTCATTTTAAATATTTTTCTTTGCACATAATACTGTTTGCACAATAAATCTGATATTTCACTCATAAAGCAATGAGTGGCAATATACAAACATCTATTTTAGCTATTCGTAAAAAATATTTTGTTGAATTAAACAGAATTTCAATAATAGAATTCAATGTAAATAATCTGGTATGGCACCCATACGACTTTCTCTTACATAAAATTAAAATTCTATTAAGATAGATTGCAGATTGACGAGTAAGATAACAAGTTCTATATATAACTAGTGAATATGCAGATCAGGAACCTCGCCGTCATATTTGCATCACGCATTATTCAACAGATTATTTTTACTTATTCCTTATTATATATAATATATATTTATTGATTCTATTGGCTTTTTATATAAACAGAAACGTTTCTGAGGGGGGTTGCAGCCCCCCTCAACCCCCTCTGCTTTTCTCTTTCTATAACTATCTCTGTATGTATGTATTCCTAATAACTGACTATCTTGTACTTGCACTAATTCCCTGTAATTCATAAGTACTTCTACCAAAATTCCTGCAAATTGATTACATAACATACTAGAATTATTTTGTGCAACCCTGTAAATTAAATACCAATTCTATGGCCACATTTTCCCACAAAAAAAAAAAAAAAATATATATATATATATATATATATATATACTTTTAAAATTCTAATAAGATTTCATCATATTTCGTGGGGTGTAACCATGTTAAAATTCAATACCAGTGTTGAAATATGAACTATAGTGCGTAATAGAACGAAATTCTTTTATGTAACTCGGAAAAGCAGCCACAGTAATTATATACACTAAAAAAATTAGAATACACCTATTTAATTAATTGTAACTCATGAATATTTCAATGTAATTTGAATCATTTGGATGATTACAGGATGTCATCCGAATTCATTTGTGTGATCCCGTAAATAAATCATATAGTCCATACATATCCCTTTTATTAGAGTAAACATGTTTTTATATATCTCTATAATGTATATGTTAATTCCACTGTGTTGAATGCAGCATAAACGTTTTAAAATGCGTTTTTTTTTTTTTTTTTTTTTTACTGTAATTTCACTTTGTTCAATGCAGAGTACCGACGTTAAAATTTGTTTAAACGAAATTCACCCCGTAGGCCTTAATGATAAGAAAAACTTTGGGGTATCCCTGTACATACACCATAAAAAATATGCACATAAAAAATTATACAGCTATTAATTATACAGAGCTTAAACGTGTATATCAATTTGCAAGTTATTTGGAGGATTTTTGCAGCCGTTATTGCGGTACATACACATTCTGTCCATAGGCCATAGTGATAAGGAAAGCTTTGGTGTGTCCCTGTACACGAATTGCAAATAGAATACACGCCAAAACCAATGCAGCCAATTCCATGTGGCTCGAAAACATGTGTACGAAATTGCAAATCAATAGCGTGATTTTTGCGGTCGCTGCGACAGACACACAGACAAACAAAATATACACACAGACGAAACCCAAAATCTTTTTGAGTCTCCACAGGGAAGCTTCCACTGACGTTTCGACAATAAACTAGTGGATCTGCAGATCAGGAGCCCCAATATCCTATTTGCATCACACATTATTGAACAAGTCATTTTTATTTATTTCTCACTATATAATATATGCGCATATATTGATTCGATTGACTTGCTACATAAGCAGATACGTTCCTGAGGGGGACTGCCGACCCCTCCGAAACTAATAAAGATAGAGCTACGAAACTTCAGATTTAAGACAGAACTGGTGTACAGATGGATTTTACAAAGTTTGGTGAAAATTGGAAAAATGGAAGTGGGACATCGGAAAACGGAAGTGGGACCGTAAGTCCGTATCTCAAAAACGGCTCTAACGATTTTCTTCCAATTTGCTACATAAATACTCTATTAGATGTCTTTTCGAATGATATAGTTGGTTAGTTCAGGAAAATTGATAGGCTCCCTGTATAAATAGCTGAATTTCAGGTCTCGCAAGTGCGTTTTTTTGTTTTTGTTTTTTTTAACGGCTGTACCGATTTTCTTCAAACTCGCCATATTAACTCCCTTTTAAATATCCTTTTGAATGTAATTGTTTTCCGATCAATAATTGAGTATGCCTAGTTTTGGTAAAAGTTGGTATCTCAAAAACGGCTCTAACGATTTTCTTAAAAATTGTTGCATAAATCCATTTTAGATATCCTACCTCGTATAATACGTGGTTATTACAGGAAAATTAACAGTCTTTTTTTTTTTTGTCCTTATTTCTTAACTCGCTATGTAAACTCTGTTTTACTATATCAGTTTGTCAGGCGTCTATTTCGTTAGGTCAATTTTATGTCTTCTGATCACATTTTAAAAAAATTGTATTTAATACGTGAAATAGTGGGTAATAAAAGTCGTGCTTCACACCATTTTTTTTTCTTTTATCACAGATTTAAGGATAGATAATTTTTTTAAATGGTCAAAATATGTTCAGAACACTTGAAAATGTGTAAATATACTGAAAGCTAGAAGTTGAAATGTTTCATGAGTCCAATATTTTATTGCATCTTGTAGTAAATAGGAGGATATTTCTACCAATCATAAAGGCTTCAAAAAATTTTACGAATCCAATACTTTTTACTTTCTTCTATATGTAATATAGAGAAAGTATTGGATTCGTGAAAATTTTTGACCTCCGTTTTCTGATGTATTTACACGTTTTGGGATGTCCAGAACACGAATTGATAGTTTTTGAAAATGTCTGTCTGTCTGTATCACGCTGTATCTCACGAACCAATGAATGAAATTTAACCAAACTTGGTATTTAGTTGTACCCTGACATAAACTGGTGCTGATTGGAATTGGGGATCAATCGCTCAACAGGTGGCGCTATAATCTCATTTTTTTCTTAATTTTTAACATCATAGGACAAAATTTCGTATAAATGTACAGTCGGGGAAAAAAAAAAAACGCAACACTCAACATAACTTCGTTGCTAATCGATGTAGAAAAATGTAGTAGGTACCATTCGACGGGGAATTGTGAGTAGTTTCAGAAAATGAACTGAAATTTTGAATTGGGGGTCGTCTACATATTAAAACGCGCACCAACTTTGATTTTTTTCAATCGTAATGCCCCATTTTTATTTTATATTTGAATTCCTGGGATCGCGACAACGCGAAAAAGTATATTGGTTGTATATTTTACTTATTTTTTCACAGAGTTATAAGCATTCAAAGTTTGAAGGTGCTAATGTTAAATTCATATTTCAAACTTTTATTAATATCTTCACAAAAAATAACTTGATCGATATAATTTTTTTTTTACGAGATACAGTGAAGAAACCCAAACATAATCCATTATTACTTTTGATTCTGAAAAATATTTTTAATTCTGAAAAATATTAATAAACTCATATTCATAAAAATTATGAATTATGACCTATATTAATTTTTACATAAAATGAATCCTAATGCTGAAAAATATGGGTGTGCAAATTTGCAGCTCATTCCAGTTATTAGTTTTCGAGATATAAATAAATCTTTCTTTTGGAGTGGTTTAGGGGGCCGTCTCTCATAAAGTTTTGCATGGGATAACGAATCAAATCTTAAAAATTAACAAGGAAAATTAAACAAAATGTGTTTATTTTTTATTTACGGATCAAATTATATAACAACAGCGTCCAAACGCAAAGAAATGAAACAAAAATGATGATTTTTAGACATTAGTGTTAGCATCTGTTTTCTAAAGAAGACAAGAATACTAGAAGAAAAAAAATTAACTGAATAGGCGGGGTTTACTGTTTTAAATAGAAAAATAGGTTTAATGTGAAATTGTCAAATATAAAAACGAATGGAATTGGAATGCAAGACAGAATTGTAAAATCGTTTCTTAACTACCGTCATAGTTAAAAAATGCTTAATCATTTGCTTCATACATTGCTTTATTTTATTTTATTTATTTACTTATTTATTTATTTTGTAGGGGGGAGGATTATTATTTTAAGGACACTGTAGTCTTTAAAATTTTATTAATATATTTCAACTTTATATGTTTTTAAAAACATACTTTAACTTTTATAAATATATTTTAACACTTTTTGCGACCGCAGGATTTTGTCTTTTTGACAGACCCGCCTACGGGCGCTATACTCTCAAAATAAATATTTCAGAACAAATTTTCTGTATTCACAATTATATTACAAATGGATATACATTATAATTATATTCTTTCTAATCAATATATTTCTATCCATAGTATATTTTATTGCAAAAATATGAACACTGGGTACACACTTAAGAAATATGTAACACACAAATTACGAAAGAAACGCCCACTGACAGAGTTACTGATTATCAAATGGCGTGAATCTACGTCAGCAGTCTCGAAAGGGTTGATTAAGAAATTATATTTTCATAGAAATTATAAAACGAATCGTACAGTTCCAAAGAGTTCAACTGACCCAAAACTGGTCAGTGTGATTAAAATTGTTTAATATTGACTTCATGAACCCTTACAATAATTTATCCGAAAAGATTTAGTTTATGCGTTTTTGTATATATATATATATATATATATATATATATATATATATATATTATTTCATTTCATATATTATGTTACACCTACGAAAGAAAATTTAAGCTTTATTGGTGATCAGTACAGCCATAATAGACACTTTTACTTGAAAAATATTGCACTTTTTCAAAGAGTACTGTATGGACTAATCGCAAGTGTAATGTATTTACACATACCTAAAATTACCTAAAAAAAGTACTGAAGTAAAAACAAATATAAAAAGTTGATTTCAGGATAATTAAGGAACTGTAAAAGGAAACGTTTTATTAATTTTTATAATTACTTTTTTCGTGAAAGATTTCCGGTGTAAAACATTAAAATTTTGTCTATTTCTTATAGGATCTTAATTTTATTTTTCTACATTTACAGATAACCCCCTAACACATTTTTGATTATAACTCTATAAATACTAAAGATAAAGTATACAAACAGCATACTTTTCCGCACTGCCAGACTCTCAGAAATTCGAAAATGTAGTCGAAATTGGGTGTTGCTACTGAAAAAATCAAAGTTGGCGCTCATTTCAATATGTAGATGACCCCTAATTCAAAATTTGACGACATATTCAGAAAGTGCTTTTAATTTCCTGTTGAATTATGTCTATTAGATGTTCCTGCGTCAATTAATAACGAAATTACAGCGGGTGTTGCGTTTTTTTTTCCCCCGACTGTACATAATGAGAGTTATTAGTTTCCCATCATACTATAGGTATGGGGAACTTAGGTAATCGTGAAAAATTTCGACCTCGGTTTTTTGACTTTTTTATACGTTTTCAGGTGTGAGGAATCCGAAAATGACAAAATTTGTATGATGTCTGTCTGTAGGGTGTCTGTTAGTGTGTTAGTCAGTTAGTGTGTCAGTCCGTTAGTTTGTTAGTCTGTTAACACGATATCTCACGAACAAATGATCGCAGAGAGGTCAGATCAGTTTTAAAATATCAGTTTTGATGCAGGAATGAACATCAGTAACTATAAATATGCTACTTTGAAAATTTCGCAAGTTATTGGAAATTTACGATTTTCTTAACATGGCAGTATAGGGCAAAATTTCACATAAACGTCAATTTTGAGAGATATTTTCATCGTAAAGATGTTAGACTACTTTTGAAATATTATTTTGAACGCTGGTATGAATATTAATGACTATGAGTTTTCCAATATACAAATTTCGTAAGTTATTGGAAAATTACGAATTTCTTAACATGGCAGAATAGAGCAAAATTTCACAGAAACGTCAATCTTGAGGGATATTTTCATCGAAAAGATGTCAAACCACTTTTTAAATATTATTTTCGATACTGGCATGAATATCATAGACTATGATTTTTCCAATTTAAAAAATTCGTAAGTTATTTGGAATTTACGATTTACTTAACATGTCAGAATAAGGCAAAACTGAGTATAAACTTCCATTTTGAGGATCATAAATACATTAGATAACTTCAAAATTACACTTATTATATTTGTTTGAATATGATTGAATACAAATATTCTAATAGGAAAATTTCGTAAATTATTCGTAATTTACGATTTTATCAACATAACGAAATTGTAAATTTTTCATATAAATACGAATTTTGAGAATTATTGCATTGGAAATAGTAGCATGAAAACTAAACAACAGAATTGACCCTGATAATATAAATTAATAGATTAGAATAAGATAAATATATCGAAGTGAACGGTGGATAGCCTATTAGGCGGGGATTTCATTCTGTCACTGTATCAAGCTTTGGTCAAATTTATTTCTTTTAACATGATTATAATATGTCTCACACTAGAAATTTATGAGAACATAAATATGATGGGGAACTGAGCAGAGTCCACCTACGCCAACTAGTTTTTAACTTGTGATTGTAAAATTAATATAAATAATAGTAGTAGTTAACTAGGAAAAAAAATTCTGCGCATGTGGGGGCATCGCTTCCCCCCTGTGGGGGTAAATTTTCAAGATAGGTATCTTTCGAAAAATCTCGTCAATACCTTTAAAACGAATGGTTGAACTATAAATCTGTGATAATTTGAAACAAAGTTACGATTTTTTTTTTTTTTTTTTTTACTTTTAACGAAAAAAAAAACTTTGAAAAAAAAAAATTGTAATTTTTTTTTTCTTTAATTGTTACTGAGTGCATATGTATAGAAAAATATAGTAGAAGGTCTTGTTGTGGACGCAACATACTAGTTTTTCTTATAAATACAGAACAAGGTGCACTATATCAATGACTTCAGTTTTTGGTTATACTTTTCGCATTTTTTCTCGAAATGTAGGGGGGGGGGGGAGAAAGAAAGAAAAAGGAGATGAAATGTGAGTAATCTATAATAATAAAAGAAGATGTCTGTCTGTCTGAACATCTATACGTTCAGCCCCTACTGAACGCAGAAGTATAAAATTTGACATACGGATGCCTAGAAGCCTTCCCGAGGGATCTTTTTATAAAAATATCTATATTAGCTCTGTATCTCAGCTTCTAATTAACATAATTTCATAAGTAATATATCATTTAAAAAGTTATTTGAATTAGAATTGATCAGTATATGTTTAAATCTCTGTCGCCAGAGGGCGCTTTGATATTTTAATAATTCAATATCTAGAATTCTACTTATAACACATCATTTGAAATATTACGGACTTTTAAACTGATATAAGCCGTTACATTCCGTACGGGAGTTTCAGAGAAAACCACAGAAAAGCCAGAACACCTTTATCATAATTATCCAATTCTAATTATGATGCAGGCTTTCGAATTCCGAAATTCCGTTCACGTTTCGTATTAAATATTTTTGTGAGCGAACAGGTTATTTCAATTCATGAAACGTAAAGCGGCGCCTTAGCCGCCACAGAGCGAAAATTTGTTTCAGTTAAAATTTTCAAATCTATTTTCAGTATGAGCGTGGAAGCTGTTGTAAGTTCTAAAACGGGGCGCCACAGTCGCCACCGAGATGGTCTTTGCTAAATTCAGAGTTTTGAAAGATCGTAACGCGGTGAGCGAACAGGCTGTTTCAGATATTGAAACTGGAAGAGGGCACCGCAGGCGCTACCGAGCGGGAATTTACTGCTATTAAATTTTTCAATAAAGCTATTTTAACTATATGTCAGTAAGGTGTTGTAAGACCTGAAACGGGAAAAAGGCGCAGCAGGCACCACCGAGCGGAAGTTTCGTAAAGTCGGATTTTTCAAGGATCGCGAACCAGCTGGTCGCCGAAGGCGGCTAGTTTCTAATATAAAGCTTGCAGGAAATGGGAGCAAATGTTTATAAAATTATTTCCAAGCGAAGAAACCACATTATTAGTTACACTTTACACTCGAAGATTTCGCGGGTTGATTTTCGCGCCTGATTATGTAAATGCGCAGCTGACCTTTTCAGAATGATACATGGACACTGATTATAGTTTATAAGCATTCTTTTAGAATTACGATAAAGAGAAATCACGCCGATGTATTTGTATATAATACAAACTTATTTTGAAGTTATATGTAATATTTTAAAATATTAGAGGTTTTCGCTTATTATAAGATACGCATATGCAATTTTCAGAAATAACTTCTAGATTAAAAAAAAAAAAAAAAATCTGGTGAGAAACAACTACACGACTTCCATTACTTACTATTACATGTATTACATGCATTTTTTGGAGATAATATAATCAGAAGGTATAAAATTGACCCAATAAATTAGACACCTAAAACCTAAAAATTTTCTGGTTAGATAAAGCTTATACTCATGTAAAGATATATAAAATAGATTTACATAGCAAATTTAAAAATAATAAGAAGAAAAACATTGGATTAGCCGTTTTTCGAAACATTAATTTCCGACATCTAAAACTAATCTACCTAATCAAGATGACTGCTAATTTACCTTTAATAACCGCGTTATACATAAGAAAGGATATCTAAAATGGATTTATGTAACAATTTTCAAGAAAATCATTAGAACCGTTTTTGAGATACCGACTTTTGCCAAAACTTGGCATACTCAATTATTGACCGGAAAACAATAATTACGTACAAAAGGATATTTAAAAGGGAGTTAATATGGCGAGTTTGAAAAACATCCCTACAGCCGTTTTTAGAGGAACACACTTGTGTTCCTGACCGTTCCTAGTTGAGAGACCTGAAATTGAGCTATTTATACAGGACGCTTATCAATTTTTCTGCACTAACCAACTATATCATTCGAAAGGACATCGAATAGAGTGTTTGTACAGCAACTTTGAAGAAAATGTTTAGTGCCGTTTTTGAAATACAGACTTACGGTATCACTTCCGGTTTCCGATGTTCCACTTCCGGTTTTCCAATTTTCACCAAAATTTAGAAAATTCATCTGTACACCAGACCAGACTCAATTCTGAAGTTTCGTAGTTCTATCTTTATTAGTTTCGGAGATATGATAGTCAGAAGATTCCCCACAAACATATATACATACACACGTACACACTGGCCAATTGCCAAAAATTACTTTTTTGGACTCAAGAGACCTTAAAACATGTAAATCAGGTGAAAACTCGATATCGAATTTTCGAACCGAATACAATACTTTTATTAATTACGGTAGTCGGGTAATGGAAGTAAAAAACCATAACAAAACTTTTTTCTATACCATCTATATGACAGCGTCATTTACTGTCTAACGAGCGCTCAAATGTTTTATAATAGTTTCTCAGAAGGAAAATTTCAACTATATATGTAATTTGGTGCGATTTTAATCATATGGAAAATAACAGAAGGTGAGAAATAGCAGCGCTACCTATCGAACGATATACACTCAAATTAAGCTAGCTTTCGTTTTCATAATAGTTGGTAATGTCAAATATCGAGTTCAATGCATTTAGCAGCTACAGAAGTTGAGATTTAGTCTTCCTATTCACGAAATAACTTGCAGGATAGCAGTGCCACCTGTTGACCAATATGCAAATAAATTAAATCAACATAGAGTTTCATAATAGGCCTCTCATATACCAAGTTTTGTGCCATTATATACAATATAATCTAAGGCATAGCCTTCCCGTTCATGGGAAAATTACAGTGAAGTCCTGCAACGGATAGGGTTAACTGATTTATTGGGTTTTGCTTGCAACGAGAAGGGTCAACTTAAAAAAAAATTAACCATAATAATAAGAAAATTTTTTTGACATGATCATAGCTATAACTGATGTAAACCTGAGTCCTGCGTATTGATTTTTTTGTGCTAGATTGAGTCATTTTTTCTGTAAAATTCATAAAATTTTAATTTTTAATTTCAAAACTCTAGAGAAATAAAATGACAGACTTCCATTTTCGACTATAAACATAAACATGTCATTTCAAAGGAACAGATTTGATATCTGTCGTCCATGGCAAAATAATAATAATAAAAGATGGCCAAATTATCTGACGAACATATTTAATTCCTTTAAAAAATCATGGTTATTTTAATAAAGTATATTAAGAGAGCAATCAGTAATATATGAAACAATATTTTGTACAATATATATGCATTACGAAAATATTCATCTGGCATGTATGTTTTCGTATTACGTTTTGATCGCCAAATACACAAAAAGCGGAGGACGAACAGATATCAAATCTATGCCCATTTTGTTTCTAGATTTTTAAAATTTAAAATTAAAATTTTGTCAATTTGACAGCAAAATAACTTAATCTAACACATGTGCACGAAAACTAATTTGTAATTATACCCAAATATGGGGATTAAAATCGGGAAATAATTTTCCTTGATTTTTAATAATTTTTTACAAAAAATCCGATGGACGATTAGAAATTTTTTTTAATTGGCCACAACGACGGTCAATGACGGCACACTTCGCTTGCGTATATCTTCTGCATATATAAGAAGAAAACATAAGATTTGAAAAAAAAAAAATTGGTTTTCGGTTTCGATGAATTTACAGACTTTGAGATTTCCTTGCATTTCAATTAACTGAAATTCACTACTTATTTTTAAAAAGTGGATTTATTACTAGCTTCTGCATCTATCAAAGAAAAAGTTTCGATTTTCTGTTTTCGCTGAATTTACGTGTTTTGAGATTTCCCTGCGTTTCAATTAACTGAAACTGACTACTTATTTTGAAAAAAAGGGGATTTATTACTAGCTTCTACTTGTATAAGAAGAAAGTAGAACATACGGAAAAATTTCGATTTCCGATGAATTTACACGTTTTGAGATTTCCTTGCAATTTTATTAACTGAAACTGACTACTTATTTTTAAAAAAGTGGATTTATTATTCTATCCTCTGCATATATAAGCAAAAAGCGTAAAATAAAAAAAAAAATTTGAATTTTCGGTTTTCGATGAATTTACACGTTTTGAGATTTCCTTGCATTTTTATTAACTGAAATTGACTACTTATTTTTTAAAAAGTGGATTTATTATTCTGTCTTCTGCATATATATAAGGAGAAAGTATAAGATGCAGAAAAGTTTTAGATTTTCGGTTTTCGATGAAGTTACACGTTTTGAGATTTCCTAAACATAATTCGATCTTGTTTAGAAAATATCTGTCTTTTTGCGCTCGAACACTGTACTTTATGAACCATTGAACTTAATTTAAACCGAACGTGATATTTGGTTGGACCTTGGTTTGAATTAGTGTCGATCAGCTTTTGGGTTATTTCACCGAACACGGGACGCTTCCACATTGCGATTACCTCTCATTTCATAAAAAGTTCAGCATTTACCGCTACAGCATGTCAGCATACCAAACTTAGTAAAATATATTAAATAAAACACTGCTGATTCACTTTTGAATATACACTAACCAATTGCCTCACTTTTCTGGACTCGAGGTACAGGTCATCAGGTCAAAACTGGCTGTCAAAACTAAGTTTTTCGCTGAATACAATATTTTTATTACATACAATAGTCGAGTGATGGAAGTAAAAATTCATTAGCAGATAGGATTTTTAAAATTCTGTAGAGCTCGTTTTTTAATGAGATTCGATTGTAGATATATATTTATGATTTTTTGAGATATATTAGATGATATAGCAATACAAAAAATAAATATATATGAATTTTTTCGATATAACTATAATAGCAGGGCTTCGGTCCTATTAGCTATATGTAAATGAATTTCTTTTTTTATGAATCACTTAAAAAATAATATATATATACGTATATCACTTTATAAAAAAGAAATAGCGAATTTTTTTTTTTTTTTTTTTTTTTTGTTATTGAAATCACCCCGAACTTCGTTTCGGGTAACCGCTAACGATGACATCGTTACTCCCACCCACGTTGTATCGGATCCAAATTCGCACTGCATGAAGAAACGTCTTTCCTAGACACTTCAATTTGGATATTTATCGGTTTACAAGTTGAGTTGCTATTACAATTTTAAAAATGGCTTTATCTCAGCATCCATTGAACATTTTAGTTTTGGCACCATGTAATTTATAGCCCTTGCACTGTTTACTATATTACCATATGATTAATAATATAAAAAAGTAAAAGATTTTTAATGGAATTAAATAAATATATTTTAGTTAAACTCAAGTAATTTTTTCTGCTATATTACCAATTTGAGTTAATTTAATAAACCAAGATTCAATAGTGTAACAGCCGTTGCTATGGGACGCAAGCGATTGAAATAAAAGAATAAATTTAATAATGGATAAAATCGAAATATATATTATATATATATATATATACATATGTCGCTGAAGTGCACTCCTGCATCCAAAGTCCTGAGTCCAAATTACTCCTCTGCCTGGTTTTGTAACTCTGCGGTCAGTATTCTGAGCTACAAACCGCAGAGAAACACACAGATCCTTCTCTATATTTCAGTAACATTATACATCTTAGTTATTTTTTTTGGTTAAATTAATTATACCAAACTACAAGTTTAATTATAAAGAATATTTTCTTTTATTAAATTTCACTGCTACATAATTCGCCGATATAAAGTACTGAAAGCCTGAAGCGGACTAAAAATAACATAAAACACTTGGTCGTATCAGGCTACGCTATTAAATTACACAATAAATAGATAAGAATAAATGAAGAAATTTATTTGTTGTCATTTGAAAATGGAAAAGAAAACATAAATAAAAAAAAATAGGAGACACAAAAATAAAAAAAGAAAGACAGAATTAAAACAAAACAAAGCTTCAGGAAAACCGCAAATACGTAAGTAGCTGATTTATTCTTCCAAAAAGTCAACGATTCGTCAGTGAATCTGTCAATCTTCTCAATTAGTTAACACCAGCTGTCAAAACCACGTGGGACACTTTTTATCTGGTTTTAGCCAGCATCGGAATTTTTTTTAAGTGAAGAGGGCCGTTAATATTATGCATGCTAAAATTAGTTTCGTTTTCAATAAAGAATGGCATTTATGCAACTTAAAATTCATTATCCATTAATCTAATTCTAATTTATTCAACAGTGTGCATAAATGATATTTTTGCTGTTGAAAAGATCTTTTTGAGTTTTTTAAATGGCGATGCTGATTTTATTAAGCGGTGGTTTTAAAATAGTTTGTATTGGTTTGATTCCGGTCCTGGCAATTTTATCAGATTATGCGGCTGATTTTATTAACCAGTGAATTAAAAAGCGGCGGTTACTGTACCTTATTTGCTAACTTTTAAAAGTATATAAAATCGATAGTTTTGTCTTAGTTTTTTAGTACGTAAAAAGAACCAATATTCTTATTTATTGTGAAATAGATTTTTCAGGTTAATTAGATAAGTGTTAACCAGTTTCATGAAAGGTCATCATTCCGCCATTAAAAAAAAAAAAAAAAAAAAAAAAATCCATGAAGTCTTTTTTACCTTCCCCCTCCCTGCATTCAATAGCGTAAAAACTCTACTTGTCTAATTTTTTCGGTTGTCGATTTAATTTTCTTAATGAACTTTTTTGAAACAGCAACTAAATATGCACGACCGAACATATTAAATAAAGCTTTGGTTTATCTTTAAACGGATGAAGACAGGAAACAAGAAGTTTATGTTACTTTGTAACGTAATTGCTTTTTTTTTTTTTTTCTTTGATACTGGATATTTAAGTTTGGTACGTTATTATGAAAAAATGCTTTATGCCTTTTCTCTCCCTGAAATGAATGGATGTATTTGTAGTTATTTACTAATGGAAATAATAAAAGAATGTTTCTTTTCATTACTTTGAAGCATTTGTTCCCTTTGTTCAAAATGAGTGTTGAGGTTTATTTATTTATTTATTTATTTTTTTAATTGTATATATATATAAAAAAAATGTTTCTAACGCTTATGTATTTTTTATATCTATCTATTACTATATGTAATTCATGACCTTTGAATATATATATATATATATATATAGTCATTTTCGAATGTTATATGTTATTGATAATCTTTTAATTACATGTACTAAACGTACTAGATAACAATGACAATACTGACAATTGTATTGAAGTTTATTATAAATTTTTACAATGGCAATATATGACAATATAATGTTATAGTAATCGATGCATATTCTAAATAAATAACATAAAACAAAATACATTCAAACATTACAATCATGATTAATCCTAAAAGCAAAATGTTTATTATAAATATTTTACAAGTTTGCAATTACAAGATGATTACAAGAATCTCTAACATTTTAAACATTATTATTATCATTTTTTAAATGACAATCAAATATGTTATAATAATTAATTTTAGCATTAAAATATGTCAGAATCTATCATATATCAATCGTCTATCTAATCGCCAATCATATATCAAAATTGACAATTAAAAGGTCACCAAATCAAGAAATCAAAAAGTAATTATTTAAAGTCGCACAGAAATTATATAAGGTACCTGTAAATTTTAAATAGTAAAATTAGTTTTTTAAACGAAAAGTACAATGCCAGTTTTATAAAATCTTGACCTTGAATTTTATCAAATATTACTTTCTGTAAAGTCTAAAATTTTCAGTTGGAAGAACATTACCTCCCGGATTATAAAATGGCAATGCATGGCAGGCCATGCGTTAAATTTGATTAAGCATTATATTTCGATTTTAAACTTTTGTGAAAATCGTTGAAAATTCGCAGTTTTTAAGAAAAGCTTTTTTATACTACAATCTAAAAATCACCTGATTTATCCTCTAACAAAAGTTGGAAGTTTTGAAATATAAAGATTGACAGCTCATAAATTTTGAATAGCAATACTAAGTAGCCTAAAAAATCAAATAAAATTAATTATTTTAATTAATTTTAAAAAATGTATCAAAACCCAAACATAGCTATGAACCACCTTTTTTAAACCAGCGTACTGATAAAATAAAATGCATTGAAACTGCTCTATTCATCTAAGGGCTACAGCGCTGCAGACAGACGTATTCGCGCACAGATAAACACATGCTCCCAAATTTAATTTTTTTTTTTTTTTTTTTTTTTCTGGCCAGGGGTTAATAAAAGGACTAAAATTGAAAAATTAATAGAATAAAAAGCAATTTTTTTCTTCTGTTTTACTCTTTAGTAGTCAGAAACAAAATGAAAACTGAATGAAGATGCCTCATTTCGGAAAAATGAGTGGTAAATTATTAAAAATAAATAAATAAATAAATAAATAAAAAATAAATCTCTTTTCTTCCACATAATGCATCAGCGGAAAATGAAAAAGAATTGTAAAACAATACATAAACTGGAGGCCATTCATTTAAAATTACTTAAACCAGTTTTTAACACACACACACACCACTTTTCTCTTACCTTGTATTTCTATAAAAACAGATTACTTCATATTAGAATATTTCCAACGTAATTTAAAAATAGTTGAAAATTGTTTTAGAAATAGTTTATTTGACTAACATTATTGTGGGACGTGATTACCGCCTCCCACTTTAGTATTCCATATGACTATTGTATTATTATTAACTCAAAAAACATTTAAGTTTGTCCTTAATTTAAAAGTTTATTTTAAATGATTCAAAAGATTTCTTCCCAGACAATTTTTTGAAACCTATCCGAGTAATTTTGGATAACCTTGTATATTAATTATAAACTGTATATGTATCACATAGTGCAGAGGTCTCCAACCTTTTCGAAATATGGACCACTATATTCAAAATAAAAATCCTGCAGACCATTAAAATTATTTATTAAGAAACGCTAATATATTTGTAGAACAATAGTCTGAGAAAACTCATTTTATAAAATAAACCTATTTAACCCTTTAATGCCCTTGCTAGCATCATTCCATTCCACCCTAACATCACTCCACTGCAGCTTTTGTTTAAATATTAAGTTAAAATTCCTTAAAAGATACAAAAAGCTTTCTGTGATTATGCACAGAGTTAGGGAAAGATGGTTAAACCTACTACTAGTATAGTTGAGTGTTTTATAAATGATAAAAATTTGGAGAAAGAAGACTTACCCTCTTTTTTTTTTTTTTTTACCTTTTATCCCAAAATCTAATCAGTACAAACTTAAGTCAATGTAGAACTAAACGTAAATTTGTGTTGAACTCCCTCTATTCATTCCTGAGATACAACGTCCACAATTGTTTGGTCATGCTTAACAAACACACACAGTAATAACAAAGACAAACAGACAGACAAACAATTTTTTTTTAAATAGTCAGATCGTATTCAGTCAGATTTTCAAACGTTTAAATCCATCGAATATTGAAGGTCGAAATTTTTCATAAATCCAATACTTCCTTTTTATACGGAAGAGAGTAAAAATCCAAAGACTGGCGTTTCTTTTATGGATTTTTCCCAAATAGTACACATTATTTATAAATTTTACAATCCCAATAACTTATTAATTTAGTTTTATTTTTTATTTTTTTTTACTTTGTAGTTGTCGTCTTAGAACTGAAGGACAATGACTTTAATGTACATTCATTCGTCCTTTCCTATTAGTCATCAATAACTTATTTCAATCTGAACAAACACGGACACTTTTACAAGATTGCTAGTAGGCATTTTCTAGATACAGAAGTTATTGGAAGAAGAGAGAAAATTGCAACATTAAATGCTTTTTACTGTATTTTTCTAGAGAGGAATATGATTAAAAAATTGTATTTTATTAACGTGGGAAAAAAAAAAAAAAAGTTAAATTATTGTTACCTTTTAAATACAAGTCGTTGTTTGCAGAATTTTAAATTCATTTATTTATGATTGCTTTAAAAATGTTTATTACATTTTGATACTGCAGTTTTAGTAGAATTTCATTATTTAATATGTTATTCAATATACAGGTTTTTTCATTACTAATGAAACAAATTTTAATGTGTGTCAAGCTTTACCAATATACGTATTCTTTATCCCGGAATAATAAAATGCAATGACAATTAATAAGGTCTCATTAATAATAATAATAAACAAATAATAATAAATAAATAAATAAATAGTAATAGTAATGAAATTAAACAATTTTTTTTCGCATGACATTTTTTTTTTTTTTAGGCAAGCTTGTTTTTCATAGTAAGATTTAACACACAGTTGCATGTTTCGTATAAAATATAAACTCATTTCTTATAAGAAATGTGTGCAAAATAAAGTAAATCTAATAAAAATATTTTTTAATTATTAAGATAAAATTAGTCATGGTCTTGAAAACATCATTGATTACTCTAGAAAATTAAGAAAATTCTACATGAGAAATGTCAATAAATTCCTATTGTTAAATTTTACTTATTTGTAAAGTAAAAAAATCGAAATAATTGGAAATGATACACACTATTGTATTTTATTGAACACTATTGAATATTCGAACACAATATTCTAAATATTCTACATTAAAAAAACTTACAAAGATGTTACTTTATAGATTTTTATGTTGCTATTAAATTGAAAATTTATGATGAAATTTATAATTTTTCATTAGAATTTATAAATTTAAAGCGGGAGAATAAACAACAAATTCATACCGTTCATAACTGACAATGAAATTTTAGATCGGACTTTCAGTGAAGTTTTGAATGCGCCATAAAGATTAAAAGTAAAGTTAACTACTTTGGTGGCAATTAAAATTGAAATGTCGAGAAAAAAAGTAAAGAACAAAATTATGTATTGCTCTTATGCAGTAAAATAGGAAGAATACGAGTATAAAGGATGAAGGTCCACAAGAGGGTTTTTTGGCCCTGAAAAGGAGAAAAATATCAGATTGAGCATGAAAATTTTGCATCTAATTATTTTACAACACGTGTACATTAAGTTTCAATCAATATTATTTGTATTATTCCAGTAATTGTTTGTTTCCCAGGGACCCAAAAATTTACAATTTTGCATTTTTGGCCAAAATTCTCCCATTTTTCGAGACTTGACCTACATTTTTTATATGAGCGCAAAGGAGCAACATTTTCTAATTGAAATACATCATGAAATGCACTACGATGTAAATTATACATAAAGATAAAAGTATTGCTCCACTGCGCTCATATATATATATGTATATACATACAAAAGAAAAAAAAAACTTTTAATTGAAAGAAAAACACAACATTGATTACAGTGAATACATTGCGTACGCTACTATTTCTCACTCGTTGGGAAAAAATGAAACTGCTGAAATCGAATCTATCTAATCAAATTCTATTTAAATTTCATTTTTTTTTTTTTTTTTTTTTTTACATTAAATACTCTTTTAAAAATATTTAAGTCTTTTTTTATTTATACAGTTTATATGTTAAACAATATTAACACTGCCAATGAGGAGAGTAGAATCTGCGAAATTTGGAAATGGGTAACTCCGCTATGGCGTTTCTTTTGCAATCTGTGTGCTATAACATTTCTTATGAATATACCCAATATTCGTCTTTCTAAAATGCTGATTAGAAATAGTATAGTTATAATATATATATTCATTTGCATTATAAACATAAATACAGAAAAACCTGTTCTAAAATTTTGTTAATTTCACCAATAACACCCACAGACGGAGCGTATATTTAACATTATACCCTCCCTTACCCTTTTTTCAGCACTCTCGAGGATAAGAAATTTCCGGCTTTTTTACTACCACTATTTTTATAGAAAACCTTCATCCTGTTTAATCATGACACATTTTTATGAAAACACCATAAAAATTTCTATATATATATTATCTATATAAATGGTAACAAAAAAGTCGAAAAATTTTCATCCCTGAAAGCGTCTTCAAAAAAAGGCGGAGAATATTGCCCATGATTATGCCAACAATGGCTGTGAGGGGCTCTACGGATTGACACTGTTATGTCATATTTAGTAGCAATTTTACAGAACTTTTGAAACCGAAAAACCCTCTTATGGACTCTCATTCTTTGGGGCTTATATGGTAGTATGCATATTGCAGGGATGGAACACGGGCGCAGAATTCATACCGGAATCCGTTTAAGAAATGCCTCTACCTATAATATCGTTGATTTAAGAGGTAGAAAATTTTCTTACATTGATAGTGGTATGAATTCTGCGCCCGTGTTCCATCCCTGATATTGTAAAACTTTCTACACAGAACTGCCATCTCTGTAAGCAAAAACGTACCTAAAATGGATGAGTATCGCGCCAAAATGAGCTTGGATGACAGGATGTAGGTATACCATTTTAGGTTTCTTCAACATTGTGCCAGAGTTCATCAATTCTATTGTGGTTAAGTGAGCATTTTGGTGTGCTAGTCTTTCGGCAATCCACGAACAGATGTTTTGAATGGGCAAAACATCTGCAGAGACAGTTCAAGCCCACTCTATTAAGGTCAGACAAGATAGCACGGGACACACTATAGGCATTGCATTATGATGAATGGTGAGTCGAAGATAGAGAAAACTACTGACCCTATCACGTCAGAAATGTAAAGGCGATTGTTCAGATTATCAGCTATGCAGCAAAAAATAGATGGTCGTGTTGTGAGCCAGCCCTATAGCATCCCATACCATCACTTCAAGTGATGGTTGTGTGACGATCGTAATAAAATCCCATGACGATGATGAATTGACAGTGACAACATTTATTTACTCCAGTTTCTTAACACACAGATACTCTAACATAATGCCATGAGGTTGTACATAGAAATGGCACTTGTTTCAAAAGACGGCGTGGTGTCATTCATGTATCTAATGTAATCACAAACTGTGCATATTTTTTCCGTTGCCGCGTTAAGAGAAACCGCAATTATAATAATCGCACTGACGATACAGGGTATTCCAGGTATCATTGTATTATCAGTGTGGATTGGTTGACAAATCTCAATTCACATAGAGTCATAAAGCTCAACTCAGCAGAATGATTGGCTGTTTTAAAATTTCTCCATCCTTATATGAAAGACGCTTCTGTTACATTGCCCAATCTACACATTCTTAAAATAATTTTCAGCACTATTAAATATTAAACAAAATTAAACTATCTTCTTTAACAACTGATCCATCTCATTTAAAAATCTTATTATCCCTATCTCTACCGTTTTACCGTCAGCTTTACTCAATCTAGTTAATCTTAAAATTTAATTAATTGGAGATTTTCAATCTACTCATTCTACAATATCCTTACCTCTCACCATTTAAATTGATGATTCTCAAATGAATAAGGCTGTTACGTCTGTTTTTATGTCGTTCTTAAGTGCACGTTATTAAAACCATTATAAAGTTAGTTACACAACTTTAATAAAGATTGTTAAACTACCAGTTAATAACAGTTTAAATACATAAAAACTATTTAGTGCTATTAAATCTCATACGGTTTACGAGTATCATAATACTTTTCCTCTCTTCTATTGCCACTGTTTTTATTGATATTTTCTCTGCTATGTTTATTTTTTCTACCTTTACTTAAATTCAATATTCCATTGAAGACCTATAATCTTCTTTTCCAAAACGTTACTAAATTAGTAACAATTTATAGGACAAGATATCACATAAGTACCTTTTTGTAATGATTTTGTAGATAATTTTGTCAATGGTGAAACTAATTTTTTTCCACATAAAAATAGAAGAAAAAATACAATTAACATAATATAATTATTTCGACTTTTATTTATTGGATTGAAATTTTTCAGCGAAGGTAAACACAGCCACACATTCATAAAAATGGTAATATTTCTCCCAACCAAAATGTTTTTCTTAAGCTTCAGAGAATCAACAAGAAAAACAACATTCTATATGTCTATAGTAAGAGAGATTTATATTTTCAGAAACTTTCCAGTCCTTTCCTATTATTTTAAAGTTTAATAGAAACTTTGCGGTAAGAGAACTTTTTACAAACAGTCCTTAATCTAGCTAATTATAATAAACTAAATTTTAACTACAATAAACTTAACTCTTTGCACTCGTTCGTTAAAATGAATTCTAATTGTTTTTGTTTTCTAGTTGTGAGTTTGCTTCTTTTTCATTATATTTATAATGGTTACCTAATTTTGTCGCGTAAGTTTTAAAACTTTTTAGTGCTTGCGTGCACATCTCCCATTTCCTGTAAATTAAAATCCCATTGCTGTACCCGTATGGAAAAATTGGCATATTATTATGTACATAATCCATCATCTTGCTTACAATATGTATGCCTGCGAATATGTTGCCTATTTGTTGCATTGTTATAATCTTTTGTTTTCAATTCTGCTTGCATACAGATGCAGAAGCATTTTTCATTAAGCATCTATAAACTACTTTTCTATTAAGTGCAGTATCCACTGAGGTAGGTTGGAAGTCGTTTCGAGCGGCGCTATTGAGAATCCTTTGATGTGGTCAAGCGGTTGGAGGAGGTTCAACCGGTTGTTTCGAAGGGAGAAAGTGCCTGGCTCTAACCCCCAGCTGAGATAATTGAGGGACCAGAGGCAGATATCTTTGTCAATTTTGCATGCTTTCTTTTGAAGTAACTGCGCAATCTGATAAAAAAGGGCTACAACTGATGACAAGACATTTGGCTCTTTGTGTCGGAAGCGTGATTAATGACTTTTTGAACCTTGGTCTTGAACCTCCAGTGGAAATCGGCCTTTAAACAGCGGTCTTTTGAACTTGAGGATTTCGGTGTTGTAATCTTTCTCAGTAATTCTCCCTGCTCGTAACTCTCCGCAAGAGAATCGATAACTTTCCGATGACGAACACAAGTTCCTATATCTAGTTCGGCAGTACTCTGCAATAAGTTTTCCTTTTCTCTATGGATACTTGTTGGGCTACAAATAAGCCCGTTTTGTGACGTGACAGTAGGATCTGGCGAAGTATTTGCGCAAACTTAAAAATGAATGATCCCATCATGAAATCAACCATGAATTTAGACCACACGGCTACGATTTAGAACACAATGGCATTTAAAAGATCCCTGTTTGTGGACCATTCAGATGCCAAAATTTGGCAGTTGTGAGCAGTGTAAATGAAAAAAAAAAAAAAAAAAAAAAAAAAGAGTTACACCCTTTTACGATATGTTACAGAGGCAAATGTTCTCGATATCACCAGTACGAAAAATCTGTCGTGAAAGTCATGCTGTTATAATTTGTTACGTTTAGTTCTTGCGCATATTGCTTTATATTACATCTTTTTTGAAGAACAGCTACAAACTGATTATTGTCGCTTAGTGGCGGTTGCATCTTACCATATTAAAAATACTATTAAAATTACTGTCAGATATATTTATAAATTTAGTTACATACTCTTATATGGATAGAAGTGAGCATTTGCTATAAGATATTTCACGAGGCATATTGATTAGGCAAGTTATTGCTCGAGAGCTCGAATTGCTGTTACTCCTTATATCATGAAACACTGCAGTGGCAACTTCTGTTACTGGGTCTTCAGATATTGCTTTTCGTCTTCTGTGAACTTTATTTCCTAGAAATTAAGTTTCATCTAAAATTTTTATCAAACATGTTAAGTATTATAAAAACATTAGAATTTATATGTGTTATGAACCTTTCTAAATTCTCTGTGAGCCGCAGTGGGGTCACCCTAACTAGCGTAAAATAGTTTTACAATTAAATAGATAATATTTAATAGCAAAATTAAAGAATTCTTATATTAATAACGCAAATTCCATTACTTATTTTATGTTTTATTTGTAATTTATTTTAATGTATAAAAGCATCAATAATTATTTTGCAACATTCTAAGGAAGTTTTAAACTACTTCTCTAATAATTTAAATATTCTAAATATCCATTACATGAAACACTGTATAATAAAATTTAGATTTTCAAATTAAAGTACTTTTTTACGTGTTGTGCGAAACCTCTTTCAAATGTAAGTTTATTGAAAAAAAAAAAAAAAAAATCTGTAATTAAACAGAGATTCTCATCAAAATCATCCAACTGATTTTTCGTTTGGATTATATAAAAGTGCCCAAAGAACTGTACCTGTATGGCCCATAGTTTTCTAGAAAAATACTAAAATATGTTTACAGATGAAGATATTCAAAATATCCACCGCGCATATCGAGACATTCATGTACATGCCATTTAAATAACATTAAGCCGTCGTTTAAATCCTATTATTATTATTATTTTTTTTTTAAATCTAATAGGTACCGATAATCTTCTTATGACGTTAATGTATTTCGTTCATTAGTGCGACATCTGCTTTATCTTTGGTCAATATAACGATAATGCTTTGTTAACTACTAGGGCGTATATCCGTTGCTACCTAACATGCGGTCTGCTCGATGCAAAAATCTCCCCAGGTTGGACGATGAACTGAGAATTACTGCAAGTGTCGATCCGGCGCACAATTTGTACGATACTGATGGAAGAACACGTCGGGCTTACACCAGTATAGGGAGATGCAATACTTCGGAGGCTGAAAGAAATTCTGCGTTAAGCCCATGTGCACTAGCCAGAGTGTCGAATGCGAGTAGCAGTACTGTGCATAGATTATTGCAGTCAGGGGGTTATACTCATTTCGCTATACATAGGTGCAAGATTTACGTTCAGCGACGCATTGCAGCAAAATGAAGGCAATGCCGCTTTGAATGTGCATATCTTGAGAACGACTGAAGCATGTTCATACGTGATGGGATCTTTACCTGTCATACTAGCCATTTTTGGTCAGAGTCTCGTCTTCATGCAATAGAATCTTAAGAGAATGAGGTCCGCTGGCCTGTTAGTGTGTGGTCTGGCTTTCTAATCATTCACATGATCGGACCATATCTGCGGATTAAACGGCTCACCGGATTCATACTTGATATTTCTACGTGAATATTCAACCAATTTCCTAGATGACGCAACCTTAACGGTAATAGGTGGCCTATAATTCCAGCACGATTGATCTCCATTTCCCGCTCCTCTGCATGATTGGCGAAATAATTCAATACTTATGCACATGGAATTCAGGTTTTATGACTGCCACGATCACCAGATCTGACACCTTTGGATTTCTAAATATAGACCGTCGGAAGGAATCGGTTTATCAAAATCTAGTTACTACAGAAAGGAACTTAGTTACTCGTTTTCATGCCTGTATGTAATTTGGTGATTACCATACTGCAGCAACCTGTGCAGTGTGCCACTGCACATTCCACTGCTCACGAAAGCCTGCTTCGATATGTGCGATGGACATTTTAACATTTTTCTATGCAAACATATGCAAATACTTATGTTTATGGCTTTAGTAAAGTTTTTTTTTTTCGTAAATTGAATATAACCTGACACTTTTCATTCTCATTTTTCTCAAGAAGTGAGGGTCATAGAAGTGCAGTTCATTGAGTATCTTTTGTGTATTCCAAGCGAGGAATCTGGCTGTGCAGAATCTGGGAGGTTTGATTTTTGTTTTACGACTGATCTTTATAATTCTAAATGAAAAAATTCTTTTGACTTCTTTTCACCAAAAATAAAATAAAATAAAATTGCATTATTTTTTAATTATGGTATTAAAAAGTTTCTATGAATATTTTTATCTCAATTCGTGCATGTGAAACTAGTATAGACATCAAGATAAACACAGAAATAGTAAATGAAACTCAAAATTATGACAATCGTAAAATGTCTGGAACAGAGTAAGTAAGAATATATTGCAAAAACTACTAAAATGTAACAGATACCGATGCACATGTAATCTTTATGTTTCAGTTATTTGTTCTCATTTGTTAACAGCTGAAAAATTTCTTTTGTCATGAAACAATTCTTTTGTAATTTTAAATGAAAAAGGCTTTTTGACTTCTTTTCTCGAAAATAATTTTCAATTATTTTATTAAAAAAACCTTTATGATTATTTTTCACTCAAAATAGTATACGTAGAAATAGACAACTAGACAATCACAGAAAAGGTAAATAAATCTTAAAATTATGACAAACGTAAAATGTCTGGAATAGAATAAGTAAGAATATAATAGATACCAATGCATATATTCTCTATAACAAAAAAAAGGGCGCACCAAGAAGGAGCAATGCAAACTGGACACAAATTGACATACATACAGGTTTTGATGGAATCAAGCACCAATTCATCATTATCGTCGATCCTACGTGCAACTGGCACTTCAGTGACTTCAAATACCCTTAATAGGCGGCTCAGTGGGGTTGAGCTCAGTTCCCGGATCTCTCTTCCACTGAGAACGTTTGGAGCATCATAAAAAAGGCCCTACAACCAGCTCGAGATTTTACCAATCTAACGCAACAATTGGACAGAATTTGGCACGATACTTCACAGGAGCACATCTGCCAACTCTATCAATTAATACCCAGCCGAATAACTGCGTACATAAGGGCCAGAAGTGGACCAATGCGTTATTGACTTGTTTACTGTTGTGAGGCCCTTTCTCTTGATTAAATCATTCAAATTTTCTGAAACTGTAATCAATTGTTTTGCTCCACATGTACATCACATCTACCAATTTTTGCGCGTCGTTTTTTTTTTTTTTTTTTTTTTTTTTTTTGTTATAGAGTGTATAACCTTGAATTTTTAGTAATTCGTTCTCATTTGTTAGCAGCTTAAAAAACTGGTCTTCTTATCATTTATTTCTATAATTTATAAATTCTGCGAAGTATTCCTTAACTTTATATCAAGAGTATTAGATTTTGTTAAAAAATAAAATAATAATAATAATCACTTGTGACTGCTTAGTAATGTAATCCAAATTAAGCATCTCGTCTCGTGACTTGTGTCAAAATGTGAAAGATAACATTTTTAATTAATCTCGACTGGACTTATTTTAATGCTTTTTACTGAAGAAATATGCATAGAAAAATCTCGAAATTCGGCTATAAAAAATAGAATGCCAAAATATGCGAGTGCAATCGGGATATATATATATATATATATATATATATATATATATATATATATATGCAAGAATATTTAGCTCATCTCGAAATTCCTTGCTGTCATAAAACACCAGCTGGGATAGTTTTAAAACAAAAACAATATCGTTACGATTGTTACAAGGTCAGGTAGAATGAGGAAGAAGAATGTTATGGTATTGTTATAGACTATTTTAACATTTTCAAGTTTTACATAAGCAATCAGTTTGAGGGTCCTAGAGAGTATTTTACACTTTAAAAATAATCGATTTTTTGAAAAAAAAAAAAAAAAAAAGTTAATATATAAACTATTCTGAATATATTCATTCTTCATTTATGCTTTTACGCACTTTGGTTCAGAAGTTATGAGCAAAATTGTATTTAGCGTTAATACTGAAAGCTATTGCTTTTCGAAAATTAAACTGTAATTTTGTTAATAGTGTTTTTTTTTTTTTTTTTTACCCCTATCCGTAAAATTATGAAAAACTTCATCTATTACTTTCAAACTTTGCACACACGCATATTTGTAGGAAGGATATCTACAAAATTCATTAATACTTTGTAAATTACATAATTTTACTTAGTTTATTTAAATATTATTTGAATATTTAAATAATAATCAAATATTATTTTACAAAAATATTTGAATACTTTAAAAGCTTAAATATTTTTTTTAAGTAGGGGAGCGTGGGTCTAGTTGTCACAGGGGTAAGAAGTAACACGCAATTTACAAAATAGTTTGTAACATTTGTGATTAAATATTTTTATAAACATAATTTTTATGCTACGCTTTATAACGTAAGCACAATCGGCGCTCCACAAAAATGGTTAATGAGAGTTTCTGCACACGTGCTGCGTTTTAGCTAGTTAGTGGGGAAAAAAAAAGTTCGTAAATTTTGATTAAAGGTGTAATAATTTATACTTAACGAAATGTTTATAGCTATTTATTTAGTCTGTGTGTTGAGTTACAAAATGCATGTTTAATTTTTTGTATAAATCGTTATAAATTTTTATAAATAAACAAAATGTCCAAAATCATAGGATGGGGCAAGTTGTAACATTGTGGCGTTTCGGACTTTCGGGCGAGGGTTCTGGTAGCGAGTGAGAAAATCCCGTCACAGCAGAAGTTGATAAGAAAATTAATTTAATTAAAATTTAAACAAGATTCTATGTACAACCGTTAGTTACAATATTGATGTTGGAGGATTATATACAGTGGCTAGGAGTTACAGCATGGATCGATAGTTGAGTGGATGCTTTTAACAAACAGTTTCAGTGGATCTCCGTGATCCGAAATTCGATTTACTGAAACAATACTTGCACCGTTCCAGGTACAGAAAAGATATAATTCAGTCCTAGGATAATTTAGTAAAATGTCTCTTACGAGCTGACCTGCACACCTTCCCTGGTGACAGAAAATAAGCTGACCTGTGTTCTCTGCTCCTAGAGGAACACACAAAAAAATCACTAAGTCTCGCTACCTCTCCTGGTAAACGGGACAAGAAAAAACCCTCCGACCTTCACTGGCCGAAGACAAGATACGAATCCCCGACTCTCTGCTTCCAGCCCTGCTCCTGGGGAAAACTCTTTCTCTCGATGGCAACCCGCGCTCCTCCCTCATTCGCTGAGCGGGCGGGCGCCTTCTCGTCTGGCCGAAGAAATTCCTCGGAAACTCCGCTGTTCTCACGACCATCAGGGCGTACTAGCAGGGCAGCTTCTTTGTACTTTAGTGTCACAGTTCGAGACAGTCTGGAGCCAAACTATTGTAAGTATCAGCACACCTGCTCTGTGTAGAGATTAAGGTCTGGCCAACTTTAATTAATTGGAAGGGGGGCTGTATGCCACAACTTCCCCCCCCTTAAGATGGTTTTCTGGGGTTGAAAAACTCCAGAAAATCTCTGCAATCAAATTTGGTTAGGGTGCATCAAAGCAATTCTAGAGAGGCTAATCTTCCTGACTAAACAATACTTAAATTTACACTAAAGTTACAAGTTTCAAATTACAAATTAATTAACATAATAAAAACAATATTAATAATAATAAACTATATACAAAATTTCTTACAGATAACCTTTAATCCACCCGACTCAAACAGTCCACATGAGGAATGTCTTTTCCTGGTCTGTGTCGGATTTCATAGTTAAAGGGCTGCAAGGTTAACGCCCACCGCATTAATCTGGGATTGTTTCCCGCATTTCTCTTTAACCATATTAATGGGTTGTGATCAGTTTCTATGGTAAATTTTTGACCATCCAGGTAATGTTTTAACTTTTTCACTGCGAAAATGATCCCAGCACATTCCTTTTCGGTTGTGCTATAGTTTTTCTCTGCCTTAGTAAATTTTCGACTTAAGTACAGAATTGGATGTTCTTCATCTCCTTGCCTTTGAGCCATGATAATACCTATCCCCTTATCTGAGGCGTCACTTTGAATAATAAACTCCTTAGTATAATCAGGAGCGTACAGTACTGGGTCACGGGTGAGTTTATCTTTTAACTCCCTAAAAGCCTTCTCCATTTCGGGACTCCAGTCTACTTTTTCCTTTTTCGTTTTCCCTCTTAAAGCTCGGGTCAGCGGTTCTACTATTATTGCATATTTCTTTATGTATCGGGAGTAATACCCGCACATCCCTAAAAACCTTCTAATTTCCGTTTTTGATTTTGGAGCTGGGAAATCAGTAATGGCCTTAATTTTAATCTCGGACGGTTTCCTACGTCCTTTCCCTACAACATGCCCTAAATATTTGACCGTCTCCTGGGCAAATTTACACTTGGCTAATTTAATGGTTAATTTTGCCTTGGTTACCCGCTTTAGAACTATCTCTAAATGTTCTAAATGCTCTTCCCATGAATTAGAAAAGATAGCCATATCGTCAAGGTAAGGCAAACAGAAACTTTCTAGTCCCTTTAATAGAATACTCATGAATTTTGAAAACCTATACGGGGCGGAGACAAGTCCAAATGGCATTACCAAAGGTTGATATGAACCGAAACTAGTTACAAATGTCGCTAAACGTTGTGCGTTAGGGGTTAAAGGTATTTGCCAATAGCCTTTAGTTAAGTCAATCACGGTAATAAATTTTGATGCTGCCACTTGCTCTACCCTCTCTTCTATGTTAGGCAAAGGGAAAAATTCGGCACGAGTTATCTCATTTAACTTGCGATAATCAACGCGCGGGCGGGGTTCTCTGCCAAGGGCCTCTACTAATATCATAGGCGAGGTATCATCTGACTCCCCTTCCTTAATTATGCCCAATTCTAACATACGCTGGATTTCGGATTTCAGGATGTCGGTTTGTCGAGGTGACGTCCTATATAGCTTCATTCTAACGGGTTTATCACTAGTCAATTCAATATCATGCTCAATTAAATTCGTTCGGCCTGGAATATTGGAAAACACTTTCTTGTGTTTAATTAGTAATGCTCCAAATTGCTCCTGTTGGGCTTTTGTGCAACGACTTCCTAAATTACTGTCCCTAATTACCATATTGAGGTCAAATTCTTCCGGGTCAGTTATAGGATAAGGTATTTCTAAGTCTGCCTCCGTCGTTTTATTATCCCGATTTTCCTCTATTAATACATTTACGATTTCTGCTCTCTGCACGTAAGGTTTTAGTAAATTGACATGATAAATTTGCGACTTTTCGCGCCTGTCCGGTACATTTACAATATAATTAGTCTCTGACATTTGACTCTCAATAGTGCCTGGCCCTATCCATGATACGGATAATTTATTGGGTTTACTTGTGGCTAAAACCAGTACTTTGTCCCCGGGATTAAATTTCCGATTTACCGCATTTCTGTCATACCAGATTTTGCGTTTGTCCCTTTTTTCCTCCATCTGCTCCCCTGCGAGCTCTTGACACCTTTGGAGTCTGTTTATCAATTCGAAAACATACTCCGTCACTGGGTTTTGCTCCTCTTCCTGCTCTGTCCATTTCTCAAATAGCAGGGTTTCCGGGGTTCGCAGATTTCTCCCATGAACCAACTCGGCTGGACTGAATCCCGTTGATTCATGTGTTACCGTCCGCAAAGCTAACAAAGCATAGGGTAAACTCCTCTCCCAACTTTCTCCACTTTCTAAACAGATTACCTTCAATAACCGTTTAACTGAACGATGCCAACGCTCAATGTAATTTGTCTGTGGGTGGTGCACACTACTGTGAGTTATTTTAATTCCAAATTTTTCTAAGAAAGTTGAGGTTAAGTTACTCATAAAACAAGCCTCTAAGTCTGTTTGGATTACTTTCGGAAATCCCATTCTACTAAATACTATCATTAACGCGTCGATCACTGTTTCCGACCTTGAATCGGGTATCGGGATAGCCTCTGGATACCTCGATGCTAAACACATAGCCGTGAGCATATATTTATTTTGATTTTCCGAAGGTGGGAGTGGTCCCACAATATCACAGTTTATATGCGTAAAAATTGCAGTAATAATGGGAACAAGTTTAAGAGGGGCTTTTTTTTGCTCTCCTGCCTTCCCAATTTTCTGACAAGGATCACACGATTTTACATAGGCTTCAGCCTCTTTAATGATATTTGGCCAGAAAAAATATCGCAGCAATTTATCCTTAGTTTTAGTCATGGCCACATGACCGGATATTAAACTGTGACAAAGATTCAAAATTTCATTCCTATATTTCCGCGGAATAATTAGCTGACATCTTTTTTCTCCTCTGTGATCTGTAGCAATTCTGTACAGCAAACCTTGATCTATTGTTAAATTCGATTTCTCCTCTTTCGCGCGCGCCCACAACTCCGTCAGGCTTTCATCTTTTTCCTGCTCTTGGCGAAACTCGTTTTTCCCAACGTGCGCCAGAGCGGTGATCCTATCCTCCTCTAACTCGGGGAGGAAAATTGATTCTTCCGTACCCTGATTTTCCGTAGGCTCGCTCTCTGGCGACATTTCTGCCTCTCCCTGATCATTCCCAGCGCTTTCACTCGCCAGACTGGTTTTTGGCGCAGTTTCGTTTTTACGCCTTTTTGCTCGCGTTTCGACTGCATGGATTAATTCGGGTTTTTGTTTTTTCTCTCGATTAATTTCTGCGTCTCATTTCCCAGTAAATAATAATCCATGAGAACTTCCTTATCCGCTACCGCGGCTTTCGTATTAATTAACCCTATTCCCTCAATTTCTAATTCAATATTGGCTATGGGTAGACATCTCACTTCGTTGGCTAAAGCTGCTTTAACCCACACGGTTTCCCCGTTTAATTGCTCATTAGAAATTATTTTATGAGGGGCAATATCGAGGCACGTCCCAGAATCACGTAAAATGGTAAACTTTTCCCCATTTATCTTGGCTTCACTTAAATAAGGTTCAAAAGCCGGGTTTAAATTCTCAGCGTCTCCTACGTGATTTACTTTTTCAGCCTTCTCTTGTCTGCTTTTCCAGACTGGGCAATTTGGCTTAATGTGATCGGGGGAAGAGCACACATAGCAAACAATAGGTTTTCGGGCCTCAAATAATTTAGATCTTTCCGTCAGATCCGACTTATCACTCCAATTTTTTTGTTCTGGGGCATTTTTCTCAACCCTATTTTTATCAAAGTTGCGAGGTTTATCTAATTTCTTTTCTAGTGGTGGTTTCGGGGTCCAACTTCTCTTATTATTTCTGCGAACTGACTCGTACGCGTCAAACTTCTTAGCTAACTCTCGCGGTTCATTGAGAGAGCTCCACGAATCTATGAAATGATCTTTCATTTCGAAATTAGCCCGTTTCTTTAACTGGTCGGCCACCATTAATTTCTTTAGATCCTCAAAATTTGTCACTTCTACTCCCTCTAACCACCCATTTAAATATGTATCTAAATCATAAGCTAGATCATGCCAAAGAGTTCCCGGTTGTTTTTGGTGTTGCATAAATTTAATTCTAAAATTTTCCGGACTTAATTTAAATCGATCTAATAGCATTTGTTTGACTTTCTCAAAATCGTCACTAATTTCTTGGGGTTCTTTTAAAATTAATTCCGCGATTTCTACGGGCAATAAAGCTAATAAATTAGTCACTAGATCCTCGTCATCTATTTCTAACTTCCTAGCTTGTCTTTGGAATAACGCAAGAAATAATGCCATGTCCGATTTCTCCGGTTCAAATTTTTGCATAACCGATTTTAGTGATTGTCGGCTGGGGCGTTCGCTACGAGTCGAAGCTAGACTTACTGTTTCTGAATGTTGGGCTATTTTAAGTTTTTCTAACTCTGATTCATGTTTCCTTTCCGCTTCTCTTTCAGCGATTTTTTTCTCTTCAGCCTCCCTTTCCGCAATCTTTTCCGCCTTTCTTTCTAAGAGATCCTCCCGTATTAACTTAATTTGAGCTAGGGCTAGGTCTTTATCATAATCTGGAGACTTTTGAATTTTCCCTATGATATCACTTATCCTATCCGAAGTTTCAACAATCACTCCGAATTCGACTGCGAGCTCTTGCAGTTCCGCTTTCCTATACTGCCCTAATTCTGACATGTTTACCTAATTCTAAATTCACAATTTAATCTTACACAATTCCCAACAAAAATTTCTACACAATACCTAACACTTTTACACAATTCCTAACAATTCTTACAATTTTACCCAATTCCAAAAAATACATATACAAAATTACACTAATAAAACCTATAATTCAATTTGCAAATTTTTGGGGTATATAAAATTCCAATACAACACGATTCCAATAATTAAAACTTAATATTCAATTCTACACATTAAATTTGAAATATTTGAAATCACAACCCTTTCCAGGAAAGAAACCTCTTTCCGTAACTTATTTGATTCCTTTTTAATTTTCATAAATTACACAAAACAATATGAAATTACTGTGTTATCTTTCTCAAGATATTTTAACACCCTTTTTGTTTTCTCAAATAATATCTGTTTTCAAATATAATCTTTCTCATTTAAAACAAGATAATCAAATATGTGCAAATCAATTAATATTTTTCCAAACTAAACAAATACGAGTTATATTTAAATTAAATTTACCTATAATTTAAATTCCTCCCTGTTTTTACTTAGAGTTTCTAATATTTGTGATATGCCACATTTTTAATTTTTCCAAAAACAATGTTAATTTAAGGTTTACTCTCCCTTAATAAATTTCTAAATAACTTTTAACTTTATACATTTATCATCTAATACATTAAATAACAAAAATTTTACAGCCTCACTAGAAAAGTTTGACTCACCCCTGTTTTGTTGTCGTTGCTCGAGTTCCGTCCTTCCTTCTGGCACTTATGATGGGCTCTCGGATCGGCACTCCGTATGGAATTCGGGATGGGCTCCGGATAATTCAGGCTGAGGGCTCTCCTCTCTGTCTTAGAGATTCTAGTCGATGCGACGTAGATGTATCCTCCGTTGATTTGACGGTTCGACGTACTCCGCTGCGTCTATCCTTCCGATCCTTCCGTTGAGTCTATCACGTTTCTATCGTCCGTAGTCCGTACTTCTTCAGGCAGTGTAGTATTTCTCCAACAATCATCCCTCTAGCGCTGCCACCAAGTTAGTATAGCTGTGGCGTTTCGGACTTTCGGGCGAGGGTTCTGGTAGCGAGTGAGAAAATCCCGTCACAGCAGAAGTTGATAAGAAAATTAATTTAATTAAAATTTAAACAAGATTCTATGTACAACCGTTAGTTACAATATTGATGTTGGAGGATTATATACAGTGGCTAGGAGTTACAGCATGGATCGATAGTTGAGTGGATGCTTTTAACAAACAGTTTCAGTGGATCTCCGTGATCCGAAATTCGATTTACTGAAACAATACTTGCACCGTTCCAGGTACAGAAAAGATATAATTCAGTCCTAGGATAATTTAGTAAAATGTCTCTTACGAGCTGACCTGCACACCTTCCCTGGTGACAGAAAATAAGATGACCTGTGTTCTCTGCTCCTAGAGGAACACACAAAAAAAATCACTAAGTCTCGCTACCTCTCCTGGTAAACGGGACAAGAAAAAACCCTCCGACCTTCACTGGCCGAAGACAAGATACGAATCCCCGACTCTCTGCTTCCAGCCCTGCTCCTGGGGAAAACTCTTTCTCTCGATGGCAACCCGCGCTCCTCCCTCATTCGCTGAGCGGGCGGGCGCCTTCTCGTCTGGCCGAAGAAATTCCTCGGAAACTCCGCTGTTCTCACGACCATCAGGGCGTACTAGCAGGGCAGCTTCTTTGTACTTTAGTGTCACAGTTCGAGACAGTCTGGAGCCAAACTATTGTAAGTATCAGCACACCTGCTCTGTGTAGAGATTAAGGTCTGGCCAACTTTAATTAATTGGAAGGGGGGCTGTATGCCACAACATGTTAGAGGAGCGGCTTAAGGAGATGCCTAGAGCCAGAGCTCGAAGTCTCCGCTTATTTTCAGGAAACTTTTAGAAATGAAAAAATTTTGACTTCTTTGCCAATACTATATTTATACAGAAATATTTTCTGTGTTTTTATATTATAGTGCCGTGATTATATAACAATGAATTAGAATCACGATTTAATCACGAATTAAAGAATATTGCATAAAAGTAGTGGTAGAAAAAAAGCAGAAACTTCTCATCAGTGAGAGGAGTGTCCTGTAGAGGTCTGCACGGGCCGGGCTTTCGGCCCGAGCCCGAGCCCGGCCCGGCCCTCGGGCCGGGTTCGGGCCGAATTTTTCAATTTGCTCTCGGGCCGGGCCGGGCTCAGGCTTAAAATTTTTTTGTAGGCTCGGGCCGGGCCGGGCTTGGGCTCAATATTTTTTGTGTGTACTGAGGAAATTTTGTGAGGAAATTTTAAGCCCGAGCCCGGCCCGGCCCGAATCTTTTTCTAAATTCCTCGTTAATCAACGAAAAAGGAAAGTGATAAAATGCTTTTTCAGTCATTTATTTTACATAATTTTACAGTCTGGTATGTCACATTGTCACATAAAATTTTATTTTGTTAAAAGGTGTCTGTAACTACAATCTAATTGTCCATCAGCTTGATTGTTCGTGATCTGATTTTCCACAAATATTTTAAACATGTCTTGAAATTAATATATTTTATTTAAAGTAATATTAGATGGTTTCTAATTCAAAATAATATGCATGTTACTATCAGTTTGCGCACATGTAACAAACAAAAGAAATTAGATACGTTACTGTATATAAGGCTTTGTTTTCTATGGTCTGTAGTGTTTAGGTGGTATGAAAGCTACAAAAATCCTTCCGCTGTAACTTTTCCTCTAAGGCTTCTTTTTCTTTTCTCCGGGGCACTGGATGAAAGTAGCATCAATTTTAGCATGTGTGAAGCATCTTTTCCGTTGAACATGGTTGGATTAGCATTAAAGTTTTGTTTACCGGATCTCATGAAAGATTTGGATACATTACGGTATATAACAGGAAGTGGTTGAAAGTGTATTTTTAGTACTATTAACCATTTTAAATATCTTCCTATATTGTTTGAGGAATGCTAATATTTTCGATTTGACTTTCTGTCTGTTTTTGTGCCTTCTGTACGTCTGTAATAATGAAATACCGTTTATATATAAATATCTTGTAAACATTCAGCAGTTTTGTTAAAGAACATTCTATTGCTTAGCTATATAAGACCTCTGCAAAACACATACTAAAAATCTTTTTCGTAGACAGGCATGTTTTTTTTTTTTTTTTTTTGTAATTTTACATACTTTTGAATCGGGCGTGGCAGGGTCGGGCCTAATTTTATCGCTTTTTGTTCGGGCCGGGCCGGGCCGTACACTAGTAAAAAAGAAACGGGCCGGGCCGGGCTTGGGCCGAATTTTTCGATTTCATACCGGGCCGAGTCGGGTAAGCAAACCTTTCTAACGGGCCGGGCTGGGCCCGGGCCTGAAAATTTCGGCCCGTGCAGACCTCTAGTGTCCTGAAAAAAGAGAGAGTGAGGGAGAATTCGAGCTCTGCTAAACGCTCTCTGTTGGGGAATGTCTAAGAATGGGTATAATGCTTAATTTGCAAAATGTGTGCACACGTTAAATGCATGAGAGGGAACAAAATATCATTTGCTTGAATTAATTTAAACTTTGACTAAGATTGACCTTTATGTTGATTTTATCTTTAATTTTCTCTTTATTTTACTATAATCCATTTGATATAATTCATTGTTACTATACCAAGAAGGTTATAATTTAATATTAGTTATTAATTGCCTTTTTTATTAAACTAATAAAGGATTGATAATAAAAATCATTTTGAAATATTATCGTTTTTATTGTAAGGGTTCCCTTTGTATCCGTTACAATTTGGCCCAAGTCCGGGGCAAATTGTAACAGGCAAATAATTTTGAAAAAAAATATTTTTTGTGCTAAAGTTAGCAAAATTAACGAATTTCTTTTTTTTTTTTTTTTTTTTTTATGAATATGATAGAGGAATATGCAATCTATGGAAAACAACAATTATAAACAGAAAAACGTAAATACGTTTTAAAATATACATAATTTTCCAAAAACTGTTACAACCTGCCCCACGTTCCCCTATTACATATTTAAAAAATGGCAAATTTTGAAATATTTCTATACTCTGTTCGCTGAGAACTGATAGCGAAAGTAAATAAAGCAACATGATTCTTGGCGATAATATTGAATGACTGGCGTTGGATTGAAAACAAACGAACGATTTCTTTTTTCGTTTGTTTATTTCGTAGCGGTATTTTTTATTTCTTCAGGTGTTTAATGATAATTATGGAAAATGAAAGCATGGAATAAATTCCTCGGAAGGAAAGATAAATGCAATGATGCAAAACTAGAAAATAGTTTTTATCCAGCTGTCACAAACTATACTCACTTACAAGGCAGGGAAAGCTAACCTTCGGTCATTATAAACAGAATCGCCCGTTCAGCGAGAAAAGGTAAATGTGGCAAACTCTGGTGATAAAACAGCAACCCTTTATATTTACTTTCGCTATCAGTTCTCCGCGAACATAGTATAAATTGTTAATTCATTTTATCGATATCCTTTACAATTTTAATTTAGTATAAATAGTTAATATAAATTTATAATTGTGCTAGTAATAATTAATATTTAGTGATACTAATTTTAATTAGTTAAAAATATTTTACAAAAACTTTCACTATTTTAAAAGTTTCAAAATGTTTAAGTTTTACATATTTTTTAAAACCGTAAATTTGGAAATATTTCTAAATCGAAAATTTGAAATTTTTCTAAATTGTTTATTCATTTACGATATCCTTTATAATTTTTATTTAGTATAATTAATATAAATAATTAATATAAATTTATAATTGTTATTAGAAATAATTAATATTTAGTGATATACTAACTTTATTTAGTTAAAAATATTTTACAAAAAAGTTTGAATATTTTAAAAGTTTAAAAATTCTAAGTTTTACACATTTTTTAAAATAATAAATTTCAGTATATCTCCAAATCTTTAATTCATTTTATGGATATACTTTACATATACGGGCAAAATTTTACAGCAATATAGTAAAGACGTTTTTCTCAGATTCTTGTGGATAGCAGCCCCCCAAAAAAAAAAAAAAAAAAAAAAAACATTTTGAAGAAAGTTTCAGTTTGGAAAGGCAAGGAAGCCAGTCTTTATACATCATTAACAATTTCGCTCATAACTTTTGAACAAAAATGCATATAAGCTTAACTATCTCATCAAAATGTTCAGAATAGTACAGTGTGGTCAAGGGCGACCAGATTTTAATTGTACTTGAGGAACAACATGACAGTGTCTCCGTATATTGAGGACAAAATAAATAAATCACCTTAAATTGTAGAATTTTAGCAATTTTATATATCAAGTAACTGAAAGAACTGATTTCAGCTTATTACCGAGACGTGAGTGGAGGCCTCCAAGTGAAGACTCAAAGAGATTTTGGGTTCCGTCTGTGTGTCTGTTTGTTTGTCTCGCGATAGAGGCCCCAAAAACCATGCTATTCACTTGCAATTTGGTACACATGTTCATGAGCCCTACAGAATTAGCTGTATACGTTTGGGTGTGTATTCCATTTATAGTTCGTGGACAGGGACACGCCAAAGTTTTTCTTATCGTTACGGCCTATGACAAGAATTTGTAAGTACCGCGATAGCGGCCGCAAAAATCACGCTATTGACTTCTATTTGGTACACATGTTTATGAGCCCCACGGAATTAGCTGTATAGTTTTGGGTGTGTATTCCATTTGTAGTTCGTGTACAGGGACACATCAAAAGTTTTCTTATCATTACGGCCTATGGGCAGAATTTGTATGTACCGCAATACCGGCCGCAAAAATCCTCTGATTGACTTGCAAATTGGCCCACAAGTTCAGGCTCTGTATATATAAACAGCTGTATAATTTTTTATGTCTATATTGTTTATGGATTGTGTACAGGGACACGCGAAAATTCTTATCATTACGGCATATGGGGTGAATTTCGTTTAAACGCATTTTAGCATCATTACTTTGCAATCAACAAAATGAAATTAGCGTACATTACTGAGATGCCTAAACTTATGTTTTCTGCAGAAAATATGTGCTTTTAGGCTTCCTAATTAATGTACAGGACCTTACAAAAGTGTTCTGACAATGCAACGTAATCATCCAAATTATGTCAAATTTCGAACAATTATTCATGAAAAACGTAGAATAAGCTGAATAATTTTTACTGATACAATGTTTATGGTTCGTTTACAGGGACACACAAAAGAATTTCGTGACATTAGAGCCGATGGACAAATTTTTATTTAAGCACACTTTAATGCATTTAAGCTGCATTGAACATGATAGAATTAACATACATTATAAAGATGCTTAAAAGCATGTTTACTCTAAAAAAAGGATATGTATAGACTAAATAATTTATTTACGGGATCACACAAAAGAATTCCGATGACGTACTGTAATCATTCAAATGATGTTAAATTAGTTCGAAAAATTAATGATTTATAATTAATTAAGTGTATTCTTATTATTGGCGCATATAATAACTGTGGCTCCTTTTTCGGGATATATAAAAGAATTTCGCACTATTACGCTCTATTAGTCGGTATTTCTTAAAAGTGTATTTTAACATGCCTACACACTATTAAATATAATGAAATTTTATTAGAATTTTAAAAGCATGTTTTTCTGTTGAAAATTGTGGGCAAAGAATTGGTAATTAGTTTATAGGCAGGGGCCAATCCAGGATTTCAAAATTAATACCTATTTTTGTGAAAAATCTTAACTATATTTTATTTTTGTGAAAAATTGCAGTGCACTCTTTTCCTGTGTGTGTGGGGGGGGGGGAGTTAAAACTAAGTAAAATAATAAAAATAATGCTTAAGAGTTGGAGTGAGGCTTATAGCAGAACAGAAATAAAAAATCATTTCTCTCTGAAGTAAACAGTTCAGTAGAGAAAATGTAAGTAGGAGTTGATTTTATTTGTGCTGTTATCACTGCACTACACATGAATTGTACAAGGGAGGATGGACACATCACCATACAGTCATCAAAGCGTCAAACCACCTGACGAATCAGCAAACAATACACTATGGCCACAACTCCAAAGCGTGTCTGTACAGATACATGCGGGGATCGTTTTGTTTACTTATGCTACACCATTTCTCGCCGTAGAAAACACTTGTGTGTAGATTAAAACCAACATTGTGTATGATTCTTGCTTTGTGAATCACATCAACAGAAATGCACAAATAAGTTACTATTCTTTGAAAATGGGCTCATTTAAGATGCCAGATTTTGCTGGGATGACTAAGATTTTTGTTATGGTACCGATTTTAGCTGAATGATTTTTGTGAAGGTACCTATTTTGCCAGATTGATTTTTGTGAAGGTACCTATTTTGCCAGATTGATTTTTGTGAAGGTACCTATTTTGCCAGATTGATTTTTGTGAAGGTACCTTTTTTGCCAGATTGATTTTTGTGAAGGTACCCATAAAAGGTAGTAAACTCAACCTGTATTAACCCCTGATAGGGTTACACAAAATAATTCCGATATGCTATGCAATCTTTTTGCATGAAACTTGGTACAAATATTTATGAATTACAGGCATTTAATACAAGACTGTCAGTTATTAGGAATATATATGTATGCATATATATACAGAAAGGTATAGAAACAGTGATACAACGGGGGGGGGGAGGGGAAGCTCCCCTCAGAAACATATCTGTTTATGTAGCAAGTCAATTGAATCAATATATATATTATTATAAGGAATTAATAAAAATGATCTGTTGAATAATGTGTGATGCAAATAGTACGTTGAAGCTCCTGATCTGCAGATGTACTAGTTTATTATACATATAATAAATTATTATAATAATATGAAACATTAATAACTTTATAATCGGCGTCCCTAAATGTGTTCTAATTATTTGGGAACGAAGGGTAGTTCTTGAGGACAGTTGTTTACCCTAGTGTGGAATTAAAGTCCTGCATCGGGCGGAGTACCCGTGGTTACCCGCTTTGCGGGTCGGGTGCAGATTGAGTTAGCAACAATTTTTGACCCGCAGGTAAAACCGCGGATCTACCCGCAAAATATTTTTTTCGGAGAGTTTTTTATGTTGCTTTTTTATGAATAAAATCTTTTGAATGCAGAGATTGGGTGACATTCTCTTCCTTCATAGCAGTTTAAAGCAACATAACTCATTACATAAGTTTAATTCCTAAAGAAGAAATGCATAAATATTAATACTTGACGTTTAAAACGTTATATTAGAAAATTATTTGCTTTCCAATGTATATTTTCTAACTTATTTTAACTTTTTAAATATACTGTGAATATTTAAAACAGTGAATTTTTTAAAAGTGTAACACACAAGAAATTTTGTTATATTATACCCTGAAGTTTTGTTTATAATTAGACTAGTTATTTTAAATATAATTTTAACCATACACCAGTTATTAATATAATTATATACTTGTAATATTTATGTAATAATTAAATATCTGAACGCTATGTTCAATAACATAATTGTATTTCGTGAAATAGAATTTTAATTCCGTTTCTTATAAAATGTAAATTGAAAAATACTTTTTTGTGGGTCGCGGGTCGAAAATTTTTACTGCAGGTCGGGTGCGGGTCAAGTTTACTCGACCCGTGCAGGACTCTAGTATGGATACAGTTGATTAATCTGATTTTACTACATTCTTATTCGTTAGTGATTGCACTGTTTTTGATTTTATTTTGCACTGTCTAAAGTTCTGTATCGGATCGGGTATCTGCGGAAACCCGCTGGTTGGGTGCGGGTCAAGTATTAATTATTTTTTGCAAAAAATTTCTTTAAAGACTTTTTCATGTTATCTGTTTACGAATCTAACACCTCTAACATCTCCTCGAATGCAGAGATACGATGGTATTTTCTTAACCTGTAGTAATTTTAAAACAATTTGATTCATAACATGAGTTTAATTGCAATTACATAAATATTGATGCATGATATTTAAAACGTTATATCCAGAAATAATTTGTCTGTTATTGTATATATGCTTTCTTATTTTTTATTTATTTATTTATTTATTTATTTATTTATTTCATACTGTTAAAATATTTGGAATAGGGTATTTTTTAAAAATAACTTTTATACATTTGAAATTTTATTATATTTACAGCGATATTTTTTCATAATTAGAAATATATATTTATAATTTTTTGTGCAATAATATTTAATGTCTGAAAGATTTTTTCATTAATTTAACTAATTTATTGCGTATTATAATTTCAGTTCAGTGTCTTATAACCAATACTTATCATTACTTTAATTCGGGTCGCGAGTTGGGTTCCGAGTCAAAGTCATTTGGCGGGTCGGGTTGCATGTGAAGTTTACCCGACCCATGAAGGACTCTAGACCCATCATAAAATTTTTCTTGGGGTCCAAAATTAATATGTAGGTGTATCACTAGGAGGGCGATGCTATTGTTTAATCTAGCGGCCGCTAACATTTTCGACATCAAGAAACAGTGTATTTATAATAAAAAAATCTAACAGATAACAAAATTCATAATATAAAATGTCGTAGACCACTAGCATTATTTATTACGAAATGCAAATATATGGCTATTGGTAAGCGAATATCAATTTTATAAATAGGAAATAAATCTGTTTAATATAAATTACTTTTGTGTAACTTTAGAAATTTTTGAATCACTCTTATGGAGCAAATAAATAGACAATTTACAGAATAAATCAAATGATAACGTAAACAATAATTAGTATAGCTTTGATAAATTGACTTGATCGATTAATAGCTAACTCTTAACAAATATGCCATTTTTATGTTTACACGTGCAAACATTTTTGTTTTTACATCTGTATATATATATATAAATTACGTGTCACGATGTTTGTCCGGGGTAAACTCCTAAACTAAGGAACCGATTTTAATGAAATTTTGCCCACTGTGTGCAGTTTGGTCCAACTTGAGAGATAGGATAGTTTTTATCTCAATTTATTGTCACAATATTGTTTTATTGCAATTATTTGTTAATTATAGACCTTTATTAAAGTTGCTCCAAAATATCTGTGAGTTCCATTAATTTAATTGTTGCCAAAAAAAAAAAAAAAAATACGAGTTCATTTTCTTTCGACATAAAAATAAATACATTTAATCAAACGTGAACGTTTAAAAATTATAAAAAGTTAAATTATGCATCTCACGAAAATTGACGTCATAATCAATTTAAAGATTTTATACACATTGATAAAGTGCTAATGTAGTTCTATCATAGATATAGTAATATATATATAGATCTCTCATCCCCATGTTATCGTACAAAGATTTTTGATGCCGAAAAAAATAAATAAATAAAAGATTTGCAAACAGCCATTAAGTGGTATTGAAAAAAAAAAAAAAGAAAGAAAGAAATATGAATTTGAAACTGTATCTGGAGTCTTCCATTCCCCTTTAGCAAATAAATTATTCATAAATTTTATTTGCTAAAATATTAGTATGTATTCCAGTGTGTATTCACTCGGGGAAAGACGGCCATATTTTGGTAAAAACGTCGTCTTTTCCCAAATGAAAAGGAATAACTTTTTTCTCCCCAATGATCACTCTATTCTATATATGCTATACTATATCTATGAGTTCTATACGCAAGCGAAGTGTGACTCACTGACCGTCTGTGCAGCCAAGAAAAAGATTTCCTATGTTAATTGCCCACTGGATTTTTTGTAAGAAATTATTAAAAATCGAGGAAATTTATTTCCCGATTTTAATCCTTATATATGGGTATAGATATGTATTAGTTATCGCGGGTGTTAGATTGAATTATTTTGCTGTCAAATTGACAAAATTTTAATTTTAAATTTCAAAACTCTGTCGCCCTTGGCTTTTTTTATTATTATTATTATTATTTGGCGATCAAAAGCGTAACACGAAATATACATGCCAGATGTATGCATTGTACGAAATGCAATATGTATTATTCATTGTACGTATGTATGACATGTAATATGTATTGTACGAAATATTGTTTCAAAAATAACCATGATTTTTGAAAGGAATTAAATATTTTCGCCAGATAATTTGGCGATATTCTTTTTTTTTTTTGCCAAGGATGACAGAAATGAAATCTATTCCGCTGCAAAATATTAGTATCTTACATCAGATATTTTATTTAGACATTTGAAAACAAATGTGACTTCAAACTATGATAGAATATTTATCATTTTCCTTTTAATTAGTATATTATTAGTATATTAAAATTTAAAAGCATGTTATATAAAAAGTTTTTTTTTTTTTATCTTATAATTATTCTTATCTTAATCCTCAATGTGTCCCATCTTTATTAACTTGAATTTACTATTAAAATTTTAACATACTCAAAAACTTCTCATCACTTCGTTAAAATACACTAAACTTTTCCAAAATCTTTTTCTATTTAAAATGATACATGTATTTACTTTAAATGTCCAATATTTCATAAGATTTCCAATTTTAAAGTTTTAAAATATTTATCAAATTTACTTATTTTTCTGGTTTAGCCTTATTGTTTTCCTTTTTATAACTACAGCTGTTGCCCTCTTTAAAATATTTAAAATGATGAGGTCATTTTATAGTAAAATTATCCATTATAGCATATATTATATTTCACTCCTCCATAAAAATTGATTTTAAAATCGTCTGTTTCTTTTATACTTTTATTTTAATAGAATTTTAATAGAATTTAATTTATATATTAGTCATTTTAGCAATTTTATCCAAAGTAGCATTAGAAATAATATATATCACTTCTCCATTAAAATTTATAGGACCCTACAATAAAATTAATTTGTGCTTAATATCAACACTACGAAAATTTTTATCAATCGCTTCCAAATTTTGACCTAAGTTTCAAATCTCAACCCTGTGGGTTTTTACATCGGCTACAACGTTTTCGTCTTTGTTCGTAAATAATAATTTGACTGTACTAAACAGTTTACAGCCGTATAATTCAACGTATAACTTAGTCACAGCAACGCGTGGCCGGGTCTGCTAGTAACTATATAAATCTAAGGACAAAATCTAGCAAACGGCATATTTCTTAGTTCAATTGTAACTTTAAAATTATTATTAAAAAAACTAGTTGGCATAGGTGGACTCTGCTCAGTTCCCCATCATATTTATGTTCTCATAAATTTCTAGTGCGAGACATATTATAATCATGTTAAAAGAAATGAATTTGACCAAAGCTTGATATAGTGACAGAATGAAATCCCCGCCTAATAGGCTATCCACCGTTAACTTCGATATATATACCTTATTCTAATCTATTAATTTATTTTATCAGGGTCAATTCCGTTGTTTAGTTTTCATGCTACTATTTCCAATGCAATAATCCTCAAAATTCATATTTATATAAAAAATTTACAATTTCGCTATGTTGGTAAAATCGTAAATTACGAATGATTTACGAAATTTTCCTATTAGAAAATTTGTATTCAGTCCTGTTCAAACAAATATCATAAATGTTATTTTAAAGTTGTCTAATGTATTTATGATCTTCAAAATGGAAGTTTATGATCAATTTTGCCCTATTCTGACATGTTCAGTAAATCGTAAATTCCAAATAAATTACGAATTTTTTTAATTGGAAAAATCATAGTCTATGATATTCATGCCAGTATCCTAAATAATATTTCGAAAGTGGTTTGACATCTTTACGATGAAAATATCCCTCATGATTGACGTTTATGTGAAATTTTGTTCTATTCTGTCATGTTAAGAAATTCGTAAGTTTCCAATAACTTACGAAATTTTTATATTGGAAAATTCATAGTCATTAATATTCATGCCAGTGTCCTAAATAATATTTCAAAAGTAGTCTGACATCTTTACGATGAAAATATTGCTCATAATTGACGTTTATGTGAAATTTTGCCCTATACTCCCATGTTAAGAAATTCGTAAATTTCCAATAACTTGCGAAATTTTCAAAGTAGCATATTTATAGTTACTGATGTTCATTCCGGCATCAAACTGATATTTTAAAACTGGTCTGACATTTTTACAGTAAAAAGTTTCCATTTAATGCACGTTTAAGTGAATTTTTGTCCTATTCTCCCATGTTAAGAAAATCGTAAATTTCTAATAACTTACGAAGTTTTTAAATTCGAATGTTGCAAATGAATAGGGTTCTTGCCAATGTCGAAAGTAATATTTTAAAACTGATCTGATCTCTCTGCGACAATTTGTTCTTGAGATATCGTGTACACAGACTAACGAACTAACGGACTAACACACTAACAGACACCCTACAGACAGACACCATACAAATTTTGTCATTTTCGGATTCCTCACACCTGAAAACGTGTAGAAAAGTCAAAAAACCTAGGTCGAAAATTTCACGATTACCTAAGTTCCCCATACCTATAGTATGATGGGGAACTAAAAAAACTGGTTGGCATAGGTGGACTCTGCTCAGTTCCCCATCGTATTTGTGTTCTTATAAATTTCTAGTGCGAGACATATTATAATCATGTTAAAAGAAATGAATTTTACCAAAGCTTGATACAGTGACAGAATGAAATCCCCGCCTAATAGGCTATCCACCGTTCACTTCGATATATTTATCTTATTCTAATCTATTAATTTATTTTATTAGGGTCAATTCCGTTGTTTAGTTTTCATGCTACTATTTCCAATGCAATAATCCTCAAAATTCATATTTATATGAAAAATTTACAATTTCGCTATGTCGATAAAATAGTAAATTACCAATAATTTAAGAAATTTTTCTATTAGAGTATTTGTATTCAATCATGTTCAAACAAATATCATGAATGTAACTTTGAAGTTGTCTAGTGTATTTATGATTCTCAAAATGGAAGTTTATGCTCAATTTTGCCTATTCTGACATGTTAAGAAAATCGTAAATTCCGAATAACTTACGAATTTTTTATATTGGAAAAATCATAGTCTATGATATTCATGCCAGTATCCTAAATAATATTTCGAAAGTGGTTTGACATCCTTACGATGAAAATATCCCTCAAGATTGACGTTTATGTGAAATTTTTCTCTATTCTGCCATGTTAAGAAATTCGTAAGTTTCCAATAACTTACGAAATTTTTATATTGGAACATTCATATTCATTAATATTCATGCCAGTGTCCTAAATAATATTTCAAAAGTAGTCTGACATCTTTACGATGAAAATATCTCTCAAAATTGACGTTTATGTGAAATTTTGCCCTATACTGCCATGTTAAGAAATTCGTAAATTTCCAATAACTTGCGAAATTTTCAAAGTAGCATATTTATAGTTACTGATGTTTATTCCGGCATCAAAACTGATATTTTAAAACTGGTCTGACATTTTTACAGTAATTTTGTCCTCTTCTCCCATGTTAAGAAAATCGTAAATTTCTTATAACTTACGAAGTTTTTAAAATCGAATGTTGCAAATGAATAGGGTTCTTGCCAGTGTCGAAAGTAATATTTTAAAACTGATCTGAGCTCTCTGCGATAATTTGTTCTTGAGATATCGTGTACACAGACTAACAAACTAACGGACTAACGGACTAACACACTAACAGACACCCTACAGACAGACACATAGAAATTTTGTCATTTTCGGATTCCGCACACCTGAAAACGTGTAGAAAAGTCAAAAAACCGAGGTCGAAAATTTTCACGATTACCTAAGTTCCCCATACCTATAGTATGATGGGGAACTAAAAAGATGATTTTTTTTTTTTTTTTTTTTTTTTTTTTTTTTTAAATGATTAAAATAAAATTGAGAAAAAAAATGTGCCAAAGAAATACAACAACTTCAGTATAGAACCCCTTGGCGAAATTTGAAATTTGGCACCGAAATAGCTCGCACATTTCTCACCAAAACCTTTTCTTACGCAATTGCGATAGACATTTTAATTCGTCAAAATGAAACAAAAAATTTAAAAGCCGCCAAGGGGCTCCTATGCTAAAGCTATACCAAAAAAAAAAAAAAAAGTTTTAACAAATGAATATAGTAACTTATGTTAGAGAATGAAACACAGTTACTGTATGCCTTTATGTGGAAGAATAGATTAAAATAAGTCCTGTCGTACTAATTGTATTTCGTGGAGAATTTTATACCTATTATTACTCGGAAAACAAAAATAGGATTGGGCTTTTCTTGTTTGTTTATTTACTATTTCTATTTTTTCCTTATCGTAATTAATTTAAATTGATTCAGTTTCCTCTGTCTCATTCAATACTGCATTAACAATGTCTTTAAATCGCAAAAGTCTAAAGGCATAGTCTCAAAAGATGTGGGAATATTTTTAACATTTTTAATGTGCATAAAGCAACACCAGTGTGGTTTGAATTAAATGATTAAAATACATGGTATTGACCATGATGACTGACAAATAATGTAATGTAATAATGTAATTTAAAATGTTGCCAAAACGACACGCCATGCGCCATACAAAAACGATTAAAATGACAGACAATATTGTTATAACTGCGAACAAGCAGATAATTTACAAAATAAATTAAGAAATCTTGTACTTAATTAATTCTTAAAGATTCCTATTTTGCTTTCATTCACCATCTCTATTATTATTTTTTTTTTCATCCAGATTAATTTCAATCGAATCATTTGTCTAAGTTTTTCAATCATACATTATAACAATGGTTTTAAATCACAATTTGTCTGAAGACACTATCTCAAAAGACTTGATGATCTTTAACATTCTTAATACGTATAAAGGAACACTAGTCATCTTCACGGTTTAAACTGAGTGATTAAAACGCATGGTATTGACTGATAAACATTTAAAACCGGTTATGCAGTTTCAAGGTGAGTTAAGTCAAATAAAGTGTTATATAATAATCAGATACAGGTCATGTGAACTTGAAGCTCAGAATTAAACATTCTGTTAGCGTATTAACAGAGAGAAAGATACATAGTTTCGTTTAAGAACATTTTTTAAAAAACAAATATTTTAGTAACAGTATTTATGGACCACAATAACGATTAATTTTATAGTATAAACAGCTCTTCTACTTTTTTAATGTCGTAAGCGCCATTTAATGGAAACTCCTACTGATAATTAATTCATTTTCATGGTCATTTTTATTATTATTATTTTTTTTTTCACCCACCATATTTTATTTTTATAATATTTTCTCTTTCAAATTCTTGTTACTACAAGAAAAGCCTTTAATCAGTATTAATATCCCCCCCCTCCCCTCCCATGCTATTGGGCAAGTTCTAATCATGAAATTTTTGAGTTCAGGTCTTCCATATTTTGAAGTAATCGTCTTGGTGTCCGTCTGTAGAATAATTTCCGTTATATGAACTTTGCTAGTTAGCTAGTTTGGTATATATATATATAAATCGTTGTTGTTGTTAATTTAAAGTCGCAGCAATGTTACTAGGAGGTGACTTAATTAAGCTAGGGGCTGAAGCCCTCCCCCCCCCCCCTTAAAAAATGTAATGTTATTCCCAAAATTTAAAGTTAAATGAAAAAAATTGAAACTCCTATTGAAGCAATTGAATAAAATTTTCAGTGAAATGATTTTACGTAATTATCTGTTGCAGTTCAATAAATATCCGTAATATAAAAGTTAATTCCTGCTTTTTCTCTCTCTGTTGTTGTTGTTGTTGTTGTTGTTAAAGCTGCTATGAATTTACAAAGTTTGGGTTTTGCTTTTAAGGGGACTTGGCTCATTTGACGGTACTACTGAAGCAGGTTTCATACAAATTTTTATAAATTGAACTATATTAGTTTTTTTTTTCTTTAAATAAAATATACATTTAAGCAACATTTCTTATGGTTTTTTGTATATATATATATATTTACAAATTTGAAATCTTTAAATTGCGTTTTCTTAGTTTGCATTTTTTTTTTTTTTTTTTTAAATAAATTCGTGATATTTAAAATGCATAAATTTCTACAGATATTTAAGGAGAGACTTAATAATTTTTTTTAGATGCCTAATAAAACCTACCTAAATGAATTAGGGATAGATTTTACAGTATCTTTAAAAGAAAAATAAATAAATAAATAAAAATACTACAAAAATCATGTTTTTTTTTTTTTTTTTTTTTTTTTTTTCAAAATTTTAGATAGACGTGCACGTTTATTTATTTTTTTTTTCTCAAAAACTAATTAATAAATTTCAAAACCCATTCCTAAATTTTTTTAGGAGGTTCTATTAATTCCAACCAAAAAATTAAGTTTCCTCTTAAATATCTGTAGAAGTTTAAGCACTTTGAAGATCGCGAATTCCTGAAAAAATGCAAACTTAGAAAACGCAATTAATTTATATATTACAAATCTGTAAAAATTTATATATATAAAACCATAATAAATGTTTCCTAACTGTATATTTTATTGAACAAACCTAATATAGTTCGATTTATAAATATTAAATGGAAATATAAGCTTTTATGAGTTCAACAGTGCCGTCAAAGGTGCAAAGTCCCTTTAAGCGGGCAAGGGACATTGAAATTAATTAGTTTTGTTTTATATTCTATCGATTCTTAGACCATATACTGTCATGAAATCTATCTTTTTTTTTTTTTTTTTTTTTTTTTTTTTTTTTTTTTTTAATTAGAGGATATTTTAAAGAGTAAAAAGTAATTTCAGAGATGAAAAGGCCTTTTTAATGGTGAAAGTAATACAAAATAATGCCTGAATGTAACTGAAACATCTGGGTATTTAATTTTTTGTATCTCAATTACAGAACCAGTTATACAAACAAAAATGTGTACAATTTGAATTTTTCATACATTTTTGTCTTGTGATTGAATTTGAGAGTTCATAATAAAATTCGTAAATAATTTCTTGTTTTAAAAATGAATACCCAGTTTTGGGATAAATATACTGATTAACCTTCAAACAAATTTTTTAAAAGGATTGTGGATGAAAACAAATTCACATGGTGCATTATAAGTAACTGGTAATTCCCGAAATTTGAAATCTAATAAAAATGAATTTTAAGTTTAAAATTTCGTAAAGCTTTTAAATAACGTTTGTAGAACTGTAGAATGATATTATTTTTAAAGTATTATATCTGTACTGATAAGTATAAAGGATTTAAGTCCAAAAATGTCGATTTTGAGTTAAGTACATAGTCAGACTCAGAAAAAAATTCTCTATCGATTGGTACAAAGGATTTAATTCTATGTCATTTAGTCTTTGAGAAAATCCATTGGTAAAAAAAGGACCAATTTAGAAATTTACCATTCATGTATGGTATAAAATATTTAATTCAATTTTTCCCGTTATTAAATGAAGGTTGACAACCACTGAATGGTATAAACGGTAAAAATCAACGAAATACCTTTTCCCTAATCCATTCTTCTGATTTGTTTTTAGCTAGTTAAACTTTATTTTTCGTCTCCTGAAAAATCAAGAATATGGACTTAAATCCTTTATACTTATCACTACAGATATAGCTTCATACATTTTATCCCTAACAGCACAAAATGTTTCAGAAATGTAACAATCATATAACATCGAAACGTCTGAAATATTTTAGAAACGTTTCAAAATGTTCAGTGTCTTTTCCGATTAGTTTAAAAAATGTAGAAATGTCCGCGATCGTAACAAAAAATCGGATACGTAACAGAAACTTTTCAGTTACTTAACAGATGGAGAAACATCGAAAAATACGAATGTTTCAAAAAGGTATCAGAGAGCGTACTTAAACGTAATACGTTTTTGAAATGTTGTAAGCTTTTTGCAACATATCCGAAACATTCTGTGCTGTATGGGTATAAAAACTATCTGCATATTTTTAATTACATCAATTTTGACAATTATTTTAATCTTTTTTTCCCACCTGCTCCGGCAGCGAGCAAAAATTGCGAGGGCGCAATTTCTTCGAGTAATCTCCAAACACTTACTTAGCATGTTGACGCAAAACGCAAGTATAGCACACTATGGTTAAAATGTACTCGTTCTTCATTAAAGACTTTTTTTTACTTTATTTTATCCATATATATGGTAGAGATAATTCTTATATATATATATATATTTTTTTTTTTTTTTGGGGGGGGGGGATAGATTTTCGAAAGTGAGTTTTTGTCAAATTTACATGTTTTGAAGTCCCTGAATAAGTTTTCTCTTCTTTTTTACATGATTATAATGAGCTTGCGAATTTTAAACTCGAATTTTAAAGTTTTAAGAAATTAGCATTTTAATGATTACTTTTGATGTGAAAAATGCAGTTTGCATAATTATAATTTGAAATTTAGAATAAAAACACTTTAAAACACGTAAAATTAAACTTTATTTAAAAGATTTTAGAACGTTATCCGAAGCTTTTCGCTTTGAAATATCAAATCATCATCAGGGATTTTTATTACTCGTTTCCAATGAGCAGTTTTTTAAATATTTTGCATTTCACAGTTAACAGTTAAGTTTTTTAAGAATGTGAGCAGAAGCAAAGTCAATTTCAAGTCCGGTGAAGGTTGGATCAAGGAGCTAAGAAAAGTAAGAGAAGCTAGAACTATTGAAAAATCACACGAGGCTATTGTAGGATAAAAACCATAATGAACTAGAAGAAATAAACTCTTAGTTATTTTATAATATTGTGCCAAATTATTGGCAAAATTGCAGCATCTTTAGAATTTATTGTATTTTTACATTTAATTATATTAATAGCTTCAGAGGTGTACAGTTCTTGGATAGTAGGTGGTGCTGTTATACTTTTGGCGTTATCCCATATAGAGTGAGCGTTTGCGTTAGCATAAATGAAGTCGACCAGAGTAGAACTATTTCCTTCTTTGATATTATGTATATGTTCTTGTATTTTTTTGCTTAAAGTTCTCTTAATTTGTCCAATATAATAGAAAAGTTCTTTGATGGATAGACACCTCCAAACAAAAGAATACAAGAACATATACGTAATATCAAAGAAGGAAATAGTTCTACTCTGGTCGACTTCATTTATGCTAACCCACACGCTAACTCTATATGGGATAACGCCAAAATTATTACAGCACCACCTACTATCCAAGAACTTTACATTTCTGAAGCTATTAATATAATTAAATGTAAAAATACAATAAATTCAAAAGATGCTGCAATTTTGCCAGTAATTTGGCACAATATTATAACATAACTAAGAGTTTATTTCTGCTAGTTCATTATGGTTTTTATCCTACAATAGCCTCGTGTGATTTTTCAATAGTTCCAGCTTCTCTTACTATTCTTAGCTCCTTGATCCAACTTTCACCGGACTTCATATTGACTTTGCTTCTGTTCACGTTCTTAAAAGACTTAACTGTTAACTGTGAAATACAAAATATTTAAAGAACTGCTCATTGGAAACGAGTAATAAAAATCTCTGATGATGCTTTGGTATTTCAAAGCGAAAAGCTTCGGATAACGCTTTAAAATCTCTTAAATAAAGTTTAATTTTACGTGTTTTAAAGAGTTTTTAAAATAAATAACAAATGACACGTGTTTTAACTTAACTCTTTTTTAGAGATAATTTATTATATTTTGAAAGTTATACATGTAAGATAAATATAAAAATGTAGAATAACTTTTATCGTCTTAAAATTTCTTTTTGAGGTCGATTTAGTAGTATTAGCAGAAATAATACAAAAATATAATATAATATAGGTTATGGGTTAGTACGCCTATCATAAGCATGATTTAATAGTTGTTTTATACTGGTAAAGGAGTAAATCATCATTATTAAAATGTATTTAACTAAGAAAACCAATCTTTCGGAAGATATACTATGTAAGGAAATTATTGTAATCGTGAAAATTTCGATTATGAGATTGTGGTTATCTTCACGCATTGAGGTGTCTTGAATTTATTTTTGATCTTTTTACAGTGATGTTTGTGTGTATGTGTGTGTGTGCAGAACCTGACAATCACACGGGCACTCAGGGCTCGTGACCTGGTCACGAAATTTCTAAGGGGCTCAAAATTTTTCTGATTATAAGAATTTTTCCAGATTTTTCCCCCCTCTAATTCTTCTGTCTTTCATTTGTATGAAAAAATTTTAATAAAATATATTGTTAGGAGTAATTTTTTTTCTTTTTGGGCCTAAAATAGAAAAAGATTTATCTTTCACTATTTTTTTTTTTTCCTGCTGGCATATTTGCTGCTGAAATTTGTATCAGAAAAGAAGCAGACTAAAAAATGATTATATACACATTTTTTTCCCCACAGGCCAAATAAAATATTTTCTTTATCATCGGATTTAAGAGAGGGGGGAGGGACAGCCTGCCCCTTGGCTTTCTATTCGCTATGTCCCTGATAGTTTTTACAAATTCTTCCGCTCTAAGGGGGCACGAAAATTTTAGAGTGCCTTGGGCACAAAAACTTGTTAGTCGGGCCTTGTGTATGTGTGTGAAACGCCAAAGCGTATAAATACTTTATTCGATTGAACTCAAAGTTGGTAGCTATGTTATAGGTCTCTGTCGCTTGAAATGTATACATTGATGAGTATAGGATTTATAGTTTCTTTTGCAGGGACACAGATATATATATATATATACATCAGGGGTAGAAATTAAAAGTTTAAGTCACTGGTCTATACCACACTTTTACGCATAGACTTTTCAAGGAGAATAATTTATTTATTTATTTTTTCTCCTGGTGCTTCATTCGGAAAAAATCTCTGCTTACGTGAGGAATAACTTTCTGAGACTAAATTCCAAATTAAAAACTCTTTTGGCTTTTTTTTTTTCAATTTTCTGAAAAGTTACCTCTATGTTTTTTATATTTTCGATGTAGGTAAGCATTGGTTGTGATCATATGCAGGTACTCCGAAGCCCCCAGATTGACGTTGACCACACTTTTACTGGTCCGATCGCCCGTTTTACTAAATTTTTAAAAATATTTAAAAAAGTTCTCAAACAAAATAAATTTACATGACATCTTACATAAATCAAAAATTTATTTTATTATAAAACTAAAAAAAAAAAAAAAAAAAAAAAAAAAGTAATTATAATTTAAATTTTAATTAGATGCAAGAATTTATGATTTAAAAGTGAGTTAAATGTCAAACATTTATAATAGAAAAAAAATTACATTAAGTATATTAAAAGTCAAAAGTTATGGATATGAAATTAAATGGAAAATTGGAGAGAATATGTGATACTGACGATTATAATGAAGAGCACTTACTATTGTTAAAACACACTATTATATGACAGATTCACTGATATTTTTACTTCCATTACCCTACTACCGTAGGTAATGGAAGTATTGTATTCGGTCTGAAAATTCGATATCGGGTTTTCACCTGATTTACACGTTTTAAGGTCCCCTGAGTCCAAAAAAGTGGTTTTTGGCAATTGGTCAGTGTGTATGTATATGTGTGCGTGTGTGTGTGTATGTATGTATGTGGAGAATCTTCTGGCTATTATAGCTCAGAAACTAATAAAGATAGAGCTACGAAACTTTAGAATTGAAATACGTCTGGTGTACAGATGAAATTTCCAAATTTTGGTGAAAATTGAAAAACCGGAAGTGGGACATCGGAAACCGGAAGTGGGACCGTAAGTCTGTATCTCAAAAACGGCTCTAACGATTTTCTTCAAACTTGCTATATAAACACTCTATTAGATGTCCTTTAGAATGATATAGTTGGTTAGTTCAGGAAAATTGATAGGCATCCTGTATAAATAGCTCAATTTCAGGCCTCGCAAAGGCGTTCCTTTAAAAACGGTTGTACGGATTTTTTTCAAACTCGCCATTTTAACTCACTTTTAAATATGCTTTTGTATATAAAATGTTTATAATGTGTGTAGTACTGAGTAATGGAAGTCGTGTGGCTGTTACACACCAGATTTTTTTCTTTCTTTATGTTTAACTATAATTAACTATAATATTATTATTAGTGTGGGATAAAATTTAATATCTGTACAGTCTGGAATATCAATACATGCTTTCGTTAATTGGTTCAGACTCGGTACACAAAGTGCTCTGCTAGTCAGAAAAGTAAAAAGCAAAATAAAATAAAATAAATTGGAAAGCTGTACTAGTCCGGTGGACCACTATAATTTATATTTTACTTGTCCGTTGAATGTTTTTGTGGTCCCTGACCAACGGACAAATGTTAATTTCGAGCCCTTCATATATATGTATATATCATCATCATCATCATCAAATTCAGCCTTTAATTGCAGGATGTACTCAGGATGACTTCAGCCTTTAACTGCAGGATAACTTCAGCACTGCAGGATGAAGGCCTCTGCTAGGTGATTCCAAATTGCCCTGCTTTCGGTAATTTTACTCCATTCTGCTCTTTCAAACTTCACAATTTAATCTCTTCAACGACACAGTGGTATCTTCCTCAGTCTTTTCTTATCTCTTGATATCCAAAATAGAACTATGGTGGTCTATCTATCATCATTTCTTATCGCAAGGTATACACACACACACACACACACACACACACACACACATATATATATATATATATATATATTAACTTCAAAATAAATGATAAAAATTATTAATTTGCATAAAATAGGCGCTAAAGCAGCACTAAATTTATATGCAAAAGTAAAACTATGAATTTAAATTATGATAAGTGAAGATATGAAAGTGGAATGTAAAAACAACAGTAACTTTGACAATGTTAATAAACAAGAAAATAAGTTAAATTTAACACTATTCAAGCTAAAAATTTCTATTTATGCTGTGTTTTCTTCGTCAGCAGGTGGATATACAGCTAATAAAAGAACTATGTAGTACTTGCAGGTTTCTGGAGATATGTCAAGCTAGCATACTCCAGATTACATTTCAAACAGAATAGTAAAAAAAAACCTGAAGTTATAAAGACTGAATTATGATTTATTTGAAAAGCATTTTTATTTTTAAACCAAATACTATTACTCATGAGTGAAACTGTTGTGAAATTTTACATCAGAATTTAAAAATTGTTTTATTACATGAATTTTTGAAATGAAAATGCTAGCAAGAACATACCCCCACCTGAACCTGCCAGAAGAAGATAGAAACAACTTATCACCTGCAAGAGACAACAACTGCAAAATTTCATTTCAGCTTAAAAACTTTTGAAACATTGTAATGCTTCTTCCGTATCCATAGATGTCCAATACATTCCAAGGCTTCCAAAACTTCAACTTCGTTACTAACTGTATACCGCACTGGTATTCTATTCTGAGCCATAAATTTTACATAAACATGATAGTCAATCAACTTTTAAGAATTAAAAGATTATGCAATTCTAAATTTAATATTGATAACCAAATATATAATTTTCAAGCTGTATTATACTATAAAAATTTATATCCTTTAAGTTTTATTTCTTATTATACTAGTAATGTAAATTTTTAGTGAAAGCTCCGCAGCTCCGCAGCTACTAGCTTTGCTTTGATTGGTGGTCCATATAGGTGTCCAGTGTGATTCTAACGACTTAAAGCCTATTTTTTCGGAAGGTTGTGGGTTGATGGATGGAATCATATTGTTCTACTTGACTTGGAATGTATGGATACGGAAGAAGCATTACAATGTTTTAAAAGTTTTTAAGCTGAAATGAAATTTTACAGTTGTTGTCTCTTGTAGGTGGTGAGTTTTTTCTATCGTCTTCTGGCAGGTTCAGGTGGGGATATGTTCTTGCTAGCATTTTCATTTCAAAAATTCATACAATAAAACAATTTTTAAATTCGGATATAAAATTTCACTATAGTTTCACTCATAAGTAATAGTATTTGGTTTAAAAATAAAAATGCTTTTCAAATAAATCATAATTCAGTCTTTATAACTTCAAGTTTTTTCTTTACTATTATGTTTGAAATATAATCTGGAGTATGCTTGCTTGACATATCTTCAGAAACCTGCTAGTACTACATAGTTCTTTTATTAGCTGTGTTCCCACCTTCTGACGAAGAAAACACAGCATAAATGGAAATTTTTAGCTTGAATAGTGTTAAATTTAGCTTATTTTCTTGTTTATTAACATTGTTAAAGTTATTCTTATTGTTTTTACATTCCACTTTCATATCTTCACTTATCATAATTTAAATTCATAGTTATATATATATAATCATTATGGATTTTTTTACAGGTTTACAGGGACACAAAGATCAATTCTTTGTAATTACCAGTGGCGAGGCGTGAATGACGTTTTTGGTCATCGTTACGCGAGTGGCTGGAAACAGTACATTGTAATAGAATGTGTATTTATCTTATTGGTTGATTCGTCTTTTTTATACACCAACGTAGGTATGACGGCACTCCAACAGTCAATCAGATGAATGAACTTTCCATGATAACGGACTGTTTCTAACCACACACATGAAGATGACCGAAACGTCACTCACGCGTCGCCACTGGTAATTACGGTTCATGACTCAAAATGTGGCAAGTGTGCTACCGTATAATAAATCCTATATTCGACTGAGATAAAATTGTGTAGGCATTTTAGAATTCATCGTCGCAAGAACCATACAAATTTTTATAAAAGTAGGATTTACCCCTTTTTTATTCATACGAGTTACAATATAAAATTATTTTACATTGCGGTCTATGGATTTAAATCGATTGAAGTTCGTTTCAATAAGTAATATCTGTTACACTGCTTTGCTGATGTATGATCAGTATGAGAAATGGCTTGTGTATTACTTATAGTTGTTTTTACAGAAAAATATGAAATGATTTACACATATTACGTTCTACTGGGCTAATTATATGAAGTTTATTAAATTATTTAAAATAGGCTGAAACCGATGTATGTTTTTCTTTGAATTATGTTGCAAAAAGGTCGTTACTAGAAATTGCTTGATTAAATTTTATACTCTTTTACAGGAACGCACAAAGAAATTCGGATACATTACTGTTCATTGTATACAAATTCGAGATAGTAGAACACCCGATTATACTTTTAATTTTTGATTTTTTACTGAAATATTCAATGATTCACATTTGTTTAAACGCGTGATAACTACTAAATGTTCGGAATGTCAAGTGAATCCACTCCTCACTGTAAAAAAATAACTATTACCAGCTGCAAGAAACTCTCTGTGATTGGAGAAAATAATTATTTTCTCCAATCACAGAGAGTTTCTTGCAGCTGGTAATAGTTATTTTTTTACAGTGCTGATTTTTTTTTTTTTTTTTTTTTTTTTTCAGTTATCTCCCTTTAGAACTGGGCTTTCGATATCTATAACTACAATCACTATTTAAGATCATATTTGTGAGGCAAGCTTTCGGTTTCTTTTAAACAAATACTTATTTTTATATGTTACGTTAAATATGAATAACTTTAAAATTATACATATAAAAAATAATTAAGACAGTGACAAGTGTAATTATATACGATAAGGGATTTCGTAATTAGTTTCATCAGCTTTTTAATGAAAAATTATTATTATTTATTATTATTATTATTATTTTTTTAGATAATTTTTTTGAGAAAAATCTTAGATCTTATCATTTAAGACACAAAAGCGATAAGTAACTATCTCCACTGACGTTAAGGAGATTGTTAAATGGTTTGCACAGTTTTCATGTAATACTTATAGTCTCAAGAAAATGTTAAATATGGCTATCGTTAAGATAACATGATTTAAAATACAAGCACATAAAGTAAAAGTAACCTCTCACGATAAGATGATTGTTAGATAATTACAATAGTTTTTTTAAAAGCATAAGCATGGTTTACAAAAATGGTTGCCAAAGATAAATATTAGCATAATCTAGAAAATCATCTTCTATTTTTCAGCGTCATTGAAAATGGTCCGTTGATTTCTGTTATTGCTGTCTTAAAAGTTACTAGTTTACTTGACTAACAAAACAGACGTTTGATACGCATAAGTGACCAATTAGCGAAGCCCTTATCATAGCGAGCTTCATCATTTGCATACACTGATTTCAGAACCTCACAGGAAACAGATCTATTTAAAATGCAATAAACGGCATTAGAAATCTCACCATTTCTCACGTGGAGACAGTAAAATTGCTGGAATATGCGTGCGCAGAATCAAATATCACTTTAAAGCAGTTTTATTTTATTTTATTTAAAATTTTTATTTTATTTTTTATTTTTGTGTTAAGAACATAAGACAATAAGTTTGAAATCTACAGATGTAGTGTTTGTTGCTATCTGCTTTTTGAATGCACTCAGTCGCAGAGGATTTGGATTTGTTGATGTCAAATCAGAAAGGAAATGTTTGACACGGGTCCGATATTATGGGTATAAGAGCAGTGGATTAGAATAACAAATTAGTAGTTTCAAAGTTATCCAACCAGCAGATATCATTGAAAATATTAATTTGCGCACTTTGATGCTCGAAAAAGAATAGTTAGGACGACAAGGGACTAAAAGAAAGGAAAAAAAATAATAATACAACCTATTGCTGCAAAAAGTTACAGTTTCATATGGTGTTATATGTAAATAAGAAATACCATATTAAAATTAACATTTCCATTACACTTAAGATATTATTTAAAATTATTAATTAATCGTTAAATTTCAAATTGCTCCTTTCACATTAACTTTGATTTAAACTTCGTTTTTCTTTTCTTTTTTTCTTTTATTCTTTCTTTCTTTTTTTTTTTTTTTTTTTTACAGGTCGCTTTAGATGAGTTTAGCAAAAGTTAATTGACATTTTTTTTTCTTTTATCCATATATATGGTACAGAAAGCATTGTTTCTGGGTCAAATTTTCGAAATTGAGTTTTTGTTATATTTACACGTTTTGAGGTTCCCTGAATCCGAAAATCATGTTTTAACGGTTGGTCTGTGTGTGTGTTTATTATCAGAATATCTCTGGAACAAATAGTTGTAGGATGTCCAAACTCGGTATTCTAAATCTGTATCATATAGTGATGCTACACTAAGCTTTTCTTAGAGATCAAACAACTGATTTCTGTACAGAGAACTCAAATGCATTACATCAATGGAAGAAATTTCTGGGAAGTACAGTGTAACATCTAAGGGCTGCCCCAAAACAAAATAGAATGAATATATTTTTTATAGACATTAAAACATGTTTTGCGTAAATTGTGGTGTTGAAATTATTTATCATTCGTTTATAGTGCGACCACGTATCCTACGACTAGCAGTGAGGCCGAGTCCAAAAGTTTTGAGGGATGCAAAATTGGCCGAGAGATAGTTATTTGGCAAACATCCAGTTATTCGGTGTTCCCTTATCGCTTGTTTTCTCTCAGTCACTCCTATTTTAAGACTGGACTCGTTCAATCCGCACTTGCGCAGAGGCTTCCATGGTCGCAAGAAATGTGAAGGAAGAATAATGAAATAACTAAAGAATAGTTAAAGAATACAAGGCTACACAGATTATTAGGATATATTGGGACTATGCTTGAAAATTGCTGGGAGTTTATTTCATTTTGTGTTAGGTATTTATTATATAAAACTAAATTTAAGTGTGATGCGACAAATTTATAGACAAAATACATGGCTACCCAAAATTAAAACGTTCGTTTCTATTGAACAAAACTCTGATGGACTTTGTTATATTTTACTATGCCGAAGAACACCGCTCAGAAATGAAAACTAATTTTTCATATCCACACTATAAATAAAGTATTTTTTGATACTCTGTTTTTAACCTTATTTTTTTATTTATTTTTTTATTATTATTATTATTATTTTTTTTTTTTTTTTGTATAACATCACGTTTTGAAGTGCCATTTTGAAGTTCGTATCAGGTTACTGCTTGAAAAGTTTGATCAGGATTGGAAAGTTTGAAGGCAAAATAATAACAGCTTTGAATATATATCTATATATTATTTTAATAAATGTAAGAACTAAAATTGAACGAAGGGTTGAGGGGGGCGGCAGTCCTCCTTACACAGAATAATATATCAAATAAAACTGTTCCTAAACCTATTTTAGATTTTTTTTTTTTTTTTTAATCAGCTTGAACTTTATTTTCTTAGCTTATTGATCTTTTGACTTAATCTGCAATCCACCTTTATAAAATTGAAATGCAAGGTAAGAGAAAGTCGTGTAAGCGACACACCAGATTATTTATTTACAATCATAACTATGCGAAAAGATTTTTTTTTTTTTAAATTTTTTTATTATATGTATATATACAGTGAAAAACGTTTAACACGAAACTAAGGGGACCGAAATATTTTTTCGTGTTAAAAGGATTTCGTGTAAAAAGATTCGTAGAAAAAGTACAAAATTCGCCAATGTTTTCCATGTCGTCAATTTTTATTTCCATTTCCTGTAAAACTACTACTAACTTGCATTCATTAAGATAAAAATCAACTATAAATATTATTGTTTTTTGGAAAAAAAAAATCAGATATCTTTTGCTGAAGTATCTTTTTCAGCACCATAGTGTTCAAAAATTGGTTGAGATCATCCATTGTTTTATTCATCTCTCAATTCGAATGTGCATCTAAATGACTGCGGATACTCATTATTTTCTTCATTTCTGAAGCAGAGGGGATAGGAACTGCATCATTGATTCAGTTGTCAGATTCGTCATCAAAATTTACGTAAGTGGAATCATTTTAATTATGAACGAAGTCAAAAATCTTATTATCGGTGCTGTACACACGTGATCATCGACGGCAACATATCGTAGCATATTTGCCAACATTATAATTTATTCCGGAGCCTTTTTATCCCCGCCTTTAATTCGCACCACTTTATTTACAGATTATTTTCCTTCAATATATAACTACGATAAAATAAGGAAATATTACTCTTAAGAAAAATGTGGTATGGAAATAAAGGTGGAGTTAAAAATGCTCCGGAATAAATTAAAATGTTGGCATCTCTGTCTCTGTTGTAGAAAACATGTCACTGAAGATCGAAAGCGAGTTTTTTCGTTTTAAACGATTTTTGTTTCGTGTTAAAAGAAACAAAAATGTATTAAATATCATAGTACACTGTCCGGACCGCTATATCATTTCGTGTTAACCGATTTTTCATGTTAAGAGTTTTCGTGTTAAACGCATTTCACTGTATATATATATATATATATATATATTCAAAGTTTTAAAGTTTGAAAAAACAAAAAGCGGAAAATTTTAACTAAATTTTGTGCTAAGATATCCGCGTTTGTAATGATCGATAGATGACGCTTTTTCAGCTTTTGTTGTTAGTAAATACAATAGCCGCGTGTATTTATTATTGTTCTTTTTGTTATTCTACTTAATATTCGTACTATAATTTTTCCGCCATTACATCATGGAAAATGGATTGCTTTTGGAAAAAAAATATTTCAGTTTATTCAAAGTTCGATCGGAAGCAGATTTTACTGAAGTTCAACAAATATTAGTTTCAAATCATCTGATTAATTCTTTATTTCCATTAGCCGAAGCAACTGAAATTTTAAATTTGTCATTTGAAAATAAATGAAAGTTTAATTCTGGATTTCTTGATCCTTTGGAGTTACACTGTGGCACACAACAGTATGTGTTATCTTTTTTTCCGGATTTATTCATTTTTATTCAATAAATATATGTGAAACTTCGGCAAGCAATGGCGGCTTGATGAAAGCCGAATTAAAGCATGTTAATTGTAATTTCACCTTAGCCCACCAGAGGGCGAGCATTTCATTACAAGCGCAGATATAATAATTATATACGATTAAAAAAAAAAAAAAAAATTTTTTATATACCATGTTTTAAATTTTCTGATGAATCATAGAGCACAACTTTTTATAATTTTTTAACGTTCACGTTTAATTAAATGTATTTATTTTTACGTCGAAAGAAAATGAACTCGTAAATTTTTTTTGGCAACTATTAAATTATAGCTAATATTTTAATGGCTATTTTAACGCTATTAGGATGTTATTATTTTCATATTTTAATTAATTATAAGAAAATTAATCAAAAATTGGAAAATCAGACTTCGAAGTATTGTGTTGTCACCGGGTTCTGAGCTACTGTGAAAGTTTCAAATGTCTAACTAGTAGGGAAGTTAGTTAAAATTCGATTGCAAGATTTGTACCGGACAAATAAACAAACAAGAATAGAAGTTAATAAACAGAATAGAAGTTAATGAAAACATGGTAAATACAACCTTTGAATGAAGTTTCATGAAGATTCAACAATAAATAAGACGTATGGGACATTTTAAACTTGAGGCAATTACGTAAAAATTAGTTTTTAAGAAAATGATGTTTAACGTTTTCATTTTACATCAGATTCGACATTTTTTTTTACAAATAATTTAATGTCTTGCTTGTGGCATACATGACTTCTGTTATGTAGTTTTATATTTCAGTAAAAAGGAAATATCGGATTTTTAGTTCAATTTTGACAGTTTGGAAGTCCACTATCACCTTAATTAAGACAAATTACAGGGAAATATTGAAAGTTTGTGTCAGACTTTAGGTTACACTCCTGCGAATTCCGTGGAACAGGAATGGCCGACAAATCCGTAGCGATCGTCTGGTGGATTATGAAGAGTCTTTGGCTGATTTCGAATAATTGGATTCAAAAGCGTTTCTTTCTTTCTTTTTCTTTTCTTTCTTTCTCTCTCATTTTTTTTTTTTTTTTTTTTTTTTTGTGCAGTGAGACATGTAAAGTAAAACAAAAGGCTCAGTGTTATTCATTAAAACATCACAAATAAATAAATAAAAAATGCATAATGGAAATTTGAAACGATTATTTATTTCTTAACTGTTTAAAAAATTTGAAGTTATTACTTAGTAGTTTTTTATTTAATTGTGCAAAATTTAAATGTAGAATACGTTGCTGTAGTCTACATTTAATATGTTGAGTGCCATGTCAGCCATCGGTGACTGACACTGAACTTTCCGTTTAGAGTGGCTGACAGTGTCAAATATGATATAAAGCCATGTCAACCACTGGTGGCTGACAGTGTAAAATATGATGTAAAACTAAAAAATAAATAAATAAATAAATAAAAAATACATTGTTTTAAGTAATTACTGAAAATTTATTTAAAATTTACATTATTTAATACAGGATTATATCCTTAAGGCATTTTAATGGATTTTATTGAAACAAGGTAAACATAACGCGCTTCTAACCAGCACGCGTGGCCTGACGAGGATTTCCTTACGAATTCGCGGGGCGCTCAATGTGTTAAATATAGGTGTATAGGAAAATTCTGCAATTTTGAATTAAAAAACTGACATCGGAAATTTTTCTTGGACAACATATACTATATAAAGTTTAAGAAGGTTTGTTAAAATATAATATAAATATTTTTTAGCAAAAAATTCCGGTGTCATTTTACCAATTCAAGACGACAAAATTTTCCAGTGTATCTAATATAATTTTGACTTGGAAAAATTACAGTGAAGTCAAATTTATAGCAATGATTTAATTTTTGCGCCGTTTTAAATAATATAAAAAAAAAAGAAAAAAAAAATTTGTTTTGTTTTTAACTTGTAAAAAAATTTTGAAATTATATCAGTCACTTTAAAATGGTTGATCAATATTTCAATATTAGATTATTGCATTAGCAAGTGAATTATCACTTGGGCTTAAATAAATATGAAACTGAATTAATTAAATTTAAATATATCATATTATAAAAAAAAAAAAAAACACTTTTTTGAACTTTTTACGTGATGGCCGGGCAGTTGAAAATGTGTTCTGGAGTGAGTTCCTCCTCCAGGCAGTTCCTACATGATTTGTAAGTTCTGGTGCCATCTGTATTTATTGTCATTCCACCTAAGTGTTGGGTTCTAAGTCTGGAGATAGTTTTGGTAATCATCCTATCTGCATTGATAACACATAGTTGATGTTCCTTTTTGATGTGTTTTTCTTTCAGTCTGTATCTAGCAACTGCATTAGCGTCACCTAAAGTTACGGTGCTGCAAATTTCCAAGTTTAGGTCCCTCGCCTTCTTCGCCAGCTTATCTGCTTCCTCGTTCTCTTCAATACCAACATGTGCAGGTGTCCACTGGAAAGTACAGCTTTTCCCAAGTTGGCAAATTTCCTCTAAGTAGTGATGGATATCTTGCGCAAGCCTGGAGTCTCCATTCTCTATCGCTTCCAGGGCAACCCTGGAATCACAGAAAATCATGAGTCCACTAGCTTTATCAGTATCATTCAGAGAAATATACATTTGTAAGGCCTCAAGAATTGCTTTTAGTTCGCAAGTAAAATTAGAAGCGATGTTTCCTGCTCCTATACTTTTTTGCATTTTCATGTCATTAGTCAGAGCGATTGATATGCCTGCTCCTCCATTCAAAATAGTCTCATCTGAGGATCCATCAGTATACATCTGCACTAGGTCGCGCCCCAAATAAGTTTCGATAGTTTTAATTCCTTTGGCTTTAACTATGGCTTCCGGTTCTTTTTTCAAGCAGTGATCTAGTAGGTTCAAATTGATAACAGTATTTGGGGGAAGGCAGGATGATAGGACAGGTTCCTGAAGCAACGTAAATCTTTGATCTAATTCAAGACTTTCTCGTATCTCTTTATCAAGCTTCATGGTAGATGATCTTTTGAGTCTTGATTTGCAATTCCAGTTAGTTGTCGCTCTGCGAGAGATATGATTTATATCTAGACTATTAGCCTTGTTAATAAATTTAACTGTTTGGTACCTTCTTCGATTATCAAGTGTCTGTAGGCCGCACTCTTGCTCTGCCTTGGTGTTATTAGTAGATGAGACAGCTCCAATAATTATCTTGGCTGCTCTGGCCTGAATCTTATCAAGTTTCTCGAGTGCAGACACAGAGGCATGTGCCCAAATTGGGCTATAATAAATTTATTTATTATAGCTAAATTGAGCAATAAATGTAAGGAATAAAAAAGTAAGGAATAAAAATGTAAAGAATAAAAACGTTGAGAATAAAAACGTATTCTTTAAAATTAATTTATTCCTGGTAATCTAAATGCAGTATATTTATCAAATAAAATGTTCTTTCAATATTTCTGACTTGCAAAACTAAAAATTGTTTTATAAAAAAAAAAAAAAAAAAAAAAAAAAAAAACTATTCTCATTTTGTTAGCTGTTGCTCAGTCTATAAAATATAATTCATTCTTTTAGATAGCGCAAGTTTGTTTATTATAGCTAAATTGAGCAATAAATGTCCGTTGCACCATCATTAAAGGACGATTTATATTTCTTAATGACAGGATGTTGTCTTTCCGTCGCCCAAGAGGAAGACGATTTTGATGGCGGAAAATTGGCATAAGTGATTTGCATAAATTTTTATAAGGGACTCTCTAAATTCAAAATATTTATACTATTTTATTCGAAAGACAAAGGAATGTATTTGGCTATGAAATTGGCGTTATTTTCTAACTCTTGGCGTAGTTCGCACAGTCTGCTTGAGACTGTCATGTTATTAAGCTAACTACGCACATCACTCCTCAACCACTGCCCTAGTATACGATTTTGAAAAGCTCTCTCTCTCATCCTCTGAATGTCTTTAAGACTGCATTATATACCTTTTAAAGATATTATAAAAATATTTCATTCCCATGCTAAAATGTGATTCTTAAATAAAGTTGCTTACTACAAACTAATGGTTTTCTTCTTCACGGCCTGAAATTTTTGTGTATCTGAGGTTATCTGCGGATTTTTTTAAAAGCTGCAAGAAATCAATATCATATTGCCTAACGCATGGATTTTATTTCTTTTTTTCTCATTTTTTAAAATAAGTTTTCAGGAATTACTGACCGTCAGCACCAAAAATACGCTAGTTGAAAATTTAAGTGTATAGATAAACTGCAGTTACATCCTTGTTTTCTTGTATAGTGTAAAAATTGATCTATAAATTTGTACTTTCTTCTATATTCAATAAAAGAAAGTATTGGATACGTAGAAATTTTCGATGGATTTACAAGTTTTGAAAGGTCAAGAACACGATTTGATCATTTTTAGAAAATGTTTTTCTGTCCGTCTGTCTGTTTGAGTGTGTGTATAAATTTTTTTTGTAGCGACTGTATCTCAAGAAATACTGCACAGAATTGAATATAAGTTTATATATAGATGCACCTTGACATAAATTAATGCATATCAATTTTTGGTGCTAATCGCTCAACAGGTGGCGCTGCTATACAGCGATTTTCACAATTTCAGGGAAGACTATACCTCATGTTTTATTGCGGATAATCGAACAAAACTTAATATGTGAAAAGGCCATTATAAGATATTATGCTGATTCTATATGCATACATATCGGTCGATAGGTCGAGCTGCTATATTTCAGTTTTCCCAAGAACGGGTAGGATGTCATCCGCACTGTAAAAATTCACTTCCGTTGGACATGGACATTTAGAATAACACCTTTCTGAGAGGAAAAAAATACGTCTTCATTCATAATGGAAAATAAAAATTAAATTATTTGTACTGCGTTAATTTGTATGGGTAAATATAGAAGAAAGTTTTGTGGTGGTTACAACATATACTATTTCTTTTCTTTTCTTATTGTTATTGTCAATGGAGAGTTCGTTGTCTGTTTTTCATAAAGATACCGCAGTGTGTTAGAAACTTTCAATGTCGCGACATGACATAATTCATGAATAAAAATTCTATCAGAGCCTATCTTATCTATGTTAATCTTCAGCTGAAAGTGTTTCTGCAACATGTGATCCATTATGTAATATAATTGTCTAGAAAAATCATCACGTGCTTTTGCCTGAAGGTACGCAAAGAGAAAAGCGTAGGAAAAAAAAAAAAAAAAAAAAAAAAAAAAAAATAGTCTAGATTTGCTTATTCTTAATCATCGAGTAAAACTGAAACTTAATTTTAAATAGTTTGTATTTTTCTTTTTTAATTTTCCATTCCACTATAGGTATGGAAAACTAAGATATTCGTAAAAAAAATTATTTTTTTAAATTTTAACTTAACAATGTGTTACTTAAATCAAAAAATGATGAAATGTTTGTGTTTCGTATTTCTACTTGCTCCATAGCTTGGGATAATTACAACCTTGGATTATTACATTCACATACAGTACATTAACCCGCCAGTGCACGGGTTGGGTATGTGAGACCCAGTTTATTTACTAGAATGCAATGTAAGAGACACATTTTATATATTCTGCGAAAAAAATTTTTATAAGAAACGTAAAATTTATACTTCGTATTTTCTTATTGTGTGATTTTATTTTGTGGGTGTTATATTGTAACCATTCAAATATTAAAAGAAAATTGTGTCTTTTCCCCAGCCGTGCACTGGCGGGTAAGTGAAGTTTCTAGGTAGTGAAAAATTTTATCTGGGACTCTTCGACTTTTTAAAATATCTCAGTTTGTTACAGAGTTGCAAACTTTCCCATTCGTTTCCAATAAGCCTTTCATTAGGTAAGAGATTCATTGGGTTTCACTGAGAATTGAAATACAAAATCTTAAAATAAAATAAAAGTCATGCAAAAATATGCTGTGCTTAGGACAATTATAAACATACTTGTCGGACAAACGAATTTTCTTGTGAAAGCGTAACCACGATTAACAAGTCAAAATGCTTAAGAAATAGATAAAAATCGGAAGTTATATTCAAAATCGACATACAAATCCTAATTTAACTTACGAAAGACTGTGGAGTTAATTTCACAAGTATAGAAATGGGAAAGCTTATAATTTGAGAGGGGCATTATTCTATATCATTCTATATAACAGCGCCACTTACTGTGCACAAAAGTTTAATCATATTTTCCCACAGTAAAGATTTTACGCATAACGTTTGGTGCAGTTTTAATCAAAAGATGCTGAGATGTAGCCATGTGGAAAATCATAATAGCCGCTCAATCTGTCGGCCGATACACACCTAAGCTGTTTCACCATTCATTTTTTTTTAAAAATATATCACATATCAAGTTTCGTGCAGTTAAATGTTACAGAAATTGAAATTTAGCATGCCTGTTCACGGGGCAAATTGCAGCATAGCAGCACCACCTGTTGGCCGATATACACCTAAATTAAATTAGCATAGTGGTTCATAATGACTCTCATATATGCTAAGTTTTGCGCAATTATATACAACAGGATCTGAGATATAGTCTTCCCATTCTCGGGGGAAAATTGCAGTATAGCAGTGCCACCCATCGGCTGATATGCATACAAATTGAATTATCAAAATGTTTTAGAATGACATTCTCATTTATCAAGTTTTGCTTAATTTTGCCCCTCCGCCTCCTCTCTTCCCGCCCCTTCCAATAACTTTACTGTTTCGAAAATATCCTCATCAGACTTGCAGGCCTCTCAAACCTACCTGTACCAAGTTTGAACAGTCTAACTGTATATATATATATATATATATATATATATATATATATTGTCCCATGCCCCCCCCCCCCTCCTTCTCGCCCACCTGGGACGAATTTATAAAATTCCAGAAATTGGTTTTTAGATATTTGTGTGAGCTATATTTTAGAGCGAAAATCACTCATATTTATTTTTTCTTTTTGTTATATAAAGGGTTATTTGAAATCACGTTTTGCCCCTTCCTTCCTTTAGAAGCTGAATCTCTAAAATTCCAGAAATTGGTTCTTAGGTATTTCTATTAGCTTTTATTTTAGAGCAAAAATTTCTGTTTTTTTTTTGTTTGAGATATATAGGATTACGTGAAATCCCGTTTTACGCATGTGAAATCACGTTTAGCCCCCTTCCCCCCCCACCCCCTTTAGGACCGAATTTCTAAAATTTCAGAAACTAGTTTTTAGATATTTGTCAGCTATATTTTAAAGCAAAAATTTTACGGATATCTGTTTTTTTTTTGTTTGAGATATGAAGGATTTTGTGAAATCACGTTTTGCCCTCCTCCCTCCCCCTCCTTGGGGGCAAATTTTATAAAATCGCTTGTTAGTGGATGTCTACGTAATAGAAGGAACATTGTCCCAAAATTTCATACTTCTAGGTCCAGGAGCTTGGGCTGGACGATGACGAATCACTCATTCACTCACTCAGGACAAACGATTCTATATCTATATATATCTATCTATCTATCTATATATATATATATAAAGATTTATGAATAATATACAGGACTAATTAAAATTAGTCGAATAAGTTTAAGAGCGTGTGGAGTGGGTTGCAATTCTCTAAGTAATTGAAGTTAATTTTAAAATTTTATGGCATGCTTAAATGCTTTATAAATATAGCAATAATTTTCAAACGGGTCTTGAGAGGGGTTGTAGAAGATTCAAGATTCAATTGACCCCTCTCCCCCTCGATACACACAGACACATACACAAAAATATATGTCAAATAAAATTGTTTATTTATTTATTTATTTATCCATTTTAGCTTTTTAAAACTGTTTTTTAAAGTGCACTAGAAATACTTAAAAATAATATTATTGTATGGCAAGAGAAAGTTGTGCGAGTTCCTCTCCAGATTATTTCGATTATTAAAAATTCGTGCCACTACTTCAACCAGAAATAATTTTTGTAATTTAGTGCAATTAATGGTGTTTGCTTACTAAGTTTATAATTTATTATCTATTAACATCAGTGTTTCGAGGCATTTTAGTGAAATTATTTGATACTTTTACTTTCTGCTATATTTAATAGGAGAAAGTATTAGTTTCGTAACTATTGGTTTCAACTTCCATTTTTCGATGGATTTACACGTTTCGAGAGGTCTAGAGCCCGATTTGGTCATTTTTAGAAAATGTCTATCCGTCAATTTGTCTGTCTGTGTGACAAAAATTTTGTGGCGACTGTATCTCAGGAAGTACTGCATATCATATAAATTTATATGTAGTTACATCTTGACGTAAATAAGTGCATAATTTTGTTCTGCAAATCACTCAAGATGTGGCGCTGCTATACTTCGGTTTCTTCCATTTAAGGAAAGGCTACATCTCAGGTTCTATTGTGTATAATCGAACGAAACTTGATATGAAAGAAGGTCATCATGAAGGAATATGCTCATTCAAAGGTTGGTTGGTTGGTTGGTTGGTTGTCGTGTTATGGACATGGAGAAAAAAAAATCATTCGAGTGCATATCGACCAGTAGGTGGCGCTGTTATGCTGAAAAATTCCTCGTGTACAGGAAGGCTTTATCTCAGATTCTGCTGCATGTAATTGCACAAAATTTGGGTATATGAGAGGGCAATTATGAAACATTATGCTGATTCAATTTAGGGTATATCGGCAGAAAAGGGGTGCTGCTGTATTATAATTTGCTCTATGAATAGGAAGGTTAAATCTCACCTTCTGGAACATGTAATTGCATCCGATTCAATATATGAAATAATCAATTTGAAAAGAAATGCTGATTTAATTTGGGTGCATATCGGTCGAAAAGTTGCGCTGACATTACTCAACTTCTGTTATTTTCTTCATGGGTACATCTCAGCTTCTGTTGAACGACACTGCACCAAACTTCTTATGTAAAATCTTTATTGTGAGAAGCTATGATTAAGCTTTTGTGCATGTTAAACAATAAGTGCTGCTGTTATATAGAAGAATTTAGAATAAAGATCTTACAAGGAAGAGACAATTTTAAGTGTTTAGTTTCATCTGAACTATTAATAGTTGTATTTTAATTGATAAACAGTTAGAAAGAGAGGAAAAAAAAAAAAAACACAAAAAGAAAAAAAAGCCCTAATCTTGAAAAAGTTTTTTTTTTTTTTTTTGGTAATACATTTACTTCTAGAATTAATGGGAAAAAAAAAAAAAAAAAAAAAAAACGCATTTTTCACATTATTCTAAACTATTTAAGTGTCCAGTGTACATTAAAAAACTAAAATTGATTTATGTTAAAGGATGATTAAATATTCTATGATCTTTTAAGATTAAATTTTGCACCCCCCCTTCCCAAACATAAAACATTCCAATAAAAATGTAGGCGCATTGGTTCATTGGTTTATTTATTTATTTTTAAATTCTATACAAGAGTGAAAAAAAAAAAAAAAAATCTGGAGTGACTCCACTCGACTTTCCGAACATTGAGTAACTAACAGTTTTGTAGATAAAATAAAGAAAGAGGAATTGCTAAACAAACAAAAGAGAGAAAACCATAATAGAGTGTTTTTTTCTCCATATATCACACGAGGTTTTATTTAACGCTACTGAACTTTGAGCCCTTAGATCATAATGATAAAGAATTTTTCGTTTTGTCCCTGTAAAAATCTATAGATGCTAGATTCACCAAAATGCTTATAGTTAGTGCAACAGTGATTTATAATATTCATACAAATTTTCAGCTCAATTGAATAAGGCGTTCAGATGCTATCGCACTTTTAAAAATTTGGTCTCATAGGCCATAATGATAAAGAATTTTTCTTTGTGTCCCTGTAAAAAAACTGTAGTGCTAGATTCACCAAAATCTATACAGTTGGTGCAAATGCGACCTATAACATGTGTACAATTTTTTTGCTCAGATTAATAAGGCGTTTAGACGCTATCACACTTTAAAAATTTGGCCCCATTGGCCTTAATGATAAAGAATTTTTCTTTGTGTCCCTGTAAAAAAAACTATAAGTGCTAGATTCTCCAAAATCTATACAGATTGAGTATCTGTGACCTATAATATGGGTATAAAATTTTTGCTCAATTGAATAAGGCGTTTAGATGCTATCGCACTTTTTAGATTTTGGTCCCATAGGCCATAATGATAAAGAATTTTTCTTTGTGTCCCTGTAAAAAAACTATAAGTGCTAGATTCACCAAAATCTATAGGGTTCGTACTATGGTGACTTACAATATACGTACCAACTTTCAGGTTAATCGAACAAAGCCTTTAGACGCTAGCGTGTTCACAGACATACACACATACACACATACACACATACACACACACATACATACATCATCGTAAAAATAGTGAAAACGGACTCAGGGGACCTCAAAACGTATAGAAACATCAAAATCTCGAATTCGGATTTTTGACATGATTACAATACTTTCCTCACTATATAGTGTTCGGAAAGTAAAAAGGACACCCACTTGAATACTAATGCTTTTATTTTTTCTAACACAGAAAATTAATGTTATCAAATGGATGCAATTTATCAAGAATCATGCGTTTGACAGATGATTTCTCACATTAATCATCATACAGCAATTATGAAAGTAGAGAATGACAGTTGTACTTTGAGAAAATGTATAATTACGAAACAAATATTAATCAGCAAGAGTTTTATTCTGAACGATTTGAACTTAATATCGCCGAAGGATTGCATGTAATAAAATTCCAGACTTAAAAATTCTGATCAGGTTTACCGGTTGCAGGCGATTAATGTTAAATACAGAGGAAGTTATGAAGTCACATAAAAAAGATGATCTTGAAAAAATTCTTACATTTCTGTTATAATAAGTTGCAAAATGCATTGCGTTGCTAAAAAGACCCCACACGGAGGGCATTCTTTCTCGGGCCTAAGATCCTTGTGCTTTCAATTAGCTTTAACACCATTACGACCACTACCGTCAAAAGTGCATTGCCATGTTCAACGAATAACACCATGCAAACTGGTAATATACTTTAAATCTTATAAATTTTAATTAAGAAATAAAAACTTATATATATCACTCAAAAAAATTTTTCCCAAGTTAATAAAAAACATTAGAAGTTCAGATTACGTTGATTAATGCCGCATTAGGGCTGTGACAGTGACTTATAACATATGTATTAATTTTCAGCTCAGACGACTAAGGCGTTTAGACGCTATCGTATTTTAAAAAATTCGGGCCCATAGGCCATAACGATAAAGAGTTTTCTTTGTGTCCCTGTAAAAAAAAACTATATGTTATAGATTCACTAAAATCAATAGGGTTCGTGCTATGGTGACCTATAACATACATACCAATTTTCAGCTCATTCTAACAAAGCGTTTAGGCGCTATCGTGTTCACTGACACACACACACACACATACATACACCATCGTAAAAACAGAAAAAAAATTAACACAGGGTACCTCAAAACGTACAGAAACACCAAAATCTCAAAGTCGGATTTTTGGTATGATAACAATACATTCCTTACATATGTATGTTCGAAAAGTAAAAATGGAAAATAAATACATTAATTAATAAAATAAAAATAAAAATATAATGAAAACTTTGTAATTGAACAACATATATTTCAATTTCATAACGTTTGTTTTGAGTGAAGATACCGGGTGTAGTAAGAAGCTTTAATACGAGTTTTATATGTAATGTGTACTGCGAAATAATATACCAATCTAGTGTATGTCATGAGGTAGGAACAGGTTCATAGTTATGAAACCAAAGAAGAAAATGAAAGAAAACTGAAAATAAAGTTGAAGTTTCGAAGGTAAAAAATCTGGAGTGACTCCACTCGACTTTCCGAACATTAAGTAATTAACGGTTGTATAAATAAATTAAAGTAAAACAAGTCGTTAAATAAACAAAAGGGAAAAATAAAAAAAAGGGTTTTAGTATTTTCCCCCATTATTTAATTTTACGCTATTGCACTTCAAATAATTTGAGTCCATAGATCATAACGATACAGAATATTTCTTTGTGTTCCCGTAAAAAACTATAAGTGCTAGATTTACCAAGATCTATACAGTTCGTGTGACTATAACCTATAATATGTGTATAAAGTTTCAGCCCAGTCGAATAAGGCGTTTAAACGCTATCGCACTTTAAAATATTTGGACCCATAGACCATAATGATAAAAAAAATTTCTGTGTGTCCTGTAAAAAAGCTATAAGAGTTAGATTCACTAAAATCTATACTTTATGCGACGGTGATTGGTAACATGTGTATAAAGTTTTAGCTCAGATGAATAAGGCGTTTAGACGCTATCGCACTTTAAAAAAAATTGAGCCCATAGGCCATAATGATAAAAAAATTTTCTTTGTGTCCCTGTAAAAAAACTATAAGTCCTAGATTCACCAAAATTAATAGGGTTCGTGCTATTGTGACCTATATCCTACGTACTAACTTTCAGATCATTCGGACGAAATGTTTAGGCGCTATCGTGTTCACTCACACACATACATACACAAGCACATATAGGGTGATTAGAAAAAAAAAATACCCCGATATATCAGACCATAGCTACCATACCGTTCCGAGAAACTGAATAAAAATTTGGTGGAAGGTATTTTGAGGTATGCGCTCAAGAATTATATAAAAAACAACAGTTAAATCTAACAGTTACAGTGAGAAAATTTCGAAAATTTCAAGTGGAAACACCTACTTTTTTTTATTGAAATGTAATGTCCATAGCAAAAAACCATAAATAGCGTTGAAACGATACCTCTAGCACGAAAATCGGCAGCGCTAGCAGGCTAACAAAAAAAGAAAATAAAACGACTGTTACGTGCCTACCAGAGCACCACTTTCATTTTTTTAATGACGTCACATTTCACACTGAGTCTTTGGTTCAGACTAAAGTCTACTGATTCTGCTTCGAAACGAAAAGGAGATACCAAGGTATCCTTAATTTCGTGTAAGGCTATTAAATAAAGGCTTTAATTTCGTTGTTAGTCGTAAGACGCTGTCATGATGACGTCATCCCAGTACGCGAAAAACAAGGCATTGTAAAATGGTAATCAAAACCGATTTTAATGATGATAATGATGTTTCCCAGTAAGCGGCATATTGTTCACAGAGCAAAAAAGCAAGGTACACATCACGCATTTCACAATGGCTTATTTTTCACTTAGTTTGATGACGTCACTCATGACGGTGTCTTAGAACTAATAACGAAATTAAAACCCTTATTCAGTAGACCTACATGAAATTAAGGATACCGTAGTCTATTCTTCTCGTTTCGAAGCAGAATCAGTAGACTTTAGTGAGAGCCGAAGACTCAGCGTGAAATGTGACGTCATTAAGAAAATGTAAGTCGTGCTCTGGTAGGCACATCACAGCTGTTTTCTCTTTTTTTCTTAGTATGCCTAGCGTTGGTTATTTTCATGCTAGAGGTACCGTTCCAAAGCTATTTATGGTTTTTTTGCTATGGAGATTCCATTTCAATAAAAAAAAGTAGGTGTTGCCATTTAAAATTTTCGAAATTTTGTCACTGTAACCGTAACTGTTAGAGTTTAACTGTTGTTTTTTATATAATTCTTGAGCGCATACCTCAAAATACCTTCCACCAAATTTTTATTCAGTTTGTCGGAACGGTATGGTAGCTATGGTCTCATATATCGGGGTAGTTTTTTTCTAATCACCCTGTACATAATAATCATCGTAAAAATAGTAAAAAGATACTCGGGAGACCTCAAAACGTATAGAAAGACCAAAATCTCAGTCAGATTTTTGACATCATTACAATACTTTCCTTACATATGTATGTTCGGAAAGTAAAAAGTCATACTGTAAGTCATTTATTCGTCGCTGCCTTCATTACGAATTTCACCAAAGAAAAAGCGCTGCAAAACCATGTTATTCGATCGATTCTATTATCGGGTAAGATATGGTATCGGAAACCACACGTGAATTTCGGTTTTGACATTTTAAAGGTGGTGGTTTTGATGTTATAGCTCGATAACATAGAGGCGATAGACTGAGCGCTAATCATGAAGATTTACAAGCACTGCTCGATGAAGATGCATCTCAGACACATAAAGAGCTCGCTAGAAAATTAGAAATATCACTAACAATCATTTTTAATTGTTTACATGCAGTATGAAAGGTTCAGGAAGCAGGAAGATGGGCGCTTTATTAATTGAGCTAAAGGAACAACGATGAGCGTGGCTTGATGAGCATGAATATGTTAAACAGTCAACACAGAAAATATTTATTGTAAAAAATCGGGGTTGAAGATAAATAACAGGATATATTTACGTCAATTAAAAAAAAAAAAAAGAAAAGAAAAGAAAAAGAAAAAAAAAAAAAAGGTGAATCCCGGCGATGCAACAATATTAGTACAGAAATGAGCGATTGATTGGAAAAATGTTCGTCCATGCATCCGGTGGGATGTGGTGAGTGTACTTAATTACGAACTGTCCATGCCTGATGTAAATGTAACTTCCGAAGACTACAAGCAACAATTCCTGCGACTGAACCAGGAAATCGGGGAGGGGGGGGGGAGTTTATTTACTGGCAAAGGTTTGCGCGCCCGTGAGATCGCTCCTTGATAACACAAAGTCCCATGTTACAAAATTTGTCAAAGACACTTTAGCATCATTTGGCTTGACAGTTTTGGAACACTGACGTATAGCCCAGCACAGCCCCTAACTATCATTTGTTTCAGTCGATAAGCAGTACCTCCTCTTGTGTACGCTTCCGGACAGTGGATGAAGTACGAAAATAGGTACAAGAAGACAAATCGTTACACATTCCTGTCATCCGTCAGTTTCTCGACCGATGGCGGATGGTGTTAGATACTGATGGATAATATTTTGACAAATAAAGGTGTTATTCTCAGCTTCGAATTGCATATTCATTTCTCAGAAACACGCTTTAAAACTCACTACTACTTAAACCCAATAAATAAGTAGGTTTTTACACCTGCTTTCCTGCTGCACTCGTGTATGTATTTTTTTTCTCCTGATCAAGGTAACTCTTAATTATTTTGACTTGAAACAACTGTTGCGTGTTTATGGAGTTTATTGGGTTTAATTACTAACTTTATAGTCATCTATAAATATGTAGGACGAGATTAGTAAACAGAAAATCTCTTTTCATTTAAGAGGATAGTGCCTGTTATCTTTATATATATATATTTCTTTTGTGCGTGTGTATGTCACTGAACTCCTCCTAAACGGCTGGACCGAGTTTAATGAAATTTTTTGTGTGTCTTTAGGTGGATTCGAGAATGGTTTAGATTTACAAAAATATTGATAAAATTGATTAAAATTGATAAAATTTGAATTTTTAATCTCAAAACTCTGTCATCCTTGGCGGAGAAAAAATATCGCCATATCATCTGGCGAACATATTTAATTTCTTTCAAAAATAATGGTTATTTCAACAACTTATATTAAGAGAGTAATGAATAATATGAAACAATTTCGAACAATACATATTACGAAAATATACATCTGGCATGTATATTTTCGTATTACGTTTTTGATCGCCAATTACAAAAAACGCCAAGGAAGACAGAGTTTTGAAATTTAAAAATAAAATTTTGTCAATTTGAGAGCAAAATAACTCAATCTAACACATGCATACGATAACTAATACATATCTATACCCAAATACGGGGATTAAAATCGAGAAATAATTTTCCTCGATTTTTAATAATTTTTTATAAAAAATCCAATGGGGGATTAACATAGGAAATCTTTTTCTTGCATCCACTGACGGTCAGTGACGTCACACTTCGCTTGCGTATATTCTATTGTAATTCCAGTTTGTCCTGACAGTTGGTGCTGCGATCAAATTCAGGAAAATATTTTGTAACTTCGTGTTTTTATTGTTATACAAAAAATTGTGTCCTAATTGAAATATTACATCAAGATGTAATTAGTGTTTGAAGAGTTTTGAAGTGTGCATAAAAAAAACTATACATTTTGCAAATTTATTGCGGAATTGGAGTGAGTATTTTATATAATTTTCTATCAAATTTACACGCGCGTTGATTAACAACCACACTAACCGACAAATTTATTTGTGTAGCTAATTTATTATATTTTATTTATTTATTTTTTGAATGGAACACCTTTAGTATCGGATCCCTTTGGCAAAATTTGAAATTTGGCACCGAAGTAGCTCGGATGCTTCTCGCCAAGATCTTTAGTTCCACAATTGAGATAGTCATTTCAATTCATCGCAAAAATGGCTTAAAATATTTAAAGTCACCAAAGGGGTCCCATACTTTTGTGCGTGTGTATGTCACTGATATTTTATTTATTTATTTTTTGTATGGAAAATTTGGCACCGAGGTAGCTCGGACGCTTCTCGCCAAGATCTTTAGTTCCACAATTGAGATAGCCATTTCAATTCATCGCAAAAATGGCTTAAAATATTTAAAGTCACCAATGGGGTCCCATACTTTTGTGCGTGTGTATGTCACTGATATTTTATTTATTTAATTTTTGTATGGAACACTTTTAGTATCGGATCCCTTTGGCAAAATTTGAAATGTGGCACCGAAGTAGCTCGGACGCTTCTCGCCAAGATCTTTAGTTCCACAATTGAGATATCCATTTCAATTCATTGCAAAAATGGCTTAAAATATTTAAAGTCACCAAAGGGGTCCCAATTTGTGGCTTAGATTTAGAAAATCCGTGCTTTTCTCACGGTCAATTATATGCTGTGTGTTCCAGGGTTGGAAAACCTTCGAATTTGTTTGTGTATACTCCTCAAAGATTAACCAAAAATATTGTACATCCAATGGCATTACGATAACTTAAGTTTTTGTAGATTAAAAAAATATACCTGTTATAAAATAAATTGAGTTTCAACTTTTTCACCTTTAATTAAAACGAGTTTAAGCTTTTATTTAATACGAACTCTACATTTCACTTCGCTCATACTATACACATACTCACATGCATCGATTGATTGAATTGTGATAAATGTACATGTAATGATGTTAGATATTGTAATAACTTTTTGATAAAAATTTTCATCAAATCGGTCCAGATTGTTACAGCTTATTCAAAAAAGACGGAATTTTCATGTGAAATTCGTTGCTATCAGGGATTCTCTCATAAATTGAAATATTTGCCGTATGAAATAAAATTTTGTGCTGTTCGACATTCAGCGGAGGTTTTAAATAACAAGTAGCACGTGGAAAGTACCAAGTAGCAAGTAGCAAGAAGCAAGTAGCGAAAATTTCGGTAATTATGTCTTTTACGTTATAATCGGAATTCACAGTCACCGTTCACAGCGCTCCATACCTGTTTCACTTATATACCAAATCCTTACACACTTACAATAAGTTAGTTATTTTTTTCTAGCAAAATATTCTCTAGAAATAATTTATATGACAAAACAACGTTTGTCGGGTCAGCTAGTATATATATATATATTATATATATATATATATATATATCTGTACTGATAAGTATAAAGGATTTAAGTCCATAATCTTGATTTTTCAGGAAGCGAAAAATAAAATTAAACTGTCTAAAAACAAATCAGAAGAATCGATTAGGGAAAAGGGATTATGTTGATTTATACCCTTTATACCATTCAGTGATTATCAACCTTCATTTAAAAACAGGAAAAAACGGAATTAAATATTTTATACCATACATGAATGGTACATTTCTGATTTGAACCTTTTTTTACCAATCGATTTTCTCAAAGACTAAATGACATAGACTTAAATCCTCTATACCAATCGATTGAGAATTTTTTTCTGAGTCTGACTATGTACTTAACTCAAAATCGATATTTTTGGACTTAAACCCTTTATACTTATCAGTACAGAATATTAATTATTGTCTCAGATTTAGGAAAAATTGCATACATAGGCATTGAAATAACAAAAAAAATATTAAATTAATAAATATAATTGTGTATAATTATAAATATATAATTAATATTTCTCAAAAATAATTAAATTTCAAACAAATAACGTTTAATTAAAAAAAATTAAAAATTTTAAAATGGTTTCTCCTAATTTATTCTTTATCTATACTATTATAATTTAACAATATATTCTAAACGCATTTGGGTATTTTTTATAGATTCATAGATAAGTTATTATTATTATTATTATTTAATATTTTAATGTTCAAAAGCCAAACATTTTAGCATTCAAACATAAAAATCTAATTTTTAAATTAATTTATCAAAGAATACACAAAGTTATAAATATATTTAGAATATATTGTTAAACTATAATAATGTGTAAAATCAAAAGGGAAAAGTAGAGGAAAAAAAAAAAAGAAAGAAAGAAAATATTCCAAACAATTTAAGAACTTTATTATTATTATTATTTCAAATTTTAATAGTTTTCTTGAAATTTTAATATACTTAATATATTTCAATGCATATGCATTTAAATTATCATAACTCTAAGAGAATTATTTACAAAAGGAGAATTATCACATCCATTATCTCCTTAACTAGGAACTTTATTTTAAAAAGTCGTTGAGTGTATATTTTATATTAAGAAAAAAAAATTACATGCAAAATATAAAATTATTATACAATTAATTACATATATTTAATTAATTAAATATATAAAAATTTTATCAAAAAAAAAAAAAAAAAAAAAAAAAAAAAAAAAAAAATCGACCTACAAAAAAGACTTTTTATGTCTTTCAAAGTATATGGAAATATATTTCGTATTTAATTAAATATATTTAATTAATGCATTATATAATAATTTGATCTCTTTTGTGTAATAGCGTATACATATCTGTTTAAAATGGATCGAATGCCCCCGCGAGCGACGGCCGGATGGTAATGGTGTATATCTCTTTTATATCTGCATATGATATCCAGAGAAAATAGGTAATTCTTACTTCATCGGTATCTGAAAACGTTATGAAATAGACAAAAATAACTAGAGTAACCTTGAAATAATACAGAGAACCACGATTCAACGACGGGATAACTTACTTCCTTAACTCTGCGTAGTAACTGAGTCACCAACATAGTAACTGCATCATCGGAAGTAGCTCCAGATTGTTTTGATAGTGTTCCATAGTAAGGATCTGAAAGATAATAAGGTATGAAAGACGAAAAAGAAAAAGGTTTTGATTTGATTTTCGGACGCGCTTAATACAAGTTCTTTTTACTCGCGTACAAGATGCTCTCTTATGCATATCATCTAACTGCTATTCTTTTACTTCCGCCTTTTATTAAAGTCTCTCAGAGAAGAAAACATTCAGTAACTTTATTTCTCTTGTTTATTTTAGAAATAATATTATGTAAGCCTGCTTAGTCAAACATTTAAAACGCTGATTAATTTAGAGTATTTTGGATTATGCAACTGAATACGTTTGTTGCTATCTTCATAAGGATTAAAGGCACGCTTTTAATAATTATAATAGAAAAATAACCCTAAATTAAGTCGTGAAAAGCAAACAGAGATGTTAAAAAGTATATTTTATGCATACATTTTAATATTAAATATTATTTTAATTCATTATATATTTACAATATACAGTAGAACCTCGATCCATCGTTTTTCATGGGGTTGATGAAAAAAAAAGATGAAAACGGAAAAACGACAAATGCGGGTTAAAGCCAAAACACGAATAAAACAATGTTTATGAATTAATACACACAAAGTGTACCTTATACTACTAATAAAAACTAATTTGTTATTTTCCAAACTGTCAAAGAAATAAATCAATGTTGTAGAAAGTTAAATAAAATTTATTTTTAAAAATCAGTAATTTTATGTTGATTTTTTTGTTCTTTTTATAAAATACAGGAATTTATCCAGATTTACAAATTTTTTCTGGTTCTTTTCTGTAATTTCCTGTGCTTATATAAAAGTTCGTGGATTTTCAAAAGACATAATTACGCCATCGGCGTGAAAATTATTCTGTTTCTTTGCCATTATTTTCATTTTTTGAAATCCCACATTTCTTCTATGCTTTAGGATACCGCATGTCGTAACGTCTTGATTAATACAAATATTATCACTAAATTTTGTACCAGACGCATCCTCTGTTGCACACAACCAATCTTAATCTACATTATAGCATCATCATTTTCTTGCCCTTCAGTTTGGTATTTCGCACGTAACTGCATTTCACGAAACAATTTTCTGAATTGCTGGAGAGATTACTTCCTGCCATGCTGAAATTATAAAATAAATCGATGGTCCGGAGACATGGCATCACAATTTTGATCCTCCATGGAAATGGGAAAAATTGCTATTTTAGGTTGAACAAAGTAATTCAAGTTTCTATGCCATATGGAATCGCTTGATTTTCAAATTCATTTCGGTCAGAAGAAAAATTTTATAACGATGAATGCGGATTTTCGAAGAACGATACATTCGGGTTCTGTTAACATTATTAAAATACAGTTTGTGCGGGGACCATAGAAATAAAACAATCAGTGCGGGTAAACGATGGATGCGGGAACGATAGATCGGGGTTTCACTGTAGTATATAATGAAAAACGGATTTTTAACAACTTGCATTAAAATTTACGTAAAATTTGATGTTAAAAGATGAAGAAGATAAGCAAATAAATAAATAAATAAATAAGAAAACGTTAGAATTTTCAAAATCATGCAATAATAAATTTTGATACAAATAATTTAGCACTACATTCTTCATCAGGTTAATAAAAAGTAGATATGAGTATAGAGTGAAGCAACATTGAAATACAGCAATATCAAAGTAGCACTGGTATAGGAAGTTGAAGTTGATTAGTAACTATTAACATTGTTTACCAAATAAATAAATAAATAAATAAAATTAAAAGCGTGTTTCAAAAAATAGACTTCGATTTCTAAAAGATTTTCTTTTTCTTTTATCCCTTGATATTTTGTAAATGGCAAAGCATGTAGGCTTCGTCTTTTTAAAAATAAATATAAATTATTTTAAAAAAAAAAGAAAGAAAAGACTTACTTTTGACCTCATATTCAAATTTCTGAGATTAAGGCGATTCAGAAAAAGTCCTATTTATATACTTTAAATGGATTTTTTTTTATAGAGTTGCAATCGAAAATGTATTAGGGATCCGTCAATATATTTAGAAAAAATAAATTATGATAAAAAATACATTATTTATTAAGATTCATAACGGGAAAAAAGTACAGAAAATTTAATTATGAAATAAAACGAAGTTAATCTACAAAAAGTAACGTACACTGATGGAAAAAAAAAATCCCAACACCAAGAAAAAATTATTGTACAGTAATGAAATTTCAGCAATACATTTGTCTAGGTAACATATTTAATTGATTAAAGTTTCAAGATCACAGGTAGAGCCATTGGCGAGAAGAGCCATTTCAAATGTGAAATGTTGTTACATTAGTAACCGGTGTAACCGCCAGAATTTTGAATGCAAGCAAGCAAACGTGCATGCATTGTGTCGTACAGGTGTCGGATATCAGTTTGTGGGATGGAGTTCCACGCCTGTTGCACTTGGGCGGTCAATGCAGGGACGGTTAATGCTGGTTGTGGATGACGCTGGAGTTGTCGTCCAATGATGTCCCATACGTGCTCGATTGGAGAAAGATCTGGTGATCTAGCAGGCCAAGGCAACATGTCGACACTCTGTAGAGCATGTTGGGTTACAACAGCGGTATGAGGGCGAGTGTTATCCTGTTGGAAAACACCCCCTTGAATGCTGTTCATGAACGGCAGCGCCACAGGTTGTATCACTAGACTGACGTACAAATTTGCAGTCAGGGTGCGTGGGATAACCACGAGAGTGCTCCTGCTGTCATACGAAATTGCTCCCCAAACCATAACTCCAGGAGTAGGCCCTGTGTGTCTAGGCCGCAGACAGGTCGCTAGCAGGCGTTCACCTGGCCTCCTTCTAACCAACACACGGCTATCACTGCGACCAAGGCAGAACCGGCTTTCATCAGAAAACACAACAAATCTCCACTCCGTCCTCCAATGAGCTCTAGCTTGACACCACTCACGTCGCAAACGGCAGTGGTTTGGAGTCAGTGGAATGCACGCTACAGGGCGTCTGGCTCGGAGCTGTCCTTGAAGTAACCGATTTGTAACAGTTCGTTGTGTCACTGTGGTGCCAACTGCAGCTCGAATTTCAGCTGCAGACGCAGTACGATTAGCCACAGCCATACGCTGAACACGGCGGTCTCCCCTCTCAGTAGTGCCACGTGGCCACCCGGAACCCTGTCTTCTTGAGGCAGTACCTTCCCTTGACCACTCCTGCCAACACTCATGCACAGTGGATACATTCCTGCCAAGTCTTTCTGCAATATCGCGGAAAGAAAACCCACCTTCTCGTAGACCTACTACACGACCTCGTCCAAACTCAGTGAGCTGTTGATAATGGCTTCTTCGTCTAACATTAACCCACTACGTCAAATCTCAACTGTAAATAACGATCACGAACCTTCGATCACGACTCAGAAAAAAATTCTCTATCGATTGGTATAAAGGATTTAAGGCCACGTCATTTAGTCTTTGAGAAAATCCATTGGTAAAAAAAGATTCAAGTCAGAAATTTGGCATTCATGTTTGGTATAAAATATTTAATTCATTTTTTTCCCTTTATTAAATGAAGATTGACAATCACTGAATGGTATAAAGGGTATAAGTCAACATAATCCCTTCAAGAATATGCACTTAAATCCTTTATACTTATCAGTACAGATATACGAATTGAAATAATTTATATATACAAAAAAAAAAAAAAAAAAAAAAAAAAAAAAAGGTTCATAAACTAAATTTTTTCGGATAAATTACTGTAAGGTATCATAAAGTAAACATTAAACAATTTTAATCGTACTTACCAGTTTTGGTCAGTATAACTCTTTGAAACTGTACGATTTGTTTTATAATTACTATGAAAATATAGCTTCTTAATTAAAATATATTTATAAAAATAATTTTTAAAGACTGAAGTATCCTTAATATAATAATCACCCTCCCCCCCCCCATACACACACATACACGCACACAAAATAAATAAATAGAAAAAATAAAGCAATATATGAACTAAATGATTAACCTTTTGACTATGACGGTAGTTAAAAAGCGATATAGCAAGTCTGACCAATACTTATACTATCCGTTTTTTTTTTTTTTTTCTTTTTTTTATTCACAATTTTTACGTTCCACCTATTTCTCTATTTTAAACAGTAAGCCCCGCCTTTTCAGTTGATTTTTTCTTTCTAGTGTTCGTTTAAAGGATTCAAAATGTATCACTAGTAATCGATGAGGCAAATATTTTTGCCAAAGTAAAAGGGGTTTAATACAAATACGCATAATCACTTTCTCTTTTTCTTTTCTATATATATATATATTTTGTTTTAGAAGAACGACGAAAGGAGGGGCTTGTTTTCTTTAAAAAACAAGAATTCGTTTGTTAACATTAATGTCTAAAAATCATCTTTTTTGTTTCATTTTTTCGCGTATGACGTTGTTGTTATACAGTTTGATACGTAAATAAAAATTACAAATATTTTGTTCAATTTTCTCTGTTAATTTTTAATATTTTCTTCGTTATCTCATGCAAAATTATATAAGAGACGCCCCCCCCCCCCTAAGTCTCTCCAAATGAAAGATTTATTTACATCTCGAAAACTAATAACTACAATGAGCTGCAAATTTGCACACCCACATTTTTCAGCATTAGGATTCATTTTATGTAAAAATTAATATAGGTCATAATCCATAATTTTTTTAATACGAATTTATCAATATTTTTCAGAATTAAAAATATTTTTCAGAATCAAAAGTGATAATGTATTATGTTTGGGTTTCTGTATCTCGTAAGAAAGAAACATATATATATATATGTTATATATATATATATATATATACTGTATATATATAAAAGTATATATATATATATATATATATATATATACTTATATATATATATATATATATCATATATCGATATTAATAAAAGATATTAATAAAAGTTTGAAATATGATTTAAACATTAGCACCTTCAAAATTTGAACGCTTATAACTATTAAAAAAAAAAAAAAAAAAAGTAAAATATACAACCAATATACTTTTTCGCATCGCCGCGATCCCAAGAATTCAAATATAAAACAAAAATAGGGTGTTACCATTGAAAAAAAAAAAAAAAAAAAAAAAAAAAATCAAAGTTAGTGCGTGTTTTAATATGTAGACGACCCCCAATTCAAAATTTCACTTCATTTTCTAAAAGTACTCTCAATTCCCAGTCGAATTATACCTATTACATTTTTATGCGTCGATTAGCAACGAAGTTACATCAAATGTTTTTTTTTTTTTTTTTTTTTTTCCGACTGTACATATTAGTTTCATATTAAATCAAATACATGGACCAACTTATTCGATGCCTACAAAGCGTGCTTTTAAGTTCTTTGTTAAATTTCTTGTTTGCCTTTAAAAAAAATCGATTTAAAATTAGACTCGTTAAAATTCATTATGTCCTACGTCCTACACTGAGAAATAATTCTGTAACTGACAACTAGAATCTAAACTGTGGCTCTAGTAAAAATCGTTCCATGTCTTCTTATAAATTTTGTCCCTTTTGAAAGCGAGTTCTAGAATTCTAGAGCATTTGCCTATATTACCGAGGTCAAAGTTTTTTAGAAATCTCTGCAAATAAATGTGAATACACGAGGCAACTATAATCTTGGCTTATGACTCAATTCTAGAAAATCAAGCGCGACTTTCTCGATATACAAAGGATTCAGAATATTTAAAATATTCAGAATATTGTTTCACTATCTAGAAATGTAATAGACTAGAAATTCTCGATCATTTCGTCTATTCAGTTTATTGGCGTGCCTTATACGCATAGCTCAGAAATCTATATTTCTAGTTTAGGGATTTAGAAAATGACTCCATATTCATTCTAGATGAAGGTGGTGTATTTTTTTTTTCTCATCGTAGTAATTGTTTCGCCATTTTTACTGGAGAAATGGTATCGCTGACAAAGTCTCTACAACTTATTTAGAAAAATTGCTTTTTGTACAAATCTAGAATTGCAACTGGCGTATGAATATGCATCAGATTGATTGACTGTTCTGTAATTTATAAGTGTTTCTTTTATTATTTTGTCCTAATAGTTGGCGATACTCAGTGGCGGATCCAGAACTTGACTTTTGGGGGGGGGGGGGGGCTAAGATTTTTCAAAGTGTTATTCTAGACCAATAAAAAATTTACAATTGCAATATTCAATTGTGAATGTCAGTGTTTTTTTTGGGGGGGGGGGCTTCAGCCCCCTAGCCCCCCCCCCCCTTAAATCCGCCACTGGCGATACTTCTATTGGAATTGATTGAATTGAAACATAATTGTTTTACTGTTTACAGAATGAGTTCAAAGATGAACATTTAAGATAGTTTTATATCGATATTAGTCTGATGGGAATTCAGAAATGAAATATAAGGAAATTATATGTTATGGGTTAGCGTGTAAATTATGTTGCAATTACAGCAAGAAAATGTTTTTGAATTACCATCATACAAATTAAATAACTGACCATTTTTAGGTAGATAATTACTATGTTTATTCCCGTTTGGTAAAAGATGAAATATTTTGAAATGTTAGGATTTTAGAATATGGAAATTGGTCATAATTAAACGTTCAATTAATATTACTTCATAATGCATTAAATTTTAAATGTATGAACACCTCCATATAGACAAAATTTTATGTAAGTTAGTTTTATACATTTTACCTAAGTTTTAGTTTTGTAACAGTTGCAGATGTTGTCTGGTTGAAAGTCATACAAATATTATTTCAAAAATTAAATACATATATAATATATATTAATAATTTTAAAACCCACAAAGTCCAATAAGAATAAAATTTCATCATATTAAAATTACATACATGCATAAAAAGTTGCTCTTCCAAAAAAACCACAGTGTAATAAATAAATAAATAAATGAACTGAAGGTATATGCTTTAGAATTTATATCAAAGAAAACTTTACAACTGGAAATTTTATTTTTGAATATTTTATTTTAAAATTAAAACTGAAAAAATGAATTATTAAGGGAAAAAAAAAAATTAAATTGAAACATTTTGTAACAAAATTTATATAAAACGCCTCATTAAACAACCATTATTAATAGATGTAAAGATCTTTGACATATATCTTAAGAAAACAAAATAATTTTTTTTCGTTGCACTGCAGACACAGACCATAAATTACGCTGACCGTAACTCTAACCGACAATTTCCTTGCTGATTCTATCCGATTATAGACCGCACTCTGATTCGGTCACAAATCTCTTCAACCATAGAGAATGAAACTAGCTCAAATAATAATAACGAAAAAAAACCATAACGCATAATAAAAACAAAAAATAAAACTACAAGAAAGTTGAAGAATATGTCCTTGAATTAAAAGAATGGGTTCCCTGTGCGTTGTCACTGTATACTTGCGGTATTCAGATAGGTGACATAGACGCGCCTTGAAAGTAGATCTCTGACTAGAAGCAATCAAGGCCCGTGTGTTTCTGGGAACGTTCGTAGAGTGGCGCCACTGATATGAAATTCAGTTAAATGAATATCGCCTGCTGGTGAAATAATACAGTTCTGAAGTTAAAGTATTAAAATGATATAGGCATAAAATAAACTTCATTTGAAAACTCTCTTTGGCGATTCCGATTTCATTCCATAGGCGCCAGTAATCGTAGCCAAGGTATGGGGGGAGGGCATAGCCCTCCCACAGATTTTTAATATTTATTTAAATTGTTTATATTTTCAAGAATTTTGAAGAAAAAACCCACAAAATTATGTTAAATAATATCACGAGAGAAACAATCTATATATGTAAAATCGTTCTCCCTGACTGAGTGAGTGGGTGAGGGGGTGATTCATCATCGCCCAGACCAAACCCTGGACCTAGAAGCATGAAATTTTGTGACTTTGTTCTTTCTATGACGTAGGCATCCACTAAGAAGCGATTTTACAAAAAATCGCCCCCCAAGGGGGGGAGGGGGGGGCAAAACGTGATTTCACAAAGTCCTTCATATCTCAAAAAAAAAAAAAAAACAGATATCCGTAAAATTTTTGCTTTAAAATATAGCTAATACAAATGTCTAAAAACTGATTTCTGGAATTTTCAAAATTCGGTCCCCAAGGGGGGCGGCGGGGGGAGGGGGGCAAAACGTGATTTCACATGCGTAAAACGTGATTTCGCATAATCCTATATATCTCAAACAAAAAAATAGGTATACGTGAAATTTTTGCTCTAAAATATAGCTAATACAAATATCTAAAAACCAATTCTTGGAATTTTAGAAATTCAGCCCTCAGGTGGGGCAGCAAGGGGGGGGGGGAGAGCTATGGGGCAAAAACAAATAGAAATACAGTTAGGCCGTTCAAAATTGGTACAGATAGGTTTTAAAGGCCTGCAAGTCGAATGGGGATATTTTCGAAAGTGTAAAGTTATTAGGAAGGGCGAGAAGGGGGGATGGGAGAGGGGAGAGGGGGGGGGGCAAAAAAATAAAAAGAGTTAGATCGTCCAAATTTGGTGTATAGAGGTTTTCGATACTTACAAATCGATTGCGGATATTTTCAAATTTGTAAAATTATTAGGAGGGGCAGGAAGGGGGGGCTATGGGCAAAAACAAATAGAAATACAGTTAGGCCGTTCAAAATTGGTACAGATAGGTTTTAGTGGCCTGCAAGTCGAATGGGGATATTTTCGAAAGTGTAAAGTTATTAGGAGGGCCGGGAAGGTGGGGTGGGGCGGAGGGGCAAAAAAAAAAAAAAAAATAGAGTTAGATCATTCAAAATTGGTACATAGAGGTTTTCGATACCTGCAAATCGATTGCGGATATTTTCGAATTTTTAAAATTATTGGGAGGGGCGGGAAGGGGGGGAGCGGAGGGGCAAAAAAAATAAAAATAGAGATAGATCGTTCAAAACTGGTGCATAGAGGTTTTTGATACTTACAAATCGATTGCGGATATTTTTGAATTTCTAAATTTATTAGGATAGACGGGAGGGGGGGGGGAGAGCGAAAGGGGAAATAATAGAAATAAGAGTTAGAGCATTTTGGGAGTTTTTTCCGAAGGCAGTGAGAACCCGATGCGACATTTTTCCCAATCAGATTTTGTTTCTCTTTTTTTTTTTTCACGAGATAAAAATTAATGCAATTTTGAGAATTCAGTAATTATAGTGATTCATTTAAAAATAGGGACCAGCGAAGCGGGCGTTGCCTGCTAGTATGTTTTATAAAAATACAGTACTTTCTCTTTCCATCCACCTACAGCGTAATTGTTTAGAAACCTATATAAAATATGTTTTGTCCCTCCTTGGAAGTCTTACCCCTCTCCAGTTTTCCTTTTTTTTTTCGGCACCTTTATTTGATTCGGTAGTGATTTAGTCGAACGATAGTAATTGAATAAAAGTGAAACATGAGTGAAGTAATTGCTTTGATGTGTTGCATAATATTAAATTTTCTTTGTAATAGAGTTTTGTTTGGCCGTGGCGTGGATAAAATGTTACGTTTAACTGAAATTTTGATGACAGCTGAAAATAAAAATCAGGTTAAAATTAATTAAAAAATAAAGAAGTTCCAGATAAGAATCCAAGAGGCGATATCTTGTCTTATTAATAAGATAGAATTTATTGACTATTTGACAGGAAATTTTATCCAAAAATTATACGTGACCATAAAAATAACAGATGTAATAGTACGGAATGGGCGAACAGCACAAGATACAAATTCGTAATCATCTCATGACTAGGACTGGGCGTTACATCGATGTAATGCAAAAATCGATTTATAGCTAAAATCGGCGATCCGATTTAAAAATAACATCTACTACGAAATTTCGGAATGACGATGTTAGACGACGTAAGGCAACATCGATTTAGTGACGGGAACTGGAAAAATCCGATGTTAGATAGGCATCAAGTTTCCTCGCCACGCTTACGAGTTAATGCATCAAGGGAAGTTTTATCGATTTAGTGAAAACGATTTAACAGTAAGTGCAAAAGCCGTCTTTACGATTTAGCGTAATATGAATTGTGCTACGTGCCAGCTTTTCATTCCAAAGGAGATACTAGAGAGACGATGAGCTTAAATCGCCTGTCGTGTGCTCCGTTTATTCCAAAGAAGAGACGAAGTACTGCGCTTGCGCTATGCTAAATCGGGGAGAAAAGAAAATACGATTTTAGATGAATCATAACTGTTCCAAACTTTTAACTTCTTGTGGTTTTACGGAGATTCCAATTTGTTTGCTAAGTAATGATTTCTTTCTTTTTGTAATAAGTAATTATTTTCGGCAATTACAGTATGCATTGTTGTAATAAATATTAACATAAATATAGATTTTTTACATTAAATTAAATCTATATCATTATATAAAGCGCAAAAAATTGTTTGTTTGTGGAGGGTAATCTCTGAAACTACTGAACCGATTTAAAAACTTCTTTCACTGACCGAAAGCTACAGTATGCCATATTGTTATAGGCTATATTTAATTTTGATAAAATAAATTTTAGTTTAAAATCTGAGCATTTTAATTAAAATCCCCATAGAAGCCGTAATAGAAATGGAAATAATGAAATATTAAAAAAAATAGCTGCTGCCAACATAAAAGAAACATTTACATATTCATTTCGTTTTTAAAATATCTTGACATGAAAAGAAAAGAAATATATTTGCACGTGCATTAAATTGAAATTCATATAAAGCTTTTTTAATTGTTAAACTTACACGTTAAATCTGACGTCATTATAGAATTAAAAGTGTTTATTTTTCTAATAATTTAATTTGATATGATATGATATAATATCTAAGCATCAATGTTTAAACCACGGAGTCTTTATTACTCCGTGGTTTAAACTGATGTGTGTAAACGAAATTGGAATTTAAAAATAAATAAATAAATAAAATAAAATAAAATAAGAAATTCTATTTTATAATATTATTTATTTTAATTTATAATTGTTGCCAAAAAGATTTACGAATTCATTTATTTTTAGACATATAATAAAATATATTTTCACGCGAACAATAATATAAAAAGTGAACTGGATTTTTTGTAAAAAAATAATAAAGATCGAGGAAAATTATTTCCCCATTTTAATCCCCATATTTGGATATAGATATGTATTAGTTATCATGTGCATCCGTTAGATTAAATTGTTTTTGTTGTAAAATTGATAAAATTGGAATTTTAAATTTCAAAACTCTAGAAAAAAAAATGGCAAATTTCCATATTCGATTGAAAACATAAACATTTCATTTCAAAGGATGATATTTACACAATAAACATCCAACTAATAAACTAATTAAAAGGGAAAGGATAAATATTCTATCATAATTTGAAGTCAAATTTGTTTTCAAATGTCTAAATAAAGTATCTGATATAATATACTAATATGTTGCAGCGGAATAGATTTGATATCCGTCATCCTTGGCAGAAAAAAAAAAAAAAATATCGCCAAATTATCTGGCGAATATAATTTAATTCCTTTCAAAAATCATGGTTATTTTAAAAACTTACATTAAGAGTGTAACGAATAATATGAAACAATATTTCGTACAATACATATTACGAAAATATACATCTGGCATGTATATTTTCGTATTACGTTTTTGATCGCCAAATACAAAAAACGCCAAGGGTGACAGTTTTGAAATTTAAAATTAAAATTTTGTGAATTTGACAGCAAAATAACTCAATCTAACGCATGCATACAATAACTAATACATATCTATACCCAAATATGAGGATTAAAATCGGAAAATAATTCTTCTAGAATTTTAATAATAATAAAAAAAAAAAAATCCAATGAGCGATTAACATGGAAAATCTTTTTCTTGCATCCACGGGCGGTCAGTGATGTCATACTTCGCTTGCGTATTGAGATGTTTAAATTTATTTGGCGACTATTTTTAGCAACTAACAGTTATGGCAAGTAGCTCAATATACATAGCGCATAAAGCCATTACTGAAATGTAAATAGCATTTAATTATTTGAGTTACATTATGTTGACTGGAAACCTATTTAATATACCTATGCTCTATAGCTATACTTGTTGCAAATTGAATTGTCGTTGCATCCTCTCAGACGGCGCTACTAGTCGTCATTTTTTCGACGCGCCGATGTATGATTACTGACTAGTTAAGAATGTGATCTGAAAGGATTCGGTCATGCTTGACCGTTTAAAAATATAGCGTTAATTAAATGTTTATTTATGTTTTTATTGTGGATCCGTGTTCTATATGTTTTGTGAAGTGAATAAATAAAATGGAAAAGAACATTACTTGCATTATTTATGGAAATGGAGAATTACAATGTGTGTGAGTTTATGGAACATCGAAAGATTTAATGAACATTTCTGGTGACCCGGACGTGATTATTTGCATTTTTTTTGGACGACATGCATTTTTTTGGATAAATATGGCATTAGTAATAAAGAATCATCAAGGCAGCATGCATCGGATATGGGAGGTAGGCTTTTCCCTTATTATTTCATTATTTTGGTTTGAGTTTGGGGGTTAAAAGTTATGGTTTCGTTTTAACAGAAAAGTGTAGTTTTTGTTCTGAAATGGTTGCAGTCTGTGAGGACATCGAATTCATTTGGTTTATATATAATATTATTTATAATTTATAAATTTTGCTGATATATGAAATAAATGGTTTCAAATTTGAATAATTAAAAAATAGTTTGGGTTTTAAATATAAATGGTTTCATTCAACATTTAAATAATTGAAAAATTACTTTCGTTTCATAAAATGTTGTTTAAATGGTGTTTCTTTTTGTTTCTTTGAAAAGGAAATTGTTTTTTTTAATGGAATATTATTTAATTATTTTTTGTTTCTTGCAATGCTATTAAAATAGAGTTACTTCTGGTATAATACAAAATTATCTATTTAGTTTTGGTTTCATTAAATGCTATTTTAAATTGATTTACTTCTGTTTTAACGATATTTATTTTTTTGTTCTTAAATGATATTTAAAGATGATGTTTACATTTTTTGATATATAGATAATACATGTTTATTTTTATTTAATAAATATATGGATAGGGGTTATTATTAAGCAAATAGAAGGTATCATAATTTTTTTATTTTTGTTCTCTTGTTATGATATTGGGTTTAAAATGGATCTAGAAAGATTGAAGGAAAAAAGAAGAGGTTTAAGAACCTCATTTACGAAATATTTGGGGAAAATAGAAACAATCCTGGACTCCGAAATTACGGAGGAGTACACGAAATTAATGAAAATTGAGGAGCTTCTTAGATTAAAGGCTCAACTCCTGGACAAACAAGCAGAACTCGTAAACATCGATTATGAAATACAAACAAAAATTAAAGTTAAGGATATAGCTGAAGATGTGGCAGGCTGTGAGGAATACAGGGAAAAAGGGATCGATGTAAAAACAAAATTAGAAAGGCTAGTGGATAATTTAAATGACAGGCCGTTGCCTGGTGTTATTCAGATCGCTAGATCAAGTGATCAAACAGGGATTGGTTCAGAGAACCTAACAGTTAGAACTGAAACCAGAAGTACAGTTAAACTCCCGAAATTACAAGTTGTACATTTTCTTGGTGACTGTAGTTCATGGTTGGACTTCTGGAACTCTTACGAGGTTGCGATACATAACAATAATTCTTTAAGCAAAATTGAAAAATTTACGTATTTGAAATCTTTCTTAGGAGGCATCGCCTTGAGCGCTGTATCTGGGTTTTCATTGACAGAATCGAATTACGATGCATCAATACAATTACTTAAAGAACGTTTTGGACGAAGTGACGTAATTATATCGTCCCACATGCATAAGTTACTATTAAAAGAACCGGTGAAATCATGCGCGAATGTTACTGAATTAAGGAGAATGTACGACGCGATTGAGGTACAAATTCGTTCGTTACAATCATTAAATGTAGCAACAGGCACTTACAGTAATCTGTTATGCCCTGTAATATTACAAAAACTACCGGAAGAATTAAATTTAAGTTATAAAAGACAGCGTAATTCAGATGAATTGTTTGATATTTCTAAATTAGTTGATTTTATACGTAAAGAATTAGAAATACGAGAAGCATCGATAATTTTAGCGAATCCCAGAAATAATAGCGCAAATGAAAATAATTTTCGGAACAAAATGACAGGCCACAATAAACCTTACTTAAATTCTAAAAGGAGCGAATATCATCCCCCTAAATCATCAGCTTCCGTTTTAGCGACTCAGGCGGAAAGAAATTTATCTGGTTATCATAATAGGTATTCTTATGATAATAATAGGCCTAAATTTAATAACAAAAGAAATACGAGTTCATTTTCTCAAAATACAGGAGTTCAGGGCTGTTTGTTTTGTTCCTCGGCACATATGAATCATGATTGTTCTTTAAATGTTTATGATAAGAAAAAGGCTCTAATGGCCAAGGGATTATGTTTTATATGTTTTTCAAATCATTTGAGTAAATTTTGTTCTCGTAAAGATCATAAGTGCAAGTATTGCGCGTCTCCCTGGCATAACTCATTAATATGTAATACAGAAAGAAATGAATCACGCTCAGTTGAGGATAAAAAACAAATACAGTCAGAAAGTTCTTTAAATTTGGTTTGTAATAAGAATAAAGAGCTTGAGGACACGCCGAATGATTCGGTGTTGTTGCAGACTGTAACGGCAAGTGTATTTAATATTCGGGCCAAATGCCATTTATTGAGGTGTCTTATTGACAATGGAAGTTCTAGGACATTTGTATTGCGCGAAGTGTGCAATTTATTGGGATTAAAACCAATCGGGAAGGAAACCCTTTTAATTTATACTTTTGGCAATGAAAATACTGAAAGGAAAACTTATGATATTGTAGAAATAGTATTACATAATGTAAGAGAAACTAATAAGAAAATTAAATTAAGGGCTATGGTTATTGATTCAATTACATTTGGGGAAATTAAAATTCCTTCACAATGGGTGCGTAATATCGCACTAGAAAAGGGCATTGAATTGGCAGATAAGGGTAATTTAAGTAAAATTCATGTACTTATTGGATCGGATTACATTGGGGAAATTCTTGGAGAAAGGAACGTGAGAATTTCTAAACGATTAATGGCAACCGATACCTTATTTGGATTTGTGATACAAGGAAAGGAAAGGGACCCTAAAGCACTTAAGAATTGTCAGAAAGTGCGCGTTAATCATTTACATGTTGTTAAGGAGGAATTGGACCATCAAAGGGTTAAAAATTTATGGGAATTAGAGGCAATTGGAATTAATCCGGACAAAGAACATTCTAAATCAGATGATGAAATTTTAGAGTTATTTAGGCAAACCACTACTTATAGAAATAAAAGATATGAAACGCGATTGTTGTGGAAAAATAATGTTAAGGAATTGGACAGTAATTATGAGATAGCAAGACGACGCTTGTCTCATTTGAACACTGTTTTTGGTAGGAATCCGGACTTATATTTTAAATATAAGGAAATTATTGAGGAACATTTAAAGGAGGGCATCGTAGAGGAAGTAGCGTCGGATTTAAATGAAAATACGGGTACAGGCTATTACATGCCGCATCATGCAATAGTACGCGAACAAAAGAAAAGTTCTAAGGTTAGGATAGTTTTTGACGGTTCATGTAAGGGCAGGGATGAATTATCTCTTAACGATTGTTTAGAGAGCGGTCCTAATTTAAATCCAGATTTACTCAGGATAATTTTGTGGTTTAGGTTACACCCTGTTGCGTTTTGCGCAGACATACAACGAGCTTTTCTAGAAGTAGGAATCGCGGATGAGGATAGGAAATTTTTGAAATTTTTATGGAATGATGGGGAGGGGCCCGATCTCCATTCCGATGCTGCTAAACGAATTAGGACATTACAATTCTGCAGAGTTCCCTTTGGGGTGAAATGTTCCCCATTTCTATTATCGGCAACAATGAGGCTTCATTTGAAAAAATTTGAGAATGACTACCCGGAAGCAACAGAAATGTTACGATCTCTCTACGTGGATGATCTCATCTCTGGCACTGATGATGTGAACAAGGCATTACAATTGTCTAAAGAAATGATGTACATTTTAGGTGAAGCTAGCATGAATCTCAGGGCTTGGATTTCTAACTCTTCTAAGCTTAATCAGTTATGGAAGACAGACAATTTCGAATGTCGAGAAGATCCGGAGGAATCCAATGTTGAACTAAAAATATTAGGGATTATTTGGGACAATACGACCGACGTATTACGGATTGACACTTCACAATTTAACAAATTACCGGAGGACAGAATTATAACAAAGCGATATATTTTGGCTGTTTGCGGAATGTTATTTGATCCATTGGGGATCATGAATCCATTTTTGATTCGCATAAAAATTATATTACAATCAGTATGGGAAAATGGTAAACAGTGGGACGAACCTGTTCCACATGAAATTGAAATGTTGTTTTTAGAATGGCTAAATGAAGCTAAAAATTTGAAGTTCACTGGAATTCCTAGGCTGTATTTTAATGAACTTTGCTGGAACTCAGTAGAGGTACACATATTTTCCGATGCTAGCCCAAAATGTTATGGTTCAGTGGCTTATTTTCGATTTACGAATTCTGAAGGATGCAAAACAAGTTTTATAATTTCTAAGTCTCGACTAGCACCTTTGAAGAAGATTACATTACCGGGACTTGAATTACTTGGCACTTTAGTCTCAGCAAGATTGGGATCATATCTCAAATCTGTTTTTCCTATGCTTGACCCCAGAAATATTTTTTATTGGACTGACTCTCAGATTTGCCTTCATTGGATAAAAGGTTCAGTTAACGATTATAAGCAATTTGTGAAAAACCGAGTGATTGAAATCAAGGAAAAAACTGATCCTGAAAAATGGCACTTTTGCAAAGGCAAGGTCAATCCGGCGGATAAATTGACGAGAGGTGTGAAAGCAAATTCCTTAATGAATGATAAAGTATGGAGTCAAGGACCAGCTTGGTTGTCAGAATTAAGTATACCGTATGACTCTCTAGTGGAATTTTCCTGTGACATGGACAGCGTGGTTGAAGAAAGACATGGAACTATAACACTCCAGGTTAACGTAGAAGTTCCAATGCCATTATTAAATCTGGAGAATTACAGTAGTTTGAATAGAGTTTTAAGAACAACCGCCTATGTTTTTAGATTTCTAAATAATATCAAATCTAGGTCTGAAAAACGTTCAGGAGCGCTGACAGCAAATGAAATATCTGCAGCAGAAAATTATTGGCTTCTATTTGTGCAGCAAAGTGAATTTAACAAAGAATATACTACATTAAAGGCAAAAAATTCAGTTTCTCCTGATTCTAAGTTATATAATTTGAATCCCATTTTGACAACAGAAGGTCTAATAGTATTAAAGGGAAGAATTCAAGGCTCTAATTTTTCTGATGAATCTAAGCATCCAATTATTTTGCCGAACAAGGCTCGATTTACTAATCTTTTGATTATGAAGGAACACGAAAATCTCTCGACCTTTAACTTATGTATACAATGACCCTGTAGAGCCATTCCCTCTCACCCCAGCCCACTTCTTAATAGGAAAAAGGTCAACTGCATTGCCACCACAAAGTGGCCGTTTAGTGATAGCAAGTCAATCTAACTCTCAAAAATTGTTAATTAAACGATACTTGTATCGTGAGAGACTTCTTAACGAATTCTGGAAGCGCTGGAAATTTGAATATATTTTGCAGTTGAGAAATGCTAATGTTGTAAAACCTGTTAATCCAATTTCTAATTTTAATATAGGTGATATAGTCCTAATAGGTGATGACAAGGCCCCAAGACAAATTTGGAGGTTAGGAAAAATAATCGAGACACATGTAGGACGTGACAATAAGGTAAGATCTGTAACCTTAAAAACTTCATCAGGAATGTTAAAGAGACCCATTCAACTTCTTTGTAACTTGGAAGTCCAAGGGGACTTACCTTAATTAAACCAACTAACTGTTCACCTGTAAGGTAATATTAATATTGTTTTCATTTTTCAATTGTATCCAGGTAACATTGATTTTTGTATTTGAGATAATTTCTATTTTCAGTATTATGTGGTTGTGAAATTTATTATTTATGTACTGTGATTTTTTATTGGTTGTAATTCTTGAATTGTATTTGATTTGGATTTGTCAAAATTTTGTATTGAACTTAACTTACCTTTCGGGGCGGGAGGATGTTGCAAATTGAATTGTCGTTGCATCCTCTCAGACGGCGCTACTAGTCGTCATTTTTTCGACGCGCCGATGTATGATTACTGACTAGTTAAGAATGTGATCTGAAAGGATTCGGTCATGCTTGACCGTTTAAAAATATAGCGTTAATTAAATGTTTATTTATGTTTTTATTGTGGATCCGTGTTCTATATGTTTTGTGAAGTGAATAAATAAAATGGAAAAGAACATTACTTGCATTATTTATGGAAATGGAGAATTACAATGTGTGTGAGTTTATGGTACATCGAAAGATTTAATGAACAATACTAATATGAAAAAAAGAAAGGTTTATATGCATATGTAGAGAACGATCGCTAGAACTAAAAAGCCGATTGCTTTTTTTTTTTCTTTCAATAATCAAAAGTTACACTGTCTCTCTCTAAGTGCTAGAAGCTATAATACATTTTGGTAAAATAAATTTTTAATTAAAATTTTCAATATTTTAATTGAAAACAAAGCATAGATTTGATATCTATCGTCATTGGCGATTTTTGTATTTGGCGATCGAAAACGTAATACGAAAATCTGTATATTATCGTAGTAAATACGAGATGTATGTGTTTACTTCAATTACCCTACAACCGTAGGTAGTGGAAGTATTGTATAGGTTTTGGCAATTGGTCAGTGTGTGTGTATATGTGCACGTGTGTATGTAATCTTCTGGCTGTCATATCTCCAAAACTAATAAAAATAGAACTACTAAACTTCACAAGTGATTCAGGTCTGGTGTACAGATAAATTTTCCAAATTTTCGTGAAAATTGAAAAACCGGAATTGGGTCATCGAAAACCAGAAATGGGACCCTAAGCCCATATTCATAAACACCTCTAATGATTTTCTTCAAAGTTGCTATATAAATAATATATTAGATGCCCTTTCGATTGAAAAGTTGTTTAGTTCAGGAAAATTGATAGGCGTCCTCTATAAACAGCTCAATTTCAGACTTCGCAAGTGCGTTCCTTTAAAAACGCCTGTACGGATTTTTTTCAAACTCGCCATGTTAACTTCCTATTAAATATCCTTTTGTATATAATTATTGTTTTTAGGTCAATAATTGAGTATGTTAAGTTTTGGTAAAAGTTGGTTTCTCAAAAACGGCTCTAACGTATTCTTGAAAATTTTTTCTTTAATCCAATTTAGATAACCTTTCTCAAGTATTACGTGCTTATTACAGGAATATTAACGGTCATCCTGATTAGGTAGTTCAGTTTTAGATCTCGGAAATTCGTGTTTAAAAAAATAACTATCTATTTTTTCCCCCTTATTTTTTAACTCGCTATGCAAACTCTGCTGTATGTGTCTTTATACGTGTATCAAGTTTCTCTTACTCGAAAATCTCAAAAAATGCAAGTAATATCTCCAAAAAATTGTATATATTACGTGTAATAGTGGGTAATGGAAGTCGTGTGGTTGTTTCACACCAGATTCTGTAATAGTATATATTGTACGAATATTGTTTCATATTATTGATTTCTCCTTTAATATACATTATTAAAATAATAATCAATTATGGAAAAAATTAAATATATTTGCGAAATGAAAAAATAAATAATAATTAAAGCTATTATGACGTCAATTTTATCAAAAACATTTTCATGTCATAGGTTTATTTTTCAATATTTTTTATTCATGAGTAAAGAAATGTTTCTTTTTATGAAATAAATAAATAAATAAATAAATAGCATTAAGTAAAAATTGCCAACATTTAACAACTAATTAAAAAAAATAATTGTAAAATTATATTTTGACTTTCCAGTTAATAATATTGCCTGACTATAACATATAAACTGATATATTTCTTGATTTTTTACATATCAATCCATCTTTAACTAAAATTTGTTCATCAGTGCGAAGCCGGACGGGTCAGCTAGTAGATAATAAATTTATTTTTTACAATATTTAAGAATACAGTAAAAAAAAATAAAAATAGTTTAATAATACAATACGATATATCTGTTTGTCATTATTATTATTTATTCAATAATTTGGCTTTGTCAGACACGTCTGTTATTAGTATTTTGTAAGAGGGCGGGGGGGGGGATTTTTAAAGAATGTACAGAAGAACTTTTAATGGTGCTCCTTATTACGTACTTTTTATTACGCTCTTTATAATACCATTAATAAGCTTCAAATATTACTTTACTGAGTTAATAAAATCTACAATGTTAATACTTTAAAATACTATTAAATGGAAACAGAGTTTAATTTTTTTTTTTTTTTTTTTTTTTTTAATTAAATTTCTTTTTCAAACTCTGCTACCTATTTCATTTAACGGACAATTTGGTCTAGATTTTTTTTTTTTTTTTTTTCAGAAAGATGTGTGGCTTATTTACAGGCAGATTGAATATTGACCGCCAGAATATAACGTATTTCGGCAATATGACGCGAAAAGGCAGAAATTTTGTTAAATTTTAATGAAATGATAAAAAATTTGGGAATCATCTTTCAATTTTTTTTTCTAAATTATTACTTAACTGGGCAGTTGGTTCAAAAATATCGCGTAGAATTTATCAATCGACTTGAAATTTTTATTGATTTATTTATTTTAAAGAAAGCGGAAATTTAATTTACTGACTGTGGTAAAAGGCAAATTTTATAAATCAAAATACAAAGTTCAGTATTGCATCACAAATCAGGAACACACAAAAAAGGGCTCAACAGTTTAAAAGAAAAGGAAAAAAAAAAAAAAATCCTTTAAAAACTAACAATAAAAGGACTAGGGTTGAAAAGTAATTCATTAACAACTTTTAATAAACACCATAAAATGTAAACAACTAGGAACAATTTTTCGAGTCGATCTAAAACACGACTTAAAAAGATCAAGTGAACAAAGTAGGCACAAGTGCTGCAAGCAATTGGCAACGCACACGTCAAAAACTGTTGTGACAAAGGTCATTAAGAACTCTCTTTAATATCAATATTTATAACAACGTCCCCTTATGTTAATCATTCAGAAATGTTTAATTAACATAACTTTTCTTGATAAAAATTTTACAGTTTGAACTGCATAATTTAAAATTTTAATTTTAAATTATGCAGTTTGGGGTAATTTTAAGCCATAGAGGCTGAGTTATAGCAATATGAGACATTGCAGAAAATGAGTAATAGAAGCGTTGCTTTTCGGTCATATACTATTGATTAAACGACTTATCTATGAGGCGTAGGAAGGAGGTATTTTCTAAATTAGTGTTAAATCGATTTATCTCTATATCGCGATGTTAGATGGAAGATAAATATTATCGATTTATAGAATCGCTACATCGCCCAGTCCTACTCAGGACTACATCTTGCCGGCAAAAGGAAGTCAAAAACTGGACAACAAATGAAATTGCTTAGCGTTTACTTTTTATATTCGCTAAGTACAAAGTATTAGAAGATTACGAGATTGCGGTTTTCCTTACTAACAATCATGCATTTTTTTTTTTTAAGGCTACTGTTAATTCTTTGGCTATCATTAATATTTATTGAATATTGGCGTGATTTCGCCAAATTTTTAGTTCCTGAGAAATGAGCAGCTAAGCAAATATTTTACCTAGCTTTTGAATGGAAATCGGGCGACAAGAGGGCACTCGAATTATATTTCGATACAGATGAAAGGGAGTTGAATTAATACCATTTGCGTTCACAAAAAAAAAAAAAAAAAAAAAAAAAAAAGTGAGTGTAAAAGTCAAAACATATCTTTTCAGAGCTAAAAGAATTTACATTACGTTATAAAACTGTATTAAATTGAATAATGAGAAAAGATCAAAGATTTCTTTTCAGTGCCTTGAAAAAAAAAAAAAAAAAAAAAAAAAAAAATAGATGAAAGAGGACATATAAAATTTAGAAAAAACACATTGAATATGTATCCATTTAAGTTATTATTCATAGTTCAAAAAGAGCTATACAGCGAAACCCCGATCTATCGTTCCCGCATCTATCGTTTTCCCGCATTGATTGTTTTATTTCTATTGTCCCTGCACAAACTATATTTAAATAATGTTAATAGAACCCGCATATATCGTTCTTCAAAAAGTCATTTTTCCGCATTCATCGTTGTAAAATTTTTCTTCTGACCGAAATAAAATTGAAAATCAAGCGATTCCATACGACATTCAAACTGGAATTACTTCTTTTATCCTAAAATAACTTTTTTCTTCCTCCACGGAGGATCAAAACTGTTATGGCATGTCTCCGGACCATCCTCAAAGGTGGGTTCCAGACCGTCACCATTTGTCCCTATTGTAGCACTAGTGCAATGCAAAACCCAACCAACCTCATTTATTCAACCTTATATTGTTTCAGGTGAAGAACAGGGATCATGCAGATATTGTAACATGTGTCTTATGAATTACTTAATACGGATTTGTGTGTTGTTGCTTGGAGAATAAGTTATTCTACTTTGTGTAAAGAGGAGGATGGATGCATTGAGTATGGCCAGCTACTACATTTTTTCACATTCCTGAGGCTGAGCTTACGCCAGAGCCAAGTGTGTCTGACGTAATTACGGCATTTGAAAACACAGGAATTTTTTTTTATATGCACAGGGAATTACAGAAAAGGACCAGAAAATGTTGTAAATATGGAAAATCCTCGTTTAATTTATAAAATGAACAAATAATCCAACATAAAATTACTAATTTTTAAAAATAAATATAACTTAATGTTCTAAAACTTTGATTTATTTCTTTGACAGTTTGAATAGTAACAAAATAGTTTTTATTAGTAGTATACTATATATATTGCGTGTATTATTTCATAAACATTGTTTTATTCGTGTTTTGACTTTAACCCGCATTCATCGTTTTCCCGCTCTCATCGTTTTTTATCACGCACCCCATTAAAAACAAGGAATCGAGGTTCTACTGTATCTTTATATTTAAAATAGTTGTTTAAGATTAATTAATTAATAAATTTATTTATTTTAAAAATTTACCTATATTTTAGAAAAAAAAAAATAATACGTATAATATGTGATAATCTACATTACATATTTTAATTTTTTAGAGAAAAAACAAATTTTATAATACGTTATAATCTACATCACATTCTTCTCTTGCAGTAGCAAGTAAGTGATCTTCATAATTAATCAAATATATAAATTTGATATTTATAAAATGACATTTTGCAATTAATAGGTTGCTGCATTATAATATTTATGTTCTATGCCTCCCAATGCATCATCCTTAAAAGTATAAAATAATATTCGAACAACTTAACCTTGACGGAACTTTAAAGTAGCATTAGATTAAAAAAAAAAAAAAAAAAATAATAATCTGGTGTGCCACTCACACGACTTTCTCTTACCTTGAAATTTAATACTATAAATACAGGTTAGAGATTAAGAGATAAGATAACGATTACTGTTATGTAAACCTATGCTAAACAATTCAAATTAGGCTTCGGAAGAGTTTAATTTGATAATTAGTTCTGTGTGAGGGGGGGGGGTACCGCCAACGTCAACCCCCCGTTTCATTAATGCATCTATATTTATATAGAATTTAAATCTGTTATTAAAATTAAATGTTCACTTAAATCTATATAGACAACTTCACATGCAACATTCCTTGAAACTTATCAGTCTTGATCAAAATTTTCCAGCAACAAACTTATATTGACTTGAAAATACAATATTTGGATCTCTTAAATTATTCGTTTTTAAGTTACTCTAAGAGACACGGACAAAAATCAAACGTTAAAAAACTTGACTTCGGTAATCAGAAAGCCTCAAAACGGGAAAATATGCAAAAAACCAACGATGGATATTTAGCTTAAAAACATACATTATTTACCATATGTCTATGAGGAATTCATTTCAATTCCTGACCAGCTTTCCTGGAAATGGTAAAATATTATAGTACAGCACTTCCACTAACAGTAAAAAAGAAGGTTATCGCTTAAACATTTGCAGCCCTGTATATCATTTGAAGATTTGTACAGACCACATGGTGCACCTAAAGATAATCCTATAGTAATAATACACGGCATAACCTGAAATAAACTTGCATTAATTTTCAGCTATTGTCGCCCTATAATCTAGCTCTTTTGTGTAGCCCTGAAGAACAGTGGATGATTTCCCTGAGACATGTTTTTACGCATATAAAATAATCTGGTGTGTCACTCAGACGACTTTCTCTTACCCTGAAATTTAATACAATAAATACAGGTTGCAGATTAATAGGTAAGATAACGAGTACTGTTATGTAAACCTATGTTAAACAATTCATATTAGGCTTCTGAAGAGTTTTATATGATAATTAGTTCTGTGTGAGGGGGGCTACCGCTCCCCTCAACCCCCCGTTTCATTAATGCACCTACATTTATATAGAATTTAATTCGGTTATTAAAAAATGAGTCTGTTTTTAAAAAATAATTTATTAAAATTATTATTTAAAAAAATTATCTTTCATGATAATGCAGACGATTTCCATATTAGAGAAGTAGTATAACACCAAATATAAAAAAAAAAAAGTCCATTTTATTCTCAAAAAAAAAAAAAAAAAAAAAAAAAAAAAAAAAAAAAAAAAGTACGATTTTTTTTTCTAAGTTTTTTTTTTTTTTTTTTTTTATTGTTAAAAGTAAAAAAAATCGATAACTTTGTTTTAAATTATCGCAGATCGATGGTTCAACCATTCGTTTTAAAGGTATTGGCGAGATCTTTTGAAAGATACCCATCATGAAAATTTACTCCCCTCGAGGGGGGACTTCCCCACCAGGGGGGAGGCGAGGCTCCTACATACACAAAAAAATTTTCCCAGTTAACTATTTATATTACAAAATATATATATTCGTTTCATTTGGTTTAGTGCAGTCTATAGACGTTAAACGACCAAGAGCTCACTAACATAGTCTTTCCCCAAACTCCCATCCAGCCCCTGACCTGCAGTTGGGCAATTCACCCAGGTTTGGATGTAGCTCCTCTAATAACAAACTGTTCAAAAAATAGCTTCTCACCTTCTGTCCCGGTGGCGATCTACACGGATGGCTCTAAGACCGAGGCTGGAGTTGCCTCAGCTTTCTGTGTTCTTGAAGGCGACAGCGAAGCCTATCGGTGGGCGGGTAGGCTCGAGGACTACAACTCAGTATTCCAAGCAGAACTCTACGCAATTAAAAAAGCCCTTGACTGGGCGGTCGTAAATCATAATCAACAACAACAACTAAGTGTTTATAGTGATAGTCTTTCGAGCCTGCTCGCCATTGCTCGCCATCGGAACAGACACCCACAAGTCCTGGAAATAAAAGAAATTCTAATGAACCCTAACCTTAACTGTACCCTGGCACACGTTTCTGCCCACAGGGGAGTAGTCGGTAATGAACTTGCTGATTCCCTGGCCAAAGAAGCCACAGAATTCTCAGTAAAAGAACCATCTCCTCCTGCCCCTCCCTCCTACGTAAAATCAAAACTGAAACAAATCTTCATTTTAAAATGGCAAGACCTGTGGCGAAATTCCGAGAAGGGTAGATATACCTTCTCCCTAATCCCACAGGTTTCAACAAATTCATGGACTCTAACTCCTCCCATAACGGCTTTCTTAACAGGCCATGGCCCCTTTCAATCTTACCTCTTCAAGTTTCATCGCCGACGCTCTCCCCTGTGTCCCTGCGGTGAGGAGGGAACTCCCGAACATTATTATTTCTCTTGCCCCCTAACTCAACAGTTCCATTTCAGAAATCCCTCTCCAAGACCAAATAATTGGCTTGAAAATATCTTAACCAGAAAACTGTTAATTAAAAAACTAAACAATATTTACTCTCTCTTAATGGACATAACCAATTTGACTGATTAATAACTATTCCACTGGCAGCTAATCTTCTTCCCAAATGAAGCTACTTATCCTCCCACCCTTTTTCAAAATACCCTTCACCAAAACAAAAATCTGTTTGCAAGGAAGCCTCTTACTAAAACCTCTCTTAAAAACTAAATAAACTCTATAGTTTAAATTATCAACAATCCTAACTCTCTCATTCTCTCCTCTGTTACCCAAATTACCCTGCAAAATCAGTTTTCTGCACAGTTGTTCTGCAATACTGTCACCCATGTTGTCATCCAATTGTATCATCTGGACTATTCTAGTCAAACTTGAACTCTCTAGTACACATCAAGAGTTGTGAAAACTCATCTAGTGCCGTCTGTCGCGAGAGGCCTAAAGGGCCTGGCACAATCCATCTAAAATTATCATCGCCCAATGTCGCGAGGTGGCTTTCAGCCAAGCGATGACCATGTACTCTTTCTATGTTGTTTTCCATCGCCCCTTGTCGCGGTAAGGCTTCATGCCTGGCGATGCCTATGTAAAACCCTCTTGCTTTTTAAATAAACGTCAGGCAGGTCTGTAGGGGTTCTTCTCGGGACAGCCCACGTGAACCTCGGTTCTGGAAGCGCTCAACACCGCTCTTCGAGCGGTGAGCGTGGGCTGCTCCCCTGTTCAGTCTATAGACGTTAAACTCTACTTTCCTGCAATTTCCCCCATAGACGTAATGTATTAGAATTCTCTTGATTGTCCCTGTACACAAACCATTAGCTTGATGTTAACGAAAAGCTTACTGTAGCATCCCTATATGATACACATTTAGAATACCAAGTTTGAACTTTCTGCCATAATTTGTTTTTGAGATATGCTGATAACAGACAGACACACAGACACACAGACATACAGACAGACACACAGACATACACACAGACCATTTGCTAAAAACATGATTTTCGTATTCAGGGGACCCCAAAACGTGTAAATATAACAAAATCTCGCTTTCGAAAATTTGACCCAAAAACAATACTTTCTCTACCTTATGGGTAAGAGAAAGTAAAAATATATATTCATTTCATTTGGTTTAGTGCAGTCTATAGATGTTAAACTCTACTCACCTGCATTTTCCCCCATAGACGTAATGTACTTGAATTCTCTTGGGTGTCCCTGTACACGAACCATTTGCTTCATCTCAACGAAAAGCTTAGTATACCACCCTCATACGCATTTAGAATACTAAGTTTGGACTTTCTGCTACTATTTGTTCTCGAGATATGCTGATAACAGACAGACACACATACAGACCATTCGCTAAAAGCATGATTTTCGGATTCAGGGGACCTCAAAACGTGTAAATATAACAAAAACTCACGTTCGAAAATTTGACCCTAAAAGAATACGTTCTCTACCTTATGGGTAAGAGAAAGTAAAAAAGCGCATACCATAAATCGAATTTATGGAAGGAATGTCAAAGGTATTTATATGAATAGAACGTATATACCACACTTTAATCTCACTCCAAGACACTGGACGCTACGTACAGCCATTTTTGTTCAAGAAAGAATTTTATAGAGTTCTATCGCTGTTTTTGCTTGACAATTTTCCCGATTTTTATACGTGTTACAACACATCTATAAATTGCGTCAATAAGTAAATATATTTTTAAAAATTTTTAAGGTTTTGTCCTTTTTTTTTAATTTCTATGCTCCAATAATGAGGCACTAATATACACTGAAACACCTCACTAAATCTTACTTAATTATAGATTTTTTGTTTGTTTCATAATGAAGTTGATGAAGGGTTAAAAAAGAGTGTATTTTCTGAAAATACTCACTGGTACGATGAAGTTAGAAACTGAAGATTATTATTAAATTTAGCTTTCCTATTTTTCTCTGTAGTAGAATTTGTTCTTTTGAATATATTTAGCAAAAGTGTAATCAGATTTTAAATTTCAAAATTTATATTTTTCCAATTCTTTTAAGTATCTCCATCTTTTTTTTCTGCTAACTAATTTATGTTAGAGAAACACGAGCTTAAAAGAAATAAATTTAAAGCAAAACTCTTGATTCTTTTTAACATGCTGGAAAATTATAAATCTATATTAATTAAGAAAGGCTAATAAACTAAGTCGATGTATTATATAATAAATTCAACATTCATTAATTCATTTAGAAGGATAAATTTTGAAGTACTAATAAAATTTTTCGAACCATTATGATATTTTTTTCCAGTAAAAGTATAAAATTTCTAAAATTAAGCATATTAAAAAATTTTGCACATATTTATAAGTCAACGAAGCTTTTTAATGATTAATTTTATTCTATTTTGGATCATATACTCATTATATTATCTTCATAATTTAAGAAGAATAATTCATTTTTATTAATACCCGTTTCGTTTCATGTCGAAATATTCTGTTTTCAAAAGTTTCTCGCTGTATATTTTTCTACGTAAAGATCAGAACAAATAAAGGATGTATATATTATTTCCGTTAAAATTTTATCACTGCAAGAATTTCCTAGAACAACAAAGGAAATGAAGGTGCTAAATGTTGCAAACGTAATACAGCGGTTAATCGATATTTCTTAACACGTTAATCGCCACGATAATATCAGAAAAATTTTCACATGGGCCATGGTAAATTTATTAGACAATTTAGTTAAAAATGCGTGTTAAAAATGCGTCAGGCACATATGACTGACATGGCGATTAACGTGTTAATAATTACTCGGCGTATATCATATTCCTTTTAGGGTTATTTCTTAGTTAAAAATGCGTGTTAAAAATGCGTCAGACACATATGACTGACATGGCGATTAACGTGTTAATTATAGATGAGAGGAGGGTATTATGGAATACCATTTACATTTCTTAAAATAACTTTACTTGTTTTTAATAAAAATCCACAAAATCATGATGAGTACATAGTGTAATTATTCGCAGTGAATTGTCAATGAAAAAAAAAAAAAAAAAAAAAAAAAAATTTTTTTTGTTGTTATAAAAAGTTTACTTTAAAAAAAGTTACAAATGGAGGTTAATATGAAATAGTCGGGTAATATGGAATAGGTGGTTTAAACTGTTTAAACCATAGAAAAACTAATTAGACTTCATAAAATCATCTTCGGAGAATTTTCTGTGACAGAAGATATATTCGGCATCTTTATTTTCTGTTTCTTTAGTTGAATACATGAAGTCAATTTCAGATGATACTATGAAATATCTAGTATTCCGTAATACCCGACACGCCATCTTTAAAAATGAACTTTTAAATTGATGGACAAAATATTTTCAGCTAAAAAACGACCAATGTATAACAAAATATAATTCTTTGAGCATGCATTATGCTTAACATTAATGTTCAAATCACATGTGTACTAGTAAGTTTAAATGTTTGAAAATTTACCTGCAAAAACTTTTAAAAATCACAAAACGTACTTTGGTCTATAGAGAATGGTACGACAGCAACAAGTGGTTGCTTCTTACTGAATTGCTTCATGGGAATCCTTCATGAGTAATTCATAGTATTTTGAAGAGATAGCAGCACTAGTCAGAGCCGAAACCTCGGTATTCCATATTTGCCGACTATTCCATAATACCCTCCTCTCCTCTACTGGGAAAAGAGAAGGCTATCTAAGGCATCCTGCTGAAATATTTTAGAAAAGTTAGTTTCATGTAATACTATGACTATTCGTTTTCGTGCAAGAAATTTCTTTGATTCTCATTTTTACGAAAACAAATTCACCAAAAGTTATTTCGGCAATTTCGATTTTTAATAATTATTAATAAAATAGTAATGATATTCTCGAATGCGCACGAGAAAGGTAAGATTTAAGCAGAGTTGCTAGGGTTTCTCCTTTCTTTCCAGACTCTTCTTCCACTATTATATGTACATAACAATTATTCCCTAAATCGATCGTGGAGACATACTTTAAAATCTTAGTTATTATTACTATATGAATATACAAGTTAAGGGAGAATCAGGGAAAGAAGAAGAAGAAGAAGAAGAAGAAGAAGAAGAAAAAAAAAAAAAGAAAAAACTGCAGGTTGTAGCAACTCTGTCAAGACTCCAATTCTACTTACCTTGAAGTATGTGTGTGGAATCAGGTACATTAAACACCTTTTAGTTACGTTTCTGAACAAACTCTTATTTCATATATTGGAGCATAAATTGAACGGCATGTTTTGATACTTTGGAAATAATCAGACAGATTTTATACAATCGAAAGTAGGGGAAAGTTGTTGTTTCTGGAACAAACTGAAAACACTGAGAGCCATGAGTAGGGAGCGATAGGATATATTATCTTTTAGGATTAATCATCATCTTTCATGAGGATGCAGTAAAGGGTGGGTTTGAGCGGAAATTTAGTGAGGGTTATGCGATGTCAATTATCATATATTCTAAAAAATATATTATCATATATATAAAAAAAAAAGAAAAAAAAAAAAAAAAAAAACATTTTAAAGTAACTAACCCATTTTTATGACCTCTAAATTGCAACTTAAATTCACATCAGTATGTTCTTTAAATTTTTACATCCTCCCTCTCCCCACATACGTATCTTTTGCTAAATGTAACTCTATCGAAACCTTTGATCATGTATTATTCGTTCTTTAACGTAATGCAGATCTACAATAGCATGTTATGACTTTTCCTAATTCGGTTTATTTTCATTTTGCAAATAAATGCTGTTTGTCGCCATGAACGCATTCCTTGTCTTATAACATAGTACGTTAATTTTGCCTAAAAGTTCCGTGTTCTCATGGCGAATGTTGGCTTTTAGTGAGGACCGTTTGAATTATAATTATGTGGTAACCTTTTCAAAAATTGTATATGTTTATATGTAACATAATTACAACCATTTTTGATCTACTATTTTGATTTTGGCTTCGATTAGAGCTTAGGCGAAATTAATGAAGAAATCTGAGCGTCAATTCATCATCATGAATTGACCTGTGAAATCGACGTTTTGGGCTCCCACTCCAATGCTATTAAGATCACTTCAATTCTAATTATCCAATAACAGTAATTTTATAAAATAGTCACCCATACCTATATGAGTAACATATCAAATAAAATTTTTAATAAAATTTTTCGTGATTATCTACAAAAATGCCTGGATTAATGATCACTGTGTTATTGATGGCGTACTTCGCAAGAATTCCAAAGCTGTTTTCAAATTAAACTTCAATAACCAAATCTTCGTTACAGGTTATAAAAGAAGTCGTGAAGGATAATAAGAGAATACACATGAAATGTTTTTGCGAAATAATGGGATTTTGTAAACATTCCAGATTTTGCCTTATAAAGTTGCTTAAAAAATGCAAAATTATTCTTAAATCTAGAATTTCTTCAAAGAATAAAAATAATTATTTCACAGAATCTAAAAATCGTTAAACTGATTGAACATTAAAAAGTAATTCTTGAAATATATTTTTGCAGTAGCATGTGATTATAAGGATTCTTCGAATTATCTGTACACATTTTTATGTGGCTAACACATATATTCATAGAAATATAAAGGTTTCCTAAAGAAGGAAAAAAAAAAAAAAAAAAAAAAAAGAAGGTGATAGGTAATTTTATCAATATTTATTTCAAATTAGCGAACACTGTATTACTATTGATAAAATAAAAATAAAAATGTGAGTAAAACCAATTGTAGTTTAGTTTTTACTTCGAGGGGAACTGAATATCTGTTCATTCTATCGTCGACTACTTTGTGAGTTTACATGGTATTTGTTTTGGGTTTTCATATAAGTATCTCATCGTCATCCGCCATTGAATTATGGAAATGAAATTTTGTTAAAACTTGCACATGCGTAGCTAAAAATTATTTAGTAAAAATGCTCATATTTCATAAGATATTTAACATTTTTCCGTTTCATTAATGCACCTACATTTATATAGAATTTAATTCGGTTATTAAAAAATAATTCTGTTTTTAAAAAATAATTTATTAAAATTATTATTTAAAAAAATTATCTTATATGACAATGCAGACGATTACCATATTAGAGAAGTAGTATAACACTAAATATATATTTAAAAAGTTGAATTTATTCTCAATATTACATTAAAAAAAAAAAAAAAAAAAAATCTTGTTAAAAAGTGAAAAAAATCGATAACTTTATTTTAAATTATCGCAGATCGATGGTTCAACCATTCGTTTTAAAGGTATTGGTGAGCTCTTTTGAAAGATACCCATCATGAAAATTCCTCCCCTCAAGGAGGGACTCCCCCCCAAGGGGGGGGGGGGAAGGCGAGGCTCTTACAGACACAAAAAAAATTCCCAGTTGACTATCTCTATTACAAAAAATATATATTCGTTTCATTTGGTTTAGTGCAGTCTATAGATGTTAAACTCTACTTACCTGCAATTTCCCCCATAGACGTAATGTATTTGAATACTTTTGAGTGTCTCTGTACACGAACCATTTGATTCATCTCAACGAAAAGCTTACTGTAGCATCCCTATATGATACACATTTAGAATACCGAGTTTGGAATTTCTGCTACTATTTGTTCTTGAGATATGCTGATAACAGACACACAGACACACAGACATCCACACACACAGACAGACACGCAGACCATTCGCTAAAAACATGATTTTCGTATTCAGGGGACCTCAGAATATGTAAATATAACAAAAACTCACCTTCGAAAATTTGACCCTAAAACAATACTTTCTCGACCCTATGGGTAAGAGAAAGTAAAAAGACTTATTACTTTTGGGTGTGTTTAATAGAACCAACTTAAAACAATTAAGGATGGATTCTGAAATATGTCTTTAAAAGAAAAAATGCTAAAAATAAAAATAAAACAAAAACTATATTTTTTCGCAAATTTTTATATAGGCATGCACTTTTTAATTTTTATCCCAAAAACTAATTCATAAATTTCAAAATCTATCCCTAATTCTTTTCAGTAGGTTTTATTAAACATCCGAGAAAAATATCAAGTTATTACTTAGATATCTGTGGAAGTTTTAGCATTTTGAAGATCATAAATTCCTAAAAAAATTCAAACTGAGAAAACAAAATTTGAATTTTTCAAATCTGTAAAAAATAAATCAAAAACCGTAAGAAATGTTGATTGAATGTATATTTAATTGAACAAACTTAATATAGTTCAATTTATAAAAATTAAACGGAAAAATAAGTTTTATATGAAACTTTCAGTGATGCCGAGTCACTGGCGCTAAGTCCCCTTAAATCCAAACTGTGAAAGAATTTTAGAAATTTTAAAAGAAAGTAAAGATTAAGAAGGTAAAATTACTGGAATGAGACCGTGATCATTCAATTTGGACACAGAAGGTTTAGGTTTCTAGAATTAATGCACCCATAAAAATAGCCTGTGTTTTTGCAACTGTTAAAATTTTCATCAAATTTGAGTTAATCGAAAATAGTATAGTATACACTATCGTGTTCACTCATGCATGTACGCACTTACATTCACTATCGTAAAAATAGTAAAAATTAATTTAGGATGTTTCAAAACATATAGGTATGCAAAAATCTCAAAGTGTAATAAATGCAAGGAGCTTTTTCAAAAAATTGCTTTTCGATTTACAAATAGATAGGCAATGTAAAATTACTTAAATCCATTCTTAGCTATAATCTCAAAACATTTAAAATTTTTAAATGCCTATGCGTACGTTATAATATCGAAGCTAATTTTACTTTGCGGTCGCTAGCATACGCGCGCCCGCGCGCACTTTATAAGTATACTCAGAAAAATTAACACTTTCACATATTCTTAAAATGATAATGATAATAATAATAATAATAACTACAAAAATAACTGGCGCTTTTATTATTATTATTATTTTTTTTTTTTTTACTCGCACTCGTTAGTTGAACTATTTTGGCAAAGGTCGTTACATGCTTTCGGCTAATAAAATTCTTCATTCTAAATATTAAAGATATAAATGGCAAGTTAAAAAAAAAAAAAAGGGAAGAATATAGGCTTGCTTTATCCAAAGAGAGAATTTAAACTATATTTTTATCTTTTTAATTTTGCGTTAGAAGCAAAATTCGAAGGTCATTTTGAACTTCCTATTAATACAGTTATTCCCTGTTGTTCGCTCTCGAAAGACCCCAAATGCGTCACTGACAGTGCATGACGTCATCATTGCGTAGTTATTTTGAGTTCACCGTGCTCTTCCCCCTACTTTAAGAGAAATATCATGGCATCTATAAAATACTCCATAAAATTTTATATTAGAGAAAATAAATATAACATACATTTAATATATATTATAGAAAGAGAGAGAGAGAGAGCATACAAAATCGATTATTAAAATAATGCCTCACATATTACTGCACACCGAGTAACACAACAGTTCTGTTATACTTATAACTCAATATTTTCCATAATCTGAAATATAATTCCGAAAATTTATAGTATAAATTCCGCTATAATAGAAATTTGACTAAAAAGAATAAAAGAATAAAATAAGTAATAATAATCATTTTACTGAAAAAAGGAATGGTCCGATTAAGAAAATTTCTACGATATTACAATGTGTATTTATTTATTTAATTATCATTATCCTCCTCATCATAATCATCATCATTATATACACACACCACGAGCAGGTGTTACACACACGCGCACCTATATCTATTTATCTATTACATCTGTCTGTCTCTCTCTCTCTCTCTCTCTCTCTCTCTCTCTATATATATATATATATATATATATATATGGGACGCAACAACAACAAAAACAAAAACAAAAATAAATATAACGTACAAATTTAAAACAATAATATTAACATTTTATTATTATAATAAATATGAATTTAAAAATTAGTATGTTGTGGAAACCACAAAACATTTTTCTATACCATTATATAAAAAGCGCCACCTACCGGTTAACATGTACTAAATTATAATCAACATAGTTGCTCATCATGTAGATTTTATATATGCAGCTTAGTGCAGTTTGAATCAATAGATGCTAAGATACAGCCATTAAGAAAACCCCACACAGTGATAGCGAATAATAACAGTGTCACTTGCTGGCATTTACACACGAAATTTAGTTAGCATTCTTTTTAGCTCGCTTACACTTCTCACACATCAAGCTGCACATTTATAAGTAACAAAAACTAAGACATAGCTTTTCAGTAAAAGGTGAAAATTGCACAGAAGCGTCACCTGTCGGCCGACATCCATCTAAATTGAATCAGCACAATTTTTCAAAATGATCCTTTCACATATTATTTTTATTGTACACTGTAGAAGCTCTGAGATATAGCCTTCTTGTTAAGGGAGGGGATAGTAGTATGGCTGCCCCACCTGTTGAGCTATATGCACCAAAATTTAACCTTAAAATTTAGCAATTAATATATACAAAACAATACAACACAACAAAAATAGAGCTGATTTTAATTTATAGGTAAGACTGACACAAAAATGTTGCGATACAGATTAAGAACCAATAAGAGACAAAAACAATTTAAATTACTTACGCCGACATGAATGATAATAATAATAAAAAAGGACCATTAAACTTAATGACAGAGAAAATAACTAAAGGACCACAGAAATAATAATTGGATAAAAATGCTTAAAATTAGAAGTAAAATATCGTCAGGGCGCATGTACTTCATAAAGCTGTGAAAGCTGCATTGATTTCGTAAAACAATATAACTAATCATAAAAATTTATATTGTTCCAGTCCCGATCGAGGCAGCAAAACCATTTTGAAAGAGAAATTAAATAAATTATTAAATCAATTCATCAAGGAATCCAGAGAGAAAACTAGAAAAAGCAGAGTAGCCACATGTAAAATTTTTACACAAACTGGAGAATAGGAAGATGCCAACAAATTATTGAAATTAAAAATAAAAGCATTGCAAACATCGATTAAACGATAAAGAATTAACTTCTGAGCTGTTTCATTAACGATTAAATTCACTGAGTAATTATTTTTTGAGTTAGTGAAATTTTAATTTAAAGTTAGTTAAAGTTTAAACTAGTTAAATTTAATTTAAATTGTACGTAATTCAATGAACATTAAAACTTTCATAGAAAGGAAATTAATGTTAGAAAACATTAAGTCAGTAGTGAGCAAGCGCCATCTAGCGTTTAGCTGGTAAGGTGAGGATGATATTCAAATTTGAATAAATTAGGGGTACCAAAAGTCAAAAAATTTTACGAATGAAAATAAATAAATAAATAAATTTTTGTTCACCTTTCATAATCGAGCTTTTTTTTTTTTTAATGATATATTACGTTTTCAAATTCTGAAAAATAAATAGCTGCTCTATCGTAAGAAAATAGGTGATATTATTCAAAATCACACAGAAAAATGCATAAATCAATATTTTAAATTTGTCATAAAAACCTCTTTTAAAAAAATGATGCCAATAGTTTCTTTATTATTATTATTATTATTATTATTATTATTATTATTAATCTGAAATAAATGCCAATAGATTTCAGGGCAGCAGATATATTTAGTGCATTTCATTTTACAATAATTATAATGACGATGATGATGTTGATGAAAGTATTAGACAATAATTCCTTATTCGTAAACTTCGTTTAAAAAACCAGATTACATTTCTTAGTTTTTGAAGTAATTTATGTGTCCGGGAATTAATCCACAATAATCAAGAAACCAGTGAAATAATCATCCAGTTAATCAATTCCCATTTGCTCATCAGTTAATGCAGCAGATGAGAATAATGCACACATAAAGACAAATACACGCTTCATATTCGTATTATATATATAGGACATCTTACATTCATACGGTACAGATCTCTTACATACAATACTAAAAAATTAGTTTTAATTTCTGAAAAATATGTTAAAATAAAAAATAATAATCTTTAACATATCTCTATATATTAAAAAAAAAAAAGTTAATAACACTGGCGTCAATTTTTTTTTTTTTTTTGTTGTTTGTTTGTGACTGCATCTCCTCGCGAACGAAAGTGTCCTCCGCATCTTGAGAGGTATCAATGTTTTCCGAATACTCCAAGAAAGACATATCTCTAGGTTTCAAATTTCTGTCTTCTTAATTAACGAAGTTTAAAAACGTCGGGTTAATAAAGGTACTCTATTTGTCATCTAGCAAATAATTTCTCCAAATCGTTGCTCTTTCAGTCTTATGGTCCCCTCCGTGGAGAATCAAAATTGCGATGGCATGTCTCCAGACCACCTCTAGGGGTGAGCTCCAGACAGTCGCCAATCGCCCATTACGCAGCAATAGTACGACGTAAAACCCAACCAACCAACTTTTCAGTCTCATGACGTCACAATTACCAGAAGAAATTAAATTGTCATTCATGGTGTTAAAAAAAAAAAAAAAAAAAAAAGTCAATGTTACTATTGGTAATAAAGTAATTTTTCATCTAAAAATAATTAAAAAAAAAAGCGCTATAGATATTTTCTATGAAAAAAATAATTTAGGATTATAATTTGTCGTCTGCAGATACTTTATTTTTTTAATTAAAAACATATTTTCAAATAAATAAAAAACTAGACTTGACGCAGAACAGAAATATCAATATAACGTTAAAAACGCCAATGTAAAAAACTGTGAAGTGCAGACTGCAGTTTCGGTAGCGTAAAGCGTATCATCATCCGTGCAGAGTGACGAAGTATCTTCGGATGTTGTGTGATGGAGGCACCTGTGACAGAGTCACGCATCTTCCGGTACCTGAGGATAGAAGCTAACGGGATGAGAGTCCTGAATTTCAACTTCACTGCAAAGGGAGTGTGGGGGGGGGGCATAACAAAGAACAATAAAATTAAAAAGAAAACTTGGAGCTTATGGAAGAAGGAAGCACAATACATAAAATTGAGTAGAGAGGTTAAGGATCGCATTACAATACTAACAGAAAGTTTAGGGATAGCAAGAATATTTTTGTATTTTTAAAGAGCAAAATTTTATACTTTTTTTGGTATTCTTGAAAAAAAAAAAAATATATTTATTTATTTATTTATTTTTTTAAACAAACGCAGGGACAAACCACATGACATCACAAATAACAAGGGCAGGATATAATCTCCGAGAAGTCAATGCCTGAAGGCGATAGAAAAGAGAAAAAATCTGGAGTGACTCCACTCGACTTTCCGAACATTGAGTAATTAACAGTTTTTTAGATAAAGTAAAGAAAGAGGAGTCGTTAAACAAACAAAAGAGAGAAAACCATAACAGAGTGTTTGAGTATTTTTCTCCATATACTACACGATGTTTTACTTAACGCTACCGAACTTTGAGCCCATAGATCATAATAATAAAGAATTTTTCGTTGTGTCCCTGTAAAAAATCTATAAATGCTAGATTCACCAAAATGCTTATAGTTAGTGCAACAGTGATTTATAATATTCATATAAATTTTCAGCTCAATTGAATAAGGCGTTTAGATGCTATCGCAGTTTTAAAAATTTGGTCCCATAGGCCATAATGATAAAGAATTTTTCTTTGTGTCCCTGTAAAAAAACTATAAGTGCTAGATTCTCCAAAATCTATACAGATTGAGTATTTGTAACCTGTAATATGTGTATAAATTTTTTGCTCAATTGAATACGGCGTTTAGACACTATCGCACTTTTAAGATTTTGGTCCCATAGGCCATAATGATAAAGAATTTTTCTTTGTGTCCCTGTAAAAAAACTATTAGTGCTAGATTCACCAAAATCTATAGGGTTCGTACTATGGTGACTTACAATATACGTACCAAATTTCAGCTTATTCGAACGAAGCGTTTAGACGCTAGCGTGTTCACTCACAGACATACACACATACATACACACATACATACACACATATTTACACACATCATCGCAAAAATAGTGAAAACGGACTCATTGGACCTCGAAACGTATAGAAACATCAAAATCTCAAATTCGGATTTTTGACATGATTACAATACTTTCCTCACTATAGTGTTCGGAAAGTAAAAAGGCATAAAAGTTAGAACCACAAAAAAGATTAAAGGTGGGAGTTAAGACTCTTTTATTTTATCATTATATTTATATTTTATAAATACTAACTTAAACTTTAATTTTGAATTTTTGAATTTTTAAAATTTCAGTTAAAAAAATTTTTGCAGTTTTTACTGCTCGTATACGCAGTCTATGACTTTGCAGCTATACTTTATTTTCTACTGGCTCTCTTAATTTATTAGATACTCATCCTATAAACCGGAAGTAAAGTGCACATGCACAAGGTATTCCATTAACGCCATATACCAGTTACCAGTTTGTCATTCTGCACTGATGACGGTACGCTTTAAGCTACCGAAACTGCAGTCTGCCCTTAACAGTTTTTTACATTAGCGTTTTTAACGTTGTGTAAATATTGATATATTTTTAAATACTTCGGATGTATTTTTAGCGCAAAAGAAATATTTTAGAGTGAAATCCAAAATCATTTATAAATGTGAGCATCTTCTAAATTTGCATTGATATTTTGTTTTACATTACTGAACTAGGCATTTCTATGATACATTTCATATTTCAAATAATGACACGAAAAAAATTCATCACCTAAAATTTTTATGAATCGAGTACATTTTATCCTTCGTTATTTTAAGAAGTACAGTCGGTAACAAAAGTGTCCGCACACTAGCAAAAAGTCCTATATAGAAAACGTACACTTCATACGGTTTTGTTAAATAAATCCTTATCGAATCATGTTCTTACACTGACTAAGAAGAGGATTCGACAAGGATTTATTTAACAAAACCGTATGAAGTGTACTTTTTTTTACATAGGAATATTTGCTAGTGTTCGGACACTTTTGTTACCGACTGTAGGTCGAAGAGAATGAAAAACTGAAACTGTAGGATATTTTCCAAATTAAATTTATACTAATAATAATAATAATAAACTTTTTTTCTTTTCAGATATTTTCGAATGTGTAAAATTATTACCAATATATACATTAGAAATATATATAGAGTATTATAGATTGTGCTAATTTAAATAAAAAATTCAATAGTAAAAAGTATAGACATTAGAAAAGTATGTACTAGATTTTTTTTTTTAACAAACAGTTATACCAAAAATTCATCACCAAATAGGGACAAAAATTGAAAAGTCTCCTAAAGGGTCATATACTAAAGCTGTAACGCAAAATGGTCTAGATATTACAAATTTCTTTATTTTCCGAAAAAAAAAAAAAAAAAAAATTGATTTTTAAGCATAATATTTCATTATAAGGAAAAAAAAAGTAGTATTTAATATTATGTATTTCAATTTGACATTGAATATGGGGATTTCTATAACATTTTTCTGCTTTTGTCTTGTGTTATGCACTATTAATATTCCCCTTCAGTGAAAGGCAAAGCAGTGAATAGGCGGGCAGAGCCCCTTTGTCTATTATAAAATAGTTTCCCAGAAACTGATTTACTCATCTGGAGCAATCTCACCTATTCCTTCTACTCCTCATCAAATTAAAATATTTTATTTTAATAAACTCGAAGAACTTGCGGTAATAAAAATGCCGTTTAAAATAATTTACAACATTACCATCTCACCTAATTTTTCTAACAGTACTAGGATTTCAAATTAAGAGTTACATGGCAAATTTCACTCAAAGAAAATTGTAGGCAGAAACCTTGCACTAAAAAGTTCACAGATTTTTTGGAGATATTATTATTATTATTATTTTAACAATAACATTTTAAAAGAAATAACAGTTGCATTTAAAAGTATCAACCAGTTATATTCTAAAGTATAAAATAATTGCCGAGTTATGTATATATATATATATATATATATACATGTATTTAATTGAATAATTAAAACGTGTAAGAGGATTCTAGACGCTGAAAATCGTTCTTTGAAGTTATTGTCCTAGAGTTGTTAAGTTAGCATACATAAACATTAATATATATATATATATAAATAGAAATTTTATTTATTTTTGAAAAATTTTAAAGGCTCAATGTTTTTAAAATTTCCCTTTGATTTTACATTATTATAGTCAATCAATGTATTCTAAACATATTTGTGCATTAATTTGTGGATTGATTGATAAGTTAATTTTTCAGAAACATTTTTTATGTTTGAATACAGAAATTTTCTTAAATTTTTAACATTGAAACATAAAAATATTTTTAACGAATTAACTTATCAATCAATGCACAAAGTAATGCACAACTATGTTTAGATATTGATAAACTATAATAATGTAAAATCAAGAAGAAAATTTAGAAAATCAATTGCATGGAGTATTTTAAAAATTTTCAAATAAATAAATAAGATAAAGTAAAATAAATAAATAAATAAATAAATTAAATTAAATTAATTAATTAATTAATTTTAATTTATATATATATATATATATATATATATATATATATATTTCAATAGCTTTGAGATTTCAATTGGCGACTATTTCCAGCAATTCAAAACTATGGCTAAGTAACATGACATACAACCGTTAATGAAATGTAAATAACATTTAACTATTTGAGTTCATCATTATGTTGATTAGAAAGACGGTTAATTTAAATTAAACTAAGTATGCATTCACATTAGCAAACAGCTTTAGTATAAGACCCTCTTGGCAAAATTCACAATTTCGCACCGAAGTAGCTCGGATGTTTCTCACCAAGGTCTTTACTTACGCAGTTGCGGTAGTTAGTAATTTTAATTCATCTCCAAACTGGCAAAAAACATTAAAAGTCGCTAAGAGGATTCTGTACTAAAGCTGTACCCACATTACTTTGCGGATGATAAAATCAAGTAAAAAAAGAAAAAAAAAAACGCATAAGACTATTTGATTAATTAAAATCGATATTTTAAAAATAATTAAATAAAAATAAAATTATAAAGTTATTATGACGTCAGTTTTATCAGAAAATTTTGATTGTATAGGCTGAATTTTTCTTTCTTTCTTTTTCTTTTCTTTTTTTTTTTTTTTCATACATGTGTAAAAAAAAAAAAAAATGAAATGACAAATTGTAAGCATTTTCTTTTATTGGCAACAGCGGGAAATCAAAAGGAGATATCGGGGAAAAAGCAAACAATCGCATAAAACATAAAAATTAAAAAATTATCTAACATAAATATTAAAAATCTGTTGAAAATCAGCACGTATTCTTTTATCTAGAAAAAAGAAAAAAAATTCAGAACTGTACATACCATAGTTTTTTTTTTTTTTTTTGTCTGTACGTTGCACGCAAACAGAAAATCTCTTTCTTTTATTCAATTCTTACTATTAGTTCACACTCTCCCTATATATATCTTGTACAAATCTTGCAATCGATTTTTAACTTTAACTAACGCCCCGACTAGCTAGAAATTTGAAACTTTCAGGATTGATCAGTTAGTTTTCTTATGATTAATTAAAATATGAAAATAATAACATCCTAATAGCGTTAATATAGCCATTAAAATATTAGCTATAATTTAATTGTTGCCCCCCCCCCCCAAAAAAAAAAAAAAAAAAAAAAAAAAAAAAATACGAGTTAATTTTCTTTCGACATAAAAATAAATACATTTAATTAAACGTGAATATTAAAAAACTATAAAAAGTTAAATTATATATTTCACAAAAAATTGACATCATTGTCACTTTAAAAATTTTATGCACATTGATAAGAGCTTTATGATTGATCAGAAAGTTTAAAACATGGTATATATATACCATATATATCTATATTTTAATCATATAATTATTTTTCTTTAATTTTGCACGCGCGCTTTTTATTACCTAATTCAAAATTATATATATATATATTAAAAAAAAAAACCTCTTTCGATAGTGTTTGTAAGTAGGAATTGACTTTAAAAAATTTTCTTTAAAAAAATTACTTGTTAGTATGAATTTCACTTCTTTTAAAAATTCCCCTGTTATCAACACGTCTGCCGAAAAAAACATTTAATCTGTGAGTATAAAAATAGATATGCAGTTATAGTACGCATGTAATATCATGCGTAACTCACAAAAACTTTCCAGTAATATACACAGATTATGAAACATTTTCCAACCAAAATAAAACACGATCATGTATCGTTTTAATTAAATATAGCGTCGAATATTCCCACAAAATAATGACTAGAGACTATAATATATCTGAAAATTTTTACATGTCCCTTCACGGGAAAATAAAAGCTACAGAAACTATTTTTAATATATACTATAATATTACGCAAACTTATAATCTTAAAAATTTATAAAATTTTAGTTTAAATTTAAAATAGAAACTTATAAATTCAAAATATAATATTTGAAAATATAGAAGAAAAGGGGAAAAGAGAACATTTGCAAATGTATATATATAATTAATGTTCAATAATTATTGGTCATGGGGATGCAAGTGTTAAGATCAATTGATTGCACGAGGATCCTAGTCCTGAATGAAGGGGAGTTGTTTCTAAGAGGTCCTAGCTGGTAGTTGCGTGAGTTTTGAAGAAAACCATGGAAAACTCTGAACGGCTAGGTCGAGGAAACCGACCTAAGACTAAACCCATCACATCTCGTCTGCCAGCTCCGATAGCAGAACCTGTATTTTTTATTTATTTATTTATTTTTTATTTTATTTTATTTTATTTTATTTTTAAAAATGTTCTTATAAAATGTACTTTTTCATGAAAAAAATGTGCTTGTTGTACAGTTATTGAAATCTTACTGTGAATCTTAAGAATAAGGATTTGGATATAAAAAAAAATTATACTCATATATAATAATTCATGAAATTCAACAGTTATTATTTTTATTAGAAATTTTAGAATCAAGCATTAAGGAAAGAAAACGAAAAAAGAAGAAGAACATATGATAAATTAAACTTTTTTATGATAAATTTCCGTACACCATGCCAAAATTTTTCAGCAACTGATAAAGTTTTTTTTCTTTGATCTTTGGATTCTCAAATAATCAAACCTAACTGATAGTTTACATATTTCGAAGGCCTCTTTTTCTGATATGTAAAATGAATTTTGGACCAAATGATTAAACATGAACTTTTACCCTTTTTTATCACAGCACTAGACACGCGACTAACTTTTTATGCATGGCTAAAGGCTGCTAAAATATTTAAAGAAATAAAAATTAAAATTAAAGGAATAAGAGTGCAAAATGCAAAGTCTATCAACTGAACAGACATTACGAGAATCGATAAAAATCTGATGATATCCTTTAACAGATACTAAGAAAAAAGAGACAATATTATCATACTAGCAAACCCATGCGAAATTTTTGCATTTTATTTCTTTTCTTATTCACCTTTAAAATTTGAAATGCATAAATATTATATTAATTTCACTACTTAATTAAATTTTAATTCACCAGTCGCCAAATTATTATTAGAACCAAATTAATATTGTGCAATAGGGAAAATAAAATTATGCAAAGAAAGTTTTCGAAATAAAATACATAACTGAAGACTTGACGACCCAGTTTTTATACTTTCGCAAGGCAGTACTGTTTTAGTATAGGACCTTCATGAACGAATTCTAAATTTTTGTCGCCACGCTGGCGATGACTTTTTATTTATTTATTTTGGTGCAACTAAAAAAAACTAATTCCTATTTTGATTATACTTTTTATGATATATTTTTTAGTCAATTTATGACAATAATTCATATTCTGTATATATATTTAAAGTATTGCTAGGTTTAAAATGACGCTTGCAAAGATTTTTAATATTAAATTTTTTTAAGAATACACTTTCCCACAAAATACTCTTATCAGATAAATGTCGTCATCTTTTCTTATTAGTTCATTGAGCTGAATCCGCGTGCGTAAATATTGTCCATTTATAAATATTATTTTTTATCCTCGCATATTTTATTAACTACATCACTATCATATCGTTTTGACAAAGCTTAATCGTAACTGGACCACGTTAGAGAAATATTACATAGATTGAGGATATTTTCCCCTTAATTATCCACTGCCAAATTCTGAATTTTTTTAAAATCGTAGCTACATTAATATATAAATTCTGGCAAACTTAAAAAGAAAGATGAAATTGCAGGAATATAAGTCTTTTTGATTAAAAAGTTATAGCTAGAACAAAGAAAAATCACTTGAAATCGTGTAGTAACCTAATTCAAGAAAAAAATATCTCCCACAAAACGTCCTCGGGAGAAATATTTTCTGGAAAACAAATCTATGGAAAATTTGTTCCGATCATTTTTGTTTTCGGAAATAAATTCCTGTCAATATGCACCCTGGAAATTCTCCAAAGATGCTGAAGATTAAAATAATAATAATAATTACAAAAATTTTAGTTATCGAGAAATTATTGGAATTTCGATTATTAGAAATAAAATTTGTTTTAATATTTCAGTAATTGTAATATATTAGTACTTAGTAATTTGTAAATTTAAATTATTAGATCACTTTAGTTTAAATATTTCATTCTTAAAGTGAATAAACTTTCATACATGGTAGAATGAAAACGATAATAAATTTATATAAACTATTTTTAACTTTTTGCTTATATTCTTATTTATAAAGTGAAAACCTAATTGATAATATAAAAATTATTATTATTATTTTTTTTTTCCTTTTTTAATTTAATAGTAAGTAAACTCCATTGAGAATTAAACTACAATATAAAAAGGTGAAACATCTGTATTTTGAAATAAATATTTATTTTTGTTTTTTTCCATTAAGAAAATTATTGGGAGAATTTTTAAGAAAACTAACAGAATACACCAAAGAATACATAAATGCTCCAAAACATGTTTTGTCTTTATAAAAACATACAACTCTTAAATTAGTTTTGCTAAACAAGTTCAACATTACAAATAATAGAATCTTTCTCTCGTAAAAATGTTATTGAAAAAAAAAAAACTATGATTATTTAAAAATAATTTATATGGATACGTACAATTATAGCAGGTTTAATTCAAAATTTTATAAATTATTTTATTAAAAATAATTTCACGATTAGTTACATTTACTTAATATTACTTTACATTTTTTTTTTTTCATAATCTAATAATACTATATATTTATTTTAAAAGTTTATTCTAATAATTCTAATTAACAAAAAGTATATATTTTTTCAAATATCAGTGTTAATTTTAAAGGTATTTTTAATTTCTCGTAGGTTATTATAGTTTTTTTTTACTTTCTTCTATATGTAATATAGAGAAAGTATTGGATTCGTGAAAATTTTCGAACTCCGGTTTTCGATAGATTTAAACGTTTTGTGATGTTCTGAACACGATTTGATAGTTTTTAGAAAATGTCTGTCTGTGAGCCTGTCTGTCTGCGTGTATCACGAATTTTGCGGACGCTGTATCTCACGAACCAATGAACGAAATTTAACCAAACTTGGTATTTAGTTGGATCCTGACATAAACTGGTGCTGATTAGATTTGGAGATTAATCGCTCAACAGGTGGCACTGTAATTGCATTTTTTTTTTTTTTTTTTTTTTTTTAATAAAATTTTAACATGGCAGTATAGGACAAAATTTCTTATAAATGTACAGTCGGGGAAAAAAAAACGCAGCACTTGATGGTATTTCGTTATTAATTGACGCAGAAAAACTTAATAGACACCATTCAACAGGAAATGAAATGCACTTTCTGAAAATGTCGTCGAATTTTGAATTAGGGGTCATCTACATATTAAAATGAGCACCAACTTTGATTTTTTCATTTGTAATACCCAATTTTGACTTCATATTCAAATTTCTGAGAGTCTGGCAGTGCGGAAAAGTATACTATTTGTATACTTTATCTTTAGTATTCATAGAGTTATGATCAAAAATGTATTAGGGGGCTATCTCTAAATATAGAAAAATAAAATTAAGATCTTACAATAACTAGACAAAATTATACTGTTTCACACCGGAAATATTTCAAGAAAAAAAGAGTTATAAAAAGAAATAAAAATATTAACACCTTTGCAGTATCTTAATTATCATGAATTTAGTTTTTTGGATATGTATAAACTTTAGTACTTTTTTCGATAATTTTAGGTATATTTAAATACATTACACTTACGATTGGTCAGACAATACTTTTTATAAAAGTGCAATATTTTTCAATTAAAAAGTATCTATCATGGATATACTGATCACCAATAAAGCTTAAATTTTCTTTCGTACGTGTAACATAATATACAAACTGAAATAATATAGTTATATATATATATATATATATATATATATATATACAACAACGCATAAACTAAATCTTTTCGGATAAATTATTGTAAGGTTTCATAAAGTAAATATTAAACAATTTTAATAGCACTTACCAGTTTGGGTCAGTTGAACTCTTTGGAACTGTACGATTTGTTTTATAATTTCTATGAAAATATAATTTCTTAATTAACGCTTTCGCGACTGCTGACGTAGATTCACATCATTTGAAAATCTGTAACAATGCCAGTGGGCGTTTCTTTCGTAATTTGTGTGTTACTTATTTCTTAAGCATGCACCCAGTGTTCATATTTTTGCAATAAAATATACTATGGATAGAAATATATTAATTAGAAAGAATATAGTTATAATGTATATCCATCTGTAATATAATTGTGGTACAGAAAATTTGTTTTGAAATATTTTATTTTGAGAGTATTTCAAACAGTAAACCCCGCCTATTTAGTTAATTTTTTCTTCTAGTGTTCGTTTAAAGGATTCTAAATTTATCACCAGTAATCGATGAAGTAAATACCACTTGTGTATATTTTTGTCAACGTAAAATAAGGGGTTTAACACGAATACTCAAAGGCACATTCACTTTTCGTTTCTGTATTATTTTGTTTTGAAGAAGGATAAAAGACGGGGCTTTAGAAAACAGGAGTTCTTGATACTAACACAAATGTCTAAAAATCAACATTTTTGTTTCATTTCTTTGCATTTGACATTGTTGTTATATAATTTGACCCTTAAATAAAAAATAAAAGTATTTTGTTCAATTTTCTCCGTTATTTTTTCAAGATTTGCTTCGTTATCTCATTCAAAAATTTTTAAGAGACGGTCCCCTAAACCACTCCAAGAGAAAGATTTATTTATATCTCGAAAACTAATAACTGGAATGAGCTGCAAATTTGCACACCCATATATTTCAGCATTAGGATTCATTTTATGTAAAAATTAATATAGGTCATAATTCATAATTTTTATGAATATGAATTTATTAATATTTTTCAGAATTAAAAATATTTTTCAGAATCAAAATTAATGATGGATTATGTTTGGGTTTCTTCACTGTATCTCGTAAAAAAAGAATTATATCGATCAAGTTATTTTTTGTGAAGATATTAATAAAAGTTTGAAATATGAATTTAACATTAGCACCTTCAAACTTTGAACGCTTATAACTCTGTGAAAAAATACGCAAAATATACAACCAATATACTTTTTCGCATTGTCGCGATCCCAGGAATTCAAATATAAAATAAAAATGGGGCATTACCATTGAAAAAATTAAAGTTGGTGCGCGTTTTAATATGTAGACGACCCCCAATTCAAAATTTCCGTTCATTTTCTGAATCTACTCTCAATTCCCCATCGAATGATACCTATTACATTTTTGTGCATTGAAAAGCAACGGAGTTACATCGAGTGCTGCGTTTTTTTTTTTTTCCCCGACTGTACATAATGAGAGTTATTACTTTATTCTATATTCAAAAGAAGAAAGTATTGGATTCGTAAAAATTTTCGACCTCGGGTTTTTGATGGATTTACACGTTTTGAGAGCTGCTGAACACGATTTGATCATTTTTAGAAAATATCTGTCTGTCTGTCTGTCTGTGTGTGTGCGTGACAAAATTTTGTGGCAACTGTATCTCAGGAACTACTGCACAGAATTTCATACAAATTGGTATGTAGTTGCACCTTGACATAAATTAGTGCCTATACACTTTTGGTAAAAGTTGTCTTACAGGTTGCGTTGCCATCCCGCTTTTTCTAAATTTTTAACTTGGTGATATAGGACAAAATTTTGTATAAATGTGCATAAAGAGAATTATTTTTTAGTAGTCATTATGAAATTTACAAGAATGATTTATAATAAAGATAGTCAACTGAGAAAATTTTTTTCTACGTGTAGGAGCCTCGCCTCCCCCCCCCTGCGGGGGGGGGAAGTCCCCCCTCGAGGGGACAAAAATTTTCAAGATGGGTATCTTTCGAAAGGTCTCATCAACACCTTTAAAACGAATGGTTAAACTATAAATCTGTGATAATTTAAAACAAAATTATCGATTTTTTTTACTTTTAACAAAAAAAAAAAAAAAAAAAAAAAAACGTAGAAAAAAAATTGTTTTTTTTTTTTTTTTTTTTTTTTTTTTTTTTTAACGAAATTTAACCAAACTTGGTATTTAGTTGGCCCCTAACATAAACTGGTGCTGATTAGATTTGGGGATCAATCGCTCAACATGTGGCGCTGTGATCGTAAAAATTTCGTATAAATGTACATTAATGAGAGTTATTCATAACCTGTGATTGTAAAATTAATATGAATTATTGATAATAGTAGTAGTTAATTAGAAAAAAAATTTTGTGCATGTGGGGGCATCGCTTCCCCCTGGGGGGGTAAATTTTGAAGATGGGTATATTTCGGAAGGACTCGTCAATACCTTCAAAACGAATGGTTGAACTATAAATATGTGATAATTTAAAACAAAGTTATCGATTTTTTTTACTTTTAACTAAAAAAAAAACTTGGGAGGGGGGGGGGGGGAAATCGTAATTTCTTTCTTTTTTTTTTATTGTTACTGAGTGAATTTGTATAGGAAAATATAGAAGAAAGTCTTGTGGTGGCCACAACATACTAGTTTTTAACTTGTGATTGTAAAATTAATATGAATTATTGATAATAGTAGTAGTTAACTAGGAAAAAAAAATTGTGCATGTAGGGGCATCGCTTCCCCACCCCCACCCCCACCCCCTGTGGGTGAAGTACCATCCCGGGGGGAGTAAATTTTCAAGATGGGTATCTTTCGAAAGGTCTCGTCAATACCTTTAAAACGAATGGTTGAACTTTAGCTCTGTGATAATTTAAAACAAAATTAATTATCGATTTTTTTTTTTTTTTTTTTAAATATTGAGAATAAAATGGACTTTTTTTGGATATTTAGTGTTATACGTACTACTTCTCTAATATGGAAATCGTCTGCATTATCATGAAAGATAATTTTTTTTAAATAATAATTTTAATAAATTATTTTTACCGAGTGAATTTGTATAGGAAAATATAGAAGAAAGTTATTTGGTGGCCACAACATACTAGTTTTAACTGTCCACAAGAAAGAATAAATTTCATCAGCTGTTCATGGAAAAATGACATTTTCAGAAGTCTATTTAGGAAATACTCGGATCAGAACAAACCCTTCTCGCACACACACACACACACACACACACACACACAAAAGAATCTTAAAATCGGATCCTCTACAAAAATCGACGAAGCTAAAATGGATTCTTCATAGAAACTCGAAGTGTTAAAAATGGGCCTCGCATAAAAATCAAACGAGAAAATTATTTCTATAACCGACAAAAAAGAATAGCTTTAGTATAGGACACCCCTGGTGAAATTTGAGATTTGGCACTGAAATAGCTCGGATGTTTCTCGCCAAAGTCTTTACTTCTTCACTAGCAGTTGCGATAGTTATCTGAATTCATCGCCAAATAGCAATAAAAAATTAAAAGCCACCAAGGGGCTCCTAATACTAAAGCTGCACCGACGAAAATTAACCAATAAGCGGCGCGTAGGCTGAAAGAAAGAACCGGCCTCTGGTAAATAACATAAAATTTCATTTTCTAGTTTATAAGCTATGTATGAGTTTCTATGGCGTATCAAACTATAGCCTCCTAAACTAGATGCCTGTCGCGTGGCTCGGAAACTTCGCAACATTTTAAACGATAGACAGCGCCACCTGGTATAGATTGCGCGACTTTTTTATTCAACAGCCACCAAAAATTTTTAAAAGTGGGATTTGATACACATAAAAGGCGTATGGAATCGAAGAAACGTCGATTATATATATGTATCATATATTACTTCTTAAAATTATTGGTGGCAGTTGAATAAAAAAGTCGCGCAATTTGTACCAGGTGGAGCTGTCTACCGCTTGAACTTTTGCCAAGTTTCCGAGCCACGCGACAGGCATCTACTTTAGGAGGCTATGACAAAACAAAATACTACTGTGACTTTCATTTGAATCATTCAAATGTTGCTTTATTATTTATGCTTCTGTTACAGATATCTCAACGGTTCTTCAGACTTTACTTGATAGAAGCAGAAAAAATTATTATATATCAAACACTCACAAAGTTAAGAATGACACGACAGTGCTATTAATATACAGGGTGGGTCAAAACTTCCTAACACATTTTAAATTGTAATATAAAGTCAAGTTGGTGGCTTGCAAGAGTGCGATTTGCGCTGAAACGATTTTTAATCAGAAAAGTTTGATTTAAGTAAATAAAAAATTAGTTTCAAAATTTCTCTTTGAATGGCGAAATTTGATCTTATATTTTGTTTATACAGTGTTGTATATAGTTTTGCTATGGCCACCTTTATCTCCAGTCTTTTGGCTTCATGTATTTGAATAACAAAGTGCATGCTTCGACAATGGCTGAAATGAAATTACTAAAGGCGGGAAAAATGCATGTAATCCAATCTCTTTTACAATCAATGCTAGTGAATACATGGGTTGATTTGGATTACCATTTGGATGTGACTTTCCAGCGATAAAGGGCGCACATCTTGGAACATTGTAAAGATTTCACAGAATAAATCTCCTTTAATTGTTTCTCTTGCGTGTTTGATATATATATATATATATATATATATATTTTTTTTTTCCCAAATTATAAACATTTTTTTTTATTTGCTTAAACAAAACCTTTTCTTCGTAAGAAGCACTGCAGTACAAAATTACTTAATTTCATATTGAAATTTAAAACGTGTGAGGGATTTTTGGCTGACCCTACATATTAAAATGATGTAGAAGTTCTAATTATGGTCACAGAATACTAGATTAAAATATAAGTATTGTTGCACAGTTTTTGGGGTTATTGTAACTAATACAGTTGCATGGAATTACTTTAGATGAATACTACGAAATTTCTATTTTTCTACAAAAATATGAATCGTAATAATAATAATAAATCGTGTTTTAAATAAATCCTTAAATCCTTAAAATCACAACGTGCACAGTAAATTTCAAAATTTCAAAAAATTCTTAAAAAAAAAAAAAAAACTTTTTGTGTTATATAAGCAATATTTTATTTTTTATTTTCCAAGTTTTCTTTATTGTTCATCTAGATTTAAAACAGCTGTGAATTATGAAATCTTTTAAATTTATATATATATATATATATATATATATATATATATTCCTAACAAGGATGATCCTATTTAAATTGTACAACTTACAAAAAATTAATATCATGTAAAAAAAAAAAAAAAAAAAAAAGCTTAAAAGTTTTCTTTTTTTATAAAGCAACAGAGGAAAGGTTACAATTGCAAAAATTTCGAAAGGTTAAATTGACATTTAGTGATTGAAAAATTTGATGAAACTTTTCTTTTTTTTTTTTTTTTTCTTTTACCTAATTATCTAAATGTCAAAAACGTGTGTGCTGCAAAAGATTTCGCTCTTCTTTTTTGACATTCTAAAAAATCTATTAAAAATAAAATAAAATAAAAAAATAAAATAAAAAAATAAAATAAAAATAAAAATAAAGCCTTTCAACTGCTTTTTTAAAAAACTGAAATAATAATGAAACAATGCTGCAATCCAAAGGTTACTATTTTTTCTTATTTTTACTATTGAATTACTTACTGAAAAACTAAAAGTTTGATGCCTTTTATTTAATAGCTTTGGTATTTCGATACATAATCTTTACAAAATTATTTATGTTAGATACCATATAGCTTTAAAAATGTAAACTAATTATGTTTTTAAAATTACAGTATTCATGCAAAAATAATTGTTTGACTTTTCATAGTATGAAGTTATAATAGACCAGGGATCGTACGGGCCTTATTTTTTTCCCTGAGTTTCACACCAGTATTCTGAAACAATAAAATTCATTTTAATCTTATAGACTTTTTTTTATAACGAAAATCGTTCTACAAAATTACTGGTATATGAATAAAGGAAAAAATCAGGCCCGTACAAACCCTGTAGACAATATTTATAGTAATTATATGCGTCTAACAGAATTTTTTATGCATGTTCCAATCATATAAAACTATTGCTTATGTAAAGATATTTACTAGACAAGTATTACAGACAAGGTTAGTTTAAGAGATGTTACAATTTTTTTTATTTATTTTTCTTTATGTATTTAAGTATCTTAGAAATAAATTGGGGAAAATGCTTCAGTTAGAAACTGGCATTCGACATTTCAGATATAGATAGACTAATCCAGAGATCATCTATCTTTTCGACTTCAAGGATCACCAATTTTATAATATTATATTGCACGGACCAGAAATTTATCATATAAAATACCGCAGACCACTAACATTATTTATAAAAAACAGAAACATATATTTAGAATTAGGAGAAAAAAAAATCTGTCAGAGACAGAATTTAATTTAGTACGACAAGATTACTTTGTATATTTTGTAAATTGGTTCGGATTTGAAAATAACTTCATACATCTTTTTAAATTATAAAATTACTTTCCTTAGCAACGATTATTATGTTCATTTAAATAAAAACTATTTTTTATTTGTATCATTAAAATACTAGCAAACCCGTGCGAAATATTCGCATTTTATTTCTTTTCTTATTTACCTTTAAAATTTGAAACTCATAAATGTTATACCAATGTCACCACCTAGTTAAAATTTTAATTTACCAGAAGCCAAATTATTAATAAAACCAAGTTAATTTTGTAGAATAGTGAAACCAAAATCATTCAAAGAAAGGTTTCCAAATAAAATTCGTGGTTCATGACCCAATTTTTCTACTTCCATACAGTGCCGGCCCGAGCAAATTTGGCGCCCTAGGCGAAATATTTTCGTGGCGCCCCATTAAAACAAATTTTTAAAAAATGTAAGACACCCAGACAATTATACACTTACAAATACTGTAATAAATAATCAACTAGTTATTTTTATTACATATTGCATATTATTGTTTTTTTTCGGCGCTACTTTTAGCAGTAGTATAACAATATCCTTCAAATGAATTGTTTTAGCTTCATCTTGAGCTGTTGATAATGGTGATAGTCCTACAAATCGTTCTCACGCCACTATAGAACGCTAGTAAGTTTTTATTAATTTCAATTATATGAAGCTGAGTTCTCCACTGGCCACAGACACAGGAAGTGTCATCAACAATTTTATTGCCGTTACTAAATTCAATACTCAATGTACTAGTTCGTTTTCACAAAAATTATTCAAAACTTCCTGTAGTGTACTTTCATCAACATCCTTAGAGTCTCCTTGAGTCAGATAATCTCCTAATCTTCTGCATAATTTCAAAATCACTTTGAAAGTTTTTTTTTTACGACTCACAATCGTTAGAAAGGCATCAGAAAACATGATTTATCTTTTTGGTCTGTTTGAACTTCTCATCATTCGAATTTTTTGCTGTATCCAGTAAAGAAATATAAAAATTAATCTTAAAATGATGTTTAGCCTTACTTGTTGATTTATCAGCTGACTGCATAATTAAACTTCTTTTTCATTTTCCGTAATCGGGCTGGCTCTGACTCCGATGGGAATGATACCGTAATATTAATTTCTTCTGAAAATGCCTCCTGTTTATCAAATCCGAAATCACTTTTACAGTTTCCAAGAAAAAAATTTTGTTTTTAGTAGTGCATTAGTAGTGGAGTTTGGGTCACATTTTCACCATTGGCGCATCGTCTTTTGTTATGTACTGACGAAAACTTTCTTCACTTATTTTCTAATAGGAAATTAACATTTTTTATACATGATCTGGCTTGTGTTCGTCGAGAATGGACAACTAGAACGAGGCGGAGCTTTCAATGTTTGTGGGAAAAAGCTGTGCTATGATAGACTACATTCCACTGTTTGTGGGTTAAAAGAAGACTCCTACAGGTTAAGGCTCCTATATATACGAGCTGGCGCATCAGGCATTTTGTTGCCTTAGGGTTGCCACATGTACCCAGCACGTTTCTCTGATAAACAAACGACAAACATTTTTTTTATCGTCTTACGTTACTTTAGAGTAACTTGTTTTATTATATTTCATAATTTTAGCTAAGTAAACTATGATGTGGAAGTTTGTTTAGCGATAAACTGCTATAATCTTTCAAGAAGTGAATATAAAGTGTTCACAGACCTTCTATTACTGTGTATTTGAGTTTTGTCGACATTTTGTAAAAGAAACAGAAAACGCCCTAACAACACATCTTACCCCAGTGCATCCATAGGATATCCTCAGAATAAAATGACATCCTGAGAATGTACTGTGAAAAAAATGGGTTTTTAGGAATATTATTGTTGCTTATTGCTCTTATCTTGACCGGATTAGCTTCAGATCAAGATTTCTTAAATTCATTATTGAAGCGATAAGGACGCCAAGCGGGAATGCTGTCCTCTTCGGAGACAAAAAAATGGCGGTGATGCGCCGGCCTATTATTTTATTTAGGGGCTCTACTACAGGTTAAATAAAAGAAAATCGTCAGGACTTTGAATGACGTCAGAGAGTCATGTCGTCTATTCGCTGCAGATTACCCATAGAATTTTCTCACATTGCAAGGATACATAAACTCAAAGTGAAACCGGAAGCATTTTCCATGTTCTGTTTATCAAAGCCTCAATCTTTATTTCTTTCATATCAAACTATTGTTTATTTACTAATTATTTTGGAAGATGAAGCAAGATTTTTGCTTATTCAGATTCAGGTGGAAAAATCTTTTGTTTTTTCAAATTATTATCCTGATAGTGTTTCTTTAGGATTCGGACGAAAATAACTTTTCAAATGAGCCTAATTTGCTTTGCTAATGATATTTTTTCTTTAATTTTCTCTTACAAAATTGTACTCCAAAAAAAATTTTTTTTCTGTTAACAGCTAGTCTCAAGTATCAACTGTACTGAAAACGAAATTTCTCATTTTATTACTAAGTTGAGCTACTAGAAAAAGAAACTATAATAGAATCACTTTGTAAAATTCCAAAAAGCCCCCACGCATAGCCCCTACAAAGTCACCTAGTCTAAAAAGCTAAAACTTCTTTCTAGTTAGAGCTAGCTTCCTTCAATTATTATTATTATTATTATTTCTTTTTATGTCAGTTCAAAATTATAAAAAACATGATGTACAATTTAGACCCTTAAATGGAAAGTCAAAACTTTATAATTCCAATAACGTACAGCCCCACTAAATAATGACTCGATGATGACTTTTAGATATAGTGTAAAGCTATTAACAATTAGATGGACAGATTTAATGACGGACTGTTTTCAAAACTCAATTCGACGTTGTAAGTTTTTGAAATAAACAGATCGTTATTATGATAAAATCAAGCCAGTTGTTTGTGACTCTTTCTCTAGCGCTTCTCATTAGATAAATTAGATTGACTTTGATGCCCTGAAAAGTCAATTCGAGGCTTATCCATTTACTTCATTTTTACACGTCCAATTTAAAACATGTCAAGAAAAACTCAGTAAATGTTTTCAAGTCATAGCAGCAGACTTGTACCTTTTATTCCTTTCTAGACAAAGATTGTAAGTGTTTAAAATTTTTCACACAACATGAGTGCTGTGTTTCCAAGACTACATTTTATCTATTCTAAAGTGCCGTTAGATAGTAATAAATAAAACAGATCTTGTTGTCTGGATTGTGCCGCCCTCTAGATTTGAGCGCCCTAGGCTATCGCCTAGTTTGCCTATATGGTCGAGCCGACCTTGTTTCCACAGACAGTACAGTTTTAATATAGGACTTCCACGACGCCTTTTAAATTTTTGTCGTCATGTTGCGAACGGCTTTTTATTAATTGCGTGTGTTTTTTTATTATTATTATTATAAATAAATAAAATAAAGTAATTCCTATTTTGATTAAATTTTTTATGATTGTGTTTTTTAGTCAATTTATGACACAAAAGTTCACATTCTGTATATATCTTTAAAATATTGCTAGGTTTAAAATGACGCTTGCAGAGATCCTGAAGAAACAACTGTTAAAAATCCATTTTTTCCGTAAAATAATCTCATCAGACAAAGTCGTCATTTTTTCTTATTAGTCCATTGAACTAAGTCCGCGTGCTTAAATATTGTTCAGGTATAAATATTATTTTTTATCCTCGCGTATTGTATCGTTTTGACAAAAAATAATTGAAACTGGTCCACGTTAGAGAGATATTATATAGATTATGTTATTTTTTTCAGCTCTAAATACAAAATAAACCAAATGAATTAAATTTAAATTTATTTATTTTATTTATTTTTATTTGTCTAACTGCAAGAATGTGTGAAAAATAGTTTACTCCATGATTTCGAATACGATTGTTTACGAAAAGCTTCAGTTAATGAAAATGACGTCAGAAGTATTAATTATGACGCATGTAAGAAAAATGGCTATTTCGAAGATTTTTTTTTTTCCTTTTAAATTTAATCTTTGAACGGTTTAATTTATTTTCCTCGGAAATAGGAGAGTTTATTTTAAATGTATGCATTTTACTACTTGTCAATCCAATAGTTAACAGTCGATTTCCAAATATGTAAAAGTTTTTACAATGTGGACATTTTATTATAAGATAAGTAAAAAAATCAAACGATAAAATTGGATGTTGGTTGACATCCTGCCATATTAAAGGTAAAACACAGCAAATGATGACAACACGAAATGTCTGACTGAAAAGAAAAAATAGTTCTCTCATAATAAATCCATTTAATGTAATATATTACAATGGCTTACTTCTTTTTATGAGAAAAAGAAAATGCAGAAATATATAATTGAAAACTGAATAAGATTTTTCACTTCTTTTTCTCTCACTAATGGATGTTCACTGTTTATAGAGATCCTAAAAAAAGATCTTGATTTGAATTAGAATTTAACTTTAAAGCTTTTGTTGATTATAAATTAGTTTCTTTTTCATTCCTAATTTGTTTAACTTTGGAGTGATCCGTAACTTGATCTATAACTGTTAATAATTATGAATCTCTTCCATGGAAAGTTGTGAAAATAAAATTTATCGATCTTATCAGGAATGATTTCCTTAATGAAAGCTGTTGTGTGAGTATGAGTGATTTGTAAAATTCTGGAGCAAAATTAATCAATCAATTATAATCAATCAATGCCATTTCTAATAAAACATCTTTAAAAATGGAAATATCGGCAGATAATTTTGCAGACCGCCTAAATTTTATCGCGGACCTCTTATTGATGACCTCTATAAATTTTTGCTGAAATGAAATTGTCCATTATTCAAAGTTACAACAAATGCAAATGCAAATAATAATAATATAGGAAAGCGAAAGAAAAATAATCGTAAAATATCTTTAAATTGCAACTGTTTATTTTATCGAATTTCCCGTAACCAATAAATTGTCTCCGTTCATTCTTTCATATCTTTCTTCTTGTTTTCTGTAGTAGATCGAGGATTAAGTACAAACCAGGCTTGATTCAAAATTTTATTTCAAGTTCAAAAATTAAAATCAAACATTGTTTTTGCCTGGAGACGGAGAGGTTTCCTTATTTGTCCTTGTTTGTTTAATAGTAAAATTAATATCATACTGCATTTCATATATATATATATATATGATTTAATCAAGAGAAAGGGCATCACAAAGTAAACAAGTCAATAACGCGTTGGTCCTCTTCTGGTCCTTATGTACGCAGTTATTCGGCTTGGTATTAATTGATAGAGTTGGCAGATGGGCTCCTGTAAAGTATCGTGCCAAATTTTGTCCAATTGTTGCGTTAGATTGGTAAAATCCCGAGCTGGTTGTAGGACCCTTTTTATGATGCTCCAAACGTCCTCAGTGGAAGAGAGATCCGGAGACTGAGCTCAACCCCACTGAGCCGCCTATTAAGGGTATTTGAAGTCACTGAAGTACCAGTTGCACGTAGAATCGACGATAATGATGAATTGATGCTTGATTCCATCAAAACCTGTATGTTTGTCAATTTGTGTCCAGTTTGCATTACTCCTTCTTGGTGCGTCACTTCTTTTGTTATAGACATAGAGTATATATTTATGAAAACCTATAGAAAATTACCAAAATATGAACAGATAAAAAAAGGATAAAAATAGATGATATCAATCCTCAGATTAGAAAAGATCAAAATTAAATGAAATCAAATGAATGTAGACAGGTCAGATTTCTAACGTCATCAGGGGCATTATAGGAATTGTGCACGTAAATGGCGGTTTCTACGAAGATAAGATCAAATTGTTAATCATTTCACTACTATAATTTCCAAACCACAATGACTAAAAGTAAAGTGTTGTGAAGAAGAAAATAAATTAAAAAAAACAGTATAATATTTACATAATAGTAAATTCTTCTATAATAAAATTATAATCCATTTCATCTTACAAATGTTATCTATATATGTAAAATCGTTTGCCCTGAGTGAGTGAGTGACTGATTCATTATCGCCTAGCCCAAACCCCTGGACCTAGAAGCATGACATTTTGGGACAATGTTCCTTCTGTTACGTAGACATCCACTAAGAAGAGATTTTACAAAATATCATGAGGCAAAAGGGAGGGCAAAACGTGATTTCACAAAATCCTTCATATCTCAAAAAAAAAAAAAAAAAAAAAAGATATCCGTAAAATTTTTGCTTTAAAATATAGCTAACACAAATATCTAAAAATAAATTTCTGGAATTTTAGAAATTAGACCCAGGTGGGGCGAGAGGGAGGGGATGTGTCTATGGGGCAAGAAAAAATAGAAATACAGCTAGACTGTTTAAAATTGCTACAGATAGGTTTAAGAGGCCTGCAAGTCAAATGAGGATATTTTCGAAAGTGTAAATTTAGGAGGGACGGGAAGAGGGGAGGGCGGAGGGGCAAAAAAATAAAAATAAAAATAAAAATAGAGTTATATCGTTCAAAATTGGTACATAGATGTTTTTGTTACCTACAAATCGATTGCGGATATTTTCGAACTTGTAAAATTTTTAGTAGAGCAGGGAAGGAGGGGGCGAAGGGAAAACAATAGAAATAAAGTTGGACCGTTCAAAATTGGTACGTAGAGGTTTTTGGCACCTACAGATCGAGTGCAGATATTTTCAAAAGAGAAAAATCATTAGGATAGACGGGAATGGGGGGGGGGGGGGGAGCGAAGGGGCAAAAATGTAGAAATAAGAGTTAGAGCGTTGAAAATTAGTATTAGAAGCTTTTAAGGTCCGATAAATCGATTGCGTATATTTTTGAAAGTGTTGAATTATTACGAGGGGCGGGAAGGGGGGCAAAAATAAAGAAATTCATATAGAACGTTGGAAATTAGTATTATTAGATTTAAAAGCCCGAGAAAACGATTGCGGATATTTTTGAAGGTGTAAAATAATTAGAAGTGGTGGGAACGGGGGACCGTGAGCGCGTGTATGCAGGAAATGGAGGCCGAACCATTTATTCCACCGATGAGAGACGAATTTTTTGAATTTTATAATTAGGTTTTACCCATACGATAATATAGTGATTCATTAAGAGTGTCGAATGTAAATGCGCGCGCGCAGCGCACAATGGCCTGCGCTGCCGAAGGCAGTGGGGACTCGGTGCTACATTTTGCTAGTTCTATATATTGTGAGTAATAGGTGTTATTTTTACAGGAACACTTTTACACAACAAGGGTGCTTCATAGCCTAATATTACGGCATAGCGACGTCACCTATTGGACGACATACACGAAAATTCAATTAAGACAATTTCTTATAATATTTGACTTAGAGGATCGGGACTTAATTATGTTAATATCGTAGTTTCTGCACGAAAAGGTAAATCATTTAAAAATATATATCTGAAAGTTTTAATTGCGTTATTAGTTCACCTACGATTCCCGAAGTGCTTAGGAATTCCAGAAAAGGAGTCCCAATGCACTACGGATGCTTCTGAGCAGCTCCTCTCTTCTGACGAAAAAATAAATAAATAAGCCATTTTGTATATCGAACTTCGTATGATTCTATGACATAAAGCGTAACATAGAGCTATTATACATCTACCATGAATAAAAGTAGTATGATACAGTAGTGTCATAGATATATATTTGAAATAAAAGTATCCTGCTAAATGATATGCGTTACAACTTGTCGGTTCTAATTTATGAAAGTTTTAACAAAATAAATTGCTATGAAAACATCGGCCCTTTTGCATGAAGAAATTACTTTGTAAAGAAAGAGGTAGGCTAGTCTGGTCACAAATTTTCACGAACCTAATGCATTATTTTTATGATTGTAAAAAAGTTTTACAAAAACACAAATAAAAAATGTTTATTTTTTCCTCCATAATGCAAGAATCGTTATAAGAAGAAATACATCTACGAAGAAAATTTATGGGAACAAAATTAAAGCTTACAAAAAAGGTAAGATCTCCAACAGATAAGCCATAAAAAATTTGTTACTTAATTGCAGTTTTTCGAGCAAAGAAAAATTATTTCTCCATGGTATCCCAGTGGGATTGCTTCATCTTTCATTTAAAGCCTTGCATTTTCTTAGGTTCGTTTTCTAGAATTATATAAATCTTGATTACCTACCACATAAGCAGGTGATAAACTGAAGATTGACACCTTAAGCGGCGGGGATTTAGTTTATTAGAGAAGATGCCATAAATTTTTTCTGCCAACACTGACTGCGCAGTTCCTTTTGCCTTAAGGTGACTCTGGAATATTTTTAACATGCTGCTAAGTTGTTAGCTATTTAAAATATATTACACTGACAACCGACAATCTTTATCGAATAGAAAGGGTATTCTTATTAACCTTTTACCTTATTTACCTTTTCCAAAAACAAATATGTTGTGGTTATCACAAATCTTTCTTTATTATTTTGTTATAAAAATTCACGTAATTTAGACCAAAACAGTCATCAATGCATTTGGAATTCTAAAAACAAGGAAAACGAAAGGGAAGGGGTGAGAGAATGACGAAAGGAACTTTTTTTTTTTTTTTTTTTTAATTCTGTTAAAAAATTTAAAAAATCGATAATTTTATTTCAAGTTATCACAGATACATGTTCCACCTATTCTGTTTTAAAGGTATCGAGGAGGGTTTTTATTATTTATTCATTTATTTGTTTTTAAAGTTATTTGTACTGAAAATTTACACTCCTGGAGAGGAACGAAGTTGGTTCTAACGACCTACAATGGGTACTATTGCGTTGGGCAATTGGTAACGTTCTAGGTCCTACTCCTAGCGTTTACAGAGACATGACATAACAATATCAATCCTCTGCAGAGGGGATGGATTCCCTTCTTTAGTAATCCCCAGAGGAATTATTTGCACAAAATATGGAGACGATTGCGGCTACAACGGATTTTATGTGCCCCCCCTTCCCCCCGCCCCAGCCACCATTAGTGTGCACAACGGATTTTCGTCGACTCTAGTATCGAACTTGTAATATTCTAATTAGGAGCTCGGTGCTCCACCGACAAGGTCCTTGCACTCCCGAGGTGGAAACGCCTCCTGAAACGGGAAATGATGTTTCTATATATACAAAATTTTTTTACTGGTTGACTATTGCTATTATTAAGAAACTTTTACAATTTCACAATGATTAATAAAAAATAATCCAAATTGTGTGCATTTTACGAAATTTTGTCCTATATTGCCATGTAAAAACTATGGTTAAAAAAAAAAAAAAAAAAGGCCGATAGTGACACTTGTTGAGCGACATGCACCAAAAGTATATAGACATTAACTTATACCAACGTGCTACTAATTATAACTTTTCGCATAGTGAAATCTAACTGAATATTAAAAAAAAAATGCCTTTTGTTGTTTTGTTAAATATTAAAATAACTATAAGATTAAAAAAAAAAAAAAAACTTTTTATTCACCATGTTTTTAAATTTTCTGTTGGATCATAGCTATAGCATTAGCACTTTATAAATGTGTATAAAATTTTTAAAGTGATAATGACGACAATTTTTGTGAGATGCATAATTTAATTTTTTACAATTTTTTATTGTTCACGTTTAAGTAAATGCATTTATTTTCTTGACGAAAAAAATGAACTCGTAATTTTTTTGGAAACAATTAAATTATAAATAAAAAATAAAATGCCTAATTTAACTTTTTATAATTTTTTAATGTTCACGTTTAATTAAACGTATTTATTTTTAAGTCGAAAGAAAATGAATTCCTAAAATTTTTTGGCAACAATTGAATTATAGTTAATATTTAAATGGCGAATTTTAAAGCTATTAAAAGGTTATTATTTTCGTATTTTAATTAATTAAAAGAAAACTAATCAAAAATTCGAAAATCGGGCTTCGAGCTATTGCGTTGTCATCGTGTTCTGGGCTATTCTAAAAGTTTCAAATGTCTAGCTAGTCGGTAAGTTAGTTAAAAATCGATTGCAATATTTGTACTGGACAAACAATCAAACAAACAGGAAAGCGAGTTAATAAAAATATATTACAAATCGAAAACTTCATTTAAATTTATTAAAAATCTGTGATTCTTCAACCATTCATTTTAAAAATATAGACGCTTTTCTTTCTTTCTTTCTTTCTTTCTTTCTTTTTTTTTTTTTTTTTTTTTTTTTTAATACTCATGCTGACAATTTATATTCACGTATTTCCCTCTCAGGGGAAAATTTTTTCCTAGTTGAATATTACTACTATCAATTATTCTTTTTAATTTCACAATGATGCGTTAAAAATATATCTTATTGTGCCCCTTTATGCGATATATTTTCATATACAGCCATATTAAAAATATGAGAAAACGATAGCAACGCTACCTGTTAAGGTACTTCCAGCAAAAAAGGCATTATTGTACATCAAGGTGCAACTACATACAAATTTGTATGAAAATTTGTTCATTAGTACTACAGCTAGACCTGCCAAGATTATTTTTATGCACCTACACACATGCACACAGATAGACTGACAGACGTTTTCTAAAAAAATAAAAATAAAAATAAAATAAAAATGAAAATAAAAATGTGAAAACGAGTTCAGGTACTCTCAAAGCGTGTTAATCTACCAAAAACCAAAAATAGAAAATTTTTACGAAAATTTTTACGTACTTTTTTCTATTTATTATAAAAGAAAGCAATAAACAAAGAATAAAAATCACACTGTTCGCAGACTTTAATAACACATTTAAGTGTAATTCTCCGTTACGTCATTTAACTTTCAACGTATTTCATAATCAATATGAATCAATATAAGTGTTTAAGATGCATATAACACAACTGAAAATACACTTTCAAAAATTTCTACTTACATCCCAAAATACATCTGAATATTTTAGTGTGGCCCTGTAAGTGAATCATTAGCACGTTCGTGGTCGATGACTCTGGACACCTTTTCAAGAGTATTTTGGTATTTTTCTATATATTAATCTTTTTTTTTCCCTCCTTGCTATTTTAATTCATTAAGTAATTTAAATAAATATTATGGATTTTTTTTTTTTTTTTTTTTTTCTTTTTCAATAATGTGACATGATATGATCTTGTGAAATTTCTCATGATGTATGAGCTTGTACAGTTCATTTGTTAAACTGATATGACTGATAATACTTATTTATGCACACACACACTTGTACATTTATGTAAATTCTTAAAAGTGTTGAAAAGAGAGGTAAATTTTAAATCTGAATTTAGAAGCATTTAACAGAAATTAAGGCTAATCATTTACTGTGTTAGTTACTAAACAGTCATTTTATCCTTTAATTGGGGATTCTACTTCTTCTTTTATATATATACATATACATAAAAGATCAAATCATTTCTTAGGATGCAAAATCATAGCCTCCTAAACTAGATGCCTGTCGCGTGGTTCGGAAACGTGGCAACAGTTCAAGCGGTAGACTGCGTCACCTCATACAGATTGCGCGACTTTTTTATTCAACTGTCACCAATAATTTTAAGAAGTGATATATGATATATATAATCGACGTTTCTTCGATTCTATTCGCCTTTTATGTATATCAAATTAAATTTTTGTTGCTGTTGAATAAAAAAGTCGCGCAATCTGTACCAGGTGGCGCTGTCTACTGTTTGAACTGTTGCCAAGTTTACGAGTCACGCGACAGGCATCTAGTTTAGGAGGCTATGGCCAAATACGAAACAATACACGAACATACAAAAGCCAAACATTTCTATAATGGAATGCATGAGAATTACACAGCCGAAATTCAAAGGGAAATTTTTTTTTTCGAAAAACAAACAAACAAACAACAAAAAAAAAAAAAAAGAAAAAGATTTAGCTGATAAACAGTCGGTAACAAAAGTCTCCGAACACTAGCAAAAATTCCTATATAAAAAAAGTACGTTTAATACAGTTTTGTTAAATAAATCTTGTCGAATCCTGCTTTTAGACTAACTAAGAACAGGATTCGACAAGGATTTATTTAACAAAACTGTATTAAGTGTACTTTTTTTTTTTTATATAGGAATATTTGCTAGTGTTCGGAGACTTTTGATACGGACTGTAGTTCAAAAATTATGATTAAAGGCACTCAATAAAACTACTATAAACTTCCACTCGCTTGAGATTTCCTTTAAAAAGGTTTCTTGTCAACGTTACTATAGAGAATATAGTTAAAATTTTTGATATTTTCATTTGAGAAAATACAATACTTACGTGCGTATTCACCATTAACTTCAACTCCTGGTTCAATAGCGCAAAAATTTGAAAAGCGTATAATGTCAGGGTCCAGCTTTCTAACAAAATTCGGCACTGCAGTCTAGCGTCGAAGATTTTATATAATCTTCGATTTAACAGGTATTTAACAGGGAGGAGATGCCGCTCACCACTCCAAGAGTGGTGTCGAGCGCTTCTAGCTATGCTAGGCCCCTCCTCCGGAACCGTTATTATTTTTTTTTTTTTTTTAAAGAAAAATTACAAGGCTCGCCAGAAGGAAGTTGACACATATAATCTTCGATTGGTTATTTTCAGCTTAAAAAAAAAAAAAAAAAAAAAAAAAAAAACTGAAAATAACAATACCGCTAGATGGCAGAAGCAACGCGTCAAATTTTTCTGAAATATCGCACTCTGACTTGCTAAGATTTTGTGTTCAACCGGGAGTTGAAGTTATTGGTGAATACAGCCATTAATCTCGCCGACAATCAAGACTCATGTTATTCTGTCAGTTTTCATATTCAGAAAATTCGCAACTGTTAAATGAGTACTCATTAAAAAAAAATTATTTTATTAATCTTTAATGTTTTATTTTGGAGTTAAAAAATAACTAAGAGCATCTTTCACATTTTTTAGCTAGAATATTAAAAACGTGAAAAATAATTTTTTTGAAACGAGAAGAAATGGTTTTCCTGATTATGAAAACGGATTAAAAAAAAAAAAAAACTCGTCAGGTAAATGAGTCATTGTGGAAATATATTTTCCTATAGAATAACATGGATATTGGCTGTAGGCGAGATTAGGTACTGTACGCTCTTAACTCTCTGCACATTAACAGAAGAGCTCTGGTGCTAAAATAAAAAAAATATCCAAGTCATTTAGAGTTTCGCAAAAGCTTTTCCTATGATAGTATCTAAATGATTTTTAGTCTAATTTTCTCTGCCTGAAAATGTCGTTCTACGGCAGTAATGCCATCAGTGCACGAAAACGGATTCCTTTTAACAATCTAACATTATACTTCCGGGAGTCAATGAAGCCGGGGAGCTATCCCCTCCTTCGAGGATCAGAATTGTAAAGGCATGCGTCCAGACCAACCTGGGAGATGAGTCCTAGGCTGTCGAAAATTACTCAATGTGTAGTGTGTAGCACTATTGTAACGTAAAACCAACTAAACTTAATTCAGTTAGTCTAAGTTATCTTTGTGATAATATTAAGGATACTCTACAAATTTTATAAACAACAAACTTTAGAATTGAGTGAATTCTGGTGACTTACAAAGTTAAAATTAAATACAGGTATTATTAATAATAGTCAGATACATTATTAAAACCAAGTAAAAACTACCACGTTTAGAACGCCAAACAGAAAAAATTGAGAAGCTGACAGCTGTTTCGATAACATTTAGCGTATTGTCTTCAGTGCATAAAGAAATAAGAGAGAAGTGCTCTTATAAACAGGAAGTGAGTTGTGAAAAATGTAGAAGAAATTAAGAAAATGCGAACTGATTGTAAAATTTCCAACAATCATAGGAATGGGCTAGAGCGAAATCACAATTACCTATATTTTAAAGATTTTTATAGATATAAAAAGCTTCAAAGAAATCGAGTTCATGAGTGCATTTAGGCATGCAAATTATTTTAGCTAAATCAAATTTAAAATTATGATTTTTGACCCCTTTAATGAAGAGCTGGGATGGAGATATCTAAAGTAGGAAGCGGCCATGACGTACAGGGAACCCGGTTCAATAAGCTCCGTAAAACAAAACATAGCATCGAGTCATTTTCCATTTAGTAAATGAGATGTTTAATTACTCTTATAAGACATATATTAATGATATTCTTGGACAAAATGGAATAAGTATATTCGAAAACATTCACGATGGAGAATTCCTGTTTATTATTTCAAGACAGACATCCAAAAGAAGAATGGAAGCCATTACGATATCTTTTTCTAAACAGAACACATTTCGACATTTCCAGTCAATGATAAAAATATAACATCTTTACAGAATGACAGACAGCAAGCTAATTAATTTATTTCGCCAAATCTCATTGGCATCAAAAATCAAGTTGGCTGAACACATTTTAAATTTTATATCTGGTAAACCTAAATAATAGTTAAAAGATTGGCTAAAAATTAAATTACGTCATATGATGTGATTAAATTTTGTCAGGTGTCCAGAATTTGGCTAAAAGTGCAAAATCAATTGATAAAAAAATATTAGAAATTATTTTCAGCTATGATGATTCAACGGAATCTATAAACGTTTGATTGGAGACAGGAAGCTACAATAAAAAAAAATCGTCTGCGGTTTTGAAGCATAAAATGAATGGGTTTCTCTTTCTTTGATATTTTATTTAATTATTACTTGATGAGATTTAGAGCAGGAAAAAGAACAATAAATTATATGAAATTACAGATTAATGAAATAGAAATAAAAATAAAATAGCATAAGCGAAATAAACAAAATTGTATTAAATTCTTTTAGAATAAGAAATATAATGTTTGCTTGTATTATAAATAAATAAATAAAATGTAATTTATATTATTATTATTATTATTTTAAAAAGGGATATGTGATGTTTTTCAACATCACATATTTCTCCCCGTCGACCGAAAAAAAATGGGTTCAGCCATTACATCGTCTATATGACAGCTCAGCAAAAATTAATATTAAATCAAATTATTTCCAATCTTGTAAAATAGATTGATTACAAAACAAAAACAAAAAAAACGAATGGCTTCCAATACAAATAAAATACGTACATTGTCATAGTATCAATAGAAAATCTAGTATGCATACTTAAAAAAAATAATATTCTTATACAATAATAAAATGCAAATACAGAAAATAAGGATATACGGTGATGTGATATAATGTGGTATGGCCATAAATCTGTGTACACAAGTCTTTAGAATATATATCCATAAACAAAATGAGCTCTAGTCCTTTGATTTAAAATCATAATAATTCAGTCATCATATATTTTATCAGTTCGTGGTAAGATGCTGAAATCAGTAAATTTTTATGCTACCATGCATGGCGAGAAACTTTGACGAGTCCATTTCAGTTCATGTAGGACAAGGATTTGTTGTAATAAATACATAGTTCAAATGTATAAGCAATTTTAATATGAAAGTTTCACAAAATAAAAACCAAGTATATTTATATGTTATCAAATATATAGTGAGCCTTTTATATTCAATAAAAGGTTTAAATAAATAATACATGTTGAAAGAAAGCAATAATAAAACATGTTTCTATTTATTCATTTTTTTTTTTTATAGGTAATTGGAATTGGAATATATGAGACATATGCATGTATGCATGATAAAAATATTACCTGCACCAAAAGTCTATGTAAACTTTTTTTTTTTTTAAATTATTCCATTAGCACATTTTTGAAATAAAAAAAAATATTATTCTAGTATGTTAACTATTACTAATATGCAATTATAAATAACACGTAAATTAAAGAGATAGGGATAAAAGTGATATACACTGCTGTTGTAAGACAATGCAGCTTAGAATATAATTTCCTGGACCAGCCATTGATTATCCAAGCTGCGAAATTTCACAACAAATAAAAATCACAACAGGTTGATCAGGTCTGTTGCAATGAAAGTATACATCAAATTTATTTAATTTATCTTTAATCATTATAAATATTTAAAAATTTATACTGCGTAACTTTTAACCTAAGGAAAAATTGATGAAAAATTACTTTCTGTTTCGTAAATTATATTGATGTGTATCATTGGAAATAATGAGATTCTTATTAAAATTAGAATTATTATAAATGTCAAATAAGTGATTATTACGTGGAGGTGCCAACAAAATTCTATCTATATGCACACGAAATGCCTTATCATCACTAGCATGTAACCGTTTAATTGAAAATGAAACAGGGGAATGTTTAACTGTGACAATGAAAGGACCTGTATATTTAGGTTTAAATTTATCCATAGACTTCAGATACACAATATCTTTTGTACAGATGCTTCTTAGTTTAGCTTTTCTTTGAAAATATTTATTTCTTTTTGATTGGGAATCTTGAATGTTATTGTACGCTTTTTTATAAATTTCCTGAAGGTCTTGCATTAATTTATAGATGTTTGCATTAGAGTCCAGGTAAGTGTAATTATAATTTGAATTATAAGTGTCAAAAATTAGTGCCAGTTCTCTACCAAAATGTAGAAGATTAGGCGAGAATTGAGTGGAAGAATGCGTAGATCCATTGTAGAGAGATTTGTGTATATATAGTGCATTTTGAAATGAATGACCTTCTTCTAATAATATATTAATTGAATACTTAATTGATGTGTTTACACGTTCGCTAATAGAGTTCGACTGGGGATGAAAAGCAGACGAATGTAATATTTTTATGCCTAGAGTGTCATTAAATGTATTGTAAACTTGAGATGTATATTGTCGACCTAAATCTGATAGAATACATGCAGGGCGACCAAAGGTTGTAATGTATGAAAACAAACATTGAACTATTTTTGGAGAAGTAATATTAGATAACGGGTAAAGTTCTAAGTGTCTACTGAAGTGATCAATTATTGTCAAGACGTATTGACCATTACTAAAAGGACCTACCAAGTCTGTGGAGATTGTATGATTTGGATGAGTGGGTGTATATGTTTTCTGTAATGGAGCAGGAGGTGTCTTGTGATGTTTCGCTTGTAAGCATTTAATGCATGAAGAGACGAAATTAAGGGTATCAGTGTAAATGCCCTTCCAAAAGTATCTTCTAGAAAGAAATTCATAGGTTTTAGCCAAACCGAAGTGAGATAAATGCGCGATGGACAATGCTTTCGCTTTTAAAGAATTTGGAACAATAATTAAATAACTGAATGAATTGTTATGAATATTCTCTTTCTTGAGCATTAATACTTTAGAATCAGGATTTATAAAGTAATTGGGAAATTTTTCTGACTTTCCGTTTTTTAAGATTTCTTCGTAAATTGCTTTTAATTCAGAATCCTTAATTTGTTCGGACACAAATGTTTGGTCTGAAATTTCTAGCAAGGGGTCTTTAGAGTTCGAATTTCCTGAAATCATATAATTAACATATTCTAAGCATTTGTTTTGATTATCATTACTAATTTTATCATTACTGTTAATTTTGAGTCTGTTTTCATTTTCATCAACATCAACAATTGGTAGTGGTTGTATGTCATTAATTAAGTTTGAATTATCTTTGAGATCCTCTTGATTGTTTTCAAAATTGCAACGTGATAAATAATCCGCTAAGATGTTCAAATTTCCAGGAATGTGTTTGAAAACGTATGTATATTCAGATAAGTCCATTAACCAGCGGGTGGTAACGTCAGCGGGATTGGTAGTTTTCTTATATTTTTCAAGGGGAGCACTATCTGACAAAATTACGAACTCACGATTATATAAATAGTATTTGAAGGCGGTGACAGTTTTATGAATTGCCATAAGTTCCAATTTTAACGCAGGATATTTCTTTTCAGAAGGTTTTAAAGATTTGGAAAAGTATGCTATAGGAAGTAATTTACCATTAAATTTTTGCATAAGTGCTCCTGAAATGGCTGTTTTTGATGCATCCGTGTTGACATAGAATGTTTTCTCCCAATCTGGAAGTCGAACCATTGGGGGAAGAAAGAATAATTTTTGAATGTTTTGAAAAATACTCTGATGTTTTTCTGTCCATTTGAATGTTGTTTTGGGTTTTGTGAGTTCCACAAGGGGTTGCGCAAGTTCTGAGAAAGATGGTAAAATCCATTTGTAAAAATTAGCAAGTCCAAGAATTTTTTTTAATTGTCGTTTTGTCGTCGGTGGTGGAAAAGAATTGATCTTTACGATGTTAGCGGTGATGGGTGAAATAGTATGGTTTTCAATATGGAAACCTAAATAATTAACTGCTGATTTATGGAATTCACACTTAGATGGGGATAATGTTAAATTATATTTGATAAGAATTTCTAAAACTTTATTTACTTTTTCACAAGTCTCTTCAAATGAATTTGATCCAATAATCAGATCATCTTGATAAGCATATATGCCCTTAATGTTTATCTCGTCGAGTATTGTGTCCATTAGAGACTGAAATATAGAACTGGCGTTCTTTAAACCAAAACAAACACGTTTGTATCGATAACTGCCGAAAATAGATGTAAATGTTAACATATCTTGATATTTTTTAGGAAGGTCAATTTGGTGGTACGCTTGCATAAAATCTAATGAAGTAAAGTATTTGAATGACGAAAGATTTGAAATAATATTTTGAATCTTAGGAAGTGGATATGAGGAACCTTGTATGACTGTATTGACCATTCTAAGGTCTAAAGCAAGTCTATAACGTTGTTTCTTTGAACCATCAGATTTTTTCTTTACCAGCAATATGGGACAAGCCCACTCGGAGCAATTACGCTCAATTATGCCGGCGTTTACTAATTCATTAATCTGTTCTTGGGCTTCTTTTTGTAAAGCTTGTGGAATCGGAAATGGAAGTGTTTTAATAGGGAAATCATTAATTAATTTAAGATTAGGAATTATTTTATCAGTATGTCCTAGAGTACTGAGAGATTTGGAAAAAGCAGCAAATTTGCTTAAAAATAAATTTTCTAGTGTGTTACGTTGATCAAGGGTTAAATGATTCAAACAAAAATCTTTACTTGATAAATCATTTTTACGTTTTAGTAATATATCCTCTGAAGCTTGAATTAAGTGGATATGGTCCTCAATATTTTGTATATTATTACTAGAGCAAGAGTCTTCAATTTTATCTAAATGTGGTTCTTTAATTTCATCAATTAAAAATAATTTGCCAATATGCATATTTTTATTCAGATGAATTGAATTTTTACCCTTATTTGAGATAAGTAACGTAAAAAGAGAATTATTATTTTCAGAATTAATTTCATTTTTGTAATTCGGTGATACAATAGAATCTAAAATTTCTATATCAGGATCCTTTAAGTCAGTACAAAATATGTAATTCGTTTCTTGTAACTTATTATTTGTTTTTGCAGTAATGTAGATATTTTCACCAGTTTGTATTATAACTTTCTTTAGAAGATAAACATTCATATTATTATCGTCAGAGTTAACATTATATATATCTAATTTTTCATTTTGCGAATCAAATAAGGAACAAGTAAAGTCTAATTTTCCAATTCTCATGGAATTTTTTGAAAAGTCAATAGTGACATGATTTTCTTTAATGAAATCCATACCGAGTATTCCATGAAAATTAGAACAATGTGGTATGTCAATAATATAGAAATTGTGTTGGAAAAACTTTTTTTCAATTTTGAAAGTTGCACGAATACATGAAGAAAATTCAACGTAAGAATTGACCGTTTTAAGAGTAATAGACGACCCTAGTCTTTTATATTTCAAATTTGCTTTTAAATTATCAAATGTTGACTGAGCTAAAAGTGAACAACTACTTCCAGTATCGATAAGAAACTTTATATCATTATTGGCTAATTTAGCTTTTATTATAGGAAGTGTATGAGAATTTTTGTTTACATTAAATAAAATATGATCTTCATTATTATTTGTGCAACTCTCATTGTTGTCACTTGGAATATACCCTGTATTAGAAATATGACTAAAGTTTTGAAATGTTTGGGTAGCTTTATTATCTGCTACAGTAATATTAGCAACAGTTTGAGATCCAACTGAATTTACAAGTCTAGTATGTGAAATTTTTGGAAGAGAATTTGAAGATGACACATTCGGGAATTTATATTCATTTGCTGATGAGACCCTTAGTTTTCGAGATATGGCAGCATCAGCATCTCCATACCTCTTTTCTAGTTTAAATTACGGTTTTCATAATTACGTGTTTTATAAGTTAAATTATCTCTATTTCTCCATTTATAACAATTTAAAGCAACGTGACCATGTTTGGAACAAAGTTGACAAATCAAATTATTTCTAGAAAAGTTTCTTCTAGGGGAAGAACGAAAATTGGTCTGTCTAGTTTTATAATTATTTCTATAATTTCTTTGATCAAATTTGGGTCTGCTTGACTGAACTACGTGCAAAGATTCATTATGGGAGGGTGGATTGTTGTTTGTAAGTGAAATGCTATTAATTTTCTCAGATAAATCTTTCAATGTGTTTAATATTACAGAGTCATTTTTATTATCACAAGAAAGAACAGTCTTAGTATTAGTAGTGTTGTTGAATGAATCATATATTTCGGATAATGTTTGAGCACATTCAACTGCCTTATTATAGTCTCTTATGTTTTCCTCCATTAACTTAATTTTAATATTTGATGGTACACACTCTAAAAATTTCGGAAGTTTAATGTTATCAAGGGATTGTTTGTCTTTAAGGTCAGGGAAAGCCTTAGGTACAGCAACATTTACACGATGGGCGAAATTTTTAATAGACTCTCCTGGCAAAATTTTTAAATTATGAAATTCTGATATTCCAGTATTATATGACGATTCCCTGAAAAACTTACAGAAATTTTCCTCGATATATTCAAGATCTGTCGACTTGTACAAAGTTTCATTTTCAATAAAGTATGCCAACGCGGCATCACGAAGTTTTTCTTTCATTACATGTAACGTCGCGTCATTTGTTAGTTTATTTAACATGGCAAAGGATCTTAATTGATCAAAGAAAAATTTGACAAATCTCGCGTCCCCATCGAAATTAGGAACGGAGCAAAACGCGTTTCGATTCTGTGCCATGTTTTTCAAAAATAAAAATGTTAACTAAGTTAAATAAAAATAATATGCATAAGAATTCAATTGAATATCATATAAACAAATAAGTTACCAAGACACTTAAAAAATGAAAAAAAAAATTGTTAAATATATTTGTTCTAATTAAGCATGATAAAGTTTCCAAATTAATAAAAATATGTAGAAATTATTTGTAATATTTTTCTGTATAACATTATAGCTTGCAACCATGAAATTGGCTTATATACGTCTTGTTGTATATATATATATTATAGATATATTTAAAAATATATAATGAATAATACTAAAAATGGATATATATGCAAATGAAAATAATTGTCAAGATATATTAAATTGTAAACACAAAGATCAAAATATGAAAAAAATCAAAAAAATATATTATGCAGTATGATGAAAAGAAAAAAAAATATCACTATGATCTGGTATTTAATTTCACAAATGAAATAAATCTTTACCTGAATATCCAAAACCTAGATATTTCAAAAATAATATAAGCAAATTTTGATCATTTATATAACTTTTTAACTGTTCTTAAAAATTGAAATGAAAAGTTAAAGTAGAATATAATACTCATATGAAGAATAAAAGATTTTACCTATAAGTAAAAATTTATATATAAAGTTTAAATAAATGTCAATATTTAAGAAAAATGTACGAAAAGTTCTTATTGTCAATATTTAAGAAAAATATGTGAGAAATGTTTCTTTTTATTGGCACAAAAAAAATGATTCCAAAGGAAACTTACCCCTTTTCCGAATCTTCTTTTAGCTAAAACAAAAATATATATAGATATATTTATTTATTTACGGTATTTTATTTATTCTTTTATTTAAAACTGTAAGGCTCTTCTCCTGTATGAGTGCGCGAGAAAAAAATCAACGTAGAAATTTAACTGCGTACATTCTAGAAAGACGCAATTCTCCTTGCACCGATGAATTAACGATCATTTAATACCGAACGGTAAGTGCATAAGACGGTCACAAATTGCGAACATTGCAGACTGTAGAGAGGATGTTATTCAATGAAACCATAGAAAGTCCACCGGCATGGCATCACACAATATCGCCGATAAGAATCGGTACCGTAGACACAACGTAATTTCTGTTTTTTTTTTTTTTTTAAAAAATCACAGATGACATCCCGCAGCATACTAGCCTTTAGTAAAGATGAACAACAATCAACAAATCGGTACATTCGGTGCTGTTCACCGTAACGTAGTTAATTTCTTTTTGGATCATCACTGGGGCAGCTGTTTTTAAAACATAACAGTCTTCAACAACGTAAAACTTCGCATTCATGAATTAATCAGGATGTGTAGAATGATTAACGTAGTCGATATTACGTCGATATTAGACGAAAAAAAATTTTTTGGATATCCGGATATATTATCCGGCCTGAGTCTGGCACCACATATATTTAATGAAGAGCTGGGATGGAGATATCTAAAGTAGGAAGCGGCCATGACGTACAGGGAACCCGGTTCAATAAGCTCCGTAAAACAAAACATAGCATCGAGTCATTTTCCATTTAGTAAATGAGATGTTTAATTACTCTTATAAGACATATATTAATGATATTCTTGGACAAAATGGAATAAGTATATTCGAAAACATTCACGATGGAGAATTCCTGTTTATTATTTCAAGACAGACATCCAAAAGAAGAATGGAAGCCATTACGATATCTTTTTCTAAACAGAACACATTTCGACATTTCCAGTCAATGATAAAAATATAACATCTTTACAGAATGACAGACAGCAAGCTAATTAATTTATTTCGCCAAATCTCATTGGCATCAAAAATCAAGTTGGCTGAACACATTTTAAATTTTATATCTGGTAAACCTAAATAATAGTTAAAAGATTGGCTAAAAATTAAATTACGTCATATGATGTGATTAAATTTTGTCAGGTGTCCAGAATTTGGCTAAAAGTGCAAAATCAATTGATAAAAAAATATTAGAAATTATTTTCAGCTATGATGATTCAACGGAATCTATAAACGTTTGATTGGAGACAGGAAGCTACAATAAAAAAAAATCGTCTGCGGTTTTGAAGCATAAAATGAATGGGTTTCTCTTTCTTTGATATTTTATTTAATTATTACTTGATGAGATTTAGAGCAGGAAAAAGAACAATAAATTATATGAAATTACAGATTAATGAAATAGAAATAAAAATAAAATAGCATAAGCGAAATAAACAAAATTGTATTAAATTCTTTTAGAATAAGAAATATAATGTTTGCTTGTATTATAAATAAATAAATAAAATGTAATTTATATTATTATTATTATTATTTTAAAAGGGATATGTGATGTTTTTCAACATCACAACCCCCTTCTCCTTTTGTGAAATTTGAAATTTGGCACCGTAGTAGTTCGTTTCTCGCTTTCGGGTCTTTACATACGAAACTGAGAAAGCTATTTTAATTCATCTTCAAAATGACAACAAAAAATTAAATGTCGCCAATAGAGCCATATGCTAAAGCTGTGCCACAGAAATTTTAAGAAATGAATTTAATAACTGTTGCTAAGGAATGAAATACAGTTACCGCATGTATTTATATCAAAGACTAGACTAAAAAAAAGTCCTGTCGTACTAAACTGAATTCTGATTTGTGCAGAATTTTATATCTAATACTTAGAAAACACAAATAGGATTTGGTTTTTAATTTTATTTTATTTAGAAATAAGGCGGGTGCGAAATATCTAAAAATCACAGAAAACTGTAGATTTCCGATTTTTCCAAAATCATTTCTAAAATAATAAAGCTGTTTTGTTATCCTTAAATTAAAAAAATAAACAAGCAAATAAAATAAAGTAAAATAAAATAAAATAAATAATATTGTCAATTTGGTAAACTTATAGGTTTTGGAAGTTTCTAATAAGTTTCTAAAAATGAAGAAAAAGTTGCAGAATTATGTAATTGTGAGAAAATTAAAAAAAATTTAAACGTGTTTTCTACATTAAGAAAAAATTTTTGATACCTTTTTTTTTCATTGCATATTCTCTTTCTTGATATAATGTGAATATGTCCTTGTAAAATGAATTTAATAATTTTATAAATAATATATCCTAATCTATGTTTTTGCCATTCAAACTATTTTCTTTTATGTTCTTTGAACAGGTGAAGAAAATGAATTCGTAAATTCTTTTCTATAACGGCTGTTTTTGTGCACAATGAGTTGGAGAAAAATAAGAAGCAACTACAAGGGCTTTTGTGATTTCCAAAACATTACTTACATTTCCATTACATCAGTCTTTTATTAAAGTACTTGCACTTTACACTTACTTTATTTTGTGCAAAAAGCAGAAATCCAAAACCTACGTTGTTCTCATTTTCCTTTCAAGGAGCAAGTCAGCTTTTACCACTGTCATTGACATTTAACATTACTTCCTATTAAAATACTTGGGACAGACGATTTTTTACGAAAACATGATCTTATTACAAACTGCATTTGTCATGCGATATAGTAACCCCGTTTTTGACTTAAAATAATCTTGCATTTTGATAAAGAAAAAAAAAAAATTCGTATAAAACATAATAAGACTCCACATTTTTTTTTTTTTTTTTTTTTTTTAAGAGCTAGTATGCTGTAGTTACCCCGAAACTTTCTTCTATATTTTCCTTTACAATTCCCGCAGTACATATTATTCATTAAAATCATTATTTATCAGAATTATTTTCCATGATGAATGCTGCAGACGGTTTTCATTACTGAGAAGTATATCACTAAGACTAAATGTCCAAAGAAAACCAATTCAAAAAATAACTTGGGAAATACATTTTTTTTTTCCAGAGCAAATAAATTCCCACTACCTGCAAAATGAAGCAACATAAAAAGACTATTATTTCAGAATTTTGAAAAAAAATTAATAAATGCGTTAAATAATGTGTTAAATAATACACCGCTTCATGCCTTTATAGTGTCAAAATAATAATAATTTTGTTAACATAAAATTAAGATTAAAAAGTTTTTTTTTTTAGTTAAAAATGAAAAAAAATGAAATAAAAATAAAAAGAAATAATAATAAAAAGAAACTATATATATATATATATAACGTTATTTCAAATTATCAAGCATCTGTGGTTCAATCGCAGTGAACTTGAGCAGTATCATGGATGCCAACATTTTAATTTATTCCGGAATATTTTTAGCCCCGCCTTTTTTCATACAAGTTATGTATTGAAGAAAATTTTTCTATACATAAAGTGGTGCGAAATAAAGGCGGGGCTAAAAATACTCCGGAATAAATTAAAATATTGGCATCTATGCATTATATCATTTTGAAGAAATTCTGTAAGCTGACACAAATGCTAGAGGTGGACAGACGGATAGATAGACAAACGGATAGATGGGCAGAAAGACAGGCAGATACAGAGATACAGAGACTCCGAACCATGCCCGAAGCTAATCGCCTTATCGGGGAGGAATCATGGTCCGGCGATGGCCATCCACCATCTGTAAAACAACCGACCGGGGATTTTCTATAATAATATTTAGATGTGAACAGTTGAATATGAACATTTCTAATTTTTAGAGATAGTTTTGTTCCAACAGTTTTTACTATATTAGTAGGAATGTTCTTCTTCTAATAAATATAGTACCTTTTTATTTAGTAAGATCTCAATAGGATTCACAACTGCCTTTACAACCATTCAACATTTCTTTTTAATTTTGCAGTTAATTAAGTTTTAATTTCAAAAGAAAAATAGAAGACGAAGAAAAAAAAAAAAAAAAAAAAAAAAAAAAGGGGGGGGGGGGAAATATACTGTTTTTAAACTTTATTTGAGCGCCTCAGCCTCGGATTTTGAGTTTTAAATTACTAAAATATTTTTAGGGATCTTCATTTAATGCTGGTTGTGTAGTTTGAAAAATAAATTCGTTTTCTTCAACATATTTCATACAATTTATTATTTTGTTTCTCAGACTGTTGTGTTTTGTAATATGTTTGAACCAGCTCATGAGTGACTGATTATCGTTCATTTTGAGGTGGTAACGCTCTGTTAAAGGGCAATCAAGAACGTAGTGCAAAGAGTTTGAAAGTTTGCCACAAATACAGTTTGGAGATGACCTTTTCCCGATTTTGTATAAATAAGTTTGGAATGGACCATGATTTGTCAAAAAGATATATAGATGTCTATTTATTATGTTATATTCGTGGTTTATTTTTGGTATAAATTATTCAAATCATAATCACTCTAAAACATTGTTAGAATGTTTTAAAAACACTTAATACAGGCTGAAATACAATTCCAGCGATTTCCAATAACAGCCCCCTAATACAACAGAATATTCTTGTGTGGGACTGTAAATCTAAATGCTAGTCATACTTATATTGCATTCATTAAGTTCTTTTTTTTTTTGTTCATATGAATAATAAATGTAAATAAATTTCTTTATGATTTGTGAAACCAGTGATAGTATTTACCGCATTTTCAATATAGGATATTTCATAGTGAATTTGAATAACACATATCAGTTTCAAGAAACTCCATGAATATTTCTGTAGTGATAAGTATAAAGGATTTAAGTCCATATTCTTGATTTTTCAGGAGACGAAAAATAAAGTTTAACTAACTAAAAACAAATCAGAAGAATGGATTAGGGAAAAGGTATTTCGTTGATTTTTACTCTTTATACCATTCAGTGTTTGTCAACCTTCATTTAATAACGGGAAAAATTGAATTAAATATTTTATGCCATACATGAATGGTAAATTTCTAAATTGGTCCTTTTTTTACCAATGGTTTTTCTCAAAGACTAAATGACATAGAATTAAATCCTTTATACCAATCGATAGAGAATTTTTTTCTGAGTCTGACTATGTACTTAACTCAAAATCGACATTTTTGGACTTAAATCCTTTAAACTTATCAGTACAGATTTATCGGAGTTAGAGCGCGGACAGACAGATAATCTGAAGTCATAAACATTTTTCAACTTTGTTGACAAGTGTTAAAAGTTGCGATGTATTTTAGCATTTTTTTGTATGAAAAACCTTTTGTATGTCCACGAATACATGTGTGTGCTAGTCAGAAAGTCAAATACAAATTAATACAGACAATCAGAGAGAGCCTTATAATCACACGCTGCAGTCTGAACGCATTTCAAAATTTACTTTTTACAGGGTGGTTCGAAATATTCTGTTTTTCTTTAATTTTTTACTTGTCCCCTTTTTGTTTTCGGGACAAAAAATTTCTCTGAAATGTATGAGGTATAACATGTTAATCACACTCCTCAAGTTTCAAAATAATTTATCAAATAATATTTTTTGAAATAATTCACAAAACGTCTGAAATCGAATGTGCCCGGTCTTTTATGGACAGGTAGTGTACAAAGCGAGTGAGAGGTGGTAAATTAACTGGGAAAAATCATTTAAAGATTAAATTCTGTAATCAAATAAGAAAAAGATTGCTATTACTAAAATAAAAAGCAGAATAAAATAAAATAAAATAAACGAAAGAATTGACAACCACTTTTTCGGTATGAAAATTGTGTAAAATAAATATATCTTCGCAGATAAGACGAGGTATAAATTTTCGTCAAATTTTTATAAATTTAGCATATATTTGTCCTATAAGATGACCCCCAAACTATATTGAATAGCAACACTTGAAATAAGACATTCATAAGATATTGAAAGAAAAAAAAATATGCTATTAAAAATACATTGTAAAAAATATGTCCTATTTGCTACCAGAAATTCTCTGTAATTTAAGAAAATACGTTCTGACAACGTAATTTTATCGTTAATTACGCGTATTTTCTCAAATTGCAGAAAATTTCTGGCAGCAAATAGTACATATTTCTTACAGTGTACGCTAATGAAAAAATGTTGTATAAGAAGAGGAATAGCTTGTTGGCCAGATTTATGCAAAGGCTCATTAGGTACAGAATGGGTTTCATATGACGACCATTTCTACAACAAAAGTGGCATTGTACTTAAGGAGCTATTTGTCTTACATGATGAATGTTCTGTTTTTGCAGGATTTTAAATACATTAGTGAGTGATAGTGATTTGTTTTATTCTATAAAGGTTCCAAATTGTAATTTTTCTTTAATATTTTTAGTATTTGTCTCATAAGACGGCGCCAGATTTTGAGGATTTTTTTTCGTAATCCTCATTTTATTACCATGTTTTTATTAACTTCGATTCTTTTTTGTATGTTTGTTTATTTGTTTGTGTGTTTGTCAGGGACAAATCTTGCAATCGATTTTTAACTAACTTCCCGACTAGCTAGATATTTGAAATTTTCAGGACAGCTCACAACACGGTGACAATACATTTTTCTAATAATTTTAGTCAACTATTTCAGGTCCCGCTGCCTTCGGCAGCGCTTATATGATTCGACAGAAAATTTATTTAACTAACTTCCCGACTAGCTACACATTTGAAACTTTCAGAACAGTTCAGAACACGGTGAAAATACATTTTTTTTCATACCTTTAGCCAAATGTTTCGGGTTCCTGCTGCCTTCGGCAGCGTTATCAGTACAAAGCTTACAATCGGTTTTTCACTAACTTTCCGAGTAGCTAGACATTTGAAACTTTCAGGCTAGCTCATAACACGGTGACAATACATTTTTTTAATACCTTTAGTCAACTGTTTCAGGTCCCTACTGCCTTCGGCAGCGTTTATATGATTCAACAGAAAATTTATTTAACTAACTTCCCGACTAGCTAGACATTTGAAACTTTCAGAAAAGTTCAGAACACGGTGAAAATACTTTTTTTTCATACCTTTAGCCAAATGTTTCGGGTTCCTGCTGCCTTCAGCAGCGTTATCAGTATAAGGCTTGCAATCGGTTTTTCACTAACTTTCCGAGTAGCTAGACATTTGAAACTTTCAGGCTAGCTCATAACACGGTGACAATACATTTTTTTAATACTTTTAGTCAATTGCTTCAGGTCCCTACTGCCTTCGGCAGCGTTTATATGATTCAACAGAAAATTTATTTAACTAACTTCCTGACTAGCTAGACATTTGAAACTTTCACAATGGTTCAAAACACGGTGAAAATGCATTTTTTTAAATACTTTTAGCCAACTGCTTCGGGTTCCTGCTGCCTTCGGCAGCGTTACCAGTACAAAGCTTGCAATCGATTTTTCACGAAATTCCCGACTAGCCTAGATATTTTAAACATTCAGGATAGCTCAGAACACGGTGACAATACATTTTTTAAATACTTTTAGTCAACTGTTTCAGGTCCCTATTGTATTCGGAAGCGTTTATATGATTCAACAGAAAATTTATTTAGCTAACTTCCCGAGTAGCTAGACATTTGAAACTTTCAGAATAGTTCAGAATACGGTGAAAATGCATTTCAAAAATATTTTTAACCAATTGCTTCTGGACCCTGCTGCCTTCGGCAGCGTTACCAGTACAAAGCTTGTAATCAACTTTTAACTAACTTCCCGGCTAGATAGCCATTTGAAACATTTATAATAGCTTAAAACACGATAGCAAGGAATTTTTTTTAATACTTGTATCCAATTTCTCCGGGTTCTCACTGCCTTCAGTAGCGTTTATATGATTCAACAGAAAATTTAAAAACATGGTGTATAAAAGTTCTTTTTATCTTGTAATTATTTTTATCTTCATAATCTAATATTTTTTGTATTTGTCTCATAAGACGGCTCCGGATTTTCCGGATTTTTTTTTTTTTTTTTTTTTCACTGATCGTCTTATTTGCGAAAACATGCATACGGTAAGTAAAATTAAGTTGGGTATATAATGCACAAAGTTTGAGATTTTTGTATATAGATAAAGTAATGTTACCTCTGCATGTGAAATTGTTTCCCCTGTATTAAGAATTATCACAATGCAAAAACGTTAAAACAAAACTCTTAATTTTCAAGTTGATGTTCGAAAACTGATTTATATATAAGCTAGTGGAATTTTAAATAATGTTAAAATAATTCTTTGAAGAAGTAAGGATAGTTTAATAGATAAATAAAATTTCATAGCTAACATAAATATTTTCATACTTCGGAAAGATTTGGCAGTATTGTAGTCACTTAATTCTTATCGATGAAACTTTGGAATCATTGTGACGCGTGGTTCAAAATCGATTCACCCTATCGGATAACGCTTGCACGCATGATGAAATTCTATTTTTTTCTGAGGATTTCTTTACCAAAAATCTTAATCTGTCTTCCTTGAAATATAATCCACCGGGGTCAACGATTTTGACTTCAATGTATGACGTGCGCCAGAACGATTATCTCTTGGAAATTACGTGCATGAAAAATGTGATATACTATTGTCTATAAATGAATTTTCCTTATTGCATTATTATGACAAATTCTTTCAAGCGAAATTTTTTACGTTAAACAAATGTTGTTCGAAGAAGCATTCAAATTATTGTGTTATAAAGACGCATTATAATATATTAGAACATTTGGGAATAGTTACTATTTTGTTATAGTGTATGGCACAGATCAAAATAAATGCTCACACTAAAAATATTTAAATGCCACCAAGTAAAGCTGAAATCAATCATGAAAATGCAGTCTGAAAAATATTTTTGGATGCACTAGTTGTAACAGATTCAGTAACATTAATTTGAGATTTATAATTGGGCAAATGTACGCTGAGTTTTGTTTTTCCAAATTATGTGTCGATATTTCAAAATGATTCATTTTTATCATGCATTTTATATGCATATGCCTTATAGTTATTAATTCTAAAGTTATTTTTTTTTTTTTACTTTCACCCATATTTAGTAGAAGAAAGTATTGGTTTTGAAAAAAATTTCGATTGTGGGTTTTCAATGAATTTACACGTTTTTAGAGGTCTAGAACATGATTAGACCATTTTTAGAAAACGTCTGTCTGTGTGTGTGTGAGAGACAAAATTTTGTGGCAACTGTAACTCACAAATTATTGCACAGATTTTCATACAAATTGATATATAGTTGTATCTTGCTATAAATTAGTGCCTATAGTTTTGATGGAAATCGTCCAATAGGTTCAAACTTCGATTTCATTTTTTCATGCCTTTAAGGGTTAAATCTGTCTGAAATGAGCCTCTACGTTATGAAAAGAACCTACTGCACACACAGTCTGTTTTTAGCTTCAGTGATTTGGACTCGACGTTGATAAACGAATGATAAAAATTAGCTTGATCGCTAATTTTTATCATTTATTTGCTTTTTTATAATCAGCATAAAAATTAAGAACATGACTCGACAAATATTTATTTAACAAAACAGTATTAGGTGCACATCATTTAAATACGAATTATTGCTAGTGCTTCAATAATTTTGCTGCCGACTGTATATATAGACGCCAGAAGGCTTTTACATGTTACAGATAATATTTTATTCGTCTGCATAACAAATATAAGCTCTTTTCTTAGCACTTTTTTTTTATGTTGTCATTCGAGGGTTATGTTTTACAAATAAATTATTTAAAAAATAATTAATTTGTTGCAAACGATAATTGTTCATACTTTTAAGTTCATAAAAAATATAGGAATGAAAAACAAATAGTTTTAATACTATAAAACGAATTCATTTAAATAATGTGACCACCGAAGAGGGCAATGCCAGCTAATATTCAATAAAGTTTCCTGTATTAAAAAAAAGAGAGAGAGAGAAAGAAAGAAAGCTTTCTATATGAACATAAATTTAGGATTACTTCATTGCATTTATTTATTTATTTATTTTTATTAACTTTTAACCAAAAATTTATATCTTCCAACTATCATAAATAAAGTAGTCTACGCAATAATATTTCTATACGACAACCATATAATTTCTTGAAATGCCTTCTATTCATGAGTCATGACGCCACGAATGCTTCTTATTGGCTGTTTTAATTGGTAAAGTAGAAATCTAGAACATCAATTTACACACCCACCCATATACATATTATAAATACACGTGAACATATAGTATATCTATTCACTTATTCGTGAACATTTGAAATACACGAAAGGGTTATATTTAAATATATTTAAAGGGTTGGAACACGAAAGTGCCAAGCCACATTTTAGGAGAGTTAAATCCAACACTGTAATATTGTAATTTGTTGTTTATTATTGCAAATTATACTGTCCTATATACATTATGGGTTTATAAAATCACTATGTGGCAGCATATATAAAAGGTTTTGTTTTTATCCCACACGTTGCTAGAACTTTGTTTGCAGGAAAAATAATAAATATATAATAGTAATATCATTATGTGTTATTGTTATTCATAATATCTCATAATGTTACTAAGAAACTGGTAAAAGGTTTTATGTTATATATGTTGATTTGAGTATTTGATCTAACTTCAATTCGATATATCTCAGAAGTTTTTGGCTTCGCATTCTTTTTTTCCGAACCCTTATGTATATGTAGATATGCATACAGGGTGATTCGCTACTGGTGCGACAAACTTACAGGAGAGGTAGTAGGCACAAAGACGATTCGGAATCACATAGCAAAGCAGGGGCTCTATTCTCGTCTAGTTGCTTATTAACCAGCACTTGTAATCGTTAAGGACAGTTTGTAACTACTATTCTACTCACCGTAATAACCATCTTCCGGCTAAGTGCTATTCTGGCCTGCCGTTGTTATCTTGAGTGGAAGAACAAACTCTCTGCGTTCGAGGATGACATTTTAAACCAATCAGTTGCAAGGGATCATTCGTAATCCGTTTTGGGAGGGGAAAGGTTGAATAGCGATGTTGACAACCGGTTTTCAATGGTGGAAAATGTGAAATGTCCCTTTAACTGAGCAAACTAAAACATTATACAGACACGCCCATTTTCATTGTGATAAACGACGATCTTTCAGCTGAACAACTGCCTCCTAGCTGACGGTAACTTAACGACTGTAAACAAACTGTCAAGATTTCGACGCAACTGGACGAGAATAGCAAATCGTCGTTGTCTCGCTTCACAACACCGGTTTCCGCATAACGACTAGACGAGAATAGAGCCCCAGGATCGTAAATGCAATTCTAAAGAGATAGGAGGATTGTTAAGGGGTATAATTAGAAAAAAACTCATAACATATTTTAAGCTTTTGACTGTTAAATGTCATTTTGTAATCACAATGTATTCATATTTTTCATCCTACCACTTCTACGAGTGGCTGTTAACAATTTTCCTATGGTAGCCCTTTCCCCCATAACCACGGGATTGTACCGCGCGCCCTGTTTCTTGTTTTCTTGATATTTTGGAAAACTAGAATCATCAGTCAGAATCATACTATTTAAAAAATATAAAAAAATATCAGGTGAATGAAAATGCCTATCATTATAGGCTTATTTTAATACAAGTGTCTTGAATTCAATAAAAACTAGAACTATTTGGGTGTATCTTTAAACAATTATAAAAGGGTTAAAAAATCTCCTATCTCGTTAGGATTGCATTTCCGACAATAGAGCCCCAGGGGCTCTATTCTCGTCTAGTCGTTACGCGGAAACCGGTTGTTGTGAAGCGAGACAACGACGATTTGCTCTTCTCGTCCAGTTGCGTCGAAATCTTGACAGTCGTTCGAGCTTGTTTACAGTCGTTAAGTTACCGGCAGCTAGGAGGCAGTTGTTCAGCTGAAAGATCGTCGTTTATCACAGTCAAAATGGGCGCGTCTGTATAATGTTTTAGTTTGCTCAGTTAAAGGGACATTTTACATTTTCCACCATTGAAAACCGGTTGTCAACATCGCTATTCACAACTTTCCCCTCCCAAAACGGATTACGAATGATCCCTTGCAACTGATTGGTTTAAAATGTCACCCTCGAATGCAGAGAGTTTCTTCTTCCACTCAAGATAACAACGGGAGACCAGAATAGCACTTAGCCGGAGGATGGTTATTACGGTGGATAGAACAGTAGTTACAGACTATCGTTAACGAACAAGTGGTGGTTAATAAGCAACTAGACGAGAATAGAGTCCCTGCATTGCTATATGTTTCCGAATCGTCTTTGTGCCTCTTACATCTCCTGTAAGTTTGTTGCACCTGTTGCGAATACCCCTGTATATGGTAACAGAGTAGTAAAAAGCAAGAAAACAGATAATGAAATGCCACCAAAATCCTCAAGGATTAAAATGAATTAATAAATAACTTGTGATAGTTAACTTAACGAAATTTAACTAACAATGATCAAAGCTTGAAATCTCTATTAAACTCGTCTCTTAAATTTCCGTGTTACATGCAGAGTTCCCAACATTTATAATTTATTCACGAGCATTTTTAGCTCCGCCTTCTTTTCGCACCAGAAATTTTGTAGATTATTTCTCTTTAATATGTGACAACAATTAAAAAAGAAGAAAATCATTTTTCAAAATTTCCGTATGAAAAAGAGGCGGGGCTAAAAATGCTCGTGAATAAATTATAAAAGTTGGTAACGCTGGTTACATGTGATATTCTCATGCAACTGAATGCAATATGGATTTCCATTTAGATATTTCTATTTTTCTTGCATTTTAAGTTTAATTTTTCATTTCTTACAAGTATTTTACGATTCGTTCTTCATAACTCTGTAAAATTATCGACCGCCGAGTTTTGTGTTCTAATCTATCACTATTTCAGAAACAAATTTCTCATACCCATAGAATAGCTATAGGCTGCTTTTGAAAAGATATGTATGTGTTTTGGGACGGTTTAAATTTATTTTTTCATCATTTCACATCTTTTCACCACCTTTAAGATTAATTATGTTTTTTCGCTGGTGTAATCTTTAGTTATTATATGTATATAATATGCATGAAAACGCATACATTTTAATGTAAATGCGCAAGCACATACATTTTTAGTCATAAACATATCAATGATTCAATGTTTTCGATGATTCAATCAATTTTTCATTTTTAACACTTTCCAACAAGGTTAAAAAGTGTTAATGATTTCGGTTAGTCTGTTTGTCCGCGCTCTAACTCCCGTAAATATTCATGGAATTTCTTGAAACTGATATGTGTTATTCAAGTTCACTATCGGATGTTCCCTATTGAAAGTGGAATGAATACCTTTACTGGTTTGTGTACAGGAATACCCGAAACTATTCCAAAGCATTGTGTTCTAAGAGAGGTATTTCTATAAACCATATTTTAATACCGTTACTTTACACAAATCTTAATGAAATTCAAACCAGGGTTGTCAAATTTGGCCTTTTTTTTATTCAATAGTCACCAATAATTTTTATTTGTAACGTTTGACTAATCACTTCGAAGACTGATAGTGTATTATGTATATCAAATGTCACTTCTTAAAATTATTGGTGACTATTGAATGAAAAAAAGGCCAAATTTGGCAACCCTGATTCAAACATGTTATTCAAGTCAACTATCAGATGTTCCCCATTGAAAATGGAGTAAATACCATCACTAGTGTATATATAGGGACACCCGAAAGTATTCCAAAGCATTCCGTTCTATATAAGAAGGTATTTCTATAAACCAAATTTTAAGAACTTTACTTTGCAGAAATCTTGATAAAATTAAAATATATTATTCATATGCACAAAAAAAAAAAAAAAAAAAAAAAAAAATGCTTTCCATAGAATACAGTAGGATTAGCATTAGATTTTCAGGGGTACACAAAAATATTCATTTACATTAATAGGTATTATTGGAAATTTGCTAGAATTGCATTTTCGTTTTTATTAATCATTTTTATTACTTTTTAAATGTTTTTATCACTTTCCAATAAGGTTGAAAAGTGTTAATGACTTCGGTTTGTCTGTATGTGCTTCAGACTGTCTGTTTATCCGCGCTCTAACTCCGGTAAATATTCATGAAATTTCTTGAAACTCACATATGATATTCAAGTTCACTATCGGATGTTCCTTATTGAAAATGGAGTGTATACCTCTACTGACTTGTACAGGGACACCTGAAAGTATTCCAAAGCATTGTGTTCTATGAGAGGTATTTTTATGAGCTATATTTTAATTCGTTTACTTTACACAAATTTCAATGAAATTGAAAGATGTTATTCAAGTTCACTATCGGATGTTTGTTATAGAAAACGGAGTAAGTACCACCACTGGTTTGTGTACAGGGACACTTGAAAGTATTCCAAAGCATTCGTTCTATGAGAGGTATTTCTATAAACCATATTTTATAACTTTACTTTGAACAAATCTTAATAAAATTGAAATATGTTATTCATATGCAAAAAAGAATGCATTCTACATAATGTAGTATGATTATCATTAGATTTACTGGGCCACACAAAAATATTCAGTTACATCGAGGGCTTTTATTTTAAATGTGCTGGAATTACATTTTCGGTTACATTAAGCGATTTAACACGTTTTAATATTTTTAAGTGTGAATAGGATTTCAATTTGTGTATCTATCTGTCCGACAAGTCCATTTGTCTATCTGTCCGTCTGCCCGCCCCCAGCATCCGTAAATATTTTCAGAATTTTTTAAAAATTATATACGTTATTCATATTCACTATGGAATGTTACCTATTTTAAATGGCATTAATAGGTCCTGTGCAACTGACTTGTGTACAGGGATGCATTGCCAGTGCATTGCATTTTATGAAGGATATTTTTATAAATTACATTTAAAGAACATTCTATTGTAAAAATCAAAAAGAAATTGACATTTATAGTTAACATACTAAAATAATATTTTGTATAGAATATGATTTTGTTAACTTTCTGATTTACACGGCTACACTAAAATATTCAGATACGCTAAGGGCTGCAATTAGAATGGAAGGGCTACGTTTTCTTTTGTGTTAAGAAGCATTTTTAACACTTTCTAACAATGTTTAAGAATGATTAGGAATTAAATTAGTCTATCTGTATGCCTTTTAGAACTACTGTCTGTCCGTTGTGTGATTACCTAGGTAAAGAGCATTGAAAGTTATACGATACAACAATTATGTACATTTGGAAAGTGTTAATAATCAATGTGAACCGCGTGATTTTTCGTTCTTGTTTTATGTAGAAATTGCATTCACTTATTCTCAAAGTACTGTCATTAACAAATTTTGTTTTTGAAATTTATTAGTAGTCTTAACTTGAATTTAATTGTTAAACTTCTTTATATAAGTTGATCAATGTCTAACAAATGATTTATAAAAGTAACGCAATAACACGTTGTGGAAGATAAATATTAGATTAATTTTTAACAATAATTACTTGGTATTGTTTTTCTTCCCTTTTCTTATTGTTTTAGATTATATAATTTCAATATAATAATGTTTATTATTGATATATGGCCCATAATTTAGCAATTAGTTATCACTTGTTTAATTTCAAGTTAATAGTTATAATATCATAATTATCAGTTTGTGATGTAGAAATTACATATATTTAAAAAAAAAATTCTATTTAATTTTAATTTAAATATATTTTAATGCTTTATATAATAATTTACTGGTGTATTCATTATTAATCTTTAGTAACCGCCGAATTGTTTCTCCACCAATCAATAAATATGGACACAAAAAATATGTACAAAGTTTTTTATTGAAAGTTCTGCATAAAATAAGAAGGGAAGGTGTCCCTAACGGATAAATTTTTAAAAACTACATTCGTAGATGTTCTATACATATCAGTTTTTAATTCATGCCTTAAAAACCAAATAATTTGAGTTCTCAAATAAATATTACCTTATGTATACTTTATCAATCTTCTCTACCAAAGCCAGGACATATTGACAACTTAAGTTTAGTTAATTTCACCTTTTTTAAAGTAAAGATTTTATGTTTTTAGAAAAGTTGAAATCAAAACATGCATCTCCACTTACAAAAACAAGGAAATTTTTTTTTCCAGAAATTGAAGAATTAAATATTAAAGCTACATAACTATTTCTTTTGAAATAAAAATGATTAAACCTATAAATTGCCAAATAATTACTCCTATCTACAAATGTTACTAATTCACGAAAACTAGTTTCACTAAAGGCATGAATTAATATTAATAATATAATAATATAATAATATAATAATATATTAATAACATATAAGATAAATAACATTTGTTATAATATAACATATAACATAAATAACACATATCATAAATAATAATATGATCTTTTCTAAAACTTCGAATGATTTAAACTACTTTTTGTAATTACTGGGGTAAGTCTAGTATATTTTAATAATATATTATTGAAATAAAAAATCTGGATTGACTCCACTCGACTTTACGATAACTTGGTAGTTACCAGGCGTTTAAACATATTTCAGTTACTAAATATTTTAAATAAATGAATAAAAATAAAAACTAGCTCGCAAGTGTAGGCTCCATCATATATTTGTTCGCACAAATTCCTGTATATTAAATTACATTCGTGATAATATCAATGAATTCGATTAAACGTTCATCACGATCAGAAATTGAAATGTCTCACCACTAGGCTGTCTTTTCCCGTTTCGATGCATTTACATTTTCCTAATTGGCTGTATATTTTACTTATATCAGTCTCGTATTTTAACTTTTATGCAATTCCATGCTTTTTTCAAGCAATAAACCCCATAATTAAAGTTTAAGCCAAGTATTTCCCTCTTCTGTCATGTTTTCGAATAATTTACGAATTTTTTAGTACAATATGTTGATATTCAATAATGCCCATCCTCTTACCAGTGTTGTAAATAATATTTTAAAGCTAATCTGACTGATTTATAATGAGGATAATCCTCATAATTCTCGTTTGTACAGAGTTTTTTCTTATTTTGACAGGTAAAGAAAATACTAAATTCTGAGTTTTTAAGTAGAATAATAAAATACCAATGAGATTTTTGTCAGAATCTTAACTGGCATTTTAAATCTAGTCCGATTTCTTTAAGTGATTTCTTAAAATAGTGATTAAAAGACAAACAAACTGATTAACCAATTAACTAAGTAGCTAAAAAACTGACTAACCTAAAGCCAATTAGGAAAAAATTATGAAGACACATCATGGATTTCGAGATTTTCGGCTTTATTATTCCTCAAAGCATGTAAAAATGTCAAAACTGAGATATAAATTTTTAATGATATTGGAGTCCTTATTCCTATAATATGATAGAAAATTAATTGTAATAAGTAGTTTGAAATTTTCTCACGAAGTTCGTATGCTTGTACAAGTGACAGCATATTGTATTCGAATCCTTTTATTAGATGTAAGGGAAAGTTCTGTCGTTGTGTGGCACCCAAACAGAAAGTTTGGACACGAAACCAAGACTTTTAATGTGATCCACAGCAGTAGTCTGAGGAATTCCAAGCTTGAAGCCCACTTCTGTGGAAGTTAACGTGGGATTTGTCCTGATCATACTGTAGCACTTCGTCATTGACACCTGATGGCCTTCCTGATATGGGTTCATCTTTCAAAGAAAAATCCTCTAAACGAAATTTCGCAAACCATCTTTGACATGTTCGAACTGTTACTGCGTCCTCTTCAAACACATCACACAAGTTTTTTTATTGGCTTCATCGCGTTATTCCTTTCTAGAACTCGTACAGCATACAATGTCTAAAATGCACTTTTTCTTCACCCATGGTGACAGTTCTACAAGTTTGAAAAAACCGACTAAATTACGAAAAAATGTGTGTAAATGTAAATCATCAATCAAAGTCTAACCTAACTTTTTAAACCGGTTTCAGTCGATAACTGGTTTCAGTCGATAATCGACAACGCATAAAAGTGCACGTGCTCAAAAATGACAGAACTTTCTCTTACACCTAATATAAATCACATAAAAGGATAATATATGGTAAGCATCTATTTACAGTACCGACCATGCTGTAGTAAAATTTTAAGATATCAGTTTGTTTCTCTTTTGAATAATTTAATGTATTTCATGTAAGGAAAAGTGGGGTGAGCGTAAGAACGTTTTGGCTTAGTTTGGCTTTTATCTCATTTTATTGAGTTGTTATTATAGTTACTCCTCTGAGAATTTTTAGGCATAAACTGCAACTAATTGGCTTTTCAAAAAGGATGAGAATTTTATAATTTAACGATGTGACTTACGAAAACCACTTAACGAAACCACTTAACGAAACTTAACCACTTAACGAAAAAATAAATAAATAAATGAAAATTGTGTGTTTAGTTCTTCCATTGCCCCATGGTTTGGGGCAAGTGTAACCTATACCCATATAAAGTACACTAAGAAATATTTTCGTTGAGTTATCAAATAGAGAAAAAAATTCAAAAATCTAGGTATATTTGAATTTTTAAAATATCTTCACTCATTACAGAATTGTGAATTTTTCCGTACGACTCCAACTAGTACTTTATATTTTAGACGTTTTAACATTCCAGCAAAACCTTAAAAAAGTTCAGGACGTTAGGTTTTCATTGAAAATTAAAAGAGAAAACTAAAAATCAAAGTAAAAAGTATATAAGTGATACAGTTGAATTGCTTGGAACAAATATAAGTACCTCTGTTACACCAAAAAGCCAAAAAGCTTAAAAACGAGAATAAATCTAAAGGTATATACGAAAATTATATAAAACTTAGTTTTTTTTTAACCAAAAACTGCTACGTTTGCTTTACAAATATAGCAAATGCAAAGCTTTGAATTTTGAAAGAGCTGTTGGAGAGGAAAATACAAATATGCAGTTTTTTGAAACGTCTAAAACTCCCTGTTTTCTATTTTATTTGTTTTCCAAAGACTAAATATAAGAAAAATTTTGAAATAAACAGATATGACGTCTATTAGGCCCAAAATTAGTTTATCAGTTGAGTTATAAAGTGAGGTTCCACTTACTCCGTGGTTAGAATAACCCCACTTTACTCTAATTAGTCCCTACAGGATGTAATATGAGGAAATTCTTTCACAATTCCCTGTAAAAGATTTAAAAGTGAACACATATCATTTCCCCCAAAGATCATACTTAAGCAAAATAATGCAACATATATCAGCTTTTTTATCCTGTTTTATATAATTTAACAACATTAAAATGAACTTGAAATAACTTAATTCTACAGATTGTATTGTAGAACAATTTCACTTTGTATACTTGTAAAAAAAACTATAAGTCACTCGCGAAAAGTTATATAATTCTTGCGACAATGACCTACAATCTGTTTACATAATTTGGTTTGAATAGAATGTAGAATTTAGACACTAAAGTGCTTTAAATAATAGTACGCCATAAGCCATGCCCATAACGCATGAGAATTATTTGTGTTCCTGCTAAAAATCTATAAGTTTTGGCATTCATGAAATTCAGTATAAAAACCTACTAAACGTAAGTCAGATTGAATGAAGCATTTAGAAGCTATCGCAATTAATCATACACATACATATACCATTGTAAAAATAGCAAAAATGAATTCATGAAACCTCAAAACGTATGGGTACACGAAAATCCTACAGTTCTTATATATATACGTTTTTACACAATGCATTTTTTTTTTTAATCCTATATGTTCACAAAGTAAAAAGATGGCGTCTTAATATACATGAATGAAACATTAGGATCACATAGTTGTTCTTTTTAAGTAAGAATTGGTTAAAGCATTAATGTTATTAATTACATACGTAATTGATATTAATGTTAAGAAAGAGTGGAAGAAACGCAACAAGATATCACCTGTCCCAAACAATGCAATTAATCGTTCAGTTGGATGTTGGATTAAAAAAGATTAAGTGAAACAGCTTTTAAAATAGGACACCTTCAGTTGATATCGTTTTGTTGAATTTCATTTATCTCTTTAGGGTTGATTTAGTTTTACTTTTCTGCTTAATGGTTCTAATATAAAAAGCACTATTACTCGTCCTATTTAAATGGCTTGCATTTTTTTATTTTTTATTACAGTAGTATTTACATGACATGTAACTGAAGGTGAATAAATCCTTGTCTTCTACATAATTTGTTTGTAGTTTGATATCCAAGGTTAATTACCAGAGTAGATTGCCGTGATTCTCTTCTTACCGATTTAAATATACGTCGACATACGGATTCAGATGTTGAAATTTCGAAAAAACAACTATGAAAGGTCTTTCATATCTCATTTGTTACGGCTCATGGACTTTTTTGAACACATTCAAAAGTTGCTATCTGTTACATAATATCAATTTAATTAGCTATCAAGGTATCTTAATTGTCTATTATAGCTACCACAGTATCTTCGATATATCTGAGAAATTCTTCTGTAAGAGTTGCACCAGGAGCAGAGAGGTCCTGCTCTCGAAGATCGTAGATGAGAAATGTCGGGTTTGATCCCAATCTCGCAATATGCTCGTCGACCTAGCCGTTAGGAAATTTCTATGGTTTTCTCCAAAGCTCGATTAAATATGAGATAGGATACTTTAAAAAAAGCCCCACATAGCGCATTTCACCCAAACATAAGACTCGTATGCTGTTAATCGGCCTTAATCCCTACACCTACACCTACACTTTACATAGGACATATTGCCCGTTTTAAAACTTATTCTCCAAGCAAAACAGCATGTATTGGTTAAGTAACGAGTTTGCTTTTAATTCAGAAAATCTAAAATGCTAATTTATTAATAATTTTTATCAATAACAATGTTTTAAAAATATTTACAATTAATATACAAGGTGGCCATAGTTAAACTGACAGTGCTCGTAGTGTTCTGTAGCACCATCTGATTGCGAAAATTGTGCTAAATTTTGTAGAAAGATTAAACAAGACGAGTGACGAAGAACTGCGCTAAAAAAAGTTTCAAAACTCACCGCTAGGGGAATAGATGGCGCTAATTTTCTAAATAAAGCTTTTGTCGCAAATTATAAGTTAAAATTAATAATTGTGCACTTTTTTTAAATATTACTTTTGCACCCATTTCTTATTTTGAAATTGGAGACATCATGCTAATTTGACCCCACTTTTTCATTTTTTTAAACTCTCTTTTAAATTACACAGAGCTACATATTCGCCTAGTGGTGACTTCAGAACTATTTATTTATTTTATTTTATTATTATTATTTTTTTTATTTCACGAAATCCTTCGTCCTTCCTCTTGTTTAACCTTACTGCAAAATTTGCCGCCATTCTTGGAATTAGATCGCGCAACTGAACACTATCAGTTTTATGGCCACCTTGTTTATATATTTTCAAAATTGTCCCTATATACTTTATATAGTCACAAGCTGCTATAAAATATTTTATGGCATGTATACGTGTTTCATCTGCTTCCTAAATACACTAAGCTAAAACGGCTTTCTGAAAAACCAATTGCCTGCAGCTATTTATACCCATTTCTTCCTCTTCATTTCCTAGGAGTGTTTGTTAATTTCTCAGATATATACATTTCTTGCATTACAGATTTCGGTTATAAAACAAATAATCCGAGCTATAAAATGACAAATACATTAAGATCCTTATATTACAATTCTGAGCCAAATGTCGCTGGATACATACGATTTTAAATAGTTTTATGAATATTTAGATAAAATTTCGTAATTATATAACGAAATGTGCTTTAGTTTCGACCTTATAAAGTTCATGTTTGAACTTATAATATCCAATAGGGATTCTGTCAAGAATTGTCTTTAAAGTATCGACAACAAATTGCAAAAATATTTGCAAAACGTTTTATCTAAAATATTCATGGTCATATGACTTGCCTTTCAGTAGGAGATCGAACGTTGTATCATAATCATAAAATTATAGACATTTCGTATAAAATATACCCTTTTTTACATATTTTTTTCTTAAAAATTGCAGGATTTTTCCAAATTTTACGAAAATCGCAGAAAGTTTAACAAAGCATTCAAAAGGATTTATATAATGCTTAAATCTTTATAATTTTTTTTATTTTAATTATGTACCTTTAATTATGTGTTAGCTATCTTTATATAAAAACTATAGTTCAATATTAAGAAAACTTTGAAATACGTCAACAATATAATGGGTTGTATTTTAGTTAATTTCTAAAAGTACTTAATTAATTAGAAAATTTCTGTGTGTAAAAAACAGGCTTAAAAAACATTTATTGAGGTACTTGGTGTTTTAAAATTTACATAATTCAATTTAGTGCATTTAGGGTGATATAATCTTATTCTAAATATTATGTTCATTTATTATATACTTTTATAGAATAACTACTGATGCAATTATTCTATAGTGCCATTTCCAAGATAATAAGTATCAACTTTCATATAAATTATTCTATGTTGTTAGCTGAACTACTTTCAACTTTTACCATTTTTCCAATTAAGTGTGTTACTGGCACAAGTTTTGCAGACAATATGAAGTACTAATGATTTATCTCGAATTACAAAACAACCAAAATAACTATCAGTCGACACCTTGACTGCTAGAATGTACACAGCGTAAGTCTTCTTTTCAGTAATTAGCGACCAGGACCCAATACTCGCCTCTGATTACGTTATATCAGTTGCATATCACTAACCAATATGGTTGAAATATACATTCATTACTATGTAGTGAACGAGGTACGGTGTATATCCTGGTCGCTGATTACTGAAGGTCGCTGATTATGTAAGGACATACTCTGCGTACGCCCTGGCAGCATATTATGTCCTTTCATTTCAGTGTCATTACTGCGTACATCATGGCAGTCAAGAGATTAATTATGTAAATATTCGCTTATAAAATCGAATCAAGCAATACTTGGAATCTCTAATACGAGGGTTGTAAATTAAATAGTGGCAACTTAGCCTTGAAACTCGCAGAAGGGCGGGCATGCGCAAATAGGATATGGGAGGGGTGAGGTGGCGCTGTTGTCGATGTGTAGAGTGCAAAAAACAGTCGATCTGCTAAGAAGGGTAGTTGTTGTGTGGCGTTAAAGTGAGGAGTTTCGTTTCCATCGCTCTAAAGCATGTTTGTTGTTGCAAATCCGCAGTCTCATTCCGACCCGAACGACATGCTTGAACCCATCGTGCTACTGTCCTATAAGGTAAAGCATTTGTGCCACAGACTTCCACTAATCCTCGATAGCATTCTGTTGCATTTTTGCCACGGGCAACTTCAATTTTAAGCCACGACTGCTGATCACCTTTTGAAAACATGCTTTAGAGCGATGGGAACGAAACTCCTCACTTTAACACCACACAACAACTACCCTTCTTAGCAGATCGACTGTTTTTTGCACTCTACACATCGACAACAGCACCACTTCACCGCTCCCATATCCTATTTGCGCATGCCTGCCCTTCTGCGAGTTTCAAGGTTAAGTTGCCACTATTTAATTTACAACCCTCGTACATTGTTTTTTTTTTCTCTTAGCTTTTATTAATTTGAATTGTTTTTTCATTCCGCAATATTTACTGCGTTAGATTTATCCATCATCAAAGTTTGTAAAATAATAACTAATAAATAAATAGAGCTAATTTTCAATTCCGATTACTATTTTAGTTTTCAGTAGCGACGAATTCTCACGAATTCGCTGTTTTTATTTAATTTAGAATTTTGTTGCTGTACAGCGTTATTACTGTAATTGAAGATTTTCGAAATCTTTTGTAATCTAAACAAAAACACACCGAAGAACATTTCCATTAAATAGGCAATTCTTAAATTTCAACTTCAATTCAATGGGTTTGAAAACTTCATGAATGAATAATATTTCAGCCTGTAACTTGTTGAGTAACTCTTGCTGTCATCATTCGAAATTTCCCTCTTCATTGTTTTCAGTAATTGAAAATAAATTATTTTCAGATTTTCTTCTGAATTTTGTATTACCCAGGGATCGCAGCGTTCCTAAAATTTACAGTAATTGTTATTATATTGTCACCACTATTTTAGAACAGTCTTTTTTTAACAGTATTATAGCATTGAAACATTCATGAAAAATTTCTTTTTGATGATAATGGTGACACTAAAATATAATTCATGTAAAATTTTAGGAACGCTGCGAGTTCTGATGACTTCATACTCCTACCATAGCCTCCTAAACTAGATGCCTTTCTCATGGCTCGGAAACTTGGCAACAGTTCAAGCGGTAGACAGCGCCACCTGGTACAGATTGCGCGACTTTTTTATTCAATTGACACCAATAATTTTAAGAAGTGATATATGATATATATAATCGGCGTTTCTTCGATTCTATTCGCCTTTTATTTATATCAAATCCCACTTTTAAAAATTTTTGGTGGCTGTTGAATAAAAAACTTGTGCAATCCGTACCAGGTGGCGCTGTCTACCGCCAAGTTTCCGAGCCACGCGGAAGGCATTTAGTTCAGGAGGCTATGCTCCTACACATGAATTGTAACATGCAGAACTAATAGACTGTGCCCTCTATATTTCTGAGATTTTTTATTTTTTTTAATCTGATATTTTAGTTAAATTTTAGGCCATATGCTTGAAACTAATGTTTTTTGTTTGTCATGCAATATTGAAAATAAATTGCAGAAACACTTTACTCTTTATGAATTTTATTATTGATATTCGTTAAATCATATATAGAGCGATAGATACTTAGTATAATATCAGATCCTTTTTTTTTTTCAGTTAAAATCAGATTTTGGGTTGAGGGCGGCATTATACGTTTTTGAAATAATTTAGGAGATTACTTTTTTCCATGCACATCATACACTAATACATATTTTGTAATAATCTAGACAAATAAGTCGAAGGATATTTTCATAAAATATTTCTTAAATTTCAAATTCAATTCAGTGGGTTTGCAAACTTTATGAATGAATAATATTTCAACATTTAGTTAATACTTGTTGAGTAACTCTTGTTGTCATTACTCTAAACTTCATCCCAGGCTTTTGTTACGATTTCTTTCAGGATCCTAAATACAAGAAAGAGAGATGAAAGGAAAGCCGCTCGTCATTACGAACAAAAAGACCTCTGACAACACTTGGCGGAAATGAAGATCGAGTAATAAAAACCTACTGAAACTTGAAAGAAAAGAAAAAGACAACATATGTTGAAAGGATGAAAAAAAGAAATATTTCTTAGTTCAAGAACAATAACTGTCGTGAAATATAGTCTTTGTATGACAAGTGAATAAAGCCCAAATAAAAAACTCCCAATAAAGATTTTTTTCCTTGTCGTTATTACTTTTTAAAAGTTGCTATTTTTTACATTTTCAACATTTCGATATATAACTACTGCATGTAGATAGAAAGTCTCGATGGTTCCGAGTCGGTTCCGAGTCAACAAAAATTGTAAGGGTTCTAACTTTGAAAATAGCCAAAGATAAGAGGACGCTCCACGTACTCTCCGTAATAGTTTATTGGGTTAAAATGAATACCCAGTTTTGGGACAAATACACTGATATTAGTTCCCCATCATACTATAGGTATGGGGAACTTAGGTAATCGTGAAAATTTTCGACCTCGGTTTTTTGACTTTTCTACACGTTTTCAGGTGTGAGGAATCCGAAAATGACAAAATTTCTATGGTGTCTGTCTGTAGGGTGTCTGTTAGTGTGTTAGTCCGTTAGTCTGTGTACACGATATCTCAAGAACAAATTGTCGAAGATAGATCAGATCAGTTTTAAAATATTACTTTCGACACTGGCAAGAACCCTATTCATTTGCAACATTCGAATTTAAAAACTTCGTAAGTTATTAGAAATTTACGATTTTCTTAACGTGGGAGAATAGGGCAAAAAATCACTTAAACGTGCTTTAAATGGAAACGTTTTACTGTAAAAATGTCAGACCAGTTTTAAAATATCAGTTTTGATGCCGGAATGAACATCAGTAACTATAAATATGCTACTTTGAAAATTTCGAAAGTTATTGGAAATTTACGAATTTCTTAACATGGCAGAATAGAGCAAAATTTCACATAAACGTCAATCTTGAGGGATATTTTCATCGTAAAGATGTCAAACCACTTTCGAAATATTATTTAGGATACTGGCATGAATATCATAGACTACAATTTTTCCAATTTAAAAATTTCGTAAGTTATTTGGAATTTACGATTTACTTAACATGTCAGAATAAGGCAAAATTGAGCATAAACTTCCATTTTGAGGATCATAAATACATTAGACAACTTCAAAATTACATTTATGATATTTGGTTGAACATCATTGAATACAAATATTCTAATAGGAAAATTTCGTAAATTATTCGTAATTTACGATTTTATCAACATAGCGAAATTGTAAATTTTTTCATATAAATGTAATTTTGAGGATTATTGCATTGGAAATAGTAGCGTGGAAACTAAACAACGGAATTGACCCTGATAAAATAAATTAATAGATTAGAATAAGATAAATATATCGAAGTGAACGGTGGATAGCCTATTAGGCTGGGATTTCGTTCTGTCACTGTATCAAGCTTTGGTCAAATTAATTTCTTTTAACATTATAATATGTCTCGCACTAGAAATTTATGAGAACATAAATATGATGGGGAACTGAGCAGAGCCCACCTATGCCAACTAGTTTTGATACACTAAAGAGATTATTTTAACACACTAAAGATTTTTTTCCTTGTCGTTATTACTTTTTAAAAGTTGTTATTTTTTATATTTTCAATGTTTCGATATATAACTAATGCATATAGTAAGTGTCGATGTAGTGAGGTTCAGAGTCAGCAAAAATTGTAAGGGTTCTAATAAATTTGAAAATAGCCAAAGATAAGGGGACGCTTCACGTACTGTCCGTAATAATTTATTAGGTAAAAAATTAATACCAGTTTTGTGACAAATACACATATTAATACAAACTTTCTAAAGGATTGGATGCAAAAAAGTTTGCAAGAAGCATTTTTAGTAACTAGTTATTCCGAAAATTTCGAATCTCTAAAAAAATAAATTTAAAATTTTGTAAAAGCTTTTAAATAGAGATTGGAGAACTGTAGAAAGATATTCTTTTACAAGTATTCGTCGTACATTTAATAATAGTTATTTAGATATTTTTACTTGCCTCGATTTTGATAAATTTCTTCTTCCTTTGTCCTCTTAGTGAAAAATGCACACTTTCTCTAAAATTTCCAAATTACCTCTTGTGAAAAGCAAAATGATGAGTACAATCGATGAGTAAAATAAAGTTGGTGACCATGGAGTTTTAATGTGAAACAGATTCTTCTTTGGAGATATCGTCGTCGAAGTGGTAAAAAAAAAAAAAAAAACAGGAGCAGAAAAATGTAAGTGATTTTAATGACTATGAATAGGAAATTTTAATTAATAAAACTTCGTGCTGCAAAGTCTTTACAAAATCATGAATAATTTATTAAAACAATGGAAAATACAGATGATGAAACAATAAATAGTTTAAGACAAAAGAGTAAAAATTTGTAAAACCAAACATTCAAATTTTGTTAAACATTCTTTCCCTTTTGAATAAAGAGTATCAAACATTTCACGTAAATGTGTTTTTATGTGATATATATATATATACATTTGATGATATTTTGTTGAGTAACTGAAAGTTAGTTTCTTCAAAGCTTTTAAAGTAAGTTGAATTAATAATATTAGTCCCTTGGTTAAACTGAAAGATTCAACTCAACTGCGTGTTTGTTTAAGTATTTCACGCTACTTAAATAAAGTGATGCTATCAACATGTGCTTCATGATTTTATTTCTGGTAAAGTTCTGTTTTTTCTAGTTGCTTTTTCAAAATTATCTTATTTCTTTATACATACACATATTTTATGAATTCAGATTAACGAGCATTTTTCTGTTTTCCAAGCTCTTTGTTAAATATAGGTCCTACTGTAAAGAGGACTCAAATAATAAAAATAATAATAATAATAAAAAAAAAATCTCAATTTTCCAGATGATTTTGAAGAAAATATTAGCAAAATACGTTGCGCAGTTGTGCAAAGACAGTGTTCGCTGCCCTCACAGCACAGTAATGATTTAGGCTGGTATTAACTTTTCACCCTTCATTCCATTACAAATAAGATAAGTTTAGTTAAATCCTTTTACATTCTTTGTTATATTTTTCATGAAATTATTAGAGATTGTATAATATGTTATTATTCTTCGTTATAACGCGATGCTCATTATCGTAATACTAATCACCTGAATATGATAAATATAGTAATGATATGAAATATTTTTTTTTTTTTTCTCGATTTTACAATCATTTTTTTCAGAATTTTAATATAAATTTTCATTTTCTATTAGATTTCCTTGAGATTTGGAACTGAAATCATAATTTCACGATTATTCCAAATTTTTCAGATTTTTCCTGAGAAGTATGGATTATATAGTAAGTTACAGGGTAAGTGCACCAGTGATTGACACTTTTAGAGCAATATCTGATGTTTTTAATGTTCTAGTCATCAAAAAATATTTTTAGAAATCTAAAGTTAGTACATATGGTATGAAAGACATTCAGAACCACATATATGTTAAAATATATACATTTGATAACAATTACTTTTTTTATGAATTTTTATTTGACATCCACTCAATGTTCCAGTAATTGACACTGACAGTTTTTCCTTTTATCATTAATTGGCCCCCTATGTTCCAGTGTTTAACACGGCTAGTTATTCATTTTACCAGTTATTAGCACCCTATGCTTCAGTGTTTGACATAAAATGTTAAAATTCTTATAAGTAAAATATATGATTTTATTATCTTTCTTATTTAGTAATTATTTCGGGATAGATGTCATTTACTGGAGCATGCCAATCACTGGAGCACCTACCCTACCTACCAAAGAAAAAAAAATGCAAGTAAATAAAAAAAGAATTTCACGTGCACACACACAAATGTATATATACAGGATGATCTAAAAGTTACAATAAATAAATAAATAAATAAAATAAAGTAAAATAAATAAATAAATAAAAATTATATTATTCAAATGTATTGACCGTAGCGCTTTTCACTGAAATGCATAGAAAGGCATGGGATTTTTTTAGGTAACAAAAGATTTATTAGCAAATTAGTTTAAATTCTCGGTGCTTTAATTGTAAGATTACATTTTCACAGTGGCACAGTACATTCAACATCGTAACTAGGACTATAAATGCTCAATGTGACGCAGCCATCATTCATGAGAATGGCCGTCAGACGCTGTGCATTAGAAATTATCTTTAAAAAAAAAATCAGTATTAGAAATATCATCTCATTTGATCAGGTGAATCTGTTCAAAATGTGAGATGATATTGGAAATACAGCCTGATATGCTGGTGAAAATGCAACTAATATTTTTTCTTATATATACACACGCCTTCTCATAATTATAAGGACACCCGTTTTTCTATATTAACTAAACACTGAACACTATTATTTTAACAAATATATTTTTAATTAATTTGAATTTCATTAATAGACGATATTTAAAAAGTTTTATCGTTTTTCTATCATAAAAAACTTTAAATATGGTAAAAAGATGATTTTTCAGGTGTTCACAATTATAAGGACAGCTCGAATTTTAGTAATTTTTTTCAGTTATTCTTTAACTTAATATTTTATGGGGTCTCTTTTCAGGGTTAAACAGTCAGACATTCTCTCTGGTATATATATATATATACATTTTTTTTAATATTCAGTTTCAATACCATTTCATATAGCATATATGATATTCTTAATACATTTAAACTATTTAAAATTGCTTTCCACTTGCATGCACATTTCTAATATCATAAGTTAAGGTTTTTTCAACTTTTAGGCGTGGGACAGGCAATAATATAGAAGTTTCTTTCTTCGAACTATTTCCTATTGCTCTAAAAGTAGAGCAAAAATGCAAGTCTTTTTACAAAAAATATTATTACCCCCCAAAATCTAACGAAAATCTGATAATTCCACGTTTCAAATTTGCGGATATTCTCTTGATATACATAATAATAGAAAAAATTACTAAATTCATTCTGCCTTCAGTAGAAGCAGCTCTCCAGAGCACCATAGATCCACCTTTAAAATGCCCGATTCATATCTGACTTTAAAAATCTGCTCTGTCTTTCGCTGTCTTCAGATCGTAACAGTAACTGTTAAAACCATTTGGTTAATCAAGAATAAAATGTTTTTCATCCGAAAATGCAACATTTTACCATTTAATATTGTCTTTATTCAACTTTAACACAGACGTTCTTTCCCCCATTAAATGCTGATTGATTATTACAGGTTTTTTATTCATTTTAACATATTATTAATTATTTTAAACATGCATAAATGTGAACCCTAACCTTTCGTTAAAAATTACGAGCAAAGTCAGCAGCAGTCATTATGAGTAGAACAGTAAGAGGAATTATGAGTCTTCGATCTCTGTGAAACAAAACAACTCTGATTTTGCATCATATCTCTCTCCTATCGCACCAGCAGTTCAACGTTTGATCACATTTCCTTCAGCAATTTTAGACCTTCGAATTTCATTAGAAATTCGGCAGATTGAAATTATCCTTCCACTTAAAAAACACATTTATCATACTTCACTACTTGAATGTTCTTTTTTTTTTTCGAAGAATTATCAGTAATGTCCATCCAAGAAAAATTGAAGGCTTATATATGAATTAATCTAGCCCAGTAGTTAACAAATTCGCATGTCAACTGTAATTTATCCGCTAGTAAGTTAGATAAAACGAAAAAATCTCGATTGTCCCTATAATTATGAACATCTAAAAACGTGGAGAAAAACACATTTTGCATTATTTTTTATTAATTTTGTTTCATATTAAAAAAATTATAACAGTTTTGGTTTTTAGAATACTAGATATATTAAGTGCACTTAGTATAATCTTGTTTACAATTAATTTTACATTAGTTATTTCAAAATATAAAGTGTCCTTATAAATATGAGAAGGAGTGTACATAAAAAATCTCATAACTTTCTAAATAATCTCTAAAAAATAAAGTGTTTTAAATATATTTAATACTCATAACTTTCTGTTAAATTCATTGAAAACCGCAAAGAATTACAGTTAGTAACTTTTTAATAATATTTTTTTTATTTTTTTTTCTGTGACTTTTGATCATCCGGTATACATATATATATATATATATATATACTCATTGTTAACATTCAGCATTGGATCTATTACCATGTTTTTATTAACTTCGATTCTTGTTTGTTTATTTGTTTGTCCAGTACAAATCTTGCAATCGATTTTTAACTAACTTCCTTACTAGCTAGACATTTGAAACTTTCAGAATAGCTCAGAACCCGATGACAACACAATACTTTAAAGCGAAATACTTCGAATTTTTGGTTAGTTTTCTTTTAATTCAATAAAATATGAAAATAATAACCTCCTAATAGCTTTAAAAATCTGGAGTGACTCCACTCGACTTTCCGAACATTGAGTAACTAACAGTTTTGTAGATAAAATAAAGAAAGAGGAGTTGCTAAACAAACAAAAAAGAGAAAACCTTAACAGAGTGTTTGAGTATTTTTCTACATATATCGCACGAGGTTTTATTTAACGCTACTGAACTTTGAGCCCTTAGATCATAAGGATAAAGAATTTTTCGTTGTGTCCCTGTAAAAATCTATAAATGCTAGATTCACCAAAATGCTTATAGTTAGTGCAACAGTGATTTATAATATTCATACAAATTTTCAGCTCAATTGAATAAGGCGTTTAGATGCTATCGCTGGTTTCATAGGCCATAAAGATAAAGAATTTTTCTTTGTGTCCCTGTAAAAAACTGTAAGTGCTAGATTCACCAAAATCTATACAGTTGGTTCAAATGTGACCTATAATATGTGTACAAATTCTTCGCTGAGATTAATAAGGCGTTTAGACGCTATCACACTTTTAAAAATTTGGCAAAGAATTTTTCTTTGTGTCCCTGTAAAAAAACTATAAGTGTTAGATTCTCCAAAATGTATACAGATTGAGTATCTGTGACCTATAATATGTGTATAAAGTTTTTGCTCAATTGAATAAGGCGTTTAGATGCTATCGCACTTTTAAGATTTTGGTCCCTTGGCCATAATGATAAAGAATTTTTCTTTGTGTCCCTGTAAAAAAACTATAAGTGCTAGATTCACCAAAATCTATAGGTTCTTACTATGGTGACTTACAATATACGTACCAACTTTCAGCTTATTCGAACAAAGCGTTTAGACGCTAGCGTGTTCACTCACAGACATACACACATACATACACACATACATACACACATACATACACACACACATACATACATCATCGTAAAAATAGTGAAAACGGACTCGTTGGACCTCGAAACGTATAGAAACATCAAAATCTCGAATTTGGATTTTTGACATGATTACAATACTTTCCTCACTATAGTGTTCGGAAAGTAAAAATAGCCGTTAAAATATTAGCTATAATTTAATTGTTGCCAGAAAAAAATACGAGTTCATTTTCTTTCGACATAAAAATAGATACAGTCGGTAACAAAAGTGTCCGAACACTAGCAAAAATTCCTATGTAAAAAGTACACTTCATACGGTTTTGTTAATAAAATCCTTGTCGAATCATGTTCTTACACTGACTAAGAACAGGATTCGATAAGGATTTATTTAACAAAACCGTATGAAGTGTACTTTTTTCACATAGGAATTTTTGTTAGTGTTCGGACACTTTTGTTACCGACTGTACATTTAATTGAAAGTGAAAGTTAAAAAATTGTAAAAAGTTAAATTTTGCAATCTCACAAAAATTGACCTCATTATCACTTTAAAAATTTTATACGCATTGATAAAATGTTAATGTTGTTCAATAGCTATTATTCAACAGAAAATTTAAAAACATGGTATATAAAAAGTTTTTTCCTCTTATAGTTATTTTATATTAGCTTTAGCGTATCACTATTCATTAAGGATTTCCAAAGACAAATATTTTGTTTTGAATATTTGAAGATATTTGTAAGAATACTTGAGTAAATCTTACAGAAAAGAAAAATATTATATTATAGAGGCAGAATTTCCAAGAACTTAATTTGTAATTGAGCAGTCAAAGTTTCAGAGATTTAATTAACAGGGTACGATTAGGAAAACTTTTGGTCTGAACAGAAGAAGTGCATTGGGTCTTAATACGATTATCATATTTTTCTAAGAATGAACGTAAAAACTTATTAACAAGTTACTACATAATAATAAATTCAGAACGAAAAGTAATAATCTGGTGTGTTACTCACACGACTTTCTCTTACCCTGAAATTTAAATCTAAAAGTACAGATTGGATATTAAGGGTTAAGATAACGAGTATTGTTATGAAAACCTATGTTAAAACAATTCAAATTAGGCTTCGGAACAGCTTTATTTGACAAATAATTCTATGGGAGGGGGCCTACCGCCCCCCTTAACCTCCCGTTCCATTATTGTATCTACATTTATATAGAATTCAAACCTGTTATTAAGTTCAAAAGTTTATTTAAAAATTTTCAGACAACTTTCATGCGCATCATTCCTTGAAACTTATTAATCTTGAACAAACTTTTCTAGTAACAAACGCATTAACTTCAAAATACATCATTTGGATCGCTTGAAATTATTTGTTTTTAATTAACTCTAACAGACATAGGCAATGATCAAACTGTAAAACTTGACTTCGGTATTCAGGAAGCCTCAAAACGTATAAATATACAAGAAACCAATCGATGAATATTTATCTTAAAAAAATACATTATTTATCATATAGCTATGAGGACTAAATTTCAATTCCTGAGCAGCTTTCCTGGACATGGTAAAATACTATAGTAAAGCACTTCCACTTACAAATAAAAAATAATGTTATGGCTAAAATGTTGGCAGCCCTGTATATATTCTGAAGTTATGTACACATCACATGGTGCACATAAATATTATAATCCTATATTAATAACACATAGCACAACTTAAAGTACACTTCCATCAATTTTCAAGTATTGTCGCATTATAATCTAATTCTTTTGTGTGGCCCTGTAAACGAACAGTGGATAATTTTTATACCATATTCTACATGAAACATGTTTTTACGCATATAAAAAATATATATTCGTTTCATTTGTTTTAGTGCAGTCTATAAATGTTAAACTCGACTTACCTGCAATTTCCCCCATAGACGTTATGTATTTGAATTCTCTTGGGTGTCCCTGTACATGAACCATTTGCTTGATCTTAACGGAAAATTTAGTGTAGCATCTCTATATGATACACATTGAGAATACCAAGTTTGAACTTTCTGATATAATTTGTTTTTTGAGATATGCTGATAACAGACAGACACACACACAGAACAACCGCTAAAAACATGATATTTGGATTCAGGGGACCTCAAAAAGTGTAAATATAACACAATCTCAATTTTGAAAATTTGACCCAAAAATAATACTTTCTCTACCTTATGGGTAAGAGATAGTACAATTCATACACATGGGCTGATTCGGACAAAAATTGTTACCCCTTTAAAAAATTCCATTTCATTCATAAAATTCAAATCCATAAAATAAGCGCTTTCGTAAAATACGAATTCATAAAAATGACTCTTTCAAAAAAATTTCGTTTCATATATAAAAATGATCGTATTATAATTTTTTTCCATGTTATTTCAAATGATTGCCTGTACTTGTTGCAATGAAACACTATTAACTTGGTATTAAATTTTATATAGCGTGACTGGAAAAACGGACGGTTTTATATGATAACTAGTATATAACCCCGTCAAAAATGACGGAATGTAAAATCAATTAAGGTAGTGAATCAACGATTGCTTTGCCTGCTTCGCAGGACGCTATATTTAAAGGGGACTAATGTGCAAGTTGCACCTGACGGGACTAATATGCAAGTTGTACCTGACGGGACTAATGTACCAGTTTCACCGAACGAACAAACTATTTCTTTTAACAAAAATACCCAGGACGATAGGTCTAATATAACGTATCATATTATATATCATATTTATCGTAATATAACTCAGTACTTATTTCGCTTCCTTCTTCGACTCGTTTTTATAAGTAATTTTTATATGCATGGGCAAATTTAATATTTTTTAATTTTTCGCGTGAAAACATTATTTCATCTTATGCCTCCCCCCCCTCAATATATATATATATATATATATATATATATATATATATATATGTATATGTATAACAATAACTGGTAAATTTTTTTGGCAATAATCCTAAATTTAAATGTCCAATTTTGAAATTATTTTCATATTTTAATTAATTCTAAAATATCTAATCAAAACTTTGTTACAAATATGGTACCAAATGAAAGGTACCATATTTGTAACGAAGTAACTTAGGTACTTTATTTGTAACCTTATTTATTTTAACTAATTTGATAAATATGACGTCACAATCAACTGTTTGTTTATATCTGATAAGTACATTATCATGATTGCAAGAAAATGATGTAATAACTATTAGCCCATAATTTTTATGATTAAATTTTATATTAAATTTTAATTTTATCCTCCATGGGTATTTTAGAATTGCAATGATAGTTATAAACCATAGAATAATAATAAAGGAAGAAGGAGCATGCCAATACTCTAATGCTTACAAACCCCTTCTAGTGAAATGCCAGCAAAAGCTACTTTTGCTCCTCTCAACTTGGAAGTAGGGCACCCATCCTCCACGCATTTATCGCTGTTTGTTGTGGGTGCTGCCTCACAGACTGATTGAGAGAGAGAGACGAGACGATTCAAAAATCTCGCCAACAAGTCGCCAACCAATCAGATGGAAGCACTGTTACAACCGTATACCCTGCATTCCTGGATTTTACAAACCGAAACAAAAACACGTACGCTCCTTCTTCCTTTATTATTATTCTATGTTATAAACTTTCGTTGAAATCTTTTTACATATTGAGATTAAGGAAAAAGTGTAAGAACAAAAAAGTTCAGTTTTGAAAGATCTTTCTAATGATGTAACATTTACGCAGTTTAATTAAAAAATAATAATAATAATAAATAAAAATACATAGCATTTCTAAGAAAAAAAAAAAAAAAGGCTACCAAAATCTCTGTTTTGAAGCGGTCTAACCGGAATCGTTCCTGACAGAAGATGGTCAGTATTATTATTAATAATAATTTTTTTCAAAAAAATAAATTTAAAAAATTCACAATTTTTTTTTTTTTTTTTTTTTTTTACAAAACTGGGCCACGAAAATTAAAATCTGGATTGATCCCTGATTTATATATATCGCATTAATATAGATATTACAAATTTTAATTAAAATTTAAATTGATGGAATCAAATGGGATATAAAATAAATTTAACTAGTAATACTGAATCTCGAAAAACATATACTGCAGTTAAAAATGCATATTTCACTGATAACACAGTCATAAAATTAAGATATTCATGTAAATTTTTAAATACAGTCGGCACTAGCCAATAATTCCGAAACTAAAAAACTACACTTAATACTGTTTTGTTGAATTAATCCTTGTCGAATCATGTTCTTAGACTGACTAAGAACATACCTCGACAAGGATTTATTTAACAAAGCAGTATTAAGTGTATTTTTTTTTTTTTTTTTTTTTTTTAGATCGGGATTATTGATTGTGCTAGGATACTTTTGCTGCCGACTGTACACAACGAGCTCAAACGTACCGTAATTTTCGGCGTATATTCCGCAGATCAGATAAGTCAGTTTTGCACCAGAACTTTTAATTGACAAAGTAAGGTTAAATATGTTGACGCTGTTTCCTGGAAAATGTATAGATTTTTCCGTTAAAGAAAATTTGTGGTGACGGAATGACATATTTTACCCGCGAATTATACACCGAAAATTACTGTAATTTCTGCAAATGTAATTCATTATGAAATTGCGAAATTATTAACATCCAGGAAATTATAAATGTTCTGTCCATAACTATATTGAAATCTGATTAAATTTGTAAAAATATGTTGCATGACGGCTAATACCAGTGTTGCCGAATTTTTCTACTTTTTTATTCAATATTCACAACTGAATTTTAAATGTAACGGTTGCCTAATACCTTCAAAGATTAATTGTCTAATTATGTATATCCAATATCATTTCTGTGACAAAGTAACAAAAGTTAATTACATACCTTTCGCTATTTAGCCGGTTACAGAATTCTGGTAGAATAACAAAGAGCTATTTAACTAGTGGTAGAATAAGATTTTTGTCTTTTTACTTGCTGTTAAGTCAGTTTTAGTATGAAATGTTCTATCGCAATGTAAATGTAGCTGTGCGCAAAAGTTTTATAAGTTTTAAATTGTAAATATGTATACAGTGTTTTGTTTTGTGTTAGTTAATAAATATGCATTGAAAACTAAGAACGGCGGACTATACTTTAAAAAAAATCATTGGTGACTATCAAATAAAAAAGTAACGAAATCTGGCATCTCTGGTTAATACCAACGAGATAAATAAATTAGAGTGCTGATTCAATGGACAAAAGATTAGCTTTCCGTGGTTCAAGATGAATCACGTGACATGAACCAATATAGGTTGCTATGTTTGGCCCTTTATCGCTATTTTGGCATTTAAAATTTCAGTTCAACGAATTATCATTATTATTAGGTAACATGACAGTCGTATCACCAAAACAAATTGTTTTTAAAATAATTTTTCTCATATTTCACATTTTATTAAGTAATAAAATAACCTTTTTTTTTCATTGTTTCCCAACAAAGTTTAAAAGTGTTAATAAAAGAAAAGTTAAACTTTTAAAGAGCTAAATTTAACAAAAAATAATACTTTTTCAACTATTTTTAAGCAATTTGACGGTTAAATTTCGACTACACGAAATAAAAAAGAAGTAATATAAAAATCAAAATGATTTAGAACAAAAGAATATTGAACTACATAAGTAAACAAAAACATTGGCTGTTACGACTTTTGCCAAAAACAATCACCAAACCGTTGTCATAGAAATTTATAAAAAATAAACTGTTACCATAAGAACCAACGCATAGAGGGTTCATGTCACATGACTCATGTTGGACCATGTCAGGGTTACCATTTATAACTCTATTTTATTTATCTCGTTGGTTAATACCAATATTTTGAATCAATGGCAATTACAATTTCTATATTTTTAAGGAATGTTGAAGAAGAGTGCTGAAGATTTAATTTGTATACATACAAAATAAAGCAATTTTCAATAATTTATTACAAAAAGGTATTTATTAGAAAAATTGTCTATGGACAATTAGGAAATACTTGTCAAATCTGTGCATCCTCGGTGAATATGCATATGCATTACCGGCAGAGCTCGAAGTCTCCGCCGTTTTTTCAAGACACTTTGAGGGATGATAAATTTCCGCCTTCTTTGCTACCATTATTTTTATACAGATACTTTTACCATATATTTATTGCATGTGTCGTGATTAGAAGAGATATTATCGTATAAAAAAGTGGTAGCAAAAAAGGTGGGAAATTTAATTTTAATGATGACCGATTTTCATTTCAGAAATTCAGACGATTTTCATCTCAGAAAATTATAACATGAAATGCTGTACAAAGAAAGTAAATTTTATACCCTAAAGATGATATCTGAGGAAATAAAACGACATCTGAAAAAAAAAAATATATTGTATATATGTGTATATATATATATTTCTTTTTTTCTTTTCTTTATTAAAAAAAATTGATAACTTTGCTTCAAATTATCACAAATTTAAAGTTCAAGTATTTGTTTTGAAGGTGTTGACAAATTCTTTTGAAAAATATTCATTACGAAAATTTTCTTATATGGTGAAACGGCATAATATTTTACTGTGTTTATGATATTCAAGAAGAATACTGACAATTGTTTGGTTTGGTTTGATGAGTACTGAGATTTATTGCTTGCCTCTAAGGCCGCTTATATCTCGAAAAATCCACACCACAAGGGTTTACAAGTTTTTTTTATTAATACAAGTACACAATATTTTGAAGACATAAGACAGCACAAACATCCATGCCCGCACCAGGATTCGAACCTGGGACCAGTAGATTCGGAAGGCAGCGCCCTACCGACCGAACCACCTGGCCGGCCTGACAATTGTTCATTAAGCCTATTTACTGTTTTATATGATCATGTGGTGGTTGGGATGAATGGGAATGAATGGGACATTCCCCACTGTGTGCTATTCTAAAATTGTGCACAAGAATTATATTAAAACAAATCTTAAATAAATTTTCAATATTTTTATAACCTGCAGTTCAGTAGTTATAACATGAAATTATAAAAGTAGCATGGATTTAGAAAAAAAAAAACAGATTGAAATTAATAGTTTTTTTTTTTTATATATATATATATAATAATTATGATTAAAAAAATTATTAGTTAGAATATTCAATGCAACTTAAATCAATAATTAAAATAAATAAATAAATAAATAAACTAATAATAATTTGACTAAAATCATAATTTCAATCAAACTAATTAAATAAATCCTGGTGATTATTAATGTAATTCAGAATAGAATGCTGATTTTTCCCGATCAGTAGGAAACAAAAATTTATCTGGATAATTTGTACTCTATTATAATGATTTATCTCTTTCTAGTGTCTTATTTATTTATTTATTTTTAGATTAGGTCTTATTAGATTAAATTACCAAAGCCTACAGCTCTAGAAACGGTGCGAACCAAAGGACTTTTGACTTTTAATGTTAATTTGAGTCAATGCATGTTTATGTCAATTTCAGTAAATTCATAGTGTGTAATAAAATCACATAAACCAATTTAACTTTAAAAATTTATTTACTTTCCATTTTGTTTTCTTTTATTTGTTAACTCCAGTCCTGTCCCATTCATCCCCATAGGTGGGATGAATGGGACAATGCACATGCACGTGAAAAAAAAAAAAAAAAAAAAAATATATATTATTAATTAACTAGTTGGCATAGGTGGACTCTGCTCAGTTCCCCATCATATTTATGTTCTCATAAATTTCTACTGCGAGACATATTATAATCATGTTAAAAGAAATGAATCTGACCAAAGCTTGATACAGTGACAGAATGAAATCCCCGCCTAATAGGCTATCCACGGTTCACTTCGATATATTTATCTTATTCTAATCTATTAATTTATTTTATCAGGGTCGATTCCATTGTTTAGTTTTCATGCTACTATTTCCAATGCAATAATCCTCAAAATTCATATTTATATGAAAAATTTACAATTTCGCTATGTTGATAAAATCGTAAATTACGAATAATTTACGAAATTTTCCTATTAGAATATTTGTATTCAACCATGTTCAAACAAATATCATAAACGTAATTTTGAAGTTGTCTAATGTATTTAGGATCCTCAAAATGGAAGTTTATGCTCAATTTTGCCTTATTCTGACATGTTAAGTAAATCGTAAATTCCAAATAACTTACGAATTTTTTAAATTGGAAAAATCATAGTCTATGATATTCATGCCAGTATCCAAAATAATATTTAAAAGGTGGTTTGACATCTGTACGATGAAAATGTCCTTCAAGATTGACGTTTATGTGAAATTTTGCTCTATCTGCCATGTTAAGAAAATCGTAATTTTCCAATAACTTGCGAAATTTTCAAAGTAGAATATTTATAGTTACTGATGTTCATTCCGACATCAAAACTGATATTTTAAAACTGGTCCGACATTTTTACAGTAAAAAGTTTCCATTTAATGCACGTTTAAGTGAAATTTTGTCCTATTCTCCCATGTTAAGAAAATCGTAAATTTCTCATAACTAACGAAGTTTTTTAATTCGAATGTTGCAAATGAATAGGGTTCTTGCCAGCATAGAAAGTAATATTTTAAAACTGATCTGACCTCTCTGCAATCATTTGTTCGTGAGATATCGTGTTAACAGACTAACAAACTAACGGACTAACACACTAACGGACTGACACACTAACGGACACCCTACAGACAGACACCATACAAATATTGTCAATTTCGGATCCCTCACACCTGAAAACGTGTAAAAAAGTCAAAAAACCGAGGTCGAAATTTTTCACGATTACCTAAGTTCCCCATACCTATAGTATGATGGAGAACTAAAAATGATAACTTTTTATTAAAGTTAGTATATTTATATGTAACTGATTACTGAAGTATACTTGAGAGCAATGTTACAAAATTCTGAATTACATATGGGGAACGTTATCAGTAAAAACATGAAAAATGTCCCATTCATCACCACTCTCCCCTATTTTTAACCTTCTTGAAAAATATTGTTAGACAGTTTTATAAAAATTATGCTGTAGACATATAATATGTGTAAAATAATTTCTCTTTTCACTAAAATACTCTAGTGATTATTATTATCTGAAATATTAATTCCAAACATTAACACTTATGAATAGTAATTAACGATTTAGTTATTCAATGTACATTAACATAATTTTAATTAACTAGTGGATCTGCAGATCAGGAGCCTCAACGTCCTATTAGCATCAGACATTATTCAATAGGCTATTTTTATTTATTCCTTATTATATAATAGTATATATTGATTCGATCGACTTGTTACCATAATCAGATGCATTCCTGAGGGGGGCTGCCGCCCCCCTCAACCCCCCGCTCTATCTCCCTTTGTATACCTATTTGTATATCATATAAAGTGTTACGGAATTGTAAATAAATGCATTCATTTTTGCATAATTTCTTTCAAAGAGGTTTAGTAAGTTGTTAAAATGCTAATTTTGTGCATTTCTAGTCGTTTTAGCATTAAAAGAGCCTAATTTACCTTTGAAAACGCATTAAAAAGCTCCAATAAGGGAAGAAATGGATTTGGCACCAAATTTGGCGACTATTTCCCTAATTGGCGATTTTTTGGCGACCTTGGGGAGAAAATCCTTATTAGGGATATACAAAATGTGGAAGCTCTAATCTCATTGGCTGATGTGATACGAGAATTTTCCAGAACAGTCTGTGTTCGATAGAAAAGCATAAAAGGAGCATTATTTTCGCCAAAGCGGTCAGTCTCAGATCTGTGTCAGTAATAGCACGAAATTCTTTTATGTATTCTGGAAAAGTAGCCACAGTCATTATAAACGCCAATAATAAGAATAAACCTAATTAATTATAACTCATTATTTTTTCAAACTAATTTGACATCATTTGGATGATTACTGTACATACTCGGAATTATTTTGTGTGGTCCCATAAATTATTTAGTTTATACATAAACTTTTTTAAGAGTAAACATGATTTCAAGCATCTTTATAATGTATGTTAATTTTATTAAGTTCAATTCAGCATAAACGCATTAATTGTGCGCGCTTAAATAAAAATTTGTGCATAGGCTCTAATGTTACGAAATTCTTTCCTGTGTCTCTGTAAACAAACCATGAACACTGTATACACCAGTAAAATTTTTTCATCTTATTTTGCGTTTAAAATTAAAAATTGTTGCAAATTTAACATCGTTTGGATGACTATGTCACATTGTCAGAACACTTTTGCAAGGTCCTGTATATTAATTAGAAAGCTTAAGAGCACATATTTTCTTCAAACAACATAAGTTTAAGCATCTTCCTCACGTACGCTAGTTTCATTTTCTTCATTGCAAAGTAATGATATTAAAATGCGTTTAAACGAAATTTACTCCATATGCCGCAATGTTAAGAACTTTGGCGGGTCCCTGTACACAGTTTATAAACAATATAGCAATAAAAATTATACAGCTACTTATATGCAAAGCTGGAACATATACGAAATTTGCAAGTCAATCGAAGGATTTTTTCGGTCGCTATTGCAGTACATACAAGTTCTTCCCATAGGCCGTAAGGATAAGAAACACTTTAGTGTGTCCCTGTACACGAACGACAAATGGAATACACACCTAACACTATACAACTAATTCCGTTCGGATCATGAATAAGTGTACCGAATTGCAAGTCAATAGCGTGATTTTTGGGGCCTCTATCGCGGTACATACAAATTCTTCCCATAGGCCGTAATGATAAAAAAAAAACTTTGGCGTGTCCCTGTACACGAACTACAAATGGAATGCACACCCAAAACTATACAGCTAATTTCGTGGGGATCATGAACATGTGTTACAAATTTCAAGTCAATAGCGTGATTTTTGCGGCCGCTATTGCACGACAGACAGACAGACAGACAGACGGACAGACGGAATCCAAAATCCTTTTGAGTCTCAACAAAGGGCCTCCACTGACGTTTCGGCAAAAATTGGAAGTCAATAGCTTGATTTTTACGGTGGCTATCGCGGTACATACAGATTCTTCCCATAGGCCGTAATGATAGGAAAAACTTTGGCGTGTCCCTGTACACGAACTACAAATGGAATAAACACCTAAAACTCTACAGCTAATTTCGTTGGGCTCAGAAATATGTGTACCGAATTGCAAATCAATAGCATGATTTTTGTGGCCGCTATTGCGGTACATATAAATTCCTCCCATAGGCCGTAATGATAAGAAAAACTTTGGCCTGTCCCTGTACACGAATTACAAATGGAATACACACCCAAAACTATACAGCTGATTTCGCGGGGCATATGAATACGTGTACCAAATTGCAAGTCAATAGCGTGATGTTTGTGGTCGCTATCGTGATACATACAAATTCCTCCCATAGGCCGTAATGATAAAAAAAAACTTTGACGTGTCCCTGTATACGAACTACAAATGGAATATATACCAAAAACTATACAGCTGATTTCGTGGGGCTCATGAACATGTGTACCAAATTTCAAGTCAATAGCTCTATTTTTGCGGCCGCTATCGCGCGACAGACAGACAGACAGACAGACAGACAGACACAGCCCAAAACCGTTTTGAGTCTCAACAGAGGTCCTCCACTGACGTTTCGGCAAAAACAGGTTTTATGAGGTGTAATTGATTTTTCTCTCTTTCTTTCTCTGTGTGTATGTGTGATTCGGAACTGTCTCTTTTCCCCTTTTTATTACCACATCCAAAAAATATTAGCTTTTGATTGCATTCGTAGTAATGATAATAAGTAATAAAAATGCCTTGATAATAATGATACAAAATGCCTTGAATACAATTAATTATTATTATTTATTATTATTATTGTATTCCACTTTGTTCTTTTCCATTAAAATTTTTCTATTAAAAAAAAAAAAAAAAATCTGGCATGTAACAACCATACGATTTTCCTTAGCCACTACTACACATACTACTACTCGCCACTACTACTCGCTTTTTGGAAATAGTTTATGATTAGAAGACATAAAATTGATTTTAAAAAATAGACACCTAACAATTTTCTTGCAAGAGAAAACTGAGCACATACATCTAAAAAGAGGTCTATTTAATAAATTTGAAGAAAATTCGTTAGAGCCGTTTTTGAGAGACTATCGGTACCTCGGCCGATTTTCACCAAAACTTGGCAAACTCATCTGTTTACAGGAAAGTACCATAATTTTCGGTGTGTGATCCGCAGATATGATAAGTCACTTTTGCATCAGAAATTTTAATTGACAAATAAGGTTATGTTGGCGCTGTTTCTTTGAAAATATATAGATATTTCCGTTAAAGAAAATTTCTGGTGGCGAAATGACATATTTTACTTGCGGATTATATACCGAAAATTATGGTAATAACTACGTACGAAATGATATCTAAAATAGAGTTAATAGGGCAAGTTTGGAGAAAATTTGCTAAGCCGCTTTTAAAGGAACGTACTCGCGAGATATAAAATTGACCTATTTATACAGAACATCTATCAGTTTTCTTGAACTAACTACAAATATCAGAAAAGATATCTATACTGCAAAAAAAAAAAAAAAAAAAAAAAAAAAAAATCTAAAATAGGTAAAAATTTCTAAGTTGGGTAAAGCAATGTTCTAAATTGGAAAGTTCTGTTTATAACCCAAAATGTATCAGAAAATCTATCTATTTTGAGTTTACAAACTTGTTATGAATGGTTCACTATCTTATTTTATAATTTTGTCTATAATAAATAAAGACGTTGTAGAAAATATTGTATCACTCACCTCTTATAAAAATAATCTAACATGCGTGGATGACCTAAACAAAATGTAAATATTTCGTATGTATACGTATGTACATCGCAAAAAATAAACCCCAAAACAATTCTATCCAAAATTGGTCTCGTATCCAATTTAGGTTGAAATTTTGGGTTATAAACAGAGCTTTCCAATTTGGATCATTGCTTTACCCAAATATCTTACAAATTTTTACCTATTTTAGATTTTTTCTTTAAAATTTATCAAAAATTTAAAAATCATCTGTACACTAAACCTGTTTTAGTTCTGAATTTCGTCATTCTAGCTTTGGAGGTATAATAGTCAAAAGATTCCCTACACATTGACCAAATGCTAAAAATTACTTCTTTGGACTCGGGAGACCTTAAAACATGTAAATCAGACAAAAACTCGATATGAAATTTTTTAAACGAATGCAATACTTCCATTACCTAAATTAGTCGGAAGTAATAATACCTGAAACTGAAATCTCAAATCGATTTTAAGTTTGTATTTTTAAAAAAGAGACAAATTTTCTTTTTTGCTCTAAGTTTATAAAGGCATTTTCTAATATTTTTAACGGTCAAATGCTTTTATGGTTAAAAAGAGATTATTTCACCAAAAATGAATAGTTTGTGCTGGAATAAAGAAAGTTTAGAGAGAGAGAGAGGAAAAAAAAGGATATAAAGAAAAAAAGGGATGTATTGATGGAAGTTGATAAAGAAACATGTTGGATTTATCTTAAATTTTTCTCGCAATGTTTACATAATACATTCAAAAAGTGTGTCGTCGAATAAAACTTTAGAACAGGCAATTTCTATTCAACACAAGAATAAAAAGAAAAAAAATCTTAACTATCACTTTCATTGTATGACTATTGTTGGTACAGGAAACCTTACATGAGGAAATTAGTTTATAATTAATTTAATTTAAGAGTTCTATAGTATGACTAATAGCACCATAAATTAAAGTAGGTATATGGACGAAGTATGGTTAAATTAAAGGATTATTATTATTATTATTTTTTTTTTTTTAACTTCAATTAACCCGTTAACGCCCGAATTAATTTTTCAAAATATTATTAGCTGATTATTTCACTTCTAAATCAATATAGACAACTGACAGTAAAATATATTAACTTAAATAATTCTTCTGATAGTTTTAAATTTAAAGCCTATCCTCCTTTATGAACGTTTAGTGTTCTAGCGAGAAAACTTTGAGATAACAGATTAATTTCTTAATATATGTTGACAAAGATCTCGAAAATAAAATTAATTATAATATTTGTTATTATTCAACTTGATTTAAATTAGTATACCTGCGCAAAAAACAAATATATGTGCGACGAATGAAAAGTCATAAAATGAGTATCCAAATTATGAAATAATAATTAATAGTAGGCGCATAAAACTTTCATTGATCATTTAGAGTAACGCTATAAACTGTCACTAAAAAGCAGATATCATTCCAAGGAACCACACAAAATATACGTGCCAATTTATTAGCTGTCCTCAAATGAGGACACTGGGCGCTAACGGGTTAAAGAGGAATGAACGCAAAAGTTCGTTTTCGCAGAGTGACAAATTTGAAGTCAATAATTCATAATTACGAAATTTTACGTAGCAGAAAGAAGTAAACTATTCCTATTTTTTTAACTCAAGCAAACCGAGGTGAGGGTTAAAAGCCATTGTGTAGAGGCATCCAACTTCCAGACTAATTCAATAATTTTCCTGTAGTCCTTATATCATTTTTTAAAGTAAAAGAATGATATATAATCAATTTTAAATAATTAAATTTTAATAGAAACATATAAATAAATCCATTCAGTTTATTAAGAATGACAAAGCTTTAAGATTAGTAGAAAAATAATTTTTGTCTAAGCGGCCGAAATTTTAGATCTCTGCTTGAATGTAAAATGAACTACATCAAATCATTACAATTCTTAAAAATAATTAACATATTTTTTAAAATTCTGTGCTTATGCAATTAGTTTTTTTTTTTTTTTTTTTTTTATGGCTTTATTTAAATTTCTGTCACTTTATATTCCATCAACGTATCTGTTATATTATTCAAACAACGTAACTAATATTCCATCTTCTTGTCATCGGTTACATTCGCAAAACATAAACGCTCGGTTTTGTTTTTAATTTTTTGATAAGTATTATGTATTTTCTTATCATAAGATAATTATTAACCTTGTTAATTTTTTTAATTATATAGATAAATTTTTGATTTTTTAAAAATTTACTTCACATTTTTGTTTATATATGTTGTTGTACTTATCTATAAAAATAAATGATAAATTTGAGTAATATTTGCTGTTCCTCACGAATTTTCAATTGGGAAAATCGATTAAGTTTACAATTTACAACCCCCCCTCCCCACGAAAAAAAAAATATTCTACACTAACCGATTGTAGGAGAACGAGTATGTGAGGCGCAAATTTGTTTAATGAGTTCTCAGGTTAATGAGTGCAAGTTGCTCAGTTAACTCATCCAAGATATTCGTAAGATAAGTCTGTTGTCGAACTTTGGTTCGAATAAATGCAGTATTTCAAAAGTTACCGTTATAACAAACTTTCAAGTGTCAGCGTTCAAGTGGCCGTAACTTGGGAACAAAACTGCAGAGCAACTTGCTCATCGAAATCATTTATGATATTTGAATGATAATCCCACTATCCAACTTTGGCTGAAATTGATTAAGCATTTCAAAAGTTATTGTGATGATAAATTTTCATGTGGCCGCCACTTGGAAATAAAATGGTGGAACAAATTGTCCATTGAACTCACCCAAGATATTTGAAGCATAAGTTAATTGTCCAACTTTGGTTTGAATTAGTTCAGTATTTCAAAAGTTATTGTGATGACAAATTTTCAAGTGACAGCCTGATTTTAAATAGCCGCATCTTGGAAACAAAACGGCGGAGCAACTTGCCCAGCGAAATCATTCAAGATATTTGTATGATAATTTCACTGTCCAACTCTGATTCAAATTAATTCAGTATTTCAAAAGTTATCGTGGTAAGAAATTTTCAAGTGACAGCCTGCTTTTAAGTGGCTACAACTTGGAAACAAAATGACGGAGCAACTTGCCCAGCGAAGTCATTCAAGATATTTGCATGATATGTTCACTGACCAACTTTAGTTAGAATCAATTCAGCATTTCAAAAGTTACCATGATAAGAAATTTCAAGTGGCACTGTGATTTCAAGTTGTCACCACTTGGAAACAAAAGGGCGGCGTGAGGTACCCAGTGAATTTATCTAAAGTATTTGAATGATAAGTCCATTGCTCAAATTTGTTTGAAATTGATTCAGTGTTACAAAAGTTATCGTAATGATAAATTTTCAAGTGGCTGCCACTTGGAAATAAAAGGGCTGAGCAACTTGCCCAATGAAATCATCCAAGATATTTGTAGGATAAATTCACTATCCAACTTTAGTTTGAATCAGTTTAGTATTTCAAAAGTTATCGTGATGGCACTTTTTCAAGTTTCAGCCTGATTTCAAGCGGCCGCAACTTGGAAACAAAATGTCGAAACAAGTTGCCCACCGAAGATATTTGTATGATAAATTCACTGTCCAACTTTGGTTCGAACTGATTCAGTTATTAAAAAGTTATCACGATGATAAATTTTCAAGTGGTAGTCTGATTTCAAATGGCCCCACTTAATTTGAGATATCCGCCACTTTTAATAAAGTGGCGGATAAAGTTCATTTATAAAGTTCATTGAGACCCTTATAGGGTTTATGTATACATCGAAATTCAAGCAAATCCGGTTTTAAATACGCTTTTTGTAATGTGGATTTATATTTTCAAGTAACTGTCACTTGAAAATAAAATGGCGGAGCAACCTGGTTAACGAGCTCATCGAAGATATTTATAAGATAAGTTCGCTGTTTAAATTTGGTTCGATTTGGGATGTTATTTCGGGAGTTATCATGATGACAAAATTTCCATTATATATAGATAGATAATTAGATAGATAGATAGATACAAACGAAGTGATTGCAATAGGTCGATTTCTAAAGAAATCAACCTAAAAAAGACAATAAAAGGTTCAAATTTCCGTTTTCTCTTACACGCGTCATGAATGGCGTAATTTTCTTTAACTGAAGCTTTTTGTAGACAATCGGATTCAAAGTTATGGAGTAAACTATTTTTCTCGCGTTCTTAGAGTTAAGTAAAAATTAATAAATAAATAAATTTTAATTTAGATCATTTAGTTTATTTATTGGCGAGGAATTTTAATCTACAGTTTAATTCTGAAAGCGGGAAAGAATTCATTGAAGTATTAAACATCATGGTGATTGATTGACTAATTGATCCAAATCACTATATGACAAAAGGCCGTACCCCAACAGATGGACAACTAAAGTATGCGAACGGGTTTTATACGAGTGCATACAGTTATGACATGCCTTTATATGGAAGAATAGACTAAAATAAAAAAAAAAAAAAAAAAGTTTGTAACACATGAAATAGTCTGATAGATTTTTACTTTCTCCTGTATGTATAAGAAGAAAATGTTGGATTCATGAAAACTTTTGAACTCCGGTATTCAGCGGATTTACATGTTTTGAAATGTCCTGAATATGATTTGACTCTTTTTAGAAAATATCTGTCTGTATGTGTGTATCACAAAATTTGTGAACGCGGTATCTCACGAATCAGTAAGCGAAATGTAATATAAAACTTCTTATTTAGTTGGACTTTGATCTAAACTAGTGCTGATAGCATTTGTGGATCAATCGCTCAACAGGTAGCGCTGTCATTCCACTTTTCTAAATTTTTAACATGGCAGTATAAGACAAAGTTTCCTACAAATGTACATGATGAAAGTTATTTTTAAGGAATGGTTGTAAAATTGATATGAATTATTGATAAGAGTCATAAGCTATGGAAAAAACTGCGTGCATGAAGAATATCGCCCCACCCCTTAGGGGGGGGGGGAGGTAAGTAACATACCGGGGGCGTAAATTTCAATATCTTTCATAAGAACTCATGCATACCTTTAAAACGAGTAATCGAATCGCAGATCTGGAATATTTTAAAACAAAGTTATCGATTTTTTTAATTTTTAACGAAAAAAAAAAAAAAAAAAACCCTTAAGGTCGTACATTAGTTAGGTAGCTCCCTTTCTCCCTTCCCATGTTATCCAATGGGATTTTTGTTACTCCGTTTTATAAGGATATATTATTCAAAAATGAAGTTTTTTTGAAATCTATTTTTTCACTATTTGCTCTTTGAATATGTCGCCTTTTAGCTTAGTGAGCATTTTTTTTTTTTTTTTTTTTTTTTTTTTCAAATATAATTTAACTATTTTATTTCATTAAGTAAATGTAGGATTCTAAGCTTAGATCTCTAAAAGAAATATTATAATTTATTTTTCCAAAAAATTGCTCACTAAGCTGAAAGTTGACATATTCAAAGAGTAATACTCAAAAAACGAAATTCGAAAAACTTCATTTTTGAATAAGATATTCTTAAAAAACGAAGTAACGAAAATCCTATTGGATAACATGGGAAGAAAGAAAGAGGGAATCTGACTGCCTAAAGGAAAGGGTGAAAAAAGAAAAAAAAAACTGCACTTCTTCTGATGTTGTTACAAAATTGATTTTCTTTCGGTATTTAGTGTTATAGTTTTCTGGAATAAAAATCTTCTGCATTCATCATGGAAAATGATTTTAATAAATATTTTAATTAATAATTTGTACTGCGTGAATTTGTTTAAGTTATATAGATGAAAATCTTGTAGTGGCTACAACCTACTAGTTTATTTATTTATTTTTTAACCTCTCTTGATTTGACCTGAGCGTGGATCAGTGATCTCAATATAACTGAAGTTAATCTCCACGTGTGTAACAATAATCTGTGTGTAAAGGAAAGAAAAGTAATAAAACTTTAAATTTATGAATATGCGAGAAAAGATGAAAGAGAATAGAGAATTTTGTGTTGTACCACTATTTAGTAAATAAATTTAAATGCAGTGGCTTCTAAATAAGAGATTTTGGCTTAAAAGGACTAGGGACGATTGAAAATTGTCTAAATCGATACAATGAATTTTATCGAGATAGTTATCATGAAATGTATGAAGCTGGTGCTTATAAAATAATATTATTTTACATTTTCCTAAATATCATTTAAAAGCTTTTACAAAATTTTAAACTTTATTTTTCTTGGGTTTTAAATTTCGGGAATAATTTGTTACTTACAATGCACTGTGTAATTTTGTTTTCATCCGATCTGAAAACTCAAATTTTACTTTTTTTTTTTTTTTTTTTTTAACTTTAAATGTAATTGAGGTATTAAAGTACGTATGTGTTCAATTACGCACCAGAATAAAAAAAAAAAAATAAAAAAAAAAAAACGGAGATTTAAAGTAGTTTAAAATTTACATGTAGTATTTTAAAAATGAGCATTATTTTGTATCTTCCTCACCTCCACCTTCTCATATAAAACCTTTTCCATCTCTAAAATTATTTTTTACATTTTTAAAACAGGCTATACGGATGAAAATGATAAATTTCATGATAATAAGGGGATTTAAGAAGCAATAGAATATAAAACAAAAATAATTAATTTCGACGTCTCTTGTTCTCTTAGATGGTAAGATAAAAGTATTAAACCTAGTTAAGATTAATAATCAAAAGCCAAATAGCCAGTATTTACAGTCAGGAAACTTTAGTTGAAATTTATTGAACATTAGAGATTTTTCTTCTTATATAGAAATGATTCAAACTGAAAAATTTCTTCTGGTATATACATAAAAACTTGGAAAATAAAGTTACTGCTATACAGCTTTCAACTAATATTATTGAGTAAGAAAGCTCTATCGACAAATAATACAAATTTGAATAATTAAAACTATTTTAATTTATAAAATTTGTTGCCTAAATTAAGATTTTTTTTTCCCCCGAATAATTTCTATTAAAGGTAAAAAATCTATAAAGGATCAATTTTCTGTGTAACGTTAGTTTGACATTTTAAGCAGGTTTGTTGTACTTATATATTTTATAGACAAGTACATAATTATTGTCATGGTCTTTCGTTGCTATAATTATGGACATTCGTTGTTACTGTTATTAATTTATTAGTATAATTTATTATTAATACTTAGCTCTTATTTAAATTCTTATAAGTTATAATGGTTGTTATTTTCTTTATTGTTGGAATTTAAATTTTATTATCGAAATCCACGTAATAAAATGTTAATCTAGTTGTTTTGGGTTTTAAAGGAATAGAACTAAAATATTGCCATTTATTTTCTTGTCTAAGATATTTGTCGTTTTCTGGTTTTAACAGACTGGTTTCGTAAAATAGACTTTCATAAATCAAATTTCAGGTTGAATTAATGTAATTTATTTTTTTATATTTATGTATATCTATTCCAAATAGTCAGATCCTAATTACTAAATCGCATTTTTGTATCATATAACAACCAATAAATACAATAGTTTAAGTCAAATAATAACAATACAATAAGTACAATTTACAACATGAATTGGTATTAGAGTTATGTGAAAAATAATTACACTGCTCTGAAAAAAAAAAATCGAGATCTGATACCATTCTTGCTGATTCTTATGAAAAATGACCTCATGAATCCGAATATGACTCTCATTTTGCCCAGTCACCCCCCGTTTTCTAGATACACCAGCCCCTCCTTCAATTTCTTTCCCTGTTTGATAATTTTATGACCATGAATTTGATTTGGAGAATGAAAAATAATTAATTTAACACCTAAAAACAATATATATATATATATATATATATATATATATATATATATATATATATATTTTAAAAATAACATTAAAAACAAATTAAAAAAATAGAAGATATGTAATGCATAATTTCAGTGACAAATCCCTCCAAAATTTTTCCCTTGTCGCAAATGTCCATGTTTTAGAATTTTCCGACTCTGTAGCCCATCAGAAGATATTCAAAATAATCCTCTTCCCTCCTAAAAATCAAATTTACAGCCATAAAATCACCGAAAAATGATAAAAATAGGCGGCCATTCCTAAAACACGGTGGGTGGTAGGGCAAAATGGTGCTCATATTCGGACTCAGGAGGTCATTTTACATAAGAATATGCTGAAATGGTGTCAGAGGCAAATTTCATGCCGAGCAGTGTTATTAGTGTTCTTATGACCAGTGGATGTTTTCCCCCCCATTTCCCCCCCATTAATGTTTATTAATAACCCCCCCCCCCTTGCTATTTTACCAATACACAGCTATACCAATATACAGCTATTTTACCAATTCTACTTTAATCGAAAATTCTCGTTATAAACGGATTTATGCAAAAAAGAGTTCTTGTAATAATAGAATAGTTTACTAAGAAGTTTTACGGAATCGCAAAAATTATATGTGAAGACAAATTGATCATTATTGGTAAATCTTGATTTATTCATGGACTTTAATTGTTATTCTTATTGCTTTATTACTTTTCTAATAATAGTTATGAATTATTATAAGTTATAAATATTGTTATTACTCATTTTTATAGTTTGTATTTGTATTTGTATCAATAAGTTAAATGTAATAAAAATGAAAGTTACACTGGTTAGTTTAGGTTTAAGCAGAATAATTGTTGAAAATATTTTCATTTATTTTCCTGTCTAAGATGTTTATTGTTTTCTTTATTCTAAAGACATATATTTTCACAAATCATATTTTAGGAGGAAAATGCATGCAATTTATTCTTTATACTTATGTATACTTTTTCCAAAATAGTTGGATTCTAATTATTGAGGAGTGTTTTTTATATCATACAATAACGAATAATTACAATAGTTTAAGTCAAGTGAAAGATTAAACACTGTTTATTAGCATGGATTATTATTAGAATTAAATGAAAATTAATTGTTTGTGATCTTATAATCGTTGAATGTAGTTTATTTTTTTTCTTCCATTTTGTCTCACTTAATGTTTATCAATTTACGCTCTTGCTGTATAACTGCCGCTTTTTAACAATTCTAAAACAGCTCACAATTAACGTTATAAACAGAATATAATGAAAATGAACTGATGTAGTATTAGAAAAATTTACTATGCAGAAAGTACGATAATATGCTTCTTGGTCATGCAAAAATTATTTTTACGACAAATTTATCATTAATTTTAAAGATATTTATATTCATGGACTTTGCTTGTCATTGTTATCATTTTATTGTTATTCTAATAGTAGTTATAAATTTTAATAAGTTATAACTAATGCTACTATTTATTGTTAAAAATTTTATTTTTAACATCAAGTTTCATACAATAAAAAATAAGTCAAGCTGATTGCGCTCAGATTAAGAAAAATGATTGCTGAAGACATTTTCATTTATTTTATTTTCCTGTGTGAGACGTTTGTTGATTTTTAAATCTAATAGATTGATTTCGTTTAATAGATTTATGGATGTAGACTCATAATTTATTATTTATATATGTGCATATTTTTTCCCAAACACTTATTTCTAATTACCGAGTTGTGTTTTTATATTATGTAACAACGAATAATTACAGTAGTTTAATTCAAATTATAGAATAAATAGTATTTATTTCCATGCATTAGTATTAGAATTAAATGAAATATAATTAGTTTAGATCGTTGAATATAGTTTTTTCTTCCGTTTTCCACCTTGAATGATTATTATTTCATCTTTTATTTCTAAATGCGTAATTTTACCAATTCTATCTAACTCTTAATGATGGAACCTGAACGAAACAAAAAAACATACCAGCAAAATTAATGATGTAACAAAATTGCTATTTAAATTATACGATTAGAGTCAAGAAATACATGATCAATGGAAGTTAAATTGTGTCAATGAAAAAAAGTAGACGTGATCGGAATAGATAAGATGATCTTGTAAAAAGAGTTGTTGCACAACATGATATATGTTATTATTGACTGGAATGGCATGTTTAATTGATATAATGAAGATCTGTCAGATTAATCGCAAGGAAATACAAGATGTGTGAAATTTAGATAATTCATGCCATTAATTTCGCGATAAATATTAGAACTGTTTTTACTTCGTCTATTTCCATATAACTACTAGATACTAATTTGAACATTAATACATTAATTAAGAATATACGTGGAGAAAATATGAATTTGGTTTCTTTTTCCCCTTCTAGCTTGGAGGTATAAGAAGTTTTTTAACTGCTAGGAAATATTAATGAAAGAATAAAGTTTTGAAAAATAAAAATAAAGGTAGGAATTCGTGATAAAATTATTTATCAGATCACCAGTGGTGATCACTATATCAATAGCGGACACCTTTAATCCTTTGCACTCGAGAGGTGATTCACAAATACCGCTTTAGTAGCGGCAAGTCGAGTACTGAATCACTGTTGTGATTATTGTTCTGTTGTTTAAGTCCGATTAACTACACTAAAGCTGCCTTCAAACCCTGGCAATGATGCAAGCTGCAAAACTCATAAATTATCCATTGTCCAAAAGTGACCCTTGAAATTTTGCACACATTTACAATGAAAGACATTACTTTTTATTGCTCTTTTACAAAAGAGACCAGATCCCATGCAATTATCGCACTAGGGGTTTTGTGAGCGAGGACTCGAGCGAGCTTCGATTCTCAAAAACCACATCAAAGAAATATCAATAGAAACGAACTTTCAGCTTTCCAAGTTGCCAGAGTTTGAAGGCAGCTTAAGGCTGGTTTCCACTAGGGCTGAAACTTCGAGGTTCAAAGAACCATTAATCACGCTTCCGACACAAAGAGCCAAATGTCTTGTCATAAGTAGTAGCCCTCTTTTATCAGATTGCGCAATTACTTCAAAGGAAAGCATGCAAAACTGAAAAAGATATCTGCCTCTGGCCCCTCAATTATCTCAGCAGGAGACTAGGTCTCTAGACTTCCAACCACGTTCGAGGGTTTTGAGCCCGATCGACCACATCAAAAGATTCTGGATAGTACCGCTCCAGCCAGCCGCTAGTGGAAACCGGCCTTAGGGTCTAGGCCTAGGTAGAAAGTCCGCGAATTTTGAAGAAAATCGCTTATACACCCTTTAAGAAAAGCCGTTCGTTGTACTTCAAACGTCTAAGCCAACGAGCGCTACCTTCGATTAAACACATCACCTTTGAGAGCAAAACCTCTCGGCAACTAATGAGGTGATGAATCTCAGTTACCACTTACTTTGCGCTAGCAAATCGAGAGGTGACTCTTGGTCATGATTTACTTTGTTGTGACAAGTCGAGCAGTGATTCTCGGTCATCATACGGTTTGAAGAGATATGTGATCGCCGTTATACGACAGCGACGTTTATTTTATTTTATTTTTTAGATTTCTATGAAACTGGAAAAGCGTACAGTATATAAAATTTCTGTATGTAGTACTATGATGTAACTTGATATACCGGTAAGATTTTCTTACCTCAAATTACTTCATGATTATGTATAGAATTACCTCTTTTTGCAGTATGTAAAAACTTTGTTTAATAAAATTAAGAGTTTTTCGGCAGACACGAGATTGTTGTCCTTCGAGCTGCAGCTTTTTGTGAAATTCGACTGAATGGGAGGTTGCATGTTATGCTAGTGTATGTTAAGTAGGATTGCAATGCAAGATTTGCACTCAACAAAATAATCCTACCGTACGACACCAAACCCTTTATTAATGCGATACTTGCTCGACAACTAAAAAAAAAAAAAAAAAAAAAAAACATAACATTCCGTAAAATACCATGAAATAGGGTCTTAGGTCATTCCGTAAAATACCATGAAATACGGCCTTAGGGTCTAGGCCTAGGTAGAATGTCCGCGAATTTTGAAGAAAATCGCTTATACACCCTTTAAGAAAAGCCGTTCGTTGTACTTCAAACGTCTAAGCCAACGAGCGCTACCTTCGATTAAACACATCACCTTTGAGAGCAAAACCTCTCGGCAACTAATGAGGTGATGAATCTCAGTTACCACTTACTTTGCGCTAGCAAATCGAGAGGTGACTCTTGGTCATGATTTACTTTGTTGTGACAAGTCGAGCAGTGATTCTCGGTCATCATACGGTTTGAAGAGATATGTGATCGCCGTTATACGACAGCGACGTTTATTTTATTTTATTTTTTAGATTTCTATGAAACTGGAAAAGCGTACAGTATATAAAATTTCTATATGTAGTACTATGATGTAACTTGATATACCGGTAAGATTTTCTTACCTCAAATTACTTCATGATTATGTATAGAATTACCTCTTTTTGCAGTATGTAAAAACTTTGTTTAATAAAATTAAGAGTTTTTCGGCAGACACGAGATTGTTGTCCTTCGAGCTGCAGCTTTTTGTGAAATTCGACTGAATGGGAGGTTGCATGTTATGCTAGTATATGTTAAGTAGGATTGCAATGCAAGATTTGCACTTAACAAAATAATCCTACCTTACGACACCAAACCCTTTATTAATGCGATACTTGCTCGACAACTAAAAAAAAAAAAAAAAAAAAAACATAACATTCCGTAAAATACCATGAAATACCATGTAAAGCAATATTTCAAAGCTTAATGTTAACGAAATTCTTTCTTTGAGATATCAAGATGCGTATATTAAAATATAAAAGTTTTATACGTTAATCAATGTATGGAATCATTTTTACTTAGCTGTGAGAAATTCACCAAATATGAATCTCCAATTGCTGGTTCGCTTGAGCGAAAAAAGTTTCGGGTGCAAACTCTAATAATGAGCTTTCTGAGTCACGTGTAGGTACGCCTCACCTTCTAGATTAGTGTTACAATCTTCAATTAATGCGTAAAACTACAGAAATTTCACGCTGTTTATTTAGAATAAAATCAATTTAACCGGAACAGTGAAAAATGTTCCTAATTTTATCGCTATTTTTTCTAGTTTCGAATAAAGCAATAAGAATAATCACAATAATTTATAATAATCTTTCGAATAAAGAGAGCTTGGTTGTTTTGCATGTGCTAATTTTGAGCTGGTACTCTCTGTTTTAATACGACTAAAGTAAATATGCAAAATTATTTTTTGATGTTAAATTTTCAGCTTTGTAATACCATATAACATTTTTAGGGATGCCCACAAGTAATATTATTGCTAGTACGCTGTTAAAAAAAAAAAAAAAAAAAAAAAAAAAAAGAAAGAAAAAAGAAATACACCGTTGGCATCGATACATCATTACACTGGCGAAACAATTCAGCACCGGGTTGCAAAGCGAGCAAACAAGAGCGGTATAAATTGCCTCGATTCAACACCGGGTGGTTAAACGCGCACAGTGGAATGTAGTGTAAATTCCCTATTGGTATATTGATTCAACACTATGCCTCAACGGTGTGCAAAACACGCACAGATAGCCATAAGTCGCTGTTTTCTTTCTAGTTGTTTCTTACGCAAATTGATATTAACTAACACTGCAGTTTAGCATAGGTTTCCGTATTCAATTGTGGGCCGAATTTTGTCACCAAAATATTATTATTATTATTATTATTATTATTATTATTATTATTATTTTTAATGTTGAGTTTTCGTTGAAAACATAGTCGTCAACTAAAAGATATTGGTCGCCAATGGCGACTAGGCGATTGTATTTCACGAGCCCTGTTTCCAAGTGTTATCATTTCTGAACAGTTCCAGAAATATCATAAAGGGAAAAGTTATAAGAAAGTAGTTGTCCAAAAATACAAATGACCTAAAATCGGCAAATACATATAAAAATAATGAAGAAGAAATGGGAAAGCGAGAAGGGAAAAAAACTTTCAAGCTAGATGCAAACAAAGGAGCTTTAGCAAAACAATAGAAACCAAAATAAATAAAAAGACCCCCCCCCCCCCCCGAGATCCCGGGAAAATTGTGAAGATTGGTGGTCCAAGACTCCAGCGATATAGCCTCAAGTATCTGAAAGCTAGTCTGATTAGTTAATACATCTAAATAATAAAAGCCGAAATTTCTGGAAAGTAACGCTCAAATCTGATATCATTACAAAAGCAATTTATTGAAATAAAGAAAATAAATGTTTATCTTTGGTTTGGAAGAATTAATAAAAAAAATCTGATGTGGGCACCACATGACTTTCTTATACACCTTTAGAAATATATGCAGAATGTTAAAAAGCATTGTCATTTGACCCGACACAGTTGGCTAAAAATATTTTTAAAATGCATTATCGCCGTGTTCTGAGATTTTCTGAAAGTTTCAAGTGTCTAGCTAGTCGGGAAGTTAGTTAAAATTCGATTGCAAAATTTGTACTGGTAACGCTAACGAAAGCAGCAGGCACCCGAAATTGTTGGCTAAAAGTATTTTAAAAATGCACTTTCACCATGTTCTGAACAATTCTGTAGGTTTCAAATGTCTAACTAGTCGGGAAGTTAGTTAAATAAATTTTCTGTTGAACCAAAAAAACAAAACGCTGCCGAAGGCAGCAATGACTCCAAAACAATTTGCTAAAAATATTTAAAATATGCATTGTCACCGCGTTCTGAGCTTTTCTGAAAGTTTCAAATGTCAAACTCAGGAAGTTAGTTAAAAATCGATTGCAATATTTGTACAGGTAACGCTGCCGATGGCAGCAGGGGTCCGAAACAGGTGGCTAAAACCCATACAGCACAGAATGTTTCAGTTATGTTTCAAAATGCTTACAAACCTTCAAAAACATAACACATTTTAATATACTCTCGGATACCTTTCTGAAACATTCGCCGTTTTCTATGTTCTCTCTGTTATGTGATTGAAACTTTTCTGTTACGTAACTGATTTTTTTGTGACGATCGCGGACATTTCTACGTTTATGAAAGTAACGGAAAGCTAACTGAACGTTTCTGTTATATTTACAATATTTCCATGTTATATAACTGTTGCGTTTCCAAAATATTTTGTGCTGTTAGGGAAGTATTTAAAAAATGCATTTTTATCGTGTTCTGAACTATTCTGAAAGTTTCAAATGTCTAGCTAGTCGGGAAGTTGGTTAAATACATTTTCTGTTGAATCATATAAACGCTGCTGAAGCAGCAGGTATCCGAAACAGTTGGCTAAAAATATTAAAACAAAAAAAAAATGCATTGTCAACGTGTTCTGAGCTTTTTTGAAAGTTTCAAATGCCTAGCTAGTCGGGAAGTTGGTTAAATACATTTTCTGTTGAATCATATAAACGCTGCTGAAGCAGCAGGTATCCGAAACAGTTGGCTAAAAATATTTAAAAAAAAAAATGCATTGTCAACGTGTTCTGAGCTTTTTTGAAAGTTTCAAATGCCTAGCTAGTCGGGAAATCAGTTAAATATCGATTGCAAGATTTGTCAAAACCGTTTTTGAGTTATTGCCGTTTTTTGATACATTATGGCCAAAACCTGTGTATTTTTAGTCATTATGAACCCAATTTTCCTAATACCTCCAAAACGGAAAATCATACAAAGTCCAAAAAGGGAGGTGCACAACTAGATATTAGACCAAACCTATGTACCAATTCGCAACTTTCTACATCTAACCGTTTATGAGTTATGCGGCATACGCGCACACACACAGACACACATAGACGTCACGAAAAATCGTGTAAAGTCGCTTATATCTCTAAAAGGTGAGCTCGTGTTAACACGACACTTGGAGGTGTACAACTAGACATCATGACAGTCACAGGTATAAATTGGCAACATTCAGCGATAATTCGTTTTCGAGCAATGTGATATACCAAATCCATTTCGCAAATCGTGATTACTATACTTCTTTATATTTTGTATAAGGAAGTAAAAAAATGAAAAAAAGAACAATTTATAGAGAGACATAGAAAATAAAATGGAGTCATAATTGCAAGAATGCATTGAAAAATAATCTGGTGTGTCACTCACACGACATTCTCTTACTCTGAAATTTCATACTATAAATACAGGTTGGAGATTAAGAGGTAAGATAACGATGTTACATAAACCTATGTTAAACAATTCAAATAGGCTTCGGAAGAGTTTTATATGATAATTATTTCTGTGGGAGGGGGCTACCGGCCCCTTCAACATCCCCCCGTTTCATTAATGCACCTACATTTATATAGAATTTAATTCGGTTATTAAAAAAAAATTTAATAAAATTATTATTTTAAAAAATTATCTTTTATGATAATGCAGACGATTTCCATATTAGAGAAGTAGTATAACACTAAATATCCAAAAAAAAAAAAGGCCATTTTATTCTCAATATTTAAAAAAAAAAAATCGATTTTTTTTTTTTCGTTAAAAGTAAAAAAAAAAATCGATAACTTTGTTTTAAATTATCGCAGATTGATTGTTCAACCATTCGTTTTAAAGGTAATGGCGAGCTCTTTTGAAAGATACCCATCATGAAAATTTACTCCCCTCGAGGGAGGCGAGGCTCTTACATACACACAAAAAAAAAAAAAAAAAAAAAAAAAATTCCCAGTTGACTATCTCTATTACAAAAAATATATATTCGTTTCATTTGGTTTAGTGTAGTCTATAGACGTTAAACTCGATTTACCTGCAATTTCCCCCATAGACGTAATGTATTAGAATTCTTTTGATTGTCCCTGTACACGAACCATTTGCTTGATCTTAACGAAAAGCTTACTGTAGCATCACTATATGATACACATTTAGAATACCAAGTTTGGAATGTCTGCTACTATTTGTTCTGGAGATATGCTGATGTGTGTGTCTCTGTGTGTGTCTGTATTGACAGACACACACACAGGCGCACAGACATACACACAGACCAACCGTTAAAACATGATTTTCGTATTCAGGAGACCTCAAAACATGTAAATATAACAAAATCTCACTTTTGAAAATTTGACCCAAAAACAATACTTTCTCTACCTTATGGGTAAGAGAAAGTAAATAATCTGGTGTGTCACTCACACGACTTTCTCTTACCCTTAAATTTAATACTATAAATACAGGTTGCAGATTAATAGGTAAGATAACGACTACTATTAAGTAAACCTGTGTTAAACAATTCAAATTAGGCTTCGGAAGAGTTTTATATGATAACTAGTTCTGTGTGAGGGAGGCCGTTTCATTAATGCACCTACATTTATATAGAATTTAATTCGGCTATTAAAAAATAATTCTGTTTTTTAAAAATAATTTATTAAAATTATTATTAAAAAAAATTATCTTTTATGATAATGCAGACGAATTCCATATTAGAGAAGTAGTATAACACTAAATATCTAAAAAAATCCATTTTATTCTCAATATTAAAAGAAAGTAAAAAAAAAAAAAAAAAAATCAATAATTTTGTTTTAAATTATCGCAGATCGATGGTTCAACCATTCGTTTTAAAGGTATTGGCGAGCTCTTTTGAAAGGTACACATCATGAATATTGACTCCCCTTGAGGGGGGGACTTCCCCCCATGGGGGGGGGGGGTGAGGCTTCTACATACACAATTTTTTTTCCCAGTTGACTATCTCGATTACAAAAAAAATATATTCGTTTTATTTGGTTTAGTGCTGTCTGTAGATGTTAAACTCTACTTTCCTGCAATTTTCCCCATAGACGTAATGTATTTAAATACTTTTGAGTGTCCCTGTACATGAATCATTTGCTTGATCTTAACGAAAAGTATAGTGTAGCATCCTTATATGATATACATTTAGAATACCAAGTTTGAACTTTCTGCCATAATTTGTTTTTGAGATATGCTGATAACAGACAGACACACACACAGACACACACACACAGACTCACAGACATACACACAGACACACAAACATATACAGAGACCATTTGCTAAAAACATGATTTTCGTATTCAGGGGACCTCAGAACATGTAAATAGAACAAAAACTCGCGTTCGAAAATTGGACCCAAAAATAATACTTTCTCTACCTTATGGGTAAGAGAAAGTAAATAATCTGGTGTGTCACTCACACGACTTTCTCTTACCCTGAAATTTAATACTATAAATACAGGTTGCAGATTAATAGGTAAGATAACGAGTACTGTTATGTAAACCTATCTTAAACAATTCATATTAGGCTTCTGAAGAGTTTTATATGATAATTAGTTCTGTGTGAGGGGGGCTACCACCCCCCTCAACCCCCCGTTTCATTAATGCACCTACATTTATGCAGAATTTAATTCGGTTATTAAAAAATATTTCTCTTTTTAAAAAATAATCTATTAAAATTATTACTTAAAAAAATTATCTTTTATGATAAGGCAGACGATTTCCATATTAGAGAAGTAGTATAACACAAAATATCCAAAAAAAGTCCATTTTATTCTCAATATTTAAAAAAAAAAAAAAAAAAAAAAAAAAAAAAAGTACGTTTTTTTTTTTTTTTTCGTTAAAAGTAAAAAAAATCGATAACTTTGTTTTAAATTATCGCAGATCGATGGTTCAACCATTCGTTTTAAAGGTATTGGCGAGCTCTTTTGAAAGATACCCATCATGAAAATTTACTAACCTCGAGGGGGAGGCGAGGCTCCTACATACACAAAAAAAATTTCCCAGTTAACTGTCTCTATTACAAAAAATATATTTGTTTCATTTGGTTTAGTGCAGTCTATAGACGTTAAACTCTATTTTTCTGCAATTTCCCCCATAGACGTAATGTATTAGAATTCTCTTGATTGTCCCTGTACACGAACCATTTGCTTGATCTTAACGAAAAGCTTACTGTAGCATTCCTATATGATACACATTTAGAATACCAAGTTTGAAGTTTTTGCCATAATTTGTTTTTGAGATATGGTGATAAAAGACAGACACACACACAGACACACACACAGACACACAGACCATTTGCTAAAAACATGATTTTCATATTCAGGGGACCTCAAAACGTGTAAATATAACAAAATCTCGCGTTCGAAAATTTGACCCAAAAACAATACTTTCTCTACTTTATGGGTAAGAGAAAGTAAAAAGTGATTTAAAAGTAATAAAATAAGCTTGTAATTAAAAAAAATTTGGAGTGACTCCACTCGACTTTCTGAACATTGATTAATTAACAGTTTTGTAGATAAAGTAAAGAAACAGGAGTTGTTAAACAAACAAAAGAGAGAAAACCATAACAGAGTGTTTGAGTAATTTTGTCCATATATTGCACGATGCTTTATTTAACGCTACTGAACTTTCAGCCCATAGATCATAATGATAAAGAATTTTTCGTTGTGTCCCTGTAAAAACCTATAAATGCTAGATTCACCAAAATGCTTATAGTTAGTGCAACAGTGATTTATAATCTGTATATATATATAAATTACGTTTCACGATGTTTGTCCGGGGTAAACTCCTAAACTAAGGAACCGATTTTAATGAAATTTTGCACACTGTGTGCAGTTTGGTCCAACTTGAGAGATAGGATAGTTTTTATCTCAATTTATTGTCACAATATTGTTTTATTGCAATTATTTGTTAATTATAGACCTTTATTAAAGTTTCTCCAAAATATCTGTGAGTTCCATTAATTTAATTGTTGCCAAAAAAAAAAAAAAAAAAAAAAAAAAAATACGAGTTCATTTTCTTTCGACATAAAAATAAATACATTTAATCAAACGTGAACGTTAAAAAATTATAAAAAGTTAAATTATGCATCTCACGAAAATTGACGTCATAATCAATTTAAAGATTATACACATTGATAAAGTGCTAATGTAGTTCTATCATAGATATAGTAATATATATAGATCTCTCATCCCCATGTTATCGTACAAAGATTTTTGATGCCGAAAAAAAAAAAAAAAAAAAAAAAAAAAGCTTTGGAAACAGCCATTAAGTAAGGAATAACTTTTTTCTCCCCAATGATCACTCTATTCTATATATGTTATACTATATCTATGAGTTCTATACGCAAGCGAAGTGTGACTCACTGACCGTCTGTGCAGCCAAGAAAAAGATTTCCTATGTTAATTGCCCACTGGATTTTTTGTAAGAAATTATTAAAAATCGAGGAAATTTATTTCCCGATTTTAATCCTTATATTTGGGTATAGATATGTATTAGTTATCGCGGGTGTTAGATTGAATTATTTTGCTGTCAAATTGACAAAATTTTAATTTTAAATTTCAAAACTCTGTCGCCCTTGGCTTTTTTTGTTATTATTGTTATTATTTGGCGATCAAAAGCGTAACACGAAAATATACATGCCAGATGTATGCATTGTACGAAATGTAATATGAATTATTCATTGTACGTATGTATGACGTGTAATATGTATTGTACGAAATATTGTTTCATATTATTCATTACTCTTTTAATATAAGTTGTTAAAATAACCATGATTTTTGAAAGGAATTCAATATTTTCGCCAGATAATTTGGCGATATTCTTTTTTTTTCGCCAAGGATGACAGAAATGAAATCTATTCCGCTGCAAAATATTAGTATCTTACATCACATATTTTATTTAGACATTTGAAAACAAATTTGACTTCAAACTATGATAGAATATTTATCATTTTCCTTTTAATTAGTATATTATTAGTATATTAAAATTTAAAAGCATGGTATATAAAATTTTTTTTTTTTTTTTTTTATCTTATAATTATACTTATCTTAATCCTCAATGTTTCCCATCTTTATTAACTTGAATTTACTATTAAAATTTTAACATACTCAAAAACTTCTCATCACTTCGTTAAAATACACTAAACTTTTCCAAAATCTTTTTCTATTTAAAATGATACATGTATTTACTTTAAATGTCCAATATTTCATAAGATTTCCAATTTTAAAGTTTTAAAATATTTATCAAATTTACTTATTTTTCTGGTTTAGCCTTATTGTTTTTCTTTTTATAACTACAGCTGTTGCCCTCTTTAAAATATTTAAAATGATGAGGTCATTTTATAGTAAAATTATCCATTATAGCATATATTATATTTCACTCCTCCATAAAAATTGATTTTAAAATCGTCTGTTTCTTTTATACTTTTATTTTAATAGAATGTAATAGAATTTAATTTATATATTAGTCATTTTAGCAATTTTATCCAAAGTAGCATTAGAAATAATATATATCACTTCTCCATTAAAATTTATAGGACCCTACAATAAAATTAATTTGTGCTTAATATCAACACTACGAACATTTTTATCAATCGCTTCCAAATTTTGACCTAAGTTTCAAATCTCAACCCTGTGGGTTTTTACATCGGCTACAACGTTTTCGTCTTTGTTCGTAAATAATAATTTGACTGTGCTAAATAGTTTACAGCCGTATAATTCAACGTATAACTTAGTCACAGCAACGCGTGACCGGGTCTGCTAGTATTCATATAAATTTTCAGCTCAATTGAATAAGGCGTTTAGATGCTATCGCACTTTTAAAAATTTGGTCCCATAGCCCATAATGATGAAGAATTTTTCTTTGTGTCCCTGTAAAAAAACTGTAAGCGCTAGATTTACCAAAATCTATACAGTTGGTGCAACTGTGACCTATAACATGTGTACAATTTTTTTGCTCAGATTAATAAGGCGTTTAGACGCTATCACACTTTTAAAAATTTGGCCCCATAGGCCATAATGATAAAGAATTTTTCTTCGTGTCCCTGTAAAAAAACTGTAAGTGATAGATTCTCCAAAATCTATACAGATTTAGTATCTGTAACCTGTCACATGTGTATAAAATGTTTGCTCAAACTAATAAGGCGTTCAGACGTTATCACACTTTTAAAAATTTGGCCCCATAGGCCATAATGATAAAGAATTTTTCTTTGTGTCCCTGTAAAAAAACTGTAAGTGATAGATTCTCCAAAATCTATACAGATTTAGTATCTGTAACCTGTCACATGTGTATAAATTGTTTGCTCAAACTAATAAGGCGTTTAGATGCTATCGTACTTTTAAATTTTTGGTCCCATAGGCCATAATGATAAAGAATTTTTCTTTGTGTCCCTGTAATAAACTATAAGTGCTAGATTCACCAAAATCTATAGGGTTCGTACTATGGTCACTTACAATATACGTACCAACTTTCAGCTTATTCGAACAAAGCGTTTAGTCGCTAGCGTGTTCACTCACAGACATACACACACACATACACACACACATACATACACACATACACATACATATACATACACCATCGCAAAAATAGTGAAAACGGGCTCAGGGGACCTCGAAATGTATAGAAACATCAAAATCTCAAATTCGGATTTTTGACATAATTACAATACTTTCCTCACCATAGTGTTCGGAAAGTAAAAATAGAAGTAATTCTGTATAAGGATTGCTAACTACCGATTTGACAGTTTTCTTTCTTGGCTTCCGCTAAGAAAACATATCTAAATATTCAGCTAAATTAAAGAAAAACATAAAAATAAATAAATAAATAAAAATGTTTATAATAAATAATAAAATTAAATTAATAAGATTTAAAAGATTAAAGATAGTATAAATGATAAAATAAAACAGGAAAAAAACCCTAGATCTATTTCTGTTTTCCAAGTAATGGGTATAAAATTCCGCACAGCACAAAATTTAATTTAATACGACAGGACTTATGTTAATCTATTTTTCCATGTAAATGCATACAGTATCAAAGTTTCATTCCCTACCATTAGTTACTGTATTCTTTTCTTAAAATTCCTTTGGTATAGCTTTATTATAGAAGTCCCTTGTCGGCTTGTGATTTTTTTTTTTTTTTTTTTTTAGGACTGAGGGCCTATTTTTGTCAATCTGGGATTTTTGCGTTGTCGTTTTCGATAGTTGGACATTTGTCGAAATCTAAAATTTATCGAAAATATAATTGAATAATTTGAAAGCGATGTTATAATTTGAAAAAAAAAAAAAAAAAAAAAAAACTAATAGTCCTCCGTTCTAAACTAAATTCTGCTTTTGCCAGAATTTCATCAAAATCTTTTTTTTTTATTATTATTATTTTTATTGAAACAAAAAGAAAAGAAAATTAATAATAATCAGTATCGTTACAAGCGGTATCGAAAAAGTTTTTTTTTTTTTTTTTTTTTTTTTTTAATTTTGAATTAGGAAATAAGAAGTGCGCGAGCAATATGAAATAAAAATAAGTAAAAAAATGAATTTAATGGTTTAATTTATATATAAAACAAGATCGCGTGCTATCTTAAAAAGTAGATGTAAAATTTAAAGTTTAATTTTATTTCATATTATTTCACGTGCACTTTTTATTTCCTAATTCAAAATTATTAAAAAAAACTTTTTCGATATCGCTTGTAACGATACTGATTATTATTAATTTTATTTTCTTTTTGTCATTTTGGTCATGAATTAAAATGGCTATTGCAATTATGTAAGCAAAGATCTTAGCGAGAAACGCCCTTGCTACTTTGGCGCCAAACTTCAAATTTCGCCAGGGGTTTCTATACGGAAGCTGTTATATTTCTTTAGCACAATTTTTGTCAATTTTATTATATTTAAAAATGTTTGGACGTTCATTTTCTTTCTTTCTTTCTTTTCTTTTCTTTTCTTTTTTCTTTTCTTTTTTCTTTTTTTTTTTTTTTTTTTTTTTTTTTGACATAAAAGAAAATATATTTACTTACTTATTTATTGATTTTTGGCATCAATTTGATTTTTCTTTTTAATATTTTGAAAATTAAAATGGGGTTTATACTTAATATCTTTTGAACCAATTATCCGATTAAACTAAAAAATACGGTGTTAGCTAGATTTTGTCCTGATTATTAAATGCACCAATTTTTGATAAAATCTAATAATTCACTTTAAAAATTCGGACGATGCAATGACAAACTCTCAACTTTATATATTTAGATAAAAACAAAAATTTCTGCATGTTCATTCAAGATGATAGATAAAAATTCATAATGACACTGTCTGAAAGAAATAATACGACCTTTCGTACTAATAATAAGTTTAAACCAAAAAAATTATGGTACTTTTCTGTTATGGGGATCGGTAGAGTATATATGTATATATATGTGTATATATATATGTATATATATGCATATGTATATATACATATGTATACATACATATATATATATATATTCATTCTACCGATCTTATTATATATATATTACTTATATATATATATATATATATATATATATATATATAAGTAATAAATCAGGGGTATTTAGGTATTATTCCTTTTATTAAAAAAACTGGCGTTGATTTCGTTGAATTTGCGCAGAAGTTTACAAATAATTAAATTTAAATTACATTTCATGACTCGGAGTCCATTAATTTGATAAATAAAACACAGTTCAAATATTAAATAATCTGTGTTTTCCTTATTGGTTATTTATCGCGACATTTGGCCACTATTTCTAATTTGGCGAATAGAGAGAAAAAAAAAAATGTTTATTTAAAAATATAGACGCTAGGGTCGACTAGTTTATAAGATTATCACAGGAATGTGTGATTAAAATGCTATCTATGTACGAATTAAGTTTAACTAAAACTCAGTTCAACGAAAATAAATTGATCAAATAACTGCAACTGAAATATACTAGTTAAAATCGTAAATTGTTCAAAGGCAATTTCTTTCCAGTCCCTATGATATGAGATTATAATTTTTCTTTTCTACTTTTTGTTTTAATTATATATTTCCAATCGGTTAGATTTATATACCTTTTTTTTTTTTTTTTACAAAATTTCGAAAGTATTCATTTCTGTACCAGACAGGTGTACACACAATTTTATTCTCTTTATCTTAATACATATAATACATTGTCGCGATTGTTATGTAAGATTTTCCTTTAAATTGTTCTTTTTCATTCTCTTATTTATTTGAAACGCACGGATGGAAATTATAGATAATACTTTACTTTCGTTACTTCATTACATTGTTTTAACTATCATTTTTAGCGTTACCTTCGGGAAAATTGGGCTTTTATAATTAAGAAGATAGCTAAACTTGCTTAAGTGACAATTTATGCAGTTTTATTTTACATTAAATAAAACTGTATAAACTGCCACTTAAGCAAGTTTTCCGATTATTATATCTCTATAATTAGTAAATTTGTTCATTCTATTTCTCTCTCTCATTCTCTTTTTTTTTTTCCTCATTTTTATTCAACGTATCATTTAGCTACAATGAAAACGATTTTTAAAACAAAATTCTTTATTTAAATGTATATATATATATATATATATAATAAGGGTTTATATTTTTATTGTATGTATCGATCGCTTTTCTCGGAAAAAGATTAAACAGTATTTCATGATCAATTATGTATCTTCACAGTCACGCGGCTTTCGGAACAGAAATCTTGTACAAAAGATATAAGTTCCAAGTAGAAAAATAATAGCTTGAATCCGACAATATCACAGCAAGACTACCTGGTTCATTAGACAGTAGACACCAAGTTTGCGAAAGATTCATCTATGAAGAAGAAAAAAAGAAAAAAATAATTGATTGCTATGAGATCTAACATTTGAAAGAAAAAAAGGAAAAGAAAGAAAGCTGTTTCTTAAATCATTATTATTTATGAAAGCGTTCCTATTGTATTTTCTATTCCGTTTCCCCATTTTCAATGTCCAGTTTGTGAATTAATGCAGGGATAAAATTAAAACCAGAACTTCAATCAGTGTAGGCCGCCAATTCGAATAATTTTACTCATTTATTTCCTTGAAGCCCTACTACCATACTACACTGTTAAAAATTTGGTGTTAGTTTGAACCAAAACTTGGTACTAAAGTAGTTGTAACCACTCGATGGTTTAACCTTTTACCATGTATTGGTAATTTTATGTTGAACCAAATATTGTTATTATGTTAAAAAAAAAAAAAAAAAAAAAAAATCAAAATTTGACCGAAGCGGGAATTGATCTGAAGACCTTCTTGCCTCAAATCTAACACGATGGCACTGTGGCACACTTTCCTGCCAGCTAATTCTACTTCCTTGATTTTGATAAAAGGGGTTAAATTTTCTAGGGTCTTATTTTGATCCATGGGGGAGTTTTGGCAAAAAAACTGCACTTTACCCTATGCTTTTGACCTCGCTTTTTAATTTAAGTTTGGTTTGTTTTCAAAAAGAATTTTATGAATTCATACTTCATGGACTGTAACATATAATAGATTTTTCTCATTTCTTAAAAGGATATACTTCAATAAACTTTCTTATAGTAACATCTGGTTAGGGACCAATTGAATGAAGAACTGTTTTTTTTTTTTTTTTTTCTTTTTTTTTTGTAATGAATGTTGGTTTTGAATGACATAATTACACGCGATCTTACTTCATTAAAAAAAAAAAAAAAAAAAAAAAAATTGTTCACAGATTTTATTTTTATTTACCGGCTTACAGCCGGTGAAAACATACACTGTCTTTTCAGCGCTTGTGGCGCCATCTCCTAAATACAAAGAGATTTACAATTGCATATACGCCGAAATACTTCCCTTTTGAATGGATGTATGGCAGCTCCAAGTTTTGGTGCAACTTAAATTCAATCGCAAGAAGTAGAAAACTGAAAAGTGAGGTTGAACCATATTATGGTATTGTTTATAACTTTACTCTATATATTGGTTCAAGTTTGAACTAAAATTTTAAACAGTGATTATATATATATATTTCTGTGTGTATGTGTGTGTGTTACCGTTAAAGCTTGAAAGCCGTTAATGTGCAGATTACCTAGCTAATCTGCAGATTAACTAAAATGACTCGTTAAAGTGCGGAGTCAAGAGTTTTCCACATTTTAACTAGGTAATCTGCGCATTAGCGGTTCTGTATCGTTAAATTTTTGTTTCGAGCCTTAGTTTTTTTTACATTCTCTATGACGCCAAATTGTCATGTGATACAGATCCTCGAATGAGCTTCAAACATAAACTGAAACTTTTAACCCTTCCGCTCCTCTATGATAAACAGTAAACACAAAATGTGGAGGATCGAAACCATGATTAGGTTTCTTATTATGACCAACACAAAATTTAAAGTAGCAAGTAAGTTATAATTGTTTTAATTTTGATTTTATTTCTTCTCTTTTTTAATTCTTTCAATATAAGTTTGATAAGTGTCTGCATTTTATTAATGAAATCTAATCTTAATTAAAAGCTCTCTCTCATGAAACTTCATTTTGAATTATGAATATTAAATTTACAACATAGTAATTATTTTCTCTTGAAATAAACTATTAAACCATAACTTTTTAAAACTAATTTGTTTTAAAATTGATTTAAATGACTAATACTTACTGAAAAAAAAAAGTATTAATTTTTAACTCTAAAAAATTTTATGGCATTCAATATCATGTCATCTGTATATTAATAGGCAAGCATAAAATTTGTAGTCCCTTTTTAACATATTAATTATGGGAGTAGAGGGTTGAAAATGGTATCATTCGAAAGGTATCGTTAGCCGGAAGGTGCGAATACAAATATTATTTTCTTACGATGTCAAGAAGGTATTTAAAAATACATTTATTTTTTTATGCATTTTCCCCCATTCTTCCCTTTTATACACGTATTCCTTTACATTAAAAAATACCTAAAAGTAGAAAGGTGTTAAATCTGGCAATTTCATAAAGCTCAAATAAAACCATAGACACAGTAATTTGTATAATGTAGCATCACTATACGCAAGCGAAGTGATGACGTTACTGTCTGTCCATGGAGCCATGAAAAAGATTTTGTATGTTAATCGTCCATTGGATTTTTTGTAAAAAATTATTAAAAAATAACGGAAATTATCTGCCGATTTTAATTCCGATATTTGGGTATAGTTATATATAAGTTACTGTCTACATGTGTTTGATTGAGTTATTTTTTCTGTAAAATTGATAAAATTTTAATTTAAAATCACATGAAAAAAAAAAAAAAATGGCAAACTTCCAGTTTCGAATGTAAACATAAACATTTCATTTCAAAGGGTGATATTTAAGAGCGGACAATACCTAATCTCGCCGGCAGCCTTCGCCCATGTTATTCTATGGGAAAACTTGTTTACATAATTACTCATTACCTAATGAATATTTTTCAATTATGTTTTCACATTTAGAAAATTCATAAGCGTTAAATTAGTACTTGTTTTCCAAAAATTGATTTTTTAAATTTTTAGTATTTCATTTTGCGATTAGAAAATGAGAAAAATGCATTTTGTGAAAAATCGCATTTTTGAACTCAAAATTAAAATGTAAAAATAAAAAAATAATAATTTTTCAAAAATGAGTACTCATTTAACGGTTATGAATTTTCTGACTGCGAAAACAGAATTTAAAAATATTCATTAGGTAATGTGTAATTGTAGCAACAAATTTTCCCATAGAATAACATGGGCGAAGGCTGCCGGCGAGATTAGGTATTGTCCCCTCTTAAGCAATAAATATTCAACTAATATACTAAATAAAAGGAAAATGGATTTGTTACTAACTGCTGCATGTATAAGTAGACGATACGGAAAAAATTCCGATTTCCGTTTTTTGCTGAATTTACATGTTTTGAGCTTTCTTTACGTTTCAATTAACTGAAATTCGCTAATTATTTTTTAAAAAAGTGTCTTTATTGCTAGCTTTTGTGGGTAGAAGAAGCAAGTAGAAGATACATAAAAACTTTTGATTTCCGGTTTTCGATGAAATTACACGTTTTGAGATTTCCTTGCATTTTAATTAAGTGAAATTGACTACTTATTTTTATTTTTTAAAAAGTGGATTTATTATTCTTTCCTCTGCATATATAAGTAGAAAATATAAGATTCAGAAAAGTTTTAGATTTTCGGTTTTCGATAAAGTTACACGTTTTGAAATTTCCCGAACTCAATTCGACCATTTTTGAAAAATATCTTTTTTTTTTTTTTTTTTCAAAAACTGTACTTTATGAACCAATCGAATTAATTTAACAGAATTTGATACTTGGTTGGGCCTTGGTTTGACATGGTTCCTATTAGCTTCTGGGCTGTATCACACAACAAGGGGCGTTTTCATGTTGCGATTTACTCTCATTTTAGGAAAGGCTAACATCTACAGAGAGAAATAGTTATATTAAGTAAAACTCTGCTGATTCAGTTAGAGTGAATATCGGCAAACAATTGCCGCAGCTGTGTTGCAATTGCATTCCTTTTAGGACAAGGCAATAATTTTGCTTTGCCTCGCTGTGTAAAAAAAAAAAAAAAAAAAAAAAAAAAAAAAAAAAAAATGGTCGAGTTTCGACCACTGGGCGATACTAGTTATTTAATAAATACTTAATATGAAACGTTTGTGCATTTTTTAGCATTTCATTAATTTTTTTTTCTTTCAACTTCAAGTTTCCTTTATATATTTTATATATCATGATTATATTTTTATTTTTTTAATTTTGTTAGCTTTTTTAGATAATCTCGTTGTAGTTTATCACATAAAATGCGTTAATGTTTTTGTAAAATTAATATATTTGTTAAACTTGTACAGATATATGTATGGGGAAAATATAGTTTAATAAAGCATTGGAAAACTGTCATTTTAATTTTCATGCGTTCTAAAAAATATTAAAGCAGTTTTAATCATTTGAAGTACTTCTTAAATAATGCTTCTGATTTCTCTAATTTAATATTTCTTTAGCGAATTAAAATTTGGTGCATAATAATAATAATAAAAAAAAATAGTAATAGCAATATAAGTTGTTAATAAAAAAATATATATGTTTAATTTAAATGGTTAAATATTTTTATTTTAATAAGAAATCCTTAGTAGTAGTAGAAGGGGGCTCCTACTCCAGCAGGAGGGGTGAGGGGTTAAGCGGAGTCCGGAGCTCCTTCTACTACTACCCGGTCAGTGTGTTATCTTATCAGCGTCGCGTGAGCCTGAAAGATAAGGATGTTATTATCTTGAATGAATATTATTTTAAGAGAACTTTAATTATCGATTTCCCTTAATTATGATTTTAAAATTAATTTTAAACTTAGAAAAAATTATGGAAAATTTAAATATTCTGATTTTTAAAAGATGTTTTTAATGATCGGTGGTGTTAGTCGATCTGAGAGAATTTATTTATTTATTTTTATTTTTTTCTTTTTAATAAAGAATTTAACGAGAGGTAATGTATTTCGAGGACTTAGCATTTTTCGCGATGGGTAGAAAATTGAATGAATTTAGGTGTTGCCATTCGGAGATTGTAAATTTTTACAGAGTTTATAGAACATGTCGATTTAGGAGAAAATAATTAAGCTAATGAATAGTATTATAAAATTAAGCACTTTGTGGAATTATGTGCTGATTATATGCAAATAATTTAGGGGTTTTTTCGATTAATCAGAAGCATAGAATTAGGTTTCTAAGTGATTTTAGTATGCAAGTTTCAGAAAAAACCACGGAAAACTTTAAATATCGTATAAAGAATGGGTTTAAATTATGATGAAATTTCTACTATTTAAACGATAAAGATTTTTAAATCGATCTTTTTTTATAGTAATTTGAAAAATTTACAGAATGAAAAATTTAAATATTGTGATAAGTGCATCATTTTTTCTGTCATATGCAGTAATAGAGTGATTAATAATTGTGTAATCCACTCTTTAACCTTCAAATAGTGTATTTAAAGAACTTTATCAGTGCACTTTCTTAAATTACGGGATGTTGGTATTATCTTTTACACTTGTAATTTTTAGTTTGAACTTCCATTTTATAATAAAATAGTTATATTATCTTCTATCCTAATATATTTCAAATAAATAGAGAATCTTGTAAATGAGTTGTCTTAGAAATTTTGCGAAGGACAATTTAAATAATGTGGTAAGTGCGTATTTTCGGATATATGTAGAAATAGTGATTAAGACTTGTGTTTATCTTTCCATTACAGGAAATGTTTAAACATGAGATCTTGGTCATAAACTTTTAAATAGATAAGGAATCTTTTAAATGAGTTGTATTAGAAATTATGTAAGAAGATATTTTTATGTACATAATTGTTAGATAAGTAGTTTTCGTTTAAAAATATGTGATTCAAGATGAAACTTTGATAGTGAATTCATTAAATTATTCCCCTTAAAGTGAAAATACTATACTACAGAGTTACCATTTATTTAATTCATTAAAAAATATGCTTCTTTTCTACACTTTCAAAGAAACAAATGAGTGATAAGCTTATTTCTTATCGACCATGTTGATACTACGTCATACTACGATAAACTCATTTTGTTTGATTATCTTATATAGTTCTACTAAACTAGTTAAAAAACTTTTTGAATTATTCACCTTAAAATGAAAATACTATACTACAGAGTTACCATTTATTTAATTCATTAAAAAAATATGCTTCTTGAAAAATAATGACCTATCTAGAAGTATTTTTTCATTGATATATTTATTTAATAATATTAATTTAAGAACTTTATTTTATAAATTAACTTCTATCAACCAATAGCATTTTACCACGCAACAGAGTTATAGTAGATTTTATTTAACTTATCATAAGCTAAAATCAAACCATGCACTTATTAATCTTATATTTATGCATCCTTTAGTATTTTAGTTATGTAATATTTTAAAATGTGATTGAAAAAAAAAAAAATATTTCGCATTATAAATGTAATTTAAGTTTATGCACGCACACACATAGAAAAATTTAATTATTTATTTTTTAATCTTAATAGATTAAAACGGAAATTTTAAAGTTAAGCATATGTACATTGCGAAATTGATTAAGATTTAATATTACAAACTTAATTATATTGAGTGAAATTAGGATGTAGCTTATTAGAGGAACAATAGTTATAAATATTGCAAAAATGTTGAAATACATTAAGGTTTATTACTTACTTAGTTATATTTTATGTGCATATTTAATACTTTTGTGATGTAATGTAGCTTATTAGATATCCAATAGTTATAAATGATGCAAAAATGTTGATACACATTATGGTTTAATAGTTATAAATGTTGAAATACATTAAGATTTATTACTTAGTTATATTTTATGTACATATATAGTACTTTTTGTGATGTAATGTAGCTTATTAGGTGAACGATAGTTATAAATGATGTAAAAATGTTGAAATACATTAAGATTTCTTACTTACTTAGTTATATTTTATGTGCGTATTTAGTACTTTTGTGATGTAATGTAGCTTATTAGATGTCCAATAGTTATAAATGATGCAAAAATGTTGATGCACATTATGGTTTAATAGTTATATTTTATGATAAACAATACTTATAAATGATGCAAAAATGTCGAAGTACATTAAGGTTTAATAGTTGCACAGTTATATTTTATGTGCATATATAGTACTTTTGCGATGTTATGTAGCTTATTAGAGGAACGATACTTATAAATGATGCAAAAATGTTGAAATACATTAAGGTTTAATAGTTATATTTTATGCGCGTATATAGCACTTTTTGTGATGCGAAACAAAATATTCTCAGGGGATAGTAGTTTTCAAAAAATTTAACCACAGGAATACACTCTATTTAAGATAGAAATAGGTGCACTAGTATTGAACATGGTGGCTTTTTGGGGTCACGTGATTTTTTTCGTCCAATCAGAAGCACGGAATTTTAATGAATAGTATTATAAAATTAAGTGTTTTTTATATACAGATATTTTTGAGGTTCCATGAACCAATCAAAACCAGGGATTTTTAATGAATAGTATTATAAAATTAAGCACTTTGTGGAATTAAGTGTTGATTGTGTACAAATAATTTTGGTGTTTTTTCAACCACATGGATTTTTAATGATTATAAAATTAAGTGATTTGTGGAATTAAGTGTTGATCATATTCAAATAATTTAGGAGTACCATGAACCAACCAGAAGCATGGATTTTTAATAATTGTAAAATTAAGTGATTTAAGTATGCAAGTTTCGGAAAAAACCATGAAAAACTTCAAACGAATAGTCTACAAGCTTTAAAATCTGTGATGCACAAATTATTTGTTTTAACATGTTGATAAACTAGATTACATTAAAAAGTTTGGGTATTAAAATGATATATATTTGGTGTGATTAATAGGGATTCTAAAGAATTTGGCTGCTTTTCCTGGTGTATGAATTTAGCTTATATTTGGCGTGATTTCGCCAATAATTACAAATTTGGTGGTAAACCTGCAGTATAAATGCATTCGCAAAGAAAATTTTGTCAGTTGCTGCTGTATTTTTGAGGAGTGCGCACGTTTAATTTATCAACTTGTATTTTTTATAACACTTTACTTTTTAGTGAGAGAGATGGATTTATCTGCAAAAATGCCTATTTCAAATGAGGTGTCATCAAGCTTGGATACTAAGAAAGTACCAAAAACTTTTAGCTGTGTTTCTTGCAGTATGGTATTTAAACGAAAATGGGATTTGCTTCGTCACATGAAAATTCATCTCAACGAAAAATCTTTTATTTGCAATGTATGCCAGAAAGCATTTACCAGGTCAGATGAGTTAAAGAGACATTTAAAAATTCATGAAAAGACTTCTATTGAACATAGATGTGGGCAATGTGATGAATCCTTTAATCGCAAGCATCAGTTGCTGATGCATATTAGAAAAAATCATCGAAAACCTTTACCAGCGCATTCCTGTGATCAATGTGCAGAAACATTTAGACAGAAATATAAACTTTTAGAGCATGTTAGAGAAAATCATCGAAAACCCTTATCGCAAGCAACATTAAACGGAATATCAAATTCTGACCGAGATTTTCTTAAGGAGAAAATTATGCATTTTAAAAGAAAAAATGCTCTTAATACATTTACAATAACCACATTTGATAATAAAAACAAAGATTTGGATTTAACGTCATTTTTTAATAATTTAAGAACTGACATTTTAAACGAATTAAACTTTCAATTAAATGACCAAGGATCATTGAAATGGTATATTAATGTAGAAGTTATTTTTAGTTGTATTTATGAAAATGGAGAGAAGGATTTTATTACACAAAATTTTAGGTCAAAAAGTATAACAACTCTTTTAATAAATGATTTGAATAATGATCTTGAAAACGCTTTTAACAAGATGAAAAAGTGTTTTGATGAATTTAGTGAACAAGGATCAGGTTGGACATTAACAGAAATTTTCAAATTAGAACTTTGTATGACTAAATATGGTTCTTTTCAAATGTAATATCTGATTTTACTATATATATATACTGAAAATTGTTAGTTGAATCTTATAAAATTATTGTAAACTTTGTATAAAAATGATGCATGTAAAAATCTTATAATTTGAAAAATAAAAGTATGTGTACAAAAATTATATTTTTAATTATTTATCTCATATAAAAATTTTATGTAAAAGTTTAATCTATTAATCGGATTTTTAAAATAAATGCACTTATGTAAACATGTTTAAATAGAAAGTTTTACATTTATTTTATCAAAGTAATTTTTTATTTATTTATTTATTTATTTATTTATTTATTTATTTATTTTTTTTTTTTTAATATGATTTTAAAACTATATATTTTAATATGATTTTAAAACTACATATTTTTATAAAACGTTATTTCATAAATAAATTGATATTTTATAGTAAATATAATCTTACCAATTTTAGAGATTGTATCAAAAAATCATGAACTTTCCAATTTTAGCATTAACCATTTAACATATAGTCTAGGGAAATACTAACCTGCTTAAAAGTTTAACTTTTCTGCATGCTTGAAATTAGACATCAACAAATTATTTGTTTCGACATGTTGATAAACTAAAATATTTTACGAGATTTTTTAATGGGATTGGGGATATTTTTCAAGATTTGGCTATTAAAATAACATATCTGCTAAGATTTGGCGAGATTTTTAAATATATTTGGCAATAAATACTAATTTGGCATTAAACATAGAGTATAAATTCAGTCTCGTAGAAAATTTAATCAGTTGCTAACTTGTTTTCGTGGTTCATATAGCATTTTTAAAGTTTTACTTTGATTATATTTATAATGGATCTATCTGAGGAAGTGCAAGTTTCTGTTCATCAACAAGCCACTTCATCATGTTTTGAAGATGAGACTTTTCACTTAGAGGATGCAAAACCCTATATTTGTAATGTGTGTAAGAAAGCATTTAGTAGATCGTACGGTTATAAAAGACACTTAAAAACTCATGAAAAACCTCGCATAGGATATGGGTGTGAATACTGTATGGAAAATTTTACTCGTAAACGGGATTTTTTAAAGCATAATGCAAAAATTCATAAAAAGACTTTACATAATCACAGTTGTGATGAATGTAGTGAAGTGTTTAGGACTAAACAAGATTTATTGAATCATAAAAAAATGGTACATCGAAAGGTTTTACCTGAATATCTATGTGTAGAATGCAACGAAAGTTTTCGATATAAGTATGAATTATTACGTCATAACAGAAAAAATCATCGTAAAGATTCTTCTGCTTACGTATGTACAAAATGCAATGAACGAAATACTCTCAACTTAGACAGTGAAAATATGAACTTAACGAATTTTTTGAATACTGCTTTTTTAACCAACACCTATTCTTTAGCCAAAAGCTTTCATGATGAAAATAACAATACATATTTTTTAATATTTTTAAATAATGAAAATATGAATACCGAACGCATAACACAAAATATTGACTCATCAACCAACAACTTTGAGAGTGCAAATGCGAACTTAACGAATTTTTCAGATAATCAAAATATTGTTTTCGGTTCATCAACCAGTGAAAATGTGATCTTATCAAATGTTTTGGATAATAATGAAAATGCATACAACGTTTTACCCACTGCTAATGGAAATATGAATACTGAATGTTTGACACAAAGTAATATTTATGACTCATCAACGAACAACTTTCAGAATATAAATGTGGACTTTACGAATTTTAATGTAGAGTGTATGAGTAATCAAAATAATTTTTCACCGGTGAGTGTTGATAACGACTTGTTGAAATTTTTGGATAATTTTAATGTAGAATGTATAACTCAATGTAACCTTAACGATTCAACAACAATTTAGATTTTTATGAACCTGTTTTTATATTGACAATAATAATGTAAAATAAATTATTTTAATCAAAAATTGTGTTTTTATTATGAAATTACTTTCTACACACCATTTTATATTACAATAGATTCGTTACGTCACGAAAAAATCTAAACATGTATAAATATATTTTTGCTTTCTTATTAACTAAATCGTAAGCTAAATAGTAAGCTAAACACAAACCCTACACTAATGTAGTATATGTGACGTAGTAGATACGTGCTAGATACGTCATAGTAGACAATGTCATGTGACGTAGGTAGCTTACTACGTCATACTAAACAATGTCACGTGACATAGTAGATAAGAAAGCTTACCACGTGATCTTGATAAGAAATAGCGTTATCGCTCATTTCACACCATGCGAGTAGAAGAGAAGGACGCAAATTAACAACTGTGTTGAGGTAAGTCCAGTTTTTATATCATTTATTTAAACATAAATAAAGAGACCAGTGTTTTATATTAAAAATTTAATCAATAGGTGGGGCTACATTTGGGTACAGAAGATAACAAAAATTTGTTTTTAATAAAGGTTTTAGGCATATCATTAAGAGCTTGCAACAATTCGCCCTGTACATTGATAGGCACTTTCTTATTCGTAGAAAATATTTAATAAATCATCAATATTAGAGTTCTTAATTTTACGGTTTTTATAAGTCACTTCGTCCCATTCCAATTTGTTGGGAAAGAATTTCTTTAAAACGAATTAAAATCACCAAGTCTTATTGTATATAAATGTATTAAACGATTTAGTTAATAAGAAAGCAAAAATATATTTATACATGTTTAGATTTTTTCGTGACTTAACGAATCTATTGTAATATAAAATGGTGTGTAGAAAGTAATTTCATAATAAAAACACAATTTTTGATTAAAATAATTTATTTTACATTATTATTGTCAATATAAAAACAGGTTCATAAAAATCTAAATTGTTGTTGAATCGTTAAGGTTACATTGAGTTATACATTCTACATTAAAATTATCCAAAAATTTCAACAAGTCGTTATCAACACTCACCGGTGAAAAATTATTTTGATTACTCATACACTCTACATTAAAATTCGTAAAGTCCACATTTATATTCTGAAAGTTGTTCGTTGATGAGTCATAAATATTACTTTGTGTCAAACATTCAGTATTCATATTTCCATTAGCAGTGGGTAAAACGTTGTATGCATTTTCATTATTATCCAAAACATTTGATAAGATCACATTTTCACTGGTTGATGAACCGAAAACAATATTTTGATTATCTGAAAAATTCGTTAAGTTCGCATTTGCACTCTCAAAGTTGTTGGTTGATGAGTCAATATTTTGTGTTATGCGTTCGGTATTCATATTTTCATTATTTAAAAATATTAAAAAATATGTATTGTTATTTTCATCATGAAAGCTTTTGGCTAAAGAATAGGTGTTGGTTAAAAAAGCAGTATTCAAAAAATTCGTTAAGTTCATATTTTCACTGTCTAAGTTGAGAGTATTTCGTTCATTGCATTTTGTACATACGTAAGCAGAAGAATCTTTACGATGATTTTTTCTGTTATGACGTAATAATTCATACTTATATCGAAAACTTTCGTTGCATTCTACACATAGATATTCAGGTAAAACCTTTCGATGTACCATTTTTTTATGATTCAATAAATCTTGTTTAGTCCTAAACACTTCACTACATTCATCACAACTGTGATTATGTAAAGTCTTTTTATGAATTTTTGCATTATGCTTTAAAAAATCCCGTTTACGAGTAAAATTTTCCATACAGTATTCACACCCATATCCTATGCGAGGTTTTTCATGAGTTTTTAAGTGTCTTTTATAACCGTACGATCTACTAAATGCTTTCTTACACACATTACAAATATAGGGTTTTGCATCCTCTAAGTGAAAAGTCTCATCTTCAAAACATGATGAAGTGGCTTGTTGATGAACAGAAACTTGCACTTCCTCAGATAGATCCATTATAAATATAATCAAAGTAAAACTTTAAAAATGCTATATGAACCACGAAAACAAGTTAGCAACTGATTAAATTTTCTACGAGACTGAATTTATACTCTATGTTTAATGCCAAATTAGTATTTATTGCCAAATATATTAAAAAATCTCGCCAAATCTTAGCAGATATGTTATTTTAATAGCCAAATCTTGAAAAATATCCCGAATCCCATTAAAAAATCTCGTAAAATATTTTAGTTTATCAACATGTCGAAACAAATAATTTGTTGATGTCTAATTTCAAGCATGCAGAAAAGTTAAACTTTTAAGCAGGTTAGTATTTCCCTAGACTATATGTTAAATGGTTAATGCTAAAATTGGAAAGTTCATGATTTTTTGATACAATCTCTAAAATTGGTAAGATTATATTTACTATAAAATATCAATTTATTTATGAAATAACGTTTTATAAAAATATGTAGTTTTAAAATCATATTAAAATATATAGTTTTAAAATCATATTAAAAAAAAAAAAAAATAAATAAATAAATAAATAAATAAAAAATTACTTTGATAAAATAAATATAAAACTTTCTATTTAAACATGTTTACATAAGTGCATTTATTTTAAAAATCCGATTAATAGTTTAAACTTTTACATAAAATTTTTATATGAGATAAATAATTAAAAATATAATTTTTGTACACATACTTTTATTTTTCAAATTATAAGATTTTTACATGCATCATTTTTATACAAAGTTTACAATAATTTTATAAGATTCAACTAACAATTTTCAATATATATATATAGTAAAATCAGATATTACATTTGAAAAGAACCATATTTAGTCATACAAAGTTCTAATTTGAAAATTTCTGTTAATGTCCAACCTGATCATTGTTCACTAAATTCATCAAAACACTTTTTCATCTTGTTAAAAGCGTTTTCAAGATCATTATTCAAATCATTTATTAAAAGAGTTGTTATACTTTTTGACCTAAAATTTTGTGTAATAAAATCCTTCTCTCTATTTTCATAAATACAACTAAAAATAACTTCTACATTAATATACCATTTCAATGATCCTTGGTCATTTAATTGAAAGTTTAATTCGTTTAAAATGTCAGTTCTTAAATTATTAAAAAATGACGTTAAATCCAAATCTTTGTTTTTATTATCAAATGTGGTTATTGTAAATGTATTAAGAGCATTTTTTCTTTTAAAATGCATAATTTTCTCCTTAAGAAAATCTCGGTCAGAATTTGATATTCCGTTTAATGTTGCTTGCGATAAGGGTTTTCGATGATTTTCTCTAACATGCTCTAAAAGTTTATATTTCTGTCTAAATGTTTCTGCACATTGATCACAGGAATGCGCTGGTAAAGGTTTTCGATGATTTTTTCTAATATGCATCAGCAACTGATGCTTGCGATTAAAGGATTCATCACATTGCCCACATCTATGTTCAATAGAAGTCTTTTCATGAATTTTTAAATGTCTCTTTAACTCATCTGACCTGGTAAATGCTTTCTGGCATACATTGCAAATAAAAGATTTTTCGTTGAGATGAATTTTCATGTGACGAAGCAAATCCCATTTTCGTTTAAATACCATACTGCAAGAAACACAGCTAAAAGTTTTTGGTACTTTCTTAGTATCCAAGCTTGATGACACCTCATTTGAAATAGGCATTTTTGCAGATAAATCCATCTCTCTCACTAAAAAGTAAAGTGTTATAAAAAATACAAGTTGATAAATTAAACGTGCGCACTCCTCAAAAATACAGCAGCAACTGACAAAATTTTCTTTGCGAATGCATTTATACTGCAGGTTTACCACCAAATTTGTAATTATTGGCGAAATCACGCCAAATATAAGCTAAATTCATACACCAGGAAAAGCAGCCAAATTCTTTAGAATCCCTATTAATCACACCAAATATATATCATTTTAATACCCAAACTTTTTAATGTAATCTAGTTTATCAACATGTTAAAACAAATAATTTGTGCATCACAGATTTTAAAGCTTGTAGACTATTCGTTTGAAGTTTTTCATGGTTTTTTCCGAAACTTGCATACTTAAATCACTTAATTTTACAATTATTAAAAATCCATGCTTCTGGTTGGTTCATGGTACTCCTAAATTATTTGAATATGATCAACACTTAATTCCACAAATCACTTAATTTTATAATCATTAAAAATCCATGTGGTTGAAAAAACACCAAAATTATTTGTACACAATCAACACTTAATTCCACAAAGTGCTTAATTTTATAATACTATTCATTAAAAATCCCTGGTTTTGATTGGTTCATGGAACCTCAAAAATATCTGTATATAAAAAACACTTAATTTTATAATACTATTCATTAAAATTCCGTGCTTCTGATTGGACGAAAAAAATCACGTGACCCCAAAAAGCCACCATGTTCAATACTAGTGCACCTATTTCTATCTTAAATAGAGTGTATTCCTGTGGTTAAATTTTTTGAAAACTACTATCCCCTGAGAATATTTTGTTTCGCATCACAAAAAGTGCTATATACGCGCATAAAATATAACTATTAAACCTTAATGTATTTCAACATTTTTGCATCATTTATAAGTATCGTTCCTCTAATAAGCTACATAACATCGCAAAAGTACTATATATGCACATAAAATATAACTGTGCAACTATTAAACCTTAATGTACTTCGACATTTTTGCATCATTTATAAGTATTGTTTATCATAAAATATAACTATTAAACCATAATGTGCATCAACATTTTTGCATCATTTATAACTATTGGACATCTAATAAGCTACATTACATCACAAAAGTACTAAATACGCACATAAAATATAACTAAGTAAGTAAGAAATCTTAATGTATTTCAACATTTTTACATCATTTATAACTATCGTTCACCTAATAAGCTACATTACATCACAAAAAGTACTATATATGTACATAAAATATAACTAAGTAATAAATCTTAATGTATTTCAACATTTATAACTATTAAACCATAATGTGTATCAACATTTTTGCATCATTTATAACTATTGGATATCTAATAAGCTACATTACATCACAAAAGTATTAAATATGCACATAAAATATAACTAAGTAAGTAATAAACCTTAATGTATTTCAACATTTTTGCAATATTTATAACTATTGTTCCTCTAATAAGCTACATCCTAATTTCACTCAATATAATTAAGTTTGTAATATTAAATCTTAATCAATTTCGCAATGTACATATGCTTAACTTTAAAATTTCCGTTTTAATCTATTAAGATTAAAAAATAAATAATTAAATTTTTCTATGTGTGTGCGTGCATAAACTTAAATTACATTTATAATGCGAAATATTTTTTTTTTTTTTTCAATCACATTTTAAAATATTACATAACTAAAATACTAAAGGATGCATAAATATAAGATTAATAAGTGCATGGTTTGATTTTAGCTTATGATAAGTTAAATAAAATCTACTATAACTCTGTTGCGTGGTAAAATGCTATTGGTTGATAGAAGTTAATTTATAAAATAAAGTTCTTAAATTAATATTATTAAATAAATATATCAATGAAAAAATACTTCTAGATAGGTCATTATTTTTCAAGAAGCATATTTTTTTAATGAATTAAATAAATGGTAACTCTGTAGTATAGTATTTTCATTTTAAGGTGAATAATTCAAAAAGTTTTTTAACTAGTTTAGTAGAACTATATAAGATAATCAAACAAAATGAGTTTATCGTAGTATGACGTAGTATCAACATGGTCGATAAGAAATAAGCTTATCACTCATTTGTTTCTTTGAAAGTGTAGAAAAGAAGCATATTTTTTAATGAATTAAATAAATGGTAACTCTGTAGTATAGTATTTTCACTTTAAGGGGAATAATTTAATGAATTCACTATCAAAGTTTCATCTTGAATCACATATTTTTAAACGAAAACTACTTATCTAACAATTATGTACATAAAAATATCTTCTTACATAATTTCTAATACAACTCATTTAAAAGATTCCTTATCTATTTAAAAGTTTATGACCAAGATCTCATGTTTAAACATTTCCTGTAATGGAAAGATAAACACAAGTCTTAATCACTATTTCTACATATATCCGAAAATACGCACTTACCACATTATTTAAATTGTCCTTCGCAAAATTTCTAAGACAACTCATTTACAAGATTCTCTATTTATTTGAAATATATTAGGATAGAAGATAATATAACTATTTTATTATAAAATGGAAGTTCACACTAAAAATTACAAGTGTAAAAGATAATACCAACATCCCGTAATTTAAGAAAGTGCACTGATAAAGTTCTTTAAATACACTATTTGAAGGATAAAGAGTGGATTACACAATTATTAATCACTCTATTACTGCATATGACAGAAAAAATGATGCACTTATCACAATATTTAAATTTTTCATTCTGTAAATTTTTCAAATTACTATAAAAAAAGATCGATTTAAAAATCTTTATCGTTTAAATAGTAGAAATTTCATCATAATTTAAACCCATTCTTTATACGATATTTAAAGTTTTCCGTGGTTTTTTCTGAAACTTGCATACTAAAATCACTTAGAAACCTAATTCTATGCTTCTGATTAATCGAAAAAACCCCTAAATTATTTGCATATAATCAGCACATAATTCCACAAAGTGCTTAATTTTATAATACTATTCATTAGCTTAATTATTTTCTCCTAAATCGACATGTTCTATAAACTCTGTAAAAATTTACAATCTCCGAATGGCAACACCTAAATTCATTCAATTTTCTACCCATCGCGAAAAATGCTAAGTCCTCGAAATACATTACCTCTCGTTAAATTCTTTATTAAAAAGAAAAAAATAAAAATAAATAAATAAATTCTCTCAGATCGACTAACACCACCGATCATTAAAAACATCTTTTAAAAATCAGAATATTTAAATTTTCCATAATTTTTTCTAAGTTTAAAATTAATTTTAAAATCATAATTAAGGGAAATCGATAATTAAAGTTCTCTTAAAATAATATTCATTCAAGATAATAACATCCTTATCTTTCAGGCTCACGCGACGCTGATAAGATAACACACTGACCGGGTAGTAGTAGAAGGAGCTCCGGACTCCGCTTAACCCCTCACCCCTCCTGCTGGAGTAGGAGCCCCCTTCTCCTTCTACTATCCTTACTGTATTACAATTCTAACATTCATGTATAAAATAGAATTTATTGAAAGCTATTAAAGCTATTATATTTCATATTAAAAATGCATAACATCTTCAAACTTATATTGACAGAATAAAAATGATGAAATATTTAAAAAAATTAAAACAAATATAACTTAAAACACATAAAAATTAAAACAGATACAGATTAAAATAAGTAAAGAAAGAAATAATAAGAAAACTAATCTTTTTTTTTTTTTTTTTTTTTTTTTTTTTCCCCGAATGAAAAAAAACAAATACAAAACAGCTTACTGTAAAATTACAACACCAGAGATCTTATTTTCACTTTAACGAGTGCCTAGTAGGTAATGTGCAGATTATGTAGGTAATTCGCAGACTACCTAGGTAATTTGAGAAATTAAACAATTTTCCTCATTTTAACGGATCACCCTCGTTAATGTGCAGATTACCTAGCTAATCTGCAGATTAACTGATTTCTGCCCTTTACCGGTAACATATACATACATATATAAACATGTTTATTAAAGAATCAAAAAGAGTACATTTTTAATTCCAGAGAGTGAATGAAATCGCAACTATATTTTTGAGAATAATTCAAGTTTCTTTTTTCAGAGATGTGGAAAAGAAAGCATGACCTCAGGAAAAGCAGAATCGATGTTTAAATAAATATTTAATTTTTTGTTATACGAGTAAAATTCAGAATACGAACATTAATAAAATTCTCACTACTAATACATGAATGAGATTTCGGGATGGGAAATAATCACCTAATCTATAAGAAAAAAGAAGATTTTCTGCAAATATTTACGTAGGTAAAAAAAAAAAAAAAAAGCAGTATTAAAAAAGAAATATCTAAAAAAGTATTATTCATTTTTCCGCAAGACATGCAAGCCGAAATTTTAAGCTGCATTCCAGTGTACCGTAAATTCTTTAGAGTTAGCCACTTTTCGTAATTTTCATTCTTTCCACTTTTTATCCTTTAAACATAACCACGTTTTCACACATTTTCGGCTGTTTACAGAAATAAGTAATTTTCTCGTTTGAATTTTTCATTTTTTTTTTTTTTTTTTTTTTTTTAGGACTGAGGGCCTATTAGTCTCAATCTGGGATTTTTGCGTTGTCGTTTTCGATAGTTGGACATTTGTCGAAATCATTTTTCGATAGTTGGACATTTATCGAAATCTAAAATTTATCGAAAATATAATTGAATAATTTGAAAGCGATGTCATAATTGGGAAGAAAAGAAAAAAACTAACAGTCCTCCGTCCTAAACTAAATTCTGCTTTTGCCAGAATTTCATCAAAATCTTTATTATTATTATTATTATTATTGAAAGAAAATGAAAAGAAAATTAATAATAATCAGTATCGTTACAAGCGATATCGAAAAAGTTTTTTTTAATAATTTTGAATTAGGAAATAAAAAGTGCGCGTGAAATAATATGAAATAAAAATAAGTAAAATAAAATTAGATAATTTATGCGATTAATGTTTCTACTTCATTAATTTTTCACAATAATTTATAATTTATCTATATGTTTTATGCGCTATTTGGCTTAAAATGGCTGTCGCCTTTGCGTGTCAAAATATATCCAGTTCACTTAATTTAATCCAAGATGTTCTATAAGTAAAGGTGTTTTTGTACAACTTTAGCATAGACTCCATATGCGACTTTTAAATATTTGTTTCTATTTTCCTGATAAACTAAAATAGTTATTGTAATCGCATAACTAAAGATATTGGCGAGAAACGTCGGAACTATTTCGGTGCCAAATTTCTAATTTCGCCAAGGTTGTTCTATACTAAATCTTTTCCGCTATTTTTCTTTAAAACTTAATTAGCTTTCATTCCAAACATGCTATTCGTGCCAATACAACTATTTTTAAAGACCTAAAATTGAAGTATTTTAAAAGTAAAAAAAATCACTATATTTAAAGGGGACTAATGTGCAAGTTGTACCTGACGGGACTAATGTGCAAGTTGTACCTCAAGGGACTAATGTGCAAGTTCCACCGAACGAACAGACTATTTCTTTCAACGAAAATACCTACTAACCCTGGACGATAGGTCTAATATATCGTATCATATTATATATTGTATTTATCGTAATATAACTCAATACTTATTTTTTTAAATATTACCGCATGTGCTTTTTGAAAGGCAAGCGATTTCAGATGGCGAGAGGTAAATATTTTTTTTTTTTTTTTTTTTTTTTTGTGAGTGCTTATTTTAGTTTTCCTGATTTTCTGAAGAGTCCGTTTCAAGATTGTCGATTTCGATGAAAAGTCAATTTTCGAAGCTACTTCTTCTTTCGGAACCGAGTTTTTACTAGACGCAAGAAAAAGTCATAAAAAAAAAAATCAAGTAATGAAATCTGTGATTTTCTTTTGCGTATTTTCTTTTAGTTTAGTTTTTCACAGGTGTAAGCAACTGCTCGCAGCAGGAGTGCGTAAAACTACAGTCGGCAGCAAAAATATTTAAGCGTGTGAAATAATTCGTATCTAAAAGATGTGCACCTAATACCGTTTTATTAAGTAAATGTTTCATGATCTACTCTTTATGCTGTTTATAAAAAAGCGAAATGGTGATAAAAATTAGCGATCAAACTAAAAACAATATATGAAAAATGTGGATGTGTGCTTCAATAATTTTTCTGCCGATTGTATAGTGTTAACTTCTCCGGAACTCTCCAGTACGTGGAGACTCGTACAATTAAGGCGGGATTGCGGTGCCTCGGTTTTACGATTGACCTTAATCGTACGATTCGTCGTAAGAATGGGCGTGTTTAAGAACGATCTTAAGTTGGTATCAGTGTTACCAGATTGCGCGACTTTTTTATTCAACAGTCCCCAATAATTTTGAGAAGTGATATTTAATGTATGTAATCGACGATTAATCGTCAATTATGTATATCAAACATC